>OZ014522.1:9179132-11579132 GCA_963966055.1 Lathyrus aphaca
TTTTGCATGGACTTCAATCATAACCTCCCCCCATAAAATATTTAAATGATCTGAAAAAGTTCGTATCATTTCGAATAATCTTCGATTTAATTTTATTTTTTGTACTAAACTAGTATAAACTTGTGTATAATATACTACGATTTTTTGAACAAAACTTGCATTTCGAAAAGTTTCAAAGAATCTAATTTTCAGATGATTTTTTGCATGGTCTTCCATCATAACCTTCCCCCATAACATATATAAATGATCTGAAAACATTCGTATCATTTAGAATAGCCCCCGATTTAATTTGATTTTTTTTATCGAAACTCGTGTATAATATATCATGATTTTTTGACCGAAACTTGCATTTCGAAAAGTATCATAAAATCTAATTTTCAGATAAAATTTTCCAAGGACTTCAATCATAACCTTCCCCCATAAAATATATAAATGATATGAAAATGTTCGTATCATTTCAAATAGTCCTCGATTTAATTTGATTTTTTTTACCTAAACTAGTATAAACTTGTGTATAATATACTACGATTTTTTGAACAAAACTTGCATTTCGAAAAGTTTCAAAGAATCTAATTTTCAGATGATTTTTTGCATTGTCTTCCATCATAACCTTCCCCCATAACATATATAAATGATCTGAAAACATTCGCATCATTTAGAATAGACCCCAATTTAATTTGATTTTTTGACCGAAACTCGTGTATAATATATCATGATTTTTTGACCGAAACTTGCATTTCGAAAAGTATCATAAAATCTAATTTTCAGATAAAGTTTTGCATGGACTTCAATCATAACCTTCCCCCATAAAATATATAAATGATATGAAAATGTTCGTATCATTTCAAATAGTCCTCGATTTAATTTGATTTTTTTTACCTAAACTAGTATAAACTTGTGTATAATATACTACGATTTTTTGAACAAAACATGCATTTCGAAAAGTTTCATAGAATCTAATTTTCAGATGATTTTTTGCATGGTCTTCCATCATAACCTTCCCCCATAACATATATAACTGATCTGAAAAGATTCGTATAATTTCGAATAGCCCCTGATTTAATTTGATTTTTTTGACCGAAACTCATGTATAATATATCATGATTTTTTGACCGAAACTTGCATTTCGAAAAGTATCATAAAATCTAATTTTCAGATAAATTTTTGCATTGACTTCAATCATAACCTTCCCCCATAAAATATATAAATGATTTGAAAAAGTTAGTATCATTTCAAACAGTCCTTGATTTAATTTGATTTTGTTTTACCTAAACTAGTATAAACTTGTATATAATATACTACGATTTTTTGAACGAAACCAGCATTTCGAAAAGTTTCAAAGAATCTAATTTTCAGATGATTTATTGCATGATCTTCCATCATAACCTTCCCCCATAACATATATAAATGATCTGAAAAGATTCGTATCATTTCAAATAGCCCCCGATTTAATTTTATTTTTTGACCGAAACCCGTGTATAATATATCATGATTTTTTGACCGAAACATGCATTTAAAAAAGTTTCATAAAATCTAATTTTCAGATAAATTTTTGCATGGACTTCAATCATAACCTCCCCCCATAAAATATTTAAATGATCTGAAAAAGTTCGTATCATTTCGAATAATCTTCGATTTAATTTTATTTTTTGTACTAAACTAGTATAAACTTGTGTATAATATACTACGATTTTTTGAACAAAACTTGCATTTCGAAAAGTTTCAAAGAATCTAATTTTCAGATGATTTTTTGCATGGTCTTCCATCATAACCTTCCCCCATAACATATATAAATGATCTGAAAACATTCGTATCATTTAGAATAGCCCCCGATTTAATTTGATTTTTTTTATCGAAACTCGTGTATAATATATCATGATTTTTTGACCGAAACTTGCATTTCGAAAAGTATCATAAAATCTAATTTTCAGATAAAATTTTCCAAGGACTTCAATCATAACCTTCCCCCATAAAATATATAAATGATATGAAAATGTTCGTATCATTTCAAATAGTCCTCGATTTAATTTGATTTTTTTTACCTAAACTAGTATAAACTTGTGTATAATATACTACGATTTTTTGAACATAACATGCATTTCGAAAAGTTTCATAGAATCTAATTTTCAGATGATTTTTTGCATGGTCTTCCAACATAACCTTCCCCCATAACATATATAAATGATCTGAAAAGATTCGTATAATTTCGAATAGCCCCCGATTTAATTTGATTTTTTTGACCGAAACTCATGTATAATATATCATGATTTTTTGACCGAAACTTGCATTTCGAAAAGTATCATAAAATCTAATTTTCAGATAAATTTTTGCATGGACTTCAATCATAACCTTCCCCCATAAAATATATAAATGATCTGAAAAAGTTAGTATCATTTCAAACAGTCCTTGATTTAATTTGATTTTGTTTTACCTAAACTAGTATAAATTTGTATATAATATACTACATTTTTTTGAACGAAACTTGCATTTCGAAAAGTTTCAAAGAATCTAATTTTCAGATGATTTATTGCATGGTCTTCCATCATAACCTTCCCCCATAACATATATAAATGATCTGAAAAGATTCGTATCATTTCGAATAGCCCCCGATTTAATTTTATTTTTTTGACCTAAACTCGTGTATAATATATCATGATTTTTTGACCGAAACTTGCATTTAAAAAAGTTTCATAAAATCTAATTTTCAGATAAGGTTTTGCATGGATTTCTATCATAACCTTCCTCCATAAAATATATAAATGATTTGAAAAAGTTTGTATCATTTCAAACAGTCATCGAGTTAATTTTATTTTTTTACCTAAACTAGTGAATAATATATTACGATTTTTGACCGAAACTTGAATTTCGAAAAGTTTCATAAAATCTAATTTTCAGATAAATTTTTGCATGGACTTCAATCATAACCTTCCCCCGTAAAATTTATAAATGATCTGAAAAGATTCATATCATTTCCAATAGCCCCCGATTTAATTTGATTTTTTTACCGAAACTCGTGTATAATATATCATGATTTTTGACTGAAATTTGCATTTCGAAAAGTATCATAAAATCTAATTTTCAGATAAATTTTTGCATGGACTTCAATCATAACCTTCCCCCATAAAATATATAAATGATCTGAAAAAGTTCGTATCATTTCGAACAGTCCTCGATTTAATTTAATTTTTTACCTAAACTAGTATAAACTTGTGTATAATATAGTAAGATTTTTTGAACGAAACTTGCATTTCGAAAAGTTTCATAGAATATAATTTTCAGATGATTTTTTGCATGGTCTTCCATCATAACCTTCCCCCGTAAAATATATAAATGATCTGAAAACATTCGTATCATTTCGAATAGCCCCCTATTAATTTTATTTTTTTGACCGAAACTCATGTATAATATATCATGATTTTTTGACCGAAATTTGCATTTCGAAAAGTATCATAAAATCTAATTTTCAGATAAAGTTTTGCATGGACTTCAATCATAACCTTCCCCCATAAAATATATAAATGATATGAAAATGTTCGTATCATTTCAAATAGTCCTCGATTTAATTTGATTTTTTTTACCTAAACTAGTATAAACTTGTGTATAATATACTACGATTTTTTGAACAAAACATGCATTTCGAAAAGTTTCATAGAATCTAATTTTCAGATGATTTTTTGCATGGTCTTCCATCATAACCTTCCCCCATAACATATATAAATGATCTGAAAAGATTCGTATAATTTCAAATAGCCCCCGATTTAATTTTATTTTTTTGACCGAAACTCATGTATAATATATCATGATTTTTTGACCGAAACTTGCATTTCGAAAAGTATCATAAAATCTAATTTTCAGATAAATTTTTGCATGGACTTCAATCATAACCTTCCCCCAAAAAATATATGAATGATATAAAAAAGTTAGTATCATTTCAAACAGTCCTTTATTTAATTTGATTTTTTTTACCTAAACTAGTATAAACTTGTGTATAATATACTACGATTTTTTGAACGAAGCCTGCATTTCGAAAAGTTTCAAAGAATCTAATTTTCAGATGATTTATTGCATGGTCTTCCATCATAAACTTCCCCCATAACATATATAAATGATCTGAAAAGATTCGTATCATTTCGAATAGCCCCCGATTTAATTTGATTTTTTTGACCGAAACTCGTGTATAATATATCATGCTTTTTTGACCGAAACTTGAATTTAAAAAAGTTTCATAAAATCTAATTTTCAGATAAATTTTTGCATGGACTTCAATCATAACCTTCCTCCATAAAATATATAAATGATCTGAAAAAGTTCGTATCATTTCAAACAGTCTTCGAGTTAATTTTATTTTTTTACCTAAACTAGTATAAACCAGTGAATAATATATTACGATTTTTTGACCGAAACTTGAATTTTGAAAAGTTTCATAAAATCTAATTTTCAGATAAATTTTTGCATGGACTTCAATCATAACCTTCCCCCTTAAAATTTATAAATGATCTGAAAAGATTTGTATCATTTCGAATAGCCCCCGATTTAATTTGATTTTTTTGACCGAAACTCATGTATAATATATCATGATTTTTTGACCGAAACATGCATTTAAAAAAGTTTCATAAAATCTAATTTTCATATAAATTTTTGCATGGACTTCAATCATAACCTTCCCCCATAAAATATATAAATGATCTGAAAAGATTGTATCATTTCGAACAGTCCTCGATTTAATTTGATTTTTTGACCTAAACTAGTATAAACTTGTGTATAATATACTACAATTTTTTGAACAAAACTTGCATTTCGAAAAATTTCATAGAATCTAATTTTCAGATGATTTTTTGCATGGTCTTCCATCATAACCTTCCCCCATAACATATATAATTGATCTGAAAAGATTCGTATCATTTCGAATAGACCCCGATTTAATTTGATTTTTTTGACCGAAACTCGTGTATAATATATCATGATTTTTTGACCGAAACATGCATTTAAAAAAGTTTCATAAAATCTAATTTTCAGATAAATTTTTGCATGGACTTCAATCATAACCTTCCCCCATAAAATATATAAATGATCTGAAAAAGTTCATATCATTTCAAACAGACCTTGATTTAATTTGATTTTTTTTACCTAAACTAGTATAAACTAGTGAATAATATATTATGATTTTTTGAACGAAACTTGCATTTCGAAAAGTTTCTGAAAATCTAATTTTCAGATAAATTTTTGCATGGACTTCAATCATAACCTTCCCCCGTAAAATATATAAATGATCTGAAAAGATTCGTATCATTTTGAATAGCCCCCGATTTAATTTAATTTTTTTAACCGAAACTCGTGTATAATATATCATTTTTATTTACCGAAATCTGCATTTCGAAATGTATCATAAAATCTAATTTTTAGAAAAAAATTTGCATGGACTTCAATCATAACCTTCCCCCATAAAATATATAAATGATCTGAAAAAGTTCGTATCACTTCAAATAGTCCTTGATTTAATTTGATTTTTTTTACCTAAACTAGTATAAACTTGTGTATAATATACTACGATTTTTTGAACGAAACTTGCATTTCGAAAAGTTTCAAAGAATCTAATTTTCAGATGATTTTTTGCATTGTCTTCCATCATAACCTTCCCCCATAACATATATAAATGATCTGAAAACATTCGTATCATTTAGAATAGAACCCAATTTAATTTGATTTTTTTGACCGAAACTCATGTATAATATATCATGATTTTTTGACCTAAACTTGCATTTCGAAAAGTATCATAAAATCTAATTTTCAGATAAAATTTTCCAAGGACTTCAATCATAACCTTCCCCCATAAAATATATAAATGATATGAAAATGTTCGTATCATTTCAAATAGTCCTCGATTTAATTTGATTTTTTTTACCTAAACTAGTATAAACTTGTGTATAATATACTACGATTTTTTGAACATAACATGCATTTCGAAAAGTTTCATAGAATCTAATTTTCAGATGATTTTTTGCATGGTCTTCCATCATAACCTTCCCCCATAACATATATAAATGATCTGAAAAGATTCGTATAATTTCAAATAGCCCCCGATTTAATTTTATTTTTTTGACCGAAACTCATGTATAATATATCATGATTTTTTGACCGAAACTTGCATTTCGAAAAGTATCATAAAATCTAATTTTCAGATAAATTTTTGCATGGACTTCAATCATAACCTTCCCCCAAAAAATATATGAATGATATAAAAAAGTTAGTATCATTTCAAACAGTCCTTTATTTAATTTGATTTTTTTTACCTAAACTAGTATAAACTTGTGTATAATATACTACGATTTTTTGAACGAAGCCTGCATTTCGAAAAGTTTCAAAGAATCTAATTTTCAGATGATTTATTGCATGGTCTTCCATCATAAACTTCCCCCATAACATATATAAATGATCTGAAAAGATTCGTATCATTTCGAATAGCCCCCGATTTAATTTGATTTTTTTGACCGAAACTCGTGTATAATATATCATGCTTTTTTGACCGAAACTTGAATTTAAAAAAGTTTCATAAAATCTAATTTTCAGATAAATTTTTGCATGGACTTCAATCATAACCTTCCTCCATAAAATATATAAATGATCTGAAAAAGTTCGTATCATTTCAAACAGTCTTCGAGTTAATTTTATTTTTTTACCTAAACTAGTATAAACCAGTGAATAATATATTACGATTTTTTGACCGAAACTTGAATTTTGAAAAGTTTCATAAAATCTAATTTTCAGATAAATTTTTGCATGGACTTCAATCATAACCTTCCCCCTTAAAATTTATAAATGATCTGAAAAGATTTGTATCATTTCGAATAGCCCCCGATTTAATTTGATTTTTTTGACCGAAACTCATGTATAATATATCATGATTTTTTGACCGAAACATGCATTTAAAAAAGTTTCATAAAATCTAATTTTCATATAAATTTTTGCATGGACTTCAATCATAACCTTCCCCCATAAAATATATAAATGATCTGAAAAGATTGTATCATTTCGAACAGTCCTCGATTTAATTTGATTTTTTGACCTAAACTAGTATAAACTTGTGTATAATATACTACAATTTTTTGAACAAAACTTGCATTTCGAAAAATTTCATAGAATCTAATTTTCAGATGATTTTTTGCATGGTCTTCCATCATAACCTTCCCCCATAACATATATAATTGATCTGAAAAGATTCGTATCATTTCGAATAGACCCCGATTTAATTTGATTTTTTTGACCGAAACTCGTGTATAATATATCATGATTTTTTGACCGAAACATGCATTTAAAAAAGTTTCATAAAATCTAATTTTCAGATAAATTTTTGCATGGACTTCAATCATAACCTTCCCCCATAAAATATATAAATGATCTGAAAAAGTTCATATCATTTCAAACAGACCTTGATTTAATTTGATTTTTTTTACCTAAACTAGTATAAACTAGTGAATAATATATTATGATTTTTTGAACGAAACTTGCATTTCGAAAAGTTTCTGAAAATCTAATTTTCAGATAAATTTTTGCATGGACTTCAATCATAACCTTCCCCCGTAAAATATATAAATGATCTGAAAAGATTCGTATCATTTTGAATAGCCCCCGATTTAATTTAATTTTTTTAACCGAAACTCGTGTATAATATATCATTTTTATTTACCGAAATCTGCATTTCGAAATGTATCATAAAATCTAATTTTTAGAAAAAAATTTGCATGGACTTCAATCATAACCTTCCCCCATAAAATATATAAATGATCTGAAAAAGTTCGTATCACTTCAAATAGTCCTTGATTTAATTTGATTTTTTTTACCTAAACTAGTATAAACTTGTGTATAATATACTACGATTTTTTGAACGAAACTTGCATTTCGAAAAGTTTCAAAGAATCTAATTTTCAGATGATTTTTTGCATTGTCTTCCATCATAACCTTCCCCCATAACATATATAAATGATCTGAAAACATTCGTATCATTTAGAATAGAACCCAATTTAATTTGATTTTTTTGACCGAAACTCATGTATAATATATCATGATTTTTTGACCTAAACTTGCATTTCGAAAAGTATCATAAAATCTAATTTTCAGATAAAATTTTCCAAGGACTTCAATCATAACCTTCCCCCATAAAATATATAAATGATATGAAAATGTTCGTATCATTTCAAATAGTCCTCGATTTAATTTGATTTTTTTTACCTAAACTAGTATAAACTTGTGTATAATATACTACGATTTTTTGAACATAACATGCATTTCGAAAAGTTTCATAGAATCTAATTTTCAGATGATTTTTTGCATGGTCTTCCATCATAACCTTCCCCCATAACATATATAAATGATCTGAAAAGATTCGTATAATTTCAAATAGCCCCCGATTTAATTTTATTTTTTTGACCGAAACTCATGTATAATATATCATGATTTTTTGACCGAAACTTGCATTTCGAAAAGTATCATAAAATCTAATTTTCAGATAAATTTTTGCATGGACTTCAATCATAACCTTCCCCCAAAAAATATATGAATGATATAAAAAAGTTAGTATCATTTCAAACAGTCCTTTATTTAATTTGATTTTTTTTACCTAAACTAGTATAAACTTGTGTATAATATACTACGATTTTTTGAACGAAGCCTGCATTTCGAAAAGTTTCAAAGAATCTAATTTTCAGATGATTTATTGCATGGTCTTCCATCATAAACTTCCCCCATAACATATATAAATGATCTGAAAAGATTCGTATCATTTCGAATAGCCCCCGATTTAATTTGATTTTTTTGACCGAAACTCGTGTATAATATATCATGCTTTTTTGACCGAAACTTGAATTTAAAAAAGTTTCATAAAATCTAATTTTCAGATAAATTTTTGCATGGACTTCAATCATAACCTTCCTCCATAAAATATATAAATGATCTGAAAAAGTTCGTATCATTTCAAACAGTCTTCGAGTTAATTTTATTTTTTTACCTAAACTAGTATAAACCAGTGAATAATATATTACGATTTTTTGACCGAAACTTGAATTTTGAAAAGTTTCATAAAATCTAATTTTCAGATAAATTTTTGCATGGACTTCAATCATAACCTTCCCCCTTAAAATTTATAAATGATCTGAAAAGATTTGTATCATTTCGAATAGCCCCCGATTTAATTTGATTTTTTTGACCGAAACTCATGTATAATATATCATGATTTTTTGACCGAAACATGCATTTAAAAAAGTTTCATAAAATCTAATTTTCATATAAATTTTTGCATGGACTTCAATCATAACCTTCCCCCATAAAATATATAAATGATCTGAAAAGATTGTATCATTTCGAACAGTCCTCGATTTAATTTGATTTTTTGACCTAAACTAGTATAAACTTGTGTATAATATACTACAATTTTTTGAACAAAACTTGCATTTCGAAAAATTTCATAGAATCTAATTTTCAGATGATTTTTTGCATGGTCTTCCATCATAACCTTCCCCCATAACATATATAATTGATCTGAAAAGATTCGTATCATTTCGAATAGACCCCGATTTAATTTGATTTTTTTGACCGAAACTCGTGTATAATATATCATGATTTTTTGACCGAAACATGCATTTAAAAAAGTTTCATAAAATCTAATTTTCAGATAAATTTTTGCATGGACTTCAATCATAACCTTCCCCCATAAAATATATAAATGATCTGAAAAAGTTCATATCATTTCAAACAGACCTTGATTTAATTTGATTTTTTTTACCTAAACTAGTATAAACTAGTGAATAATATATTATGATTTTTTGAACGAAACTTGCATTTCGAAAAGTTTCTGAAAATCTAATTTTCAGATAAATTTTTGCATGGACTTCAATCATAACCTTCCCCCGTAAAATATATAAATGATCTGAAAAGATTCGTATCATTTTGAATAGCCCCCGATTTAATTTAATTTTTTTAACCGAAACTCGTGTATAATATATCATTTTTATTTACCGAAATCTGCATTTCGAAATGTATCATAAAATCTAATTTTTAGAAAAAAATTTGCATGGACTTCAATCATAACCTTCCCCCATAAAATATATAAATGATCTGAAAAAGTTCGTATCACTTCAAATAGTCCTTGATTTAATTTGATTTTTTTTACCTAAACTAGTATAAACTTGTGTATAATATACTACGATTTTTTGAACGAAACTTGCATTTCGAAAAGTTTCAAAGAATCTAATTTTCAGATGATTTTTTGCATTGTCTTCCATCATAACCTTCCCCCATAACATATATAAATGATCTGAAAACATTCGTATCATTTAGAATAGAACCCAATTTAATTTGATTTTTTTGACCGAAACTCATGTATAATATATCATGATTTTTTGACCTAAACTTGCATTTCGAAAAGTATCATAAAATCTAATTTTCAGATAAAATTTTCCAAGGACTTCAATCATAACCTTCCCCCATAAAATATATAAATGATATGAAAATGTTCGTATCATTTCAAATAGTCCTCGATTTAATTTGATTTTTTTTACCTAAACTAGTATAAACTTGTGTATAATATACTACGATTTTTTGAACATAACATGCATTTCGAAAAGTTTCATAGAATCTAATTTTTAGATGATTTTTTGCATGGTCTTCCATCATAACCTTCCCCCATAACATATATAAATGATCTGAAAAGATTCGTATAATTTCGAATAGCCCCCGATTTAATTTGATTTTTTTGACCGAAACTCATGTATAATATATCATGATTTTTTGACCGAAACTTGCATTTCGAAAAGTATCATAAAATCTAATTTTCAGATAAATTTTTGCATGGACTTCAATCATAACCTTCCCCCATAAAATATATAAATGATCTGAAAAAGTTAGTATCATTTCAAACAGTCCTTGATTTAATTTGATTTTGTTTTACCTAAACTAGTATAAACTTGTATATAATATACTACATTTTTTTGAACGAAACTTGCCTTTCGAAAAGTTTCAAAGAATTTAATTTTCAGATGATTTATTGCATGGTCTTCCATCATAACCTTCCCCCATAACATATATAAATGAACTGAAAAGATTCGTATCATTTCGAATAGCCCCCGATTTAATTTTATTTTTTTGACTGAAACTCGTGTATAATATATCATGCTTTTTTGACCGAAACTTGCATTTAAAAAAGTTTCATAAAATCTAATTTTCAGATAAGGTTTTGCATGGATTTCAATCATAACCTTCCTCCATAAAATATATAAATGATTTAAAAAAGTTTGTATCATTTCAAACAGTCCTCGAGTTAATTTTATTTTTTTACCTAAACTAGTGAATAATATATTACGATTTTTTGACCGAAACTTGAATTTCGAAAAGTTTCTTAAAATCTAATTTTCAGATAAATTTTTGCATGGACTTCAATCATAACCTTCCCCCGTAAAATTTATAAATGATCTGAAAAGATTCATATATTTTCCAATAGCCCCCGATTTAATTTGATTTTTTTACCGAAACTCGTGTATAATATATCATGATTTTTTGACTGAAATTTGCATTTCGAAAAGTATCATAAAATCTAATTTTCAGATAAATTGTTGCATGGACTTCAATCATAACCTTCCCCCATAAAATATATAAATGATCTGAAAAAGTTCGTAACATTTCGAACAGTCCTCGATTTAATTTAATTTTTTACCTAAACTAGTATAAACTTGTGTATAATATAGTAAGATTTTTTGAACGAAACTTGCATTTCGAAAAGTTTCATAGAATCTAATTTTCAGATGATTTTTTGCATGGTCTTCCATCATAACCTTCCCCCGTAAAATATATAAATGATCTGAAAACATTCGTATCATTTCGAATAGCCCCCGATTAATTTTATTTTTTTGACCGAAACTCATGTATAATATATCATGATTTTTTGACCGAAATTTGCATTTCGAAAAGTATCATAAAATCTAATTTTCAGATAAAGTTTTGCATGGACTTCAATCATAACCTTCCCCCATAAAATATATAAATGATATGAAAATGTTTGTATCATTTCAAATAGTCCTCGATTTAATTTGATTTTTTTTACCTAAACTAGTATAAACTTGTGTATAATATACTACGATTTTTTGAACAAAACATGCATTTCGAAAAGTTTCATAGAATCTAATTTTCAGATGATTTTTTGCATGGTCTTCCATCATAACCTTCCCCCATAACATATATAAATGATCTGAAAAGATTCGTATAATTTCAAATAGCCCCCGATTTAATTTTATTTTTTTGACCGAAACTCATGTATAATATATCATGATTTTTTGACCGAAACTTGCATTTCGAAAAGTATCATAAAATCTAATTTTCAGATAAATTTTTGCATGGACTTCAATCATAACCTTCCCCCAAAAAATATATGAATAATATAAAAAAGTTAGTATCATTTCAAACAGTCCTTGATTTAATTTGATTTTTTTTACCTAAACTAGTATAAACTTGTGTATAATATACTACGATTTTTTGAACGAAGCCTGCATTTCGAAAAGTTTCAAAGAATCTAATTTTCAGATGATTTATTGCATGGTCTTCCATCATAAACTTCCCCCATAACATATATAAATGATCTGAAAAGATTCGTATCATTTCGAATAGCCCCCGATTTAATTTGATTTTTTTGACCGAAACTCGTGTATAATATATCATGCTTTTTTGACCGAAACTTGAATTTAAAAAAGTTTCATAAAATCTAATTTTCAGATAAATTTTTGCATGGACTTCAATCATAACCTTCCTCCATAAAATATATAAATGATCTGAAAAAGTTCGTATCATTTCAAACAGTCTTCGAGTTAATTTTATTTTTTTACCTAAACTAGTATAAACCAGTGAATAATATATTACGATTTTTTGACCGAAACTTGAATTTTGAAAAGTTTCATAAAATCTAATTTTCAGATAAATTTTTGCATGGACTTCAATCATAACCTTCCCCCTTAAAATTTATAAATGATCTGAAAAGATTTGTTTCATTTCGAATAGCCCCCGATTTAATTTGATTTTTTTGACCGAAACTCATGTATAATATATCATGATTTTTTGACCGAAACATGCATTTAAAAAAGTTTCATAAAATCTAATTTTCATATAAATTTTTGCATGGACTTCAATCATAACCTTCCCCCATAAAATATATAAATGATCTGAAAAGATTGTATCATTTCGAACAGTCCTCGATTTAATTTGATTTTTTGACCTAAACTAGTATAAACTTGTGTATAATATACTACAATTTTTTGAACAAAACTTGCATTTCGAAAAATTTCATAGAATCTAATTTTCAGATGATTTTTTGCATGGTCTTCCATCATAACCTTCCCCCATAACATATATAATTGATCTGAAAAGATTCGTATCATTTCGAATAGACCCCGATTTAATTTGATTTTTTTGACCGAAACTCGTGTATAATATATCATGATTTTTTGACCGAAACATGCATTTAAAAAAGTTTCATAAAATCTAATTTTCAGATAAATTTTTGCATGGACTTCAATCATAACCTTCCCCCATAAAATATATAAATGATCTGAAAAAGTTCATATCATTTCAAACAGACCTTGATTTAATTTGATTTTTTTTACCTAAACTAGTATAAACTAGTGAATAATATATTATGATTTTTTGAACGAAACTTGCATTTCGAAAAGTTTCTGAAAATCTAATTTTCAGATAAATTTTTGCATGGACTTCAATCATAACCTTCCCCCGTAAAATATATAAATGATCTGAAAAGATTCGTATCATTTTGAATAGCCCCCGATTTAATTTAATTTTTTTAACCGAAACTCGTGTATAATATATCATTTTTATTTACCGAAATCTGCATTTCGAAATGTATCATAAAATCTAATTTTTAGAAAAAAAATTGCATGGACTTCAATCATAACCTTCCCCCATAAAATATATAAATGATCTGAAAAAGTTCGTATCACTTCAAATAGTCCTTGATTTAATTTGATTTTTTTTACCTAAACTAGTATAAACTTGTGTATAATATACTACGATTTTTTGAACGAAACTTGCATTTCGAAAAGTTTCAAAGAATCTAATTTTCAGATGATTTTTTGCATTGTCTTCCATCATAACCTTCCCCCATAACATATATAAATGATCTGAAAACATTCGTATCATTTAGAATAGAACCCAATTTAATTTGATTTTTTTGACCGAAACTCATGTATAATATATCATGATTTTTTGACCTAAACTTGCATTTCGAAAAGTATCATAAAATCTAATTTTCAGATAAAATTTTCCAAGGACTTCAATCATAACCTTCCCCCATAAAATATATAAATGATATGAAAATGTTTGTATCATTTCAAATAGTCCTCGATTTAATTTGATTTTTTTTACCTAAACTAGTATAAACTTGTGTATAATATACTACGATTTTTTGAACATAACATGCATTTCGAAAAGATTCATAGAATCTAATTTTCAGATGATTTTTTGCATGGTCTTCCATCATAACCTTCCCCCATAACATATATAAATGATCTGAAAAGATTCGTATAATTTCGAATAGCCCCCGATTTAATTTGATTTTTTTGACCGAAACTCATGTATAATATATCATGATTTTTTGACCGAAACTTGCATTTCGAAAAGTATCATAAAATCTAATTTTCAGATAAATTTTTGCATGGACTTCAATCATAACCTTCCCCCAAAAAATATATGAATGATATAAAAAAGTTAGTATCATTTCAAACAGTCCTTGATTTAATTTGATTTTTTTTACCTAAACTAGTATAAACTTGTGTATAATATACTACGATTTTTTGAACGAAGCCTGCATTTCGAAAAGTTTCAAAGAATCTAATTTTCAGATGATTTATTGCATGGTCTTCCGTCATAAACTTCCCCCATAACATATATAAATGATCTGAAAAGATTCGTATCATTTCGAATAGCCCCCGATTTAATTTGATTTTTTTGACCGAAACTCGTGTATAATATATCATGCTTTTTTGACCGAAACTTGAATTTAAAAAAGTTTCATAAAATCTAATTTTCAGATAAATTTTTGCATGGACTTCAATCATAACCTTCCTCCATAAAATATATAAATGATCTGAAAAAGTTCGTATCATTTCAAACAGTCTTCGAGTTAATTTTATTTTTTTACCTAAACTAGTATAAACCAATGAATAATATATTACGATTTTTTGACCGAAACTTGAATTTTGAAAAGTTTCATAAAATCTAATTTTCAGATAAATTTTTGCATGGACTTCAATCATAACCTTCCCCCTTAAAATTTATAAATGATCTGAAAAGATTTGTATCATTTCGAATAGCCCCCGATTTAATTTGATTTTTTTGACCGAAACTCATGTATAATATATCATGATTTTTTGACCGAAACATGCATTTAAAAAAGTTTCATAAAATCTAATTTTCATATAAATTTTTGCATGGACTTCAATCATAACCTTCCCCCATAAAATATATAAATGATCTGAAAAGATTGTATCATTTCGAACAGTCCTCAATTTAATTTGATTTTTTGACCTAAACTAGTATAAACTTGTGTATAATATACTACAATTTTTTGAACAAAACTTGCATTTCGAAAAATTTCATAGAATCTAATTTTCAGATGATTTTTTGCATGGTCTTCCATCATAACCTTCCCCCATAACATATATAATTGATCTGAAAAGATTCGTATCATTTCGAATAGACCCCGATTTAATTTGATTTTTTTGACCGAAACTCGTGTATAATATATCATGATTTTTTGACCGAAACATGCATTTAAAAAAGTTTCATAAAATCTAATTTTCAGATAAATTTTTGCATGGACTTCAATCATAACCTTCCCCCATAAAATATATAAATGATCTGAAAAAGTTCATATCATTTCAAACAGACCTTGATTTAATTTGATTTTTTTTACCTAAACTAGTATAAACTAGTGAATAATATATTATGATTTTTTGAACGAAACTTGCATTTCGAAAAGTTTCTGAAAATCTAATTTTCAGATAAATTTTTGCATGGACTTCAATCATAACCTTCCCCCGTAAAATATATAAATGATCTGAAAAGATTCGTATCATTTTGAATAGCCCCCGATTTAATTTAATTTTTTTAACCGAAACTCGTGTATAATATATCATTTTTATTTACCGAAATCTGCATTTCGAAATGTATCATAAAATCTAATTTTTAGAAAAAAATTTGCATGGACTTCAATCATAACCTTCCCCCATAAAATATATAAATGATCTGAAAAAGTTCGTATCACTTCAAATAGTCCTTGATTTAATTTGATTTTTTTTACCTAAACTAGTATAAACTTGTGTATAATATACTACGATTTTTTGAACGAAACTTGCATTTCGAAAAGTTTCAAAGAATCTAATTTTCAGATGATTTTTTGCATTGTCTTCCATCATAACCTTCCCCCATAACATATATAAATGATCTGAAAACATTCGTATCATTTAGAATAGAACCCAATTTAATTTGATTTTTTTGACCGAAACTCATGTATAATATATCATGATTTTTTGACCTAAACTTGCATTTCGAAAAGTATCATAAAATCTAATTTTCAGATAAAATTTTCCAAGGACTTCAATCATAACCTTCCCCCATAAAAATTATAAATGATATGAAAATGTTCGTATCATTTCAAATAGTCCTCGATTTAATTTGATTTTTTTTACCTAAACTAGTATAAACTTGTGTATAATATACTACGATTTTTTGAACATAACATGCATTTCGAAAAGTTTCATAGAATCTAATTTTTAGATGATTTTTTGCATGGTCTTCCATCATAACCTTCCCCCATAACATATATAAATGATCTGAAAAGATTCGTATAATTTCGAATAGCCCCCGATTTAATTTGATTTTTTTGACCGAAACTCATGTATAATATATCATGATTTTTTGACCGAAACTTGCATTTCGAAAAGTATCATAAAATCTAATTTTCAGATAAATTTTTGCATGGACTTCAATCATAACCTTCCCCCAAAAAATATATGAATGATATAAAAAAGTTAGTATCATTTCAAACAGTCCTTGATTTAATTTGATTTTTTTTACCTAAACTAGTATAAACTTGTGTATAATATACTACGATTTTTTGAACGAAGCCTGCATTTCGAAAAGTTTCAAAGAATCTAATTTTCAGATGATTTATTGCATGGTCTTCCATCATAAACTTCCCCCATAACATATATAAATGATCTGAAAAGATTCGTATCATTTCGAATAGCCCCCGATTTAATTTGATTTTTTTGACCGAAACTCGTGTATAATATATCATGCTTTTTTGACCGAAACTTGAATTTAAAAAAGTTTCATAAAATCTAATTTTCAGATAAATTTTTGCATGGAGTTCAATCATAACCTTCCTCCATAAAATATATAAATGATCTGAAAAAGTTCGTATCATTTCAAACAGTCTTCGAGTTAATTTTATTTTTTTATCTAAACTAGTATAAACCAGTGAATAATATATTACGATTTTTTGACCGAAACTTGAATTTTGAAAAGTTTCATAAAATCTAATTTTCAGATAAATTTTTGCATGGACTTCAATCATAACCTTCCCCCTTAAAATTTATAAATGATCTGAAAAGATTTGTATCATTTCGAATAGCCCCCGATTTAATTTGATTTTTTTGACCGAAACTCATGTATAATATATCATGATTTTTTGACCGAAACATGCATTTAAAAAAGTTTCATAAAATCTAATTTTCATATAAATTTTTGCATGGACTTCAATCATAACCTTCCCCCATAAAATATATAAATGATCTGAAAAGATTGTATCATTTCGAACAGTCCTCAATTTAATTTGATTTTTTGACCTAAACTAGTATAAACTTGTGTATAATATACTACAATTTTTTGAACAAAACTTGCATTTCGAAAAATTTCATAGAATCTAATTTTCAGATGATTTTTTGCATGGTCTTCCATCATAACCTTCCCCCATAACATATATAATTGATCTGAAAAGATTCGTATCATTTCGAATAGACCCCGATTTAATTTGATTTTTTTGACCGAAACTCGTGTATAATATATCATGATTTTTTGACCGAAACATGCATTTAAAAAAGTTTCATAAAATCTAATTTTCAGATAAATTTTTGCATGGACTTCAATCATAACCTTCCCCCATAAAATATATAAATGATCTGAAAAAGTTCATATCATTTCAAACAGACCTTGATTTAATTTGATTTTTTTTACCTAAACTAGTATAAACTAGTGAATAATATATTATGATTTTTTGAACGAAACTTGCATTTCGAAAAGTTTCTGAAAATCTAATTTTCAGATAAATTTTTGCATGGACTTCAATCATAACCTTCCCCCGTAAAATATATAAATGATCTGAAAAGATTCGTATCATTTTGAATAGCCCCCGATTTAATTTAATTTTTTTAACCGAAACTCGTGTATAATATATCATTTTTATTTACCGAAATCTGCATTTCGAAATGTATCATAAAATCTAATTTTTAGAAAAAAATTTGCATGGACTTCAATCATAACCTTCCCCCATAAAATATATAAATGATCTGAAAAAGTTCGTATCACTTCAAATAGTCCTTGATTTAATTTGATTTTTTTTACCTAAACTAGTATAAACTTGTGTATAATATACTACGATTTTTTGAACGAAACTTGCATTTCGAAAAGTTTCAAAGAATCTAATTTTCAGATGATTTTTTGCATTGTCTTCCATCATAACCTTCCCCCATAACATATATAAATGATCTGAAAACATTCGTATCATTTAGAATAGAACCCAATTTAATTTGATTTTTTTGACCGAAACTCATGTATAATATATCATGATTTTTTGACCTAAACTTGCATTTCGAAAAGTATCATAAAATCTAATTTTCAGATAAAATTTTCCAAGGACTTCAATCATAACCTTCCCCCATAAAATATATAAATGATATGAAAATGTTCGTATCATTTCAAATAGTCCTCGATTTAATTTGATTTTTTTTACCTAAACTAGTATAAACTTGTGTATAATATACTACGATTTTTTGAACATAACATGCATTTCGAAAAGTTTCATAGAATCTAATTTTCAGATGATTTTTTGCATGGTCTTCCATCATAACCTTCCCCCATAACATATATAAATGATCTGAAAAGATTCGTATAATTTCGAATAGCCCCCGATTTAATTTGATTTTTTTGACCGAAACTCATGTATAATATATCATGATTTTTTGACCGAAACTTGCATTTCGAAAAGTATCATAAAATCTAATTTTCAGATAAATTTTTGCATGGACTTCAATCATAACCTTCCCCCAAAAAATATATGAATGATATAAAAAAGTTAGTATCATTTCAAACAGTCCTTGATTTAATTTGATTTTTTTTACCTAAACTAGTATAAACTTGTGTATAATATACTACGATTTTTTGAACGAAGCCTGCATTTCGAAAAGTTTCAAAGAATCTAATTTTCAGATGATTTATTGCATGGTCTTCCATCATAAACTTCCCCCATAACATATATAAATGATCTGAAAAGATTCGTATCATTTCGAATAGCCCCCGATTTAATTTGATTTTTTTGACCGAAACTCGTGTATAATATATCATGCTTTTTTGACCGAAACTTGAATATAAAAAAGTTTCATAAAATCTAATTTTCAAATAAATTTTTGCATGGACTTCAATCATAACCTTCCTCCATAAAATATATAAATGATCTGAAAAAGTTCGTATCATTTCAAACAGTCTTCGAGTTAATTTTATTTTTTTACCTAAACTAGTATAAACCAGTGAATAATATATTACGATTTTTTGACCGAAACTTGAATTTTGAAAAGTTTCATAAAATCTAATTTTCAGATAAATTTTTGCATGGACTTCAATCATAACCTTCCCCCTTAAAATTTATAAATGATCTGAAAAGATTTGTATCATTTCGAATAGCCCCCGATTTAATTTGATTTTTTTGACCGAAACTCATGTATAATATATCATGATTTTTTGACCGAAACATGCATTTAAAAAAGTTTCATAAAATCTAATTTTCATATAAATTTTTGCATGGACTTCAATCATAACCTTCCCCCATAAAATATATAAATGATCTGAAAAGATTGTATCATTTCGAACAGTCCTCGATTTAATTTGATTTTTTGACCTAAACTAGTATAAACTTGTGTATAATATACTACAATTTTTTGAACAAAACTTGCATTTCGAAAAATTTCATAGAATCTAATTTTCAGATGATTTTTTGCATGGTCTTCCATCATAACCTTCCCCCATAACATATATAATTGATCTGAAAAGATTCGTATCATTTCGAATAGACCCCGATTTAATTTGATTTTTTTGACCGAAACTCGTGTATAATATATCATGATTTTTTGACCGAAACATGCATTTAAAAAAGTTTCATAAAATCTAATTTTCAGATAAATTTTTGCATGGACTTCAATCATAACCTTCCCCCATAAAATATATAAATGATCTGAAAAAGTTCATATCATTTCAAACAGACCTTGATTTAATTTGATTTTTTTTACCTAAACTAGTATAAACTAGTGAATAATATATTATGATTTTTTGAACGAAACTTGCATTTCGAAAAGTTTCTGAAAATCTAATTTTCAGATAAATTTTTGCATGGACTTCAATCATAACCTTCCCCCGTAAAATATATAAATGATCTGAAAAGATTCGTATCATTTTGAATAGCCCCCGATTTAATTTAATTTTTTTAACCGAAACTCGTGTATAATATATCATTTTTATTTACCGAAATCTGCATTTCGAAATGTATCATAAAATCTAATTTTTAGAAAAAAATTTGCATGGACTTCAATCATAACCTTCCCCCATAAAATATATAAATGATCTGAAAAAGTTCGTATCACTTCAAATAGTCCTTGATTTAATTTGATTTTTTTTACCTAAACTAGTATAAACTTGTGTATAATATACTACGATTTTTTGAACGAAACTTGCATTTCGAAAAGTTTCAAAGAATCTAATTTTCAGATGATTTTTTGCATTGTCTTCCATCATAACCTTCCCCCATAACATATATAAATGATCTGAAAACATTCGTATCATTTAGAATAGAACCCAATTTAATTTGATTTTTTTGACCGAAACTCATGTATAATATATCATGATTTTTTGACCTAAACTTGCATTTCGAAAAGTATCATAAAATCTAATTTTCAGATAAAATTTTCCAAGGACTTCAATCATAACCTTCCCCCATAAAATATATAAATGATATGAAAATGTTCGTATCATTTCAAATAGTCCTCGATTTAATTTGATTTTTTTTACCTAAACTAGTATAAACTTGTGTATAATATACTACGATTTTTTGAACATAACATGCATTTCGAAAAGTTTCATAGAATCTAATTTTTAGATGATTTTTTGCATGGTCTTCCATCATAACCTTCCCCCATAACATATATAAATGATCTGAAAAGATTCGTATAATTTCGAATAGCCCCCGATTTAATTTGATTTTTTTGACCGAAACTCATGTATAATATATCATGATTTTTTGACCGAAACTTGCATTTCGAAAAGTATCATAAAATCTAATTTTCAGATAAATTTTTGCATGGACTTCAATCATAACCTTCCCCCAAAAAATATATGAATGATATAAAAAAGTTAGTATCATTTCAAACAGTCCTTGATTTAATTTGATTTTTTTTACCTAAACTAGTATAAACTTGTGTATAATATACTACGATTTTTTGAACGAAGCCTGCATTTCGAAAAGTTTCAAAGAATCTAATTTTCAGATGATTTATTGCATGGTCTTCCATCATAAACTTCCCCCATAACATATATAAATGATCTGAAAAGATTCGTATGATTTCGAATAGCCCCCGATTTAATTTGATTTTTTTTACCGAAACTCGTGTATAATATATCATGCTTTTTTGACCGAAACTTGAATTTAAAAAAGTTTCATAAAATCTAATTTTCAGATAAGGTTTTGCATGGATTTCAATCATAACCTTCCTCCATAAAATATATAAATGATCTGAAAAAGTTTGTATCATTTCAAACAGTCCTCGAGTTAATTTTATTTTTTTACCTAAACTAGTGAATAATATATTACGATTTTTTGACCGAAACTTGAATTTCGAAAAGTTTCTTAAAATCTAATTTTCAGATAAATTTTTGCATGGACTTCAATCATAACCTTCCCCCGTAAAATTTATAAATGATCTGAAAAGATTCATATATTTTCCAATAGCCCCCGATTTAATTTGATTTTTTTACCGAAACTCGTGTATAATATATCATGATTTTTTGACTGAAATTTGCATTTCGAAAAGTATCATAAAATCTAATTTTCAGATAAATTGTTGCATGGACTTCAATCATAACCTTCCCCCATAAAATATATAAATGATCTGAAAAAGTTCGTAACATTTCGAACAGTCCTCGATTTAATTTAATTTTTTACCTAAACTAGTATAAACTTGTGTATAATATAGTAAGATTTTTTGAACGAAACTTGCATTTCGAAAAGTTTCATAGAATCTAATTTTCAGATGATTTTTTGCATGGTCTTCCATCATAACCTTCCCCCGTAAAATATATAAATGATCTGAAAACATTCATATCATTTCGAATAGCCCCCGATTAATTTTATTTTTTTGACCGAAACTCATGTATAATATATCATGATTTTTTGACCGAAATTTGCATTTCGAAAAGTATCATAAAATCTAATTTTCAGATAAAGTTTTGCATGGACTTCAATCATAACCTTCCCCCATAAAATATATAAATGATATGAAAATGTTCGTATCATTTCAAATAGTCCTCGATTTAATTTGATTTTTTTTACCTAAACTAGTATAAACTTGTGTATAATATACTACGATTTTTTGAACAAAACATGCATTTCGAAAAGTTTCATAGAATCTAATTTTCAGATGATTTTTTGCATGGTCTTCCATCATAACCTTCCCCCATAACATATATAAATGATCTGAAAAGATTCGTATAATTTCAAATAGCCCCCGATTTAATTTTATTTTTTTGACCGAAACACATGTATAATATATCATGATTTTTTAAACCGAAACTTGCATTTCGAAAAGTATCATAAAATCTAATTTTCAGATAAATTTTTGCATGGACTTCAATCATAACCTTCCCCCATAAAATATATAAATGATCTGAAAAAGTTAGTATCATTTCAAATAGTCCTTGATTTAATTTGATTTTGTTTAACCTAAACTAGTATAAACTTGTGTATTATATACTACGATTTTTTGAACGAAACTTGCATTTCGGAAAGTTTCAAAGAATCTAATTTTCAGATGATTTTTTGCATGGTCTTCCATCATAACCTTCCCCCATAACATATATAAATGATCTGAAAAGATTCGTATCATTTCGAATAGCCCCCGATTTAATTTGATTTTTTTGACCGAAACTCGTGTATAATATATCATGCTTTTTTGACCGAAACTTGAATTTAAAAAAGTTTCATAAAATCTAATTTTCAGATAAATTTTTGCATGGAGTTCAATCATAACCTTCCTCCATAAAATATATAAATGATCTGAAAAAGTTCGTATCATTTCAAACAGTCTTCGAGTTAATTTTATTTTTTTACCTAAACTAGTATAAACCAGTGAATAATATATTACGATTTTTTGACCGAAACATGAATTTCGAAAAGTTTCATAAAATCTAATTTTCAGATAAATTTTTGCATGGACTTCAATCATAACCTTCCCCCTTAAAATTTATAAATGATCTGAAAAGATTTGTATCATTTCGAATAGCCCCCGATTTAATTTGATTTTTTTGACCGACACTCGTGTATAATATATCATGATTTTTTGACCGAAACATGCATTTAAAAAAGTTTCATAAAATCTAATTTTCATATAAATTTTTGCATGGACTTCAATCATAACCTTACCCAATAAAATATATAAATGATCTGAAAAGATTGTATCATTTCGAACAGTCCTCGATTTAATTTGATTTTTTGACCTAAACTAGTATAAACTTGTGTATAATATACTACAATTTTTTGAACATAACATGCATTTCGAAAAGTTTCATAGAATCTAATTTTCAGATGATTTTTTGCATGGTCTTCCATCATAACCTTCCCCCATAACATATATAAATGATCTGAAAAGATTCGTATAATTTCGAATAGCCCCCGATTTAATTTGATTTTTTTGACCGAAACTCATGTATAATATATCATGATTTTTTTACCGAAACTTGCATTTCGAAAAGTATCATAAAATCTAATTTTTCAGATAAATTTTTGCATTGACTTTAATTATAACCTTCCCCCATAAAATATATAAATGATCTGAAAAAGTTAGTATCATTTCAAACAGTCCTTGATTTAATTTGATTTTGTTTTACCTAAACTAGTATAAACTTGTATATAATATACTACGATTTTTTGAACGAAACCAGCATTTCGAAAAGTTTCAAAGAATCTAATTTTCAGATGATTTATTGCATGGTCTTCCATCATAACCTTCCCCCATAACATATATAAATGATCTGAAAAGATTCGTATCATTTCGAATAGCCCCCGATTTAATTTGATTTTTTTGACCGAAACTCGTGTATAATATATCATGATTTTTTGACCGAAACTTGAATTTAAAAAAGTTTCATAAAATCTAATTTTCAGATAAATTTTTGCATGGAGTTCAATCATAACCTTCCTCCATAAAATATATAAATGATCTGAAAAAGTTCGTATCATTTCAAACAGTCTTCGAGTTAATTTTATTTTTTTACCTAAACTAGTATAAACCAGTGAATAATATATTACGATTTTTTGACCGAAACATGAATTTCGAAAAGTTTCATAAAATCTAATTTTCAGATAAATTTTTGCATGGACTTCAATCATAACCTTCCCCCTTAAAATTTATAAATGATCTGAAAAGATTTGTATCATTTCGAATAGCCCCCGATTTAATTTGATTTTTTTGACCGACACTCGTGTATAATATATCATGATTTTTTGACCGAAACATGCATTTAAAAAAGTTTCATAAAATCTAATTTTCATATAAATTTTTGCATGGACTTCAATCATAACCTTACCCAATAAAATATATAAATGATCTGAAAAGATTGTATCATTTCGAACAGTCCTCGATTTAATTTGATTTTTTGACCTAAACTAGTATAAACTTGTGTATAATATACTACAATTTTTTGAACATAACATGCATTTCGAAAAGTTTCATAGAATCTAATTTTCAGATGATTTTTTGCATGGTCTTCCATCATAACCTTCCCCCATAACATATATAAATGATCTGAAAAGATTCGTATAATTTCGAATAGCCCCCGATTTAATTTGATTTTTTTGACCGAAACTCATGTATAATATATCATGATTTTTTTACCGAAACTTGCATTTCGAAAAGTATCATAAAATCTAATTTTTCAGATAAATTTTTGCATTGACTTTAATCATAACCTTCCCCCATAAAATATATAAATGATCTGAAAAAGTTAGTATCATTTCAAACAGTCCTTGATTTAATTTGATTTTGTTTTACCTAAACTAGTATAAACTTGTATATAATATACTACGATTTTTTGAACGAAACCAGCATTTCGAAAAGTTTCAAAGAATCTAATTTTCAGATGATTTATTGCATGGTCTTCCATCATAACCTTCCCCCATAACATATATAAATGATCTGAAAAGATTCGTATCATTTCGAATAGCCCCCAATTTAATTTAATTTTTTGACTAAAACTCGTGTATAATATATCATGATTTTTTGACCGAAACATGCATTTAAAAAAGTTTCATAAAATCTAATTTTTAGATAAATTTTTGCATGGACTTCAATCATAACCTCCCCCATAAAATATTTAAATGATCTGAAAAAGTTCGTATCATTTCGAACAATCCTCGATTTAATTTGATTTTTTGAACTAAACTAGTATAAACTTGTGTATAATATACTACGATTTTTTGAACAAAACTTGCATTTCGAAAAGTTTCAAAGAATCTAATTTTCAGATATTTTTTGCATGGTCTTCCATCATAACCTTCCCCCATAACATATATAAATGATCTGAAAACATTCGTATCATTTAGAATAGCCCCTGATTTAATTTGATTTTTTTGACCGAAACTCGTGTATAATATATCATGATTTTTTGACCGAAACTTGCATTTCGAAAAGTATCATAAAATCTAATTTTCAGATAAAGTTTTGCATGGACTTCAATCATAACCTTCCCCCATAAAATATATAAATGATATGAAAATGTTCGTATCATTTCAAATAGTCCTCGATTTAATTTGATTTTTTTTACCTAAACTAGTATAAACTTGTGTATAATATACTACGATTTTTTGAACAAAACATGCATTTCGAAAAGTTTCATAGAATCTAATTTTCAGATGATTTTTTGCATGGTCTTCCATCATAACCTTCCCCCATAACATATATAAATGATCTGAAAAGATTCGTATAATTTCGAATAGCCCCCGATTTAATTTGATTTTTTTGACCGAAACTCATGTATAATATATCATGATTTTTTGACCGAAACTTGCATTTCGAAAAGTATCATAAAATCTAATTTTCAGATAAATTTTTGCATGGACTTCAATCATAACCTTCCCCCATAAAATATATAAATGATCTGAAAAAGTTAGTATCATTTCAAACAGTCCTTTATTTAATTTATTTTGTTTTACCTAAACTAGTATAAACTTGTATATAATATACTACGATTTTTTGAACGAAACCAGCATTTCGAAAAGTTTCAAAGAATCTAATTTTCAGATGATTTATTGCATGGTCTTCCATCATAACCTTCCCCCATAACATATATAAATGATCTAAAAAGGTTCGTATCATTTCGAATAGCCCCCAATTTAATTTAATTTTTTGACTAAAACTCGTGTATAATATATCATGATTTTTTGACCGAAACATGCATTTAAAAAAGTTTCATAAAATCTAATTTTCAGATAAATTTTTGCATGGACTTCAATCATAACCTCCCCCATAAAATATTTAAATGATCTGAAAAAGTTCGTATCATTTCGAACAATCCTCGATTTAATTTGATTTTTTGAACTAAACTAGTATAAACTTGTGTATAATATACTACGATTTTTTGAACAAAACTTACATTTCGAAAAGTTTCAAAGAATCTAATTTTCAGATGATTTTTTGCATGGTCTTCCATCATAACCTTCCCCCATAACATATATAAATGATCTGAAAACATTTGTATCATTTAGAATAGCCCCTTATTTAATTTGATTTTTTTGACCGAAACTCGTGTATAATATATCATGATTTTTTGACCGGAACTTGCATTTCGAAAAGTATCATAAAATCTAATTTTCAGATAAAGTTTTGCAAGGACTTCAATCATAACCTTCCCCCATAAAATATATAAATGATATGAAAATGTTCGTATCATTTCATATAGTGCTCGATTTAATTTGATTTTTTTGAACTAAACTAGTATAAACTTGTGTATAATATACTACGATTTTTTGAACATAACATGCATTTCGAAAAGTTTCATAGAATCTAATTTTCAGATGATTTTTTGCATGGTCTTCCATCATAACCTTCCCCCATAACATATATAAATGATCTGAAAACATTCGTATCATTTAGAATTGACCCCAATTTAATTTGATTTTTTTGACCGAAACTCGTGTATAATATATCATGATTTTTTGACCGAAACTTGGATTTCGAAAAGTATCATAAAATCTAATTTTCAGATAAAGTTTTGGAAGGACTTCAATCATAACCTTCCCCCATAAAATATATAAATGATATGAAAATGTTCGTATCATTTCAAATAGTCCTCGATTTAATTTGATTTTTTTTACCTAAACTAGTATAAACTTGTGTATAATATACTACGATTTTTTGAACATAACATGCATTTCGAAAAGTTTCATAGAATCTAATTTTCAGATGATTTTTTGCATGGTCTTCCATCATAACCTTCCCCCATAACATATATAAATGATCTGAAAAGATTCGTATAATTTCGAATAGCCCCCGATTTAATTTGATTTTTTTGACCGAAACTCATGTATAATATATCATGATTTTTTGACCGAAACTTGCATTTCGAAAAGTATCATAAAATCTAATTTTCAGATAAATTTTTGCATGGACTTCAATCATAACCTTCCCCCATAAAATATATAAATGATCTGAAAAAGTTAGTATCATTTCAAACAGTCCTTTATTTAATTTATTTTGTTTTACCTAAACTAGTATAAACTTGTATATAATATACTACGATTTTTTGAACGAAACCAGCATTTCGAAAAGTTTCAAAGAATCTAATTTTCAGATGATTTATTGCATGGTCTTCCATCATAACCTTCCCCCATAACATATATAAATGATCTAAAAAGGTTCGTATCATTTCGAATAGCCCCCAATTTAATTTAATTTTTTGACTAAAACTCGTGTATAATATATCATGATTTTTTGACCGAAACATGCATTTAAAAAAGTTTCATAAAATCTAATTTTCAGATAAATTTTTGCATGGACTTCAATCATAACCTCCCCCATAAAATATTTAAATGATTTGAAAAAGTTCGTATCATTTCGAACAATCCTCGATTTAATTTGATTATTTGAACTAAACTAGTATAAACTTGTGTATAATATACTACGATTTTTTGAACAAAACTTACATTTCGAAAAGTTTCACAGAATCTAATTTTCAGATGATTTTTTGCATGGTCTTCCATCATAACCTTCCCCCATAACATATATAAATGATCTGAAAACATTTGTATCATTTAGAATAGCCCCTTATTTAATTTGATTTTTTTGACCGAAACTCGTGTATAATATATCATGATTTTTTGACCGGAACTTGCATATCGAAAAGTATCATAAAATCTAATTTTCAGATAAAGTTTTGCAAGGACTTCAATCATAACATTCCCCCATAAAATATATAAATGATATGAAAATGTTCGTATCATTTCAAATAGTGCTCGATTGAATTTGATTTTTTTGAACTAAACTAGTATAAACTTGTGTATAATATACTACGATTTTTTGAACATAACATGCATTTCGAAAAGTTTCATAGAATCTAATTTTCAGATGATTTTTTGCATGGTCTTCCATCATAACCTTCCCCCATAACATATATAAATGATCTAAAAACATTCGTATCATTTAGAATAGACCCCAATTTAATTTGATTTTTTTGACCGAAACTCGTGTATAATATATCATGATTTTTTGACCGAAACTTGGATTTCGAAAAGTATCATAAAATCTAATTTTCAGATAAAGTTTTGGAAGGACTTCAATCATAACCTTCCCCCATAAAATATATAAATGATATGAAAATGTTCGTATCATTTCAAATAGTCCTCAATTTAATTTGATTTTTTTTACCTAAACTAGTATAAACTTGTGTATAATATACTACGATTTTTTGAACATAACATGCATTTCGAAAAGTTTCATAGAATCTAATTTTCAGATGATTTTTTGCATGGTCTTCCATCATAACCTTCCCCCATAACATATATAAATGATCTGAAAAGATTCGTATAATTTCGAATAGCCCCCGATTTAATTTGATTTTTTTGACCGAAACTCATGTATAATATATCATGATTTTTTTACCGAAACTTGCATTTCGAAAAGTATCATAAAATCTAATTTTCTGATAAATTTTTGCATTGACTTCAATCATAACCTTCCCCCATAAAATATATAAATGATCTGAAAAAGTTAGTATCATTTCAAACAGTCCTTGATTTAATTTGATTTTGTTTTACCTAAACTAGTATAAACTTGTATATAATATACTACGATTTTTTGAACGAAACCAGCATTTCGAAAAGTTTCAAAGAATCTAATTTTCAGATGATTTATTGCATGGTCTTCCATCATAACCTTCCCCCATAACATATATAAATGATCTGAAAAGATTCGTATCATTTCGAATAGCCCCCAATTTAATTTAATTTTTTGACTAAAACTCGTGTATAATATATCATGATTTTTTGACCGAAACATGCATTTAAAAAAGTTTCATAAAATCTAATTTTTAGATAAATTTTTGCATGGACTTCAATCATAACCTCCCCCATAAAATATTTAAATGATCTGAAAAAGTTCGAATCATTTCGAACAATCCTCGATTTAATTTGATTTTTTGAACTAAACTAGTATAAACTTGTGTATAATATACTACGATTTTTTGAACAAAACTTGCATTTCGAAAAGTTTCAAAGAATCTAATTTTCAGATATTTTTTGCATGGTCTTCCATCATAACCTTCCCCCATAACATATATAAATGATCTGAAAACATTCGTATCATTTAGAATAGCCCCTGATTTAATTTGATTTTTTTGACCGAAACTCGTGTATAATATATCATGATTTTTTGACCGAAACTTGCATTTCGAAAAGTATCATAAAATCTAATTTTCAGATAAAGTTTTGCATGGACTTCAATCATAACCTTCCCCCATAAAATATATAAATGATATGAAAATGTTCGTATCATTTCAAATAGTCCTCGATTTAATTTGATTTTTTTTACCTAAACTAGTATAAACTTGTGTATAATATACTACGATTTTTTGAACAAAACATGCATTTCGAAAAGTTTCATAGAATCTAATTTTCAGATGATTTTTTGCATGGTCTTCCATCATAACCTTCCCCCATAACATATATAAATGATCTGAAAAGATTCGTATAATTTCGAATAGCCCCCGATTTAATTTGATTTTTTTGACCGAAACTCGTGTATAATATATCATGATTTTTTGACCGAAACCTTCATTTCGAAAAGTATCATAAAATCTAATTTTCAGATAAATTTTTGCATGGACTTCAATCATAACCTTCCCCCATAAAATATATAAATGATCTGAAAAAGTTAGTATCATTTCAAACAGTCCTTTATTTAATTTATTTTGTTTTATCTAAACTAGTATAAACTTGTATATAATATACTACGATTTTTTGAACGAAACCAGCATTTCGAAAAGTTTCAAAGAATCTAATTTTCAGATGATTTATTGCATGGTCTTCCATCATAACCTTCCCCCATAACATATATAAATGATCTAAAAAGGTTCGTATCATTTCGAATAGCCCCCAATTTAATTTAATTTTTTGACTAAAACTCGTGTATAATATATCATGATTTTTTGACCGAAACATGCATTTAAAAAAGTTTCATAAAATCTAATTTTCAGATAAATTTTTGCATGGACTTCAATCATAACCTCCCCCATAAAATATTTAAATGATCTGAAAAAGTTCGTATCATTTCGAACAATCCTCGATTTAATTTTATTTTTTGAACTAAACTAGTATAAACTTGTGTATAATATACTACGATTTTTTGAACAAAACTTACATTTCGAAAAGTTTCAAAGAATCTAATTTTCAGATGATTTTTTGCATGGTCTTCCATCATAACCTTCCCCCATAACATATATAAATGATCTGAAAACATTCGTATCATTTAGAATAGCCCCTTATTTAATTTGATTTTTTTGACCGAAACTCGTGTATAATATATCATGATTTTTTGACCGGAACTTGAATTTCGAAAAGTATCATAAAATCTAATTTTCAGATAAAGTTTTGCAAGGACTTCAATCATAACCTTCCCCCATAAAATATATAAATGATATGAAAATGTTCGTATCATTTCAAATAGTGCTCGATTTAATTTGATTTTTTTGAACTAAACTAGTATAAACTTGTGTATAATATACTACGATTTTTTGAACATAACATGCATTTCGAAAAGTTTCATAGAATCTAATTTTCAGATGATTTTTTGCATGGTCTTCCATCATAACCTTCCCCCATAACATATATAAATGATCTGAAAACATTCGTATCATTTAGAATAGACCCCAATTTAATTTGATTTTTTTGACCGAAACTCGTGTATAATATATCATGATTTTTTTACCGAAACTTGCATTTCGAAAAGTATCATAAAATCTAATTTTCTGATAAATTTTTGCATTGACTTCAATCATAACCTTCCCCCATAAAATATATAAATGATCTGAAAAAGTTAGTATCATTTCAAACAGTCCTTGATTTAATTTGATTTTGTTTTACCTAAACTAGTATAAACTTGTATATAATATACTACGATTTTTTGAACGAAACCAGCATTTCGAAAAGTTTCAAAGAATCTAATTTTCAGATGATTTATTGCATGGTCTTCCATCATAACCTTCCCCCATAACATATATAAATGATCTGAAAAGATTCGTATCATTTCGAATAGCCCCCAATTTAATTTAATTTTTTGACTAAAACTCGTGTATAATATATCATGATTTTTTGACCGAAACATGCATTTAAAAAAGTTTCATAAAATCTAATTTTTAGATAAATTTTTGCATGGACTTCAATCATAACCTCCCCCATAAAATATTTAAATGATCTGAAAAAGTTCGAATCATTTCGAACAATCCTCGATTTAATTTGATTTTTTGAACTAAACTAGTATAAACTTGTGTATAATATACTACGATTTTTTGAACAAAACTTGCATTTCGAAAAGTTTCAAAGAATCTAATTTTCAGATATTTTTTGCATGGTCTTCCATCATAACCTTCCCCCATAACATATATAAATGATCTGAAAACATTCGTATCATTTAGAATAGCCCCTGATTTAATTTGATTTTTTTGACCGAAACTCGTGTATAATATATCATGATTTTTTGACCGAAACTTGCATTTCGAAAAGTATCATAAAATCTAATTTTCAGATAAAGTTTTGCATGGACTTCAATCATAACCTTCCCCCATAAAATATATAAATGATATGAAAATGTTCGTATCATTTCAAATAGTCCTCGATTTAATTTGATTTTTTTTACCTAAACTAGTATAAACTTGTGTATAATATACTACGATTTTTTGAACAAAACATGCATTTCGAAAAGTTTCATAGAATCTAATTTTCAGATGATTTTTTGCATGGTCTTCCATCATAACCTTCCCCCATAACATATATAAATGATCTGAAAAGATTCGTATAATTTCGAATAGCCCCCGATTTAATTTGATTTTTTTGACCGAAACTCGTGTATAATATATCATGATTTTTTGACCGAAACCTTCATTTCGAAAAGTATCATAAAATCTAATTTTCAGATAAATTTTTGCATGGACTTCAATCATAACCTTCCCCCATAAAATATATAAATGATCTGAAAAAGTTAGTATCATTTCAAACAGTCCTTTATTTAATTTATTTTGTTTTATCTAAACTAGTATAAACTTATATATAATATACTACGATTTTTTGAACGAAACCAGCATTTCGAAAAGTTTCAAAGAATCTAATTTTCAGATGATTTATGGCATGGTCTTCCATCATAACCTTCCCCCATAACATATATAAATGATCTAAAAAGGTTCGTATCATTTCGAATAGCCCCCAATTTAATTTAATTTTTTGACTAAAACTCGTGTATAATATATCATGATTTTTTGACCGAAACATGCATTTAAAAAAGTTTCATAAAATCTAATTTTCAGATAAATTTTTGCATGGACTTCAATCATAACCTCCCCCATAAAATATTTAAATGATCTGAAAAAGTTTGTATCATTTCGAACAATCCTCGATTTAATTTTATTTTTTGAACTAAACTAGTATAAACTTGTGTATAATATACTACGATTTTTTGAACAAAACTTACATTTCGAAAAGTTTCAAAGAATCTAATTTTCAGATGATTTTTTGCATGGTCTTCCATCATAACCTTCCCCCATAACATATATAAATGATCTGAAAACATTCGTATCATTTAGAATAGCCCCTTATTTAATTTGATTTTTTTGACCGAAACTCGTGTATAATATATCATGATTTTTTGACCGGAACTTGAATTTTGAAAAGTATCATAAAATCTAATTTTCAGATAAAGTTTTGCAAGGACTTCAATCATAACCTTCCCCCATAAAATATATAAATGATATGAAAATGTTCGTATCATTTCAAATAGTGCTCGATTTAATTTGATTTTTTTGAACTAAACTAGTATAAACTTGTGTATAATATACTACGATTTTTTGAACATAACATGCATTTCGAAAAGTTTCATAGAATCTAATTTTCAGATGATTTTTTGCATGGTCTTCCATCATAACCTTCCCCCATAACATATATAAATGATCTGAAAACATTCGTATCATTTAGAATAGACCCCAATTTAATTTGATTTTTTTGACCGAAACTCGTGTATAATATATCATGATTTTTTGACCGAAACTTGGATTTCGAAAAGTATCATAAAATCTAATTTTCAGATAAAGTTTTGGAAGGACTTCAATCATAACCTTCCCCCATAAAATATATAAATGATATGAAAATGTTCGTATCATTTCAAATAGTCCTCGATTTAATTTGATTTTTTTTACCTAAACTAGTATAAACTTGTGTATAATATACTACGATTTTTTGAACATAACATGCATTTCGAAAAGTTTCATAGAATCTAATTTTCAGATGATTTTTTGCATGGTCTTCCATCATAACCTTCCCCCATAACATATATAAATGATCTGAAAAGATTCGTATAATTTCGAATAGCCCCCGATTTAATTTGATTTTTTTGACCGAAACTCATGTATAATATATCATGATTTTTTTACCGAAACTTGCATTTCGAAAAGTATCATAAAATCTAATTTTCCGATAAATTTTTGCATTGACTTCAATCATAACCTTCCCCCATAAAATATATAAATGATCTGAAAAAGTTAGTATCATTTCAAACAGTCCTTGATTTAATTTGATTTTGTTTTACCTAAACTAGTATAAACTTGTATATAATATACTACGATTTTTTGAACGAAACCAGCATTTCGAAAAGTTTCAAAGAATCTAATTTTCAGATGATTTATTGCATGGTCTTCCATCATAACCTTCCCCCATAACATATATAAATGATCTAAAAAGGTTCGTATCATTTCGAATAGCCCCCAATTTAATTTAATTTTTTGACTAAAACTCGTGTATAATATATCATGATTTTTTGACCGAAACATGCATTTAAAAAAGTTTCATAAAATCTAATTTTCAGATAAATTTTTGCATGGACTTCAATCATAACCTCCCCCATAAAATATTTAAATGATCTGAAAAAGTTCGTATCATTTCGAACAATCCTCGATTTAATTTGATTTTTTGAACTAAACTAGTATAAACTTGTGTATAATATACTACGATTTTTTGAACAAAACTTGCATTTCGAAAAGTTTCAAAGAATCTAATTTTCAGATGATTTTTTGCATGGTCTTCCATCATAACCTTCCCCCATAACATATATAAATGATCTGAAAACATTCGTATCATTTAGAATAGCCCCTTATTTAATTTGATTTTTTTGACCGAAACTCGTGTATAATATATCATGATTTTTTGACCGGAACTTGCATTTCGAAAAGTATCATAAAATCTAATTTTCAGATAAAGTTTTGCAAGGACTTCAATCATAACCTTCCCCCATAAAATATATAAATGATATGAAAATGTTCGTATCATTTCAAATAGTCCTCGATTTAATTTGATTTTTTTGAACTAAACTAGTATAAACTTGTGTATAATATACTACAATTTTTTGAACATAACATGCATTTCGAAAAGTTTCATAGAATCTAATTTTCAGATGATTTTTTGCATGGTCTTCCATCATAACCTTCCCCCATAACATATATAAATGATCTGAAAACATTCGTATCATTTAGAATAGACCCCAATTTAATTTGATTTTTTTGACCGAAACTCGTGTATAATATATCATGATTTTTTGACCGAAACTTGCATTTCGAAAAGTATCATAAAATCTAATTTTCAGATAAATTTTGCAAGGACTTCAATCATAACCTTCCCCCATAAAATATATAAATGATATGAAAATGTTCGTATCATTTCAAATAGTCCTCGATTTAATTTGATTTTTTTTACCTAAACTAGTATAAACTTGTGTATAATATACTACGATTTTTTGAACATAACATGCATTTTGAAAAGTTTCATAGAATCTAATTTTCAGATGATTTTTTGCATGGTCTTCCATCATAACCTTCCCCCATAACATATATAAATGATCTGAAAAGATTCGTATAATTTCGAATAGCTCCCGATTTAATTTGATTTTTTTGACCGAAACTCATGTATAATATATCATGATTTTTTTACCGAAACTTGCATTTCGAAAAGTATCATAAAATCTAATTTTCAGATAAATTTTTGCATGGACTTCAATCATAACCTTCCCCCATAAAATATATAAATGATCTGAAAAAGGTCGTATCACTTCAAATAGTCCTTGATTTAATTTGATTTTTTTTACCTAAACTAGCATAAACTTGTGTATAATATACTACGATTTTTTGAACGAAACCTGCATTTCGAAAAGTTTCATAGAATCTAATTTTCAGATGATTTTTTGCATGGTCTTCCATCATAACCTTCCCCCATAACATATATAAATGATCTGAAAAGATTCGTATAATTTCGAATAGCCCCCGATTTAATTTGATTTTTTTGACCGAAACTCATGTATAATATATCATGATTTTTTGACCGAAACTTGCATTTCGAAAAGTATCATAAAATCTAATTTTCAGATAAATTTTTGCATGGACTTCAATCATAACCTTCCTCCATAAAATATATAAATGATCTGAAAAAGTTAGTATCATTTCAAACAGTCCTTTATTTAATTTGATTTTGTTTTACCTAAACTAGTATAAACTTGTATATAATATACTACGATTTTTTGAACGAAACCAGCATTTCGAAAAGTTTCAAAGAATCTAATTTTCAGATGATTTATTGCATGGTCTTCCATCATAACCTTCCCCCATAACATATATAAATGATCTGAAAAGATTCGTATCATTTCGAATAGCCCCCAATTTAATTTTATTTTTTGACTAAAACTCGTGTATAATATATCATGATTTTTTGACCGAAACATGCATTTAAAAAAGTTTCATAAAATCTAATTTTCAGATAAATTTTTGCATGGACTTCAATCATAACCTCCCCCATAAAATATTTAAATGATCTGAAAAAGTTCGTATCATTTCGAACAATCCTCGATTTAATTTGATTTTTTGAACTAAACTAGTATAAACTTGTGTATAATATACTACGATTTTTTGAACAAAACTTGCATTTCGAAAAGTTTCAAAGAATCTAATTTTCAGATATTTTTTGCGTGGTCTTCCATCATAACCTTCCCCCATAACATATATAAATGATCTGAAAACATTCGTATCATTTAGAATAGCCCCTGATTTAATTTGATTTTTTTGACCGAAACTCGTGTATAATATATCATGATTTTTTGACCGAAACTTGCGTTTCGAAAAGTATCATAAAATCTAATTTTCAGATAAAGTTTTGCATGGACTTCAAACATAACCTTCCCCCATAAAATATATAAATGATATGAAAATGTTCGTATCATTTCAAATAGTCCTCGATTTAATTTGATTTTTTTTACCTAAACTAGTATAAACTTGTGTATAATATACTACGATTTTTTGAACAAAACATGCATTTCGAAAAGTTTCATAGAATCTAATTTTCAGATAATTTTTTTCATGGTCTTCCATCATAACCTTCCCCCATAACATATATAAATGATCTGAAAAGATTCGTATAATTTCGAATAGCCCCCGATTTAATTTGATTTTTTTGACCGAAACTCATGTATAATATATCATGATTTTTTGACCGAAACTTGCATTTCGAAAAGTATCATAAAATCTAATTTTCAGATAAAGTTTTGCATGGACTTCAATCATAACCTTCCCCCATAAAATATATAAATGATCTGAAAAAGTTAGTATCATTTCAAACAGTCCTTGATTTAATTTATTTTGTTTTACCTAAACTAGTATAAACTTGTATATAATATACTACGATTTTTTGAACGAAACCAGCATTTCGAAAAGTTTCAAAGAATCTAATTTTCAGATGATTTATTGCATGGTCTTCCATCATAACCTTCCCCCATAACATATATAAATGATCTAAAAAGGTTCGTATCATTTCGAATAGCCCCCAATTTAATTTAATTTTTTGACTAAAACTCGTGTATAATATATCATGATTTTTTGACCGAAACATGCATTTAAAAAAGTTTCATAAAATCTAATTTTCAGATAAATTTTTGCATGGACTTCAATCATAACCTCCCCCATAAAATATTTAAATGATCTGAAAAAGTTCGTATCATTTCGAACAATCCTCGATTTAATTTGATTTTTTGAACTAAACTAGTATAAACTTGTGTATAATATACTACGATTTTTTGAACAAAACTTACATTTCGAAAAGTTTCAAAGAATCTAATTTTCAGATGATTTTTTGCATGGTCTTCCATCATAACCTTCCCCCATAACATATATAAATGATCTGAAAACATTCGTATCATTTAGAATAGCCCCTTATTTAATTTGATTTTTTTGACCGAAACTCGTGTATAATATATCATGATTTTTTGACCGAAACTTGCATTTCGAAAAGTATCATAAAATCTAATTTTCAGATAAAGTTTTGCATGGACTTCAATCATAACCTTCCCCCATAAAATATATAAATGATATGAAAATGTTCGTATCATTTCAAATAGTCCTCGATTTAATTTGATTTTTTTGAACTAAACTAGTATAAACTTGTGTATAATATACTACGATTTTTTGAACATAACATGCATTTCGAAAAGTTTCATAGAATCTAATTTTCAGATGATTTTTTGCATGGTCTTCCATCATAACCTTCCCCCATAACATATATAAATGATCTGAAAACATTCGTATCATTTCGAATAGCCCCCGATTTAATTTGATTTTTTTGACCGAAACTCGTGTATAATATATCATGATTTTTTGACCGAAACATGCATTTCGAAAAGTATCATAAAATCTAATTTTCAGATAAAGTTTTGCAAGGACTTCAATCATAACCTTCCCCCATAAAATATATAAATGATATGAAAATGTTCGTATCATTTCAAATAGTCCTCGATTTAATTTGATTTTTTTTACCTAAACTAGTATAAACTTGTGTATAATATACTACGATTTTTTGAACATAACATGCATTCTAAAAGTTTCATAGAATCTAATTTTCAGATGATTTTTTGCATGGTCTTCCATCATAACCTTCCCCCATAACATATATAAATGATCTGAAAAGATTCGTATAATTTCGAATAGCTCTCGATTTAATTTGATTTTTTTGACCGAAACTCATGTATAATATATCATGATTTTTTTACCGAAACTTGCATTTCGAAAAGTATCATAAAATCTAATTTTCAGATAAATTTTTGCATGGACTTCAATCATAACCTTCCCCCATAAAATATATAAATGATCTGAAAAAGGTCGTATCACTTCAAATAGTCCTTGATTTAATTTGATTTTTTTTACCTAAACTAGCATAAACTTGTGTATAATATACTACGATTTTTTGAACGAAACCTGCATTTCGAAAAGTTTCATAGAATCTAATTTTCAGATGATTTTTTGCATGGTCTTCCATCATAACCTTCCCCCATAACATATATAAATGATCTGAAAAGATTCGTATAATTTCGAATAGCCCCCGATTTAATTTGATTTTTTTGACCGAAACTCATGTATAATATATCATGATTTTTTGACCGAAACTTGCATTTCGAAAAGTATCATAAAATCTAATTTTCAGATAAATTTTTGCATGGACTTCAATCATAACCTTCCCCCATAAAATATATAAATGATCTGAAAAAGTTAGTATCATTTCAAACAGTCCTTTATTTAATTTATTTTGTTTTACCTAAACTAGTATAAACTTGTATATAATATACTACGATTTTTTGAACGAAACCAGCATTTTGAAAAGTTTCAAAGAATCTAATTTTCAGATGATTTATTGCATGGTCTTCCATCATAACCTTCCCCCATAACATATATAAATGATCTAAAAAGGTTCGTATCATTTCGAAAAGCCCCCAATTTAATTTAATTTTTTGACTAAAACTCGTGTATAATATATCATGATTTTTTGACCGAAACATGCATTTAAAAAAGTTTCATAAAATCTAATTTTCAGATAAATTTTTGCATGGACTTCAATCATAACCTCCCCCATAAAATATTTAAATGATCTGAAAAAGTTCGTATCATTTCGAACAATCCTGGATTTAATTTGATTTTTTGAACTAAACTAGTATAAACTTGTGTATAATATACTACGCTTTTTTGAACAAAACTTACATTTCGAAAAGTTTCAAAGAATCTAATTTTCAGATGATTTTTTGCATGGTCTTCCATCATAACCTTCCCCCATAACATATATAAATGATCTGAAAACATTCGTATCATTTAGAATAGCCCCTTATTTAATTTGATTTTTTTGACCGAAACTCGTGTATAATATATCATGATTTTTTGACCGAAACTTGCATTTCGAAAAGTATCATAAAATCTAATTTTCAGATAAAGTTTTGCATGGACTTCAATCATAACCTTCCCCCATAAAATATATAAATGATATGAAAATGTTCGTATCATTTCAAATAGTCCTCGATTTAATTTGATTTTTTTGAACTAAACTAGTATAAACTTGTGTATAATATACTACGATTTTTTGAACATAACATGCATTTCGAAAATTTTCATAGAATCTAATTTTCAGATGATTTTTTGCATGGTCTTCCATCATAACCTTCCCCCATAACATATATAAATGATCTGAAAAGATTCGTATAATTTCGAATAGCCCCCGATTTAATTTGATTTTTTTGACCGAAACTCGTGTATAATATATCATGATTTTTTTACCGAAACTTGCATTTCGAAAAGTATCATAAAATCTAATTTTCAGATAAATTTTTGCATGGACTTCAATCATAACCTTCCCCCATAAAATATATAAATGATCTGAAAAAGTTAGTATCATTTCAAACAGTCCTTGATTTAATTTGATTTTGTTTTACCTAAACTAGTATAAACTTGTATATAATATACTACGATTTTTTGAACGAAACCAGCATTTCGAAAAGTTTCAAAGAATCTAATTTTCAGATGATTTATTGCATGGTCTTCCATCATAACCTTTCCCCATAACATATATAAATGATCTGAAAAGATTCGTATCATTTCGAATAGCCCCCAATTTAATTTTATTTTTTGACTAAAACTCGTGTATAATATATCATGATTTTTTGACCGAAACATGCATTTAAAAAAGTTTCATAAAATCTAATTTTCAGATAAATTTTTGCATGGACTTCAATCATAACCTCCCCCATAAAATATTTAAATGATCTGAAAAAGTTCGTATCATTTCGAACAATCCTCGATTTAATTTGATTTTTTGAACAAAACTAGTATAAACTTGTGTATAATATACTACGATTTTTTGAACAAAACTTGCATTTCGAAAAGTTTCAAAGAATCTAATTTTCAGATATTTTTTGCGTGGTCTTCCATCATAACCTTCCCCCATAACATATATAAATGATCTGAAAACATTCGTATCATTTAGAATAGCCCCTGATTTAATTTGATTTTTTTGACCGAAACTCGTGTATAATATATCATGATTTTTTGACCGAAACTTGCGTTTCGAAAAGTATCATAAAATCTAATTTTCAGATAAAGTTTTGCATGGACTTCAAACATAACCTTCCCCCATAAAATATATAAATGATATGAAAATGTTCGTATCATTTCAAATAGTCCTCGATTTAATTTGATTTTTTTTACCTAAACTAGTATAAACTTGTGTATAATATACTACGATTTTTTGAACAAAACATGCATTTCGAAAAGTTTCATAGAATCTAATTTTCAGATGATTTTTTGCATGGTCTTCCATCATAACCTTCCCCCATAACATATATAAATGATCTGAAAAGATTCGTATAATTTCGAATAGCCCCCGATTTAATTTGATTTTTTTGACCGAAACTAATGTATAATATATCATGATTTTTTGACCGAAACTTGCATTTCGAAAAGTATCATAAAATCTAATTTTCAGATAAAGTTTTGCATGGACTTCAATCATAACCTTCCCCCATAAAATATATAAATGATCTGAAAAAGTTAGTATCATTTCAAACAGTCCTTGATTTAATTTATTTTGTTTTACCTAAACTAGTATAAACTTGTATATAATATACTACGATTTTTTGAACGAAACCAGCATTTCGAAAAGTTTCAAAGAATCTAATTTTCAGATGATTTATTGCATGGTCTTCCATCATAACCTTCCCCCATAACATATATAAATGATCTAAAAAGGTTCGTATCATTTCGAATAGCCCCCAATTTAATTTAATTTTTTGACTAAAACTCGTGTATAATATATCATGATTTTTTGACCGAAACATGCATTTAAAAAAGTTTCATAAAATCTAATTTTCAGATAAATTTTTGCATGGACTTCAATCATAACCTCCCCCATAAAATATTTAAATGATCTGAAAAAGTTCGTATCATTTCGAACAATCCTCGATTTAATTTGATTTTTTGAACTAAACTAGTATAAACTTGTGTATAATATACTACGATTTTTTGAACAAAACTTACATTTCGAAAAGTTTCAAAGAATCTAATTTTCAGATGATTTTTTGCATGGTCTTCCATCATAACCTTCCCCCATAACATATATAAATGATCTGAAAACATTCGTATCATTTAGAATAGCCCCTTATTTAATTTGATTTTTTTGACCGAAACTCGTGTATAATATATCATGATTTTTTGACCGAAACTTGCATTTCGAAAAGTATCATAAAATCTAATTTTCAGATAAAGTTTTGCAAGGACTTCAATCATAACCTTCCCCCATAAAATATATAAATGATATGAAAATGTTCGTATCATTTCAAATAGTCCTCGATTTAATTTGATTTTTTTGAACTAAACTAGTATAAACTTGTGTATAATATACTACGATTTTTTGAACATAACATGCATTTCGAAAAGTTTCATAGAATCTAATTTTCAGATGATTTTTTGCATGGTCTTCCATCATAACCTTCCCCCATAACATATATAAATGATCTGAAAACATTCGTATCATTTAGAATAGACCCCAATTTAATTTGATTTTTTTGACCGAAACTCGTGTATAATATATCATGATTTTTTGACCGAAACTTGCATTTCGAAAAGTATCATAAAATCTAATTTTCAGATAAAGTTTTGCAAGGACTTCAATCATAACCTTCCCCCATAAAATATATAAATGATATGAAAATGTTCGTATCATTTCAAATAGTCCTCGATTTAATTTGATTTTTTTTACCTAAACTAGTATAAACTTGTGTATAATATACTACGATTTTTTGAACATAACATGCATTTCGAAAAGTTTCATAGAATCTAATTTTCAGATGATTTTTTGCATGGTCTTCCATCATAACCTTCCCCCATAACATATATAAATGATCTGAAAAGATTCGTATAATTTCGAATAGCCCCCGATTTAATTTGATTTTTTTGACCGAAACTCATGTATAATATATCATGATTTTTTTACCGAAACTTGCATTTCGAAAAGTATCATAAAATCTAATTTTCAGATAAATTTTTGCATGGACTTCAATCATAACCTTCCCCCATAAAATATATAAATGATCTGAAAAAGTTAGTATCATTTCAAACAGTCCTTGATTTAATTTGATTTTGTTTTACCTAAACTAATATAAACTTGTATATAATATACTACGATTTTTTGAACGAAACCAGCATTTCGAAAAGTTTCAAAATCTAATTTTCAGATGATTTATTGCATGGTCTTCCATCATAACCTTCCCCCATAACATATATAAATGATCTGAAAAGATTCGTATCATTTCGCATAGCCCCCAATTTAATTTTATTTTTTGACTAAAACTCGTGTATAATATATCATGATTTTTTGACCGAAACATGCATTTAAAAAAGTTTCATAAAATCTAATTTTCAGATAAATTTTTGCATGGACTTCAATCATAACCTCCCCCATAAAATATTTAAATGATCTGAAAAAGTTCGTATCATTTCGAACAATCCTCGATTTAATTTGATTTTTTGAACTAAACTAGTATAAACTTGTGTATAATATACTACGATTTTTTGAACAAAACTTGCATTTCGAAAAGTTTCAAAGAATCTAATTTTCAGATATTTTTTGCATGGTCTTCCATCATAACCTTCCCCCATAACATATATAAATGATCTGAAAACATTCGTATCATTTAGAATAGCCCCTGATTTAATTTGATTTTTTTGACCGAAACTCGTGTATAATATATCATGATTTTTTGACCGAAACTTGCGTTTCGAAAAGTATCATAAAATCTAATTTTCAGATAAAGTTTTGCATGGACTTCAATCATAACCTTCCCCCATAAAATATATAAATGATATGAAAATGTTCGTATCATTTCAAATAGTCCTCGATTTAATTTGATTTTTTTTACCTAAACTAGTATAAACTTGTGTATAATATACTACGATTTTTTGAACAAAACATGCATTTCGAAAAGTTTCATAGAATCTAATTTTCAGATGATTTTTTGCATGGTCTTCCATCATAACCTTCCCCCATAACATATATAAATGATCTGAAAAGATTCGTATAATTTCGAATAGCCCCCTATTTAATTTGATTTTTTTGACCGAAACTCATGTATAATATATCATGATTTTTTGACCGAAACTTGCATTTCGAAAAGTATCATAAAATCTAATTTTCAGATAAAGTTTTGCATGGACTTCAATCATAACCTTCCCCCATAAAATATATAAATGATCTGAAAAAGTTAGTATCATTTCAAACAGTCCTTGATTTAATTTATTTTGTTTTACCTAAACTAGTATAAACTTGTATATAATATACTACGATTTTTTGAACGAAACCAGCATTTCGAAAAGTTTCAAAGAATCTAATTTTCAGATGATTTATTGCATGGTCTTCCATCATAACCTTCCCCCATAACATATATAAATGATCTAAAAAGGTTCGTATCATTTCGAATAGCCCCCAATTTAATTTTATTTTTTGACTAAAACTCGTGTATAATATATCATGATTTTTTGACCGAAACATGCATTTAAAAAAGTTTCATAAAATCTAATTTTCAGATAAATTTTTGCATGGACTTCAATCATAACCTCCCCCATAAAATATTTAAATGATCTGAAAAAGTTCGTATCATTTCGAACAATCCTCGATTTAATTTGATTTTTTGAACTAAACTAGTATTAACTTGTGTATAATATACTACGATTTTTTGAACAAAACTTACATTTCGAAAAGTTTCAAAGAATCTAATTTTCAGATGATTTTTTGCATGGTCTTCCATCATAACCTTCCCCCATAACATATATAAATGATCTGAAAACATTCGTATCATTTAGAATAGCCCCTTATTTAATTTGATTTTTTTGACCGAAACTCGTGTATAATATATCATGATTTTTTGACCGAAACTTGCATTTTGAAAAGTATCATAAAATCTAATTTTCAGATAAAGTTTTGCAAGGACTTCAATCATAACCTTCCCCCATAAAATATATAAATGATATGAAAATGTTCGTATCATTTCAAATAGTCCTCGATTTAATTTGATTTTTTTGAACTAAACTAGTATAAACTTGTGTATAATATACTACGATTTTTTGAACATAACATGCATTTCGAAAAGTTTCATAGAATCTAATTTTCAGATGATTTTTTGCATGGTCTTCCATCATAACCTTCCCCCATAACATATATAAATGATCTGAAAACATTCGTATCATTTAGAATAGACCCCAATTTAATTTGATTTTTTTGACCGAAACTCGTGTATAATATATCATGATTTTTTGACCGAAACGTGCATTTCGAAAAGTATCATAAAATCTAATTTTCAGATAAAGTTTTGCAAGGACTTCAATCATAACCTTCCCCCATAAAATATATAAATGATATGAAAATGTTCGTATCATTTCAAATAGTCCTCGATTTAATTTGATTTTTTTTACCTAAACTAGTATAAACTTGTGTATAATATACTACGATTTTTTGAACATAACATGCATTTCGAAAAGTTTCATAGAATCTAATTTTCAGATGATTTTTTGCATGGTCTTCCATCATAACCTTCCCCCATAACATATATAAATGATCTGAAAAGATTCGTATAATTTCGAATAGCCCCCGATTTAATTTGATTTTTTTGACCGAAACTCATGTATAATATATCATGATTTTTTTACCGAAACTTGCATTTCGAAAAGTATCATAAAATCTAATTTTCAGATAATGTTTTGCAAGGACTTCAATCATAACCTTCCCCCATAAAATATATAAATGATATGAAAATGTTTGTATCATTTCAAATAGTCCTCGATTTAATTTGATTTTTTTTACCTAAACTAGTATAAACTTGTGTATAATATACTACGATTTTTTGAACATAACATGCATTTCGAAAAGTTTCATAGAATCTAATTTTCAGATGATTTTTTGCATGGTCTTCCATCATAACCTTCCCCCATAACATATATAAATGATCTGAAAAGATTCGTATAATTTCCAATAGCCCCCGATTTAATTTGATTTTTTTGACCGAAACTCATGTATAATATATCATGATTTTTTTACCGAAACTTGCATTTCGAAAAGTATCATAAAATCTAATTTTCAGATAAATTTTTGCATGGACTTCAATCATAACCTTCCCCCATAAAATATATAAATGATCTGAAAAAGGTCGTATCACTTCAAATAGTCCTTGATTTAATTTGATTTTTTTTACCTAAACTAGCATAAACTTGTGTATAATATACTACGATTTTTTGAACGAAACCTGCATTTCGAAAAGTTTCAAAGAATCTAATTTTCAGATGATTTATTGCATGGTCTTCCATCATAAACTTCCCCCATAACATATATAAATGATCTGAAAAGATTCGTATCATTTCGAATAGCCCCCGATTTAATTTTATTTTTTTGACCGAAACTCGTGTATAATATATCATGCTTTTTTGACCTAAACATGCATTTAAAAAAGTTTCATAAAATCTAATTTTCAGATAAATTTTTGCATTGACTTCAATCATAACCTTCCCCCATAAAATATATAAATGATCTGAAAAAGTTAGTATCATTTCAAACAGTCCTTGATTTAATTTGATTTTGTTTTACCTAAACTAGTATAAACTAGTGAATAATATATTATGATTTTTTGAACGAAACCAGCATTTCGAAAAGTTTCAAAGAATCTAATTTTCAGATGATTTATTGCATGGTCTTCGATCATAACCTTCCCCTATAACATATATAAATGATCTGAAAAGATTCGTATCATTTCGAATAGCCCCCAATTTAATTTAATTTTTTGACTAAAACTCGTGTATAATATATCATGATTTTTTGACCGAAACATGCATTTAAAAAAGTTTCATAAAATCTAATTTTCAGATAAATTTTTGCATGGACTTCAATCATAACCTCCCCCATAAAATATTTAAATGATCTGAAAAAGTTCGTATCATTTCGAACAATCCTCGATTTAATTTGATTTTTTTGACCTAAACTAGTATAAACTTGTGTATAATATACTACGATTTTTTGAACGAAACTTGCATTTCGAAAAGTTTCAAAGAATCTAATTTTCAGATGATTTTTTGCATTGTCTTCCATCATAACCTTCCCCCATAACATATATAAATGATCTGAAAACATTCGTATCATTTAGAATAGACCCCAATTTAATTTGATTTTTTTGACCGAAACTCGTGTATAATATATCATGATTTTTTGACCGAAACTTGCATTTCGAAAAGTATCATAAAATCTAATTTTCAGATAAAGTTTTGCAAGGACTTCAATCATAACCTTCCCCCATAAAATATATAAATGATATGAAAATGTTCGTATCATTTCAAATAGTCCTCGATTTAATTTGATTTTTTTTACCTAAACTAGTATAAACTTGTGTATAATATACTACGATTTTTTGAACATAACATGCATTTCGAAAAGTTTCATAGAATCTAATTTTCAGATGATTTTTTGCATGGTCTTCCATCATAACCTTCCCCCATAACATATATAAATGATCTGAAAAGATTTGTATCATTTCGAATAGCCCCCGATTTAATTTGATTTTTTTGACCGAAACTCGTGTATAATATATCATGCTTTTTTGACCGAAACATGCATTTAAAAAAGTTTCATAAAATCTAATTTTCAGATAAATTTTTGCATTGACTTCAATCATAACCTTCCCCCATAAAATATATATATGATCTGAAAAAGTTAGTGAAATTCTGTGATCAGGTATGAGATGTCCTAAGAGATGTCCCAACACTTAATAGGACATTTGACAAATTTAACCAAAACTTAAACAGCAAGAAAAGTAAACAACACAGAAGTTTGTTAACCCAGTTCAGTGTATAACCACACCTACATCTGGAGGCTACCAAGCCAGGAGGAAATCCACTATTAGTAATATTAATTCTAGACTTAAACCACCCTGTTTAATCTATCACAGTATCACTTAATACTTACCCAATGCAATTTCTACCTAAGACTCACTTAGATAAAAGTACCCTACTCACTCCCCCTCAATCACCCAGTGATCAAGTTTACAAGTTTACTGAAATTGAAGACATCCTTCAAACAAAACAGCTTGATCTTACTTAACAGTTTCAATCAAGTCACAAATGCACTTTTGCTTAAAAGCTCATAAAGTGGTACATAAAAACAACCTGCTATTTAAAACACTAGACACCCTATTTGGTCTTCTGAAATTCGTACTCAATTCTATGAGTTTCTGTTGATTAAATAGGTATCTGAATTTTGGGCTTTCTGTAGAATGATCCAGCCCTAATGTGCAGCAACTGTCACCTTGAATTTAGGGTTTGTTACCTCCTATATTCTAGGTGCATTAGGTCTTCTGTTTTAATCTGAATCTTCAATTTAAAACTCCCTACAGATGCGCCTTGTTCTGTTTTTATCCAGCATTAATTAATTCCAGATAGTTCTCCTTAAATATCTCTGATCTGTTAATCAATAATTAATTCTGGTAGCAGGTCTGAGATGTCTCAACATCTGTTGGGACATCCTGACAAAACTGAACTTAGTCATTTACACAATGTCCCAACATCTGATGAGACATCCTCAAATAAGTTCACATACTCTGTTTGCTAATGTCCTAACATCTGATAGGACATTCTGAACTGAATTTAACATTTCTTGTTTGGTCAAAAATTCTGCCAATTCTTAAACATCTACAAACTCCCCCTTTGGCTAATTTTTGGCTAACATCTTTTCTGGTTTTCAGAGTGCAGCAGAAGTTCTTTTTATCAGAGTATAGCATTACTTTTCTGTTGATTCTTATTTGAGATTACTCCCCCTCAAACAAATATGTGTCCAGTCTTGTTTCAACAGAAATACACACTGATTCAGTTCAGACAGAAACAAACAGATTTCATTCAAAAATTAAACAGCAGTACAAATTTGTTGTTGTTCTCCCCCTTGGTAGACACAAAATTAGGGGCCAAAGAAATACATTGCTGTCATTACATTTGCCTCACATACATTGATCACTCAGATTCATCACTCTCAGTTTCTTCCTCAGCTTCTGTTTCTTCATCAGAGGCAGCTTTCTGGTCTTCTTCACTCTCCAACCTTTGAATGATTTCCTCAAGCTTCTGCTTTCTAGCTTCAAGCTCTTTGCAGGTGCTTTTGAGTTCAGCAATTAAAGCCTTCTTGGAGATTGGATTCTTAGCAGTTGAAGGACCTACAGATGTCCCAGAAGGTGCTTCAACATCTGCTGCATGATGACTGAGGAATAATTTGTAGTGAAAAGCCAGGGGGCTCTCTCTCTTGCATGCTGTATCCTTGTCAGTGAGAATGCCAGGGAATTGATTGAGCACTATACCACACAGCAATGATGGAAAGGCTATTGGAAGCTTTGTTGCTGAGGAGCTGGCATGCTTCATGGTTTGATCAAAGATAAAAGCTCCATAGTCCATCTTGGTTTGAGTTCCCACAGCATAGATGAATCTGGCCAGACCAGTTGAGATTGAAGAGGTGTGGTTGGTAGGCACCCAGTTAGCAGTACCAATTCTGTTCAGCATGGCATATTTTCTGGTAAGCATGCTCACTGAGAACTTTCCCTTCACAGGCCATGCCTTGACCTGGTTTGCAGTGATCACCTTACAGACTTGATTATCTGTCTTACCTAGCTCATTTGGTTCATCTGTTTCTCTTCCTAGGTACTGATTGATGATTTGAGGGGAAAACTCTACACATTTACCTCTAACAAAAACTTTTTGGAATTCAGAGGACTTACCATGTGAACAATCTTCCTGAAGATTCACAATGAACTCTTTGACAAGAAGTTCATAGCAGGGAGAGAGGTCTGAGACTGTTTTGAATAGTCCTGCAGCAGAGATGAGATCAATCAGTTCAGTGCACTCAAGTGCATTGCTGCTCAGTTCTCTTTCCAGGGCAACCCTTCTTTGGTACACATACTTCCATCTGTTAACACTAGAGACATGATGGAATGATATGTTGTCCAAGGGAGCTTCTGGTACAGCAGTTGAAGCTCTGGATGTTGCTGGTCTCTTCTTGGGAGGAGATGTTGGGACATCTGATCCAACATCTGAATCTGATGATGTGACAGCTTTTCTCTTCTGGGTTTGAACTTTACTCCATGATTTTGTTGGCCCAAAAGTAGCTTTAGCTTTGCCTTTCTTTGGGGAGGCTTTCTTCTTCTCAGGAATTGCTGCTTCAGCTTGCATCTTTCCTTTCATGGACCTGAGCCTTTTGGCTATGCTGGGTTTAACAGATGCTATGATTTCTGCATCAGAGTCCTGCTCCTGGTTGACCACTGGAGGAGATTTAGCAGCCTCCTCTTCAGCTGGTTGATCAGCAGGGATTTGATCTTCATTTGAGGCTTTAGCCTGTTCTTCAGAGACTTCTTCATCATTTTCATTTGAGGCTTTATTCTGGTCCTCAGTTTGTTCCAAATCAACATCAGATGAGTTCTTTTTCTTATCTTCAGATGTTCCAACATCTGTTGGGACATCTTGTTCTGCAGCAGTGTCCATGATTAGGAATGAAATTCCCAAGGAACTTGTCCAGACTGGTTTTGCCATCTGGAACTTATGCCATACAATGTCATATGACATGTTGGCACATCTCATTAACTGCTAAATATCACACAAACAGATTCCAAGTTTGCCCCTTAAGTTCTCAAATTGTGTAGCATCCAATGCTTTGGTAAAGATATCAGCTAACTGCAGATCTGTAGCTACATGCTCCAATGAAATCACCTTTTCTTCTACAAGATCTCTGATGAAATGATGTCTGATATCAATATGCTTGGTCCTGCTATGTTGGATAGGATTCTTTGATATGTTGATTGCACTTAAATTGTCACAGTACAATGTCATGACATCTTGTGGGACATTGTACTCAGTGAGCATCTGCTTCATCCAAACCAACTGAGAACAACTGCTACCTGCTGCTATGTATTCAGCTTCAGCTGTAGATAAAGATACACAATTCTGTTTCTTACTGAACCAAGAAATCAGATTGTTTCCTAGAAAGAAGCATCCTCCTGAAGTGCTTTTTCTGTCATCAGCACTTCCTGCCCAATCAGCATCACAGAAGCCAGTGAGAATAGGTTTGCAACCATGAAAGTACATTATGCCATAGTCACAAGTACCATTAACATATTTAAGGATTCTCTTGACTTGATTGAGATGACTGACTTTTGGATCAGCTTGATATCTTGCACAAACTCCTACTGCAAATGCAATGTCTGGTCTGCTAGCAGTCAAGTATAACAAGCTTCCAATCATGCTTCTATATAAACTATGATCTACATTCTCACCCTTCTCATCTTTAGTCAGCTTTAAATGTGTAGGAGCAGGAGTTCTTTTATGAGAAGCATTTTCCATTCCAAATTTCTTCACTATGTTCTTGGAGTACTTGCTTTGTGAGATGAACATTGAGTCTTCCATTTGCTTAACTTGCAGACCAAGAAAATAGGTTAATTCACCTACTAGACTCATTTCAAATTCAGCTTCCATCTGCTTGACAAAATGTTTGACCATCTTATCAGACATCCCACCAAACACAATGTCATCAACATATATTTGTGCAATCATGACATTACCTTCTTCATCTTTAACAAACAGGGTTTTATCAATCCCACCTTTTTTGTATCCTTGCTTGATAAGAAATGTGGTAAGTCTTTCATACCATGCCCTTGGAGCTTGCTTCAGACCATAAAGTGCTTTCTTGAGTTTGTATACATGATTTGGACAGCTTGGATCAACAAATCCTTTAGGCTGTTCTACATATACCTCCTCATTAAGATAACCATTAAGAAAGGCACTTTTCACATCCATTTGAAATAGCTTGAACTTTAAGATACAAGCAATTCCCAACAGTAGTCTTATTGATTCAAGCCTTGCTACTGGTGCAAAGGTTTCATCAAAGTCTACCCCTTCAATTTGAGTGTATCCTTGAGCCACAAGTCTAGCTTTGTTCTTTGTAACAACTCCTTGTTCATTTGACTTGTTCTTATACACCCATTTTGTACCAATCACATTTATGTCATCAGGTCTAGGAACAAGATTCCACACTTCATTCCTTGTGAATTGACCTAATTCCTCTTGCATAGCACAAATCTAGTATTCATCAGTGAGAGCTTCCTTGACATTTTTAGGTTCTATTTTGGAAACAAAACAAGAACCTGAAATCACTTCTCTTGATCTAGTGCTTACACCTCTGTTGAGATCACCAATTATTAAGTCTTTGGGATGATCCTTCTGTATTCTGATGGAGGGAGGTTTGCTTGAATCTTCTGACCTTGTATCATTTTGAGTGAAGTTATATTGATCATTCTTTTCTTCAGCTTCAATCTTGATATCAGCAGATGTTCCAACATCTTCTGGGACATCTGTAGAAGCATCATCAATTATCACATTTATGGACTCCATGATAACCTTTGTTTTGTAATTAAATACTCTATATGCTCTGCTGTTTATAGAGTATCCAAGGAAAATCCCTTCATCACTTTTAGGATCCATTTTTCTCCTTTGCTCCCTATCTGCCAGAATATAGCATTTACTTCCAAACACATGAAAGTACTTCACAGTGGGTTTTCTGCCCTTCCAGACTTCATATATTGTGGACAAAGTTCCTTTCCTTAAAGTAACTCTGTTATGGATGTAACAGACAGTGTTCATAGCTTCAGCCCAGAAATACAGAGGTAACTTTTTAGCATGGATCATAGCTCTTGCTGATTCTTGAATAGTTCTATTCTTCCTTTCAACAATCCCATTCTGTTGAGGAGTGATAGGAGAAGAATACTCATGATTGATTCCTTCTGAAGAGCAGAAATCTAAGAACTTTTGATTCTCAAATTCTTTTCCATGATCACTTCTTATTCTGATCACACAGCTGGATTTTTCCCTTTGCAATCTTTGACATAATTCTTTGAATACATCAAATACATCTGACTTTTCTTTGATGAAGTTTATCCATGTATATCTTGAAAAATCATCAACCACAGCATATGCATACCTCTTACCACCAAGGCTTTCAACTTGCATAGGTCCCATGAGATCCATATGTAACAATTCCAAAACTTTGGAAGTTGTCAGATGTTGGAGCTTTGAATGGGACATCTTGGTTTGTTTGCCTATTTGACATTCACCACAGATTTTTCCATCATCAATCTTCAGTTTAGGGATACCTCTTACAGCATCCATAGATATGATCTTCTTTATGCCTCTGAAATGAAGATGACCTAGCCTTTGGTGCCATAGTTTTACTTCTTCTTCTCTAGCTAGAGAACAAGTTGAAGTGGGACTGAAGTCTAGTGGCTCCCACATGTAACAGTTGTCTTTAGACCTTGCACCTTTCATGACAACTTCTTGCTCTTGGTTAGTCACTATGCATTCAGTTTTTGTAAAGTTTACACTGTAACCTTGATCACATAGTTGACTTATACTGATCAGGTTAGCAGTTAACCCTTTAACTAGCAATACATCATCTAGTCTTGGAACATCTTGACAGTCCAAGGTTCCAACTCCTTTGACCTCTCCTTTAGCTCCATCTCCAAAAGTTACATACCTGGATGAATGTGATTTTAAGTTTACTAACAAATTCTTCAATCCAGTCATGTGTCTTGAACATCCACTGTCAAAGTACCAGTCTTCTTTAGCTGATACTCTCAGAGATGTATGTGCTATGTATGCAGTATTTTTCTTTGACCAAATGAGTTGAGATTTCTTTTGATGCCTCTGCCCTGTGTGTTGTTCAGCTGATCTCCAAGCTTGATTTTTGATCTGGTTCTTGAGTATGTGGCTTTGATCAGTCTGAATGTCAGCTTTTGGTCTCCAAACTTTCTTGATGACTTCTGTCTTTTGCTTAGGAGGTTGCTGATTTCTATGCAGCATTTTCTTGGTACCTTCTACTTTCTGCTTGGAAGGTTGCTGACACATTTGATTTGGATATCCATGTAGCTTATAACAGTGAGGTTTGATATGCCCAAATCTTCCACAGTGATGGCATCTCCATCTTTGATACTTCTTCTTCATTTTGTTCTTTCCAGAATGTTGAGACATCTGTTGGAACATTATGTTTGTCTTTGTGTTCTGATGTTGAAGCATTTGTTGGGACATCTTGTTTGACTGTGTAATTTTTGAAGTAGCTTTGCTAGAGCTGGCTTCATCTCTGTTATATCCCAGTCCACTTTTGTCCCCTGAATGTTTATTATTGCAGAGAATAACATCCAGTGTATTTGAGCTGCTGTTCATCATTCTAACAGATTTGGACATATGTTCCAGCTTAGAATTGAGAAGAGTTACTTCACTTTTCAAGGTATCAATGATTACTTGATCACTTGCTTTTTCCTCTTCTAGTACTTCATTCTGCTTCTTTAGCTTTATAACTTCACTACATATTTCAGAGCTTCTTTTGTATAGATCTTTGAATGCTTGCTCAAGTTGTTCATAAGTAAGCTCTCCACAACTGGAATCACTATCATATTCACACAGTCCAGCTAAAGCAGTAATATGCTTAGCTGATTCTTCTTCTGAATCTCCTCCTGAGTCTTCATCAGACCAGGTTATAGATAGTCCCTTCTTTTGTCTTTTTAAGAAGTTAGGACATTCCTTCTTGATGTGTCCATATCCTTCACATTCATGGCACTTGATTCCTTTTTCTTGACTGGTCTTTTCAGCAAGATTTGATCTTCTGTTAGCATCATAGGTTCTCTTGTTTTCAGAAGAGTTTGTGAATCTTCCACTGGAATTTGATTTACCTTCCATACCTCTGAGAATCTGTTTGAACTGTCTTGCAAGCATAGCAATGTTGTCTGACAGGCTCTTATCATTTTCTGGTTCATTATCTTCTTCTTCATCAGTATTTGACACCAATGCTATGCTTTTGTTCTTTTTAACATGTGTGTCATTCATTCCCATCTCAAAAGTTTGAAGGGAACCAATGAGTTCTTCAGCTTTCATGGAACAAATGTCTTGAGCTTCTTCTATTGCTGTGACTTTCATGTCAAATTTTTTTGGCAAAGATCTGAGAATCTTCCTTACAAGCTTTTCATCAGTCATCTTTTCTCCCAAGGCTCCAGAAGTATTGGCTATATCCAAGATGTTCATGTAGAACTCATGAATTGATTCATCTTCCTTCATTCTCAAGTTTTCAAACTTGGTGGTGAGAAGTTGAAGTCTTGACATTTTTACTTTTGATGTTCCTTCATGAGTTGTCTTGAGGGTATCCCACACATCTTTGGCCAGCTCACAATGATGCACCAGTCTGAAAATATTTCTATCAATGCCATTGAATAAAGCATTTAGGGCTTTTGAGTTGCCTAGTTCTGAATCTTCTTCCTCTTTACTCCATTCTTCTTCAGGTTTCAGAACTTTTGATCCATCTTTGGTGTCTTGGACAGGATGTTTCCATCCAACATTTACTGCTCTCCATGCCCTGTTGTCAAGAGATTTTAAGAATGCAATCATTCTTGGCTTCCAGTAGTCATAATTAGATCCATCCAGAATAGGTGGTCTATTTACTGACCCTATATCTCTGTCCATGTTACAGAATTTGTTTTCCCTAGATCTCACCCAGTATAAACAGGCAGGGTGCCTGCTCTGATGCCAATTGAAATTCTGTGATCAGGTATGAGATGTCCTAAGAGATGTCCCAACACTTAATAGGACATTTGACAAATTTAACCAAAACTTAAACAGCAAGAAAAGTAAACAACACAGAAGTTTGTTAACCCAGTTCAGTGTATAACCACACCTACATCTGGAGGCTACCAAGCCAGGAGGAAATCCACTATTAGTAATATTAATTCTAGACTTAAACCACCCTGTTTAATCTATCACTTAATACTTACCCAATGCAATTTCTACCTAAGACTCACTTAGATAAGAGTACCCTACTCACTCCCCCTCAATCACCCAGTGATCAAGTTTACAAGTTTACTGAAATTGAAGACATCCTTCAAACAAAACAGCTTGATCTTACTTAACAGTTTCAATCAAGTCACAAATGCACTTTTGCTTAAAAGCTCATAAAGTGGTACATAAAAACAACCTGCTATTTAAAACACTAGACACCCTATTTGGTCTTCTGAAATTCGTACTCAATTCTATGAGTTTCTGTTGATTAAATAGGTATCTGAATTTTGGGCTTTCTGTAGAATGATCCAGCCCTAATGTGCAGCAACTGTCACCTTGAATTTAGGGTTTGTTACCTCCTATATTCTAGGTGCATTAGGTCTTCTGTTTTAATCTGAATCTTCAATTTAAAACTCCCTACAGATGCGCCTTGTTCTGTTTTTATCCAGCATTAATTAATTCCAGATAGTTCTCCTTAAATATCTCTGATCTGTTAATCAATAATTAATTCTGGTAGCAGGTCTGAGATGTCTCAACATCTGTTGGGACATCCTGACAAAACTGAACTTAGTCATTTACACAATGTCCCAACATCTGATGAGACATCCTCAAATAAGTTCACATACTCTGTTTGCTAATGTCCTAACATCTGATAGGACATTCTGAACTGAATTTAACATTTCTTGTTTGGTCAAAAATTCTGCCAATTCTTAAACATCTACAGTTAGTATCATTTCAAACAGTCCTTGATTTAATTTGATTTTGTTTTACCTAAACTAGTATAAACTAGTGAATAATATATTATGATTTTTTGAACGAAACCAGCATTTTGAAAAGTTTTAAAGAATCTAATTTTCAGATGATTTATTTCATGGTCTTCCATCATAACCTTCCCCCATAACATATATAAATGATCTGAAAACATTCGTATCATTTAGAATAGCCCCTTATTTAATTTGATTTTTTTGACCGAAACTCGTGTATAATATATCATGATTTTTTGACCGAAACTTGCATTTCGAAAAGTATCATAAAATCTAATTTTCAGATAAAGTTTTGCAAGGACTTCAATCATAACCTTCCCCCATAAAATATATAAATGATATGAAAATGTTCGTATCATTTCAAATAGTCCTCGATTTAATTTGATTTTTTTGAACTAAACTAGTATAAACTTGTGTATAATATACTACGATTTTTTGAACATAACATGCATTTCGAAAAGTTTCATAGAATCTAATTTTCAGATGATTTTTTGCATGGTCTTCCATCATAACCTTCCCCCATAACATATATAAATGATCTGAAAAGATTTGTATCATTTCGAATAGCCCCCGATTTAATTTGATTTTTTTGACCGAAACTCGTGTATAATATATCATGCTTTTTTGACCGAAACATGCATTTAAAAAAGTTTCATAAAATCTAATTTTCAGATAAATTTTTGCATTGACTTCAATCATAACCTTCCCCCATAAAATATATATATGATCTGAAAAAGTTAGTATCATTTCAAACAGTCCTTGATTTAATTTGATTTTGTTTTACCTAAACTAGTATAAACTAGTGAATAATATATTATGATTTTTTGAACGAAACCAGCATTTTAAAAAGTTTTAAAGAATCTAATTTTCAGATGATTTATTTCATGGTCTTCCATCATAACCTTCCCCCATAACATATATAAATGATCTGAAAACATTCGTATCATTTAGAATAGCCCCTTATTTAATTTGATTTTTTTGACCGAAACTCGTGTATAATATATCATGATTTTTTGACCGAAACTTGCATTTCGAAAAGTATCATAAAATCTAATTTTCAGATAAAGTTTTGCAAGGACTTCAATCATAACCTTCCCCCATAAAATATATAAATGATATGAAAATGTTCGTATCATTTCAAATAGTCCTCGATTTAATTTGATTTTTTTGAACTAAACTAGTATAAACTTGTGTATAATATACTACGATTTTTTGAACATAACATGCATTTCGAAAAGTTTCATAGAATCTAATTTTCAGATGATTTTTTGCATGGTCTTCCATCATAACCTTCCCCCATAACATATATAAATGATCTGAAAACATTCGTATCATTTAGAATAGACCCCAATTTAATTTGATTTTTTTGACCGAAACTCGTGTATAATATATCATGATTTTTTGACCGAAACTTGCATTTCGAAAAGTATCATAAAATCTAATTTTCAGATAAAGTTTTGCAAGGACTTCAATCATAACCTTCCCCCATAAAATAAATAAATGATATGAAAATGTTCGTATCATTTCAAATAGTCCTCGATTTAATTTGATTTTTTTTACCTAAACTAGTATAAACTTGTGTATAATATACTACGCTTTTTTAAACATAACATGCATTTCGAAAAGTTTCATAGAATCTAATTTTCAGATGATTTTTTGCATGGTCTTCCATCATAACCTTCCCCCATAACATATATAAATGATCTGAAAAGATTCGTATAATTTCGAATAGCCCCCGATTTAATTTGATTTTTTTGACCGAAACTCATGTATAATATATCATGATTTTTTTACCGAAACTTGCATTTCGAAAAGTATCATAAAATCTAATTTTCAGATAAATTTTTGCATGGACTTCAATCATAACCTTCCCCCATAAAATATATAAATGATCTGAAAAAGGTCGTATAACTTCAAATAGTCCTTGATTTAATTTGATTTTTTTTACCAAAACTAGCATAAACTTGTGTATAATATACTACGATTTTTTGAACGAAACCTGCATTTCGAAAAGTTTCAAAGAATCTAATTTTAAGATGATTTATTGCATGGTCTTCCATCATAAACTTCCCCCATAACATATATAAATGATCTGAAAAGATTCGTATCATTTCGAATAGCCCCCGATTTAATTTTATTTTTTTGACCGAAACTCGTGTATAATATATCATGCTCTTTTGACCGAAACATGCATTTAAAAAAGTTTCATAAAATCTAATTTTCAGATAAATTTTTGCATTGACTTCAATCATAACCTTCCCCCATAAAATATATATATATGATCTGAAAAAGTTAGTATCATTTCAAACAGTCCTTGATTTAATTTGATTTTGTTTTACCTAAACTAGTATAAACTAGTGAATAATATATTATGATTTTTTGAACGAAACCAGCATTTTGAAAAGTTTCAAAGAATCTAATTTTCAGATGATTTATTGCATGGTCTTCCATCATAACCTTCCCCCATAACATATATAAATGATCTGAAAACATTCGTATCATTTAGAATAGCCCCTTATTTAATTTGATTTTTTTGACCGAAACTCGTGTATAATATATCATGATTTTTTGACCGAAACTTGCATTTCGAAAAGTATCATAAAATCTAATTTTCAGATAAAGTTTTGCAAGGACTTCAATCATAACCTTCCCCCATAAAATATATAAATGATATGAAAATGTTCGTATCATTTCAAATACTCCCCGATTTAATTTGATTTTTTTGAACTAAACTAGTATAAACTTGTGTATAATATACTACGATTTTTTGAACATAACATGCATTTCGAAAAGTTTCATAGAATCTAATTTTCAGATGATTTTTTGCATGGTCTTCCATCATAACCTTCCCCCATAACATATATAAATGATCTGAAAACATTCGTATCATTTAGAATAGACCCCAATTTAATTTGATTTTTTTGACCGAAACTCGTGTATAATATATCATGATTTTTTGACCGAAACTTGCATTTCGAAAAGTATCATAAAATCTAATTTTCAGATAAAGTTTTGCAAGGACTTCAATCATAACCTTCCCCCATAAAATAAATAAATGATATGAAAATGTTCGTATCATTTCAAATAGTCCTCGATTTAATTTGATTTTTTTTACCTAAACTAGTATAAACTTGTGTATAATATACTACGCTTTTTTAAACATAACATGCATTTCGAAAAGTTTCATAGAATCTAATTTTCAGATGATTTTTTGCATGGTCTTCCATCATAACCTTCCCCCATAACATATATAAATGATCTGAAAAGATTCGTATAATTTCGAATAGCCCCCGATTTAATTTGATTTTTTTGACCGAAACTCATGTATAATATATCATGATTTTTTTACCGAAACTTGCATTTCGAAAAGTATCATAAAATCTAATTTTCAGATAAATTTTTGCATGGACTTCAATCATAACCTTCCCCCATAAAATATATAAATGATCTGAAAAAGGTCGTATAACTTCAAATAGTCCTTGATTTAATTTGATTTTTTTTACCAAAACTAGCATAAACTTGTGTATAATATACTACGATTTTTTGAACGAAACCTGCATTTCGAAAAGTTTCAAAGAATCTAATTTTCAGATGATTTATTGCATGGTCTTCCATCATAAACTTCCCCCATAACATATATAAATGATCTGAAAAGATTCGTATCATTTCGAATAGCCCCCGATTTAATTTTATTTTTTTGACCGAAACTCGTGTATAATATATCATGCTCTTTTGACCGAAACATGCATTTAAAAAAGTTTCATAAAATCTAATTTTCAGATAAATTTTTGCATTGACTTCAATCATAACCTTCCCCCATAAAATATATATATATGATCTGAAAAAGTTAGTATCATTTCAAATAGTCCTTGATTTAATTTGATTTTGTTTTACCTAAACTAGTATAAACTAGTGAATAATATATTATGATTTTTTGAACGAAACCAGCATTTTGAAAAGTTTCAAAGAATCTAATTTTCAGATGATTTATTGCATGGTCTTCCATCATAACCTTCCCCCATAACATATATAAATGATCTGAAAACATTCGTATCATTTAGAATAGCCCCTTATTTGATTTGATTTTTTTGACCGAAACTCGTGTATAATATATCATGATTTTTTGACCGAAACTTGCATTTCGAAAAGTATCATAAAATCTAATTTTCAGATAAAGTTTTGCAAGGACTTCAATCATAACCTTCCCCCATAAAATATATAAATGATATGAAAATGTTCGTATCATTTCAAATAGTCCTCGATTTAATTTGATTTTTTTGAACTAAACTAGTATAAACTTGTGTATAATATACTACGATTTTTTGAACATAACATGCATTTCGAAAAGTTTCATAGAATCTAATTTTCAGATGATTTTTTGCATGGTCTTCCATCATAACCTTCCCCCATAACATATATAAATGATCTGAAAACATTCGTATCATTTAGAATAGACCCCAATTTAATTTGATTTTTTTGACCGAAACTCGTGTATAATATATCATGATTTTTTGACCGAAACTTGCATTTCGAAAAGTATCATAAAATCTAATTTTCAGATAAAGTTTTGCAAGGACTTCAATCATAACCTTCCCCCATAAAATATATAAATGATATGAAAATGTTCGTATCATTTCAAATAGTCCTCGATTTAATTTGATTTTTTTTACCTAAACTAGTATAAACTTGTGTATAATATACTACGATTTTTTGAACATAACATGCATTTCGAAAAGTTTCATAGAATCTAATTTTCAGATGATTTTTTGCATGGTCTTCCATCATAACCTTCCCCCATAACATATATAAATGATCTGAAAAGATTCGTATAATTTCGAATAGCCCCCGATTTAATTTGATTTTTTTGACCGAAACTCATGTATAATATCTCATGATTTTTTTACCGAAACTTGCATTTCGAAAAGTATCATAAAATCTAATTTTCAGATAAATTTTTGCATGGACTTCAATCATAACCTTCCCCTATAAAATATATAAATGATCTGAAAAAGGTCGTATAACTTCAAATAGTCCTTGATTTAATTTGATTTTTTTACCAAAACTAGCATAAACTTGTGTATAATATACTACGATTTTTTGAACGAAACCTGCATTTCGAAAAGTTTCAAAGAATATAATTTTCAGATGATTTATTGCATGGTCTTCCATCATAAACTTCCCCCATAACATATATAAATGATCTGAAAAGATTCGTATCATTTCGAATAGCCCCCGATTTAATTTTATTTTTTTGACCGAAACTCGTGTATAATATATCATGCTTTTTTGACCGAAACATGCATTTAAAAAAGTTTCATAAAATCTAATTTTCAGATAAATTTTTGCATTGACTTCAATCATAACCTTCCCCCATAAAATATATATATATGATCTGAAAAAGTTAGTATCATTTCAAATAGTCCTTGATTTAATTTGATTTTGTTTTACCTAAACTAGTATAAACTAGTGAATAATATATTATGATTTTTTGAACGAAACCAGCATTTTGAAAAGTTTCAAAGAATCTAATTTTCAGATGATTTATTGCATGGTCTTCCATCATAACCTTCCCCCATAACATATATAAATGATCTGAAAACATTCGTATCATTTAGAATAGCCCCTTATTTGATTTGATTTTTTTGACCGAAACTCGTGTATAATATATCATGATTTTTTGACCGAAACTTGCATTTCGAAAAGTATCATAAAATCTAATTTTCAGATAAAGTTTTGCAAGGACTTCAATCATAACCTTCCCCCATAAAATATATAAATGATATGAAAATGTTCGTATCATTTCAAATAGTCCTCGATTTAATTTGATTTTTTTGAACTAAACTAGTATAAACTTGTGTATAATATACTACGATTTTTTGAACATAACATGCATTTCGAAAAGTTTCATAGAATCTAATTTTCAGATGATTTTTTGCATGGTCTTCCATCATAACCTTCCCCCATAACATATATAAATGATCTGAAAACATTCGTATCATTTAGAATAGACCCCAATTTAATTTGATTTTTTTGACCGAAACTCGTGTATAATATATCATGATTTTTTGACCGAAACTTGCATTTCGAAAAGTATCATAAAATCTAATTTTCAGATAAAGTTTTGCAAGGACTTCAATCATAACCTTCCCCCATAAAATATATAAATGATATGAAAATGTTCGTATCATTTCAAATAGTCCTCGATTTAATTTGATTTTTTTTACCTAAACTAGTATAAACTTGTGTATAATATACTACGATTTTTTGAACATAACATGCATTTCGAAAAGTTTCATAGAATCTAATTTTCAGATGATTTTTTGCATGGTCTTCCATCATAACCTTCCCCCATAACATATATAAATGATCTGAAAAGATTCGTATAATTTCGAATAGCCCCCGATTTAATTTGATTTTTTTGACCGAAACTCATGTATAATATCTCATGATTTTTTTACCGAAACTTGCATTTCGAAAAGTATCATAAAATCTAATTTTCAGATAAATTTTTGCATGGACTTCAATCATAACCTTCCCCTATAAAATATATAAATGATCTGAAAAAGGTCGTATAACTTCAAATAGTCCTTGATTTAATTTGATTTTTTTTACCAAAACTAGCATAAACTTGTGTATAATATACTACGATTTTTTGAACGAAACCTGCATTTCGAAAAGTTTCAAAGAATATAATTTTCAGATGATTTATTGCATGGTCTTCCATCATAAACTTCCCCCATAACATATATAAATGATCTGAAAAGATTCGTATCATTTCGAATAGCCCCCGATTTAATTTTATTTTTTTGACCGAAACTCGTGTATAATATATCATGCTTTTTTGACCGAAACATGCATTTAAAAAAGTTTCATAAAATCTAATTTTCAGATAAATTTTTGCATTGACTTCAATCATAACCTTCCCCCATAAAATATATATATGATCTGAAAAAGTTAGTATCATTTCAAACAGTCCTTGATTTAATTTGATTTTGTTTTACCTAAACTAGTATAAACTAGTGAATAATATATTATGATTTTTTGAACGAAACCAGCATTTTGAAAAGTTTCAAAGAATCTAATTTTCAGATGATTTATTGCATGGTCTTCCATCATAACCTTCCCCCATAACATATATAAATGATCTGAAAACATTCGTATCATTTAGAATAGCCCCTTATTTAATTTGATTTTTTTGACCGAAACTCGTGTATAATATATCATGATTTTTTGACCGAAACTTGCATTTCGAAAAGTATCATAAAATCTAATTTTCAGATAAAGTTTTGCAAGGACTTCAATCATAACCTTCCCCCATAAAATATATAAATGATATGAAAATGTTCGTATCATTTCAAATAGTCCTCGATTTAATTTGATTTTTTTGAACTAAACTAGTATAAACTTGTGTATAATATACTACGATTTTTTGAACATAACATGCATTTCGAAAAGTTTCATAGAATCTAATTTTCAGATGATTTTTTGCATGGTCTTCCATCATAACCTTCCCCCATAACATATATAAATGATCTGAAAACATTCGTATCATTTAGAATAGACCCCAATTTAATTTGATTTTTTTGACCGAAACTCGTGTATAATATATCATGATTTTTTGACCGAAACTTGCATTTCGAAAAGTATCATAAAATCTAATTTTCAGATAAAGTTTTGCAAGGACTTCAATCATAACCTTCCCCCATAAAATAAATAAATGATATGAAAATGTTCGTATCATTTCAAATAGTCCTCGATTTAATTTGATTTTTTTTACCTAAACTAGTATAAACTTGTGTATAATATACTACGCTTTTTTGAACATAACATGCATTTCGAAAAGTTTCATAGAATCTAATTTTCAGATGATTTTTTGCATGGTCTTACATCATAACCTTCCCCCATAACATATATAGATGATCTGAAAAGATTCGTATAATTTCGAATAGCCCCCGATTTAATTTGATTTTTTTGACCGAAACTCATGTATAATATATCATGATTTTTTTACCGAAACTTGCATTTCGAAAAGTATCATAAAATCTAATTTTCAGATAAATTTTTGCATGGACTTCAATCATAACCTTCCCCCATAAAATATATAAATGATCTGAAAAAGGTCGTATAACTTCAAATAGTCCTTGATTTAATTTGATTTTTTTTACCAAAACTAGCATAAACTTGTGTATAATATACTACGATTTTTTGAACGAAACCTGCATTTCGAAAAGTTTCAAAGAATCTAATTTTCAGATGATTTATTGCATGGTCTTCCATCATAAACTTCCCCCATAACATATATAAATGATCTGAAAAGATTCGTATCATTTCGAATAGCCCCCGATTTAATTTTATTTTTTTGACCGAAACTCGTGTATAATATATCATGCTCTTTTGACCGAAACATGCATTTAAAAAAGTTTCATAAAATCTAATTTTCAGATAAATTTTTGCATTGACTTCAATCATAACCTTCCCCCATAAAATATATATATGATCTGAAAAAGTTAGTATCATTTCAAACAGTCCTTGATTTAATTTGATTTTGTTTTACCTAAACTAGTATAAACTAGTGAATAATATATTATGATTTTTTGAACGAAACCAGCATTTTGAAAAGTTTCAAAGAATCTAATTTTCAGATGATTTATTGCATGGTCTTCCATCATAACCTTCCCCCATAACATATATAAATGATCTGAAAACATTCGTATCATTTAGAATAGCCCCTTATTTAATTTGATTTTTTTGACCGAAACTCGTGTATAATATATCATGATTTTTTGACCGAAACTTGCATTTCGAAAAGTATCATAAAATCTAATTTTCAGATAAAGTTTTGCAAGGACTTCAATCATAACCTTCCCCCATAAAATATATAAATGATATGAAAATGTTCGTATCATTTCAAATAGTCCTCGATTTAATTTGATTTTTTTGAACTAAACTAGTATAAACTTGTGTATAATATACTACGATTTTTTGAACATAACATGCATTTCGAAAAGTTTCATAGAATCTAATTTTCAGATGATTTTTTGCATGGTCTTCCATCATAACCTTCCCCCATAACATATATAAATGATCTGAAAACATTCGTATCATTTAGAATAGACCCCAATTTAATTTGATTTTTTTGACCGAAACTCGTGTATAATATATCATGATTTTTTGACCGAAACTTGCATTTCGAAAAGTATCATAAAATCTAATTTTCAGATAAAGTTTTGCAACGACTTCAATCATAACCTTCCCCCATAAAATATATAAATGATATGAAAATGTTCGTATCATTTCAAATAGTCCTCGATTTAATTTGATTTTTTTTACCTAAACTAGTATAAACTTGTGTATAATATACTACGATTTTTTGAACATAACATGCATTTCGAAAAGTTTCATAGAATCTAATTTTCAGATGATTTTTTGCATGATCTTCCATCATAACCTTCCCCCATAACATATATAAATGATCTGAAAAGATTCGTATAATTTCGAATAGCCCCCGATTTAATTTGATTTTTTTGACCGAAACTCATGTATAATATCTCATGATTTTTTTACCGAAACTTGCATTTCGAAAAGTATCATAAAATCTAATTTTCAGATAAATTTTTGCATGGACTTCAATCATAACCTTCCCCCATAAAATATATAAATGATCTGAAAAAGGTCGTATAACTTCAAATAGTCCTTGATTTAATTTGATTTTTTTTACCAAAACTAGCATAAACTTGTGTATAATATACTACGATTTTTTGAACGAAACCTGCATTTCGAAAAGTTTCAAAGAATATAATTTTCAGATGATTTATTGCATGGTCTTCCATCATAAACTTCCCCCATAACATATATAAATGATCTGAAAAGATTCGTATCATTTCGAATAGCCCCCGATTTAATTTTATTTTTTTGACCGAAACTCGTGTATAATATATCATGCTTTTTTGACCGAAACATGCATTTAAAAAAGTTTCATAAAATCTAATTTTCAGATAAATTTTTGCATTGACTTCAATCATAACCTTCCCCCATAAAATATATATATGATCTGAAAAAGTTAGTATCATTTCAAACAGTCCTTGATTTAATTTGATTTTGTTTTACCTAAACTAGTATAAACTAGTGAATAATATATTATGATTTTTTGAACGAAACCAGCATTTCGAAAAGTTTCAAAGAATCTAATTTTCAGATGATTTATTGCATGGTCTTCGATCATAACCTTCCCCTATAACATATATAAATGATCTGAAAAGATTCGTATCATTTCGAATAGCCCCCAATTTAATTTAATTTTTTGACTAAAACTCGTGTATAATATATCATGATTTTTTGACCGAAACATGCATTTAAAAAAGTTTCATAAAATCTAATTTTCAGATAAATTTTTGCATGGACTTCAATCATAACCTCCCCCATAAAATATTTAAATGATCTGAAAAAGTTCGTATCATTTCGAACAATCCTCGACTTAATTTGATTTTTTTGACCTAAACTAGTATAAACTTGTGTATAATATACTACGATTTTTTGAACGAAACTTGCATTTCGAAAAGTTTCAAAGAATCTAATTTTCAGATGATTTTTTGCATTGTCTTCCATCATAACCTTCCCCCATAACATATATAAATGATCTGAAAACATTCGTATCATTTAGAATAGACCCCAATTTAATTTGATTTTTTTGACCGAAACTCGTGTATAATATATCATGATTTTTTGACCGAAACTTGCATTGAGAAAAGTATCATAAAATCTAATTTTCAGATAAAGTTTTGCAAGGACTTCAATCATAACCTTCCCCCATAAAATATATAAATGATATGAAAATGTTCGTATCATTTCAAATAGTCCTCGATTTAATTTGATTTTTTTTACCTAAACTAGTATAAACTTGTGTATAATATACTACGATTTTTTGAACATAACATGCATTTCGAAAAGTTTCATAGAATCTAATTTTCAGATGATTTTTTGCATGGTCTTCCATCATAACCTTCCCCCATAACATATATAAATGATCTGAAAAGATTCGTATAATTTCGAATAGCCCCCGATTTAATTTGATTTTTTTGACCGAAACTCATGTATAATATCTCATGATTTTTTTACCGAAACTTGCATTTCGAAAAGTATCATAAAATCTAATTTTCAGATAAATTTTTGCATGGACTTCAATCATAACCTTCCCCCATAAAATATATAAATGATCTGAAAAAGGTCGTATAACTTCAAATAGTCCTTGATTTAATTTGATTTTTTTTACCAAAACTAGCATAAACTTGTGTATAATATACTACGATTTTTTGAACGAAACCTGCATTTCGAAAAGTTTCAAAGAATATAATTTTCAGATGATTTATTGCATGGTCTTCCATCATAAACTTCCCCCATAACATATATAAATGATCTGAAAAGATTTGTATCATTTCGAATAGCCCCCGATTTAATTTTATTTTTTTGACCGAAACTCGTGTATAATATATCATGCTTTTTTGACCGAAACATGCATTTAAAAAAGTTTCATAAAATCTAATTTTCAGATAAATTTTTGCATTGACTTCAATCATAACCTTCCCCCATAAAATATATATATGATCTGAAAAAGTTAGTATCATTTCAAACAGTCCTTGATTTAATTTGATTTTGTTTTACCTAAACTAGTATAAACTAGTGAATAATATATTATGATTTTTTGAACGAAACCAGCATTTCGAAAAGTTTCAAAGAATCTAATTTTCAGATGATTTATTGCATGGTCTTCGATCATAACCTTCCCCTATAACATATATAAATGATCTGAAAAGATTCGTATCATTTCGAATAGCCCCCAATTTAATTTAATTTTTTGACTAAAACTCGTGTATAATATATCATGATTTTTTGACCGAAACATGCATTTAAAAAAGTTTCATAAAATCTAATTTTCAGATAAATTTTTGCATGGACTTCAATCATAACCTCCCCCATAAAATATTTAAATGATCTGAAAAAGTTCGTATCATTTCGAACAATCCTCGATTTAATTTGATTTTTTTGACCTAAACTAGTATAAACTTGTGTATAATATACTACGATTTTTTGAACGAAACTTGCATTTCGAAAAGTTTCAAAGAATCTAATTTTCAGATGATTTTTTGCATTGTCTTCCATCATAACCTTCCCCCATAACATATATAAATGATCTGAAAACATTCGTATCATTTAGAATAGACCCCAATTTAATTTGATTTTTTTGACCGAAACTCGTGTATAATATATCATGATTTTTTGACCGAAACTTGCATTTCGAAAAGTATCATAAAATCTAATTTTCAGATAAAGTTTTGCAAGGACTTCAATCATAACCTTCCCCCATAAAATATATAAATGATATGAAAATGTTCGTATCATTTCAAATAGTCCTCGATTTAATTTGATTTTTTTTACCTAAACTAGTATAAACTTGTGTATAATATACTACGATTTTTTGAACATAACATGCATTTCGAAAAGTTTCATAGAATCTAATTTTCAGATGATTTTTTGCATGGTCTTCCATCATAACCTTCCCCCATAACATATATAAATGATCTGAAAAGATTTGTATCATTTCGAATAGCCCCCGATTTAATTTGATTTTTTTGACCGAAACTCGTGTATAATATATCATGCTTTTTTGACCGAAACATGCATTTAAAAAAGTTTCATAAAATCTAATTTTCAGATAAATTTTTGCATTGACTTCAATCATAACCTTCCCCCATAAAATATATATATGATCTGAAAAAGTTAGTATCATTTCAAACAGTCCTTGATTTAATTTGATTTTGTTTTACCTAAACTAGTATAAACTAGTGAATAATATATTATGATTTTTTGAACGAAACCAGCATTTTGAAAAGTTTCAAAGAATCTAATTTTCAGATGATTTATTTCATGGTCTTCCATCATAACCTTCCCCCATAACATATATAAATGATCTGAAAACATTAGTATCATTTAGAATAGCCCCTTATTTGATTTGATTTTTTTGACCGAAACTCGTGTATAATATATCATGATTTTTTGACCGAAACTTGCATTTCGAAAAGTATCATAAATTCTAATTTTCAGATAAAGTTTTGCAAGGACTTCAATCATAACCTTCCCCCATAAAATATATAAATGATATGAAAATGTTCGTATCATTTCAAATAGTCCTCGATTTAATTTGATTTTTTTGAACTAAACTAGTATAAACTTGTGTATAATATACTACGATTTTTTGAACATAACATGCATTTCGAAAAGTTTCATAGAATCTAATTTTCAGATGATTTTTTGCATGGTCTTCCATCATAACCTTCCCCCATAACATATATAAATGATCTGAAAACATTCGTATCATTTAGAATAGACCCCAATTTAATTTGATTTTTTTGACCGAAACTCGTGTATAATATATCATGATTTTTTGACCGAAACTTGCATTTCGAAAAGTATCATAAAATCTAATTTTCAGATAAAGTTTTGCAAGGACTTCAATCATAACCTTCCCCCATAAAATAAATAAATGATATGAAAATGTTCGTATCATTTCAAATAGTCCTCGATTTAATTTGATTTTTTTTACCTAAACTAGTATAAACTTGTGTATAATATACTACGCTTTTTTAAACATAACATGCATTTCGAAAAGTTTCATAGAATCTAATTTTCAGATGATTTTTTGCATGGTCTTCCATCATAACCTTCCCCCATAACATATATAAATGATCTGAAAAGATTCGTATAATTTCGAATAGCCCCCGATTTAATTTGATTTTTTTGACCGAAACTCATGTATAATATATCATGATTTTTTTACCGAAACTTGCATTTCGAAAAGTATCATAAAATCTAATTTTCAGATAAATTTTTGCATGGACTTCAATCATAACCCTCCCCCATAAAATATATAAATGATCTGAAAAAGGTCGTATAACTTCAAATAGTCCTTGATTTAATTTGATTTTTTTTACCAAAACTAGCATAAACTTGTGTATAATATACTACGATTTTTTGAACGAAACCTGCATTTCGAAAAGTTTCAAAGAATCTAATTTTCAGATGATTTATTGCATGGTCTTCCATCATAAACTTCCCCCATAACATATATAAATGATCTGAAAAGATTCGTATCATTTCGAATAGCCCCCGATTTAATTTTATTTTTTTGACCGAAACTCGTGTATAATATATCATGCTCTTTTGACCGAAACATGCATTTAAAAAAGTTTCATAAAATCTAATTTTCAGATAAATTTTTGCATTGACTTCAATCATAACCTTCCCCCATAAAATATATATATATGATCTGAAAAAGTTAGTATCATTTCAAACAGTCCTTGATTTAATTTGATTTTGTTTTACCTAAACTAGTATAAACTAGTGAATAATATATTATGATTTTTTGAACGAAACCAGCATTTTGAAAAGTTTCAAAGAATCTAATTTTCAGATGATTTATTGCATGGTCTTCCATCATAACCTTCCCCCATAACATATATAAATGATCTGAAAACATTCGTATCATTTAGAATAGCCCCTTATTTAATTTGATTTTTTTGACCGAAACTCGTGTATAATATATCATGATTTTTTGACCGAAACTTGCATTTCGAAAAGTATCATAAAATCTAATTTTCAGATAAAGTTTTGCAAGGACTTCAATCATAACCTTCCCCCATAAAATATATAAATGATATGAAAATGTTCTTATCATTTCAAATAGTCCTCGATTTAATTTGATTTTTTTGAACTAAACTAGTATAAACTTGTGTATAATATACTACGATTTTTTGAACATAACATGCATTTCGAAAAGTTTCATAGAATCTAATTTTCAGATGATTTTTTGCATGGTCTTCCATCATAACCTTCCCCCATAACATATATAAATGATCTGAAAACATTCGTATCATTTAGAATAGACCCCAATTTAATTTGATTTTTTTGACCGAAACTCGTGTATAATATATCATGATTTTTTGACCGAAACTTGCATTTCGAAAAGTATCATAAAATCTAATTTTCAGATAAAGTTTTGCAAGGACTTCAATCATAACCTTCCCCCATAAAATATATAAATGATATGAAAATGTTCGTATCATTTCAAATAGTCCTCGATTTAATTTGATTTTTTTTACCTAAACTAGTATAAACTTGTGTATAATATACTACGATTTTTTGAACATAACATGCATTTCGAAAAGTTTCATAGAATCTAATTTTCAGATGATTTTTTGCATGGTCTTCCATCATAACCTTCCCCCATAACATATATAAATGATCTGAAAAGATTCGTATAATTTCGAATAGCCCCCGATTTAATTTGATTTTTTTGACCGAAACTCATGTATAATATCTCATGATTTTTTTACCGAAACTTGCATTTCGAAAAGTATCATAAAATCTAATTTTCAGATAAATTTTTGCATGGACTTCAATCATAACCTTCCCCCATAAAATATATAAATGATCTGAAAAAGGTCGTATAACTTCAAATAGTCCTTGATTTAATTTGATTTTTTTTACCAAAACTAGCATAAACTTGTGTATAATATACTACGATTTTTTGAACGAAACCTGCATTTCGAAAAGTTTCAAAGAATATAATTTTCAGATGATTTATTGCATGGTCTTCCATCATAAACTTCCCCCATAACATATATAAATGATCTGAAAAGATTCGTATCATTTCGAATAGCCCCCGATTTAATTTTATTTTTTAGACCGAAACTCGTGTATAATATATCATGCTTTTTTGACCGAAACATGCATTTAAAAAAGTTTCATAAAATCTAATTTTCAGATAAATTTTTGCATTGACTTCAATCATAACCTTCCCCCATAAAATATATATATGATCTGAAAAAGTTAGTATCATTTCAAACAGTCCTTGATTTAATTTGATTTTGTTTTACCTAAACTAGTATAAACTAGTGAATAATATATTATGATTTTTTGAACGAAACCAGAATTTTGAAAAGTTTCAAAGAATCTAATTTTCAGATGATTTATTGCATGGTCTTCCATCATAACCTTCCCCCATAACATATATAAATGATCTGAAAACATTCGTATCATTTAGAATAGCCCCTTATTTAATTTGATTTTTTTGACCGAAACTCGTGTATAATATATCATGATTTTTTGACCGAAACTTGCATTTCGAAAAGTATCATAAAATCTAATTTTCAGATAAAGTTTTGCAAGGACTTCAATCATAACCTTCCCCCATAAAATATATAAATGATATGAAAATGTTCGTATCATTTCAAATAGTCCTCGATTTAATTTGATTTTTTTGAACTAAACTAGTATAAACTTGTGTATAATATACTACGATTTTTTGAACATAACATGCATTTCGAAAAGTTTCATAGAATCTAATTTTCAGATGATTTTTTGCATGGTCTTCCATCATAACCTTCCCCCATAACATATATAAATGATCTGAAAACATTCGTATCATTTAGAATAGACCCCAATTTAATTTGATTTTTTTGACCGAAACTCGTGTATAATATATCATGATTTTTTGACCGAAACTTGCATTTCGAAAAGTATCATAAAATCTAATTTTCAGATAAAGTTTTGCAAGGACTTCAATCATAACCTTCCCCCATAAAATAAATAAATGATATGAAAATGTTCGTATCATTTCAAATAGTCCTCGATTTAATTTGATTTTTTTTACCTAAACTAGTATAAACTTGTGTATAATATACTACGCTTTTTTGAACATAACATGCATTTCGAAAAGTTTCATAGAATCTAATTTTCAGATGATTTTTTGCATGGTCTTCCATCATAACCTTCCCCCATAACATATATAAATGATCTGAAAAGATTCATATAATTTCGAATAGCCCCCGATTTAATTTGATTTTTTTGACCGAAACTCATGTATAATATATCATGATTTTTTTACCGAAACTTGCATTTCGAAAAGTATCATAAAATCTAATTTTCAGATAAATTTTTGCATGGACTTCAATCATAACCTTCCCCCATAAAATATATAAATGATCTGAAAAAGGTCGTATAACTTCAAATAGTCCTTGATTTAATTTGATTTTTTTTACCAAAACTAGCATAAACTTGTGTATAATATACTACGATTTTTTGAACGAAACCTGCATTTCGAAAAGTTTCAAAGAATCTAATTTTCAGATGATTTATTGCATGGTCTTCCATCATAAACTTCCCCCATAACATATATAAATGATCTGAAAAGATTCGTATAATTTCGAATAGCCCCCGATTTAATTTTATTTTTTTGACCGAAACTCGTGTATAATATATCATGCTCTTTTGACCGAAACATGCATTTAAAAAATTTTCATAAAATCTAATTTTCAGATAAATTTTTGCATTGACTTCAATCATAACCTTCCCCCATAAAATATATATATGATCTGAAAAAGTTAGTATCATTTCAAACAGTCCTTGATTTAATTTGATTTTGTTTTACCTAAACTAGTATAAACTAGTGAATAATATATTATGATTTTTTGAACGAAACCAGCATTTTGAAAAGTTTCAAAGAATCTAATTTTCAGATGATTTATTGCATGGTCTTCCATCATAACCTTCCCCCATAACATATATAAATGATCTGAAAACATTCGTATCATTTAGAATAGCCCCTTATTTAATTTGATTTTTTTGACCGAAACTCGTGTATAATATATCATGATTTTTTGACCGAAACTTGCATTTCGAAAAGTATCATAAAATCTAATTTTCAGATAAAGTTTTGCAAGGACTTCAATCATAACCTTCCCCCATAAAATATATAAATGATATGAAAATGTTCGTATCATTTCAAATAGTCCTCGATTTAATTTGATTTTTTTGAACTAAACTAGTATAAACTTGTGTATAATATACTACGATTTTTTGAACATAACATGCATTTCGAAAAGTTTCATAGAATCTAATTTTCAGATGATTTTTTGCATGGTCTTCCATCATAACCTTCCCCCATAACATATATAAATGATCTGAAAACATTCGTATCATTTAGAATAGACCCCAATTTAATTTGATTTTTTTGACCGAAACTCGTGTATAATATATCATGATTTTTTGACCGAAACTTGCATTTCGAAAAGTATCATAAAATCTAATTTTCAGATAAAGTTTTGCAAGGACTTCAATCATAACCTTCCCCCATAAAATATATAAATGATATGAAAATGTTCGTATCATTTCAAATAGTCCTCGATTTAATTTGATTTTTTTTACCTAAACTAGTATAAACTTGTGTATAATATACTACGATTTTTTCAACATAACATGCATTTCGAAAAGTTTCATAGAATCTAATTTTCAGATGATTTTTTGCATGGTCTTCCATCATAACCTTCCCCCATAACATATATAAATGATCTGAAAAGATTCGTATAATTTCGAATAGCCCCCGATTTAATTTGATTTTTTTGACCGAAACTCATGTATAATATCTCATGATTTTTTTACCGAAACTTGCATTTCGAAAAGTATCATAAAATCTAATTTTCAGATAAATTTTTGCATGGACTTCAATCATAACCTTCCCCCATAAAATATATAAATGATCTGAAAAAGGTCGTATAACTTCAAATAGTCCTTGATTTAATTTGATTTTTTTTACCAAAACTAGCATAAACTTGTGTATAATATACTACGATTTTTTGAACGAAACCTGCATTTCGAAAAGTTTCAAAGAATATAATTTTCAGATGATTTATTGCATGGTCTTCCATCATAAACTTCCCCCATAACATATATAAATGATCTGAAAAGATTCGTATCATTTCGAATAGCCCCCGATTTAATTTTATTTTTTTGACCGAAACTCGTGTATAATATATCATGCTTTTTTGACCGAAACATGCATTTAAAAAAGTTTCATAAAATCTAATTTTCAGATAAATTTTTGCATTGACTTCAATCATAACCTTCCCCCATAAAATATATATATGATCTGAAAAAGTTAGTATCATTTCAAACAGTCCTTGATTTAATTTGATTTTGTTTTACCTAAACTAGTATAAACTAGTGAATAATATATTATGATTTTTTGAACGAAACCAGCATTTTGAAAAGTTTCAGTGAATCTAATTTTCAGATGATTTATTGCATGGTCTTCCATCATAACCTTCCCCCATAACATATATAAATGATCTGAAAACATTCGTATCATTTAGAATAGCCCCTTATTTAATTTGATTTTTTTGACCGAAACTCGTGTATAATATATCATGATTTTTTGACCGAAACTTGCATTTCGAAAAGTATCATAAAATCTAATTTTCAGATAAAGTTTTGCAAGGACTTCAATCATAACCTTCCCCCATAAAATATATAAATGATATGAAAATGTTCGTATCATTTCAAATAGTCCTCGATTTAATTTGATTTTTTTGAACTAAACTAGTATAAACTTGTGTATAATATACTACGATTTTTTGAACATAACATGCATTTCGAAAAGTTTCATAGAATCTAATTTTCAGATGATTTTTTCTATGGTCTTCCATCATAACCTTCCCCCATAACATATATAAATGATCTGAAAACATTCGTATCATTTAGAATAGACCCCAATTTAATTTGATTTTTTTGACCGAAACTCGTGTATAATATATCATGATTTTTTGACCGAAACTTGCATTTCGAAAAGTATCATAAAATCTAATTTTCAGATAAAGTTTTGCAAGGACTTCAATCATAACCTTCCCCCATAAAATAAATAAATGATATGAAAATGTTCGTATCATTTCAAATAGTCCTCGATTTAATTTGATTTTTTTTACCTAAACTAGTATAAACTTGTGTATAATATACTACGCTTTTTTGAACATAACATGCATTTCGAAAAGTTTCATAGAATCTAATTTTCAGATGATTTTTTGCATGGTCTTCCATCATAACCTTCCCCCATAACATATATAAATGATCTGAAAAGATTCGTATAATTTCGAATAGCCCCCGATTTAATTTGATTTTTTTGACCGAAACTGATGTATAATATATCATGATTTTTTTACCGAAACTTGCATTTCGAAAAGTATCATCAAATCTAATTTTCAGATAAATTTTTGCATGGACTTCAATCATAACCTTCCCCCATAAAATATATAAATGATCTGAAAAAGGTCGTATAACTTCAAATAGTCCTTGATTTAATTTGATTTTTTTTACCAAAACTAGCATAAACTTGTGTATAATATACTACGATTTTTTGAACGAAACCTGCATTTCGAAAAGTTTCAAAGAATCTAATTTTCAGATGATTTATTGCATGGTCTTCCATCATAAACTTCCCCCATAACATATATAAATGATCTGAAAAGATTCGTATCATTTCGAATAGCCCCCGATTTAATTTTATTTTTTTGACCGAAACTCGTGTATAATATATCATGCTTTTTTGACCGAAACATGCATTTAAAAAAGTTTCATAAAATCTAATTTTCAGATAAATTTTTGCATTGACTTCAATCATAACCTTCCCCCATAAAATATATAAATGATCTGAAAAAGTTAGTATCATTTCAAACAGTCCTTGATTTAATTTGATTTTTTTTTACCTAAACTAGTATAAACTAGTGAATAATATATTATGATTTTTTGAACGAAACCAGCATTTCGAAAAGTTTCAAAGAATCTAATTTTCAGATGATTTATTGCATGGTCTTCCATCATAACCTTCCCCCATAACATATATAAATGATCTGAAAAGATTCGTATCATTTCGAATAGCCCCCAATTTAATTTTATTTTTTGACTAAAACTCGTGTATAATATATCATGATTTTTTGACCGAAACATGCAGTTAAAAAAGTTTCATAAAATCTAATTTTCAGATAAATTTTTGCATGGACTTCAATCATAACCTCCCCCATAAAATATTTAAATGATCTGAAAAAGTTCGTATCATTTCGAACAATCCTCGATTTAATTTGATTTTTTTGACCTAAACTAGTATAAACTTGTGTATAATATACTACGATTTTTTGAACGAAACTTGCATTTCGAAAAGTTTCAAAGAATCTAATTTTCAGATGATTTTTTGCATTGTCTTCCATCATAACCTTCCCCCATAACATATATAAATGATCTGAAAACATTCGTATCATTTAGAATAGACCCCAATTTAATTTGATTTTTTTGACCGAAACTCGTGTATAATATATCATGATTTTTTGACCGAAACTTGCATTTCGAAAAGTATCATAAAATCTAATTTTCAGATAAAGTTTTGCAAGGACTTCAATCATAACCTTCCCCCATAAAATATATAAATGATATGAAAATGTTCGTATCATTTCAAATAGTCCTCGATTTAATTTGATTTTTTTTACCTAAACTAGTATAAACTTGTGTATAATATACTACGATTTTTTGAACATAACATGCATTTCGAAAAGTTTCATAGAATCTAATTTTCAGATGATTTTTTGCATGGTCTTCCATCATAACCTTCCCCCATAACATATATAAATGATCTGAAAACATTCGTATCATTTAGAATAGACCCCAATTTAATTTGATTTTTTTGACCGAAACTCGTGTATAATATATCATGATTTTTTGACCGAAACTTGCATTTCGAAAAGTATCATAAAATCTAATTTTCAGATAAAGTTTTGCAAGGACTTCAATCATAACCTTCCCCCATAAAATAAATAAATGATATGAAAATGTTCGTATCATTTCAAATAGTCCTCGATTTAATTTGATTTTTTTTACCTAAACTAGTATAAACTTGTGTATAATATACTACGCTTTTTTGAACATAACATGCATTTCGAAAAGTTTCATAGAATCTAATTTTCAGATGATTTTTTGCATGGTCTTCCATCATAACCTTCCCCCATAACATATATAAATGATCTGAAAAGATTCGTATAATTTCGAATAGCCCCCGATTTAATTTGATTTTTTTGACCGAAACTCATGTATAATATATCATGATTTTTTTACCGAAACTTGCATTTCGAAAAGTATCATAAAATCTAATTTTCAGATAAATTTTTGCATGAACTTCAATCATAACCTTCCCCCATAAAATATATAAATGATCTGAAAAAGGTCGTATAACTTCAAATAGTCCTTGATTTAATTTGATTTTTTTTACCAAAACTAGCATAAACTTGTGTATAATATACTACGATTTTTTGAACGAAACCTGCATTTCGAAAAGTTTCAAAGAATCTAATTTTCAGATGATTTATTGCATGGTCTTCCATCATAAACTTCCCCCATAACATATATAAATGATCTGAAAAGATTCGTATCATTTCGAATAGCCCCCGATTTAATTTTATTTTTTTGACCGAAACTCGTGTATAATATATCATGCTTTTTTGACCGAAACATGCATTTAAAAAAGTTTCATAAAATCTAATTTTCAGATAAATTTTTGCATTGACTTCAATCATAACCTTCCCCCATAAAATATATAAATGATCTGAAAAAGTTAGTATCATTTCAAACAGTCCTTGATTTAATTTGATTTTGTTTTACCTAAACTAGTATAAACTAGTGAATAATATATTATGATTTTTTGAACGAAACCAGCATTTCGAAAAGTTTCAAAGAATCTAATTTTCAGATGATTTATTGCATGGTCTTCCATCATAACCTTCCCCCATAACATATATAAATGATCTGAAAAGATTCGTATCATTTCGAATAGCCCCCAATTTTATTTTATTTTTTGACTAAAACTCGTGTATAATATATCATGATTTTTTGACCGAAACATGCAGTTAAAAAAGTTTCATAAAATCTAATTTTCAGATAAATTTTTGCATGGACTTCAATCATAACCTCCCCCATAAAATATTTAAATGATCTGAAAAAGTTCGTATCATTTCGAACAATCCTCGATTTAATTTGATTTTTTTGACCTAAACTAGTATAAACATGTGTATAATATACTACGATTTTTTGAACGAAACTTGCATTTCGAAAAGTTTCAAAGAATCTAATTTTCAGATGATTTTTTGCATTGTCTTCCATCATAACCTTCCCCCATAACATATATAAATGATCTGAAAACATTCGTATCATTTAGAATAGACCCCAATTTAATTTGATTTTTTTGACCGAAACTCGTGTATAATATATCATGATTTTTTGACCGAAACTTGCATTTCGAAAAGTATCATAAAATCTAATTTTCAGATAAAGTTTTGCAAGGACTTCAATCATAACCTTCCCCCATAAAATATATAAATGATATGAAAATGTTCGTATCATTTCAAATAGTCCTCGATTTAATTTGATTTTTTTACCTAAACTAGTATAAACTTGTGTATAATATACTACGATTTTTTGAACATAACATGCATTTCGAAAAGTTTCATAGAATCTAATTTTCAGATGATTTTTTGTATGGTCTTCCATCATAACCTTCCCCCATAACATATATAAATGATCTGAAAAGATTCGTATAATTTCGAATAGCCCCCGATTTAATTTGATTTTTTTGACCGAAACTCATGTATAATATATCATGATTTTTTGACCGAAACTTGCATTTCGAAAAGTATCATAAAATCTAATTTTCAGATAAATTTTTGCATTGACTTCAATCATAACCTTCCCCCATAAAATATATAAATGATCTGAAAAAGTTAGTATCATTTCAAACAATCCTTGATTTAATTTGATTTTGTTTTACCTAAACTAGTATAAACTTGTATATAATATACTACGATTTTTTGAACGAAACCAGCATTTCAAAAAGTTTCAAAGAATCTAATTTTCAGATGATTTATTGCATGGTCTTCCATCATAACCTTCCCCTATAACATATATAAATGATCTGAAAAGATTTGTATCCTTTCGAATAGCCCCCAATTTAATTTAATTTTTTGACTGAAACTCGTGTATAATATATCATGATTTTTTGACCGAAACATGCATTTAAAAAAGTTTAATAAAATCTAATTTTCAGATAAATTTTTGCATTGACTTCAATCATAACCTCCCCCATAAAATATATAAATGATCTGAAAAAGTTCGTATCATTTCGAACAATCCTCGATTTAATTTGATTTTTTGAACTAAACTAGTATAAACTTGTGTATAATATACTACGATTTTTTGAACAAAACTTGCATTTCAAAAAGTTTCAAAGAATCTAATTTTCAGATGATTTTTTGCATGGTCTTCCATCATAACCTTCCCCCATAACATATATAAATGATCTGAAAACATTCGTATCATTTAGAATAGCCCCCGATTTAATTTGATTTTTTTGACCAAAACTCGTGTATAATATATCATGATATTTTGACCGAAACTTGCATTTCGAAAAGTATCATAAAATCTAATTTTCAGATAAAGTTTTGCATGGACTTCAATCATAACCTTCCCCCATAAAATATATAAATGATATGAAAATGTTTGTATCATTTCAAATAGTCCTCGATTTAATTTGATTTTTTTTACCTAAACTAGTATAAACTTGTGTATAATATACTACGATTTTTTGAACAAAACATGCAATTCGAAAAGTTTCATAGAATCTAATTTTCAGATGATTTTTTGCATGGTCTTCCATCATAACCTTCCCCCATAACATATATAAATGATCTGAAAAAGATTCGTATAATTTCGAATAGCCCCCGATTTAATTTTATTTTTTAAACCGAAACTCATATATAATATATAATGATTTTTTGACCGAAACTTGCATTTCGAAAAGTATCATAAAATCTAATTTTCAGATAAATTTTTGCATGGACTTCAATCATAACCTTCCCCAAAAAAATATATAAATGATCTAAAAAAGTTAGTATCATTTCAAACAGTCCTTGATTTAATTTGATTTTTTTTACCTAAACTAGCATAAACTTGTGTATAATATACTACGATTTTTTGAACGAAACCTGCATTTCGAAAAGTTTCAAAGAATCTAATTTTCAGATGATTTATTGCATGGTCTTCCATCATAAACTTCCCCCATAACATATATAAATGATCTGAAAAGATTCGTATCATTTCGAATAGCCCCCGATTTAATTTTATTTTTTTGACCGAAACTCGTGTATAATATATCATGCTTTTTTGACCGAAACTTGAATTTAAAAAAGTTTCATAAAATCTAATTTTCAGATAAATTTTTGCATGGACTTCAATCATAACCTTCCTCCATAAAATATATAAATGATCTGAAAAAGTTCGTATCATTTCAAACAGTCTTAGAGTTAATTTGAATTTTTGACCTAAACTAATATAAACTTGTGTATAATATACTACGATTTCTTGAACACAACTTGCATTTCGAAAAGTTTCATAGAATCTAATTTTTAGATGATTTTTTGCATGGTCTTCCATCATAACCTTCCCCCATAACATATATAAATGATCTGAAAAGATTTGTATCATTTCGAATAGCCCCCGATTTAATTTGATTTTTTTGACCGAAACTCGTGTATAATATATCATGATTTTTTGACCGAAACATGCATTTAAAAAAGTTTTATAAAATCTAATTTTCAGATAAATTTTTGCATGGACTTCAATCATTACCTTCCCCCATAAAATATATAAATGATCTTAAAAAGTTCGTATCATTTCGAACAGTCCTCGATTTAATTTGATTTTTTGACCTAAACTAGTATAAACTTGTGTATAATATACTACGATTTTTTAAACAAAACTTGCATTTCGAAAATTTTCATAGAATCTAATTTTCACATGATTTTTTGCATGGTCTTCCATCATAACCTACCCCCATAACATATATAAATGATCTGAAAAAATACGTATCATTTCGAATTACCCCCGATTTAATTTGATTTTTGTGATCGAAACTCGTGTATAATATCATGATTTTATTACCGAAACTTGCATTTTAAAAAGTTTCATAAAATCTAGTTTTCAGATAAATTTTTGCATGGACTTCAATCATAACCTTCCCCCATAAAATATATAAATGATCTGAAAAAGTTCATATCATTTCAAACAGTCCTCGATTTAATTTGATTTTTTTACCTAAACTTGTATAAACTTCTGTATAATATACTATTATTTTTTGACCAAAACTTGCATTTCGAAAAGGTTCATCAAATCTAATTTTCAGATAAATTTTTGCATGGACTTCAATCATAACCTTCCCCCATAAAATATATAAATGATCTGAAAAAGTTCGTATCATTTTGAACAGTCCTCGATTTAATTTGATTTTTTGACCTAAACTAGTATAAACTTATGTATAATATACTAGGATTTTTTGAACAAAACTTGCATTTCGAAAAGTTTCATATAATCTAATTTTCAAATTTTTTTTGCATGGACTTCCATCATAACCTTCCCCCATAACATATATAAATGATGTGAAAAGATTCGTATCATTTTGAATAGCCCCTGATTTAATTTGATATTTTTTAACGAAACTCGTGTATAATATATCATGATTATTTGACCGAAACTTTCATTTCGAAAAGTTTCATAAAATCTAATTTTTAGATAAATTTTTGCATGGACTTCAATCATAACCCCCCCCCCCCCATAAAATATATAAATGATCTGAAAAAATTCATATTATTTCGAACAGTCCTCGATTTAATTTTATTTTTTGAACTAATCTAGTATAAACTAGTGTATAATATATTATGATTTTTTGACCGAAAGTTGCATTTTGAAAAGTTTCAAAAAATCTAAATTTCAGTTAAATTTTTGCATGGACTTCAATCATAACCTTACCCCATTAAATATATAAATGATCTGAAAAATTTTGTATCATTTCGAACAATCCTCAATTTGATTTGATTTTTTGACCTAAACTAGTATAAACTTGTATATAATATACTACGAATTTTTGAACGAAACTTGCATTTCGAAAAGTTTCGTAGAATCTAATTTTCAAATTATTTTTTGAATGGTGTTCCATCATAACCTTACCCTATAACATATATAAATTATCTGAAAAGATTCGTATCATTTCGAATAGCCCCCGATTTAATTTGATTTTTTTGACCGAAACTCGTGTATAATATTATGATTTTTTTACCGAAACATGAATTCTAAAAAGTTTCATAAAATCTAGTTTTCAGATAAATTTTTGCATGGACTTCAATCATAACCTTCCCCCGTAAAATTTATAAATGATCTGAAAATTTCGTATCATTTTGAATACCCCCTGATTTAATTTGATTTTTGTGACTGAAACTAGTGTATAATATATCGTGATTTATTGACCAAAACTTGCATTTCGAAAAGTTTCATAAAATCTAATTTTCAAAAAAAAATTTTCATGGACTTCAATAATAACCTTCCCCCATAAAATATATAAATGATCTGAAAAAGTTCGTATCATTTCGAACAGTCCTCGATTTAATTTGATTTTTTGACCTAAACTAGTATAAACTTGTGTATAATATACTATGATTTTTTGAACGAAACTTGCATTTCGAAAAGTTTCATAGAATCTAATTTTCAGATTATTTTTTGCATGGTCTTCCATCATAACCTTCCCCCATAATATATATAAATGATATGAAAAGATTCGTATCATTTTGAATAGCCCCCGATTTAATTTGATTTTTTTGAACGAAACTCGTGTATAATATATCATGATTATTTGACTGAAACTTTCGTTTCGAAAAGTTTCATAAAATCTAATTTTCAAATAAATTTTTGCATGGACTTCAATCATAACCCCCCCCCCCATAAAATATATAAATGATCTGAAAAAGTTTATATTATTTCGAACAGTCCTCGATTTAATTTGATTTTTCGAATTAATCTAGTATAAACTAATGTATAATATATTATGATTTTTTGACTGAAAATTGCATTTTGAAAAGTTTCAAAAAATCTAAATTTCAAATAAATTTTTGCATGGACTTCAATCATAACCTTACCCCATTAAATATATAAATGATCTGAAAAATTTAGTATCATTTTGAACAATCCTCAATTTAATATGATTTTTTGACCTAAACTAGTATAAACTTGTGTATAATATACTACGATTGTTTGAACGAAACTTGCATTTCGAAAAGTTTCGTAGAATCTAATTTTCAGATTATTTTTTGAATGGTGTTCCATCATAACCTTACCCTACAACATATATAAATGATGTGAAAAGATTCGTATCATTTCGAATAACCCCCGATTTAATTTGATTTGTTTGACCGAAACTCATGTATAATATCATGATTTTTTTACCGAAACTTGCATTTCGAAAAGTTTCATTAAATCTAATTTTCTGATAAATTTTTGCATGGACTTCAATCATAACCTTCCCCCGTAAAATTTATGAATGATCTGAAAAAGTTTCGTATCATTTGGAATAGTCCTCGATTTAATTTGATTCTTTTGACCTAAATTTGTGTATAATATACTTCGGTTTTTTGACTGAAACTTGCATTTCGAAAAGTTTCATAAAATCTAATTTTCAGATAAATTTTTGCATGGACTTCCATCATAACTTTCTCCCATAACATATATAAATGATCTGGAAAGATTCTTAACATTTTGAATAGCCCCCGATTTAATTTGATTTTTTTTACCGAAACTAGTGAATAATATATCATGATTTTTTGACCGGAACTTGCATTTCGAAAAGTTTCATAAAATCTAATTTTCAGATAAATTTTTTCATGGGCTTCAATCATAACCTTCCCCCATAACATATATAAATGATCTGAAAAGATTCGTATCATTTAGAATAGCCCACGATTTAATTGGATTTTTGTGACTGAAACTCGTGTATAATATCATGATTTGTTTACCGAAACATGCATTTTAAAAAGTTTCATAAAATCTAATTTTCAGATAAATTTTTGCATGGACTTCAATCATAACCTTCCCCCATAAAATATGTGATTTTTTGACCGAAACTTGCATTTTGAAAAGTTTCATAAAATCTAATTTTGAGACTATTTTTTTGGTTGGACTTCCATCACAACCTTCCCTCGTAACATATCGAAAGGATATACAAAGTTTCATAGCATTTCGAACAGTCCTCGATTTATTTTTATTTTTTGAATGAAACTAGTACAAACTAGTGGATAATAAATTATGATTTTTTTGCGAAACTGTCTCTTCAAAAAGTTTCAAAGAAACCAATTTTTAGATGATTTTTTGCATGGAGTTCCATCATAACCTTCCCTCATGACATATATAAAGGATCTGAAAAGGTCCATATCATTTTAAAAATCCTCAACTTAATTTAATTTTTTGACCGAAACTAGTACAACCTAGTATATAATATATTATGATTTTTGACCAAAACTTACATTTCCAAAAAAATCATAAAATCTAATTTTGAGATGATTTATTGCAAGAACTTCTGTCATAACCTTTCGTCGTATCATATAGAAAGGATCTGAAAGATTCGTAGCCTTTCGAACAATCCTCGATATATTTTGATTATTTGTCCGAAATTAGTACAAACTAGTGTATAATATTTTATGATTTTTCGATCGAAACATGCATTTTGAAAAGTTTCATAGAATCTAATTTTGAGACTATTTTTTTGCATGGACTTCCATCACAACGTTCCCTCGTAACATATAGAAAGGATATGCAAATTTTCATAGCATTTCGAACAATCCTCAATTTATTTTGATTTTTTTACTGAAACTAGTACAAACTAGTGTATAATATATTATAATTTTTTTACCGAAAAAGCATTTCGAAAAGTTTCAAACAAACCAATTTTCAGATGATTTTTTGCATGAGTTGCATCATTACCTTCCTTCATGACATATATAAAGGATCTGAAAAGGTCTATATAATTTTAAAAGTTCCCAACTTAATTTAATTTTTTACCTAAACTAGTACAACCAAGTGTATAATATATTATGATTTTTGACCGAAATTTGCATTTCAAAAATATTCATAGAATCTAATTTTGAGATGATTTATTGCAAGAACTTCCGTCATAGCCTTCCTCGTATCATATAGAAAGGATCTGAAAGATTCGTAGACTTTCGAACAATTCTCGATATATTTTGATTTTTTGACCGAAATTAGTACAAATTAGTGTATAATGTATTATGATTTTTCGACAAAAACTTGCATTTTGAAAAGTTTCATAGAATCTAATTTTGAGACTATTTTTTTGCATGGACTTCCATCACAACCTTCCCTCGTAACATATAGAAAGGATATGCAAAGTTTCATTGCATTTCGAATAGTCCTCAATTTATTTTGATTTTTTGACTGAAACTAGTACAAACTAGTGTATAATATATTATGATTTTTTAACGAAACTTGCTTTTCGAAAAGTTTCAAAGAAACCAATTTTCAGATGATTTTTTGCATGGAGTTCCATCATAACCTTCCCTCATAACATATATAAAGGATCTGAAAAGGTCCGTATCATTTTAAAAGTCCTCAACTTAATTTAATTTTTTGACAGAAACTAGTACAACCTAGTGTATAATAGATTATGATTTTTCACCGAAACTTGTATTTCGAAAAAAATTCATAGAATCTAATTTTGAGATTATTTATGGCAAGGACAATTCCCTCATAACCTTCCTTCGTAACATATAAAAAGGATCTGAAAAGTTTCGTAGCCTTTCGAACAATCCTCGACATATTTTGATTTTTGACCGAAATTAGTACAAACTAGTGTATAATATATTATGATTTTTTGACCGAAACTTGCATTTTGAAAAGTTTCATAGAATCTAATTTTGAGACTATTTTTTAGCATGGACTTCCATTACAACCTTCCCTCGTAACATATAGAAAGGATGTACAAAGTTTCATAGCATTTCGAACAGTCCTCGATTTATTTTGATTTTTTGACCGAAAATAGTAGAAACTAGTATATAATATATTATGATTTTTTTACCGAAACATGCATTTCGAAAAGTTTCATAGAAACCAAATTTCAGATGATTTTTTGAATGGAGTTCCATCATTACCTTCCTTCATAACATATATAAAGGATCTCAAAGGTCCATATCATTTTAAAACTCCTCAACTTAATTTATTTTTTTGACCGAAACTAGTAAAACAAGTGTATAATATATTATGATTTTTAACTGAAACTTGCATTTCGAAAAAAATTCATAGAATCTAATTTTGAGATGATTTATTGCAAGGACTTCCCTCATAACCTTCCCTCGTAACTTATAAAAAGGATCTGAAAATTTTTGTAGCCTTTCAAAAAATCCTCGATATATTTTGATTTTTGACCGAAATTAGTACAAACTAGTGTATAATATATTATGATTTTTTGACTGAAACTTGCATTTTGAAATGTTTCATAGAATCTAATTTTGAGACTATTGTTTTTTGGTTGATTTCCATCATAACCTTCCCTCGTAACATATAGAAAGGATGTACAAAGTTTCATAGCATTTCGAACAGTCCTCGATTTATTTTGATTTTTTGAACGAAACTAATACAAACTAGTGTATAATATGTTATGATTTTTTAGCGAAACTTGCTTTTCGAAAAGTTTCAAAGAAACCAAATTTCAGATGATTTTTGGCATGGAGTTCCATCATAACCTTCTCTCATAACATATATAAAGGATTTGAAAAGGTCCATATCATTTTAAAACTCCTCCACTTAATTTAATTTTTTGACCGAAACTACTACAACATAGTGTATAAAATATTATTATTTTTCACCGAAACTTTTATTTCGAAAATAATTCATAAAATCTAATTTTGAGATGATTTATTAAAATGACAATTCCCTCATAACCTTCCTTCGTAACATATAAAAGGATCTGAAAAGTTTCTTAGCCTTTCGAACAATCCTCGACATATTTTGATTTTTGACCGAAATTAGTACAAACTAGTGTATAATATATTATGATTTTTCGACCGAAACTTGCATTTTGAAAAGTTTCATAGAATCTAATTTTGAGACTATTTTTTTGCATGGACTTCCATCACAACCTTCCCTCGTAACATATAGAAAGGATATACAAAGTTTCATAGCATTTCGAACAGTCCTCGATTTATTTTGATTTTTTGACCGAAACAATTACAAACTAGTGTATAATATATTATGATTTTTTTACCGAAACATGCATTTCGAATAGTTTCAAAGAAATCAATTTTCAGATGAATTTTTTGCATGGAGTTGCATCATTACCTTTCCTCATGACATATATAAAGGATCTGAAAAGGTCTATATCATTTTAAAAGTCCTCAACTTAATTTAATTTTTTGACCGAAACTAGTACAACCTAGTGTATAATATATTATGATTTTTGACCGAAACTTGCATTTCCAAAAAATCCATAGAATCTATTTTTGAGATAATTTATTGCAAGGACTTCCGTCACAACCTTCCCTCGTATCAAATAGAAAGGATCTGAAAGATTCGTAGCCTTTTGAACAATCCTCGATATATTTTGATTTTTTCACCGAAATTAGTACAAATTAGTGTATAATATATTATGATTTTTCGACCGAAATTTGCATTTTGAAAAGTTTCTTAGAGTCTAATTTTGAGACAATTTTTTTGCATGGACTTCCATCACAACCTTTCAGATGATTTTTTGCATGGAATTCCATCATTACCTTCCCTCATAACATATATAAAGGATCTGAAAAGGTCCATATCATTTTAAAATTCCTCAACTTAATTTATTTTTTTGACCGAAACTTGCATTTCGAAAAAAATTCATAGAATTTAATTTTGAGATGATTTATTACAAAGACAATTCCCTCATAACCTTCCCTCGTAACATATAAAAATGATCTGAAAAGTTTCGTAGCCTTTCGAACAATCCTCGACAAATTTTCATTTTTGACCGAAATTAGTACAAACTAGTAATATATTATGATTTTTCGACCGAAACTCTCATTTTGAAAAGTTTCATAGAATCTAATTTTGAGACTATTTTTTTGCATGGACTTCCATCACAACCTTCTCTCGTAACATATAGAAAGGATATACAAAGTTTCATAGCATTTCTAACAGTCCTATATTTATTTTGATTTTTTGACCGAAACAATTACAAACTAGTGTATAATATATTATGATTTTTTTACCGAAACATGCATTTCGAAAAGTTTCATAGAAACCAAACTTCAGATGATTTTTTGCATGGAGTTCCACCATAACCTTTCCTCATAACATATATAAAGGATCTGAGAAGGTCTGTATCGTTTTAAAAGTCCTCAACTTAATTTAATTTTTTCACCGAAACTAGAACAGCCAAGTGTATAATATATTATGATTTTTGACCGAAACTTGCATTTCGAAAAAAAATTCATAGAATGTAATTTTGAGATGATTTATTGCGAAGACAATTCCCTCATAAACTTCCCTCGTAACATATAAAAAGGATCTGAAAAGTTTCGTAGCCTTTCGAACAATCCTCGACATATTTTGATTTTTGACCGAAATTAGTACAAACTAGTGTATAATATATTATGATTTTTCGACCGAAACATTGCATTTTGAAAAGTTTCATAAAATATAATTTTGAGACTATTTTTTTGCATGGACTTCCATCACAACCTTCCCTCGTAACATATAGAAAGGATATACAAAGTTTCATTGCATTTCGAATAGTCCTCGATTTATTTTGATTTTTTGACCGATACAAGTACAAACTAGTGTATAATATATTATGATTTTATTACCGAAACATGCATTTCGAAAAGTTTCATAGAAACCAAATTTCAGATGACTTCTTGCATGGAATTCCATCATTACCTTCCCTCATAACATATATAAAGGATCTGAAAAGGTCCATATCATTTTAAAAGTCCTCAACTTAATTTTCAATTTTTGACCGAAATTAGTACAAACTAGTGTATAATATATTATGATTTTTGACCGACACTTGCATTTCGAAAAAAATTCATAGAATTTAATTTTGAGATGATTTATTACAAAGACAATTCCCTCATAACCTTCCCTCGTAACATATAAAATTGATCTGAAAAGTTTCGTAGCCTTTCGAACAATCCTCGACAAATTTTCATTTTTGACCGAAATTAGTACAAACTAGTGTATAATATATTATGATTTTTCGACTGAAACTCTCATTTTGAAAAGTTTCATAGAATCTAATTTAGAGACTATTTTTTTGCATGGACTTCCATCACAACCTTCTCTCGTAACATATAGAAAGGATATACAAAGTTTCATAGCATTTCGAACAGTCCTCGATTTATTTTGATTTTTTGACCGAAACTAATACAAACTAGTGTATAATATATTATGATTTTTTTACCGAAACATGCATTTCGAAAAGTTTCATAGAAACCAAATTTCATATGAATTTTTTTGCATGGAGTTCCACCATAACCTTTCCTCATAACATATATAAAGGATCTGAAAAGGTCCGTAACGTTTTAAAATTCCTCAACTTAATTTAATTTTTTCACCGAAACTAGAACAGCAAAGTGTATAATATATTATGATTTTTGACAGAAATTTGCATTTCGAAAAAAATTCATAGAATGTAATTTTGAGATGATTTATTGCAAAGACAATTCCCTCAAAAACTTCCCTCGTAACATATAAAAAGGATCTGAAACGTTTCGTAGCATTTCGAACAATCCTGGACATATTTTGATTTTTGACCGAAATTAGTACAAACTAGTGTATAATATATTATGATTTTTCGAACGTAACTTGCATTTTGAAAAGATTCATAGAATCTAATTTTGAGACTATTTTTTTGCATGGACTTCCATCACAACCTTCCCTCGTAACATATAGAAAGGATATACAAAGTTTCATTGCATTTCGAATAGTCCTCAATTTATTTTGATTTTTTGACCGAAACAAGTACAAACTAGTGTATAATATATTATGATTTTATTACCGAAACATGCATTTCGAAAAGTTTCATAGAAACCAAATTTCAGATGATTTTTTGCATGGAATTCCATCATTACCTTCCCTCGTAAGATATATAAAGGATCTGAAAAGGTCCATATCATTTTAAAAGTCGTCAACTTAATTTATTTTTTTGACCGAAACTATTACAACCTAATGTTATATATATTATGATTTTTGACCGAAACTTGCATTTCGAAAAAAATTCATAGAATCTAATTTTGAGATGATTTATTGCAAGGACTTCCCTCATAACCTTCCTTCGTAACATATAAAAAGGATCTGAAAAGTTGCGTAGCCTTTCGAACAATCCTTGATATATTTAGATTTTTTGACCGAAATTAGTACAAACTATTGCATAATATATTTTGATTTTTCGACCGAAACTTGCATTCTTAAAAGTTTCATAGAATCTAATTATGAGACTATTTTTTAGAATGGAATTCCATCACAGCCTTCCCTCGTAACATATAGAAAGGATATGCAAAGTTTCATAGCATTTCGAACAGTCCTCAATTTATTTTGATTTTTTGACTGAAACAAGTACAAACTAATTTATAATATATTATGATTTTTTTACGGAAACATGCCTTTCGAAAAGTTTTATAGAAACCAAATTTCAGATGATTTTTTGCATGGAGTTCCATCATTACCTTCCCTCATAACATATATAAAGGATCTGAAAATGTCCATATCATTTTTAAAATCCACAACTTAGTTTAATTTTTTGACCGAAACTAGTACAACCTAGTGTATAATATATTATGATTTTTGACCGAAACTTGTATTTCGAAAAAAAATCATAGAATCTAATTTTGAGATGATTTATTGCAAGGACAATTCCCTCATAACCTTCCTTCATAAAATATAAAAAGGATCTGAAAAGTTTCGTAGCCTTTCGAACAATCCTCTACCTATTTTAATTTTTGACCGAACTTAGTACAAACTAGTGTATAATATATTATTATTTTTCGACCGAAATTTGCATTTTAAAAAGTTTCATAGAATCTAATTTTGAGACTATTTTTTTGCATGGACTTCCATCACAACCTTCCCTCAAAACATAAAGAAAGGATATACAAAGTTTCATAGCAGTTTGAACAGTCCACGATTTATTTTGATTTTTTGACCGAAACAAGTACAAACTAGTGAATAATATATTATGATTTTTTTACCGAAACATGCATTTCGAACAGTTTCCTTGAAACCAAATTTCAGATTATTTTTTGCATGGAGTTCCATCATAACCTTTCCTCATAACATATATAAAGGATCTGAAAAGGTCTGTATCATTTTAAAAGTCTTCAACTTAATTTAATTTTTTGACTGAAACTAGTACAACCTAGTGTATAATATATTATTATTTTTGACCGAAACTTGCATTCCGAAAAAAATTAATAGAATCTAATTTTGAGATTATTTATTGCAAGGACTTCCCTCATAACATTCTCTCGTAACATATAAAAAGGATCTTAATAGTTATGTATCCTTTCGAACAATACTTGACATATTTTGATTTTTGACCGAAATTAGTACAAACTAGGGTATAATATATTATGATTTTTTGACCAAAACTTGCATTTTGAATAGTTTCATAGAATCTAATTTTTAGACTATTTTTTTGGTTGGACTTCAATCACAACCTATCCTCGTAATATATAGAAAGGATATACAAAGTTTCATAGCATTTCGAACAGTCCTTGAGTTATTAGGATTTTTTTAATGAAACTAGTACAAACTAGTGGATAATATATTATGATTTTTTTAGCGAAACTTGCTATTCGAAAAGTTTCAAAGAAACCAATTTTCAGATGATTTTTTGAATGGAGTTCCATCATAACCTTCCCTCATGACATATATAAAGGATATGAAAAGGACCATATCATTTTAAAAGTCCTCGACTTAATTTAATATTTTCACCGAAACTAGTACAACCTAGTTTATAATACATTATGATTTTTGACCGAAACTTACATTTCCAAAAAATTCACAGAATCAGATTTTGAGATGATTTATTGCAAGAACTTTTGTCATAACCTTCCCTCATATCATATAGAAAGGATCTAAAAGATTCGTAGCCTTTCGAAGCATCCTCGATATATTTTGATTTTTTGACCGAAATTAGTACAAACTATTGTATAATATATTATGATTTTTCGACCGAAACTAGCATTTTTAAAAGTTTCATAGAATCTAATTTTCAGACTATTTTTTTGCATGGACTTCCATCACAACCTTCCCTCGTAACATATAGAATGGATATGCAAAGTTTCATAGCATTTCAAACAGTCCTCAATTTATTTTTATTTTTTGACGGAAAAAAGTACAAACTAATGTATAATATATTATGATTTATTTACCGAAATATGCATTTCGAAAAGTTTCATAGAAACCAAACTTCAGATGATTTTTTGCATGGAGTTCCACCATAACCTTTCCTCATAACATATATAAAGGATCTGAAAAGGTCCATATAATTTTAAAAGTTCTCAACTTAATTTAATTTTTTCACCGAAACTAGTACAACCAAGTGTATAATATATTATGATTTTTGACCGAAACTTGCATTTCGAAAAAAATTTCATAGAATCTAATTTTGAGATGATTTATTACAAAGACAATTCCCTCATAACCTTCCCTAGTAACATATAAAAAGGATCTGAAAAGTTTCATAGCCTTTCGAACAATCCTCGACATATTTTGATTTTTGACTGAAATTAGTACAAACTAGTGTATAATATATTAAAATTTTTCGACCGAAACTTGCATTTTGAAAAGTTTCATAGAATCTAATTTTGAGACTATTTTTTTGAATGTACTTCCATCACAACCTTCTCTCGTTACATAAAGAAAGGATATACAAAGTTTCATAGCATTTCGAACAGTCCTCGATTTATTTTGATTTTTGGACCGGAACAAGTACAAACTAGTGTATAATATATTATGAATTTTTTACCGAACATGCATTTCGAAAAGTTTCATAGAAACCAAATTTCAGATGATTTTTTGCATGGAGTTCCACCATAACCTTTCCTCATAACATATATAAAGGATCTGAAAAGGTTTTGTAGCCTTTCGAACAATCCTCAACATATTTTGATTTTTGACCGAAATTAGTACAAACTAGTGTATAATATATTATGATTTTTCGACCGAAACTTACATTTTGAAAAGTTTCATAGAATCTAATTTTGAGACTATTTTTTTGCATGGACTTCCATCACAACCATCCCTCGTAACATATAGAAAGGATATACAAAGTTTCATAACATTTCGAATAGTCCTCGATTTATTTTGATTTTTTGACCGAAACAAGTACAAACTAGTGTATAATATATTATGATTTTATTACTGAAACATGCATTTCGAAAAGTTTCATAGAAACCAAATTTCAGATGATTTTTTGCATGGAATTCCATCATTACCTTCCCTCATAACATATATAAAGGATCTGAAAAGGTCCATATCATTTTAAAATTCCTCAACTTAATTTATTTTTTTGACCGAAACTTGCATTTCGAAAAAAATTCATAGAATTTAATTTTGAGATGATTTATTACAAAGACAATTCCCTCATAACCTTCCCTCGTAACATATAAAAATGATCTGAAAAGTTTCGTAGCCTTTCGAACAATCCTCGACAAATTTTCATTTTTGACCGAAATTAGTACAAACTAGTAATATATTATGATTTTTCGACCGAAACTCTCATTTTGAAAAGTTTCATAGAATCTAATTTTGAGACTATTTTTTTGCATGGACTTCCATCACAACCTTCTCTCGTAACATATAGAAAGGATATACAAAGTTTCATAGCATTTCTAACAGTCCTATATTTATTTTGATTTTTTGACCGAAACAATTACAAACTAGTGTATAATATATTATGATTTTTTTACCGAAACATGCATTTCGAAAAGTTTCATAGAAACCAAATTTCAGATGATTTTTTGCATGGAGTTCCACCATAACCTTTCCTCATAACATATATAAAGGATCTGAAAAGGTCTGTATCGTTTTAAAAGTCCTCAACTTAATTTAATTTTTTCACCGAAACTAGAACAGCCAAGTGTATAATATATTATGATTTTTGACCGAAACTTGCATTTCGGGAAAAAAATTCATAGAATGTAATTTTGAGATGATTTATTGCGAAGACAATTCCCTCATAAACTTCCCTCGTAACATATAAAAAGGATCTGAAAAGTTTCGTAGCCTTTCGAACAATCCTCGATATATTTTGATTTTTGACCGAAATTAGTACAAACTAGTGTATAATATATTATGATTTTTCGACCGAAACTTTGCATTTTGAAAAGTTTCATAGAATATAATTTTGAGACTATTTTTTTGCATGGACTTCCATCACAACCTTCCCTCGTAACATATAGAAAGGATATACAAAGTTTCATTGCATTTCGAATAGTCCTCGATTTATTTTGATTTTTTGACCGATACAAGTACAAACTAGTGTATAATATATTATGATTTTATTACCGAAACATGCATTTCGAAAAATTCATAGAAACCAAATTTCAGATGACTTTTTGCATGGAATTCCATCATTACCTTCCCTCATAACATATATAAAGGATCTGAAAAGGTCCATATCATTTTAAAAGTCCTCAACTTAATTTATTTTTTTGACCGAAACTAGTACAATCTAGTGTATAATATATTATGATTTTTGACCGAATCTTGCATTTCGAAAAAAATTCATAGAATTTAATTTTGATATGATTTATTACAAAGACAATTCCCTCATAACCTTCCCTCGTAACATATAAAAATTATCTGAAAAGTTTCGTAGCCTTTCGAACAATCCTCGACAAATTTTCATTTTTGACCAAAATTAGTACAAACTAGTGTATAATATATTATGATTTTTCGACCGAAACTCTCATTTTGAAAAGTTTCATAGAATCTAATTTTGAGAATATTTTTTTGCATGGACTTCCATCACAACCTTCTCTCATAACATATAGAAAGGTTATACAAAGTTTCATAGCATTTCGAACAGTCCTATATTTATTTTGATTTTATGACCGAAACAATTACAAACTAGTGTATAATATATTATGATTTTTTTACCGAAACATGCATTTCGAAAAGTTTCATAGAAACCAAATTTCAGATGATTTTTTGCATGGAGTTCCATCATAACCTTTCCTCATAACATATATAAAGGATCTGAAAACGTCCGTATCGTTTTAAAAGTCCTCAACTTAATTTAATTTTTTCACCGAAACTAGAACAGCCAAGTGTATAATATATTATGATTTTTGACCGAAACTTGCATTTCGAAAAAATTCATAGAATCTAATTTTGAGATGATTTATTGCAAAGACAATTCCCTCATAAACTTCCCTCGTAACATATAAAAAGGATCTGAAAAGTTTCGTAGCCTTTCGAACAATCCTCGACATATTTTGATTTTTGACCGAAATTAGTACAAACTAGTGTATAATATATTATGATTTTTCGACCGAAACTTGCATTTTGAAAAGTTTCATAGAATCTAATTTTGAGACTATTTTTTTGCATGGACATCCATCACAACCTTCCCTCGTAACATATAGAAAGGATATACAAAGTTTCATAGCATTTCGAATAGTCCTCGATTTATTTTGATTTTTTGACCGAAACAAGTACAAACTAGTGTATAATATATTATGATTTTATTACCGAAACTTGCTTTTCGAAAAGTTTCATGGAAACCAAATTTCAGATGATTTTTTGCATGGAGTTCCACCATAACCTTTCCTCATAACATATATAAAGGATCTCAAAAGGTCCATATCATTTTAAAAGTCCTCAACTTAATTTAATTTTTTCACCGAAACTAGAACAACCTAGTGTATAATATATTTTGATTTTTGACCGAAACTTGCATTTCGAATAAAATTCATAGAATCTAATTTTGAGATGATTTATTGCGAAGACAATTCCCTCATAAACTTCCCTCGTAACATATAAAAAGGATCTGAAAAGTTTCGTAGCCTTTCGAACAATCCTTGACATATTTTGATTTTTGACCGAAATTAGTACATACTAGTGTATAATATATTGTGATTTTTTGACTGAAACTTGCATTTTGAAAAGTTTCATAGAATCTAATTTTGAGACTAGTTTTTTTTTGTTGGACTTCCATCACAACCTTCCCTTGTAACATATAGAAAGGATATACAAAGTTTCATAGCATTTCGAACAGTCCTTGATTTATTTAGATTTTTTGAACGAAACTATTACAAACTAGTGTATAATATATTATTATTTTTTAGCGAAACTTGCTTTTCAAAAAGTTTCAAAGAAACCAAATTTCAAATGATTTTTTGCATTGAGTTCCATCATAACCTTCCCTTATAACATATATAAAGGATCTAAAAAGGTCCATATCATTTTAAAACTCCTCAACTTAATTTAATTTTTTTAACGAAACTAGAACAGCCAAGTGTATAATAAATTATGATTTTTGACCGAAACTTGCATTTCGAAAAAATTCATAGAATCTAATTTTGAGATGATTTATTGCAAGGACAATTCCCTCATAACCTTTCCTCGTAACATATAAAAATGATCTGAAAAGTTTCGTATCCTTTCGAACAATCCTCGACATATTTTGATTTTTGACCGAAATTAGTACAAACTAGTGTATAATATATTATGAGTTTTCGACCGAAACTTGGATTTTGAAAAGTTTAATAGAATCTAATTTTGATACTATTTTTTTGCATGGACTTCCATCACAACCTTCCCTCATAACATATAGAAAGGATATACAAAGTTTTATAGCATTTCGAACAGTCCTCGATTTATTTTTATTTTATGACCGAAACAAGTACAAACTAGTGTATAATATATTATGCTTTTTTTACCGAAACATGCATTTTGAAAAGTTTCATAGAAACCAAATTTCAGATGATATTTTGCATGGATTTCCATCATTACCTTCCTTCATAACATATAAAAAGGATCTCAAAAGGTCCATATCATTTTAAAAGTCCTCACCTTAATTTAATTTTTTGACCGAAACTAGTACAACCTAGTGTATAATATATTATGATTTTTAACCGAAACTTGCATTTCGAATAAAATTCATAGAATCTAATTTTGAGATGATTTATTGCAAGGACTTCCCTCATAACCTTCCCTCGTAACATATAAAAAGGATCTGAAAAGTTTCGTAGCCTTTCGAACAATCCTCGACATATTTTTATTTTTGACCGAAATTAGTACAAACTAGTGTATAATATATTATGATTTTTTGACTGAAACTTGCATTTTGTAAAGTTTCATAGAATCTAATTTTGAGACTATTTTTTTTTGTTGGACTTCCATCACAACCTTCCCTCGTAACATATAGAAAGGATATACAAAGTTTCATAGCATTTCGAACAGTCCTTGATTTATTTAGATTTTTTTAACGAAACTATTACAAACTAGTGTATAATATATTATTATTTTTTAGCAAAACTTGCTTTTCAAAAAGTTTCAAAGAAACCAAATTTCAGATGATATTTTGCATGGAGTTCCATCATAACCTTCCCTCATAACATATATAAAGGATCTGAAAAGGTCTGTATCGTTTTAAAAGTCATCAACTTAATTTAAGTTTTTTTCCCGAAACTAGAACAGCCAAGTGTATAATATATTATGATTTTTGACCGAAACATGCATTTCGAAAAAAATTTATAGAATCTAATTTTGAGATGATTTATTGCAAAGACAATTCCCTCATAAACTTCCCTCGTAAAATATAAAAAGGATCTGAAAAGTTTCATAGCCTTTCGAACAATCCTCGACATATTTTGATTTTTTACCGAAATTAGTACAAACTAGTGTATAATATATTATGATTTTTCGACTGAAACTTGCATTTTGAAAAGTTTCATAGAATCTAATATTGATACTATTTTTTTGCATGGACTTCCATCACAACCTTCCCTCGTAACATATAGAAAGAATATACAAAGTTTCATAGCATTTCGAACAGTCCTCGATTTATTTTGATTTTTTGACTGGAACAAGTACAAACTAGTGTATAATATATTATGATTTTTTTACCGAAACATGCATTTCGAAAAGTTTCATAGAAACCAAATTTTAGATGATTTTTTGCATGGAGTTCCATCATTAACTTCCCTCATAACATATATAAAGGATCTCAAAAGGTCCATATCATTTTAAAATTCCTCAAATTAATTTATTTTTTTGACCGAAACTAGTACAACGTAGTGTATAATATATTATGATTTTTGACTGAAACTTGCATTTCGAAAAAAAAATAAAAGAATCTAATTTTGAGATGATTTATTGCAAGGACTTCCCTCATAACCTTCCCCCGTAACATATAAAAAGGATCTGAAAAGTTTCATAGCCTTTCGAACAATCCTCGACATATTTTGATTTTTGACCAAAATTAGTACAAACTAGTGTATAATATATTATGATTTTTTGACCAAAACTTTCATTTTTAAAAGTTTCATAGAATCTAATTTTGAGACTATATTTTTTGTTGGACTTCCATCACAAAATTCCCTCGTAACATATAGAAAGGATATACAAAGTTTCATGGCATTTCGAACAGTCCTCGATTTATTTTGATTTTTTGAACGAAACTATTACAAACTAGTGTATAATATATTATGATTTTTTAGCGAAACTTGCTTTTATAAAAGTTTCTAAGAAACCAAATTTCAGATGATTTTTTGCATAGAGTTCCATCATAACCTTCCCTCATAACATATATAAAGGATCTGAAAAGGTCCATATCATTTTAAAATTCCTCAACTTAATTTAATTTTTTGACCAAAAATAGTACAACCTGGTGTATAATATATTATGATTTTGCACCGAAACTTGCATTTCGAAAAAAATTCATAGAATCTAATTTTGAGATGATTTATTGCAAGGACAATTCCCTCGTAACATATAAAAATGATCTGAAAAGTTTCGTAGCCTTTCGAACAATCCTCGACATATTTTTATTTTTGACCGAAATTAGTACAAACTAGTGTATAATATATTATGATTTTTCGACCGAAACTTGCATTTTGAAAAGTTTAATAGAATCTAATTTTGAGACTATTTTTTTGCATGGACTTCCATCACAACCTTCCCTCGTAACATATAGAAAGGATATGCAAAGTTTCATAGCATTTCGAACAGTCCTCGATTTATTTTGATTTTTTGATCGAAACAAGTACAAACTAGTGTATAATATATTATGATTTTTTTACCGAAACATGCATTTTGAAAAGTTTCATAGAAACCAAATTTCAGATGATTTTTTACATGGAGTTCCATCATAACCTTCCTTCATAACATATATAAAGGATCTCAAAAGGTCCATATCATTTTAAAAGTCCTCACCTTAATTTAATTTTTTGACCGAAACTAGTACAACCTAGTGTATAATATATTATGATTTTTGACTGAAACTTGCATTTCAAATAAAATTCATAGAATCTAATTTTGAGATGATTTATTGCAAGGACTTCCCTCATAACATTCTCTCGTAACATATAAAAAGGATCTGAAAAATTTCGTAGCCTTTCGAACAATCCTCGACATATTTTGATTTTTGACCGAAATTAGTACAAACTAGTGTATAATATATTATGATTTTTTGACTGAAACTTGCATTTTGAAAAGTTTCATAGAATCTAATTTTGAGACTATTTTGTTTTGTTGGACTTCCATCACAACCTTCCCTCGTAACATATAGAAAGGATATACGAAGTTTCATAACATTTCGAACAGTCCTTGATTTATTTAGATTTTTTGAACGAAACTATTTCAAACTAGTGTATAATATATTATTATTTTTTAGCGAAACTTGCTTTTCGAAAAGTTTCAAAGAAACCAAATTTCAGATGATTTTTTTCATGGAGTTCTCTCATAACCTTCCCTCATAACATATATAAAGGATCTAAAAAGGTCCATATCATTATAAAAATCCTCAACTTAATTTAATTTTTTGACCGAAACTTGTACAACCTAGTGTTTAATATATTATGATTTTTGACCGAAACTTGTATTTCAAAAAAAATTCATAGAATCTAATTTTGAGATGATTTATTGTAAGGACAATTCCCTTATAACCTTCCTGCGTAACATATAAAAAGGATCTGAAAAGTTTTGTAGCCTTTCGAACAATCCTCTACATATTTTGATTATTGACCGAAATTAGTACAAACTATTGTATAATATATTATGATTTTTCGACCGAAACTTGCATTTTGAAAAGTTTCATAGAATCTAATTTTGATACTATTTTTTTGCATGGACTTCCATCACAACCTTCCCTCGTAACATATAGAAAGGATATACAAATTTTCATAGCAGTTTGAACAGTCCTCGATTTAATTTGATTTTTTGACCGAAACAAGTACAAACTAGTGTATAATATATTATGAATTTTTTACCGAACATGCATTTCGAAAAGTTTCATAGAAACCAAATTTCAGATGATTTTTTGCATGGAGTTCCACCATAACCTTTCCTCATAACATATATAAAGGATCTGAAAAGGTTTTGTAGCCTTTCGAACAATCCTCAACATATTTTAATTTTTGACCAAAATTAGTACAAACTAGTGTATAATATATTATGATTTTTCGACCGAAACTTACATTTTGAAAAGTTTCATAGAATCTAATTTTGAGACTATTTTTTTGCATGGACTTCCATCACAACCATCCCTCGTAACATATAGAAAGGATATACAAAGTTTCATAGCATTTCGAATAGTCCTCGATTTATTTTGATTTTTTGACCGAAACAAGTACAAACTAGTGTATAATATATTATGATTTTATTACTGAAACATGCATTTCGAAAAGTTTCATAGAAACCAAATTTCAGATGATTTTTTGCATGGAATTCCATCATTACCTTCCCTCATAACATATATAAAGGATCTGAAAAGGTCCATATCATTTTAAAATTCCTCAACTTAATTTATTTTTTTGACCGAAACTTGCATTTCGAAAAAAATTCATAGAATTTAATTTTGAGATGATTTATTACAAAGACAATTCCCTCATAACCTTCCCTCGTAACATATAAAAATGATCTGAAAAGTTTCGTAGCCTTTCGAACAATCCTCGACAAATTTTCATTTTTGACCGAAATTAGTACAAACTAGTAATATATTATGATTTTTCGACCGAAACTCTCATTTTGAAAAGTTTCATAGAATCTAATTTTGAGACTATTTTTTTGCATGGACTTCCATCACAACCTTCTCTCGTAACATATAGAAAGGATATACAAAGTTTCATAGCATTTCTAACAGTCCTATATTTATTTTGATTTTTTGACCGAAACAATTACAAACTAGTGTATAATATATTATGATTTTTTTACCGAAACATGCATTTCGAAAAGTTTCATAGAAACCAAATTTCAGATGATTTTTTGCATGGAGTTCCACCATAACCTTTCCTCATAACATATATAAAGGATCTGAAAAGGTCTGTATCGTTTTAAAAGTCCTCAACTTAATTTAATTTTTTCACCGAAACTAGAACAGCCAAGTGTATAATATATTATGATTTTTGACCGAAACTTGCATTTCGGGAAAAAAAATTCATAGAATGTAATTTTGAGATGATTTATTGCGAAGACAATTCCCTCATAAACTTCCCTCGTAACATATAAAAAGGATCTGAAAAGTTTCGTAGCCTTTCGAACAATCCTCGATATATTTTGATTTTTGACCGAAATTAGTACAAACTAGTGTATAATATATTATGATTTTTCGACCGAAACTTTGCATTTTGAAAAGTTTCATAGAATATAATGTTGAGACTATTTTTTTGCATGGACTTCCATCACAACCTTCCCTCGTAACATATAGAAAGGATATACAAAGTTTCATTGCATTTCGAATAGTCCTCGATTTATTTTGATTTTTTGACCGATACAAGTACAAACTAGTGTATAATATATTATGATTTTATTACCGAAACATGCATTTCGAAAAGTTTCATAGAAACCAAATTTCAGATGACTTTTTGCATGGAATTCCATCATTACCTTCCCTCGTAACATATATAAAGGATCTGAAAAGGTCCATATCATTTTAAAAGTCCTCAACTTAATTTATTTTTTTGACCGAAACTAGTACAATCTAGTGTATAATATATTATGATTTTTGACCGAATCTTGCATTTCGAAAAAAATTCATAGAATTTAATTTTGATATGATTTATTACAAAGACAATTCCCTCATAACCTTCCCTCGTAACATATAAAAATTATCTGAAAAGTTTCGTAACCTTTTGAACAATCCTCGACAAATTTTCATTTTTGACCAAAATTAGTACAAACTAGTGTATAATATATTATGATTTTTCGACCGAAACTCTCATTTTGAAAAGTTTCATAGAATCTAATTTTGAGACTATTTTTTTGCATGGACTTCCATCACAACCTTCTCTCATAACATATAGAAAGGATATACAAAGTTTCATAGCATTTCGAACAGTCCTATATTTCTTTTGATTTTATGACCGAAACAATTACAAACTAGTGTATAATATATTATGATTTTTTTACCGAAACATGCATTTCGAAAAGTTTCAAAGAAACCAAATTTCAAATGATTTTTTGCATTGAGTTCCATCATAACCTTCCCTTATAACATATATAAAGGATCTGAAAACGTCCGTATCGTTTTAAAACTCCTCAACTTGATTTAATTTTTTTAACGAAACTAGAACAGCCAAGTGTATAATATATTATGATTTTTGACCGAAACTTGCATTTCAAAAAAATTCATAGAATCTAATTTTGAGATGATTTATTGCAAGGACAATTCCCTCATAACCTTTCCTCGTAACATATAAAAATGATCTGAAAAGTTTCGTAGCCTTTCGAACAATCCTCGACATATTTTGATTTTTGACCGAAATTAGTACAAACTAGTGTATAATATATTATGAGTTTTCGACCGAAACTTGGATTTTGAAAAGTTTCATAGAATCTAATTTTGATACTATTTTTTTGCATGGACTTCCATCACAACCTTCCCTCATAACATATAGAAAGGATATACAAAGTTTTATAGCATTTCGAACAGTCCTCGATTTATTTTTATTTTATGACCGAAACAAGTACAAACTAGTGTATAATATATTATGCTTTTTTTACCGAAACATGCATTTTGAAAAGTTTCATAGAAACCAAATTTCAGATGATATTTTGCATGGATTTCCATCATTACCTTCCTTCATAACATATAAAAAGGATCTCAAAAGGTCCATATCATTTTAAAAGTCCTCACCTTAATTTAATTTTTTGACCGAAACTAGTACAACCTAGTGTATAATATATTATGATTTTTAACCGAAACTTGCATTTCGAATAAAATTCATAGAATCTAATTTTGAGATGATTTATTGCAAGGACTTCCCTCATAACCTTCCCTCGTAACATATAAAAAGGATCTGAAAAGTTCCGTAGCCTTTCGAACAATCCTCGACATATTTTTATTTTTGACCGAAATTAGTACAAACTAGTGTATAATATATTATGATTTTTTGACTGAAACTTGCATTTTGTAAAGTTTCATAGAATCTAATTTTGAGACTATTTTTTTTTGTTGGACTTCCATCACAACCTTCCCTCGTAACATATAGAAAGGATATACAAAGTTTCATAGCATTTCGAACAGTCCTTGATTTATTTAGATTTTTTTAACGAAACTATTACAAACTAGTGTATAATATATTATTATTTTTTAGCAAAACTTGCTTTTCAAAAAGTTTCAAAGAAACCAAATTTCAGATGATATTTTGCATGGAGTTCCATCATAACCTTCCCTCATAACATATATAAAGGATCTGAAAAGGTCTGTATCGTTTTAAAAGTCATCAACTTAATTTAAGTTTTTTTCCCGAAACTAGAACAGCCAAGTGTATAATATATTATGATTTTTGACCGAAACATGCATTTCGAAAAAAATTCATAGAATCTAATTTTGAGATGATTTATTGCAAAGACAATTCCCTCATAAACTTCCCTCGTAAAATATAAAAAGGATCTGAAAAGTTTCATAGCCTTTCGAACAATCCTCGACATATTTTGATTTTTTACCGAAATTAGTACAAACTAGTGTATAATATATTATGATTTTTCGACTGAAACTTGCATTTTGAAAAGTTTCATAGAATCTAATTTTGATACTATTTTTTTGCATGGACTTCCATCACAACCTTCCCTCGTAACATATAGAAAGAATATACAAAGTTTCATAGCATTTCGAACAGTCCTCGATTTATTTTGATTTTTTGACTGGAACAAATACAAACTAGTGTATAATATATTATGATTTTTTTACCGAAACATGCATTTCGAAAAGTTTCATAGAAACCAAATTTTAGATGATTTTTTGCATGGAGTTCCATCATTAACTTCCCTCATAACATATATAAAGGATCTCAAAAGGTCCATATCATTTTAAAATTCCTCAAATTAATTTATTTTTTTGACCGAAACTAGTACAACGTAGTGTATAATATATTATGATTTTTGACTGAAACTTGCATTTCGAAAAAAAAATAAAAGAATCTAATTTTGAGATGATTTATTGCAAGGACTTCCCTCATAACCTTCCCCCGTAACATATAAAAAGGATCTGAAAAGTTTCATAGCCTTTCGAACAATCCTCGACATATTTTGATTTTTGACCAAAATTAGTACAAACTAGTGTATAATATATTATGATTTTTTGACCAAAACTTTCATTTTTAAAAGTTTCATAGAATCTAATTTTGAGACTATATTTTTTGTTGGACTTCCATCACAAAATTCCCTCGTAACATATAGAAAGGATATACAAAGTTTCATGGCATTTCGAACAGTCCTCGATTTATTTTGATTTTTTGAACGAAACTATTACAAACTAGTGTATAATATATTATGATTTTTTAGCGAAACTTGCTTTTATAAAAGTTTCTAAGAAACCAAATTTCAGATGATTTTTTGCATAGAGTTCCATCATAACCTTCCCTCATAACATATATAAAGGATCTGAAAAGGTCCATATCATTTTAAAATTCCTCAACTTAATTTAATTTTTTGACCAAAAATAGTACAACCTGGTGTATAATATATTATGATTTTGCACCGAAACTTGCATTTCGAAAAAAATTCATAGAATCTAATTTTGAGATGATTTATTGCAAGGACAATTCCCTCGTAACATATAAAAATGATCTGAAAAGTTTCGTAGCCTTTCGAACAATCCTCGACATATTTTTATTTTTGACCGAAATTAGTACAAACTAGTGTATAATATATTATGATTTTTCGACCGAAACTTGCATTTTGAAAAGTTTAATAGAATCTAATTTTGAGACTATTTTTTTGCATGGACTTCCATCACAACCTTCCCTCGTAACATATAGAAAGGATATGCAAAGTTTCATAGCATTTCGAACAGTCCTCGATTTATTTTGATTTTTTGATCGAAACAAGTACAAACTAGTGTATAATATATTATGATTTTTTTACCGAAACATGCATTTTGAAAAGTTTCATAGAAACCAAATTTCAGATGATTTTTTACATGGAGTTCCATCATAACCTTCCTTCATAACATATATAAAGGATCTCAAAAGGTCCATATCATTTTAAAAGTCCTCACCTTAATTTAATTTTTTGACCGAAACTAGTACAACCTAGTGTATAATATATTATGATTTTTGACTGAAACTTGCATTTCAAATAAAATTCATAGAATCTAATTTTGAGATGATTTATTGCAAGGACTTCCCTCATAACATTCTCTCGTAACATATAAAAAGGATCTGAAAAATTTCGTAGCCTTTCGAACAATCCTCGACATATTTTGATTTTTGACCGAAATTAGTACAAACTAGTGTATAATATATTATGATTTTTTGACTGAAACTTGCATTTTGAAAAGTTTCATAGAATCTAATTTTGAGACTATTTTGTTTTGTTGGACTTCCATCACAACCTTCCCTCGTAACATATAGAAAGGATATACGAAGTTTCATAACATTTCGAACAGTCCTTGATTTATTTAGATTTTTTGAACGAAACTATTTCAAACTAGTGTATAATATATTATTATTTTTTAGCGAAACTTGCTTTTCGAAAAGTTTCAAAGAAACCAAATTTCAGATGATTTTTTGCATGGAGTTCTCTCATAACCTTCCCTCATAACATATATAAAGGATCTAAAAAGGTCCATATCATTATAAAAATCCTCAACTTAATTTAATTTTTTGACCGAAACTTGTACAACCTAGTGTTTAATATATTATGATTTTTGACCGAAACTTGTATTTCAAAAAAAATTCATAGAATCTAATTTTGAGATGATTTATTGTAAGGACAATTCCCTTATAACCTTCCTGCGTAACATATAAAAAGGATCTGAAAAGTTTTGTAGCCTTTCGAACAATCCTCTACATATTTTGATTATTGACCGAAATTAGTACAAACTATTGTATAATATATTATGATTTTTCGACCGAAACTTGCATTTTGAAAAGTTTCATAGAATCTAATTTTGATACTATTTTTTTGCATGGACTTCCATCACAACCTTCCCTCGTAACATATAGAAAGGATATACAAATTTTCATAGCAGTTTGAACAGTCCTCGATTTAATTTGATTTTTTGACCGAAACAAGTACAAACTAGTGTATAATATATTATGAATTTTTTACCGAACATGCATTTCGAAAAGTTTCATAGAAACCAAATTTCAGATGATTTTTTGCATGGAGTTCCACCATAACCTTTCCTCATAACATATATAAAGGATCTGAAAAGGTTTTGTAGCCTTTCGAACAATCCTCAACATATTTTAATTTTTGACCAAAATTAGTACAAACTAGTGTATAATATATTATGATTTTTCGACCGAAACTTACATTTTGAAAAGTTTCATAGAATCTAATTTTGAGACTATTTTTTTGCATGGACTTCCATCACAACCATCCCTCGTAACATATAGAAAGGATATACAAAGTTTCATAGCATTTCGAATAGTCCTCGATTTATTTTGATTTTTTGACCGAAACAAGTACAAACTAGTGTATAATATATTATGATTTTATTACTGAAACATGCATTTCGAAAAGTTTCATAGAAACCAAATTTCAGATGATTTTTTGCATGGAATTCCATCATTACCTTCCCTCATAACATATATAAAGGATCTGAAAAGGTCCATATCATTTTAAAATTCCTCAACTTAATTTATTTTTTTGACCGAAACTTGCATTTCGAAAAAAATTCATAGAATTTAATTTTGAGATGATTTATTACAAAGACAATTCCCTCATAACCTTCCCTCGTAACATATAAAAATGATCTGAAAAGTTTCGTAGCCTTTCGAACAATCCTCGACAAATTTTCATTTTTGACCGAAATTAGTACAAACTAGTAATATATTATGATTTTTCGACCGAAACTCTCATTTTGAAAAGTTTCATAGAATCTAATTTTGAGACTATTTTTTTGCATGGACTTCCATCACAACCTTCTCTCGTAACATATAGAAAGGATATACAAAGTTTCATAGCATTTCTAACAGTCCTATATTTATTTTGATTTTTTGACCGAAACAATTACAAACTAGTGTATAATATATTATGATTTTTTTACCGAAACATGCATTTCAAAAAGTTTCATAGAAACCAAATTTCAGATGATTTTTTGCATGGAGTTCCACCATAACCTTTCCTCATAACATATATAAAGGATCTGAAAAGGTCTGTATCGTTTTAAAAGTCCTCAACTTAATTTAATTTTTTCACCGAAACTAGAACAGCCAAGTGTATAATATATTATGATTTTTGACCGAAACTTGCATTTCGGGAAAAAAAATTCATAGAATGTAATTTTGAGATGATTTATTGCGAAGACAATTCCTCATAAACTTCCCTCGTAACATATAAAAAGGATCTGAAAAGTTTCGTAGCCTTTCGAACAATCCTCGATATATTTTGATTTTTGACCGAAATTAGTACAAACTAGTGTATAATATATTATGATTTTTCGACCGAAACTTTGCATTTTGAAAAGTTTCATAGAATATAATTTTGAGACTATTTTTTTGCATGGACTTCCATCACAACCTTCCCTCGTAACATATAGAAAGGATATACAAAGTTTCATTGCATTTCGAATAGTCCTCGATTTATTTTGATTTTTTGACCGATACAAGTACAAACTAGTGTATAATATATTATGATTTTATTACCGAAACATGCATTTCGAAAAGTTTCATAGAAACCAAATTTCAGATGACTTTTGGCATGGAATTCCATCATTACCTTCCCTCGTAACATATATAAAGGATCTGAAAAGGTCCATATCATTTTAAAAGTCCTCAACTTAATTTATTTTTTTGACCGAAACTAGTACAATCTAGTGTATAATATATTATGATTTTTGACCGAATCTTGCATTTCGAAAAAAATTCATAGAATTTAATTTTGATATGATTTATTACAAAGACAATTCCCTCATAACCTTCCCTCGTAACATATAAAAATTATCTGAAAAGTTTCGTAGCCTTTCGAACAATCCTCGACAAATTTTCATTTTTGACCAAAATTAGTACAAACTAGTGTATAATATATTATGATTTTTCGACCGAAACTCTCATTTTGAAAAGTTTCATAGAATCTAATTTTGAGAATATTTTTTTGCATGGACTTCCATCACAACCTTCTCTCATAACATATAGAAATGTTATACAAAGTTTCATAGCATTTCGAACAGTCCTATATTTATTTTAATTTTATGACCGAAACAATTACAAACTAGTGTATAATATATTATGATTTTTTTACCGAAACATGCATTTCGAAAAGTTTCATAGAAACCAAATTTCAGATGATTTTTTGCATGGAGTTCCATCATAACCTTTCCTCATAACATATATAAAGGATCTGAAAACGTCCGTATCGTTTTAAAAGTCCTCAACTTAATTTAATTTTTTCACCGAAACTAGAACAGCCAAGTGTATAATATATTATGATTTTTGACCGAAACTTGCATTTCGAAAAAATTCATAGAATCTAATTTTGAGATGATTTATTGCAAAGACAATTCCCTCATAAACTTCCCTCGTAACATATAAAAAGGATCTGAAAAGTTTCGTAGCCTTTCGAACAATCCTCGACATATTTTGATTTTTGACCGAAATTAGTACAAACTAGTGTATAATATATTATGATTTTTCGACCGAAACTTGCATTTTGAAAAGTTTCATAGAATCTAATTTTGAGACTATTTTTTTGCATGGACATCCATCACAACCTTCCCTCGTAACATATAGAAAGGATATACAAAGTTTCATAGCATTTCGAATAGTCCTCGATTTATTTTGATTTTTTGACCGAAACAAGTACAAACTAGTGTATAATATATTATGATTTTATTACCGAAACTTGCTTTTCGAAAAGTTTCATAGAAACCAAATTTCAGATGATTTTTTGCATGGAGTTCCACCATAACCTTTCCTCATAACATATATAAAGGATCTCAAAAGGTCCATATCATTTTAAAAGTCCTCAACTTAATTTAATTTTTTCACCGAAACTAGAACAACCTAGTGTATAATATATTATGATTTTTAACCGAAACTTGCATTTCGAATAAAATTCATAGAATCTAATTTTGAGATGATTTATTGCAAGGACTTCCCTCATAACCTTCCCTCATAACATATAAAAAGGATCTGAAAAGTTCCGTAGCCTTTCGAACAATCCTCGACATATTTTGATTTTTGACCGAAATTAGTACAAACTAGTGTATAATATATTATGATTTTTTGACTGAAACTTGCATTTTGTAAAGTTTCATAGAATCTAATTTTGAGACTATTTTTTTTTGTTGGACTTCCATCACAACCTTCCCTCGTAACATATAGAAAGGATATACAAAGTTTCATAGCATTTCGAACAGTCCTTGATTTATTTAGATTTTTTTAACGAAACTATTACAAACTAGTGTATAATATATTATTATTTTTTAGCAAAACTTGCTTTTCAAAAAGTTTCAAAGAAACCAAATTTCAGATGATATTTTGCATGGAGTTCCATCATAACCTTCCCTCATAACATATATAAAGGATCTGAAAAGGTCTGTATCGTTTTAAAAGTCATCAACTTAATTTAAGTTTTTTTCCCGAAACTAGAACAGCCAAGTGTATAATATATTATGATTTTTGACCGAAACATGCATTTCGAAAAAAATTCATAGAATCTAATTTTGAGATGATTTATTGCAAAGACAATTCCCTCATAAACTTCCCTCGTAAAATATAAAAAGGATCTGAAAAGTTTCATAGCCTTTCGAACAATCCTCGACATATTTTGATTTTTTACCGAAATTAGTACAAACTAGTGTATAATATATTATGATTTTTCGACTGAAACTTGCATTTTGAAAAGTTTCATAGAATCTAATTTTGATACTATTTTTTTGCATGGACTTCCATCACAACCTTCCCTCGTAACATATAGAAAGAATATACAAAGTTTCATAGCATTTCGAACAGTCCTCGATTTATTTTGATTTTTAGACTGGAACAAGTACAAACTAGTGTATAATATATTATGATTTTTTTACCGAAACATGCATTTCGAAAAGTTTCATAGAAACCAAATTTTAGATGATTTTTTGCATGGAGTTCCATCATTAACTTCCCTCATAACATATATAAAGGATCTCAAAAGGTCCATATCATTTTAAAATTCCTCAAATTAATTTATTTTTTTGACCGAAACTAGTACAACGTAGTGTATAATATATTATGATTTATGACTGAAACTTGCATTTCGAAAAAAAAATAAAAGAATCTAATTTTGAGATGATTTATTGCAAGGACTTCCCTCATAACCTTCCCCCGTAACATATAAAAAGGATCTGAAAAGTTTCATAGCCTTTCGAACAATCCTCGACATATTTTGATTTTTGACCAAAATTAGTACAAACTAGTGTATAATATATTATGATTTTTTGACCAAAACTTTCATTTTTAAAAGTTTCATAGAATCTAATTTTGAGACTATATTTTTTGTTGGACTTCCATCACAAAATTCCCTCGTAACATATAGAAAGGATATACAAAGTTTCATGGCATTTCGAACAGTCCTCGATTTATTTTGATTTTTTGAACGAAACTATTACAAACTAGTGTATAATATATTATGATTTTTTAGCGAAACTTGCTTTTATAAAAGTTTCTAAGAAACCAAATTTCAGATGATTTTTTGCATAGAGTTCCATCATAACCTTCCCTCATAACATATATAAAGGATCTGAAAAGGTCCATATCATTTTAAAATTCCTCAACTTAATTTAATTTTTTGACCAAAAATAGTACAACCTGGTGTATAATATATTATGATTTTGCACCGAAACTTGCATTTCGAAAAAAATTCATAGAATCTAATTTTGAGATGATTTATTGCAAGGACAATTCCCTCGTAACATATAAAAATGATCTGAAAAGTTTCGTAGCCTTTCGAACAATCCTCGACATATTTTTATTTTTGACCGAAATTAGTACAAACTAGTGTATAATATATTATGATTTTTCGACCGAAACTTGCATTTTGAAAAGTTTAATAGAATCTAATTTTGAGACTATTTTTTTGCATGGACTTCCATCACAACCTTCCCTCGTAACATATAGAAAGGATATGCAAAGTTTCATAGCATTTCGAACAGTCCTCGATTTATTTTGATTTTTTGATCGAAACAAGTACAAACTAGTGTATAATATATTATGATTTTTTTACCGAAACATGCATTTTGAAAAGTTTCATAGAAACCAAATTTCAGATGATTTTTTACATGGAGTTCCATCATAACCTTCCTTCATAACATATATAAAGGATCTCAAAAGGTCCATATCATTTTAAAAGTCCTCACCTTAATTTAATTTTTTGACCGAAACTAGTACAACCTAGTGTATAATATATTATGATTTTTGACTGAAACTTGCATTTCAAATAAAATTCATAGAATCTAATTTTGAGATGATTTATTGCAAGGACTTCCCTCATAACATTCTCTCGTAACATATAAAAAGGATCTGAAAAATTTCGTAGCCTTTCGAACAATCCTCGACATATTTTGATTTTTGACCGAAATTAGTACAAACTAGTGTATAATATATTATGATTTTTTGACTGAAACTTGCATTTTGAAAAGTTTCATAGAATCTAATTTTGAGACTATTTTGTTTTGTTGGACTTCCATCACAACCTTCCCTCGTAACATATAGAAAGGATATACGAAGTTTCATAACATTTCGAACAGTCCTTGATTTATTTAGATTTTTTGAACGAAACTATTTCAAACTAGTGTATAATATATTATTATTTTTTAGCGAAACTTGCTTTTCGAAAAGTTTCAAAGAAACCAAATTTCAGATGATTTTTTGCATGGAGTTCTATCATAACCTTCCCTCATAACATATATAAAGGATCTAAAAAGGTCCATATCATTATAAAAATCCTCAACTTAATTTAATTTTTTGACCGAAACTTGTACAACCTAGTGTTTAATATATTATGATTTTTGACCGAAACTTGTATTTCAAAAAAAATTCATAGAATCTAATTTTGAGATGATTTATTGTAAGGACAATTCCCTTATAACCTTCCTGCGTAACATATAAAAAGGATCTGAAAAGTTTTGTAGCCTTTCGAACAATCCTCTACATATTTTGATTATTGACCGAAATTAGTACAAACTATTGTATAATATATTATGATTTTTCGACCGAAACTTGCATTTTGAAAAGTTTCATAGAATCTAATTTTGATACTATTTTTTTGCATGGACTTCCATCACAACCTTCCCTCGTAACATATAGAAAGGATATACAAATTTTCATAGCAGTTTGAACAGTCCTCGATTTAATTTGATTTTTTGACCGAAACAAGTACAAACTAGTGTATAATATATTATGAATTTTTTACCGAACATGCATTTCGAAAAGTTTCATAGAAACCAAATTTCAGATGATTTTTTGCATGGAGTTCCACCATAACCTTTCCTCATAACATATATAAAGGATCTGAAAAGGTTTTGTAGCCTTTCGAACAATCCTCAACATATTTTAATTTTTGACCGAAATTAGTACAAACTAGTGTATAATATATTATGATTTTTCGACCGAAACTTACATTTTGAAAAGTTTCATAGAATCTAATTTTGAGACTATTTTTTTGCATGGACTTCCATCACAACCATCCCTCGTAACATATAGAAAGGATATACAAAGTTTCATAGCATTTCGAATAGTCCTCGATTTATTTTGATTTTTTGACCGAAACAAGTACAAACTAGTGTATAATATATTATGATTTTATTACTGAAACATGCATTTCGAAAAGTTTCATAGAAACCAAATTTCAGATGATTTTTTGCATGGAATTCCATCATTACCTTCCCTCATAACATATATAAAGGATCTGAAAAGGTCCATATCATTTTAAAATTCCTCAACTTAATTTATTTTTTTGACCGAAACTTGCATTTCGAAAAAAATTCATAGAATTTAATTTTGAGATGATATATTACAAAGACAATTCCCTCATAACCTTCCCTCGTAACATATAAAAATGATCTGAAAAGTTTCGTAGCCTTTCGAACAATCCTCGACAAATTTTCATTTTTGACCGAAATTAGTACAAACTAGTAATATATTATGATTTTTCGACCGAAACTCTCATTTTGAAAAGTTTCATAGAATCTAATTTTGAGACTATTTTTTTGCATGGACTTCCATCACAACCTTCTCTCGTAACATATAGAAAGGATATATAAAGTTTCATAGCATTTCTAACAGTCCTATATTTATTTTGATTTTTTGACCGAAACAATTACAAACTAGTGTATAATATATTATGATTTTTTTACCGAAACATGCATTTCAAAAAGTTTCATAGAAACCAAATTTCAGATGATTTTTTGCATGGAGTTCCACCATAACCTTTCCTCATAACATATATAAAGGATCTGAAAAGGTCTGTATCGTTTTAAAAGTCCTCAACTTAATTTAATTTTTTCACCGAAACTAGAACAGCCAAGTGTATAATATATTATGATTTTTGACCGAAACTTGCATTTCGGGAAAAAAAATTCATAGAATGTAATTTTGAGATGATTTATTGCGAAGACAATTCCTCATAAACTTCCCTCGTAACATATAAAAAGGATCTGAAAAGTTTCGTAGCCTTTCGAACAATCCTCGATATATTTTGATTTTTGACCGAAATTAGTACAAACTAGTGTATAATATATTATGATTTTTCGACCGAAACTTTGCATTTTGAAAAGTTTCATAGAATATAATTTTGAGACTATTTTTTTGCATGGACTTCCATCACAACCTTCCCTCGTAACATATAGAAAGGATATACAAAGTTTCATTGCATTTCGAATAGTCCTCGATTTATTTTGATTTTTTGACCGATACAAGTACAAACTAGTGTATAATATATTATGATTTTATTACCGAAACATGCATTTCGAAAAGTTTCATAGAAACCAAATTTCAGATGACTTTTTGCATGGAATTCCATCATTACCTTCCCTCGTAACATATATAAAGGATCTGAAAAGGTCCATATCATTTTAAAAGTCCTCAACTTAATTTATTTTTTTGACCGAAACTAGTACAATCTAGTGTATAATATATTATGATTTTTGACCGAATCTTGCATTTCGAAAAAAATTCATAGAATTTAATTTTGATATGATTTATTACAAAGACAATTCCCTCATAACCTTCCCTCGTAACATATAAAAATTATCTGAAAAGTTTCGTAGCCTTTCGAACAATCCTCGACAAATTTTCATTTTTGACCAAAATTAGTACAAACTAGTGTATAATATATTATGATTTTTCGACCGAAACTCTCATTTTGAAAAGTTTCATAGAATCTAATTTTGAGAATATTTTTTTGCATGGACTTCCATCACAACCTTCTCTCATAACATATAGAAATGTTATACAAAGTTTCATAGCATTTCGAACAGTCCTATATTTATTTTGATTTTATGACCGAAACAATTACAAACTAGTGTATAATATATTATGATTTTTTTACCGAAACATGCATTTCGAAAAGTTTCATAGAAACCAAATTTCAGATGATTTTTTGCATGGAGTTCCACCATAACCTTTCCTCATAACATATATAAAGGATCTCAAAAGGTCCATATCATTTTAAAAGTCCTCAACTTAATTTAATTTTTTCACCGAAACTAGAACAGCCTAGTGTATAATATATTTTGATTTTTGACCGAAACTTGCATTTCGACTAAAATTCATAGAATCTAATTTTGAGATGATTTATTGCAAAGACAATTCCCTCATAAACTTCCCTCGTAACATATAAAAAGGATCTGAAAAGTTTCGTAGCCTTTCGAACAATCCTTGACATATTTTGATTTTTGACCGAAATTAGTACATACTAGTGTATAATATATTGTGATTTTTTGACTGAAACTTGCATTTTGAAAAGTTTCATAGAATCTAATTTTGAGACTAGTTTTTTTTTGTTGGACTTCCATCACAACCTTCCCTTGTAATATATAGAAAGGATATACAAAGTTTCATAGCATTTCGAACAGTCCTTGATTTATTTAGATTTTTTGAACGAAACTATTACAAACTAGTGTATAATATATTATTATTTTTTAGCGAAACTTGCTTTTCAAAAAGTTTCAAAGAAACCAAATTTCAAATGATTTTTTGCATTGAGTTCCATCATAACCTTCCCTTATAACATATATAAAGGATCTAAAAAGGTCCATATCATTTTAAAACTCCTCAACTTAATTTAATTTTTTTAACGAAACTAGAACAGCCAAGTGTATAATAAATTATGATTTTTGACCGAAACTTGCATTTCGAAAAAATTCATAGAATCTAATTTTGAGATGATTTATTGCAAGGACAATTCCCTAATAACCTTTCCTCGTAACATATAAAAATGATCTGAAAAGTTTCGTAGCCTTTCGAACAATCCTCGACATATTTTGATTTTTGACCGAAATTAGTACAAACTAGTGTATAATATATTATGAGTTTTCGACCGAAACTTGGATTTTGAAAAGTTTCATAGAATCTAATTTTGATACTATTTTTTTGCATGGACTTCCATCACAACCTTCCCTCATAACATATAGAAAGGATATACAAAGTTTTATAGCATTTCGAACAGTCCTCGATTTATTTTTATTTTATGACCGAAACAAGTACAAACTAGTGTATAATATATTATGCTTTTTTTACCGAAACATGCATTTTGAAAAGTTTCATAGAAACCAAATTTCAGATGATATTTTGCATGGATTTCCATCATTACCTTCCTTCATAACATATAAAAAGGATCTCAAAAGGTCCATATCATTTTAAAAGTCCTCACCTTAATTTAATTTTTTGACCGAAACTAGTACAACCTAGTGTATAATATATTATGATTTTTAACCGAAACTTGCATTTCGAATAAAATTCATAGAATCTAATTTTGAGATGATTTATTGCAAGGACTTCCCTCATAACCTTCCCTCATAACATATAAAAAGGATCTGAAAAGTTCCGTAGCCTTTCGAACAATCCTCGACATATTTTTATTTTTGACCGAAATTAGTACAAACTAGTGTATAATATATTATGATTTTTTGACTGAAACTTGCATTTTGTAAAGTTTCATAGAATCTAATTTTGAGACTATTTTTTTTTGTTGGACTTCCATCACAACCTTCCCTCGTAACATATAGAAAGGATATACAAAGTTTCATAGCATTTCGAACAGTCCTTGATTTATTTAGATTTTTTTAACGAAACTATTACAAACTAGTGTATAATATATTATTATTTTTTAGCAAAACTTGATTTTCAAAAAGTTTCAAAGAAACCAAATTTCAGATGATATTTTGCATGGAGTTCCATCATAACCTTCCCTCATAACATATATAAAGGATCTGAAAAGGTCTGTATCGTTTTAAAAGTCATCAACTTAATTTAAGTTTTTTTCCCGAAACTAGAACAGCCAAGTGTATAATATATTATGATTTTTGACCGAAACATGCATTTCGAAAAAAATTCATAGAATCTAATTTTGAGATGATTTATTGCAAAGACAATTCCCTCATAAACTTCCCTCGTAAAATATAAAAAGGATCTGAAAAGTTTCATAGCCTTTCGAACAATCCTCGACATATTTTGATTTTTTACCGAAATTAGTACAAACTAGTGTATAATATATTATGATTTTTCGACTGAAACTTGCATTTTGAAAAGTTTCATAGAATCTAATTTTGATACTATTTTTTTGCATGGACTTCCATCACAACCTTCCCTCGTTACATATAGAAAGAATATACAAAGTTTCATAGCATTTCGAACAGTCCTCGATTTATTTTGATTTTTTGACTGGAACAAGTACAAACTAGTGTATAATATATTATGATTTTTTTACCGAAACATGCATTTCGAAAAGTTTCATAGAAACCAAATTTTAGATGATTTTTTGCATGGAGTTCCATCATTAACTTCCCTCATAACATATATAAAGGATCTCAAAAGGTCCATATCATTTTAAAATTCCTCAAATTAATTTATTTTTTTGACCGAAACTAGTACAACGTAGTGTATAATATATTATGATTTTTGACTGAAACTTGCATTTCGAAAAAAAAATAAAAGAATCTAATTTTGAGATGATTTATTGCAAGGACTTCCCTCATAACCTTCCCCCGTAACATATAAAAAGGATCTGAAAAGTTTCATAGCCTTTCGAACAATCCTCGACATATTTTGATTTTTGACCAAAATTAGTACAAACTAGTGTATAATATATTATGATTTTTTGACCAAAACTTTCATTTTTAAAAGTTTCATAGAATCTAATTTTGAGACTATATTTTTTGTTGGACTTCCATCACAAAATTCCCTCGTAACATATAGAAAGGATATACAAAGTTTCATGGCATTTCGAACAGTCCTCGATTTATTTTGATTTTTTGAACGAAACTATTACAAACTAGTGTATAATATATTATGATTTTTTAGCGAAACTTGCTTTTATAAAAGTTTCTAAGAAACCAAATTTCAGATGATTTTTTGCATAGAGTTCCATCATAACCTTCCCTCATAACATATATAAAGGATCTGAAAAGGTCCATATCATTTTAAAATTCCTCAACTTAATTTAATTTTTTGACCAAAAATAGTACAACCTGGTGTATAATATATTATGATTTTGCACCGAAACTTGCATTTCGAAAAAAATTCATAGAATCTAATTTTGAGATGATTTATTGCAAGGACAATTCCCTCGTAACATATAAAAATGATCTGAAAAGTTTCGTAGCCTTTCGAACAATCCTCGACATATTTTTATTTTTGACCGAAATTAGTACAAACTAGTGTATAATATATTATGATTTTTCGACCGAAACTTGCATTTTGAAAAGTTTAATAGAATCTAATTTTGAGACTATTTTTTTGCATGGACTTCCATCACAACCTTCCCTCGTAACATATAGAAAGGATATGCAAAGTTTCATAGCATTTCGAACAGTCCTCGATTTATTTTGATTTTTTGATCGAAACAAGTACAAACTAGTGTATAATATATTATGATTTTTTTACCGAAACATGCATTTTGAAAAGTTTCATAGAAACCAAATTTCAGATGATTTTTTACATGGAGTTCCATCATAACCTTCCTTCATAACATATATAAAGGATCTCAAAAGGTCCATATCATTTTAAAAGTCCTCACCTTAATTTAATTTTTTGACCGAAACTAGTACAACCTAGTGTATAATATATTATGATTTTTGACTGAAACTTGCATTTCAAATAAAATTCATAGAATCTAATTTTGAGATGATTTATTGCAAGGACTTCCCTCATAACATTCTCTCGTAACATATAAAAAGGATCTGAAAAATTTCGTAGCCTTTCGAACAATCCTCGACATATTTTGATTTTTGACCGAAATTAGTACAAACTAGTGTATAATATATTATGATTTTTTGACTGAAACTTGCATTTTGAAAAGTTTCATAGAATCTAATTTTGAGACTATTTTGTTTTGTTGGACTTCCATCACAACCTTCCCTCGTAACATATAGAAAGGATATACGAAGTTTCATAACATTTCGAACAGTCCTTGATTTATTTAGATTTTTTGAACGAAACTATTTCAAACTAGTGTATAATATATTATTATTTTTTAGCGAAACTTGCTTTTCGAAAAGTTTCAAAGAAACCAAATTTCAGATGATTTTTTGCATGGAGTTCTATCATAACCTTCCCTCATAACATATATAAAGGATCTAAAAAGGTCCTTATCATTATAAAAATCCTCAACTTAATTTAATTTTTTGACCGAAACTTGTACAACCTAGTGTTTAATATATTATGATTTTTGACCGAAACTTGTATTTCAAAAAAAATTCATAGAATCTAATTTTGAGATGATTTATTGTAAGGACAATTCCCTTATAACCTTCCTGCGTAACATATAAAAAGGATCTGAAAGGTTTTGTAGCCTTTCGAACAATCCTCTACATATTTTGATTATTGACCGAAATTAGTACAAACTATTGTATAATATATTATGATTTTTCGACCGAAACTTGCATTTTGAAAAGTTTCATAGAATCTAATTTTGATACTATTTTTTTGCATGGACTTCCATCACAACCTTCCCTCGTAACATATAGAAAGGATATACAAATTTTCATAGCAGTTTGAACAGTCCTCGATTTAATTTGATTTTTTGACCGAAACAAGTACAAACTAGTGTATAATATATTATGAATTTTTTACCGAACATGCATTTCGAAAAGTTTCATAGAAACCAAATTTCAGATGATTTTTTGCATGGAGTTCCACCATAACCTTCCCTCATAACATATATAAAGGATCTGAAAAGGTTTTGTAGCCTTTCGAACAATCCTCAACATATTTTAATTTTTGACCAAAATTAGTACAAACTAGTGTATAATATATTATGATTTTTCGACTGAAACTTACATTTTGAAAAGTTTCATAGAATCTAATTTTGAGACTATTTTTTTGCATGGACTTCCATCACAACCATCCCTCGTAACATATAGAAAGGATATACAAAGTTTCATAGCATTTCGAATAGTCCTCGATTTATTTTGATTTTTTGACCGAAACAAGTACAAACTAGTGTATAATATATTATGATTTTATTACTGAAACATGCATTTCGAAAAGTTTCATAGAAACCAAATTTCAGATGATTTTTTGCATGGAATTCCATCATTACCTTCCCTCATAACATATATAAAGGATCTGAAAAGGTCCATATCATTTTAAAATTCCTCAACTTAATTTATTTTTTTGACCGAAACTTGCATTTCGAAAAAAATTCATAGAATTTAATTTTGAGATGATTTATTACAAAGACAATTCCCTCATAACCTTCCCTCGTAACATATAAAAATGATCTGAAAAGTTTCGTAGCCTTTCGAACAATCCTCGACAAATTTTCATTTTTGACCGAAATTAGTACAAACTAGTAATATATTATGATTTTTCGACCGAAACTCTCATTTTGAAAAGTTTCATAGAATCTAATTTTGAGACTATTTTTTTGCATGGACTTCCATCACAACCTTCTTTCGTAACATATAGAAAGGATATACAAAGTTTCATAGCATTTCTAACAGTCCTATATTTATTTTGATTTTTTGACCGAAACAATTACAAACTAGTGTATAATATATTATGATTTTTTTACCGAAACATGCATTTCGAAAAGTTTCATAGAAACCAAATTTCAGATGATTTTTTGCATGGAGTTCCACCATAACCTTTCCTCATAACATATATAAAGGATCTGAAAAGGTCTGTATCGTTTTAAAAGTCCTCAACTTAATTTAATTTTTTCACCGAAACTAGAACAGCCAAGTGTATAATATATTATGATTTTTGACCGAAACTTGCATTTCGGGAAAAAAAATTCATAGAATGTAATTTTGAGATGATTTATTGCGAAGACAATTCCCTCATAAACTTCCCTCGTAACATATAAAAAGGATCTGAAAAGTTTCGTAGCCTTTCGAACAATCCTCGATATATTTTGATTTTTGACCGAAATTAGTACAAACTAGTGTATAATATATTATGATTTTTCGACCGAAACTTTGCATTTTGAAAAGTTTCATAGAATATAATGTTGAGACTATTTTTTTGCATGGACTTCCATCACAACCTTCCCTCGTAACATATAGAAAGGATATACAAAGTTTCATTGCATTTCGAATAGTCCTCGATTTATTTTGATTTTTTGACCGATACAAGTACAAACTAGTGTATAATATATTATGATTTTATTACCGAAACATGCATTTCGAAAAGTTTCATAGAAACCAAATTTCAGATGACTTTTTGCATGGAATTCCATCATTACCTTCCCTCGTAACATATATAAAGGATCTGAAAAGGTCCATATCATTTTAAAAGTCCTCAACTTAATTTATTTTTTTGACCGAAACTAGTACAATCTAGTGTATAATATATTATGATTTTTGACCGAATCTTGCATTTCGAAAAAAATTCATAGAATTTAATTTTGATATGATTTATTACAAAGACAATTCCCTCATAACCTTCCCTCGTAACATATAAAAATTATCTGAAAAGTTTCGTAACCTTTTGAACAATCCTCGACAAATTTTCATTTTTGACCAAAATTAGTACAAACTAGTGTATAATATATTATGATTTTTCGACCGAAACTCTCATTTTGAAAAGTTTCAAAGAATCTAATTTTGAGACTATTTTATTGCATGGACTTCCATCACAACCTTCTCTCATAACATATAGAAAGGATATACAAAGTTTCATAGCATTTCGAACAGTCCTATATTTCTTTTGATTTTATGACCGAAACAATTACAAACTAGTGTATAATATATTATGATTTTTTTACCGAAACATGCATTTCGAAAAGTTTCAAAGAAACCAAATTTCAAATGATTTTTTGCATTGAGTTCCATCATAACCTTCCCTTATAACATATATAAAGGATCTGAAAACGTCCGTATCGTTTTAAAACTCCTCAACTTAATTTAATTTTTTTAACGAAACTAGAACAGCCAAGTGTATAATATATTATGATTTTTGACCGAAACTTGCATTTCGAAAAAATTCATAGAATCTAATTTTGAGATGATTTATTGCAAGGACAATTCCCTCATAACCTTTCCTCGTAACATATAAAAATGATCTGAAAAGTTTCGTAGCCTTTCGAACAATCCTCGACATATTTTGATTTTTGACCGAAATTAGTACAAACTAGTGTATAATATATTATGAGTTTTCGACCGAAACTTGGATTTTGAAAAGTTTCATAGAATCTAATTTTGATACTATTTTTTTGCATGGACTTCCATCACAACCTTCCCTCATAACATATAGAAAGGATATACAAAGTTTTATAGCATTTCGAACAGTCCTCGATTTATTTTTATTTTATGACCGAAACAAGTACAAACTAGTGTATAATATATTATGCTTTTTTTACCGAAACATGCATTTTGAAAAGTTTCATAGAAACCAAATTTCAGATGATATTTTGCATGGATTTCCATCATTACCTTCCTTCATAACATATAAAAAGGATCTCAAAAGGTCCATATCATTTTAAAAGTCCTCACCTTAATTTAATTTTTTGACCGAAACTAGTACAACCTAGTGTATAATATATTATGATTTTTAACCGAAACTTGCATTTCGAATAAAATTCATAGAATCTAATTTTGAGATGATTTATTGCAAGGACTTCCCTCATAACCTTCCCTCGTAACATATAAAAAGGATCTGAAAAGTTCCGTAGCCTTTCGAACAATCCTCGACATATTTTTATTTTTGACCGAAATTAGTACAAACTAGTGTATAATATATTATGATTTTTTGACTGAAACTTGCATTTTGTAAAGTTTCATAGAATCTAATTTTGAGACTATTTTTTTTTGTTGGACTTCCATCACAACCTTCCCTCGTAACATATAGAAAGGATATACAAAGTTTCATAGCATTTCGAACAGTCCTTGATTTATTTAGATTTTTTTAACGAAACTATTACAAACTAGTGTATAATATATTATTATTTTTTAGCAAAACTTGCTTTTCAAAAAGTTTCAAAGAAACCAAATTTCAGATGATATTTTGCATGGAGTTCCATCATAACCTTCCCTCATAACATATATAAAGGATCTGAAAAGGTCTGTATCGTTTTAAAAGTCATCAACTTAATTTAAGTTTTTTTCCCGAAACTAGAACAGCCAAGTGTATAATATATTATGATTTTTGACCGAAACATGCATTTCGAAAAAAATTCATAGAATCTAATTTTGAGATGATTTATTGCAAAGACAATTCCCTCATAAACTTCCCTCGTAAAATATAAAAAGGATCTGAAAAGTTTCATAGCCTTTCGAACAATCCTCGACATATTTTGATTTTTTACCGAAATTAGTACAAACTAGTGTATAATATATTATGATTTTTCGACTGAAACTTGCATTTTGAAAAGTTTCATAGAATCTAATTTTGATACTATTTTTTTGCATGGACTTCCATCACAACCTTCCCTCGTAACATATAGAAAGAATATACAAAGTTTCATAGCATTTCGAACAGTCCTCGATTTATTTTGATTTTTTGACTGGAACAAATACAAACTAGTGTATAATATATTATGATTTTTTTACCGAAACATGCATTTCGAAAAGTTTCATAGAAACCAAATTTTAGATGATTTTTTGCATGGAGTTCCATCATTAACTTCCCTCATAACATATATAAAGGATCTCAAAAGGTCCATATCATTTTAAAATTCCTCAAATTAATTTATTTTTTTGACCGAAACTAGTACAACGTAGTGTATAATATATTATGATTTTTGACTGAAACTTGCATTTCGAAAAAAAAATAAAAGAATCTAATTTTGAGATGATTTATTGCAAGGACTTCCCTCATAACCTTCCCCCGTAACATATAAAAAGGATCTGAAAAGTTTCATAGCCTTTCGAACAATCCTCGACATATTTTGATTTTTGACCAAAATTAGTACAAACTAGTGTATAATATATTATGATTTTTTGACCAAAACTTTCATTTTTAAAAGTTTCATAGAATCTAATTTTGAGACTATATTTTTTGTTGGACTTCCATCACAAAATTCCCTCGTAACATATAGAAAGGATATACAAAGTTTCATGGCATTTCGAACAGTCCTCGATTTATTTTGATTTTTTGAACGAAACTATTACAAACTAGTGTATAATATATTATGATTTTTTAGCGAAACTTGCTTTTATAAAAGTTTCTAAGAAACCAAATTTCAGATGATTTTTTGCATAGAGTTCCATCATAACCTTCCCTCATAACATATATAAAGGATCTGAAAAGGTCCATATCATTTTAAAATTCCTCAACTTAATTTAATTTTTTGACCAAAAATAGTACAACCTGGTGTATAATATATTATGATTTTGCACCGAAACTTGCATTTCGAAAAAAATTCATAGAATCTAATTTTGAGATGATTTATTGCAAGGACAATTCCCTCGTAACATATAAAAATGATCTGAAAAGTTTCGTAGCCTTTCGAACAATCCTCGACATATTTTTATTTTTGACCGAAATTAGTACAAACTAGTGTATAATATATTATGATTTTTCGACCGAAACTTGCATTTTGAAAAGTTTAATAGAATCTAATTTTGAGACTATTTTTTTGCATGGACTTCCATCACAACCTTCCCTCGTAACATATAGAAAGGATATGCAAAGTTTCATAGCATTTCGAACAGTCCTCGATTTATTTTGATTTTTTGATCGAAACAAGTACAAACTAGTGTATAATATATTATGATTTTTTTACCGAAACATGCATTTTGAAAAGTTTCATAGAAACCAAATTTCAGATGATTTTTTACATGGAGTTCCATCATAACCTTCCTTCATAACATATATAAAGGATCTCAAAAGGTCCATATCATTTTAAAAGTCCTCACCTTAATTTAATTTTTTGACCGAAACTAGTACAACCTAGTGTATAATATATTATGATTTTTGACTGAAACTTGCATTTCAAATAAAATTCATAGAATCTAATTTTGAGATGATTTATTGCAAGGACTTCCCTCATAACATTCTCTCGTAACATATAAAAAGGATCTGAAAAATTTCGTAGCCTTTCGAACAATCCTCGACATATTTTGATTTTTGACCGAAATTAGTACAAACTAGTGTATAATATATTATGATTTTTTGACTGAAACTTGCATTTTGAAAAGTTTCATAGAATCTAATTTTGAGACTATTTTGTTTTGTTGGACTTCCATCACAACCTTCCCTCGTAACATATAGAAAGGATATACGAAGTTTCATAACATTTCGAACAGTCCTTGATTTATTTAGATTTTTTGAACGAAACTATTTCAAACTAGTGTATAATATATTATTATTTTTTAGCGAAACTTGCTTTTCGAAAAGTTTCAAAGAAACCAAATTTCAGATGATTTTTTGCATGGAGTTCTCTCATAACCTTCCCTCATAACATATATAAAGGATCTAAAAAGGTCCATATCATTATAAAAATCCTCAACTTAATTTAATTTTTTGACCGAAACTTGTACAACCTAGTGTTTAATATATTATGATTTTTGACCGAAACTTGTATTTCAAAAAAAATTCATAGAATCTAATTTTGAGATGATTTATTGTAAGGACAATTCCCTTATAACCTTCCTGCGTAACATATAAAAAGGATCTGAAAAGTTTTGTAGCCTTTCGAACAATCCTCTACATATTTTGATTATTGACCGAAATTAGTACAAACTATTGTATAATATATTATGATTTTTCGACCGAAACTTACATTTTGAAAAGTTTCATAGAATCTAATTTTGAGACTATTTTTTTGCATGGACTTCCATCACAACCATCCCTCGTAACATATAGAAAGGATATACAAAGTTTCATAGCATTTCGAATAGTCCTCGATTTATTTTGATTTTTTGACCGAAACAAGTACAAACTAGTGTATAATATATTATGATTTTATTACTGAAACATGCATTTCGAAAAGTTTCATAGAAACCAAATTTCAGATGATTTTTTGCATGGAATTCCATCATTACCTTCCCTCATAACATATATAAAGGATCTGAAAAGGTCCATATCATTTTAAAATTCCTCAACTTAATTTATTTTTTTGACCGAAACTTGCATTTCGAAAAAAATTCATAGAATTTAATTTTGAGATGATTTATTACAAAGACAATTCCCTCATAACCTTCCCTCGTAACATATAAAAATGATCTGAAAAGTTTCGTAGCCTTTCGAACAATCCTCGACAAATTTTCATTTTTGACCGAAATTAGTACAAACTAGTAATATATTATGATTTTTCGACCGAAACTCTCATTTTGAAAAGTTTCATAGAATCTAATTTTGAGACTATTTTTTTGCATGGACTTCCATCACAACCTTCTCTCGTAACATATAGAAAGGATATACAAAGTTTCATAGCATTTCTAACAGTCCTATATTTATTTTGATTTTTTGACCGAAACAATTACAAACTAGTGTATAATATATTATGATTTTTTTACCGAAACATGCATTTCAAAAAGTTTCATAGAAACCAAATTTCAGATGATTTTTTGCATGGAGTTCCACCATAACCTTTCCTCATAACATATATAAAGGATCTGAAAAGGTCTGTATCGTTTTAAAAGTCCTCAACTTAATTTAATTTTTTCACCGAAACTAGAACAGCCAAGTGTATAATATATTATGATTTTTGACCGAAACTTGCATTTCGGGAAAAAAAATTCATAGAATGTAATTTTGAGATGATTTATTGCGAAGACAATTCCTCATAAACTTCCCTCGTAACATATAAAAAGGATCTGAAAAGTTTCGTAGCCTTTCGAACAATCCTCGATATATTTTGATTTTTGACCGAAATTAGTACAAACTAGTGTATAATATATTATGATTTTTCGACCGAAACTTTGCATTTTGAAAAGTTTCATAGAATATAATTTTGAGACTATTTTTTTGCATGGACTTCCATCACAACCTTCCCTCGTAACATATAGAAAGGATATACAAAGTTTCATTGCATTTCGAATAGTCCTCGATTTATTTTGATTTTTTGACCGATACAAGTACAAACTAGTGTATAATATATTATGATTTTATTACCGAAACATGCATTTCGAAAAGTTTCATAGAAACCAAATTTCAGATGACTTTTGGCATGGAATTCCATCATTACCTTCCCTCGTAACATATATAAAGGATCTGAAAAGGTCCATATCATTTTAAAAGTCCTCAACTTAATTTATTTTTTTGACCGAAACTAGTACAATCTAGTGTATAATATATTATGATTTTTGACCGAATCTTGCATTTCGAAAAAAATTCATAGAATTTAATTTTGATATGATTTATTACAAAGACAATTCCCTCATAACCTTCCCTCGTAACATATAAAAATTATCTGAAAAGTTTCGTAGCCTTTCGAACAATCCTCGACAAATTTTCATTTTTGACCAAAATTAGTACAAACTAGTGTATAATATATTATGATTTTTCGACCGAAACTCTCATTTTGAAAAGTTTCATAGAATCTAATTTTGAGAATATTTTTTTGCATGGACTTCCATCACAACCTTCTCTCATAACATATAGAAATGTTATACAAAGTTTCATAGCATTTCGAACAGTCCTATATTTATTTTAATTTTATGACCGAAACAATTACAAACTAGTGTATAATATATTATGATTTTTTTACCGAAACATGCATTTCGAAAAGTTTCATAGAAACCAAATTTCAGATGATTTTTTGCATGGAGTTCCATCATAACCTTTCCTCATAACATATATAAAGGATCTGAAAACGTCCGTATCGTTTTAAAAGTCCTCAACTTAATTTAATTTTTTCACCGAAACTAGAACAGCCAAGTGTATAATATATTATGATTTTTGACCGAAACTTGCATTTCGAAAAAATTCATAGAATCTAATTTTGAGATGATTTATTGCAAAGACAATTCCCTCATAAACTTCCCTCGTAACATATAAAAAGGATCTGAAAAGTTTCGTAGCCTTTCGAACAATCCTCGACATATTTTGATTTTTGACCGAAATTAGTACAAACTAGTGTATAATATATTATGATTTTTCGACCGAAACTTGCATTTTGAAAAGTTTCATAGAATCTAATTTTGAGACTATTTTTTTGCATGGACATCCATCACAACCTTCCCTCGTAACATATAGAAAGGATATACAAAGTTTCATAGCATTTCGAATAGTCCTCGATTTATTTTGATTTTTTGACCGAAACAAGTACAAACTAGTGTATAATATATTATGATTTTATTACCGAAACTTGCTTTTCGAAAAGTTTCATAGAAACCAAATTTCAGATGATTTTTTGCATGGAGTTCCACCATAACCTTTCCTCATAACATATATAAAGGATCTCAAAAGGTCCATATCATTTTAAAAGTCCTCAACTTAATTTAATTTTTTCACCGAAACTAGAACAACCTAGTGTATAATATATTATGATTTTTAACCGAAACTTGCATTTCGAATAAAATTCATAGAATCTAATTTTGAGATGATTTATTGCAAGGACTTCCCTCATAACCTTCCCTCATAACATATAAAAAGGATCTGAAAAGTTCCGTAGCCTTTCGAACAATCCTCGACATATTTTGATTTTTGACCGAAATTAGTACAAACTAGTGTATAATATATTATGATTTTTTGACTGAAACTTGCATTTTGTAAAGTTTCATAGAATCTAATTTTGAGACTATTTTTTTTTGTTGGACTTCCATCACAACCTTCCCTCGTAACATATAGAAAGGATATACAAAGTTTCATAGCATTTCGAACAGTCCTTGATTTATTTAGATTTTTTTAACGAAACTATTACAAACTAGTGTATAATATATTATTATTTTTTAGCAAAACTTGCTTTTCAAAAAGTTTCAAAGAAACCAAATTTCAGATGATATTTTGCATGGAGTTCCATCATAACCTTCCCTCATAACATATATAAAGGATCTGAAAAGGTCTGTATCGTTTTAAAAGTCATCAACTTAATTTAAGTTTTTTTCCCGAAACTAGAACAGCCAAGTGTATAATATATTATGATTTTTGACCGAAACATGCATTTCGAAAAAAATTCATAGAATCTAATTTTGAGATGATTTATTGCAAAGACAATTCCCTCATAAACTTCCCTCGTAAAATATAAAAAGGATCTGAAAAGTTTCATAGCCTTTCGAACAATCCTCGACATATTTTGATTTTTTACCGAAATTAGTACAAACTAGTGTATAATATATTATGATTTTTCGACTGAAACTTGCATTTTGAAAAGTTTCATAGAATCTAATTTTGATACTATTTTTTTGCATGGACTTCCATCACAACCTTCCCTCGTAACATATAGAAAGAATATACAAAGTTTCATAGCATTTCGAACAGTCCTCGATTTATTTTGATTTTTAGACTGGAACAAGTACAAACTAGTGTATAATATATTATGATTTTTTTACCGAAACATGCATTTCGAAAAGTTTCATAGAAACCAAATTTTAGATGATTTTTTGCATGGAGTTCCATCATTAACTTCCCTCATAACATATATAAAGGATCTCAAAAGGTCCATATCATTTTAAAATTCCTCAAATTAATTTATTTTTTTGACCGAAACTAGTACAACGTAGTGTATAATATATTATGATTTATGACTGAAACTTGCATTTCGAAAAAAAAATAAAAGAATCTAATTTTGAGATGATTTATTGCAAGGACTTCCCTCATAACCTTCCCCCGTAACATATAAAAAGGATCTGAAAAGTTTCATAGCCTTTCGAACAATCCTCGACATATTTTGATTTTTGACCAAAATTAGTACAAACTAGTGTATAATATATTATGATTTTTTGACCAAAACTTTCATTTTTAAAAGTTTCATAGAATCTAATTTTGAGACTATATTTTTTGTTGGACTTCCATCACAAAATTCCCTCGTAACATATAGAAAGGATATACAAAGTTTCATGGCATTTCGAACAGTCCTCGATTTATTTTGATTTTTTGAACGAAACTATTACAAACTAGTGTATAATATATTATGATTTTTTAGCGAAACTTGCTTTTATAAAAGTTTCTAAGAAACCAAATTTCAGATGATTTTTTGCATAGAGTTCCATCATAACCTTCCCTCATAACATATATAAAGGATCTGAAAAGGTCCATATCATTTTAAAATTCCTCAACTTAATTTAATTTTTTGACCAAAAATAGTACAACCTGGTGTATAATATATTATGATTTTGCACCGAAACTTGCATTTCGAAAAAAATTCATAGAATCTAATTTTGAGATGATTTATTGCAAGGACAATTCCCTCGTAACATATAAAAATGATCTGAAAAGTTTCGTAGCCTTTCGAACAATCCTCGACATATTTTTATTTTTGACCGAAATTAGTACAAACTAGTGTATAATATATTATGATTTTTCGACCGAAACTTGCATTTTGAAAAGTTTAATAGAATCTAATTTTGAGACTATTTTTTTGCATGGACTTCCATCACAACCTTCCCTCGTAACATATAGAAAGGATATGCAAAGTTTCATAGCATTTCGAACAGTCCTCGATTTATTTTGATTTTTTGATCGAAACAAGTACAAACTAGTGTATAATATATTATGATTTTTTTACCGAAACATGCATTTTGAAAAGTTTCATAGAAACCAAATTTCAGATGATTTTTTACATGGAGTTCCATCATAACCTTCCTTCATAACATATATAAAGGATCTCAAAAGGTCCATATCATTTTAAAAGTCCTCACCTTAATTTAATTTTTTGACCGAAACTAGTACAACCTAGTGTATAATATATTATGATTTTTGACTGAAACTTGCATTTCAAATAAAATTCATAGAATCTAATTTTGAGATGATTTATTGCAAGGACTTCCCTCATAACATTCTCTCGTAACATATAAAAAGGATCTGAAAAATTTCGTAGCCTTTCGAACAATCCTCGACATATTTTGATTTTTGACCGAAATTAGTACAAACTAGTGTATAAAATATTATGATTTTTTGACTGAAACTTGCATTTTGAAAAGTTTCATAGAATCTAATTTTGAGACTATTTTGTTTTGTTGGACTTCCATCACAACCTTCCCTCGTAACATATAGAAAGGATATACGAAGTTTCATAACATTTCGAACAGTCCTTGATTTATTTAGATTTTTTGAACGAAACTATTTCAAACTAGTGTATAATATATTATTATTTTTTAGCGAAACTTGCTTTTCGAAAAGTTTCAAAGAAACCAAATTTCAGATGATTTTTTGCATGGAGTTCTATCATAACCTTCCCTCATAACATATATAAAGGATCTAAAAAGGTCCATATCATTATAAAAATCCTCAACTTAATTTAATTTTTTGACCGAAACTTGTACAACCTAGTGTTTAATATATTATGATTTTTGACCGAAACTTGTATTTCAAAAAAAATTCATAGAATCTAATTTTGAGATGATTTATTGTAAGGACAATTCCCTTATAACCTTCCTGCGTAACATATAAAAAGGATCTGAAAAGTTTTGTAGCCTTTCGAACAATCCTCTACATATTTTGATTATTGACCGAAATTAGTACAAACTATTGTATAATATATTATGATTTTTCGACCGAAACTTGCATTTTGAAAAGTTTCATAGAATCTAATTTTGATACTATTTTTTTGCATGGACTTCCATCACAACCTTCCCTCGTAACATATAGAAAGGATATACAAATTTTCATAGCAGTTTGAACAGTCCTCGATTTAATTTGATTTTTTGACCGAAACAAGTACAAACTAGTGTATAATATATTATGAATTTTTTACCGAACATGCATTTCGAAAAGTTTCATAGAAACCAAATTTCAGATGATTTTTTGCATGGAGTTCCACCATAACCTTTCCTCATAACATATATAAAGGATCTGAAAAGGTTTTGTAGCCTTTCGAACAATCCTCAACATATTTTAATTTTTGACCGAAATTAGTACAAACTAGTGTATAATATATTATGATTTTTCGACCGAAACTTACATTTTGAAAAGTTTCATAGAATCTAATTTTGAGACTATTTTTTTGCATGGACTTCCATCACAACCATCCCTCGTAACATATAGAAAGGATATACAAAGTTTCATAGCATTTCGAATAGTCCTCGATTTATTTTGATTTTTTGACCGAAACAAGTACAAACTAGTGTATAATATATTATGATTTTATTACTGAAACATGCATTTCGAAAAGTTTCATAGAAACCAAATTTCAGATGATTTTTTGCATGGAATTCCATCATTACCTTCCCTCATAACATATATAAAGGATCTGAAAAGGTCCATATCATTTTAATATTCCTCAACTTAATTTATTTTTTTGACCGAAACTTGCATTTCGAAAAAAATTCATAGAATTTAATTTTGAGATGATTTATTACAAAGACAATTCCCTCATAACCTTCCCTCGTAACATATAAAAATGATCTGAAAAGTTTCGTAGCCTTTCGAACAATCCTCGACAAATTTTCATTTTTGACCGAAATTAGTACAAACTAGTAATATATTATGATTTTTCGACCGAAACTCTCATTTTGAAAAGTTTCATAGAATCTAATTTTGAGACTATTTTTTTGCATGGACTTCCATCACAACCTTCTCTCGTAACATATAGAAAGGATATATAAAGTTTCATAGCATTTCTAACAGTCCTATATTTATTTTGATTTTTTGACCGAAACAATTACAAACTAGTGTATAATATATTATGATTTTTTTACCGAAACATGCATTTCAAAAAGTTTCATAGAAACCAAATTTCAGATGATTTTTTGCATGGAGTTCCACCATAACCTTTCCTCATAACATATATAAAGGATCTGAAAAGGTCTGTATCGTTTTAAAAGTCCTCAACTTAATTTAATTTTTTCACCGAAACTAGAACAGCCAAGTGTATAATATATTATGATTTTTGACCGAAACTTGCATTTCGGGAAAAAAAATTCATAGAATGTAATTTTGAGATGATTTATTGCGAAGACAATTCCTCATAAACTTCCCTCGTAACATATAAAAAGGATCTGAAAAGTTTCGTAGCCTTTCGAACAATCCTCGATATATTTTGATTTTTGACCGAAATTAGTACAAACTAGTGTATAATATATTATGATTTTTCGACCGAAACTTTGCATTTTGAAAAGTTTCATAGAATATAATTTTGAGACTATTTTTTTGCATGGACTTCCATCACAACCTTCCCTCGTAACATATAGAAAGGATATACAAAGTTTCATTGCATTTCGAATAGTCCTCGATTTATTTTGATTTTTTGACCGATACAAGTACAAACTAGTGTATAATATATTATGATTTTATTACCGAAACATGCATTTCGAAAAGTTTCATAGAAACCAAATTTCAGATGACTTTTTGCATGGAATTCCATCATTACCTTCCCTCGTAACATATATAAAGGATCTGAAAAGGTCCATATCATTTTAAAAGTCCTCAACTTAATTTATTTTTTTTACCGAAACTAGTACAATCTAGTGTATAATATATTATGATTTTTGACCGAATCTTGCATTTCGAAAAAAATTCATAGAATTTAATTTTGATATGATTTATTACAAAGACAATTCCCTCATAACCTTCCCTCGTAACATATAAAAATTATCTGAAAAGTTTCGTAGCCTTTCGAACAATCCTCGACAAATTTTCATTTTTGACCAAAATTAGTACAAACTAGTGTATAATATATTATGATTTTTCGACCGAAACTCTCATTTTGAAAAGTTTCATAGAATCTAATTTTGAGAATATTTTTTTGCATGGACTTCCATCACAACCTTCTCTCATAACATATAGAAATGTTATACAAAGTTTCATAGCATTTCGAACAGTCCTATATTTATTTTGATTTTATGACCGAAACAATTACAAACTAGTGTATAATATATTATGATTTTTTTACCGAAACATGCATTTCGAAAAGTTTCATAGAAACCAAATTTCAGATGATTTTTTGCATGGAGTTCCATCATAACCTTTCCTCATAACATATATAAAGGATCTGAAAACGTCCGTATCGTTTTAAAAGTCCTCAACTTAATTTAATTTTTTCACCGAAACTAGAACAGCCAAGTGTATAATATATTATGATTTTTGACCGAAACTTGCATTTCGAAAAAATTCATAGAATCTAATTTTGAGATGATTTATTGCAAAGACAATTCCCTCATAAACTTCCCTCGTAACATATAAAAAGGATCTGAAAAGTTTCGTAGCCTTTCGAACAATCCTCGACATATTTTGATTTTTGACCGAAATTAGTACAAACTAGTGTATAATATATTATGATTTTTCGACCGAAACTTGCATTTTGAAAAGTTTCATAGAATCTAATTTTGAGACTATTTTTTTGCATGGACATCCATCACAACCTTCCCTCGTAACATATAGAAAGGATATACAAAGTTTCATAGCATTTCGAATAGTCCTCGATTTATTTTGATTTTTTGACCGAAACAAGTTCAAACTAGTGTATAATATATTATGATTTTATTACCGAAACTTGCTTTTCGAAAAGTTTCATAGAAACCAAATTTCAGATGATTTTTTGCATGGAGTTCCACCATAACCTTTCCTCATAACATATATAAAGGATCTCAAAAGGTCCATATCATTTTAAAAGTCCTCAACTTAATTTAATTTTTTCACCGAAACTAGAACAACCTAGTGTATAATATATTTTGATTTTTGACCGAAACTTGCATTTCGACTAAAATTCATAGAATCTAATTTTGAGATGATTTATTGCGAAGACAATTCCCTCATAAACTTCCCTCGTAACATATAAAAAGGATCTGAAAAGTTTCGTAGCCTTTCGAACAATCCTTGACATATTTTGATTTTTGACCGAAATTAGTACATACTAGTGTATAATATATTGTGATTTTTTGACTGAAACTTGCATTTTGAAAAGTTTCATAGAATCTAATTTTGAGACTAGTTTTTTTTTGTTGGACTTCCATCACAACCTTCCCTTGTAATATATAGAAAGGATATACAAAGTTTCATAGCATTTCGAACAGTCCTTGATTTATTTAGATTTTTTGAACGAAACTATTACAAACTAGTGTATAATATATTATTATTTTTTAGCGAAACTTGCTTTTCAAAAAGTTTCAAAGAAACCAAATTTCAAATGATTTTTTGCATTGAGTTCCATCATAACCTTCCCTTATAACATATATAAAGGATCTAAAAAGGTCCATATCATTTTAAAACTCCTCAACTTAATTTAATTTTTTTAACGAAACTAGAACAGCCAAGTGTATAATAAATTATGATTTTTGACCGAAACTTGCATTTCGAAAAAATTCATAGAATCTAATTTTGAGATGATTTATTGCAAGGACAATTCCCTAATAACCTTTCCTCGTAACATATAAAAATGATCTGAAAAGTTTCGTAGCCTTTCGAACAATCCTCGACATATTTTGATTTTTGACCGAAATTAGTACAAACTAGTGTATAATATATTATGAGTTTTCGACCGAAACTTGGATTTTGAAAAGTTTCATAGAATCTAATTTTGATACTATTTTTTTGCATGGACTTCCATCACAACCTTCCCTCATAACATATAGAAAGGATATACAAAGTTTTATAGCATTTCGAACAGTCCTCGATTTATTTTTATTTTATGACCGAAACAAGTACAAACTAGTGTATAATATATTATGCTTTTTTTACCGAAACATGCATTTTGAAAAGTTTCATAGAAACCAAATTTCAGATGATATTTTGCATGGATTTCCATCATTACCTTCCTTCATAACATATAAAAAGGATCTCAAAAGGTCCATATCATTTTAAAAGTCCTCACCTTAATTTAATTTTTTGACCGAAACTAGTACAACCTAGTGTATAATATATTATGATTTTTAACCGAAACTTGCATTTCGAATAAAATTCATAGAATCTAATTTTGAGATGATTTATTGCAAGGACTTCCCTCATAACCTTCCCTCATAACATATAAAAAGGATCTGAAAAGTTCCGTAGCCTTTCGAACAATCCTCGACATATTTTTATTTTTGACCGAAATTAGTACAAACTAGTGTATAATATATTATGATTTTTTGACTGAAACTTGCATTTTGTAAAGTTTCATAGAATCTAATTTTGAGACTATTTTTTTTTGTTGGACTTCCATCACAACCTTCCCTCGTAACATATAGAAAGGATATACAAAGTTTCATAGCATTTCGAACAGTCCTTGATTTATTTAGATTTTTTTAACGAAACTATTACAAACTAGTGTATAATATATTATTATTTTTTAGCAAAACTTGCTTTTCAAAAAGTTTCAAAGAAACCAAATTTCAGATGATATTTTGCATGGAGTTCCATCATAACCTTCCCTCATAACATATATAAAGGATCTGAAAAGGTCTGTATCGTTTTAAAAGTCATCAACTTAATTTAAGTTTTTTTCCCGAAACTAGAACAGCCAAGTGTATAATATATTATGATTTTTGACCGAAACATGCATTTCGAAAAAAATTCATAGAATCTAATTTTGAGATGATTTATTGCAAAGACAATTCCCTCATAAACTTCCCTCGTAAAATATAAAAAGGATCTGAAAAGTTTCATAGCCTTTCGAACAATCCTCGACATATTTTGATTTTTTACCGAAATTAGTACAAACTAGTGTATAATATATTATGATTTTTCGACTGAAACTTGCATTTTGAAAAGTTTCATAGAATCTAATTTTGATACTATTTTTTTGCATGGACTTCCATCACAACCTTCCCTCGTTACATATAGAAAGAATATACAAAGTTTCATAGCATTTCGAACAGTCCTCGATTTATTTTGATTTTTTGACTGGAACAAGTACAAACTAGTGTATAATATATTATGATTTTTTTACCGAAACATGCATTTCGAAAAGTTTCATAGAAACCAAATTTTAGATGATTTTTTGCATGGAGTTCCATCATTAACTTCCCTCATAACATATATAAAGGATCTCAAAAGGTCCATATCATTTTAAAATTCCTCAAATTAATTTATTTTTTTGACTGAAACTAGTACAACGTAGTGTATAATATATTATGATTTTTGACTGAAACTTGCATTTCGAAAAAAAAATAAAAGAATCTAATTTTGAGATGATTTATTGCAAGGACTTCCCTCATAACCTTCCCCCGTAACATATAAAAAGGATCTGAAAAGTTTCATAGCCTTTCGAACAATCCTCGACATATTTTGATTTTTGACCAAAATTAGTACAAACTAGTGTATAATATATTATGATTTTTTGACCAAAACTTTCATTTTTAAAAGTTTCATAGAATCTAATTTTGAGACTATATTTTTTGTTGGACTTCCATCACAAAATTCCCTCGTAACATATAGAAAGGATATACAAAGTTTCATGGCATTTCGAACAGTCCTCGATTTATTTTGATTTTTTGAACGAAACTATTACAAACTAGTGTATAATATATTATGATTTTTTAGCGAAACTTGCTTTTATAAAAGTTTCTAAGAAACCAAATTTCAGATGATTTTTTGCATAGAGTTCCATCATAACCTTCCCTCATAACATATATAAAGGATCTGAAAAGGTCCATATCATTTTAAAATTCCTCAACTTAATTTAATTTTTTGACCAAAAATAGTACAACCTGGTGTATAATATATTATGATTTTGCACCGAAACTTGCATTTCGAAAAAAATTCATAGAATCTAATTTTGAGATGATTTATTGCAAGGACAATTCCCTCGTAACATATAAAAATGATCTGAAAAGTTTCGTAGCCTTTCGAACAATCCTCGACATATTTTTATTTTTGACCGAAATTAGTACAAACTAGTGTATAATATATTATGATTTTTCGACCGAAACTTGCATTTTGAAAAGTTTAATAGAATCTAATTTTGAGACTATTTTTTTGCATGGACTTCCATCACAACCTTCCCTCGTAACATATAGAAAGGATATGCAAAGTTTCATAGCATTTCGAACAGTCCTCGATTTATTTTGATTTTTTGATCGAAACAAGTACAAACTAGTGTATAATATATTATGATTTTTTTACCGAAACATGCATTTTGAAAAGTTTCATAGAAACCAAATTTCAGATGATTTTTTACATGGAGTTCCATCATAACCTTCCTTCATAACATATATAAAGGATCTCAAAAGGTCCATATCATTTTAAAAGTCCTCACCTTAATTTAATTTTTTGACCGAAACTAGTACAACCTAGTGTATAATATATTATGATTTTTGACTGAAACTTGCATTTCAAATAAAATTCATAGAATCTAATTTTGAGATGATTTATTGCAAGGACTTCCCTCATAACATTCTCTCGTAACATATAAAAAGGATCTGAAAAATTTCGTAGCCTTTCGAACAATCCTCGACATATTTTGATTTTTGACCGAAATTAGTACAAACTAGTGTATAATATATTATGATTTTTTGACTGAAACTTGCATTTTGAAAAGTTTCATAGAATCTAATTTTGAGACTATTTTGTTTTGTTGGACTTCCATCACAACCTTCCCTCGTAACATATAGAAAGGATATACGAAGTTTCATAACATTTCGAACAGTCCTTGATTTATTTAGATTTTTTGAACGAAACTATTTCAAACTAGTGTATAATATATTATTATTTTTTAGCGAAACTTGCTTTTCGAAAAGTTTCAAAGAAACCAAATTTCAGATGATTTTTTGCATGGAGTTCTATCATAACCTTCCCTCATAACATATATAAAGGATCTAAAAAGGTCCTTATCATTATAAAAATCCTCAACTTAATTTAATTTTTTGACCGAAACTTGTACAACCTAGTGTTTAATATATTATGATTTTTGACCGAAACTTGTATTTCAAAAAAAATTCATAGAATCTAATTTTGAGATGATTTATTGTAAGGACAATTCCCTTATAACCTTCCTGCGTAACATATAAAAAGGATCTGAAAGGTTTTGTAGCCTTTCGAACAATCCTCTACATATTTTGATTATTGACCGAAATTAGTACAAACTATTGTATAATATATTATGATTTTTCGACCGAAACTTGCATTTTGAAAAGTTTCATAGAATCTAATTTTGATACTATTTTTTTGCATGGACTTCCATCACAACCTTCCCTCGTAACATATAGAAAGGATATACAAATTTTCATAGCAGTTTGAACAGTCCTCGATTTAATTTGATTTTTTGACCGAAACAAGTACAAACTAGTGTATAATATATTATGATTTTTTTACCGAAACATGCATTTCGAAAAGTTTCATAAAAACCAAATTTCATATGATTTTTTGCTTGGAGTTCCATCATTACCTTCCCTCATAACATATATAAAGGATCTGAAAAGGTCCATATCATTTTAAAAGTCTTCAACTTAATTTAATTTTTTGACTGAAACTAGTACAACCTAGTGTATAATATATTATGATTTTTGACCGAAACTTGCATTTCAAAAAAAATTCATAGAATCTAATTTTGAGATTATTTATTGCAAGGACTTCCCTCATAACATTCCCTTGTAAAATATAAAAAGGATCTGAAGAGTTTCGTATCCTTTCGAACAATCCTCGACGTATTTTGATTTTTGACCGAAATTAATACAAACTAGTGTATAATATATTATGATTTTTTACCGAAACTTGCATTTTGAAAATTTTCATAGAATCTAATTTTAGTCTATTTTTTTGGTTGGACTTCCATCACAACCTTCCCTCGTAACATATAGAAAGGATATACAAAGTTTCATAGCATTTCGAACAGTCCTCGATTTATTTTTATTTTTTGAACGAAACTAGTACAAACTAGTGTATAATTTATTTTGATTTTTTTACCGAAACATGCATTTCGAAAAGTTTCATAGAAACCAAATTTCAGATGATTTTTTGCATGGAGTTCCATCATAACCTTCCCTCATGACATATATAAAGGGTCTGAAAAGGTCTATATCATTTTAAAAGTCCTCAACTAAATTTAATTTTTTTACCGAAACTAGTACAGCCTAGTGTATAATAATATATTATGATTTTTGACCGAAATATGCATTTCGAAAAAAATTCATAGAATCTAATTTTAAGATGATTTATTGCAAGGATTTCCCTCATAACCTTCCCTAGTAACATATAAAAAGGATCTGAAAAGTTTCGTAGCCTTTCGAACAATCTTCGACATATTTTGATTTTAGACCGAAATTAGTACAAACTAGTGTATAATATATTATGATATTTTGACCGAAACTTGCATTTTGAAAAGTTTCATAGAATCTAATTTTGAGACTATTATTTTGGTTGGAATTCCATCACAGCCTTCCCTCGTAATATGACAGTAAGTCTACAATAATGGAGGCAGTGATTTTTTTCATAAGATAGTCGAAAATCCAAATGATGGTCATCCAATGTTCACCAATTAGATTTCTAGTAAAATCTACTCATTTTACTAATTTCAAATGTTTTGTCGGTTCTAGTACATTGCAAACATTTGCATATTTTAATTGAACCACAACTCTTCCATCATTATTTTGAGGTTTAACACTAGAATCAAATAGAGTTGTTATACCTTTAAAGCGTAAGTGTTTGAACTTATCAAGTACTTTTCTTAACATAGTCGTTTTGACTAAGTTCATAACCCCCACTATTTCTCTTTACTTTGATTCCCAAAAGTGTGTCAACTAGTCCAAGATCATTCATCTTGAATGTGGAAGTCAGAAACATCTTTGTTTCTATAATTCCATTCATCTCATTTCTAATGATCAATCATATAATTAAAATGGAGACAAGTGAATAGCACAATATTATCACACAACATTGTGTAAAAACACTTGCAACAAGAATCAGATGAAGAATATTTTTAGATAATCATGCGTGATGATGCAAGAAGGTTTTAGATGAAGTGAGAGATGCAATTATGAGCAATTTAAAGTAGTATAGTATAAATTACAATGACCACCTTATTAATGTTCACTTGTTCTTGAATCTTCGCTTGAATTTCTATGCTAAACTTTATTTATCAACTTCATCGTTGATGTGCATAACACTTTTGAACCTTTTCTTCTTTGATAATATTTGTCTTCATCAAAATAGAAATAGATATAAAATGTATTCCTCAATATATCCCCCTTTTTATGATGATAAAATATTTGAATTCGTGTTTTGATAAGATTGAAAAATCTCCCTTTAAGTTGTATCATTGAAATGTCTCCCCTTTAATTTGCAAATCTTACAATGACAGAGTCAAACTTTTGATGTCATTTTTCGATACTTGTTTTAATCCATATAAGGATTTGACAAGTTTGAACACCATTTGTTTATTATAATAATCCTTCTAGTTGCTTCATATAAATCTCCTCATCGAGATCTAGGCATGGCAAATAAACTCGGACCCGCCGGGCCCCGCCCGCCCCCGCCCGAAATTAACAGGGAAAAACCGATTTAAATGGGGGCGGGTGCGGGGGCGGGGAAAACCCGGTTTTTACTTACGGGGGCGGGGGATGCTAGTACCCGCCCCGCACCCGCACCCGCCAACTAAATTTAATTTATTTCATTTTTTAAATAATTTTATTACACATTTATACTTTTTAATATTACAATATCATGTTTATTAGAATTATTATTTATTTTTTTGAAAATATAATTTAAATAAAAATTATCAAGCATAATAATTATTTTATTTAATTATAATTTTTATTGTTATTGAAAAAATACATTTTACAAAAAAATATAATTTATGCGGGTGGGGGCGGGGCGGGTGCGGGTGAATTCGTTTCTTATTGGGGGTGGGGGGGAACAATTTTTAGCCCCAAACGGGTTTGGGGTGGGTGCGGGTGCGGGTGCGGGTCTGGGTCTCGAAAGCGGGTGCGGGTCTAGGTGTGCTTAAATTCGCCCCCGACCCGCCCCATTGCCATCGAGATCTCTATTTAAGAATGCTTTTTGACCTCCATTTCAGGAACTATAAGGCCATGCAAGAAAGCTAATGCAAACGAAACTCTATTTTTTTCGTTGTGTTTGCTTCTAGTGCATATGTATTGAAATAATCAATATTTTGTTTTAAACCCTTGGTTACTAAACTATCCTTGTAGGTGTTTAGTGTATCATCGCACTATGATACTTTCTTCTAAACAAGAGGAGTCCCTTGAAACTATTGCTTCCTTGTAATTCTTAGGATCATCTTCCACTTAAAGAATAATAGGAATATTACGAATAAAATTCTCACTATCTCCTTCCACTAGATAAAATAAATAAATTTACTATCAATTTTGTTCGGTCTTTGATCTTTAGTCTTTCGGACTCTCTTTCTTATTCTAGGTTCGGGTTGTGTTTCAATAACCCTTAAAGAACCTTTCTCATGGGGTTCTTCAATTGTGGGAATCTCAAATCTCTTATCCTTCATAATAAGAATCTCAAAATTTCACATCTCGATATTCAATAGTTACATTAAATTTCAAATTCAGACATCTATATAAGTCATGATCTTTATATGTCTTATAATAATGAGTCTTATTGAATACAAACATATTATTCCCATAAAATTCAAATCAAAATATATTTGTATAATTTGAAATCACAAATTTTATAAACTTTTATAATCTTTTATGAATTTTATCAATCTGAGATTATAAACATTACTCAATAGTCAATAGTGCAATATATTAATTGTGAAAATTCTCTAAAATTTCTATTTAATATCAATGTAACAGTATGACTAGTTAAAAAAAATGTGCTAATGCCCATAATCCCATACAATATGTAGATTTATATATCGAAAGTTTTCAATTATATGTATATAATGCCCAGAGATCAATTCTATAAGAATGATAATAACTAAAATATATATTAATGTATCCACATCAAATTCCATGCATACAAAACCCATACAAGAATTTCATATATATTCTTTCGATTACTTTGATAACATGCACGAAAGTTTAAGAAAAATATATTTTGGAAATTATTAATTTATAACTTCATAGTTGACACAAATATTTTAAATTTTTCGAAACAATTATAGGCACAACATATATATTAATAGTTATAAATCTATATTGCAATCATATCCATTAATCATTTGAAAATCATAATATTTCTAACGAGTAGAATTGAGATTTTTAAATGAAAAACTCATAAATCACTTTCCTTAAAAGTATTTCAAACACTCTTCAAAATATCTTAGAGTTGGAACGCAAGAATTGAGAATTTACAACATTGTTTTAATATATATATTATTAATAAATAGATTACAAATGGTTTCATCTAGAATGTGGAATCAAAACTTGTTTTTTTTAGCAAAACAAACACATTCTTAAACAAACTAATATTTTGAAATAAAGGAAATTTAATCCATACATACAATTGTATATAGTTTATCTTGATAGTGTAATATTTGTAACACTATCAAAATATCTCTTTCATAATACCATAGAGAGAATGGTTACTAACTTCATCCCTTGTTCACCACCAGACGAATTAGATTCTTCCATGGCAATCACTTGATCTGTTGTGTTTCTTTCATACTCACTATAACATAGCATTAGGGTTAATTCAAAAATGTTAGTAATTGGAAAAGAGATTATTAAGGAATTGAGTACCTTGGATTAATTGGAAAAGTGGATTTAGGTTCATCATCAATCACAATCACATGATACTCCATGCTGTTTTCTCTATCAAAACAACATGAACATGTATATAAGCTTTTTGAATTGTAGAGAGATTAACAGAGAAAAAGAATAGCATATTAAAGGAATGTAATACCTTGGATCAAAGGACTTAGGTTCTTGATTTTCCATTTTATCTTTTTGGCAACAATATAGGATAGAGATAGATCTTAAAACATAGAGGAATGAATTTAAAGGACTTCAAAACTAAAAGCAAGACGTAAAAATTGGAGAAGTTAGTTACTAATTAATGGGAGGAAGTTGCTCTCCATTATGTGTTCATTCAACTTATTGATGCCATTGAATTGAGGGTACTTTTTTTTTCTCACACATGGGTCAGTTAAGAAAATATTATTTAAGAAATTAAAAAGATTTTTTTAAAATATATGTGTATTTAATGCACTGAAAATAGAAATAATTAATTTTTTAAAAAATATTATGTAGATTGAATGAAAGAATATTTTCTTTATTTTGAATTCTTAATCTGTCAACTTCTCATTGACATATCTAATTGGAAGGTGATCCACTCAAGTTGTCTGATTAAGCAAAAATTGTTATAATTGTCCTTTCTATATAAAACTTTTCACAAACCAAAACTCGGGTATTCTACTGATTCTCACACTCATACTATTTTTCATTTCTTTATTGATTTGGATGTTGGAGTTCAAACCTTACAAATTCATCATGCTTCGTCGTATTAGAAGCATGTTCCACTGTATCTATGTCCTACTTCACTCTGTCACTAACTATTTTTTGTTACTAGACAAAACAGTGCAGTCGTATGTTGTAATTTACATTTGATTCTCACACAATACTAGAGGTTGAACCTTTTGATTTTTGGAGCATTGACTTTATGGGTCCCTTTCCTTCTTAGTATTCTAATTTTTATATTTTACTTTTTTGTTGATTATGTTACAAAATGAATTGAAGCAATCACTTGAGTTATTGATGAATCCCCTATTATGGTTAATTTTTTGAAAAACAATATTCTTGCTAAGTTTGAGGTACCTAGTGTCTTGATCAGCGATGGGGAAAAGCATATATGCATCAACACTTTGGTGAATGTGTTAGTTAAATATAATGTCAAATACAAAGTGGTCACACCATACCATCCATAAACAAATAGACAGGTTGAAGTCTCTCATAGACAACTTAAGCAAATCTTGGAGAAAATAGTTAACTCATCCAGGAAGGACTAGGTACATAAATTAGACAATACATTATTGGCATACCTCACCATATTCAGAAATCAGTTTGGATTTCCCCCTACTAATTGGTGTATCGTAAATCTTGTCAATTACTTATAGAAGTTGAACTAAAACAACAATAATGTGTTTGACATGTGACTTCATATACAAGAGGGGATCAATTGTGAATGCTTGAAAATTAATGATTTAAAACAAAATCATTTAAGAAATCACACTTTTAAATCATTTCATAAAATAGTTGAAAATATGCATCAAAAATTCAAAGTAAAAGAAATAACTAGAAAATAAGAGAGATGATGGAAAATATGTAACAAAAATTCAAAATAAAGCAAAATCATGTCTCATGAATTAATCTTGAGAGTATCCACTATGCTTGAGAGATTTTAGAAGATTATATCCACGAACTCCCTAATACAAGAAAATGAAGTCTCAGACTAACTTTTAACCAAACAGAGAACAAGGCTGTCAACGGTTAATCTCCAAACCAAATAGACATTTTTCACAGGTTGATCTCGAACCAAGATGGAGTTTTGAGTTGACTATCCTCTGAATCGAACTAGGGTTTTACACATGCTAACCACAAATCGAATCGAGATTTTTACTGGGTTGGTCACGAACCTATTAAATTTTGGCTGAACTTATAAACAAAGTGAGATTTGTCACGGTATAATCCACCATTCATGTTCTTCTTCAAAATGGCGCTAAGAAACACTCAAATCCAAAAAGTTCAGCCTCAAAGTGATTTAGTTTTCTGTGTACATCTTAGTGATAGTCCCAATTCAGTCGAAGTTACAACAAATCTTGATCGCAACAACTATGCATCTTGGAGAAGATCCATGTGCATGGCTCTTGGAGCTAAAAACAAGCTTCCAATCATTGATGGATCATTGACAATCCCTGACTTTGATGATCTCAATCAAGCATCTTGGGAAAGATGTGATCATTGGGTACATCTTTGGCTCTTAAACTGAGTTTCTGATTCAATAGCTCAAACAATTTTTCATAAAAAAATTGTTAATGTATTGAAAGATCTCAAGGAGAGGTTATCCAAAATTAATCATTTTCGTGTAGCCACTATTAGATTTCAACTAGACAATCTGAAGCAAGGTTCAAAAATAGTTCTTGAATATTTCATTAAAATCAAAGCTCTATGGGATTAAATCAATTGCACATGTAGTTGATGAATCCACCAATTCTTGATGGTCAAGGAAAATGACTAAATTATGGAGGTAATGGTAAGAATAATTCCAGATATTAAACTTATTATATAAATATGACCATAAAAATGGTTTTGGTTATCAAAAGTATAGCCATCCACATGTCAACAAACCTTCATCATATGCAAATACCTACATGAGCAATGTTAATGACTCTCAACAACCAATTTCGGCTTCATACCTAAATCAACAAGAACTCAATGTTTCTGGTCTATCTCAAGAGAAATATGACTAGGTTGTATGTTTGCTCCAACAAGAAAATTTAACCCCTTCAGAAAATTCTAAAATTAGTTCAAGCTCAAATCAACTCAACACCTTTATTTCAACTACCCTGGTCCTTCCTCATATGAGCAACAAAATTTAGGTATTCCTAGTGTCATTAATTTCTCTGCAAGTAATAAGTCCAATTTATGGCTCCTTGATTAAGGAGAAAATGATCACATCTTTTTCCAAACATTCTTTTGAATCTTTTTATAGAATTAGGCACTTCCATGTTCATCTACCTAATAGAAATTCAATACAAGTTGATTATGTTAGTAATGTGTAGTTCTCACTAAATCTATACATTACAAATGTTTAATATTCACCTAAATTTATATTGAACTTAATTTCTCTTTCTAAATTATGTCAATCCTTAGAATGCATTATCCAATTCACAAATAATATGTGTCATATACAGGATATAAAGAATTTGAAGATCATTTGTTTGGTTGGTCGAGTGAATGGATTGTACTAGTTAAACATGGAAAACAAACATACAAACCAGACAAATCTTACCATCCCCCGATTTCTAAAATAAATGTAGACATAGTTGATGATTTTCAATGTACTTTTTCAATTCCTTTGAAATCTCTTTAGCATTTTAGGCTAATTCATTTATCTAGTCATAGGATGGCATATGTATCTTTTGTATCCAACTATTACTCATAAATAAATAAGTGTTTAAGACACATTTCACTTTTCCAAACAAATTAAATTGCCTTTCAAAACCAGTTCTTTTAATGCTAAATCAAAATATGAACCCCTGCACTTTGACATTTGGGGGGGGTTTTCTCAATTCAAAATGTGGCCTTAGGATTTTCTTGATCAGCTTATTTTCTGGGATCTTTTCTCCCGGATCACTTGATGAGTTGGCAATGTCCATAAGGTTCATATAGAACTCATGAATACTCTTATCCTCCATCATCCTTAAGTTCTCAAACTTGGTGGTGAGAAAGTGAAGTCTTGAGGCCTTGACCTTAGAATTCCTTCATAATACTTTCTCAGTATCTCCCAGAGGCTTATTTAGCCATAGTTCAATTCTTAATTAGTCTGAAAATGCTTTTATCAACACAATTAAAAATAGCATTCAACCCTTTTAAGTTTCCAACAACATTTTTGTCATCTTCTTCATCCCAGTCGACCTCAAGTTTTACGACCTCAGTCTTTTTTCCTGAGTTATCTTTAGTCTTAGGAGGTTCCCATCCTCTTGAAACTGTTTTACATACCTTAGGGTCAGTCTTCAGGTATGTGATCATACAAACCTTCCACAGATCATAGTTAGTCTCATCCCGAATCAGAGGCTTATTATGTGGATTATCTTCCTTGTTCATCGCACCAGAAAGTAACGTCTTTGAATCTCACCCACATGCAGAGCAGGATGCATGCTCTAAAACCAATTGAAATTCTGGTTATGGCAGATACTCGAAGATGTTCTAACAAGATGTTAAAACACTTGATCTCTGCCTAGTAGGACAAGAGATAGAACAACAATTATAGTAATAGCACAGAAAGTAAAGAACACACAGAAAATGTTTACCCAGTTCGATTTAACAACCTCCTCTGGGGGATATCAATCCAGAATCTTCACTATGCAGTATAGTTAAAGTCTAACTCCATCATTTATAACTTTAACTAAAACTACCCAATCTTAGTATTCTACCTAAGACACTTCCTAGGTATGAGACCTTACTTAAATCATGTTCTATCACAACAGTGACAGAAACAAAGTTAAACTCAATAAACACACAGTCCTCAACAAGTATTCGATGCAATACAAGAGAGGCTCACAACATCTAAAACCCTAGCACAGCGAAAATAACAATCTTTATTTTTTATACTCCTCCTAGGTCAAGTCCATCCTATTTAAAACCTAATAGAACTGGACTTGGGCTTCAACTTTGCAGTAAGTACAATCCACGAAATTTGTAGGATATTTCTCCGTAAAGTGATTCCCTCATTCACAAGTTTCCTAAAATGACTCCACATATTTAGGAACCCTTGTGAGGACATGTGCACTTCTGAGAATCCTCTTTATCCTTTAATCTAAGTGCCACATAGGATAATTATTCAATAACCTGAAATAATAAAATACTCATAACATAATATATTCTCATTTCGCAGTTAGCAGACCAAGATGTTGAATACCAAAGTTAGAACATCTTGTCTGAAATCTCTATAATAACCAACATAGGACATCTTTGTCCAACATCTTCTAATCGTTTGTTTTACCAAAATCAATGTCAACACACAGGAGCCTTCAAGGTTAATATTAGAAGTGAACACAACGGAGAATTTGAAAACAAGTCTTTTGAAAAACTTTATGAAGAAACAATGTTTCTCTTGGAACGGGGAAGCTATTGTATGGAAGACTACTGGTGATCCAAATCCAAGATACATCCAATAGCTCCCTACATCACGCGCCTCGTAAATAACGGGTTGTTATAACCTACCTATTATATAAAGGATACATGTGCGGAAATTTGATGCACAATTTCAATTTCAAATTACATTCACTTTTGTTCCCACATATTGACTTAGGTATTAAAGTGTTAACCTTGTAGATCAATCATTCCTCTTCGACATCAAAAGCTTATATATGTTGTTATCCTCCACAAGCATTGATTCATCAACCAATTCTAGTTCTACAACAGAATAAATGGTGCCTTCTTTGGGAATTGACTTATGATTCCAACATTTTCCACAATGTCACATTCTCTCTCTTCGATCAATCGATTCAAAACTTCATCTATATTTTCAAATCAGAGTTCTCGAAATTGAGCATTGGATTCCTCGCGTTCGACCTACTCAAATAGCTAATTAACCTCGATTTCTTGAATTTCTAAGTTTCTAACATCCTAACTTTTTAGTAATGGTTGGATTTAAAGTTATTTGTCATGTCGCCTTGCACAAAGCAATTGCCTTTATTGACGTTGCTCAAGCAGTGATCATTCAACCGCATCCACCTCTTTCTAGAGGTATTGCATATCAAGTTATGGAAGTTACGTCGTTGCATCCAAAACTACTCAAACCTCCTTAAATTGTAATTTCTACTTCAGTGCATCTGAAGAGACTTTTGATACCACTGCTAGCTTCGCAACCGAAAACATTGCCTGGTTTTTGATTTTACGAGCCAATCTCATAATACAAGGCACATATGAATTGTGGAACAGCGTGTATAGCATCATTTGGCAACAGAATTCAAAGTTGGTAGAGGAAAGGTTACTTCGTATTGAAGAAAGCCTACATAATGTGCCTCCAAGAGGAAACATTATGTGGTAGACCCTGTCAAAGAGAATTTGAGTAGTCTTCCCTGAGTAATTCGCATCGAGAAGAGACAAGGCTCTAAAATTACAAAATCACCTGGAGAGCAAGAAGTGTCAAACTCTTCCTCAAAGACCCGAGGAGACCGAGGTAACCTTTTTCCTCCACATGATCATGAAGAGAAACCATCGTCAAAGAATATATAAAAACATCCTTTATACACTTTATACACCGTCTTTTATATATTAGAATACCAAATTCAATACAAGTTGATTATGTTAGTAATGTGTAGTTCTCACTAAATCTATGCATTACAAATGTTTAATATTCACCTAAATTTAGATTGAACTTAATTTCTCTTTCTAAATCATATCAATCATTAGAATGCATTATTCAATTCACAAATAATATGTGTCATATACAGGATATGAAGAATTTGAAGATCATTTGTTTGGTTGGTCGTGTGAATGGATTGTACTAGTTAAAAATGGAAAACAAACACACAAACCAGACCAATTTTACCATCCCCCTATCTATAAAAAATGTAAACATAGTTGATGACATATGTATCTTTTGTATCCAACTATTACTTATAAATAAATAAGTGTTTAAGACATATTTCACTTTTCCAAACAAATTAAATTACCTTTCAAAACCAGTTCTTCTAATGCTAAATCAAAATATGAACTCCTACACTTTGACATTTGGGGGCCTCTCTCAATTCAATATGTTCATGGTCACAAATACTTTCTCACCGTTTTAGTTTCTTGATGAGCCAAAATTTTGGGAAAAAATGGTATATATTTGGAAATTTGGCACAATTTTAAAATTTTGAATTTTTTAATATTTGGTAGCTTTATCTAATATTTTGGCGCAATTTAAAAAAAATTAATTTTAAAATTTAAATAAAATAAATAAATCTATCATTTTTTTTGTTGAAAAAACGCCATAAAATTTTCCAAGGAATAAATTCTTCAAAAAAAAAAATCGTTTTTTTTTTTAAATTTTAAATTAAAAGGAGTTTATGAGGAACCAGATTTTAGGAGACTGAAAAATCTTCAAAATATTTCTCAAATTGTGTTTTTCTTATTATAGTTTTTTCAAAAACAGTAATTCGTAAAGAAATCTTTGGTTACTTATTTTACTTCAATTCTTTAATTAAAAAAAGAAGAAAATAATTAACTTGTAAATAAAAATAAATGTACCAAAATATTCCATTAAATAAATTTAACTATATATTATTTAATATTTAGTCAAAAAAGTAAGAATAGAATAAATATTTATACTTTTAATTATAAATGACAGAAATTACTAAATATAAATAAAAGATGAGAGGAAGCATATGAAAAATACTAGTAGTGTTGTAGAAACATAAACCTAAAGAAATAGAGAGAGGAAAGAGTTAGTGGAAAAGTCAGAAAAAATTGATTGCAAAGAGTGGAGCATAATGGAAATTGTTGAGATAAGCACAATAATGAAAGTGTTGTTTGGAGCAATTATGGTGATTTTGTTTCATATTTTGAATATTTTGGTGTTGAGGCCAAAATCAGTTAGAGCAAAGCTTCAAAGACAGGGTATTAATGGTCCTTCTCCTCACTTCTACTTTGGCAATATTCCAGAAATAAAGAGACTTTTGCTACAAACTCAATCAACACAAGAAAACAACAAAGATCTTCCTATTTCTCATAACTGGCATTCTAATCTCTTCCCTCATATTTACAAGTGGAAAAAACAATACGGTAAATTATTTTATCCTTTCTCATACTATTTTTTTATATATCAAATGTTCTACTTCTGAAATTATCGTAGTTCGCTCTAAATTTATGATAATTATTCCGATCAAATTCAAGTCTGTTAATAATACAGTTAATCTTGTTGAATTAAGAGAATTAAAAAGTGTATGAATCTGAACCGTAAGTTCTAATATCAGATGATTTCAAATTGATCACTGCGATTACGAGATATTGTTGTATTCTACGTGAGAATTGGTCTATGATATTCTTGGATTATCTTTTATGTATAGCAACAATAATTAAAATGCATGAAAACAAATAAAGTTAATTTAATATGTATGAAATAGTAAATATAACTGTTACTAGTCTAGGATGGTAGTACCTACTACTTTGAAATTTGAGAATGATGAATATCATAAATGATTTTTATTTAATTATTTGATATTCATGAATCTAAGTTGGATATTGATATTTTTAATGTATGTTATACTAAAATTTTAATTTATTTTAAAATAAAATAAAACAAAAAATGATATGATATTGAATTATAATATTTTATTGATTAAAGATATGAGTATCCAATTAATGTGGTTCACTTTATGATATATAAGAAACCATATTTAAAAAGGAAATTTTAATTTCTCCGCCTCATCCACAAACCAACCTTATCTTTTTTTCTATAAACAAGCCAACCTTATCACATTTTTCTTACACAACCTTAGTTGTTATTTTCAAAAATTTAGGCAAAACAAAATTTGAGTGTCTTTCATTTTTCATCAAGATGGTTGTGGTACATATTAGGTAATATATATCAGAGGAGTTTGTGGTGCGGTTTTGATTAATTTTAAGAGAAATTTTTCATTTAATATAAAGATAAATTATGTGATTTGATTTTTTATAAATTATTGTTTAAAAATTCGATTCAATTCAATTTTATGTTATTTAATTTGGATTGATTTTTTAATACTAAAATTATAAATTAATTTTTTTATTAATTTTAATATTATAAAAGTATTATCAAATAATAAACTTAAATTAAACAATAAAATTTTAAAATAAAAGTCATAAATTATGTTTAAAACAAAGAAAATATTAAAAATAAATTAAAAAATTAAACTAATAAATAATATTGATATATCATATGAATAAAAAATAAATAAGTACCAAAAAATATGAATATAGTTCAGTTCCATTTGAATTGTTTTAAATTTGATTTAATATGAACGATTTCTAATGAAAAATAATATTTATAGGATTTGTTTTTCTGAAGAATATCATATAATACGATTTATATTTTATACGCGTCAATATTAGAGAGACGACACGTGGGTGTCTATCCAGAGGGTCTGCTAGTAATAAATAAATTATATGTTTGATGAAAGAATTGAATAATTATTTTTTTCAAGAAATTTAATATCAATAATAATAGTCTCTAAAATTGTAACATCAATTATATACATGTAGGTCCTAATTTATTGTTTTGTTCTGGGAGTATACAATGGTTAGTGGTGACAGAAATTGATATGGTGAAGGAAATTGTCCTACATACATCTTTGAATCTTGGGAAGCCTTCCTTTTTATCCAAAGATAATAGGCCACTCCTTGGACAAGGTATATTATCATCAAGTGGCCAATATTGGGCTCATCAAAGGAAGATAATTGCCCCTGAACTGTACCCAGAGAAAATGAAGGTAAGGGTATATACTCTACTCCATAATATTTTTCTACTTGGAAATTGAATATTGCATAAAGATTAAAATGATAGACATATAAAATGTTATATAATAGGTTCATTAAGCATTTGCTTGCTTAAAGTAAATAGTAATTTAATTTGGCTTATGTGGTGCAATTTAGGTTGGTCAACTCAACTATCCTTCCTTATATTGGAAAATTTTTGTTCTATAAAAATAAAAAAATAAAAAGTAGAAAAACTTAAAATGTGTTGAAAGTTTTGAATAAACAAGTTTTTGATAATATATATTTTCAAATTGATGCTTGTGGTGAGTTATTTGAACTTAAAAGTTTGTTAAAGTGGCTTTCAACAAGTGGACATTTATGTTAGTTCAAACGTTATTCTGGATCTTTAATCATTGCTAAAAATCAAAGGTCATTAGTTGTATAAGAGATCTAAGGCCAAGTGATTTAATGAAGTCGGTGTTAATATAAAAGTTTTCCATTTATGTGTTAAAATAAGAGTAAATTGAATGATATCTCAATGCTCAATATCAGTGATAGTTATTTTACTTAATACTTTTGGGAATCTTTTGTTGATCGTTCTAATTTAGATGGAGTTATTTTTTGGTTGTTTTCTGTTAGAGCATAATAATGGACTTTCTTATCATTAAAATTAACCGGACGATCTCTCAATAACACACTTATAAAAGTATTGCTCTTGATGGTTTCTATTTCTCTTTTTAAGGAGATTTTGTCATATCCTTAGGGATGATTTAGGTATTATGTTTGGTAAGTTCCATTGTCATTCAGATCTCTTCACCATAGTTTCTCCTCTTACTTTGTTACCTTGATCCTAAAAGTTGAGTTCCCTTTCTAGCACGTTCTTTTCTCTCTTTATTGAAATATCTTTATAAGTTAGTTTTAAAAGTGTTGTTTTCTGACTTATCTCTTTATTGAAATGTCTTTATAAGTTAGTTTTAAAAGTGTTGTCATTCAGATTGATTGAGGTTTTGAAAATATGTGTTTCTTCTAATCTATCAGCATTCGTTAAACGGGGTTGTTAGTTGACAATGGTGTTTGTTATGAACGAGTTGGTAAAAAAACCAAGAAAATATGTCTTATTTTTAAAATGGATTTTGAAAAGACTTGTAATTCAGTTAGGTTGAGTTTCCTGGATTGTACGTTTTTTAGTTTTTAGTTCAATAATAAATGATGTTTTGGGATGTGTGTTTGTGTTTTTTGAGAACCTCGTTCTATTGGGGAATGGTTGTCAGACCAGAGAGAATAGTATTCAAAGGAGGTTGAAACAAAGTGATCCTTTATGGCTTCGTTTCTTTTCCTGTACATATTGGAAATGTCGAGTGGATTGTTCAGAAGGGTTGTGGAGTTGAACTTTTTCTGGTTTTAGGGTGAAATTTTTTTATTTGGTGATTTCTCATTTTTAGTATGTGAATGACACTCTTATCTTGGTCGATTCTTTATATGAGAATCTTTGACTGATAAAAGCTATTCATTGGGGGTTTCAGTTTTTCTCGAAGCTTTGTGTTAATTTTGTTTAGAGTAGTATGATAGACATTATCGTGGATCCTTTTTTATGGATATAGATGGCGATTTTCTTTAGTGTTGTCAAAAAAATCCTTTCTTTCAAATAATCTTTCTAAGGATCTTCTATTGTTTTTATAAGTTTTAATTTGTTGGGTGGGGTGTCTAGGATTAATGGTTATCTCTATATGATTTGACATTTGATTGTGTAGTTTATTTGGAAATCTAAAAACAATGTTATTTTTTAAAAAATATGTTTATTAATAAGATATGTGAAAGATAAAAGTATTTATCTTTCTTCAAAATAGTATATTAATAGGTAGGTAGCATACGCTCATATAAGTCAATAACAGTGTAAGAGTTTTTGGTCTTGGTTTGTGGGGTATCATGTTTCGATTGATAGTGGTTTGTAGTGCTTGAAATTCAGTGATTTGTAGTGCTTGAAATTTAATCTTTTTTTTTCTAGTGATGTAGTGGTTGTCGGGATGATCTATTTTTTTGATGATTGGTTAGTATTGTTTTGTCCGAGGAATATCCTTTATATTTTCTAAAACTTTTATTATTCTCTTTTTTTATGTAATAATATATATAAATTTAAAAAAAATAATCAAAAAAAAAAGTCAAACCAGTTGCTAAACTATTAGCTACATAATCTAACTAAATTGAACACAATCACAAAATCCCATTGCTAAACTATTAAAGAATTCAATAGCTAAATTGGTTGCTTAGATTTTTATGGAATATTGTTTAGCATACATTTCCTTGCTTGTAAATATTGATTTGGAATAGTAATCTAACTATCATTATATATAATCAAAAAAAATTGTAGGCAAAGTTGAATATGATAATGGACTCCACAAATGTACTGCTAAGATTATGGGATACCAAACTGAATAAAGATGGAGACACTTTAGAGATTGAAATTGATCAATACTTGCGAAACTTATCATCTGACATTATTGCAAAAGCTTGTTTTGGAAGCAATTATGTTGAAGGAAGAGAAATATTCACTAAGCTTAGAGAACTTCAAAATCTCCTTTCCAACATATTTGCTGGAATTCCAGGCTATAGGTATCTATTCTATTCTTCATCTAATGCTCTATAATTATCAACGACGAAATCTCTGTAGCACTGACACCTCTAAAGAAATGTGTGTTGTATCAGTCGTCTCTGTTTTTCATAGGTGACTATTCTAATGTAGGTATTTGCCAAACAAAACCAATAGACAAATGTGGAAACTAGAAAAAGAGATAAACTCCAAGATATCAAAGCTCGTAAAAAAACGCCAAAACGATGCTCGAGATGAACAAGATCTTTTGCAAATGATACTCGACAGCGCAAAGAAATGCGACAGTGGGGATAGTTTCTTGCCGAATTCGATTTCACGAGATATATTTATAATAGATAATTGCAAAAATATATTCTTTGCTGGATATGAGACTACTGCTATTACAGCATCATGGTGCTTAATGTTGTTATCTACACACCAAGATTGGCAAGATCGTGTTCGCGCCGAGGTGCTTGAAGTTGTTGGAAATGATGGTAATGTAGATGCAAGTATGCTTAGAAGCTTGAAAATGGTATGTTTTTCACAATCTATGTTTCAAGTTATGTGTTTCATTACATTATATTGATCATGTATATTTTGTGTGTGTCATCGGGGTCATGTTAATCTTCTCTGTATCGTTTCAATTTTATCGTTAAGATCATGTATATAAACGTATATTTGCATTGCAGTTAACTATGGTGATTCAAGAGACACTGAGGCTTTATCCACCAGCGTCATCGGTTAATCGAGAAGTTTTCAAAGACATTGTTTTCAAAGGTCTCTTAGTTCCGAAAGGAATGAATATTCACATTCCAATGCCGATTTTGCATCAAGACTCGAAGCTTTGGGGGGACGATGCACATGAATTCAATCCGGAAAGATTTGCGAATGGTGTGCAAGGAGCATGCAAGATTCCACAAGTTTACATGCCATTTGGAATGGGGTCTCGTGTATGTGTAGGACAGCATTTGGCTATGGTTGAGTTGAAGGTGATGTTGTCTCTCATTCTGTTGAAGTTTCGGTTTTCTGTATCGCCGAGTTATCGTCATTCGCCTTCCTTCCACATGCTTATTGAGCCTGGTCATGGAGTTGTTCTCAACATGACAAGAATCTAATGAAAACCAATGTAGTTTAATGAACCTTTGTCCTATTTTCTCTGAGTTCTTGATTGACCTTTGGAAGGTTAATGTAACTATTTGACAATAAAGTGTACTACAAATGCTTGTGTTTTGTTATCCTTGCTAATTATGCTACTTTCATATCATTTCTGTTTTGTGACATTTATTTCTATCAGTATGTGATTGTAACCTTTATATGATCTTCATATCTAGCATATAATCAAAAACATGATGTTTAATTAAACAGATTTTTTTTAAGTTAATCTTAAAAATTAGGCACTCACATCACAGCAATACTTCTCACCCAAGTCAATCATGTTTTTAATGGTAAAATAATATAATAATGATAATAACATGAAAATCATATAAAAAGATAAAAACCGGTAGCTCAACGAGTGTTAAATAGGTCACTACATTGAAGAAGAAAATCTTATTACTCAAAACCGAAGAAAAAGATTTAGACTCCGACGATGAAGAAATGATTTTAATCATTCAGAACTTCAGAAGATTTATGAAATGTGAAAAACAAGAAAATGAGCAACAAAAGAACGAGGGATGAGCATCCTTCACCACAATATGCTTCCAAGGTCACGGATAGTTGCGAGACATTCTGGAGCCATTTTTCATCAGGATATATCAGTTTTTGCAACCTTCTTATCATAACCGATACATTTTAACGTATCACGATACTACAAAAAATAATATATTTATCAGTCAGTTTAATATTATAACATGAATGTTCAAAAGAGTAATAAAAGATTTAGGTTATATTTCCTCCCACACATTTGTATTTGTATTGTGTTAAGGCATTCAAAGTTCAATCTCCATAACTTATTATACGGATTTCAAAGTACAAAATTTGCTTAACTCAAATTTGGAGATGACTTGTTGAGTATTAATAGTATTTTCAAAATTTTGTCAATGTGTGTAAGTAACTAATAAGGTGTATTGAACTATCCCTCTCTGAATTAAATGCTTGACACATATCTTCCAAGTTTTTAAGACTTTCCATCTTGATTAGGGTCGATTTTTTGTGGATCAAAATTCATAGTCCAGAGATCATGCCAAACAAAATTGTGCCTGCCTAATTGCCACCCACTATCCCATAACGTGTTAATACTTGCCTTAGCATCAAATTTGGAAATCAGTTGGATTAACTTTTTAGTATATCATTTATTCTTGTCTAGTCGTAATCTGCATAACAAAATTCTAATTCATCATAGAACTTTAAGAGCTTAAATTGATAATCAACATAACTAACAATACAATAAGTTTAATGGTAATGAAAAGACTCCAAATTACGTCACCTTATCTCTCCCACCCATGTTGGTGACTAACAATCTTATTTGATTTATCAATGTTAGAATAAATAAATAAGTAATGTTTAAAATATGATTAATTTTGAAGAAATAAATGAAGAATTGATTTAAAAAGTAGAAGCCATTGAATTTGTTATCTCTTCTATGATAAGCCATGGGTCAGCAATTGTGGCATTATCATCAATGCCAAATCGCTTAAACAATAGTACACATGTTTCAATTTTTTTATAATATACAAGGAAACAGGATAAGTATGCCTGAAATCTCATGTCTTGGTCTTGTTCCCTCTTTACATAGAGCCTTATATTAAATATATAAAAATAAAAATAAAAATAAAAAAGCTTATAACTGGCTAAAAATAAATATTGGTTTGGTAGTTTTTGCCAATATCATGGAATCATGATTTAGGTTCATGTTAAAGGTTAACAGTGAAAACTTAGATCTGATTGCCTCTCAAAATATAAAAGGTATGATTAGATATGGCCCTAACTTGCCAATCCAACATGATGATTACTCAAGCTCAATTACAACTACTGCCACGACCAAATGATTTTAGCTAAAACATAGTTGTTGGCTCTCAATTAGTCCATACACTAATCATACAAGTTTTAATGCGTGAAGCTGAAGCAACCTGATTTTAACATTTCAATACAACAACGTGGCTAACATTAATATGTAATGAGCATGATGATAAAGTGGAGATCATGCTTCCAACCATTTAAACCAAGCAACAAATTGTATTACAAATAATCAGCTTATTAACAGGAAGTAAAAAACTCGCCTCATGGTCAAATAAAGCAATTATCAATTCGGCAAAATAGAACGATGGTTCTTTTCTTATTTTTACCATGCTATCTTACAACATTTCACCAGCATATACAGGCTACATAAATTTACAAAAATATAGGCAAAATTAAAGAGAATAAAACTAATGCACATAGTTTTTACCATATGAATGAACATCATCACTATTCGTCTTCCCTCCCTCTATACAATCTCATAGCAGATAGATAATAAATCTGCTTGCTTTCAGCCAGTAAATGGTGTAGATGATGGCAGTTTACATAAGAGTAGCTAGCTAAAAATCTCTTCCATGATCTCATGCTAATCGACTAAAACAAAAGTTGAAGTTGATGGCGTCACAAAATGGGAATTGAGATGCTCTCGTTGTTAACATGATGTATTTCATTTTTTTCAGCCTTGATAGCAGCCACTCTAGCTGCATTGGCTGCTCTATTAGCTGCTGATACTGCTCTATTCACTCTTTCATCTACCTTGGCTACATCATAGGCTTTTTCAACTGCTCTTCTTGCTTCCTGTTTGTTCAACAAAGAATCACGTGGTTAATAATGAAAGCTCACAATACTGCAAATTATCTATCTGTTTAAGGTTTTTAATGTCTTGTTGTCTATCCTATTTTTACACAAATGAGCTAATTTGAACCATGCAGAAGAAAATGTCCAATTATCTGTCGATAATCTCAAGCTTTTACAAAAAAGAAAATGCTTTAGAGCCACAAATTTCAACAGAATGAGATAGCACGCTTATTGAATATTTGGCCATCAAATAACTCCTACCACTTATCATTCCAACAAAAACCCTTACTCAAGAAGAATTCAGTCAAAATTCTGGACTAATTTTCCTTCATATGTAGTAATGTTTCGTTCTCCCCCCTCACGAGTCCATAGAGAATATTTCACATGCATTAATAGCAAGCAACCTTTGGATATGTATATCTACTTCATATGAAACTTACAACAGATGAAAAACCAGTACATGATTTTTAAATTTAATTTACTGATAAAGAATTTCACTTAAACACGAGATACAAATCAGTATATTCAAGCAAAAAAACAAAGTAACTCATATGAAATCATAAGAATTATTCATGCAATGTTAAACACAGAAATGATTTGTACATTATTCAGATTATTCTGGGCCAATGTGTAAAACATGAGAAAATATTTGAAATCAATCCTTTTTTTCTCAGTGCTAGCTAGGAAAAGGACATTTAACAATAAATTAACAGTCTGTACCTGCACCGTATTAAGTACTCTGGAATGATTGACACCCACTGGCGAAACTGGATATGTGGCGTTCTGTGTGCTTGGAATGTCAAGAACTCCATTTTTCCAATGACCAGATTGGGTTTCCCCATTTCTAAATGTATACATTCCAAGACCGTGCCTTTTCCCTTCCTGCCAGGTTCCTTCATAACGATGACCATTTGCAAAGCAATATACCCCAAAACCATGCATCTTGTCCGCAAAATATTGACCAGCATATGTATCTCCATTTCTAAAAAAGTGAAAATAGTCGGGATTAACAAAAATTATAGAGTTATGCTTTTATTGGTGAGCAAATAAAAAAGAGGTACACCGTGCCCTACATGAATCAATTGAACAATAATGCAGTAGTGGTGATTTTCATTAAAAGAGAGGCATTCTACATGTGAGAAAAAACAGAAGGATGCATAATAGGATTAGGCTTCATTAAAAGCATGCCAAGAATCCAACTCACTATAACAAATAGAAAACTCGATGATGCAATTGCAACAAAAAAACAAAATATGAGGCATTAGTGTTGCTTATGGTCAACAAACAAGGTATTTGTCAAAGTTAGCACCACGTGTGAAATAGGCAAGGCCGACTGACAGGGGCCTACAGCCTAGCATATGTCGGGCCCAGGCCAGGTCAGGCTTTTCTCAGAGAGAGAAGGCTTAGGCTTTAAAAGCCTGTGTAGCTAAATAGGCCTGGCCAGATGCTCTAAAATAGCCTTTTAAGCACACCCGGTCATAAATTAGCCGCACGTATAACTAAAATGCATAACAGCACTGCATTTGGAGTTGTTGTACAAGACCTAGAGGTTACAAGTTTAAAGTCATGGACATCACCTCTTGAAACAAACTTAGGAGATGATTTATGCTTTTAGACTAGCTTGAAGAGGCATAAAGCACCTTGAACACCAGATACATTTTGCTCTAGAAAACTAAAAGTAACAAAAACAAAAAATAGGCCCTATAAATATCAGGCTATATATACTTCGAATATTTCAGGTTTTTCTACAGTTTAGTAATTCTATCTGTCTACTACATTATTATTAACAAAGAAAAGTTACAAACCTTACACATATGTCAAAACCCACCAGCTAGCCAGCTAGTTATTGGTGAAATGTATTACAATCCAAAGAATTATCAGAGACAATGAACAAGTCTTAATTGGTTAGCCGGTCTCAGGTATGTATGATTGACCGAGTTCATGCCTATCTTTTCCTTGCTTACTAATCCTTAAAACAAAACCAACCCTATTTTGCATCTGAAATCAATACTTATTCTACCTAATATATGGCCAAGTTGCAAAACAGAAGCCCAAATCCTAAGATTCAGACAAAACAAAGAAAATAATGAAAAAAATATATCATTTGATCAAACAAAACAACCATGTCTATTATTCACCACAGCACCAATGAAAACAACACAATGAAGACATGTAATCATGTTGAATTTGTGATTCAGCGTGTCTAAATCAGACAACATCCACATATAATTATACCAGCATCATATAGAATAAACACAATAAATACTGATTGATATGATTTGCTAATTCTGATCCCAAAAAAGAAAATTACGATTTGATGATTCTAACAGTAATTAATTGATCATAACTGCAAAAACAATCCTACAAATCAAGATAAAAACAAAGTTACCTAAAATGATAGTGGCCAAGACCATGCTTAACACCCCACTTGAATTCTCCAACAAATCTACTCCCATCATCACAAGTATGAACACCAGAACCATGACTCTGTCCATTCAACCATTGACCAGCATAAACATCCCCAGTATAAAATCTATAAACCCCAAACCCATGTCTCAATCCATCTCTATACTGACCCTTATATCTACTTCCCTTAGACCAAGTCTCAACACCAAAGCCATCATATTTCCCATCAACCCAATCCCCTTCATATCTCCCACTCATATTATAGTAATAAACCCCACTCCCACAACACTTCCCTCCTTTCATCTCACCTTCATAAACGTCACCGTTTGAATAAACCCTAACCTCTAACACAACCACCGTACTAGTTAACTTGTTCCTCTCCTCTTTCTTCTCCTTCCGCCTCCGCCGCCACCGCTGCACAGTCAGAACTATGGGAAGCGACGGTGAGGATTTAAATTTGAGAGACAGAGAGAAGAAAACCGCGGCGGAGAAAGCGAAGGCGGAGAGGAAGTTAAAGAAGAAGGAGTGAGTAGGACGGGAGAGTAGAAAGTAGAAAAACGGAAAGGAGAGTAGGAGAACGAATCGGAGACGGTGGCGGAGACGGCGGAGTGCGGCGAGGGAGAGGGAATACAATTGGGGGAAATTGAAAAAATTTAGGGATTTAGAGGGTTTGATTTTGTGATTTTTGTGATTGTGATTGTGATGATAATAAATTGGTGAAGAATTGTGATGCTGTTGTTGTTGTTTGTGATGAATTGAATTGTAAAGTTTAGGGTTGAAATCGGAAGAAATTCCGGTGCTTTCTTTTCCGATCTGAATTTCCGATTTCTTTTGATGCATTACATTAAGCTTTCAAACTTGTTCTTCTATTTTTTTTGTTTCTGTTTTTGTTCGTTGCGATATTTTCTATTTTGAATATATGAAATGAAATGGATTAGGATGTTGATGATGTTGCGTTTTGTGTTTTAAATGAAGCGCGTAGGCGTCGTTTTAATTGAGGTGAAAATAATAATAATAATGTGAAGAATGGTAAAAAAAACGTGAAGGTTTGAGTGAAGTGAAATGAAAGTGGTGTTTTTCTTATTGTATTTTTATGTTATATTGATAGAAAAGTGTGAAATTTTGATGAAACGGAAAATGAAAGGCGTGATGGTTGTGCATTGGAAGTGTCGTTTGGAATGAGTTCGATTGGATGGATTGACGAAGACAAAAGTCGTCCGTTTCAAGTCTTAAAAATGAATGGATGAAGTAACCAACAAGTTGGACGAAATTTCCCCCTACAACTAGTATAGTTTGATTATTTGTTTAGTTAGAAAGAGGTGGAAATAAATTAGGTTGAGTTAAAATTTATAAAACTACATCTTTAAATCACTATAACTATAAGTTACATTGACAATAAATTAGGTTGAGTTAAAATTTACAAAACTACATGTTTAAATCACTATAAGTTACTTTTGTCAATGGTTTAAAACTTGGAATATTTTTTTTGTTGTAATTGGAGTTTGGGTAGTGAGATTGTGAGTGTTTGAAAATAGGTGAACACTCCAGTATCCTTAATTTAGTTGGGTACCGGTACCTTTAACCAATCAAAAGTTATGATTCAATGTCATGTCATTTTATTGTATTATTTTATTTTAAAATAAATTAAAATATTCTCATAATTTGTACTAAAGGTACCGGTACTCAATTACTTATCATGGGTATCAAAGAATTTACCTTGGAAATATTGTGTAAATTTCCCTTTTTAATAGAAATATATGCAGCAACTCAACGAAGTTGTATTTTTGGTCGAACCCCGTTATCAATCTTGTGTTTTATTATTTTGCAATTATCATTTTTTCATTAATCTGACTTTGGAAAAATATGTTGTTGTTTCCTAATAGTGGTGTGGTCATGCTAGATAGTGCGAGTCAAAAAATTTGGATCATCCCATGAAAAAGTTTAGGTTGAGTTAAAATTTATAAAACTACATGTTTAAATCACTACTTTTGTCAATAAACAATCTTAACCTTACAAAAATATTTATAAAAAAAACATAAAATAGTTCCAAAAAAACATGAAGGCGTAAGGTAGACCCACATATACCGTATCTTTTAACCTTATAAAAATGTTAATGTATGTGTTCAGAAAAGTCTACAAAAAAAATGGAACAGGATGGGTGTTAGTTACTTTTATTTATTAACTACCTATTGTGAAACAATCTTAACCAAGAAGTAATATTAAATTATCCACTATATTAGTTTACTTGGTCATGTTGGCCAAAACATAGTCACCGAGTTTAATTACTTAATTAGCAAGATTATTTAGTCAAGAAGGAAGTTACTTGGTCACGGAGAAAACTTTGTCATGATGTAAATTTGGACATCAAGGTATTCAAGACCAAGATCACCTATAAATAGGAGGTGATGGTGAAGATTGAAATTCATTCCAACATTGAGAGAGAAAAACATTACAAGCTTAAGAGAGTTTCAAGAGAATTAGAGAGATTTCTAGTTAGTGAAGTTTTTAGTGTAATTGGATTTTGGGTAGTGAAAGATTGTGAGTGTTTGAAAATATTTTGTGTAAATTTTCCTTTTTAATAGAAATATATGCAGCAACTCAACGAAGTTGCATATTTGGTCGAACCTCGTTATCAATCTTGTGTTTTATTATTTTGCAATTATCATTTTTTCATTAATCTGACTTTGGAAAAATATGGTGTTGTTTCCTAACAGTGGGGTGGGCATGCTAGATAGTGCGAGTCAAAAATCTTGGATTGTCCCATGAAATTTTTTAGACAAAACGAGTATGCTCTGCGACTCATGTGTGTTTTTCCACCTCTACTAGTCATTGTTGATGACTACAACAAGTGGAATTGCATAAAATTCCTGAAACACAATGATGAATCATAATCAAGTGTTCCAAGAGTTTTTAAATCAAGTCAAATTCAATAAATATTTAAAAATGGTTAATATTAGAAGTGAACACGACAGAGAATTTGAAAACAAGCCATTTAAAAAACTTTATGTAGAAAACAACATTTCTGGTGGAACGAGGAAGCTTTCATATGGAAGAATGCAAATTATTCAAATCTAAGATACGTCCAACGGCTCCTTGCATCACGCGCCTAGTAAATAACAGATTGTTATAACCTCCCCATTATATAAAGGATACGCGCGCGAAAATTCAATGCACAATTTTAAATTAAATTTCATCCACTTTTGTTCCCCACATACTGACTTGGGTATTGGAATGTTAATCTTACAGATCAGTCATTCCTCCTCGACATCAAAAGCTTATATATGTTGTTGTCCTCAACAACCATTAATTCATCAACCAATTCTAGTTCCGCAACAAAACAGTGGTGCCTTTTTTGGGAATTGACTTTTGATTCCAACAGTTCCACCAATCTCACATTCTCTCTTTGATCCATTTATTCGAAAATTCCTATATTTTTCCAGATCATAGTTCTCGAAATTGAACATTGGATCTCTCACTTTATACCTACTCAAATAGCTAATCAACCTCGATTTCTTGAATTTCCAAGTTTCTGACTTCCTAAACTTTTAGCGAGGGTATGATTTAAAGGTATTTGTCATGTTGGCTTGCACGAAGCAGTTGCATCTATTGTCGTTGCTCAAGCAATGATCATTCAACCACTCCACCTCTTTGTAGAGATATTTCATATTAAGTTATGGCAAATATGCCGTTGCATCTGAAACTACTCAAACCTCCTCATATTGTAATATCTACTCCATTGCATCTGATGAGACTTCTGATAGCACCGCTTGCTTCACAAGCAAAAACATTGCTTGGTTTTTTACTGTTGTGAACCAATATTGTAATATAAGGCACAAATGAATTATTGAACTACATGTATAACATTGTTCGGCAACATAATTCAAAGTCGATAAAGGAGAGGTTACTTTGTATTGAAGAAAGCTCACACAATGTGCATCCAAGAGGAAGTGTTGTTTATGAGACCCTGCCAAAGAGAACCTGAGTGGGCTTCTATGAGTCATTCCCGTCGAGAAGAGACGATGCTTTAAAATTACTGAAGCATATGGAGAGCAAGAAGCATAAGACACCTCCTATGAGCCCTGAAGGAAACTAAGGCAACCATGTTCCTCCACATGATCATGCAGAGAAACCATCGTCAAAGATTCTATAAAAACATCCTTATACAACCGCATTTTGGACAGTAGAATAGGAAATTCTTTAGACAAGCCTCAAAAGTTGGGTGAACACAATGGGAAATAAAATCATGTCGAGCACATGAAACTCGTCAACAAACGGTTAAACTACTTCCACACTGACAAAACTTCCAAGTCTAAACTATTTGCGCTAAACTTGATAGGATTGACCAGATTATGGTTCAACACTCTATCGGACTGGAGCATCAAATTTTGCGTTGACCGATGCGAGAGCTTCTTCGCTCACTTCAGAACCTGGAATAGGCAGTCAGTAATACTAATCGCCTTAAACGGGATTAAATAAGGAAGGAATGGGACTCAATAATCTTACATCGACTATTTCACCCAAGTGGGCGTGGAAGTAGAAAGAGTTGAAGAAGGTCTCAAATGTTGGATATTCGAGAAAGGACTATTGTGGGATAGTCCCTTCAGATAGAAGTTGGAAAAAGATAAGCATGTATTGTGAAAGTGTCGTTGAACAAAGCTCATTCTTTCATCAACTTAGAGGAAAAGTTGAACACCTGATTCGACAATCCGGCAACAACTAACGCCAATTCTAGTCGTTTGGTGGGGAAGTATTTTCACCGGCGGAAAGATGAATCTGATTGAGGAATGCACAGTTGGTAGCATAAATATACTTTTTTAACTCATCAACCAAAAAGATTTATCAACAATTCGCCAACACTAAGTTCTAAAAGAGAAGATTCATAAATGTTTTTCCCATCAGAGAGTCATCCCGAACAGACAGGATGAAATATTTTCGCTTCCACAAGGGCCACAATCACAACACTGATGATTGCATCCAACTGAAATATGTCATCGAGGGACTGATCAAGAGAGGTTGCTTGTTCGAATATGTGAAAAGGGGGAGAAAGTGAGTTAGAGATTACCTAAGAGTAACTCTCCCTCGAAAGTTGTAGATGTCAATATTAGTAGCGAAGATAAGGAAGAGTGTCTTGACACATTAGGGAGCATCTCAGGCAAACATCTCGTCCAAGGAGATGATGAGAAATATCGCTCAAATGTTGATCGTCCATAAGAAAGATGAAGGAATGTTAACCAAAACCCCTGACACACCAATGCTCTGGTTCCGAGATTGCAAGAAAATCAAAGGAACCCCTGACACACCAATCCTCTAGTTTCGAGACTACAAGAAAATCGAAGGAACCCCAAACAAAAGCTTTCCTTTGATCATAATAGATAGGATTGAACATTTTGATGTTTCCCCTGGATTCTAATCATTTATGGTAGTTTGTGTGATATCATGTATTATGAACTATTTGATAAGATGGGTCTCGATAGAGGAAATTTATAGCCATGTGAAAGGTAAAAAAAGATATAGAGAAAAAACTCTACTAATAAAGAAAGAAACTACTCAAAGCGGTAAGTGATTTCGTTATATAAACACTTTATATTGAAATATTAAAATTTGAATTTGTTCTTAATTTTGTTTACATCATATATTGAGTGATATTTGTAAACATAAACACTTGTATTTTATTTTACTGTATTCATCAAAAGGATAACTTGTATATAAGTTCTTCGCGAAGAGAAACAGAATAAGTTGTAGTAAGTTTTTTTGTGGTTGAGAAATTTAAAGTAAACTTTGTTGAATTAGAAATTAATAAAATTGTAAATAATTAAATTATAGTAAAAATATCTTGTGTGAAGGAACAGCCGCAGCTCAAATAACATTTCCCCAAACATTTCAAACTATCATCACTGTTTTCAATCATGTAACTAATTGCATAAGTTTTATCACGTTAGTATACTCATATACTATAAACCTTATTTACCAAGAAACATCCACAGTATATTAGAAACAAACTCAAACCAAAACTGAATTTCTTTTAGTCCTAGCCTTGTGTATGCTTTCAAATGAATTTGATTTACTACATAATCTGTATTAGCATTTAATTATCTTAATGAAACAGTATGCATGACAATACAGCTAAAGAAAACAGCAACCAAATCATTCCCCATTGAAGAAGCAAAACCAGCAAACTAAATAGTAATCAATAATATGTTACTGATACACTTGACTAACCTTCAAAATTTATGTTCATAAATCCAAATCAAATATAACAATAATCCAAGGACATACAAAAGTTTCAGCAAAGACTTTCAAAACAAAAATGACAAAATTGTAAACCGGTTCCTTTCTAACTCTCGGTCTGCTCCCTCAACCTTCGGATGGTGCTCCGAACAGTCACAGCACTGGCAGTACTGTTAAAAAAAACAAGCAAAAACAGAATCACAACATTAGCAACTAACTATATACAAGCAAATAATCAGATGAGACAACAAAATTTGTGTGGAATATTCTTACTTCAAAGTGTAAGCACCACCAGCCTTGACCTTTCCACAATCTTTGCAGCCCCAAATTCCAACAGCCTTCCTCTTAACAGCATACTGCATACAATGAAATCATAACAGCAAATTGAGAGCATACTCAACCAACACAGTTCAACAAATTCATCACAAAAACAAACAAAAAAACTACCTTTCCGCAAAACTCGCAGAAGAATTTACTGTGCTGACTGACTTCCATCTTCTTAATTTGCTTCCTCAAACTAGCACCATATCGGGTACCTGAAATTTGAACACAAACAAATCAGTTATTACCAATTACATCACATAAATAAAAAACTATATAAACAGAAGAACTACATCTCCAGTTAACAGCTAAAATGTACACATGATTAAGAACTCAGTTGGATATCTATAGCCTCTATTCGACAAAACAATGTACTAAACTGCACAACACAGAAGAATAACAAATTGTTCAAATTCACTCATATTTCTAACTTAAAAAACCATAAACTAATTTTAGCTAAGAAACTCATTTATACTAAACCCTAATTGAAATTCAAAAGCATAAATTGATCTAAACCCACTAATATATTTAGGGTTAGAACAAAAACCCTAATAGTCATTTGAAATGAAATAAATCTCTCAACTAAATAAACAAAACTTCAAAATAATAAAGGAGAAATCTCAAACCAAAAACTACAATACAATCACTTTTCTACAAAACTGAAAAACACAAACAAAACGATAGAACGTACCGTATTTGCCGACGATACCGGCCTTCTTGGTTCTCTTAGTCTGTAAACAAAATCACAAACAATAAACACATAAATTAACAAACATAAGATCATGATTAAGTGAAAAACGCTGAAAAAACAACAAAATGGGAAACAAGAGAGAAAATAAACCATTTTGGAGTGGGTTGAAGGGAAGCGGTGAGAAACGAAATTGAGCGGCTGCAAAACTACAGCAAATCGTTTGCATTAAGGGTTTGTGAGGAATACCTTATAATATTGCGGGTATGGGCTTAGAGAATGGACCACAATAATGGTCCATGTATATTTTAGAATTTAACCTACCACCTCTAATTTTATATCTGCCCCCTCATATTTTAACTCAATATAACAATGTTTCTCTTGTTTTTGTCTTAAAATATATATATATATATAATAAAAAAAAATTAAGATTCAAATTTATATAACAATGCTCCGACCCACCATTCAAATTTCAAATTTAAAAATCAATTTTCCTCTTTTATCACTCTTTAATATCATTTTCTCTTTCATTCTTTTACATTCTCATTATCTCAAAGATCAACAAGGAAGATGATGAACACACTAAAAATCTTAGAGCATGAATCAAGACAATATCGGAAAAGAATAGAGAAGATGAGATTCAGGCAAATAATCTAAACTCCCTTATCCAGTTTTTGTTTTTCCTCTTCTCTTCAATGTAAACAAGTTGAGCTCCATCATCTCTTCACTATAAACAATTTGAACTCCCTCCTTTCATTTTCGATTTGTTGTTGTTATATTCAGTTGAGTATGATCTATTATGGTTGCAACATGATTTTTGAACATGCTCAATTGAATTAGGTGGATGATATATTTGCATTTGGAGTAGAGGTTTTCATTCACAAGGAAAGCAACACAGGTACAAGAGAATCTTTAATAATGATGAAGGGTACCCTGCCCTACAAGCACGTTTTGGAAATCAAAGACTTCTCAAAGTTAGATTCAGAAAGTTGTGAATTTGAACCATTCAATGTTGGACATTACAAATTGTACGAATAACTAACCTGCATACAAAGAGTTTTATATGTTGAACTCAACTTGAAATTTGATAAATTACCAATAATTTATTAAATTATAGTTATGCTATTTTTTGCAGGCAAATAAAACTTTATCCAAAAGGAAGAGGCGTTGAATTGAGAATATATCAAACCTTTCTAATTTTATAATCACTTGTTGTCTCACCCTAATTTATAATTTCCCTGAGTTGGTTCTCAAGTCTTGGTTTGGTTGTTCGAATTAGGGTTTTATTCTTGTGAAAAAACTTAAATTTGATTTTAAAGAGATTTAAGTTTTTCTTATCATTTTTTATTTCTAATTATTCCTAGTTTCTTTTTGACAAAACTTTTATTTATTATTTCTATTTTTCACTTTTGTACGATGTTCTATCAATTTTCGTCAAATATTTAAAGTGGAATTCGTAGTTGATTTTTTATCTTAAATTGCAATAAAATTGTGTTATATTCTTTACTGGTAAATTTTATATCTCACACCAACTTATTTTTCTTAAAAACAACAAATGAAAATGCAATATTTTATTGAGTGAATATTCATTAGTTAATATATGTTTTTTCTGTATTATTTTTTGAGAGACTATTGCTTGTGAACTTAAAAAACGGAAACATATAAGTTATATCACGAAATTTATTATATAAATAATTAAAATTAAAATAAATAATAATAAAAAATATTTATTTATATTTTTACACACGTATTCATTAATAAAACTAACAAACAAATACCGACGTGTCCATTTAGACTCTAGTTTGTTATATAACATAAGTTATGCACTTTATCAACTTATTGCTTTCTTCCAACAATACGACACTATTACAACATTAGATTTTATCCTATAATTATAACTTTTTCATTTATTGTAATAGGTTTATAGATATTTTATATTTATCAGAAAATGATAACTATTTGTATTTTCAAATGCCAATACAAGGAATGTCAATGACATAACATGTTTCATCAACCACTAAACAAAAAGAACAAAAGTGATTTCTTCTTGTTTAATTATTCCATCATGTCCACTATTTTCTTATATTAATGTATTTCATCAATCTTTGCTTTTTTCATGCTCCATGCACTTAATTTCTTGATCTTAACATCAACAGTTCCATTATTAAACACATGAAGGTGTGCTTTATCATTGATTGCCAATGTTGGATAAACTCTTGATGTGATGCATGCTCTTCCTTGCCCCCCAAAACTCTCCACCACAGAGTGATCTATCTGCCAAAAATAAAGTAATACAAAAACTTGTTAGATGCTTAAGAAGATAGAACACTATATTTTTGTTGTAGTTGGAACTTACCAAGATTCTTATTGACAACTCATCATGAATAGGGTTAACATCCACAAAAGTTCCATAAGTGGTTAAATCATTCTTGTGATTCAAAGAAGACCTATAATGAAAATACATAAAAAAAAAATACTTAAAATAATTGACACTTTAGTTTGGTAAGAATTTGATGGATAATGAATGAGGAGAGACAAGTACCTGCTTTGGTCACTACACATGAGCACAACATGTTTTTTGTTTGCTCTAAATACCTTAAAGAAAATTGATGTGTATTCTTGCATGTCCTTTGATGCCAAAACTAGTAAACCAAAGGGTCCTAATCCTGTCTCTTTTACTTTTGAACCATTTTCAGTGCATAGATGTTGAGGGTCCATTTTCCAACTAGGGTCTAATGCTTGTGCCTTTTCAAGATCATTCACTTCAAATGATATTTCAATATCAGCCTGAAAAGGAAGTGGCAAATTAATGGAAAATTTCATTATAAATATATCTTAATTTGAGTAATTCATATTATTGGATTACAAAATAATTAAAATACTAAAAATATATATTATATTTATCTCATAGTAATTTTAATAATAATGGTATTTGACGATGTTCGGACTTCAGCTAAAAGAATTAATAATCTTAATAATAGTTGATAATTAACTATAGTTAGATGGATTATCAATGATCATCGGTGGTTCTGTTTTCGCGTTAATTACAACAAAAAATTGTATTTTTTTTTATTTTAAATTTTTAGTAAAAATTTATTTTAAAATTGAATTAAAAAAATCACCTGTGCTGCTGTGACACCAGAAATCTCATGCAATGTTCCTCTCTTTAACATTTTTGAGTGCAATTTTAAAGATGATTTAATACGAAGTTTTTCAATCTCAACTATAGGCCATTGAATCAATTGCTTTCCTGATTTATCAAGCCAAATAGTCCTCGGAATTGCCTGCAAATAATTTAGTAAAGTATTATTAATCATGTTCATAACATAATATTTTCATGAAATCATTTATAACTAATTCATAAAAAAAATTAATAAAAAGCAACAAATTGTTACCTGAATTCCAGACCAACCTTTTTGTACATCATCCTCTTGAATTGAAGATTCATTAATCCAACCCCATAACACCCTTCTCTTTTTCACGCCATCATAAAAAGTTTTTGATGCATAAAACTTTCCATAATCATATCTCAAAACCCTAGATAACTCATTATTATTTTCCTCAAACCCTTTATCAGGATTAAACACATCCTTAATAGTATCATAATTTCCAATCAAATAATAATCATGTGACACATCAAATAGACTAACCTTAAGTACATGCTTAATTGAACCATCAATCATCAATATTGGAAAAAAATCAGGACATTCCATCATTCCAATTTTTTTGGCTGAATAAAAAAGTTTTTTACTTTCAACCCAATTAACAAAATCTTTACTTTTAAATAAAAGTGTAATTCCCTTATTGCCCTTTTCTTGGCTTCCAACAAGTACCCTCCATAATCCATCATGATGATCAAACCAAGCAGTGGTAGGGTCCCTAAATGATGTTGCATTAATTTTGTTACCTATAGTTGGCATCATTAATGGATTTTTTGGTGATTTTATCCATTCTTTAAGAAATGGGTCAGATGCATTTTTTGGTATAGCTAAATTTTGAGTTTGGTGGTTATTTTTGTCAATTCCTGTGTATAAGATGTTTGGTTTGCTTTTGGAGAGAAATGTGACTGAACCTGACCAACAACCATTGATGTCATAGGGTTTGGTTGGAGTAAGAGCATGTTGTAATGTGAACCAATTCACTAGGTCTTTCGAAACTGAATGCCCCCAAACAATGCTATTGTTGCTCCATTTTGTACCTTTTGGATTGTGTTGGTAGAATATATGGTATAATCCCTTGTATCTCATAGGACCTAATCCACATACAAAAATATTTTAGTTAATAATATATATATATATATATATATATCAAACAGGACATGTCCATTTTAACATTTTGTCCCACAAAAATCCAGAAAAAAGTTAGACAGACAAAACATATGAGGGTACTGATCTAAAATTTTAGTTCATTTAACAAAAAGATGAACGTGTGAGGTGGGTATACTGATCTTGCATCTTTGAAAATTACAAGTTGCAAAAATTCTTATTAATTTCTATACATGTCCCGAAAAAATGGGACGAGCGAAATTGAAATAATAAAAAATGCAAATTTAAAATTTTGATTCCAAAAAAAAAATTGGAGTAAAATTGAAATATTCATTTTGTCACCGCTATCTGCATACTCTATAAATGTATTTATATGGATAAGAGTAAGAGTAGAACTAACCGTTAGGATCTGCAAGTCCATTCCATATTTCCACCATATTATGCCAAGAGTAAGAAAAAACAAGAAACATAAAACTCATAAGATAAATTAAAGTGAGTATAAGGTGGATGAGTGTAATGTCATGAAAGGAGGTTATTAATTGAATAAAAATTAATAAAATTGAAGTAAGTACCATTCATCCAATTTTTGGAAGGTTGGAAGTGAAAAGAAGGCTTATATGTTTGGTTCAAATTAAAGGTGCGAGTTTGATGGAAAGCTTCAATATGGACAACACCATAGAGAATAATGAAGGAAAATATAGACAACAACCAAGAAGTTCTCATGTTGTAGTGAAGAAATGATATGGGAAACTAGTGCCTTGTGACCATATATTTATAGATAGAGATTGTTGGCAAGTAGAATTTACATATTGGAGAATTCACAAGTCTCCACCCAAAAAAATGGATATTGTTACTCTTGAGTATAAATCATACATATATGAATAATTTATAATGTTTTATTATTTTCCTCTTTTATTATTTTTCTCTATTAGAGATATATCATGTTAGGATATATAACTACTTTTTCTATTAATTAAGAAAATATATATATATATATATATATATATATATATATATATATATATAGAGAGAGAGAGAGAGAGAGAGAGAGAGAGAGAGAGAGAGAGAGAGAGAGAGAGAGAGAGAGAGAGAGAGAGAGAGAGAGAGAGATTCTTATTCCAGAAGTAAATTTTTAAATCTTACTTCACATCTTGATCATTGATTATAATAATTAGCCAGCAATTAAATACGAAGAGAGAAACAATTAATCATATGTTAAATAATTATTAATTATTATATATAGAGTGGAGATATTTTTACTCACATGTTGAATATGGAGAGAGAAACAATTAATCACATGTTGAATAAAAAAAAATTTTTGAATCAAAAAAGAATTATATTAATTCAAAAAGTCAATACAAGAACAAGGTGATCGTAAAAGATCCAGCCAACAAGACAAGCAAAGCTAACAAAAAAGAGACAATACCCTATATCATAAAATTAGTGATATAAGGTCGGAGTCTCTCGCTATACCACCCCCTATAAACTATAGAGTCAATAATATTATCGACAATTTTCTGCTTATTTACATGATTCCCAAAACACATATCATTCTAATACCTCCAAACACCATACAAAGTTTCTGATACGGCGAGACGGAGAATAGAAGCATTCCACCATTTCCATTTAAAATGCGCTTTGATCCAACAAATTTCTTTCGACCATTTTTCGGGGATATGACTGATCTGTATCCAAGCCAGAACCTTCATCCAAACCAGTTTTGTTTTATGACAGTCAAAAAACAAATGATCTGTAGTTTCCTCACAAGGACATAAACAACATCTAGCATTATCCAACAAACCAAAATTAAAAAGTTTAGACTTGGTTGGAAGTCTACCATGGCATGCTTGCCAAAGAGTCATAACAGCTCGGGGTCTAGCGACATTACCATAAGCGAGCCTACTCCACTCCATCCGTTGCTCACCCTCACACCGAAGCTTCAAGTAAATGGATTTTGAAAAGCGCTCCTTAGACAACGCTTTTGATTTTATTTATTTTTTAAAAATTTTAAGACCTTAGACAACGCTTTTGAGAAAGCGTTGTCCAATATATACCTTTAAAAGCGTTGTCTAAAGGGCGCCTTAGACATCGTTTTTTAAGATATTTTGTGAACAGTTTCCGTGTTTTATTTGTTTTCACTTATAGAAGCGTTTTTTTAAATAAGCGTTGTCTAAGGTGCGTTGTTAAATGTCATTTTTGGCATAGTTTGTGTCTTCGTCTTTTCTGAATTGTTTGTTTAAAATCACGGTTGTGATTGAGGGGGAGTGAGAGAGATCTCATATCTAGGAGTTCCTAAGTAGAACTTGCATTGGGTAGTGATTAAGTGAGAAGATTGCAAACTGTAGGTGTTTGTTGTGGATATTTGAATTGATACTACTGATAATGGAGTTCCTTCCTGGATTGGTAGCCCCCATAGTAGGTGTGTTTGCATCGAATTATGTTAACAATTCCATGTGTTCTTTATTTATGTATTTGCGTATTTACTTGTTTTTAACTTGTCGGATATTGGTGTCGTGGCATCATATTCGACATCGTATATCAGCTGTCAGAATTTCAGTTGATGTTGTATATTGTTGTTCTCGTTGTTGCATATTGTTGTTGTTGTTGCTGCATGTTATCGTTGTTGGTTAGGTGATTGTGTTCAATCACGGTGTAGGGTGTGATCCTGAAATAGGGGTCACATTGGACCGTGAAATAGGGGTCACATTGGACCGTGAAATAGGGGTCGAAAGTGTAATCATGAAAGAGGGGTTGCATTGGACCATGGAAAAGGGGTCGAGAGTTTCGATGAAAACTGCATCATGAAATAGGGATCAATTATTAGTACCACGTGCATTGAGTCCATGGTTGAGTTTTATTTGCATGCATTGTTGTTGATATATATGATGTTGATGTTATGTTGTTGATGTGTTCGTTGTAGATGTGTAGTTGAGTTGTGATTCTTATTGTGATAAGTATGTTGTTGTTGTACTTACGTGATATATGTCTTATATTTATATCATTTTTCTCTTTTAATTGATTTAAGAATCTCACCCTTTTTGTTTGAATGTTATCCCTCTGTTGTCAACGTGTAGATACTCATGAGTAGTCGTGGTCGTGGTTGTGGCGTCCGCTCTGATACGTAACATGAGAATCAGGAGCAACATTTTGTCATTTTAGTTTAAATTGTTATGTTTAGAACATGTTGGCGTTACTTTGGAAGTTTTTAAACTGTTTCTATTTTGATGATGACATTACTATTTAATTTTTCTACTACTTATGTCAAACAAAATTTTCGTTTTATGTTATGTATCAAACCTTTGAGAGCATCTTTTTTTTTAAAGTTAAAAGTAGCATCTCGAATTGAGGATGAAATTTTACTCTGATTGTTGTATTTTATTTATTAAAAATGACGTGGAATATTCAGGTTGTTATAATACTAGTGCACATATTTCACAATTCTTATGAATATTGTTCCAAATTCTATTGATAGTCCCTAGAAAATCCATAAAACACAAAAAAAAAAACATGAACACTTAGAAGCCCAAAAAATCAAGAATATATTAAAAACTAGGGGTGGCTAAACGGGTCGCCCGCCCGCTCCACCTAAAGCCCGTCAAAAAAAGAGCGGGACGGGCATGCCCGTCAAGTTGAAATGGACATAAAAGTCTAGCCCGCCTTCAAAATTTATTTATTTATTTCTATTTTTTAAATAAATTAAAAGGTTTTTTTTTACATTTCAATAAAAAAACATCAAACCAACATTTAGAAAACATAAATGACAAAAGACTAAACTCATTAAGTATTAATCTTCAATAAAAAATAGAGCTTTCAACATGCTTTCACCTAAAATATAAGCAAAATATAAGCAAAAATGTTTATTTCATAGGTGCGGTGGGCTTTAACGGACGACGGGTTTTGACAGGACGGACTTTGGTGGGAGGCGGACTCAAAATCACAATCCAATCCACCATTTTTAGGCGGATGCGCGGGTCGGCCCGACGGGCCACGACCCGTTTTGTCACCTCTATTAAAAACCCATAAAACCACTTTTATGGAAGAAATATCTAATAATTAATACAATTAAAATGTATCATAGAAAATAAAATCATCATCCTTTAGGGTATGTTTGGATTGCTGATTTCGGATGAGATGAAATGAAGCGGTAACTAATGATATTTCATTGTCTGGATTTGCAAATAATGGATGAAATGGAATGTAACATGATGAAATTTATTCCATCTGATTTCCCATTTTTCATGTCATCTAATTTGTGATGTATGTGATGGAATGCGAAAATTTTAATAAAATAACCAAAAAGGAAGTGAAATTTATATTCCGTTCCACTACATTCCGCTCCGTTATGTTTCATTCCACTTCGTTTTGTTATGTTCCATCAATCTAAACTTAGCCTTAGACAAATGTTGCGACGAAGAAGGATTTATAGATCTAATGAATTTAGCCACACATACTGCAAATGCAGAGAGTAAGCCAACATGTAATTTGCTATCTTAGACACCCTGTGTACCTATGAATTTCAAAATAACGAAGAAGATATAGATTATATAAAAAATCTAAAAAACCTTTTTGAGTGATTCATTTTTCTCTCGTTAAATATTACATGTTCCTTGCCACGTTACCGAAAATTAATGATGTAATTATTGTTGTTGGAATGAAAAAGACTTATTTGATACTATTTGAAAAATAAATAAATTAAAATGATTTATTTTAAAAATTAAGAAGGAGAAAAAATATGACGTATAAATGTTATAAAAAATGTTAGTGTGTTTGATTTAAATGAGAAATATTGGACAAAACAATACTACACACTACATAATCTATAAGAAATCAACAACCAAGCATGGGTGAAATCTTACCTTTTCATCAGCAAACAACCACAAAGATGGTCGAGCCACTATTTTATGAAATAAAAGACAAATAAGACCAAAGAGCAAATTGTGAACTGTAACACAAACAACTCCATTATACTACAAGAAAAATATGTTTTAGCTGCAAACTTTTAGCGTTGGTCCCGACTCCGACGCTATTAGTATTAACTTTACGTCAAAAAAACATCGCTAATGGTTAAAAACATTTGTTTTAATTTTTTATTATTAGTAGCGTCGGTTGTGGCCGACACTAAATTTATATAAATGATTTTATTTAAAAATTCTTGTAATTTCATTCAAGTGTTTAGATAATTATTTATTTTTTACATAGTAGCGACGACTACTTGCAACGCTTATATTAGTGCGAAAATAATTTGTTTCCCTATAAATTTTGTTCTTCCTTTTTAAAGTTTTAGATAAATATTTATTTTTTCATAGTAGCGACGACTATTTACGACGTTAATATTGGTACGAAAATAATTCATTTCTCCCCACAAATTTAGTTACATTCTTTTATAGTTTTAGATAATTTTTATCATAGCAACATTTTAAACTGACATTAATATTAGTGCCAAAAAGTTCATTTCCCACAAAATTTAGTTACTTTTTGTATTGTTTTAATTATTTATAATAATACTTTCTATTAAAATTATAAATTAAAAAAAAAAAACTAAAAACTAAATCTATAAAATTTAATGTGGCAAAGAAATTTGATTTTAAACAGAAATAAATATAAATAAATAAATTGTGAAAAAAACAAAAAAGAAACATTTAGCGTCGATTATATCTGACGCTGCATAAAATTTGTAAGGATATAACATTAACAAAAATCGGCTCTAAATAAAATATTTAAAAGAAGTAAAACCAGTAGCGTCCGTTATATGCAACGTTAATAAACATGATACTTGATAATTAGCGACGAATTTGAGCGTCGTAATATTTTTTTAAAAAAGATACTAGCGGCGACTTCTGGCCGACGCTACAACACTGAAGAGATTATGTAAGTGACACTTTAAACCGCCACTAGGTGAACCTTCCATCGACTTTTGCCGACGCCACTGCATTGAAGAGTTTGTCTTCGTGTCGCTTTAAAACGCCATTAGATGATTCTTACGTCGAATTTTGCCAAGGCAACCTATTTAAAAAATTATAAACTAGCGTCGGTTTTTGTATTTTACCGTTAGGCTGGCGTTATTAATAGCCGACACAATTTTAGTGACGACTCGTGATTATATTTTGCTTCCACCTTTAGGATGTCCGCCCCGATCTCGACACTAAGTCGTCGCTAACACGCGTTATTAATAGCCGACACAATTTTAGTGACGACTCGTGATTATATTTTGTTTCTTGTAGTTTTAGCAAATAAATATCTTAAACTAAACCCAAAATATCCCCTGTCAGATCATTGTATTAAATGGGTGGCGTAGATGATATACGAAATAAACAATTACACGAAATCAAAGGTGGATGAAAAGAAAGTAAATATGAAACTAATCAAATATAGGATGAGATACAAACTGTAATGTTTGATGAAACTAATTAAACTTGAGTCTTCCAGCATATCCTCCACCAGCTGTGAATACTCTATATATTCTATCGATCTACTATAAAAACTCAATAAATCAGATCAGATCACAATTTCAATATGAAAGCAAACTAATCAATCCACTTTCAATACAAATCTAAGATACATATAAAGAGCAGAATAAAGGTTAAGAAATAAGCAAAAAGTATTAACAAATATAAATTGTAGTATAAGGTTAAAGTATTACTAAGGGTAGCGATTACATAGGTTGTAACTAGATATAAACGAGCTAATAACAAAGGCAATAAAAGCAAGAAAGATCATTGCAATAGAAGCAATTGTCATCTCTGTGAATTCATATTTTCCCCAGTTTGTTTGCCAGTCATCAACCTGTGTCGATGTTGATGATGCTGATGATACTAGAAGATATACCAGGACCTGTTCATCAACTTCGTTCGCAAAAATTAAAGGTCAAGACTCGTAAAACCACAATAGATACAATTCTATTACCAAATATTTGAAATCGTAAAAACCACGTTCAATTGTTTTTCATCTTGAAACTTACAATTTATAGCTTCATAGCAGTTCACATTAATAACTAATACAAATCTGTTCGTTTCTCAGTGAAGGATTTAAATTGGTCACCATATATCTAGTCTCAAATTAAATAACTCACTACACTCCTTCAGGAGAATAATTATTAAGACTTTCCTTTACAAAAGTCAAATGGTAAAAACAATGTTGAGAATACACCTGTCTAGAGTGAGTGAGTACCATAATTTAAAAAGCAGATATTGTATAATATAATCTCTAATATTTACCTGGTCTGTTGTAATGCCATTGTCAAAAGCGTTTATAGTTTATTTTTTAATAGCTCCAACAATAAGATTTGAAAGTTGATACTCTACCCTGGGTACATTGCAATTATTGACTATTAAATACTTGTAAATGGATGAAAGAAACACTTGTTGTACTAAGACCAAACAATAATGTTTTGGTGAGATAAGTCATTTAAAAGGTTATGCTGAACTAATGGTTTACTATATACCATTTAAAAATAGTATAAGATAAATTAAGGATAATAAAATATGCATTCCATGAAAAAAAACATGCAACTTCAATGTTGACAAGTGCCAAAATCCAAAGGGAATTTGATGAAAATATTACAGCATTGCAGAATTTAATTAGCAGCAAACCTTGAGAATAGTCGCAATACCTCACAATGTTATTTTGAAGTCGAATAAGCATAAACTCTAAAATTTGTTTCCACAACAACAAATCCTTGTAAAAAATAAATAGAATCACATATATAGTTATTGTTGTAATGAGTAATAGATTATAACAAATGCACTAAAGCCAACCAATGAACAACTGACATGTTGTGAGATCATTAGTCTGAAGAATAGCCGCAATATCTACCAATTAAATAAGGTAGTCAAATGTATAACATGTTTGGCGGAGCAAAAAGTCCTTGAAACCGCTCACTTATTTTTGATCTTGTTTGATTTGTCCATTCGTTAATCACACGCACAATCATTTAAAATTGTGTCAAAGCCGTTACAATTATGTGTTCAAACTTCGTTCATGAGCTTCATCCAATATTATATTTGAATAATATAGTAGGTGGATTACATGTTCAAACTCCTATATTACGTGTTCAAACTTCGTTCATGAAAATGTACCCAGAAAATTAGAAGTCTCCTCGTCAATCTCACAGCCAAATCCAAAGTACATCTCACAAGGCACATTGTAAATCTTCTTTTTAACTTCCTCCTCACTGAAAACCAAATTACCAAAATTGAAATACAAAAGCCAAAATCAGTTAGAAACAGTAACTCAAATCAAGCTAAAACCAAATTTAGGTATTCAAAACATACATTTGTATAACATAACTAGATCTAACGTTATAATACCCACAAAACTTCCATCACGACTCCATGTAACACACTTGGTAGAAATATGTGTTTCTTTGACCATAATTGCTTGTGAAAATAATTTCTCAACTATAAGATCCCAATGCTTGTCGAGTCGAAGGATAAGAAACCTAAGATAACAAAAATGAACATTGTTGATATTTCCACTACAAACCAAAGGTTGAATTCAAATCGAATCAATAGAAAGTGGGTAAAATATGAATGAGAAAAGAAGGTTACCTTATCAACCCTTTCTTTGACCATAATGTTAAATGATTAATATTTAAACAAGAGTTCTTAAGTCCGTAATACTCTTTAAATTAAATTATGTTAATCATTTGACATTAAATATGGTTGATGTGTCACTCTCAGGACTATTTATAATATTTTTTAATTAAATTAAATTAAATATTAATTATATTATTTTCGGTTAATAGGAAAGACACACAATTAGATTAATATTATTTTTACGTGTGAAACATCAATCCATTGATTTGACTTTACTTGAAGAATGAAAAGTCACAACTTTCAACCTGATTCATTAACACTGCAGCAACAAATGTATGCTTCTCATCAACTTTTATGTTTTCTATGATTTCCATTCATTTTTCTTCCATACAGTAGAGAAAACAAGAGAAAACGATTTGCAAATTTTGTCTGATCACCACCGTTTAGTCTCGTCGATGGTTAGTTGGCTCAACGACACCACCGTTGTAGCCCTAACCCTAACCACATTGAAAGGGTTGATAAGGTAACCTTCTTTTCTCATTCATATTTTTTCACCCACTTTCTATTGATTCGATTTGAATTCAATCTTTGGTTTATAATGGGAATATCAACAATGTTCATTTTTGTTATCCATAATACTCTTTAATTTAATTATTTTAACAAAATAATACTATTGTTAATCAATAAAGTTCATTTTTAATAGTTACTAGTAGGTTATAAATGTTTTATTTCGAAATAATAAATAACTTTTCTTAAACTCCTTACGCGTGTATTTAGAAAAAATAACAATGGTAGTAGCAATTCACGTTGGTTTATGTTTATCGAAATACAGTAGCCCGTAAAATTCATATACCCTAGCTTTTCTTTTTCTTCAAATCGCGCGCGCTTCTCCTCCTCCTTCGCCGGTAACCACCGCGGCGGCGTACTTCGTCAGCGGAACTCGCCCCTTCCCCACCTATCTCTTGAAGCGTTAGAAAGAGAAATTTCTAAAACCCTAACATTCATAACTGATTAATAAAACCTAATTCTCCCGTCGAGTTTCTGGGACTGTTACAGTCATGTACGGCGGTGGTGAGTGCGAGAACAAGTTATATTTACTTCTTACTTTCTTATTTTTCTTCTACTTCTCAGCATTCTTCGTTTTGTTGAATTCACAGATGAAGTTTCAGCTATAGTGATTGACCTGGGTTCACATACCTGTAAAGCTGGATATGCCGGAGAAGATGCTCCCAAGGCCGTGTTTCCTTCTGTAATGTGTTCATTATACTTTTTGTTTTTCTTCTTTTTAGATTTTGGATTTTTTTTGGTTGCTGTTCCAGTTTCACTGGTATTAGCTGTTTTCATTTTTATTTTGCTGTTCTTCTTTTTGGCTGTTGAACTTAATTCATGATGATGGCATTGGCAATTTTGTGCTCATAACTTAGTCTGCTTGACTGCTTGAGAGTGTTCTTAGGTTCATGTATGATTTATGGTTTGATAGATTATAGATAGATTGTAATCTATGGGTGATAGTGATTTTATTCATTTGAGGATGAATATGATAATCTGATGACCGGTAGTTTTGTCTCGACTCATGTGAACTTAGGTTGTTGGAGCTATTGATCAAATGGATGTTGATGAGTCGGATGATCCTGAAAAGAATTCTGGTTCTGGTGAATCAAAGAACAACAGTAGAAATGTTGAGGGTGATAAAGCCAAGGGAAAGAGAAAATTGTATGTAGGATCTCAGTCCTTGGGCTACCGTAGAGATTTTATGGAGGTAACCCTCTTGTAATGTCTTCTTGAATCTTGATTAGTTTTTGAAATATAGCTTTCAAAATTTATAATAATTATCAGATATACTTATCTTTTTATTTCATGATTTCAGGTACTGTCTCCACTGAAGGATGGACTTGTTGCTGATTGGGATATTGTTGACAGCATTTGGGATCACGCCTTCAGGTTTATACTGATTATATAATCCATCTATGATAGTGTGTTAAAAAGATTAGAGAAAGGCCAAAAGATTGTGTAGAAGAAACCATTATATACTCCATACACTAAATGAATTGATTATATGATAGACAACTTTCTTTCTAAAGAGCTTTATGTTAAAATCATGTAGCTGACCCTACCTAGTGGAGTACTGCTACTTGTGTTGTTAGTGGTTATTTTCTCAGCATGGTTAAATGAAATATTTTCACTATGCGATGATTTTTCTTCTCTTTCTGGTTTAATAATTTTCCCTTGTATTGTTCTTTTCATTTTTGAGTTTTTTATGTCACATACTTCATGAATTGATTAATCCTTAAATTGGCAATTTTCTTTTTTAGTAGGGAGTGCCTATTGATTGATCCTAAAGAACATCCCATGCTCCTGGCAGAGCCTTCTTCCAATGCTCCACAACAGAGAGAAAGGTGTTCTGCCTGTAATTTATCATCTAGATTCATTTAATGGAGCTCTGTTTAAAACATCAATATGCATAAGTTAGTTTGTCGTGATTCTTGCAGGGCAGCAGAGCTTATGTTTGAGAAATACAAAGCGCCTGCATTATTTTTGGCAAAAAATGCTGTAAGTGAATAGTCCTACACTAAACCTATATCTCTAAACTAAAATCATATATGTTATGAAGGGAGAACGAAGAACTTTTGAAATTTTACTCTTGTTTGACATATAGGTTCTGACTTCTTTTGCATCAGGGCGTGCCACATCATTAGTTGTTGATAGGTAAGAGATCATTAAGTTATATGTTTGCTAGGACTTTTTATTTTTATTATTATTATTTTTTATTTGGTAGTATGATTAGTGATATTTTTAATCTTTTATGCATTTTAATAGCTAAGGTTTTAACATATTGTATATGGAAGAATTGAATAGTGTGTTAGAACTGGTATGTTAAATCAATAAGATATACTTAATGCACTAGGATAGGATTGAGGAATCACCCTTAAAACAATGTGACTAAGAGCAAAGATTACATATGCACTGTTACAACAAATTGTCCTTGAACAAAACTGACTGAGGAAGTTTCTTAAGAGCAGTTTCACAACTATTTGAATAACAAACCTTACACGAAATTGAGGGCCCGTTCTTATCCAACCACCAACCAGTTCCTCATGATAAATTCCACCCTTAATTCAAATAAGAAACTTCTACTTATAGAGTTACATTCTAAAACATAATTGACATATTTAACAATTAATTAATATAATTGCTCCTATAATAATATAATAACTACCGCTAATAGTAATAATATAATAATGGTTCGATATATTTACGTAAGGTCTAACATATTGATATGACTGTCCTATTTCAGTGTGCCCTACTTTTACTCAATATAGTAGTTGAATGATAAGCTCTTGGTATTAGAGTAAAAATAATGGATATCATACCCCTTACAAGCAAAGGTAGCTCTCTATTGAGAGACCGGAATTGCATAGAAAATACAGGAAAGAAAAGTTGGTAATACATATGCCTCGCTCTAAGCCTCTCCACTTTAATCATTCATGAATGCCTCTCCCTAACCTTTTCCTCCCCGTCTATCCATACTCGTATCCAACTCTCCATTTCCCGCATTCTGCACCATGTTGTAGTATTTTCCATGGTATAATATTGCAGAAGGCCAAAAATCCTCCTTATAAACACGTCATTTTCTGCCCATGGCGTTGCAATGGCGGGCATCCCTTCACAAACTAGCTATGATGGTTTGTAAAAAAATCCGTCATGGCGGCACCATGGCCTCCATTTAACAACACTTCAAAACCCTCTTTTGCACCTTCCTCACTTTGTCTTCAAAGTAGAAGTCATTTGAAGCCTACCAAAGAGTGTTTGTTGTTGCTTTAGTAATAGGGTTAAAAAAAAGGGTTTATGCATGTAATCATCATATAATGAGCCAAAAATGGCAAAAAATATACTCCCTCCGTCTCATAAAAAGTGTTCTATTTGAGCAAATCACGGTTCTTAAGAAAATGATTAGATGTGTTAGTTTTAGTGAAAAAACTAATATCATTTACTAGAATACCCCTATTAAGTGTAGTTAATAAAATAGTTGAATAAAGTAAAAGTTAATAAATAGGGGTATAGTAGTGGAAAAATAATAATCATTCTTGTATTGGTAATGTAAATGGACAATTATTTTGAGACAAAGAAAAATTGCAAATGAGACATTTTTTATGAGACGGAGGGAGTATTCATTATATTGATTACAGTTCTGGAATATAATTTTTTTTTACAAATAATAATAAAGAGGCTTTTGCTTTCTTTCAGACATTCATTCTTAAATAAATGAGGGAACTTTGTACTTCTATTTGCAAAATAAAAGTTTGAAAGTTTCATTGTTATTCACATGTTAGCTTGTCTACACATGATTATGTTCCTTTTCCTGTTTGATTATTCTAAGGTAATCAGGGTGCTATGCTATGATTTAAGCTGAATAATGAGCGATTTTAATGATGAAAGTTGGACACACACCTTCTGATTTTAACAAGGTGTATTTGAGGGACCAAATTAAAATATACTTAAACATATGGAGATTCAATTGACAACATTGAGATGGGGGTGGGATTTGTCTGTTTGAAAGTTAAAGATATTTGTTTACTTTTTAAGCTGCAATATAATACTGGAATTGTTGCTAATGAGATTTCTTATTATTCCATTTCTGACAGTGGTGGAGGATCTACTACAGTTGCACCGGTTCATGATGGCTATGTTCTTCAGAAGGTATTTGTTATTAATGAGTTAAATAGAATTCACTTGTCATGTAATTGAATCAAATCATATTTTAATTTGGTAAAACTATATTTGATTTGGTATCTAATTTCTTGAAAAATAACCTGGTTGTAAATTCTTCTAAATTTGTAATTACTATTTATATTTACATGTCTTTTATCATATACGTAGTGGCTAAGGTAGACAATATGTTCTTTAGAGAGGTTTTATTTAAGACTGTAGAGAAGAAAAGATTTGTAATTGTATTGCTTATAGTTGAGCGATCAAAGATATGTACAGTGGGTTCTGACTAGGATAAGAAATTATGTTCATAAGGTGAGAGTGGAACAACTAAGCAAGGATTTTCTACTATTATCGGTTTACGTCAAAGGTCAACTGAGTCCTTATCTCACTTGATTCAGTGGTGGGACTTGTGCAGAGTACAACACCTATTCCACTTGAGCACCAGAGCTAGCCTATTATACCGTAATTTGATACATGTATCCGGGTCATCTAGATGAGAAGGTTTTGATTGTTTAGTTAAATATGAAAACGCACATATTGGCATCATCTCCATATTGCTACTTAATCATTTATCATTTTGATTCTGCAAACCCTTATTTATTTCTTTTCACTCTATTCAACTACTCCACTAACTACAACTAATAAGGATATTCTAGTAGATGATACTAATTTTATCATTAAAATCAACACATCTAACAATTTTCTTAAGAAAAACGCAGTGCTCAAATAAAACATTTTTTATGAGATGGAGGGAGTTATGCTTGCTCCATATATTTATAATGTCTTTTGTTATACTCTATATATTTAATAATTCAAAATCTCGTTCTAGCCTGTAATTGATATTTGGCTAATACTAAGCTTTTCTGTCTGATCATATCAATTATTTTTACAACACAAGGCTGTGGCAACCTCTCCAATCGGAGGAGAATTTCTTACAGACTGCTTGATGAAAAGCTTGGAAAGCAAGGGTATTGTGGTGGGTTACAAACACTAGCTACTATATTTGTCAATAGTAAAGGTGCTTTAATTTTATCTGCCTGAGATTTCCCCTTATTTTGTACAGATTAAGCCTAGGTATTCCTTTAGGAGGAAGGAAATACGCCCTGGAGAGTTTCAGGTATTACGTGTTTTCATGTTGATGACCTGTTAGTTTAGTAACAGTTTTTTCTTTTACTTCCTTGTAATCATCAGTGCTCGTATGAATTCTCCTCTCCTCCCCAAACACAAAGATAGTGAACCTGGAGAATACTCTTTCTATGTGCCTTCGGCACATCTGGATGATTTTGATACTCCATTTTCATCATCTTCATATACTGAGTGTTCAAGTTGGGATTTCTTATATCTTGTTTTGTTTATGAATCAAATTTCATAACATTTGCATGTGCGACTATACTGCTACGATGTGAATTGAGCTGAATAGGATCTGTTCAAAATATTTCTGCAAAAGTTGTGCCAAGAAGATATGTTTTTTTAAATATAAGTATTAAAGAGATAATGGTGTTAGCTGTTTGTATACATTTTCTTTCTTTTAATTACATTTGTAACCCCATGTCTATTCTTGCTTTTATATCTATTCAATTTAAAAAACTCTAGAACTTTTGGGGCAAATGATAGTAAGCAAAAATCCCATTATTTTCTTATTCCTTGCATTAAACTGATTTTGAAAAACATTTCAATATGATTTTGGTCGTAGTTGTAATTAACTGCATCGATGATTATTTTTTTAATGATTTCTGAATCTTACAGACTGTAGATTTGGATTTTCCAAATACAACTGAAAGCTATAAACTCTACTCCCAGGTCTGTCATTAAATGTCATGTTTTATCTTATCTCATCAAATGCCATGTTTTATCTCATTAAATGACATGTTTCATAGAACTCATAACTATTTTCTTGTGACAGAGGGCAATTGCTAGTGATATCAAGGAATGTGTGTGCCGCGCTCCAGATACTCCATATGATGGTTTGTATACATGTTGCTCTCATCTCATATAATGTTTTGGATCTTGTTAACCTCTGCTTGTTCTTGTTGAAGATATTTTTTGGAGGTGGTCTAATAAGATAACTTGATTTGTCATCTCTTGTAATTTGATTTGCTTTTACTCGGGTTTATGTGCTTTGAGATGGGTTGCATGTGATGCTTTTTCAATGATCTGATTTAATGATAAATCTAGACATACATATTTTTCAGTTAAGTCTGTATAGCTCTTGTAGATGATTTTATCTTTTAGACTCCATTAGAATTTATCCAAGAAGTTCCCATATATGACATCCATTTTTCTTCTTTATTTGGCAGAGAGTGCATATTCCAACATCCCAACGACCTCGTATGAGCTTCCTGATGGCCAGTAAGTCAGTTATTCTTGCTCATAGAAATAGTGAGGTGGTTAATTGAGTTATGTTTCATCTTGAAATCTTGATAAGACATGTTTCTTGTATTTGCTATCGTACATACTATTTCATAGCCTAATTATTACTTCTCGATGTGAGTTTATCATAATCTTTTTTTCAAATTTTGTACCGTAGGACAATTGAAGTTGGAGCCGACAGATTTAAGATTCCAGATGTTCTTTTCAATCCATCCCTGGCTCAGGTAAGTGACCTAAAAGATTTATAGTGTATTTTCTTTTAAGTATTCTAAATTTCTTGCATGGAAGTTCAAAGAAAAAGGTGCCCTGAGACGGCTTTTAGATCAAAAGGCACACACCTTAATGAAGATAGGTGCTGATCTCTAAAAAAAAAGAATTTAAATTGTTGTATCCCCTCATTGCCAGGGAGGGTTAGAGAGGGAGGAGGAGGAGGTTTTCATAGAGGGGAAGTTTACATTTATTTATTTTTAGCCATTGTTATACTTGAGTTGAGGGTACATTAAATATGATATTTAAGTATAAATCTTAAACAATTATTCTCTATCTTCCAAATCCCCCACACTTTTGGAATGGATTTTAAATTGGCTCTCGAGGGATTTTGCTCTTGTCCTCCATATAAAACAATTATTCTCTATCTTCCAAATCCCCCACACTTTTGGAAGAGATTTTAAATTGGCTAACGAGGGATTTTGTTCTTGTACTCCATATATATGGAACCAAACTAGTTTAATATAATCCCCCCTCCCCTACCTATAGAAACCCAAGTGAAAATGAAATAGAAAGTATGTATTATTGATTGAAAATAAGGAAGAAATGCATCAAAAGTAATCTTTGTCCAGACTCGGCCGAAAACTAACTCACCGTTCAATTCCAACCAGTGTTTTCAATGGGAGATGGTGGTCCACGGCGGAAAGCCAAATTCCTGCCATAATCATATTGGATTATGGTGGAAAAACCTACAATATTGGTACATATTTACCTTTGTGGCGAGCCCAAAAACTGCCCTGGGTATCTGCTACGGCCTATTCCTGAAGAAGAATTCGGACTAGTCGACTAACTTAGAAGAAATGTCGACTTGTTCGCCTGAACCCCCTCCAATATGCCAGGCATAGATACCCGAGTGGTGTGCCATTGCCTTGCCGTCTATGGCATATTTTTGGTAACACTAATTCCAACCAAACAGACTGTAAACCAATATGCTGTGAAAATAACAAAGTATCATATAGTAAAACATGACATCTATATATTTGCATTTTAAGTCAGATATGTCGCTAAGTAGCTAACAATTTTCGCTAAATCGAGATGCAAGTATTGGTCCAACTCCTTAAAAAAGTTAAAAGGTCATAAATGATTATTTAGTATATTACAATCTAATTATCATCATGCCTATCAAGGGCCTACATGCAAGATTCTTTTCATTTTGGATGTACTTCATTAAATTAAAAAAAAAGTGTAGCTTCTTCAAAACATCTCTCTACAACCTTGCTCTGTGCCCTTGCTAAATTTTCTCATAGATGGGCCTGGTGTTAAATTTTGAGGTTACACTGTGCAAACTTGTTTGTTTGCTTTCTGATGTTCTTATGTTTTTTCTTGTCGTTCTGTATATTACTTAATAATCAATATTCTCTGTTATTTTGCTCATATGTCGTGTTTATGTAAATTGCAGTCAATTCCAGGTATGGAGAGCTTTGCAGAAATTGCTCCTTCAGTTCGTGGGCTTCCTCAAATGGTAAGATATTTGATGTGTTTGTTAGGAGTATCTCAAGACTCAGATAGTGGGATATGGCTTCAGTTGCTGTTGTTTTAAGTATCTCATATGGTTGAGCATAATTCAATATCTAGGGGTAGAAGGGTATGATCGGGGAAAATTGTAGGCTGGACCATTCGAAAGACTTGCTTTAATATGGTTTCTCTTTAGGCATGATTGGACATTATGACATCATTTGATTCATGGATTTGATTTTCAGAAAGGGAAAAACTTTTATTAATAATTAGGGTCTTACATTTCTGTTTCTGATTTGTTTATATTCCTTTGAATATTTGCAGGTTATCGAAAGCATTAATAAGTGTGATGTTGACATTCGAAGAGAATTGTTTAGTAGCATATTGGTAATGTTATTTTTTGTTTCCTTCTATCTCCGTTCCTGTGTACATATGCTCTAGCAAGTTCCTATGTAGATCTTAATTAAATTTAGCGCGGAGACTTGTAGCGTCTAAAATAAAAATGGATACATGGCTAGTCTGCACACATATAAACCTGTCCCATAACATTTTGATGGGAGCATAGTTGGAGGCTCGTGCAATGGCCATCCTTTCTGATTGAGAATTTTGAGTATTGAATAATACGCAAGATTATTTAGTTTTGTGATATATCATGCATTGAAACTCATTTTTTAGTCTGGTTAGAATGCTTTGAGTTTTATTTTGTAGTCAGCTGACCTATACCCGCAAATTCAATTCAATCAACAAGTACTTGCTGAAACCATATGATGTACAGATATTGTCAAGTTATCTGTTTGATTGGTTTTGCCTTTTTTGGTCTTCTGAATATAATGATGGAAGCATATTAAACAATTTCATTTACCTGCTCGTTTAAAGTTGATTTCGTTTCTCTTTCAGCTTGCTGGCGGCACAGCTTCAATGCAACAACTGAAGGAACGCCTCGAGAAAGATTTGCTAGAGGTATGATGTAACTCATGAGCCCTTGTTTATCTTTCAATTCTTGTTTTAAAGTGGTGATTTCAAAGGTTAACATTCTCTTTGTTTTCAAATGGTTTTCTGTGAGCCTGAATTATAGCATTGTAAGGCTTGTTTATTGCTGTTGGTTCCTGTCTCTCAAGTCTCAACCTAGTTGGTCTATGTTTGCTATGCTGGGTTGCAGACTTCCATTAGTACAGCTGAGTGATTGCATTACCTGTGTTGTTTCTTATACTATGTTCTCCCAATTCCTTTCTGACCTTTGATTCATCAACTATCTAATTTTTGGGCATTAGGGAGTGCAAGATGTTAAGCACGGGATTAAGGCATCTGTCCAATGTCTAATTCTTGAATTTTAGTCCAAGGTTGCTGTCTTGGCAGCTTACGCTAGGTCGGACTCAGGTGTTAGGGGGCTAAACAATTTAATTAACTTCTATTAGTTTCTTCAATCTAAAGAAGAAATGAGGGTATACTCCGTACAAATCTTGTAGAAACCATATCTATGAACTACGTAAGTGAGCTTATGATAACATACAAATGCACAATGCGTGTATGGTAGGATAAGCACAAATACCTTTCCAAGTTCCAAACTCCCTATAGATATATTTGGCCTCTCAGCAAGGTTGGAGTGTTGGCTAATTTTGCTAGTCAGTCGTGACTTTTAAATGGTGATTTAGAAGGTAAAAAGCCAATGGAATTTAAAAGGCCAGAAATGTTTAACTGAAATGCTCTCGTCATTAAGTGTTTGAAACATTTTATCACTAAAGCTGTTTAAAACATTTTGTAGGGAAAATAGTGTTCAATACTAAAGCACAGTGCTCTGAAAGAACATATAAACTCCACTACTGAATTATAAGCATGTAGTGGAATTCTATGTTCTTTCGGACACTTCTCAAAGATAGTCCAATTGGAAACATTTATCACAAAATGAGCAAGACATTGAATTTATAAATACTAATACAAATATATCAACACATTGGATTTTTTTGAAGTATATTATCAGTCGAATGTGATTGCCATTGTCCTCTATAAAATTTGACTAAAATTTCATTTCTGATGCAGGAATCCCCTCAGGCTGCTAGAGTAAAGGTATTGGCCAGTGGTAATGCTACTGAAAGGAGGTTTAGGTGCGATCTCTCACATTACTATGCTTTTGATATTTTGATGTTAGTATTATCTTGTGCAGTTATACTTTTTCTCTTTTGGTTATATCATGCCATTGACTGCTCGGGTTTATTGTAAATTCAAGTTTATTTCTCTTGATATGGTGCCTATGGTCAGTTTCAGCTAGGAAGCATCATTTATAAGCCTGGTTGATAATATTATTTTGAAAGGGTTTTAGAGATGAAAGAGTAAAAAATCTACTTAGTAAATTTGTTGAGTACATATTTTGGAAGCCACTGGTTACGGGCAGTGAGATGAGTACAAAAAATGAGAAACTGAGCTCGAGTTTTCCGGCTGTGAAAATTCGAACACCAAAACAAAATTAGAACACATAAACTTACACATATTGAGTTATTATTTTTAGTTGCAAGTACAATGGATGAAGTACATCTACAGACATATACAAAAATGAGAAAAAACAACCGAGCTCAAGTTTTCCTGCTCTGAAAACTCAAACATCAAACTATTTTAGTTGCAAGTACAATAGTTTCTAAGCACTAGAATACTGGAATCAAGTACAAACTATTTTAAGTTTTTATCAGTGGGGTCTTCTATTTACGTCCACTTAGATTTTGTTGTATTATTCAGCTAGGCTTATAAAAGTAGTCTCCTACATTCTTCCCTTACCACTAATGCTTCCATTTCTTTCATTGTCAAGAGGGAGGCTCATATATGATGTTAAATGGGCAGTGACTGTTGATGCATAGTATGAACTGTTTTCTAACTCGTGATAGTGATTTTATGACAGTGTCTGGATAGGAGGCAGTATACTGGCTTCTCTTGGCTCCTTCCAACAAATGTGGTTCTCCAAATCCGAGTAATTTCCCTCACTCAAACATACCCCGACCTCATCAATCATGACTATGAAATTAAGCTTCAAAATTTTCTCATAAGGGATTACTTTAAACACTAAATTGTTTTAATGCACTCTTAATAGGTATGAAGAGCACGGAGCTTCATATATCCAAAGGAAGTGTCCTTGAATTGCGACTGGTACGAGGATCTTGCCACTGATCTATCTCGGTGTTGAGGAAGTTCACTCGTAAACCTGGAAGTAGTGCTTGTGTCAATCAATGGTTTTATCTTGCCCTGTTAATCTATTCATTGTCATTGAATCTCAGTCCAACTACATTGTTGACCTCAAAGATGGATCACAATCCAATTATTACTGTAATCTATTTTGATGTGGTGTGTGCTTAGAGTCTGTAATAGTTTCCTTTTTAACAAATTGAGTTTCACTTGTGTAAATTTAATTTAACTGGGCATTAGAATTTCAATTTAAAGATAATTATTTGGTAGTTTTATTTGATAAATAGTTTTGATTGTCGTAAAAATGGTAATGTTTTTTGTGTGGGGGTAAATACAAATTTTAGTTTCTTTTAAAAAATGAGTATCTAGAGTTAAATGACATTTGTGCAAATTTTGGATTTCGACATTATTATTTTATACTTTTTAAATTAGTGAAAAGAGAAATGTTTATTATTTAAAGTTAATTAAAGCGTAGCTAACAGTTATGTAAATTAAATCTCCCTTTCATTGAACTAATTGGAGCTTTAGGATTGATGTTTTAACATCCAATATTAGTAGGTTTCGTGTAATTCATAGTCTATTTTTTTTTTCCAATCTAAATATTACCGTTTTCTCATTAATAAAACTCCATTCCATTCAATTAAAGTCAGGTTTTTTGGGACCGGTTCATTTAATGTCATATAAAAGTGACAATCAGATTATACTGGTGGTGAAAACCGGAAAAAAGTGGTGAAAATCAAAAGTAAAAAGTGACAAATAGGTGGTGAAAATCGGAAAAAAAAGTGATAAATCATGTTCAAAAATCACGAGAGATTGATTGATGACTCAGACTTATTGAATATTTTATCTAAGGAGGAAAAGAAAGGAAAGGAAAGCTTGTTTGTGAATAAGATGCGAACTACATTCTGTTTGTGAATTAGATGCTAACTACCTTCTTCGGTGCTGTTTCTTAGTTCGGTGACCTTTCGTTTTTGTCATAGTGGTGGAGCTCCATTGAATCCCTCATTTTCGGATCCAAGAAATGGATCGATGGAAGAACGCCACCTCTTGGAAGAAGAAGGAATAACGGTGAATGTGGAATTTGAGTTAGAAGAAGAAGGAATAATGGTGAACGTGGAATTTGTTTCCATTTTGAATTTCATCCAAGCGTGATATTGGTACAGTGCTTAAAGGAGTTCTTTGGAACTTCGATAGGAATCTTCTAATCTTGAAAAGGGTCTTTAGGGAAGAACAACCTTCAGGATTGAAAATACAGTTTGTAGTTTTTTAGATTAAGGTTTATGATCTTCTGCTAAAGTTTCGATCAGAAACAATGGCAAAAAAATTATGCAAGATCATTTGTCAATATGAAAAAAAGGATCTAAATTAGGCTTACATTATAAGGTTGACCTTCAAAATCCCCTGAATCGAGGAGATATCATCAAGAACCAAGATCGTAAATTGAAGGTCTTCTTTAAATACAAAAGGCTTCCACCCTTTTGCTTTGTTTGTGGTAGGATTGAACATCAGCTGAAGGACTGTGAGGACCTTAGTGCCAATGAGGTGGAATGATTCAATGAAATTGAGGATAATAGTCTCTTCTTTGGGCATTGGCTAAGGGAGTCTCCCTTACCAATCAACTTTGATGACCTAAGAAGGAGCAATTTTCGAGTAGATGTAGAAGAAACCTCTTTGAATTATCCAACCTTAGTATGGGCACTAATGCTATAAAGGACAATGAGGTGGGAAACGAAAGGAAAAATCCAAATAGAAAGGAAGGATATAAGCAAGGAGGACTCAAATGTGAGTGGCGGTAACAAGAAAGTGGAAAGTGTTGCTGAATCTTTAGGGGCCGTTGTGTTATCTAAAAACAAGGAAACAAAGTCACCTAAATGGAAAGGACATAATGAAGGAATGGTGAAATCAAGCCTAAGTGCAAGAAAACTAGAAGTATAATATGAAAGAGACAACTAATTATGTAATAATAAAAACAAGGTCACATGAGGATGTCATGAGGAGTGGAAAAAAGAGGAAGCAAATGGGTGGGGAGGAGCTAGCAGTATCTAGAAGTTACCAGAGGTGGTGTTGGAAAACCAACACCGCCTAAATAAGGAAAATGCTCAATTAGAATTGTAGGGGATTGGGGAATCTTCATACAGTTCGAGCCTTTCTGCATAACACTCACAACATCAGAAAAGAAAGCAAATAATCGTTAACAAGTAACGACTGACAACAAACCGACAACAACGACACTTGGCCGGACATACCGACCTGCTCTGATACCACTAATGTAACACCTTTTACCCCTACATCAAAATATAACATGATTATTCAATAAAATCATAGTATCAACAAAAGGGTATCACATTTCTACTTTAACAAACATCAGAAACATCATCACTTTGTCTTGTCCCGTAACACGAGTTACAACATGCATTCATATTTAAAAGCCAACATTACTACACAGCGGATCATAGTTCATCAACTTAATTAACTCAAATATGAAAATTCAAAATTTAATTCAAAACATCATTAACTAAAGGTAAAACAAGTGAATACAACATATTCTCAAGCATTCTCATCCTGATGTTATATGACATAGAGCAGAACACCACCTTAAACTCTATAAACGACAAAAGACATAACACTCCTACATCCACGCACCAAGCTTATTCTTGAGTATCTGCAGAATGACATAATAGACTATCACCAAAGGCAGGCAAGGTGAGTAATCACGAATCAATATACTTGACATAAAGTAAAGATAATCATGCAACAGTTCGTCATATAGCAATACATCATAATTGTCGCTCCCGGGATTTTCATCCTAGTACAAACGCGAAAGTGGCGCGGAAAAGGTTAGAGTCGCCAGCCAGACATTTTTATCCCAAAGGAATGGGAAAGGTAATGTTGCACAAACCTGAGGAAGAAGGAAAGGACAAGGTCCTGCGAACCAAAGATCGGGGTTCGGGAGTCGGTTACGAACTGGGAAGGTATTAGCACCCCAGATCGTTCGTCGTACCCGACGGGATCCACGCTTGCTTGTTTGTTTCAAAGGGTGAGAAATAATATGCTGCTGAATAAGATCGCTAACTGGAACTGGAATGAAATGAAAAATGGAATAAGGAAATGGAAAGAAATGGGGAAATGTAGGGAAAATAAAGAATGTGCTCGAACGGGCCCTACCCCGCTGCCTACGTACCTCATCGGGATAATGAGGATCAGAGTCGACGTAGTTCGCCTAACCTAGGCGGGAACTATTTGTTTGTGTTTTTTATGGCTGGAACTGCGTATGTCTATACTCAGGTGTTGCAGGCTCGTCTGGTACGAGTGCGTTTACCGTCTTGCATGAAAGACAAGTCGCCGCGAGTTCGCGTTGTGAGTGAATGAGATGAGAAAGAGAAGTTCCCGCAGGATAGTCGTTTATTGTGTGTTTTTGTCTTTTATGAGAAGTGTTTTGAATTTGTTTGTGAACGGCCTTGTACTAAGACCTATTCATCGCGGGAAGCATTTACACCTCGCCCCGAAACAGGACGCGTATACACACTCCGCAACAAAGTCTCGTGTCGTACAAGATTGTTCGGCTTTTATTCTTAAATGTTTTATTATTTTCTTTATGAGATGAGAAATAAAGACTCAAATTGATGAAAGGACAAAATCTAAGGGGAACTAAGACACACCCTAATTTTGTTTATTTATTTACAAGAGATCCTATGGTTAATGGGGTTTTCTATTCCTAAAGAAGGGAACTAGCAACTATTAGAAGTCAACTTACTTCCTAAGGAAGTTAAGTTGATTCTAAGAACAATGGGGAAGCCTATACAAGTTATAAAATCAAATAAGGGCAAAACATTAAAAATTGACATAAGAAATAAAATTCTAAAAATGCATTTAAAGGCATGAATTAAAATAGTCCTATTTATTTATTCTAATTCTAATGAAAATGAAACTTTAAGCCTAAGTCCTAAATCAAAGTCAAGCCTAACATTTTCCTTCCAAATATTCAAATTTAAACTAACCTAAGTCTATATTAAACTCTAAGACTAAATCTAATCTAAACTATTTTTTTATTGGACTTTATTTACATAGCCTAAACTAAGGAAGTTAAGTTGATTCTAAGAACAATGGGGAAGTCTATACAAGTTATAAAATCAAATAAGGGCAAAACATTAAAAATTGACATAAGAAATAAAATTCTAAAAATGCATTTAAAGGCATGAATTAAAATAGTCCTATTTATTTATTCTAATTCTAATGAAAATGAAACTTTAAGCCTAAGTCCTAAATCAAAGTCAAGCCTAACATTTTCCTTCCAAATATTCAAATTTAAACTAACCTAAGTCTATATTAAACTCTAAGACTAAATCTAATCTAAACTATTTTTTTATTGGACTTTATTTACATAGCCTAAACTAAGGGGAAATACACATAACAAACCTAAGAATTAATATTCTAAAAATAGTAAAGGTCCTGGAAAAATTATGGAATTAAATCTATAGGGTCCTAAAATTACCCATAACATTGTGTCAAAAGGAATCCTAAAAATTCAGAATTTAACTAGGCCTAAAAATTGATTATTTTCAGCTACAAATCAATCCCTAATTTCTAAAGAATTAGCCTCTAAAACCTAAGATAAAATATTCTAAAAATCTACAAAATTTATCCTAAATACTTTTATCAGTCATCTAACTACAGTAAAAAGAATGGGCTAAAAAAGTTATTGGAAGTTACCAAAATAAAATGAACAAGCTCAAGCACAATTAACGGAAATTCAATAAAAGCTAATTAAAAGAAAAATCAGAATTAAATCGAAAATAATGCAAAATTCAGAAAATAAAAATACCAAAAATTTATAAAATGGATTATTAAGCTACTGGATTTTTTTGGGAATTTTATAATGGATTTTACTATTTTTCCAAGATTTATTTGGAAACTATATTAATTAAAATTTACAATCTAAAAGAAATGAAGGGGGTTCAAAAAAGTATTTTTATAGTTGTTTTTCTAACCTGGGCCTAAAAAGGAGGTGTGAACATCAATAGGGGCTAAACCCATTTCGCTGGTTGTGAGGGAGGAGGTGTCTACAGAAATTATTTTCAATTCATTTTCTTTATGGACCCAAAATAGGTGTGCAAGTAGCAACAAAACAAAAAGCCCAGAACGCAAGACCTCAGGGAGGTGCATTAAGCAGAATTTCTAATTATTTTTTTTCATGGGCTTATGAAAGGGTGCTAATAACAAAAAGAAGAACTTAATCATATCTCAACTTATAGAAATTAAACATTGAACTAATGGACTGTTATGAGCCTCTAATCACACTTAATGTTTTATTTGTTTTCTTTGAATTTCAAGATTATAACTAAACCTATTACTAAATCAAATTAACTTAAAAAAACACAGAACTCTATTTCTTCACAAAACCCTATTCCCTTTTTCTCTCTTTCTCGCCGCCACAGCCGTCTTCCTCCTCACAAACACGCCGCCGTCTTGAACAACCAAAGACCGCCGGCGAACAAACGTTCTCTTCCTATAATTTCAAAGGGTCCTACACCTAAACCAACATCCTGAACCGCACCAACTTACAACACAATCTCTATCGTCCGAGACCTAAATCGCCGAGTTCATAACACGAATAGCGTTTACGACATAAGAACCTTGATGGTAGATTGTACCTTGCAATTTCGTTGGTGTTAGTTGTTGAACAAAGAGGTCGATGACGCGCGAGATGGGAGATTTGATGAAGGCGGCGCAAGAATCCACTCGATGCCGAAGACGATTGATGAGGATGGATCGACGAAGAATGGATGAACGTTCTTGAATTCGTGCAGATTCGACGAAGGTACGACACTCTTGATTGCAGCTTCGTTCTACTTTCACCGTGTATTGCTCATTGATTTTTTTGACGTTTGTGTTTCACTTTCTTTCACAGGTCACTGATGTAGGTACAACAACATTGAGATATCCATGATTAGGAGAGATTGAATCAGGCTGATGGAGGTTATGAAAATTGGAAATGGAAAAAGGTCCAGGATGATTGAAGAAGAGTGGTGGAGGAAGAAGTCTGGTTTGATGAAGTTGAACTAATCAACAAAGAGGGAGGAAAATGGTGAAGAGGTTGGAGATGGATTGAGAAGATTGAGAATTAGTGAAGTGTTTTTTTGGAAAATTCTGGAAGAAGCTGATTGAATGAGAAGCTATTGATTTATAGACAAACATCACAGAAGAATCTGGAAGCTTCAGGTAATAATTCGGTTAGAATTCTGTTATAAAGTTAGTTGTTTTTCTGCTATTCATTTTCGGTTTTTCCATTCTATTATGAGTTTTGGTTTTGAGCTGATAATATGAATTGATATTTCTTTTGATTTCTGTTTCGAATTGTGAATCCATACTAATTTTCAATTTCTTTTGTTGTTGTAGGATTTTTGGTTTGATTTCTTGTATGCTAGACTTTTCCATCCTCCTGAATTTCTGTAATACTACCCTCATGTACATGACTGATTCTGCTATATTAGTCTTCTGTCCCGGAGTCTCAATGACAGTGAGAAAACCATTTCCAATTGTCTGAATTACTGTTAAAACTCTTCTTCTTTTTGCCACCATTTTCTTTCCCTCTCTTTTATTGCCAAATCCTGTTATGAATTGATCATGAGATTGATTAGATTTTCCATTTTTAGCAGGTTGTGACTTGATTTTCTACAAGCTCTGATCGAGACCGAAAAATGGTTGATGTAGAGTGGAAAGTTCTTGAATGTTATGAAGATGTAGATGGTGCGCGAAATTGACGAATATTGTTATTTTATTCTGATACTTTCTTCTGATCTGGGATTTCGACTCTGAGTCATTGTTGGCTTGTCTTTGATGCAGGCATTATGATATACGAAGTCGTTGCGGTTTGTGTGATGCTGACACTGTGAGGTGGGGATATGTGATGAAGGCGGTGATGTTGAAAAATAGCAGGCCGCGACTGCTGTTGATTGCCGGTTCCCGGAAAGATATTTATGAAGGATTGAAGAAGAATCCATGAAGGTACCATGGTAAGAAATTTCTTACAATCCCTTTCACTCTTTTTTGTGCCTTCAGCCTTTTCTATTATGAAAACTTTCCTTTCTTTTCTCTTTGTTACTGTCAGTTCACTGCCTGGGATGTCGGGGTCAGGACAAGGTCCATCCTATATTGAGACATTGCTTCCACACACGCAAGGCCTTATTTTTGTGAATGACATCAACGACAGGAATTGTGCTCGTGTTGTTGAAGCTAGAGATGAGCTGCATAAGATATTGAATGAAGATGAATTGAGAGACGTCGTGCTTTTAGCTTTCTTCGAACAAACAAAACCTTCCAAATGTTATGAATGTTGCTGGGATAACTGCTGATCTTGATCTTCATTCTCTTCGGTGGTATCACTGGTACAGCCAAAGCACACGCCACATCTATGGAAGGACTTTACAAAGGACTTTGTTGGCTCTCAAACAACATTGTGAATAAAGCATAGAGAATTATTAGTTAAAGGTGCAGGAAGTTGAATTTACTTCTGTGATCATGATTTCTAGCTTCTGGTCTCATTGCTCCAGCTTGTATTATTTGTCTAAAAAAACTTTGGTCCATTACTTGAAGAATACTTGTTTTTTACTCATGTATAGTCAAGCAGCATTGTTTAATGTTTACCCTTTTGATTGTGAAGTCAATTGAATTATTTAAACCCAAAAAGGATTGGACAAATGAGCAAAATGGAGTTTGGATATACGCGATGGACTTTGAACTTATTTGGATCATGAATAAAAATGCAATTTTTTTTAAATGGCAATATGGATCATGATAACCTTTTGACTGAACTTGAGTCACACTTTCCAGATACTGACAATTATGCATTCTCCCTTAACTTGAATCGAATCTTTCGACCGAATCCGCCTTCATGAACTTTGATACCATGATAAACTTTGCACAAAATCCGAATTATTGTTCCATAAACCAAAGGACCCAAACCAAAATTTTACACCAGACCTTAACGGGTGAAGTGCCTTCGAGCCAAATCGCGGACAAAGATTCCAAATCTTCCTTGAGATGTCCCATGAAGAAAAACACAACTTAAGACGTTACGGAGAGCCAACACTCTGCACAAGTGAGTAACCTCCCTCATCTCAAAACATGGTAGGTACCTATAGGGTATGAAACCCTATTCCCGAATGGCCTTAATCACATGCCCTATGAAACAATGAAACGCACTAGTATGCTGTTAATGAACTAATGAGAAATGCAAATGAACACGAAGCATAAGCCAGTATAGGGAATAAATATGAGGGCAAATTTTGAGGTATTACAGCTGCCCCTATTCAATCATCTGCGAACCTGAACGAATAATTGCAATGGCTTTTATACGTTCGAGGTGTGGAGTGATTGAATACTCGAATAAAACCTGAAAATTTGCACACTGAGGGTAATGGAAATGCCACTCGCCCATTTATTTATTTATATACTTTTTGATTTGACCTCCGAATGGGTAACGTGGATAGAACCAGGTGGAATAGAATCAATGCAATCACTGCGATTACTGAACGAATCAAAGTCACGATAAGGGTGCCTGTTGGCGAAACAGGACTTAACGCAACATCAATCGATTTGCGACTCAAATAAGATCAACCGATCTAACATGGAAATGGTATCAACCGATCCATTATCTTCGCACTGAGACGAGACCATTGTACTTAAATGGAGACTCGAAAGGAACGAGATCGTTGTACTTAAACGAAAGCCCTAGACGCGACCGTTGTACTGAAACGGAGATGCGAAAAAAATGAGACTATTGTACTGAAACAAGACTCAAAGGTGAGACCATTGTACTTAAATGGAGACTCGAAAGGAACGGGATCATTGTACTTAAATGATAACCCGAGACGTGACCGTTGTACTGAAACGGATATGCGAAAAAATGAGACTGTTGTACTGAAACAAGACTCAAAGGTGAGACCATTGTACTTAAATGGAGACTTGAAAGGAACGAGATCATTGTACTTAAATGATAACCCGAGACGTGACCGTTGTACTGAAACGGATACGTGAAAAAATGAGACTGTTGTACTGAAACAAGACTCAAAGACGAGGCCATTATACTTAAATGGAGACTCGAAAGGAACGGGATCATTGTACTTAAACGAGAGCCCAAGACGCGACCGTTGTACTGAAACGGAGACGCGAAAAAATGAGACTGTTGTACTGAAACAAGACTCAAAGACGAGACCATTGTACTTAAATGGAGACTCGTAAGGAATGGAATCGTTGTACTTAAACGAGAGCCCAAGACGCGACCGTTGTACTGAAACGGAGACGCGAAAAAATGAGACTGTTGTACTGAAACAAGACTCAAAGACGAGACCATTGTACTTAAATGGAGACTCGAAAGGAACGAGATCGTTGTACTTAAACGAGAGCCCAAGACGCGACCGTTGTACTGAAACGGAGACGCAAAAAAATGAGACTGTTGTACTGAAACAAGACTCAAAGACGAGACCATTGTACTTAAATGGAGACTCGTAAGGAATGGAATCGTTGTACTTAAACGAGAGCCCAAGACGCGACCGTTGTACTGAAACGGAGACGCGAAAAAATGAGACTGTTGTACTGAAACAAGACTCAAAGACGAGACCATTGTACTTAAATGGAGACTCGAAAGGAACGGGATCGTTGTACTTAAACGAGAGCCCAAGACGCGACCGTTGTACTGAAACGGAGATGCGAAAAAAATGAGATTGTTGTACTGAAACAAGACTCAAAGAAGAGACCATTGTACTTAAATGGAGACTCGAAAGGAACGGGATCGTTGTACTTAAACGAGAGCCCAAGACGCGACCGTTGTACTGAAACGGATATGCGAAAAAAATGAGATTGTTGTACTGAAATAAGACTCAAAGACGAGACCATTGTACTTAAATGGAGACTCGAAAGGAACGGGATCGTTGTACTTAAACGAGAGCCCAAGACGCGACCGTTGTACTGAAACGGAGATGCGAAAAGAAATGAGACCGTTGTACTGAAACAAGGCTCAACTGGGGATAACAACCAGACTTGGTAGAAGTAACCACCCTGGGAAACGAAGTTACATTCTGTGGGGAATACTTCAATCTGACTGGAGATGTAACGGGTCTTATGTAATACCTCAAAACTGGCCCATGCTGGTATGGATATGTTTGGATTTAAGGCGTAATGCTCCATAATGATGGAAATGTTACGCTTTGGAGGATGCAAATGTAATGATGATTACTAGATGCAAATGCAAATGCAAAAGGGGTCTCCCAATGAGGAGATAGCAGATATCCCAGATGGCTTGACTGGGGAGGGACGGATGATCACTGCATTGATCTGAATGATCCTGATGAGGAGGAGACAACACTGCGGGGAAAGCTGTCAATGATATACCGGCTCTGAACTGCCGCCATTGCCAAAAATAAATTGGACTTTGAGATTGGAGAGCCAAGACCCTGCTGGAGAAGGGCCCTTCTTGGACTCTGGTGGGGAAGTGAGGACCCCCTGGCTTGGCTGGGGACCAAAGGCATGATACTGCTGAGGAAGTGATTGCTGGGGGAGGCAAGACACTCCTCATACTGCCGAGAATTGCCCCTGTCTGAAGGGAAACTCCTGCTTGGGGGATGACACCCACCTTCTGCTACCTTGCTGGGAGAAATCTCGATTTCCACATTACTGGGGATGATGGGTGACGTCAATGATAAAGCTTCCTGCTGAAGATAAAAGCTCGAGTAGCCACTTGATGGGGATAAGAGATAAATCCTCTCATGTTGGGAATGAGAGATGTAAGGCGTATCATGTTGAGGATGAAAGACGATGATATCCTCCTGCTCAAGAAGTAACCTTCCATTTTCCGCATTACTGGAGAAGGAGTTGTCTAATGAGACTTGCTAAGGAATTCTGATCAATGAAGTCCGCCGATTCTTGAAGTACTGTGCTGACAATGGCTTCGCCCCTAGCCCTGGGTTGATAGGTTGTCAACTAATCATGAGTGAACAATGGTTCTTTGCAATTTTCAACTCGCCTCAGATTAAGGTCCGTTAGAAGTAAATGTCTCAAGAGGATTTTACAGAAAACATGGCATATGAAATGCCTCAGTGTCTTCAAACTCTTGGAGAAATTCGTTGGATCTCGAAATAACTGCCCCAGATTGCATGATCTGTGCAAGAATTTGTCTCGCAAGGATTCATGAAGAACCTCATATCACTGTGAGATATTCTGCCCCAGTATATTGAACTCCGGATAGGTGCTTCTGATAAACCGTCTTCGGGAGAGAGTACTTCTCATGCTCCTGGGATGGCCTGCTCCAGTACAAGTCCTGAAGTGACCACCTCTGAATGATTGTGCTTTGAAGAAAACACCCAGATCAACTGTTATTTGAGAGATTGGATCTCGAAGTAATTGCCCCAGTTTGGCTAAAATTTGAATGCATGCATCAGACTCATGAGAGATTTGATCTCAAAGTGATTGCCCCCGTTTGGTTGAAATTTGAATAATGCCTCCGCCTGATGGCTCTTTGAGAGATTTGTATCTCAAAGTAATTGCCCCAGCTTGGCTGAACTTTGAAGAGATTGCTCGCCATGATTTCACCAGATTAGTTGGCTCTTACCACGACTGTTGGGAAAGTCCCTACTCGATGGAGTTTTCTTGAAAAGTACACCTCGACAGATTGTCCTTCGGAAGTTTCAGACTTCTCAACTTGGCAAGATTAAGCTTCTGGGCTGAAGTTTCGTATGTGAAATTTTATGATGCCCAACAAATGTATGCAAGCATAAAATGTTTATTATAAGAATGAAAACTCTAATGCAACACACATGTTAATCTTGAAGTTTTAATGTAAAAAGGTGTCGCAAACCTTCGTGAACAAATCACTGGTTAAGAATGACATTATTTTTTAATAATGAAAGCATGCACATGCAACACCACCAAAGATCTTTCAGCACCACTCATAGGAGTCATAAACGCAATATCATGGTAGTATGCTCTCAAAAATAACCCTGTTTCAGTTAGGACTTTTGAGGGTTGTATCGTGGCCTGGTTCACGGTTATAGAAACAAAGGATATAGGCTCGAAATTTATTTGTGCCCACCCATCTTCGTGATGTTCTCCATTCCTATGTTCAGCTAGCTTGGCATAAGCGCTCACCTTTCAAAAAGGGGTTTTGTAATGATTGAGGAACCAATTACACTAACGGTTTAAGCACCACTCAGGTTGTTGTTTGGAGTCAGTCATCCCTTCGTCTTTCGTGTCTGTATCACACGACTCTGTACTTGTTCAAGGATCTTTCTGGTGTAATCCTTTTCGTCTTTCGCTTTTACATTATTTGATTATCCCTAACTTTTGCCTGGACTGATTCTTGTGAACCTTTGATTGTGAAGTCCAGCAGGATGCCCTAATTTTTGCCTAAGTCGCTTGTTTTCAAGTTTCGACTTAGCGGGCTTTCTCATTCTTTTTTTTTAATTCTTCCTTTTTTTTTTGAACAAATCGTGCGACACTGTTTGTCTTGATTGCTTTGCGAGAGCTGTGACTGCCTCATTCTTTGGTCGACGAAGACTAACCATTGTGGTTTTCAATCTTTGGACCTCTTGACTTGAACAACCAGTGTGGTTTCGGGTCTTTGGACCTTCTGATTAGCATAGTAGAATGCAATGGATCTTCAAATACACTCTTTTATGAAAGTCTGAACGCTCGGTCCGACTAGCTGACATCTACCCTGCCCCTGGGTTACATGTGAGGGTTTTTTATGCAAAAATAAACTCCTACTTCAAGGCTCAAAGGGGTTAGCGAGGGTCTATCTTCCTTATATCTCCGGTGTTTAGGAATTTGAAACAAAGCATGTACATCGTCAACAGGGCCTTACTCGAGAGCACACAATTTTTGCGTTTTTGTTTCGTCATTCTCCCTCATAGAGTTTAAGCATGACAATTGGTATTGCGATGTACATATGCAAAAATATAAGTGAATTCTAATGAATTACTTCAAGAAAAACATGTGAGTTTTATTATTGCTACATTCAAAAGAAAACAAATTTCATACAAGTAGACAAATGTTTAGCATATAAAAGAAACTACAAATGGAAATGCAGTAAAGAAACTGAATATTGCAGTAGTTGAGGAAGCTTGGCTCCATCTGGACCATTCAGTCTTGGATACTTTCAGCGATCAACAACTCTTTCACGGACTTGTAGTCTTCAATTCGCAGTGGTATAATTACCCACGACAATCATACCTCTTCTTCTAGTTATTCTAACTCCAACACGAAACATCTGAAGGGAGAAGTGAAGCTGAGGAGTAAAGTTGCCCCATAAGGTTGCTCGGAAAGACCTGACGATCTTCTGCCTACGTATCTCCATTGACCCAAGACCAATGAAGAATCAGAGCGACGTAGTTCCCCTCAATAGGGATGAAACTGGACTGCAAAGACGCACCATTACCAAAACAAGAGTATCCGGAATACTTCCGGCTTCAAGACTTCAAATCAAAGAAAATGTCCTCTCTCTTATATGTTTGGTGCAAAGTTGACAGCTTTCGAGTCGATTAAGTCCTGCACCGTGTGGTGAAAAGATTTACACCCATCAATATGATGCCCTGGTGCCCCAGAATGAAAATCACAGTTGACATTGGCATCCCATCCCTCCGGTAGTGGAAAAGGAGTTGGAGACAGCTTGCGAAGCCCAACCAACTTCAATTGAAGCAAATGCTGGAGAAGATCAGTGTAAGACATTGGCAAAGGGTCAAAAAATCTTTCTCTCCTTTGTTGCCGACCCTGTTGAGGATTACGCTGACGACGATTTTGCTGTTGTGAACGTGTGGCACTTGGGATGATCATAAATGTTGTCTGGTAACGCGAACCTTGATTTCTCTTCTTTCGCTGGACACAAACTGCCCCTGCTTCTTCGTACTGCTTCTTTTTCTCATTGGACAACGACTTCTTAGTTCCAGAAGTGGATTCACCGTTGACCTGAATCTTTCCTCGCTTCATCCAATTTTCAATTCTTTCACCAGTCAAGACGATATCAGAAAAAACCATTAGCTGAACAGCTTGCCAAACGTTCTATGAAGTGCCCCGGGAGGGTATCCATGAATAGGTCTACCATTTCTCTCTCCTGCAATGATGGTTGTACTCTGGCTGCGACCTCGCGCCACCTCTGTGCGTACTCCTTAAAGCTTTCGGAGTTCTTTTGTGACATGCTCTGAAGCTGGGTTCGGTTGGGAGCCATGTCAATATTATACTGGTACTGCTTGAGAAAGGCTTCCCCAAGTTCCTTCCAATTACGGACAGAGTTCTTTTCCAGCTTCATGTACCACTCTAACGAACCCCCGGAAAGGCTGTCCTGGAAGTGGTACATCCAAAGCTTCTCATCTTTCGTATGCGCAACGATTTTGAGATAGAAGGCCTGCAAGTGAGTTTGCGGGCAAGATCTACCATTGTAATTGTCGAAACGGGAGGTTTGAACTTTGGAGGGATGACCAACCCTGAAACCAGCCCCATATCAGCAACATCAATGTCAAGGGTGTCTTTGCATTCTAGAGACTTTACCTTCTCGGCTAACATCTGGAAGTCCTGGTTATCGGCCCCAGAACCAAATCCCATATCTTCATTGAGAAAAGTAAGTTGATCCTCTTGTCGGTCTGCTACACGAACATGAATTGGACCAACGCCTTCAGGGATAGGAGGCCTATTATCCGTAGATGGGATGACTGTGTTGATCGGATTGCCTTCGGCGTCCAAGGTGATCATTGGAGGATCAACCTGTGGACGATTAAGCCTTAGCATGGCGGTTCTCATTTCTTGTTGCCCCTGCACTATACTCTGCATTGTTACCATGAACTCCCCCATCTCAGTGCGAAAATCGTTCAACTCGGCTTGTACTGTATTCATGATTTGACTCGGGTAGCGTACTGGTACGGACGATACTTCTCCTGAAATGGTCAAATAAATTAGGAAATCCAGATAACTCGTTAGTATGCAAAAATGATATGCGTGAAAATGCCATGCCACCAATCCTACTTCATTCAGATCAGGGGACAGATACCCACGGAGTGCCACATCATAAGATAAACTCTGTGAGTGTGCAGGGAGAAAGTGCTGTGTATCAGGAATTCAGAATAAAATTTCCAGGATAAAAGAGTTGCAACAATGGTACCGACACACTTCCATAAAGCAAAGAATACACCAACATGCGAAACCTTATACAATTATTTGCCAATAATACTAAAATATAGGAAAATGTCACAATTCACAACAAAAAACAAGAGATTCCTTCAACAGCTCTGAAGGTAATCTAGAAACACAATAAAGCAAAATACATTTATCAAAGAAATCTACATCTCCTGATTTGAGCTTCGTGCAGTCTGCATGGCCAGTTGGATCAAAGGCTTCGGCTCCTGAGGTACCCTTCTGGTGTAATGATCCCTGAATCAATTAGGTATTGGACATTTTGCTTGAAGGCTTTACATTCGTAGATGGTATGTCCAAATGTTCCGGAGTGGAATTCACACCTGACATCCATATTGTAATCTGGGGGAATGGGGTAGGGTATTGGCAAGGTATTCCCTGGCTGAATCAAAGAATTCTCGAGCAAACGGGCAAACACTTGACTAGGAGTAAACACTTCTTCAGCCTGCTTGAGCTTGAGTCTCCCCTGTTGTTGATAATTCTGATGCTGAGATGAATTCGAACACCTAAAGTTCTTCTGCACTTTCTTCTTTATGTCGGATCGATGAATGGGTAAAGGTGCCTGGCACGATGTCTTTAAAACCGAGATCGGAGGCACACACCCCTGATTGGGGATAACTCTTGTGGTAAGAAAAGGAGAAGTTCCTCCTAGTGATATGAAATCCTTTGACACATCCCCGTTGATCGGTGCGAACTCGATTACTTTTGCATCAATGAGCTCTTGAACTTGATGTTTAAGCCTTTTGCAGTTTTCCACATGATGACCAGGTGCCCCAGAATGGAAAACACACCTGGCATTGGCGTCAAAATCTGGAGGAAGCTTTTTGGGTGTGGCTGTCATGGTGACAAGTTCAACCAGATTAAGCTCAAGCAAACAAACAAGCAACTGTGCATATGACACCGGGATCGAATCAAACTTGGCTTCAGACGTCTTTGGCATTTGTCTGCGGCTTTTGCCTTTATCTTCCCTTTGATGAACTGGAAGAGTCTGCAAATTGGGAGGCTTAGGATCCCAAAGTTGAGGAGAATTCCCGCGAAACGCTTCCTGATCTTGGAACAAAATCAATGAACTAGGATGACCACCAACTTCTGCAGTAATGAAGGGGAGATGGTGCCTTTCTTGGAGCTTTGGGGCTTCCCTGATCTGGTTCTCTTGTTTCTTCAGTTGGTAAACCTTCTCCATCAATAGCGTGTGGTCATGGCACAAAGTCTGCATGTCCTCCGAAAGTTGATCCATTCGGACTTTCATTTCAGCTATTCTGCTCGGCATTGTTCCATATCCACCTCTTGATGACTGTGATTCAAATTGGCCATTCTGAAGAGTAAACGAAATCAGGACGAGAATCTGTCCCCGAACACCTGTAATGGGAGTAAGGATGCATGCAAATGCCATGTTCGATTATTTCCAAGGGATCCATCTGCTTTGATTCCAATTTGGATATAGGAACATATAATGACATGGTTCAAACATATGATCTTTGGAAATAGCCGAACATGTATGATAGAATGCTATGATGTTATGTATGCAACAGGCATGTGATCAGTGAAGTGTCTGTGATGTGCCAATCATATAATCAGGCGTTGGTGCAAGATCTCAAAATCCAGATATCACAATAATCATCCCTCTGATCCGGGATCCATATCTTAAGAACAGAAATCCAGATCACAAAACTGAACCAAAGGCAAAGTAGGTATGCTGAAGGTATTAGGGTTCCTGCAAACCTGTAAACCCCTCCCAATCTCACAGGTGTGCTACTCGGGTCAACATCACGGACTCTCAAAGCCGAATAGCAATAATACGTTCACCATCTCCGAGAAATGACTCATGACCAAATCAAGGAATCAGTTTGGTATTATGTACTACGCAGGGAGGTCTCAGTTGAGTCCGGAAAAACAAGCATCCCTCACAAGTCTCCAGCTTCAAGCACTGAATCGAGAAACAATAGTACATTCATCCCGAAGGGTACAATACTATCATCATGCGAACAGTTTGCTTTAAGTGAATTCCTATGAGAGAACCAGGCCATCCTATGCGAGTTTCCAATGGACCCTCGGATGCGAGTGGGTTTGCCAACAAATGTGGTCTGCCACTGTCATCACTGGAGAGGGGTGTTCCCATTAAGGTCCTCGAAGATCGGTCACCAGATGCACATAACTATCAAGGTCGTACCCTGAAGTGAGGTAATCCCCACACATGATAGTTCCAAGACGGTCGCAATCTGGGTGTGGAACACATCGCCACCCATCATGGTGAGATACCATAAGAGTACAATGTCTGTCCACGCTAATACTATGGTGCACTCAAGCCGGGTATTTGGCTTATCTCACAGTAACTCCCAACCCACATAAAAAATGAAAACCAGCACAGTCAGACAGTCCAGTATAATATGATGCATGGAAAATAAAATACTGAAAGCGGTAGATAAATGCGGTAAAGTAAAGCTGTAAAGTAAAACTGTAAATAAAAACAGTAAAGCTAAACTAAAGCACACAACAGCAAACAAACACCCAAAAAAGCAAAACCAAACAGGCGCTAGGATTGACTCTACAAGGGAAACCGGAAGAATCAGGTTAAGTCCCCAGCAGAGTCGCCAGCTGTCGCTCCCGGGATTTTCATCCTAGTACAAACGCGAAAGTGGCGCGGAAAAGGTTAGAGTCGCCAGCCAGACATTTTTATCCCAAAGGAATGGGAAAGGTAATGTTGCACAAACCTGAGGAAGAAGGAAAGGACAGGGTCCTGCGAACCAAAGATCGGGGTTCGGGAGTCGGTTACGAACTGGGAAGGTATTAGCACCCCAGATCGTCCGTCGTACCCGACGGGATCCACGCTTGCTTGTTTGTTTCAAAGGGTGAGAAATAATATGCTGCTGAATAAGATCGCTAACTGGAACTGGAATGAAATGAAAAATGGAATAAGGAAATGGAAAGAAATGGGGAAATGTAGGGAAAATAAAGAATGTGCTCGAACGGGCCCTACCCCGCTGCCTACGTACCTCATCGGGATAATGAGGATCAGAGTCGACGTAGTTCGCCTAACCTAGGCGGGAACTATTTGTTTGTGTTTTTTATGGCTGGAACTGCGTATGTCTATACTCAGGTGTTACAGACTCGTCTGGTACGAGTGCGTTTACCGTCTTGCATGAAAGACAAGTCGCCGCGAGTTCGCGTTGTGAGTGGATGAGATGAGAAAGAGAAGTTCCCGCAGGATAGTCGTTTATTGTGTGTTTTTGTCTTTTATGAGAAGTGTTTTGAATTTGTTTGTGAACGGCCTTGTACTAAGACCTATTCATCGCGGGAAGCATTTACACCTCGCCCCGAAACAGGACGCGTATACACACTCCGCAACAAAGTCTCGTGTCGTACAAGATTGTTCGGCTTTTATTCTTAAATGTTTTATTATTTTCTTTATGAGATGAGAAAGAAAGACTCAAATTGATGAAAGGACAAAATCTAAGGGGAACTAAGACACACCCTAATTTTGTTTATTTATTTACAAGAGATCCTATGGTTAATGGGGTTTTCTATTCCTAAAGAAGGGAACTAGCAACTATTAGAAGTCAACTTACTTCCTAAGGAAGTTAAGTTGATTCTAAGAACAATGGGGAAGCCTATACAAGTTATAAAATCAAATAAGGGCAAAACATTAAAAATTGACATAAGAAATAAAATTTTAAAAATGCATTTAAAGGCATGAATTAAAATAGTCCTATTTATTTATTCTAATTCTAATGAAAATGAAACTTTAAGCCTAAGTCCTAAATCAAAGTCAAGCCTAACATTTTCCTTCCAAATATTCAAATTTAAACTAACCTAAGTCTATATTAAACTCTAAGACTAAATCTAATCTAAACTATTTTTTTATTGGACTTTATTTACATAGCCTAAACTAAGGAAGTTAAGTTGATTCTAAGAACAATGGGGAAGCCTATACAAGTTATAAAATCAAATAAGGGCAAAACATTAAAAATTGACATAAGAAATAAAATTCTAAAAATGCATTTAAAGGCATGAATTAAAATAGTCCTATTTATTTATTCTAATTCTAATGAAAATGAAACTTTAAGCCTAAGTCCTAAATCAAAGTCAAGCCTAACATTTTCCTTCCAAATATTCAAATTTAAACTAACCTAAGTCTATAATAAACTCTAAGACTAAATCTAATCTAAACTATTTTTTTATTGGACTTTATTTACATAGCCTAAACTAAGGGGAAATACACATAACAAACCTAAGAATTAATATTCTAAAAATAGTAAAGGTCCTGGAAAAATTATGGAATTAAATCTATAGGGTCCTAAAATTACCCATAACATTGTGTCAAAAGGAATCCTAAAAACTCAGAATTTAACTAGGCCTAAAAATTGATTATTTTCAGCTACAAATCAATCCCTAATTTCTAAAGAATTAGCCTCTAAAACCTAAGATAAAATATTCTAAAAATCTACAAAATTTATCCTAAATACTTTTATCAGTCATCTAACTACAGTAAAAAGAATGGGCTAAAAAAGTTATTGGAAGTTACCAAAATAAAATGAACAAGCTCAAGCACAATTAAAGGAAATTCAATAAAAGCTAATTAAAAGAAAAATCAGAATTAAATCGAAAATAATGCAAAATTCAGAAAATAAAAATACCAAAAATTTCTAAAATGGATTATTAAGCTACTGGATTTTTTTGGGAATTTTATAATGGATTTTACTATTTTTCCAAGATTTATTTGGAAACTATATTAATTAAAATTTACAATCTAAAAGAAATGAAGGGGGTTCAAAAAAGTATTTTTATAGTTGTTTTTCTAATCTGGGCCTAAAAAGGAGGTGTGAACATCAATAGGGGCTAAACCCATTTCGCTGGTTGTGAGGGAGGAGGTGTCTACAGAAATTATTTTCAATTCATTTTCTTTATGGACCCAAAATAGGTGTGCAAGTAGCAACAAAACAAAAAGCCCAGAACGCAAGACCTCAGGGAGGTGCATTAAGCAGAATTTCTAATTTTTTTTCCATGGGCTTATGAAAGGGTGCTAATAACAAAAAGAAGAACTTAATCATATCTCAACTTATAGAAATTAAACATTAAACTAATGGACTGTTATGAGCCTCTAATCACACTTAATGTTTTATTTGTTTTCTTTGAATTTCAAGATTATAACTAAACCTATTACTAAATCAAATTAACTTAAAAAAACACAGAACTCTATTTCTTCACAAAACCCTATTCCCTTTTTCTCTCTTTCTCTCCGCCACAGCCGTCTTCCTCCTCACAAACACGCCGCCGTCTTGAACAACCAAAGACCGCCGGCGAACAAACGTTCTCTTCCTATAATTTCAAAGGGTCCTACACCTAAACCAACATCCTGAACCGCACCAACTTACAACACAATCTCTATCGTCCGAGACCTAAATCGCCGAGTTCATAACACGAATAGCGTTTACGACATAAGAACCTTGATGGTAGATCGTACCTTGCAATTTCGTTGGTGTTAGTTGTTGAACAAAGAGGTCGATGACGCGCGAGATGGGAGATTTGATGAAGGCGGCGCAAGAATCCACTCGATGCCGAAGACGATTGATGAGGATGGATCGACGAAGAATGGATGAACGTTCTTGAATTCGTGCAGATTCGACGAAGGTACGACACTCTTGATTGCAGCTTCGTTCTACTTTCACCGTGTATTGCTCATTGATTTTTTTGACGTTTGTGTTTCACTTTCTTTCACAGGTCACTGATGTAGGTACAACAACATTGAGATATCCATGATTAGGAGAGATTGAATCAGGCTGATGGAGGTTATGAAAATTGGAAATGGAAAAAGGTCCAGGATGATTGAAGAAGAGTGGTGGAGGAAGAAGTCTGGTTTGATGAAGTTGAACTAATCAACAAAGAGGGAGGAAAATGGTGAAGAGGTTGGAGATGGATTGAGAAGATTGAGAATTAGTGAAGTGTTTTTTTGGAAAATTCTGGAAGAAGCTGATTGAATGAGAAGCTATTGATTTATAGACAAACATCACAGAAGAATCTGGAAGCTTCAGGTAATAATTCGGTTAGAATTCTGTTATAAAGTTAGTTGTTTTTCTGCTATTCATTTTCGGTTTTTCCATTCTATTATGAGTTTTGGTTTTGAGCTGATAATATGAATTGATATTTCTTTTGATTTCTGTTTCGAATTGTGAATCCATACTAATTTTCAATTTGTTTTGTTGTTGTAGGATTTTTGGTTTGATTTCTTGTATGCTAGACTTTTCCATCCTCCTGAATTTCTGTAATACTACCCTCATGTACATGACTGATTCTGCTATATTAGTCTTCTGTCCCGGAGTCTCAATGACAGTGAGAAAACCATTTCCAATTGTCTGAATTACTGTTAAAACTCTTCTTCTTTTTGCCACCCTTTTCTTTCCCTCTCTTTTATTGCCAAATCCTGTTATGAATTGATCATGAGATTGATTAGATTTTCCATTTTTAGCAGGTTGTGACTTGATTTTCTACAAGCTCTGATCGAGACCGAAAAATGGTTGATGTAGAGTGGAAAGTTCTTGAATGTTATGAAGATGTAGATGGTGCGCGAAATTGACGAATATTGTTATTTTATTCTGATACTTTCTTCTGATTTGGGATTTCGACTCTGAGTCATTGTTGGCTTGTCTTTGATGCAGGCATTATGATATACGAAGTCGTTGCGGTTTGTGTGATGCTGACACTGTGAGGTGGGGATATGTCATGAAGGCGGTGATGTTGAAAAATAGCAGGCCGCGGCTGCTGCTGATTGCCGGTTCCCGGAAAGATATTTATGAAGGATTGAAGAAGAATCCATGAAGGTACCATGGTAAGAAATTTCTTACAATCCCTTTCACTCTTTTTTGTGCCTTCAGCCTTTTCTATTGTGAAAACTTTCCTTTCTTTTCTCTTTGTTACTGTCAGCTTCACTGCCTGGGATGTCGGGATCAGGACAAGGTCCATCCTATATTGAGACATTGCTTCCACACACGCAAGGCCTTATTTTTGTGAATGACATCAACGACAGGAATTGTGCTCGTGTTGTTGAAGCTAGAGATGAGCTGCATAAGATATTGAATGAAGATGAATTGAGAGACGTCGTGCTTCTAGCTTTCTTCGAACAAACAAAACCTTCCAAATGTTATGAATGTTGCTGGGATAACTGCTGATCTTGATCTTCATTCTCTTCGGTGGTATCACTGGTACAGCCAAAGCACACGCCACATCTATGGAAGGACTTTACAAAGGACTTTGTTGGCTCTCAAACAACATTGTGAATAAAGCATAGAGAATTATTAGTTAAAGGTGCAGGAAGTTGAATTTACTTCTGTGATCATGATTTCTAGCTTCTGGTCTCATTGCTCCAGCTTTTATTATTTGTCTAAAAAAACTTTGGTCCATTACTTGAAGAATACTTGTTTTTTACTCATGTATAGTCAATCAGCATTGTTTAATGTTTACCCTTTTGATTGTGAAGTCAATTGAATTATTTAAACCCAAAAAGGATTGGACAAATGAGCAAAATGGAGTTTGGATATACGCGATGGACTTTGAACTTATTTGGATCATGAATAAAAATGCAATTTTTTTTTTAAATGGCAATATGGATCATGATAACCTTTTGACTGAACTTGAGTCACACTTTCTAGATACTGACAATTATGCATTCTCCCTTAACTTGAATCGAATCTTTCGACCGAATCCGCCTTCATGAACTTTGATACCATGATAAACTTCGCACAAAATCCGAATTATTGTTCCATAAACCAAAGGACCCAAACCAAAATTTTACACCAGACCTCAACGGGTGAAGTGCCTTCGAGCCAAATCGCGGACAAAGATTCCAAATCTTCCTTGAGATGTCCCATGAAGAAAAACACAACTTAAGACGTTACGGAGAGCCAACACTCTGCACAAGTGAGTAACCTCCCTCATCTCAAAACATGGTAGGTACCTATAGGGTATGAAACCCTATTCCCGAATGGCCTTAATCACATGCCCTATGAAACAATGAAACGCACTAGTATGCTGTTAATGAACTAATGAGAAATGCAAATGAACACGAAGCATAAGCCAGTATAGGGAATAAATATGAGGGCAAATTTTGAGGTATTACAATAATTTTCACCCATCACTTCATAAAACTCATCAAACATCTATTCAACACATATGCATCATGTTATGCCACCAAGAATGAAATGAAACTTCATATATGCATGTGGTACCGATTTCAACATGTGATGGACACTGGGCCATCTACCATCCACAATGGAGCAAAACATAATCAACATAACCCCTATCCATATTATGGGATCGAAGTTCCCAACAACATAGGTATGCCATGAATGCAACGATACAACGATTCAACATAATTCAACATTTGCATCGACATTCATGTTAATAAGCATCATATAATAATCTACATCTTATCTTCACTCTTATCATAAAATAATCGCTAAAACATCAATAAAAATCACGACAACCAATATAATTCATCACAACACCAGTGCATCATGTCTACACATCATTAGGTAATTTTCTGCAATTTAATCACTAAGTTATCACTTCCAGGGCTCGCTAAGCGACACTATTGTTCGCTAAGCGGCCTCCTCGGGCTGGGGAAAAATTCCAGTTTTCGCAGCTCGCTAAGCGGCTTCCTCGAGTTGGGGAAAAATTCCAGTTTGCGCAGCTCGCTAAGCGGGCTAAGTGAAATTCATAAATCCAATTCTGCGATGACAACAAATTCGGCTACGATATTTCACCCCAAAAACATAGTTTTTCATCATTTTTAATCACTAATTCTGTAATAGAACCTATAACTAACACACATACATCATTTACAACATACAATGCACAACAATTCATCATTAATCCCTCAACTCTACTTAGGGATGACAATTGGACTCATCCCTAGCGGGCACCCTCAAAATTTACCCATAACGGGTAGGGTAACCCGCAAAATGGGTACGGGCTCGGGCACGGGTAATTACCCATTAATATAAGCGGGTATGAGCGCGGATACGGGTACCTTAGTACCCAACCCTCCCCATAGCCACACAATATATATTTATGTATTTTTTTATTTTTATAATTATTTATACAAGTTAATTTATCAATTTTATAAATACATCACTATTAAACTTGTATGCATTTTTATATAAATGTTTGTTTATTTCTTAATTCAACAATAACATTATTAAAAACAATTTCGTGTTATTAAAAACGTAAAATTACATGTTAAATAATAGTTTATCAATTATTTTTATTAGAAATATGGGTAAACGTGTATAAGTTCGGGTACTTAGGTACCCATAGGGTGCGCGTACGGGTAAAAATATTGATGCCCACGCGGGTATGGAATCGTGTACGGGCATTTGTTTAAACTGCGGGTATGAGGACGAGTACTATAGTACCCTGCCCATCGCCTTCCCTAATTCTACTCATCAAATCCTAGGTTTTCTCTAAACTCCAATTATTCTCATTACCTAAACTCTACATCAAAAACATTGAAAAGCGATACTCCTCATACCTTAGAGTGAAGCTTTTCTACGGTCTTTCCTAAAACTCTCCGGGAAATTCTTCAAACCTTAGCTTCTCTTCTTCGTTCTTCAGACCTCTTCTCTCCTCTCTCCCAAACGCGATCGTGAAAAACTGATCGTATTCCTAAGCTCAACTTCCTTTTTTTCAATCTTACCTCTAGGACCCCAAATATATTTTCCCCATTCTACCCTTACTAACTCTCCACAAAAGACCATTATACCCCTCGTACTTCTAATTTCTTTATTTTAATTAACTAATAATATTTAAGTGACATAACTTACATTATTCAATATTACCATTAAATATAATAATTTCATCATCACAACACCCCAACAAATAAACCAAAAATTACCAAATTATCATAATAATTAATTAAATAATTAAATTACGAAATCAAGGCATTACATGTTACAGTAAAGACATGGACAAGAATTTTATTTGCTTAATCCCTAAAGGTAAGAACCCACTCCCCCCCCCCAAAGGAATTTTGACCAATTAGTCTATGCAATGCCACCATGAAGATAATGACCATTTGCATCAGTAACATGTTGAAACCTTTGTTGCTTGACATTGTGGATGAAAATCAAAATGCTTTTGTCAAAGGGAGGATAATTACTGATAATGGTGTCTTAGTGATGAAATGTTTCCATTTAATGAAGAGTAAAACCAAAGGAAAAAAGGGTAACATGGATTTGAAACTCGATATGTCAAAAGCTTATGACAAAGTTAAATGGGAGTTCTTAAGTATCCTATTGACGACAATGGGTTTCCCTCCTCACATAGTTTCCTTAATTATGAGGTGTGTTACAACAGTGTCTTATGAAATCATGATCAACGACCAACCCAACAAATGATTCTTACCGTAGAGGGGCCTTAAACAAGGGGACCCCTATCCCCTTACCTCTTCATTCTTTGTGCACATTTTTTATGGATGATACGTCGATAAAAAAAATCAAAATAACATTCATGGCCTTAAGATGACTATATGGGCTCTTTCTATCTATCATTTGTTCTTCGTAGACGACAGTCTCCTATTTGCTATAGCCAATTTGTGGGAGGTAAAAGTGATTATGAAAACTCTCTTTGTGTACAAAAAAGGCTCGGGTCAAGTGGTGAACATAGAAATGTCGAAGGTTTCTTTCAGCCGTAATGTGAGTGTTGAAACTAAGAATATGATCTGTGAGACCCTAGGCTTTTAACAGGTCGCGTCTGACTCTAGATACCTTGGTCTCCCGATTGTGTTCGGCAGGCAAAGGAAGGATGTATTCTCCTTTCTTGTAGAGCGAGTGTGAAGGAAACTGAAAGGTTGGAAAGAGAAAGTGCTATCTGGTGCATGAATGGAATTGTTTTTGTGGGAGTCAATGAGAGACAGCGGTAAATTCATTGGATTCGGCGGGAGCGCCTATCTAAAGCCAATAGCAAAAGGGGTATGGGTTTTAGAGATTTTGGAGACTTCAATAAAGCACTATTTTGAAAACAATGTTGATGTTTGATCCAATGTGAGCACACGTTGTTGGGAAAAGTATTTAAAGCCAAATATTTCCCTAATTCAAACTTCATTGAAGCAAAGGCGAGGCACTCCCTAAGCTACGTGTGGCAAAACATCCTCAGTGCTAGAAAGATCATGAAGTTGGGCTGCATGTGGAAGATTAATAATGGCAAACAGGTGAGTATCTCATTCATTCACCTGAATTTGCAAGCATAACACATTGATCATACAATCATGAACATGTGAACTTCAATTTACTCATCTTAAAATCTAATCATGCAATCAATCCACCATTTCTAACATGATTTTACCAACAAACAACATATTTATTACAGTAACAACAACAACAACAAACAAACAATCAACAACACCAGCAACACAAAATCAATTAAAAAACAAACATAAGCATTATAATTTCATACAACACATGTTCCTAATTATGGATTCAATAATTTCATAAAACTTTAACCTACAATGGCTAAAATCTACCTAGAACCCCAACTTAGGTTAGAAAAACCTGAATTTGAGATGAATATGAAGGTTGATGATGATGCTTTTTGCTTCTTCGATGCCTCTTTTTCAAATATTTGTTCCAAACACACACATGCAATAAAAAATGTCAAAAACTCCTCCTCATTCTCTCTCAATTTCTCCCCATTCTCCCTCTTATTCTATCTACCACTCTAATTTATAGTTTTAGAAAGGGAAACCAAATGGGAAAAACGAGGGAAATTGGTGTCCAAGTGGCTTATATAGTTAGGGTCGGCCCAAAAAATATCGAGGCCTAAGATAAATTTTATAAAATAATTTCTTATCCCACCCCTTGACCTTCTTAGGCACCATGCGCAATTCCGAAAATATCCCCCAAATTCTGGAGATATATCTTCAGACGCACCTTTTTTATGTTATTTTTTATTACTTCCGTAGATGCATATACAAAAGATATTTGTATTCATACTTGCGGATGAAAACCATAGGCAATATCCCAACAAATGAACATTGCAACCATAAAATCAACATTAATAAAATAAAATCAACATTACATTGATGATTTCAACAGAAAATTAAATACTACATTTCAATTATTTTGTGGACGCTTGTACATCTTTAAGATATCATCGATCATTCTTCCTACAATCGCATCCAATTCGAGCAAAATTTTCTCTTCGAAACCAAAATATATTTGTCATATCGCCCTAACATTGTCTTCATTCTTGAGCTGATTTGCCGAACACAGTGTTCCCTTCGTTGTCAACCGAAGGCAGATGGTACTCGAGCTTCCACACGTTTCTTCTGTCACTGTAAGGTAGGCGATAATGAATTTCGTCAATGATATTGTCGGGCAGAGTAAGATCGATGAGTTTTAACGTCTGTTCAGGTGTTTTGTTGTCGGTGTAGGAGACACTTGCGACATGCCAACGAATCTTGATTTCACACGATTGAGAAATTTTTGTGTTTGTGTGAAAGATAACACATGAAGTCCCAAATTTATAGAAAACCTAGGTGAATCTGGACCGACCATTGTCTGGTCAACTACTTCCGGAGATATATATCCACGAAAAGACACCATATTTTTTGGTTCCATAGATATATCTCTGAAACTTTTACTAAAGCATTAAAATCTTTTGTATATGTGTCTTTGAAACTTCTCCTGCTACATTTTCAAACCAGAATTTAATAGAAAAGCATAACATTAGAGAAAAATAATAGACATAAGTGTATAAACAAGAAATATGAACAAAAATTGACTATTTTGCACATCAAAAATTTACGATTAGTCGTTCGATTATACAAGAATTCAAAAATGAATCAAAACAAGTTTCACCGACTAAATCTATTGGTGTTACCCCTTTGAACTTCTCTGCATTCGATTCATATTCAATGATGTTCAATCTCTGGAACTCTTGCATTCTTTTCATAAAATGATCTGACCATGTCTCTGCATTTGCGATTGAATGACTCGTCCATTTCGATGATGTAGGTGGTATGAGACATCACGATTTCAAGTATTCTTGTGATGTAGATGGTATGGGGCATCCCTGAACTTAATTATTTTGAAGTTTTTTTGCAACGTATGTTTATTTAAAAAGTTTTTGTAGATGCATCTACGAAAAAATCCAATATTTAGCACAAAAAAAAATACCTCCAGAGATATATTTTCGAAAATATGAAACATAATAAAAAATATGCTAGGTGCCCGAGAGTATTAAAAGATGGATTAAGAAATTCTCATTATAAAATGATGTGTTTTAAATTATTAGTAACATCTTTAGTGTGTTAAAGTAATATTTGAATTTAAAAAATAATATTTTATTTAAAAAAAATGCAAATCATTTATTTAATTATTGTATTTAACATGTTAATATATAAGATTTTATTAATTTTAATTTTTAAATTTTATTGTATAAACAAAGAATTTAAAATTTTGTTTCTAAAGACACGCTAGTTCAAACTTTTTAGATTTCAAATAATTCCAATAAAAATTATAGATAACTCTACCCAATTTTTTTGAGATGGATAGATAAAAATTCACCTTCAAATATTAGTTTCATAAAAATAAATTAAATTTGATTAATTACTAATATTTAATTTGCCGTTATGTTTTAATCACAATTTAAAGTTAGAAATAAAAAGACATTGAAACACAAACCATTTAATGCCCAACAAAAATTAATATCCATTTTAATCATTATTATAAATTAATACTATTCTACATTCAAAAATACAAAAATATTAGTGACTAGAGAAAATAATATAGGGTCTTTCTAACATGTTCTAATTATTATAATTAGAAAAGATTAAATACAATAAAATTATATTTAAAAATAAAAAAAAAAGTAAATATACTCATTTTTATCTTTATAAATAATTCATTAACTTGTACCCTGTGAGTATTTACCAATAATATAATAACTTAAAAATTGTAGTGAAAGAACTTTTTTGTTTATTTATTACCAATTTATTGAAAAGATGGAAAATCATATCGATAATAATGCGGAATTAATTGTTATGAGTATTTTTTCCAAGGAAATACAATTGAATTTAATAGGTGCTACCAATTTATATTAGATTAAAAAGAATATTAGTTTTAATCTTTTTTTTTCTTCAAATCTTTTTTTCTTCACGGAATTAATCTTTATCTTTTTCCAAAAAATATTAACAATGAACAATATTGTACACCAATATAAACATGACATGGTTTTCATTTTATTCTCGGATCTATATATCTTTTATATTTATACTAAAAAACAGATTCGCACTTAATTAGAAAATAAATGAAAAAGAATCAAGAAATACTGATAAGTTAATATTGTGAAATTTTTACTCATATACCCTACTTTTTGAAAAAAAATAATTCAAATACCTTTGTTTTTAAATTATTTCTCAAAGTATTTCAGTTTTTGAAAATTTGAGAGGAGTCGACAATCCAATTAACGATCATGTAGTATTTTGTTGTACTTTGTTGCCAATTCAAATTACGAAGCTTTCCAAATTTTAAGACATAGTCGCCAATTGAATTGACGACTCCTCTTAAATTTTCAAAACAATATTTAAGGGGATATTTGGGGATTTTTTTTCCGAAAAATGGGATATATAGGTAAAAATTTCTAATATTGTTGATTTGCAAAATAAAAAGAAATATTGTTTTTCATTTTTTGGTTTATTATGATTATAATGGAAATATTCCTATTTTATCACTTTTAGATTTTTTAAAATTAATTTAAAATAAAAAACAATACATAGGAATCAAACACGAGTCTTTATGCATGACCTCTTTACATGCTGAAAAAACTATAAAGTGAAATTATTTTAATTTATAGTTAATTTATTATTCAACTAAGCTAATTTATTATTCAAAATGAAATAATTAAAAAACTATAAAGTGAAATTATTTTAATTTAATAGTTATAAAAGGCCATTTAATAATTCTCACGATTCTTTAAAACAAATCTCACTTTTTGTACTAAAGATATTACATTTTTTCAAATCATAATATCTTCCTCTTATATAAAATAAAATGATTTTCTCTCGATTTTTCTATCAACTCGCGTGATTTCTCATATATATATATATATATATATATATATATATATATATATATATATATATATATATATATATATATATATATATATATATATATATATATATATATATATATATATATATATATATATATATATATATATATATATATATATATATATATATATATATTTCCTTCATCATTTTTTTATAAGCAAATTTTAATTTTTTATATTTATTAAATAATTGAATGTAAAAAAATTGAGGGAGTATATTTTTAACGGATTCCAAATATTTCTATAAAAAATCACGATTCTTAATAATAAAAAATAATTTCTTCATATTATAAAACAAATTTTATTTTATAATTGTTTTATAAACAATTTGAATTCTAACACTTACATTAAATAATAAAATTGATATATTTATAAATAAAATACGAAATATTACTCAAAATGTGTTTGAAAATATTTAATAATGGGAAAAAACTTATCAAATTCATTGTTAACTTTATTTTATTTTTTTCAATTTTCAACATAACAATTAAAAGCTAATTTATTAATAATTGATTTTTCTTTCTTTTTTTTTGGAAAAAAATATTATTTTTAAAATATTATTTTTTAATATGATTCAGTACTTTATTTGAAAACATATCAATTTTTAAGTGTATTTTAAGTAAATGGAATATAATTTTATTTATTAAAATAAATAAAATTGAATATTTTTTAAAAATTAAAATAAATAAAATTGATTATTATTTAAATTAAAATTATTATTTTTAATTAAAATTCACATCATTTTAAGAAATATGTTTTTTAATAATATAATTCAGATACATTAACTATTAAATAATTATAAAAAGTAATTTTTTTTTTATATTAAAAATCAGAGGTAATATTAATTACTTCTTCCGGTCTCAAATATAAGTAATAAAAATAAGAGGTAATATTAATTACATTCCATTATTTTAAATAAATTTTTATTTTATTTCACATTATATATATTTTTTTATAATGTATGATACAAAAAGTAGGGGTAAAATTAAAAAGAGTCTGAAAATTAAATATATTTAAATTTGTTTTAAAGAATTTATTTTTTAATTACTTATATATATGAAACAGGAGGAGGGAGTATGTGAATAGTTGGCAAAAGTTAGAAAGGAAAAAAGATTTGGTTTAATAATTTGAAATTTATTTATTACCAAAACTGTGTGATAATATCCAAAGTTAAAAAGAAAAAAGAAAAAAGTGAAACTATTGATGTGATTATATATATATATATATATATATATATATATATATATATATATATATATATATATAAGTGTAATACATTTCTTAATCTTGATTTAATTATTTTAATATCCTAACCTAGAGAGGTAAAGAAAGAATTAAGAATGGATAATCTCAGGAAAACCCTTGGAAATTTTGCGTTGGTAGCATTACTCTTTGCTGGAATTATTATCATTTACAATGGCTCATTCTCATCTTTTTCCAGTCAATTATTTCAATCAAATAAGGTATGTTCAAATCATCTATAACATCTCTCTCTCTCTCTCTCTAAGGATTACTAATAGTTTAATTTTCTTTATTTTTAATGTAGAGTAACAATATTACTGAATCTTATAAAGATGGTCTTGAAAAAGCTTTGGCCACAGCTTCAAAGGGAAATAACAAAACATTGATAATTGCTATAGTAAATAAGGCTTATGTTGAACAAGATGATAATGAAGCCATCACCATGTTTGATCTATTTTTATCCAGCTTCTGGCTTGGAGAAGGAACAAGATCTTTGATTGATAATCTTCTCATCGTTGCCGTGGATCGAACGGCTTACGATCGATGCAAGTTCTTGAGGTTGAATTGCTTTAAATTGGAAACAAATGGTGTTGATTTTGGTGGTGAACAATTCTACATGTCTCAAGATTTCATTATGATGATGTGGAGGAGAACGTTATTTCTTTTGGAAGTTCTAAAACGTGGTTACAATTTCATTTTTACGGTACGTTTTAGTTTGAGTTATTTTGAGTAAATAAGAATTTTTATTACACTTTATTGGATAAAGAAACCTCTATTAAAAATATATATATATATATATATATATATATATATATATATATATATATATTATGATTGATGTCCTATTTCGTGATAATATTTTTGTCCACCTCTCTAGTTTGTTCGTCTTAATTTTAGGTCGATTATTTGAGGAAAGAATTTTAGTTGAACATGGTCCTTTTTCACTCATATGATTGAAAGTTTTCTAGATATTATAAATATTTTGCTTAAGTAATTTAAAAATTCTCAAATAACACTTAAAAATTAAAATAGAGCAAAATAAAGTATTTAAAAGGGGAGGGGAGAAAATATTTTATAATTGACGTGTTTGATTCAAATTTTAAGGAGGGGGATAGGTAGATGGGGAGACCAAAATTACTCTTGAATCACATTTTGAGAGGATTTTAGGAGATTTGAGGGGATGTGAGTTGTTTATTTTAATTATAATTATATTTAAATATTTATCTTTATTTATTTATTCAAATATAAATTTAACTTATTAAAATATTAAAAATTATATTTTAAACAAATTATATTTTATTTTATATATTTTATATTTTTATATTTTCGTCTTATGATATATTTTTAAAATTATTTTATTTTATTTTTTATACTTTAATGTTACTTTTTTAATTATTGTAACATTTTTGGTTATATTAAATTTTGTTTTATTGTATTTGATAATATTTTAAATTCCTCCTTAACCAAAATCCCTTATGAAACATTTTTTGCTTTCTTTGATTCGAGGAAATTTAGAAGAGAGGGGAGGTATTTCATTTTAATTATTTATATATTTATATTTATTTATTTAAATATAAATTTAACTTATTAAAACGTTAAAAAAATCATTTTGAACAAATTGTATCTTCCTTTTAGTTTTTTTTTGTATTTTTATATCTTCATCTTATTATCATTAAATATTTTTTTTTTATACTTTTTTAAAAATATTTTAATATTACTCTTTAATTATTGTAATGTTTTTGTTTATAATAATTTTCGTTAGATTTTATTACATTCTCTAATCTTTTTAAAATTATATATTACAATCGTTTAATTTTTATAAAATCTTTCATAATGTTCTCTAATTAAAATTAAAATATCATGAGTTTTACAATAAAATTACAAATGGTCAATATCATGAGTTTTAAAATAAAATTACAAGGATAAAAATATAAATTAGAATTAAAATATCTCTCCTCCTCTCCAAACATATTTGTAAATAAATTTTTTCTCCTCTCACCCCTTTAATATTTTGAACCAAACATTTGTCAAAATGACGTATTGTTGAGCATGTTCATGGAGAAGCCTCAATATTGTCATCTAACAACAGTCAAATGAGTGTTGAGATACATTAAAGGTATGAATGCTCATGGTGTGCTCACGACGAAGAAAACGAAGACCAAGACATATTCAAAGGTATATGGCTGCATTGATTCAGATTTTAGTGGAGATCAAGACTAGAAGAAGAGTATTGTAGTCTACATATTCGTGATTGGAAGTGCGCCAATAGCATGGATTTTAAGAAAGCAAAGCATTGTGGTTTTGTTATTTTGTGAAGTTAGTACGTGGTTTAATTATATGCAACATGTCAAAAAGCATTGATAGAGGTGTTGCTCGAAGAGCTCATAATAATGGAACCTAATAAAATGAAGTTGTTTGTCGACAACAAGTCAACTAGAACAATCTAGCAAATCATCCTATGTAGTTTTTAGATATAACACTTCTTTATGTAACCTCTTCATATTTACTCAATAATATTCTCTCATTTCTCTTTTCTTCTTGGAATACTAATTGTTCCATCAGTTTCAACATGTATTTCTATTTGAATTGCAATTTCATAGTATATTTTTACTTTCATCATTTCATTTTCTATTGTTCTTAATTTATTACCACACACTTAATTTGCAGGACACTGATGTAATGTGGTTAAGAAATCCATTTAAAAAGTTGAGCATGGAAAGAGATGAAGACCTTCAAATTAGCACAGACACATATCACAATGATCCTTGGTCAGAAAAAAATCAAATCAATACTGGATTCTACTTTGTGAGATCAAACAACAAGACAATATCTTTGTTCGAAACATGGTACAAAAACAAAGACAATTCCATAGGAAAAAAAGAGCAAGATGTGCTTAAAGACCTAATTAAAGGTGGTATATTTAAACATTTGAAACTCAGGGTTAGATTCTTGGATACACTCTATTTTAGTGGATTTTGTCAGGATAGTAAAGATTTTAGAGCTGTAACCACTGTTCATGCAAATTGTTGTCGAAGCATCACTGCCAAGGAGACTGATTTAAAGGCAACCCTTCGTGATTGGAAGCAATTTAAGAAGTTAGACGCTAATTCTACCATAAAAATTCATTGGTCAAGTCATGAGAGGTGTTCCCAATCTTGGGCATGATTTTATAGAACGATGATATCATATTATGTTGATTGTGGAGTTGTTTTGTTGTTTTTTTGTTGAGTTTGTCATTGTATCGTTGATAGTTCTCTAGGCATTGCACATGCTTTCACATTATTTATATCTTAGTGGTTTAAATTGTTTATTAATACTTGTCGTCTATCCGTTCGATGAACAAATAAATTTTATTGATTTATTATTTATAAATATTGTAGTTTAAATTAGATATTTAAAGTATATAGATTATATAAATTTTTGTATTTAATAATTTTTATAATAAAATATTAGCAAAAATTTATATTTTTCTATTTATTAAGAAAGCAATGTACAATTTTAACTTAATTAAAAAATTGAGCGAAAAGTAAAAGAATACAATTTAATAAAATTTATAGAGTGTCAAAAATAGTAAAAACCTTTGAGAAACTAAATTAAATATAAAAAATTAAGACATATATACAATATCAACTACTTTTAATAATGAGGCAATTGTTTTATTTGGGTTTTGCTAATAATAATATACAATTTACATTCTAATCTCTATAACAACAAAATTGTTGCAATCAAGGAATACACGTTATAGCAAAGAAAACATAACATTAAAAAAATATAATATTATGATCTTGTTAATACTATTAAGTAACATTTTGAACAAGAGCAGATATAAATAAATGAATTATTTAAAAGCTTACCAACTAATTCATAGAAAATTTATTTTTATAAAGCAGTTGTCAAATTAGAAACTTACCAACTAATTCCCAGCAAATATGAAAATTTGAAAAGCTTTCAAACTCAAAAATCTCAAAAATGTAACTTCCATAAAATATCACACTAACTCAAAATGATCTGAAACAAAATAAATATACTCATAAATAGGGACTCGTGAGCAATTTAGAGAGAATGAAGAGGTTATTGCGAGATAAATATACTACTTAAACTAATGATGCGAAGAGTCAATTTTCTTTTATTTAATGAATGTTTTATTTTATTTTATTTTAATTAAAATTGATTTAATGAGGTTGTGAAGACCTGTATTTTTTTTTTAATATAAACCTGTCAATATATTCCAACGAAAGCAAATACAAAAAAGGGGAAAACAAATTAGTCCCAATATCAATTGAATCTAAAGAAAGATATACCTAACATATTCTTTACAAAATCATTCTTCAAACCTTTGGCCACCAGAGAGACAAATTCGTGCCAAGAGACAAATTCGCCAAAAATCAGCACATGAATTACCTTCTCTAAAAGTATGAGTTATAACTAAGTTAGTGAGATTGTCAGGAGATAAACAAGAAATCCAACGATTACAATATTTTCAAGGAGCCAAGTTACGGTTGTAAAAAACTTTGACCACCAAAGATGAATTGGTCTCAAGTCAAAACTTATTTTAACCTCTCAAAATTGCGATTTCCATGGCTTTAATAGTTGCTTCAAATTCTGCATGAGAAGGATAATCACAATGAATTTTCTGCAAAAACTAACAAAAAGTCTCCATGATGGATTCGAAAGATACCCCACTACCAGCCAAAGAAGTTTCATGAATAAACGCTACATCACTATTGCATTTTATCCAACCCAGAGAAGGGGGATTCCAAAACACCTCATAGATGGACATAGCTTTACGCGACTTAATCGATACACCAAAAGCTTTAATTATGCCAAAATTAGTCATGTTGATAAACTGAGTTTTGGAACAAGAATTACTAGAGAAAACTACTTGCTTCGAAATCTAGTTGGTTGTCAACTACCAAGACATCAAACCTTTTCTGAGTTTAGCATTGTTATGTAACTTCCAAATTAATGTCAACGTATAAATAATGGCTAACTGGAAAATCACTCAAGCCCGAGGTGCAATAATGTAATTTCCCATCAATAAATAATTTATTATTTAGTGGAGGTTGTGATTAAATAAATTTCATTTAATCAATTTATTTAATTTTTATTTAATCAATTTATCTTTTGTTTTATTTTTTGTAAAATTTTTGGGATAGTTTTATTGAGAGAAATTGTAGGATTATAATTTATAAGATTTTATTTTTCAAAAAACATATTTTTTTTATTTATTAAAAGAAAAAATAGTAAATTAGTGGTGGTAACCATAAAAAAATGGCTAGTGGATTGTTATCAAATAAATAATTAATCTAAATGAAAAATAATTAATTAATGGAATAAATAATTAAATTAAATAAATAAATATATCAATATTAAATTACAAATTTATCCTGACATCAAAATTATCAAGTGATTTAACAACGTTTATATATAAGATATTATTTTGTCATTGAAAAAATTAAAGTTAAAGTATGCCACAGTGGTTTAGTTTTTTTATTTTGTTTGTACTAATTATCATTGAAGCTATAAAATGGTTTTCATCATCTCATGTCATGTATTCATTATATAATTCATGTAAGGAATGGAGTTTTGATGGAGGCAGAGTTTTTGTAAGGAAGTGTGCAAGTTAAGCTGAGGATACAATAGGAAGAATCTTGAGAATACCCTTTTGCACTACAACTCATGCACCTTCTCAATAATTTCAAGAGGCCAAGATTATGATTATTGACTTGGAATGAGCTACTTCAGAATCTAGGAAGTATTTCAATTGTCCAAGATGTTTTATTTTGAACGCCTTATCAAAAATTAATTTAATTCTCTTAAACTTTATTCCATCATCAATAGCTAATGACTTATAGCAGCCGATAAAAATGGTAGTTGACTGATAAGGTAGTTGATAGTTTATAACTTATGACTAATGATGGATAATTTATAGTTGTTGGCTGATTGTTGATGACTTATAGCAGCTGATTGAAATGTTTGGTAAAATTTACGGTTTAATTAGTTGATAAATTAAAATATCATAAAAGATATTTAATATATAATTGTTTTATTTAAATTTAAATAAATTATAAAGGGTAGTAGTGGATTTTAGTTAAAAATAATAAAGACAGAAGTGGAAGAAAAAATGATAAACTAAAACGATATTTAAAATAACGACGGAAAAATAAGCTATAAATTAGTAAAATAAATTATAAGCTCGTGATGAAAAGAGCCTTACCAAACAGATCTTTTATTATCATATGAATTTATAAGTTATAAATTATAAACCATAAGCTCAAAAATGATCTTGCCAAACAAAGCCTAGTATAAAAAATTAAAATAACATAGAAAATAAAATTTGTTTGAGAATATTTAATAATGAGAAAAAAAACTTATCAAATTCATTGTAAACTTTATTTATTTTTTCAATTTACAACATAACAATTATGCTAATTGATTAATATTTACTTTTTATTTATTTATCATTTTTTATATGATTTTGTACTTTATTTAAAAACATATCAATTTTATAGTGTATTTTAAGTAAACTGAATATAATTTTATTTATCAAAATAAAAAAATTGAAAAAAAAATTGAAAATTAAAAGAAAATAATTTTTTATTAAAATTTACATTATTCTTTTAGATTCATTGAAAAATAATGTATCTAAACTATATATAAATTCAAATACATTAATTCTTAAATAAATATAAAAAGTATTTTTTTTTATATCAAAGATCGGATGTAATATTAATTATGCTAATCATGTGGAGGCTGTAACTGTTGAGGCTAATATGGAGACTGATGGCAGTTGGCAAACTGTTACAGGCAATAAAAAAAGACAAGGGCAAAAGTAGTGTCAATGAAGGATCTTCAGTAACATGTCAAAATGGTTTTGGACTCCTAGGGATTTTGAATTATACCCTAGGAAGTCAAAACAAGGTGCCATGATAGTGGCATGGAACATAGGGGGCCTTGAATAGTATTGGCAACCTAAAAGCACCTGGTGTGGATGGTTATGGAGCGAAATTCTTTAAAGAAGCTTGAAGTATTGTAAATGATGATTTTATAGGGGCTGTTATGGATTTTTTCAATCAGAATCACATTAATCTGACTATTAATGCTACTTTGGTGTCTCTTATTCCAAAAGGCAATGTTAGCAATACTATTAAGGATTTTAGGCCTATTTCTTGCTGCACAACAATGTAAAAGATTATTTCTAAAGTCCTAGCCAGTATACTATAAAAAATTCTTCCAAGTATTATCAACAAGAGCCAAGTTGCATTTGTTCCTGGAAACAACATTCATGATCACATCCTGCTTGCATATGAGTTAATTAGAGGCTATGGTAGGAAAAATGGTACCCCAAGATGCATGCTTTAACTTGATATCCAGAAAGCATATGATACAGTGGATTAGTTTTCTCTTGAATGCATCCTCAAAGAACTTGGATTTTCTCAAAGATTCACCAAATGGATTATGCTAGCTGTCGCAACGGTTTTGTACCGGTTCAATATTGGCGGAAAGTTCTCTAGAATTATGAAAGCCAAAAGGAGCCTTAGGAAAGGTGACCCTATATCCCCTATCCTTTTTGTTATTGTGATGGAATACTTGCACATGAGCATACAACAACTAAATAAAGTTCCAAACTTCAATTATCATACAAAATGTGAGAAGCATAAAATCATCAACATCTCCTTTGTTGACGATTTACTCTTGTTTGCTAGGGGGTACAGTTTCTATTCAGTTTCTTATGGAAAAAATAAATTATTTCTCAAATACTACAGGGCTGCTGTAAATCCTGCTAAATGCATAATCTATTTTGGTAGTGTTCCAGATGCAGATAAAGAAGCTATAAAAAGGGTTGCTTGAAATTCCTGAAGGCGATCTGCCATTTAGATACCTAGGAGTTCCTTTAACTAGCAGAAAGTTGTCAGTGCATCATTATATGGGTCTGATGGGTAAAACTTTGAGTCGGATTCGTCATTGGAGCTCTAAACTTCTCACATATGCTGGCAGAGTTCAACTAATCAACAATGTCCTGACTGCAATGACATCGTATTGGATGCAATGCCTCCCTTTTCACAAGAAGGTCATACAATCGATATAAACGGTTTGTCGTGCTTTTCTTTGGACAAATGAGGACACGCCTTCTAAGAAATCCTTTGTTGCTTAGAGACAGATTTGTACCACAAGGAAGAATGATGGTCTAAATGTCATTTGTCTATCCGATTGGAACATTGTTTGTATGGCTAAACTTGTGTGGAATTTGAGCCATAAGAAGGACTCTTTTTGGGTTAAATGGATTCATTCTTTTTTACTTCAAAGGGGGAGATGTAAATCAAACTCAAATCACTCAATTGATGTCGTGGATTCTCAAGGCTATTTTGAAGAGTCATATTCCTGCCCAACAACTATCCTGCTGGAGCACGATGGGTGAGAAATATAACATGAAAGAGATATATAATAACCTTAAAGATGATGGAATTAGATGGAATGAAGATGTTTTTTTACAAGAATATAGCAAGACCGAGAGCATTGTTTATTTTATGGTTGATTTGAATAGTAGGAAAATTGGCCACTAGAGATAGACTGAAAAGATTTGGGTTGATTTTGGAGGATAAATGCTCTTTCGGTTAACAAAAGGAAACAATAGACCATTTGTTTTTTCTTTGTCCAACTATGAAGGGAATTTGGCAGCAACTTCTGGTGTGGATTGGTATAACACATTAACCAAATAACTGAACGAAAGAAAGTAAATGGTTGTATGAGAAGAGTAATGGAAAAGGTTGGAAAGTTTGTGTTCTCCGGAGTAATGCGGCAGATTGTTTATGAAATCTGGAATTATAAGAATAAAGTGAGTTTTGAAAAAAATTAGATAATATAGATATTGGGGGTATAGTAATACAAACTATTATCAATAGATGTTGGAATTACGGGAAGCTTAGGAAACATTTAGATAATCTAATAATAAATTAGTTTTTTGTTTTTGTGGGTACTTATGTATTTTTGGGTTGAGTTGTATGGTCTTTTTGACCTTGTATTTATTTCCTATTTGGTTAATGAATTTTTTTATTCCAAAAAAAATTATGTGAATAGTTGGCAAAAGTTAGAAAAGAAAAAAAGTTTGGTTTAATAATTTGAAATTTATTTATTACAAAAAAATGTGTCAGCTATTTTTAGTGAAAATATTGTGAGTCATTGTGATTGTCTACAACTATTAGATTAAAATAGTATCTAAAGTTTTAAACAAAAAGTGAAACTATTGATATCTCCTTTTAATATATAAAAGTGTTATACATTTCTTAAGAATTAATAATGGATAATCTCAGGAAAACCCTTAGGAATTTTGTGTTGGTAGCATTACTCTTTGCTGGAATTAATATAATTTACAATGGATCATTCTCATCTTTTCCCACTCAATTATTTCAACCAAATAAGGTATGTTCAAATCATCTATAACATCTCTCCCTCTCTCTAAGAATTACCAGTAGTTTGATTTTCTTTATTTTTAATGTAGAATAACAATATTAATGAATCTTATAAAGATGGCCTTGAAAAAGCTTTGGCCACAGCTTCAAAGGGAAATAACAAAACATTGATAATTGCTATAGTAAATAAGGCTTATGTGGAACAAGATGATAATGATGCCATCACCATGTTTGATCTATTTTTAACCAGCTTCTGGCTTGGAGAAGGAACAAGATCTTTGATTGATAATCTTCTCATTGTCGCCGTGGATCGAACGGCTTACGATCGATGCAAGTTTTTAAGGTTGAATTGCTTTAAATTGGAAACAAATGGTGTTGATTTTGGTGGTGAAAAATTCTACATGTCTCAAGATTTCATCATGATGATGTGGAGAAGGACGTTTTTTCTTTTGGAAGTTCTAAAATGTGGTTACAATTTCATTTTTACGGTATGTTTACTTTATGTGAATGAGAGAGTTTTTAGTTATGTAATTTAAGATTGAGAGTTTTTAATATTACTTTATCGCGTGAAGAAACCTCTTCATCAAAAATATCTTCTCACTATTTTAATGATCATAAATATAACCTATGAGAATATATCTAATAAGGACGAAGTAGGACAAATAATTTATATAAATTAACAAATAATTATCTAAATAATTATCTAGATGCAAAAATCTAGGAGTTGTAAAGTAGGTCGGGTTAGTCTTTAAAACTCTATTTTTATTTTTTGGGAAGCAAAAGTTTTCAACACACCTAAATTTGTGATCTTAATTGAACTGAATTTGTCTTTTTTTTAGGCTGACTAGGTACATCTTATTTTGTAATGATGTTTTGTTTACTTTTCGGCCAATTTTAGTAGAATTAATTTTAATAAAGAATTTTGAGATTATTTTATTTTATTATTAGTAATGTAATTTGATGTTGAAAAACAAAATTTTTATTAAAAAATGATTGCATTCGTGGCAGAGCAGGAATACCCAAATCCAATTTGGACGAATTTGGATTTTAATTCTTCATTCTTGTTTATTTGGGGATTCGGGTTTGGAGAGGTAAAAATTGTCACCGCCCCGCCCCGTTACCATGTCTATTGTTCCCGCAAGTGAATATAAAAATCATTTCTTAGTATATTTTATGGAAACAATTTTTAAGTGTTGCCGTAGAGACAAAATATTGTATAGATATAACTATACACATTTGTATATGTAGTCACATTTTCAATGTATATTTTTACTTTGATGATTCCATTTTTATTATTCTTAATTATTACCACAAACTCCAATTTGCAGGACACTGATGTAATGTGGTTTCGAAATCCATTTACAAAGTTGAGCTTGAAAAGAGATGAAGACCTCTTAATCAGCACAGACGAATATCGTGGCGATTCTTGGTCAAAAAATCTAAAAATTAATACTGGATTTTACTTTGTGAGATCAAATAACAAGACAATATCTTTGTTTGAAACATGGTACAAAAACAAAGACAATTCCACAGGAAAAAAAGAGCAAGATGTGCTTGAAGACCTAATCAAAAGTGGTATATTTAAAGATTTAAAACTCAAGGTTAGATTCTTGAATACACTCTATTTTAGTGGATTTTGTCAGGATAGTAAAGATTTTAGAGCTGTAATAACTGTGCATGCAAATTGTTGTCGAGGCATTACTGCAAAGGTGGCTGATTTAAAAGTAACCCTTCGTGATTGGAAGCAATTTAAGAAATTAGAGGTTAATTCTACCAATAATATTCATTGGTCAAGTCATGAGAGATGTTCACAATCTTGGAAATAATAGAACAATGGCATCATATATTTATATTGTTGAAATATGATATTTATATATGTATTTCCATCTTGTTTATTCTGTTTAAAAGAGGTACTTGTAAAAATTGAAATATTTGAGCTTGTGAAAACTTTATCATCAAGAGATTAATAAACTAAGAGAAATAATCATTAATAAACTAAGAGAAATAATCATTTTATAAGTTGGTATGTAGATTTAATTGAAATTCCTCTTGTATTCCTATTAATTCAATTGACTTTAGAAAAAAAGATTCAATTGAAATTAACGTGTGGGACAATTATTTAGTTTGCTTTGCTAATTATCATAATTATTGGAGCTAAAATATTGTTTCGATCATCTCATATATACCTTTAATAACTCATTAATAACATGAGGGAGAAATATGTACATGAAAATTTAAAGTACAAGCTAGGCATGTTTAAAGGAATTATAAGTCAATTTAGTTATTAGTTGTACAAAAATGTTTGAGGGAAGTGGCGTGGTTTTGAATATGTATTATTTACTTGTTCACGCTTAAATAATGAAATTTTGGTCATTAGACAATTTTTTTTGAAAAAAAATTCAAAATTTATTAATTCGAGCATCATCATATTGAGCCTTGGCTCAATATCTTATATTTTTGTCATCTATAACATTTTTTTTGTCAGATAATAGGTTATTTTATTATTATCTCTGTTGGGTATCTAATAGCCTAGTTACTTAGAGTCATCAGGGTTTTGTAAGTTTTGTTTACCAATAATCCTAAATGATTTCTATCTTTTAAAAGCTGCGTCATTTCACCTCTTATGTCTCTAACCTAGTCACTCCAAAAGCCTTCACTCATTTCATTATCCTTCTTTCTGTTAGTACACACATCGAAGTTATTTTCTTTCTCTTTTAGCTTCCGACTTTGATGAAACATAACTTTTCATTTTGCTTTGTTCTAAAACTTATCCTTATTTATCTTTTTTCTATCAATCATATCCACAAGGCTTTTAAAATTTGTCTTGATCTCAATATTATTGACCTTCATCTCCTTCACTAACTTGATAACATTCTAAATGGCTTGGCATTCAATAGATATAAGGTTGATATATTCCCTTTAGTTCCAGGTTGCAATCTCTAGGGTTTCCTCGTTCTCATTTCTGATCCAAGTACCCATGTTCCACTCACTTCCAATCGCCACATTTACATTTGTGTAAACAATAACCTTGATATTATCCTATGTAATATCATTTTCTACCTTGTTTTTGGTCTACATGTTCTTATGATAGTCGTTCTGCTTAATTTTTTTAAAATGTTGATGGTTGTTCTACAATCCTCCCGCTAAACTCAACATTTTAGGAGTACATGAGAGCTACAACCATACTACAACACTCACCAGCACTCTAATCTAAAAGTACATGTCAGTTACTATTTTACTAGCATCAATTAATATCATTATTGCATATATTTCATAATTATACTGATTGTATGCCACATAAGTTTGATTTTACTTATTTAGATTTTATGTATAAGCTTAGGTTTGTGGTCTATCAATTTTATAAAATTATCATGAATCCAAACATGGCTTGACAAAATATCTAAGTGTAAATTTTTTAAATCACTTTGTTTAAAAACACGTTTGGTTGTCTCGTGATTGACTTACATCGGAGAATTCAAACACTTAGTAACATCTTGTATTATTCCATTTGATGTAATTTATTCAGATGCTTCCAAGCTCTCTTGTTTTTTGTGTTTTGCTTTAAGCGCTTCTTAAAATCTCTAATTTCGTTTATGGGACCTAAAATGTTTCTGAAATTGTCTAAAGGGAAAAATGTCTATTCAACCTCTCTTCTAGACCTCTTTGTGTCCATATTCTTACCCAGCACAATGTGATATATCCCAAAAAATTGTGATTTTTGGGGCCTCTCAGCGGCTTTTGAATGAAATAGTGATTTACTCAAGAGGATTTAGTGCTAGCAAGTTTGGAACGAATGTTTGCACTTTAGTTCTGCTCCCTAAGAATGTGTAGGATTTCAAATACTTTAAACATTTCCTACCTTTCATCGGTTAATGTGACATATTGTTGTAATAATGAGTCTCTGGTCTGAGCCTCCCTCTTGAGATTACGAGTTGGTAATTTGTTCGTAATTTTATTATTTTGGCTCCCATCTCAACAACAAATATGAGACAGATGATGACGAGTTTGTATTCAACCTGATTATTACTGGTAGGGAATTCAAAACGTAAGGAGACCTCAATCACCACTCGGTATTCATTATCCCAAATGAGACTAACCCAATTTCCCCAACTATAAGGTAATTTATTTGTGAACATGACCCATGCGTGGGATGACTCTAATACACTTGGAGTCATTTTTGCGACAAAGTCTGTAAACCATGGGGATTGAAAGCTTTCCTTGCTTCAAAGGTGACTCCAACCTTGGACAATTTGATATACCACTCTATCAACCTCCCTATTAGACCCGGGTGATGAAGTACTTGCTTCAAGAGCATATATATCCACACTATGATGACATACACTCGAAAGTATCATTGTAGCTTCCAGGATGTTGTCACTAATGTCAAGATTGCTTTCTATATGTTTTGATAATGTACCTCTAGCTCGACTAAAACCTTGGAGATAAATTAAGCAAGACTCTGAGTAAAATTAGATTCTTGCACAAGGACGCCACTAAATGCTTCATCAGATATGACTAAATAAAGGAACAAAGCCTCCCCGGTGGAAGGTCAGGATAATATTGGAGTTTACAAGGGCATTTTCAAGGATATGAATGCTTGCTCGCATTCTAGAATCCATTCAAATTATGTTTATTTCTTCAACAATTTGTAGGACAATAGGGCACAATGAGTTAACTTCCTTCGAGATGAACTTATTTAGAGCGATCAAAATTCCATTCAATCTCATTACCTCTTTCTTCTTGGTGGTTGATGTGGCCATCCAGATGACTAGTTCAATCTTATTTAAATTTACTTCTATGTTTCTCTATTAAATAAAAACCTATAAATTTGTTGGCTATTACTCTAAAGGCACATTTATTTAGATTGAGTCTCATATTATATTCACACACCTTTTGGTATACACGAGTCAGATATTTGTTGTGCAACTCTTCTTCACCAAACTTAAAGATCACATTCTTCACCAAACTTAAATCTATAATATTTCACCATTTGAAGATTATATCCATCTATGTCACTCCAACATTCTTCAGATGAAAAAAACATCATATTATATTGATAATTAAATTGTTTGATAAAAACATCATATTATATCGGTAATTAATTTGTTTGATAAAAACTTTTATATCATGCAATATTATTTTGAATCACATAAAAATTAAATAAGAAAAATATGATAAGAGTTAAATAAGAAAAATATGATAATGTTTTATCCTCTAACATAAAAGAAAAATTATTTGACATTATTTTGCGGGAATTACACACAATTATTATTATTTTTATTGCAAAAGATGCTATAAAAATAGAATTTACCTTCAGCTTTGTTATTCCTACATCTATTTTCTTATATCAATACACACCGTATATACTTGTGAATAATATATTTTTCAATTAATTTTTTTAATAAACAGTGTCAGTAAACAATAAAACCGTACATGAACAATATCATATGAATAATATCATTTGAATAATATCAGTACACATGAATAATAACCATGAACAATGACTTTAAAAGTAGTGAAACAAAATTGGTTAACGCAGTATAAAAACTTAGTTAATGTAGTGATGAAGTTGGTTAATAAATGTCCAGACATTAAAAATAATTTTATTAATCACCAAAATTGGTTAATACAGTGTAAAAGTGTAAAAACTTAATTAATGTAATAATGAAATTGATTAATACATTCTCAAATATTAAATAAAAAATAAAAAAATAATTTTTATATTATTAATAAAAAATAATTTTTTTTAAGATTTTGGAATACATTTTTGTTTGCCTTTTGACAATTTCAAGCAAGCAAATGATTCTCTTTTTGATAGAAATTAAACTAAATAATTAAATATTTTTATTATTTAAGTAAATAAATAAATAATAAATTCCTCTTTTAGGGTTCAAAATTTATATAGTTCTCTCCTTATTTTCCAGGGTTTAGCTTTTCTTTGTTCTGCGTTCTTGGATTCCCAATTTTATCGCAAAATTTAGGGTTTCTCTTTCGAAATCGATTTCAATTACAATTTTCCGATCCGCAACTAAAGTTAGGGTTTTTCTATCTGTACGAGAAGAATGCCTCCAAAGACGCCGAAGAGAGGGTCTGCATCCGGTGGGGCAAAGAGGGGTGGCAGACCATCGAGAGGGACTCCTAAGGCTGCACAGAATCAACCCGAAGCAGTGGAGGAGAAGATGGTGGTTGAGGAGGAGCCTAAGGTGGAAGAGAATCCCGCTGTTGAGGAAAAACCTGTGGTGGAAGAGAATCCTGTTGTTGAGGATAAAGCTATTGATGTGAATCAAACAACATCGGAGGCTGCTGCTGAAGAATCTATCAGGGTCTCTGCGATGAAAAGTAAGCTTTTTTTTTTTAATTACAATTTTTGTTTTTGATTTGGATCAATTGAATGTGTGAAATTTCAAGTTTTGAGTTTGATTATCGATATAGCATATGCTTATCTTTTTGATAGATCCAAGTTTTAAATAATTGTAGCATAAAGGCTTTCACAGTTTCAATTGGTACAATGTAAGACTGATTGCGATTGTCTCTGCGGTGTGAATCATCAACAATTTGTTCTTTGTAATAAAAAGTGATACCGATTTGTCGATGCCGTTTTTGCGGTATCGGGCCGTTTTTTAAAAATCGTTGATAGATCCTTGTCACCCTTGCATTTGTTGTTATTTTTTTAGTTTGTTTTGGATTGATTTCTTTTTTCTCTTCATCTGTGTGTTTGTCTTATGTTTGGTTATATTGATGCAATGCTTTAAATTGGGAAGTGTGCCGATTATTTGGCAAACCCTTGGAAATTTATGGCGGTTTCGGATGGTAGATTTTCGGTCTGCCATCCGCCGTCCATGTACGCTGATGTGGATTCGTTATGTGATGATTGAATATGGACAACCCAAATTTAACAAATACATAGATAAGATGGTGGAAAGTTATATCTGTTTTGAATAGGACCAATTGAAACCTGTACTATTTTTTGACAGAAGATGAAGAGGAGGTTAAAGAGTCTATAGATGAGTATGAGAAGGATGAACGTCTAGATTTAGACGATAATGAGCCTGAATATGAACCCGAGGAGTATGGTGGAGTTGATTATGATGAGAAGGAAATTGAACAGGAAGAAGGTCAAGAGTTGGGAGATGAAGTTGAGGAAGAAGCTGAAGACAATGTTGGTGAAGAAGAAGGTGATTCAGGTGAGGAAGAAGTCGAAGATGGTCATGATGAAATGGAGGAGGGTGAAGAGGATGATGAGCATGCTGGTGTGGAGCATGAGCATGAGCAGGCAGAGTTGGGTGATGTGGAAGAAGAGGAACATCGCGAGGTTGTGAAGGAGAGGCGAAAACGGAAAGAATTTGAAGTATTTGTTGGGGGCCTAGACAAGGATGCTACTGAAGATGACCTGAAGAAGGTTTTCGGTGAAGTTGGGGTTGTTACTGAGGTCAGGCTGATGATGAATCCTCAAACTAAAAAGAACAAGGGATTTGCATTCTTGCGTTTTGAAAACGTGGAGCAAGCAAAGCGAGCTGTAGCAGAGCTTAGAAATCCAGTGGTAATCTTTGACTTCTCAATGATTGAGCAGACTTAAGACTTCTATTGTATTAAATCACATGTTTTCATGGCTGCAATTTCAGATTAATGGCAAACAATGTGGTGTTACTCCAAGTCAGGACAGTGATACCCTCTATTTAGGCAACATATGCAAGACATGGACAAAGGAAGCTGTAAGTATAATACCTTTGGGCCTGTTTTTTGCACTTTCTTTTGTTGGCTGGGTTGTGTTTGTAGTTATTTATCCTGAACTGTGCTGAATTTATGACGGTTAATTGAACTTGTGGTGTCAGTTAAAGGAGAAACTGAAGCATTACGGAGTTACTAATGTTGAGGATGTGACTTTGGTTGAAGATTCTAATGATAAAGGGACAAACCGTGGATTTGCGTTCTTGGAATTTTCCTCACGTTCAGATGCTATGGATGCCTTTAAGAGGCTGCAGAAGAGGGATGTTGTGTTCGGAGTTGATAAGCCTGCAAAGGTTTCATTCGCAGATTCTTTTATTGACCCTGGTGATGAAATTATGTCACAGGTATTTCTCTGAATAGAAACTCCTTTGTTATTGTCAAAGGATTTTTAAATTGAACACATGTAGTATGATTGTCTGATTGCGCTCGAGCATTTTGTTTTCTGAAATATCTCTCCCGAGTTCCCATGCCAATGGTGGTTAAATTTGTTTGCTGTCTACATTTAATTATCTTAATTGTGTTCATTTACTTGATATATATAGATTAAATTTGTAAGTTGTAACCGTAACATCAAATTACCTGTTCTTAAAAAAATTGGTAGGAACATCAAATTGACACCCCAATATATTTAAGGACCATGCACACTATCCTTGTAGTGGATTATATGCTATCATACCTCATTTTGCTGATCAAGTCTGGTCAATTTCAGGTTAAAACTGTATTTATCGATGCACTTCCTCCTTCATGGGATGAAGATTATGTTCGGAGTCTTCTCAAGAAATACGGTGAGGTTGAAAAGATTGAGCTTGCCAGGAACATGCCAGCTGCTCGTAGGAAGGACTATGGGTTTGTTACCTTTGGCTCACATGATGCAGCTATAAGATGCGCTGAAAGCATTACTGGTACCGAATTGGGTGAAGGGGAGAAGAAGGTGTGTATGATATTAAATTAATATTTGCAGTGAAATTTGGCAGTTTATAATGCTTTCATCTTCTTTCAGGCAAAAGTGAGGGCTCGGTTATCAAGGCCACTTCAAAGAGGCCGTGGAAAACATGTTGGTCGTGGTGACTACCGCCCGGGCCGTGGATCGGCAATATTGTCAAGACCTTCTTGGAGCCGACCTGCACCCCGTAGTTTTTCTTCGCGCGGGGTAAGAGGAATTGGAAGTCGTGCACTTCCTGTCAGGCCTATTAGTGCTAGAGATAGACGCCCTGTCATGTCTATACCAGTTAGAAGTAGGCCACTACCTCCTCCAGTTAGATCTTATGATAGAAGAGCAGCTGGTATGTAGTATACATTTTAGTTGTTAGCCAGACTTAATTTCTTTTATCATTTCTTTATGATTAATATATACAACCATATTGTCTTCTTAGCCCCTGCATATTCAAAAGGCAGCTTGAAGCGAGATTATGGTCGGCGTGAGGATATACCACCTCCAAGAAGTAGAGTTGCTGCAGATTATGGATCAAGAGTGGCCTCTGAAAGACGCCCATCTTATAGGGATTATCCACCCCGTGGATCTGAGTACTCTGATCTCCCTAGAACTTCATCTCGTGCTGCACCAAGGAGAGGTTATGTGGATGATGGTTACAGCCAAAGGTTTGAGAGGCCCCCTCCTCCACCCCCTCCCCATTCAAGTTATCGTGAAGGACGCCCTCGTGATTATGATGCTCCTCTACCTGGCTCAAAACGTTCTTATGCTGCTGTGGTCAGTATTAATTCTGAAATTTTATTTTGACTATTCTGCATTCTTATCGATCTCATTTTTATTCTATATTAACATATAATAAACGAGATTCTGCTGTGGTCAGTATTATTTCTGCAATTTTATTTCATCTTTATTCTGCATTTATTCTACATTAACATAATATAGTAAATGAAATTCCTCACTTTTTATGTCTAATCAGGATGATGTTCCCCCGCGATACGCTGAGACTGGTGCTCGTCAATCAAGAGCTCGAATGGAATATGATTATGGGAGCAGTGCTTCACAGTATGGTGATGCTTATGGTGATAGGTTAGTTTAATCTAATATTACGGTTTTGCAGTTCTCCACACTAATCCTATGGTTTGTTGTCCTGTAATTCATTCTTACATTTTAATTTGTAGAGTTGGAAGATCAAGTCTTGGATATGGCAGTGGCAGCCGAAGTTCTATTTCTGGTCAAGAATCACACGGGATGTATAGCAGTCGGCAGGGAGCGGGTTATGGTGGAGGTGAATTTTGTTGCAAATAGTCTGGTCTCTTCTTTTCAACATTGAAGTTTTCTTTACCTACAATTCTGTTATGTTTTGTCTATCAGGATCTTATGGTGGTAATGATGTTGGAGGCATGTACTCGTCAAGTTATGGTGGTGATTACGTTTCTCGTGGAAGTGATGTAATCTTCCTGTGCTTTTCCAATGTCTATAGGAATTAGTGTTCTGTGTATGTTTTGTTACATTCTTATGTATTGTTCATGCAATGTAGGTTGGCGGAAGCTCATATTCGTCAATGTATTCTGGCAGAGGTGCGGGCGGTGGTAGCAGTTACATGGGCAGCGGTGGATCTGGATCTTATTATTGAGGTAAGTAAGCCGATAACTCTTTGGCATTGAACTTTGTGTATTACATTAGAATGCAAAGGGTATAGATATATTTTTCTAGAGATTTCGCTATACCTATACTCGAAATGGTATCTCTTATCTTTTCGCAAGGGCAGGCGAAGGTTGGACATTATGGTCACAAGTGAATTTGTCTATTAACAGATCTATTATAATAAAGTGGCTGCCATAGGATGACGGCCTTTGAAGCTTATGGATGTTATGAAGCCTACAATTTGGAGACAAAGGAACATTGCTATTTAGAGCAATATATTTTGGAATTTGTCGCAAAAAAGAGGGTCATGTCAATTCAAGCTATCTCGGGTCTTCTCTGGATGGGATGTAATATATCAGTTCTTGATTTTGTGCTGTATGGACTCAAGTTAGTGAGAGACGGAAAAAGAAATATTTAGCAGTGATGTGTAATCAAACCTTGATTTATGATACCATTTATGGGCAGATAATGTTAAAGATTTGTCACTGCTCCTCCTTTCATTTGGACAAGACCAAGGCTAGGGATGCCTTCTTGTTTGGTTAAGGATTAATGGAATTTTTATCTGCTGAATTTATCAAAAAGTTGGTTCTCTATTTTGATTCTTTCAAAGAGATGTTTAGTTATTTTGGATTACTTGTTTTTTAAGGTGCTGCAATAAGAACACTACTTAAGGAATTAATAAAGTCAAAAGATGCTTTCTTGGGATGTATTGCTGTTGTTGGATTGCTGATATGGTGTCATCCTAAGAAAGTAAAAAAAGCACAATGAACTGGTAATATTTGCTGCTGGAGTTGTTTCTTTTAGTGTTTGTCCTGAGGACTGCAAGATAATGCTAAAGAAGCATTAATATCTTTACTTGTCACACACCTTAAGATTTTCCCAATTTCACAAAACATTTATTTTGTATGCAATATAGTGCCAAAGAAGCACTATATCTTTACTGTCATAGCCACATATAACCATTAGCCTTCTGCATTTATTGTTGGAAAATACATCACTCAGGTGAAAATGAATATTAAGTAGCAGAAAAGGATTTAGCAAAGCTCTTGGGGTAAACATGAGATTATCTTTACTGTCATAGTCACATTGCGGATGAAATTGCAAATGGATTTAATTATTATTTGTATACTTTAAAGAGATTAGTTTCTAACTACCAAACCACATTGTTGGTTATCTTGAGTACCCTATACGGGGTATTAACATAGTGCATATCTTGAAGTAGTTGGATTCTTCTAAGATATTGGTCACTAGGCTCTTTGAAACATTTTGTCTACCTTGACAACACTATGTTTCTGAATAATGCTAGAGTTTTGGCATTTTCACAAGATATTTGCATTCATTTTTCTGTGTTAAACATGCATTTAATTAATATTCACTGGGTGAGGGCTTATGAACATACTATACTGACTTGTTTGGTTGTAGTTTCTACTTTGTTCTGTTTGCTGTACTGCAGGGTCTAAGCTATATCTCCTCAAGCTCATGTTTATATGCATTTGAATGTTCACTCTTGTTTATTATTGTTTTTTGTTTTCATTGGTTTTTGTTAATCAATGTTAAGCTGATTGTTTCTTGCATGACATTGTAAACCTTTATGTCTTATGTGCTGCTCATATTACACTGCTACTCGTCTTGTGCTTGTTTGTTGATATGTTCAAATTGGAATTGTGTCAATATTGTCTTGAATAAAAATAGTGTAATAGCCTAGTGGTTGTAATTTCACCTATTAAAGGTGAATAACACTCTCTAAGTTGGATTGCGTGGGTTTGAAATCGCATGTGTTCCCGATCAACTGAACTAGTTTAATGTGACATAATTAACCATTTTTAATAATAGAATTTAACCATTTTTAATAACTGAACTAGCCTGCTTATCCCTAAAACAGTTAATCTTGCCTTTGAAAGCAGTGCTAACCATTTATATCATCAGACAATTTACCGCAATCCACATCTCAATCCATGCTTCTATCTCAAACCGTTTCCACTATACAAATGAGAAAACGTATATTTCTCAAGTATTTAAATCCATAATACACTCATATCACATTTGATTCTCTTACAGATTTGAGAGCGATGGAGTGTCAATCTTAAAACTCGAGTCCATCGTAACAACGAAACTGACAGTTATAACATAATCTGTGTAAGCAATTCACATTAACAATGAAACTCGAGTCCATCATAACAATGATTAAAATATATATGGCAAAATGTAAATTCTCAAAAATAACCTTACGAACATGAGTTAACAAAATAATCTTGGGATTATGGATTCATCATGCGGGAGGCTGGACATATGCAAAGCAATTTTTTGTTGTTGGATAAGGTGAACTATTGTCTCTACCGTTTGTAATTTCTTTAAGAACTCTTTTAGTCTACTTTGAATAATGGAGTGACACTCATTTTTCCTACGTGAGTAGGGTTTTTAAGTAAGCACCCCCTCTTTGTATTGTATTGGTTTTTGTAGGGTCACATGTTGAAAAGATCAAGTGAAACATTTAAGTAACAGTAGGACTTCCACTGGAAGTTCCTTTCCGTCTCCTAAGGAAATATATGAACGATTAACTTCCACAAGAAGATCTTAAGGCAATACACGAACACTGGACTTCCACATGAAGATCTTTGTCACCTCTAAAGATAATATATGAACGTTGGACTGCCACATGAAGGCCCTTGTTGCCTCTTAAGTAAATACACAAATGTTAGACTTTTACTGGGAGATTTTTGTCTCCCCCATGGGTCACACACATGGGTTATATGTGAGGGGTTCACCTCATCTAAACGCATCGCAAAAGGCTTTGGCTAAGAGTCTCATTAGATATGCTCACTTAAGCGTTGCACTTGTGGAACTCGACTAAGAGTCTCACTGGACATGCTCATATAAATGCCTCACTTGAGGGACTCTTCTAAGAGTCTTATCAGACAAGCTCGTCTAAGCACCACACATGAGAGATTCAACTAAGAGTCTCATTAGACGGACTCATCTAAAAGGGAAGGTTATGAGGGAAGTCCTTGCAATAGGTTGTACAAGTTTCGGTCAAAAAATTAAATTAAGATGAGGATTTTTAAAATGATATGAAACTTTTCAGATCCTTTATATATGTTAAGAGGGAAGGTTATGATGAAACTCCATGTAAAAAATAATCTGAAATTTGGTTATCATGAAACTTTTTGAAATGCAAGTTTCAGTAAAAAATTATAATATATTATACACTAGTTTGTACTATTTTCGATCCAAAAATCAAAATAAATCGAGGACTGTTCGAAATGCTATCAAACTTTATATATCCTTTCTATATGTTACGAGGGAAGGTTGTGATGGAAGTCCATGAAAAAACTCATCTCAAAATAAGATTCTATGAAACTTTTCAAAATGCAAGTTTCGGTAAAAAAATCATGATATATTATACACTAGTTTGTACTAATTACGGTCAAAAAATAAATATAAATCGGGGATTGTTAGAAATGCTACGAAACTTTTCATATCCTTTCTATATGTTACGAGGGAAGTCCTTGCAACAAATCATCTCAAAATTAGATTATATGAATTTTTTCGAAATGCAAGTTTCTGTCAAAAATCATAGTATATTATACACTAGCTTGTACTAGTTTCGGTCAAAAAATTAAATTAAGTTGAGGACTTTTAAAATGATATGGAACTTTTTAGATCCTTTATATATGTTACGAGGGAAGGTTATGATGAAACTTCATGTAAAAAATAATCTGAAATTTGGTTTTCATGAAACTTTTCGAAATGCAAGTCTCGGTAAAAAATCATAATATATTATATACTAGTTTGTACAAGTTTTGGTCAAAAAATCAAAATAAATCAAAGACTGTTAGAAATGCTATGAAACTTTGCATATCCTTTCTATATGTTACGAGAGAATGTTGTGATAGGAGTTCATGTAAAACAATCATCTCAAAATTATAGTCTATGAAACTTTTCAAAATGTAAGTTTCGGTCAAAAAATCATAATATATTATACACTAGTTTGTACTAATTTCGGTAAAAAAAAATCGAGGATTGTTAGAAATGCTACGAAACTTTTCATATCCTTTCTATATGTTTCAAGGAAAGGTTATTAGGGAAGACCTTGCAATAAATCATCTCAAAATTAGATTCTATTAATTTTTTCGAAATGCAAGTTTCTGTCAAAAATCATAATATATTATACACTAGGTTGTACTAGTTTCGGTCGAAAAATTAAATTAAGTTGAGGACTTCTAAAATGATATGGAACTTTTCAGAACCTTTATATATGTTAAGAGGGAAGGTTATGATGGAACTCCATATAAAAAACAATCTGAAATTTGGTTTTCATGAAACTTTCCTAAATGCAAGTTTTAGTAAAAAATCATAATATATTATACACTAGTTTGTACTAGTTTCGATCAAAAAATAAAAATAAATCGAGGACTGTTCGAAATGCTATCAAACTTTGCATATCATTTCTATATGTTACGAGGGAAGGTTGTGATGGAAGTCCATGCAAAAAATCATCTCAAAATTAGATTCTATGAAACTTTTCTAAATGCAAATTTCGGTGAAATAATCATGATACACTTGTTTGTACTAATTACGGTAAAATAAATAAATAAATCGAGGATAGTTAGAAATGCTACGAAACGTTTCATATAATTTCTATATGTTATAAGGGAAGGTTATGAGGGAAGTCCTTGCAATAAATAATCTCAAAATTAGATTCGATGAATTTTTTCAAAATGCAAGTTTCAGTCAAAAATCATAGTATATTATACACTAGGTTGTACTAATTTCGGTCAAAAAATTAAATTAAGTTGAGGACTTTTAAAATGATATGGAACTTTTCAGATCCTTTATATATGTTAAGAGGGAAGGTTATGATGAAACTCCATGTAAAAAATAATATGAAATTTGGTTTTCATGAAACTTTCGTAATGCAAGTTTCGCTAAAAAATCATAATATATTATACACTAGTTTGTACTAGTTTTGGTCAAAAAATCAAAATAAATCAAGGACTGTTCAAAATGCTATTTTTGGTCAAAAATCATAATATATTTTACACTAGTTTGTACTAATTTCGGTAAAAAAAAATCGAGGATTGTTAGAAATGCTACGAAACTTTTCATATACTTTCTATATGTTTCAAGAAAAGGTTATGAGGGAAGTCCTTGCAATAAATCATCTCAAAATTAGATTCTATGAATTTTTTCGAAATGCAAGTTTCTGTCAAAAATCGTAATATATTATACACTAGGTTGTACTAGTTTCGGTCAAAAAATTAAATTAAGTTGAGGACTTTTAAAATGATATGGAACTTTCCAGATCTTTTATATATGTTAAGAGGGAAGGTTATGATGGAAATCCATATAAAAAATAATCTGAAATTTGGTTTTTATGAAACTTTTCGAAATGCAAGTTTCAGTAAAAAATCATAATATATTATATACTAGTTTGTACTAGTTTCGATAAAAAAATAAAAATAAATCTGGGACTGTTCGAAATGCTATCAAACTTTGCATATCCTTTCTATATGTTACGAGGGAAGGTTGTGATGGAAGTCCATGCAAAATTTTTTCTCAAAATTAGATTCTATGAAAATTTTCAAAATGCAAGTTTCGGTGAAAAAATCATGAAATATTATAAACTAGTTTGTATTAACTACGTTCAAAAAATCAAAAATAAATCGAGGATTGTTAGAAATGCTATGAAACGTTTCATATCATTTCTATATGTTACGAGGGAAGGTTATGAGGGTAGTCCTTGCAATAAATCATCTCAAAATTAGATTCTATGAATTTTTTCGAAATGCAAGTTTATGTCAAAAATCATAGTATATTCTATACTAGGTTGTACTAGTTTCGGTCAAAAAATTAAATTAAGTTGAGGACTTTTAAAATGGTATGGAACTTTTCAGATCCTTTATATATGGTAAGAGGGAAGGTTATGATGGAACTCCATGTAAAAAATAATATGAAATTTGGTTTTCATGAAACTTTTCAAAATCCAAGTTTCGGTAAAAAATCATAATATATTATAGACTAGTTTGTACTAGTTTCGGTCAAAAAATCAAAATAAATCGAGGACTGTTCGAAATGCTATCAAACTTTGCATATCCTTTCTTTATGTTACGAGGGAAGGTTGTGATGGAAGTCCATGCAAAAAAAACATCTCAAAATTAGATTCTATGAAACTTTCCAAAATGCAAGTTTCTGTCAAAAAATCATGATGTATTATACACAAGTTTGTACTAATTTCGGTCAAAAATAAAAATAAATCGAGGATGGTTAGAAATGCTACGAAACCTTTCATATCCATTATGTATGTTATGAGAGAAGGTTACGAGGGAAGTCGTTGCAATAAATAATTTCAAAATTAGATTCTATGAATTTTTTCGAAATGCAAGTTTCTGTCAAAAATCATAGTTTATTATATACTAGGTTGTACTAGTTTCAGTCAAAAAATTAAATTAAGTTGAGGACTTTTAAAATGATATGGAACTTTTCAGATCCTTTATATATGTTAAGAGGGAAGGTTATAATGGAACTCCATATACAAAATAATCAGAAATTTGGTTTTCATGAAACTTTTCGAAATGTAAGTTTCCGTAAAAAATCATAATATATTATACACCAATTTGTACTAGTTTCGGTCAAAAAATAAAAATAAATCGAGGTTTGTTCGAAATGCTATCAATCTTTGCATATCCTTTCTATATGTTACGAGGGAAGGTTGTGATGAAGTCCATGCAAAAAAACATCTCAAAATTAGATTCTATGAAACTTTTCAAAATGCAAGTTTCTGTCAAAAAATTATGATATATTATACACTAGTTTGTACTAATTTCGGTCAAAAATAAAAATAAATAGAGGATGGTTAGAAATGCTACGAAACTTTTCATATCCATTATATATGTTATGCGGGAAGGTTATGAGGGAAGTCGTTGCAATAAATCATCTCAAAATTAGATTCTATGAATTTTTTCGAAATGCAAGTTTCTGTCAAAAATCATAGTTTATTATATACTAGGTTGTACTAGTTTCGGTCAAAAAATTAAATTAAGTTGAGGAATTTTAAAATGAAATGGAACTTTTCATATCCTTTATATATATGTTAAGAAGGCAGGTTATGATGGAACTCCATGTAAAAAATAATATGAAATTTGGTTTTCATGAAACTTTTCGAAATGCAAGTTTCGGTAAAAAATCATAATTAATACACTAGTTTGTACTAGTTTCGTTCAAAAAATCAAAATATATCGAGAACTGTTCGAAATACTATCAAACTTTGCATATCCTTTCTATATGTTACGAGGGAAGGTTGTGATCGAAGTCCATGCAAAAACTCATCTCAAAATTAGATTCTATAAAACTTTTCAAAATGCAAGTTTCGGTAAAAAAATCATGAAATATTAAACACTAGTTTGTACTAACTACGGTAAAAAAATCAAAATAAATCGAGAATTGTTAGAAATGCTATGAAACGTTTCTTATCATTTCTATATGTTACTAGGGAAGGTTATGAGGGAAGTCCTTGCAATAAATAATCTCAAAATTAGATTCTATGAATTTTTTCGAAATGCAAGTTTCTGTCAAAAATCATAGTATATTATGAACTAGGATGCACTAGTTTCGGTCAAAAAATTAAATTAAGTTGAGGAGTTTTAAAATGATATGGAACTTTTCAGATCCTTTATATATGTTAAGAGGGAAGGTTATGATGGAACTTCAGGTAAAAATAATCTGAAATTTGGTTTTCATGAAACTTTTCGAAATGCAAGTTTCGGCAAAAAATCATAATATATTATACACTAGTTTGTACTAGTTTCGGTCAAAAAATCAAGATAAATCGAGGACTGTTCGAAATGCTATAAAACTTTGCATATCCTTTCTATATGTTACGAGGGAAGGTTGTGATGGATGTCCATGTAAAACAATCATCTAAAAATTATCTTCTATTAAACTTTTCAAAATGCAAGTTTCGGTCAAAAAATCATAATATATTATACACTAGTTTGTACTAATTTCGGTCAAAAAATAAAAATAAATCAAGGATTTTTAAAACTGCAACGAAACCTTTCATATCCATTATATATGTTATGAGGGAAGGTTTTGAGGGAAGTACTTGCAATAAATCATCTCAAAATTAGATTCTATGAATTTTTTCGAAATGCAAGTTTCTGTCAAAAATCATAGTTTATTATACACTAGGTTGTACTAGTTTTGGTCAAAAAATTAAATTAAGTTGAGGGCTTATAAAATGATATGGAACTTTTCAGATCCTTTATATATGTTAAGAGGGAAGGTTATGATGGAACTCCATGTAAAAAATAATCTGAAATTTGGTTTTCATGAAACTTTTTGAAATGCAACTTTCGGTAAAAAATCATAATATATTTATTATACACTAGTTTGTACTTGTTTCTGTAAAAAAATCAAGATTAATCGAGGATTGTTCGAAATGCTATCAAACTTTGCATATCCTTTCTATATGTTACGAGGGAAGGTTGTGATGGAAGTCCATGCAAAAAAAACATCTCAAAATTAGATTCTATGAAACTTTCCAAAATGCAAGTTTCTGTCAAAAAATCATGATGTATTATACACAAGTTTGTACTAATTTCGGTTAAAAATAAAAATAAATCGAGGATGGTTAGAAATGCTACGAAACCTTTCATATCCATTATGTATGTTATGAGAGAAGGTTACGAGGGAAGTCGTTGCAATAAATAATTTCAAAATTAGATTCTATGAATTTTTTCGAAATGCAAGTTTCTGTCAAAAATCATAGTTTATTATATACTAGGTTGTACTAGTTTCGGTCAAAAAATTAAATTAAGTTGAGGACTTTTAAAATGATATGGAACTTTTCAGATCCTTTATATATGTTAAGAGGGAAGGTTATAATGGAACTCCATATACAAAATAATCAGAAATTTGGTTTTCATGAAACTTTTCGAAATGTAAGTTTCCGTAAAAAATCATAATATATTATACACCAATGTGTACTAGTTTCGGTCAAAAAATAAAAATAAATCGAGGTTTGTTCGAAATGCTATCAATCGTTGCATATCCTTTCTATATGTTACGAGGGAAGGTTGTGATGAAGTCCATGCAAAAAAACATCTCAAAAGTAGATTCTATGAAACTTTTCAAAATGCAAGTTTCTATCAAAAAATTATGATATATTATACACTAGTTTGTACTAATTTCGGTCAAAAATAAAAATAAATAGAGGATGGTTAGAAATGCTACGAAACTTTTCATATCCATTATATATGTTATGCGGGAAGGTTATGAGGGAAGTCGTTGCAATAAATCATCTCAAAATTAGATTCTATGAATTTTTTCGAAATGCAAGTTTCTGTCAAAAATCATAGTTTATTATATACTAGGTTGTACTAGTTTCGGTCAAAAAATTAAATTAAGTTGAGGAATTTTAAAATGAAATGGAACTTTTCATATCCTTTATATATATGTTATGAAGGCAGGTTATGATGGAACTCCATGTAAAAAATAATATGAAATTTGGTTTTCATGAAACTTTTCGAAATGCAAGTTTCGGTAAAAAATCATAATTAATACACTAGTTTGTACTAGTTTCGTTCAAAAAATCAAAATAAATCGAGAACTGTTCGAAATACTATCAAACTTTGCATATCCTTTCTATATGTTATGAGGAAAGGTTGTGATCGAAGTCCATGCAAAAACTCATCTCAAAATTAGATTCTATAAAACTTTTCAAAATGCAAGTTTCGGTAAAAAAATCATGAAATATTAAACACTAGTTTGTACTAACTACGATAAAAAAATCAAAATAAATCGAGAATTGTTAGAAATGCTATGAAACGTTTCTTATCATTTCTATATGTTACTAGGGAAGGTTATGAGGGAAGTCCTTGCAATAAATAATCTCAAAATTAGATTCTATGAATTTTTTCGAAATGCAAGTTTCTGTCAAAAATCATAGTATATTATGAACTAGGATGCACTAGTTTCGGTCAAAAAATTAAATTAAGTTGAGGAGTTTTAAAATGATATAGAACTTTTCAGATCCTTTATATATGTTAAGAGGGAAGGTTATGATGGAACTTCAGGTAAAAAATAATCTGAAATTTGGTTTTCATGAAACTTTTCGAAATGCAAGTTTCGGCAAAAAATCATAATATATTATACACTAGTTTGTACTAGTTTCGGTCAAAAAATCAAGATAAATCGAGGACTGTTCGAAATGCTATAAAACTTTGCATATCCTTTCTATATGTTACGAGGGAAGGTTGTGATGGATGTCCATGTAAAACAATCATCTAAAAATTATCTTCTATTAAACTTTTCAAAATGCAAGTTTCGGTCAAAAAATCATAATATATTATACACTAGTTTGTACTAATTTCGGTCAAAAAATAAAAATAAATCAAGGATTTTTAAAACTGCAACGAAACCTTTCATATCCATTATATATGTTATGAGGGAAGGTTTTGAGGGAAGTACTTGCAATAAATCATCTCAAAATTAGATTCTATGAATTTTTTCGAAATGCAAGTTTCTGTCAAAAATCATAGTTTATTATACACTAGGTTGTACTAGTTTTGGTCAAAAAATTAAATTAAGTTGAGGGCTTATAAAATGATATGGAACTTTTCAGATTCTTTATATATGTTAAGAGGGAAGGTTATGATGGAACTCCATGTAAAAAATAATCTGAAATTTGGTTTTCATGAAACTTTTTGAAATGCAACTTTCGGTAAAAAATCATAATATATTATACACTAGTTTGTACTTGTTTCTGTAAAAAAATCAAGATTAATCGAGGATTGTTCGAAATGCTATCAAACTTTGCATATCCTTTCTATATGTTACGAGGGAAGGTTGTGATGGAAGTCCATGCAAAAACTCATCTCAAAATTAGATTCTATTAAACTTTTCAAAATGAAATTTTCGATAAAAAATCATGATATATTATACACTAGTTTGTACTAATTTTGGACAAAAAATCAAAATAAGTCTAGGATTGTTAGAAATGCTAAGAAACTATTCATATCCTTTCTATATGTTACGAGGGAAGGTTGTGAGGGAAGTCCTTGCAATAAATTATCTCAAAAATTGGATTCTATGAATTATTTCAAAATGCAAGTTTCTGTAAAAAATCATAGTAAATTATACACTAGGTTGTACTTGTTCCGGTCAAAATATTAAATTAAGTTGAAGACTTTTAAAATGATATGGAACTTATCAGATCCTTGATATGTGTTAAGAGGGAAGGTTATGATGGAACTTCATGTAAAAAATAATCTGAAATTTGGTTTTCATGAAACTAGTTTGTACTAGTTTCGGTCAAAAAATCAAAATAAATCAAAGAATGTTCGAAATGCTATGAAACATTGCATATCCTTTCTATATGTTACGAGGGAAGGTTGTGATGGAAGTCCATGCAAAATAATCAGCTCATAATTATATTCTATGAAACTTTTCAATACGCAAGTTTCTGTCCAAAAATCATAATATATTATACACTAGTTTATACTAATTTCGGTCACAAAATAAAAAAAAATTGAGGATTGTTAGAAATGCTACAAAACTTTATATATCCTTTCTATATGTTACAAGGGAAGGTTATGAGGGAAGTCCTTGCAATAAATAATCTCAAAATTAGATTCTATAAATTTTTTCGAAATGCAAGTTTCTGTCAAAAATCATAGTTTATACACTAGGCTATACTAGTTTCGGTCAAAAAATTAAATTAAATTGAGGACTTTTAAAATGATATGGAACTTTTCAGATCCTTATTATATGTTACGATGGAAAGTTATGAGGAACTCCATGTAAAAAATAATCTGAAATTTGGTTTTAATGAAACTTTTCGAAATGCAAGTTTCGGTAAAAAATCATAATATATTATACACTAGTTTGTACTAGTTTCGGTAAAAAAAAAAAAAAAATCAAAGACTGTTCGAAATGCTATCAAACTTGGCATATCCTTTTTATATGTTACGACAGAAGGTTTTGATGGAAGTCCATGCAAAAAACATCTCAAAATTAGATTCTATGAATTTTTTCGAAATGCAAGTTTCTGTACAAAATCATAGTATATTATACACTAGGTTGTACTAGTTTCGGTGAAAAAATTAAATTAAGTTGAAGACTTTTAAAATGATATGGAACTTTTCATATGCTTTATATATGTTAAGAGGGAAGGTTATGATGGAAATCCAGATAAAAAATAATCTGAAATTTTGTTTTCATGAAACTTTTAGAAATGCAAGTTTATGAAACTAGTTCTCAAAATTATATTATACACTAGTTCTCAAAATTATAGTCTATGAAACTTTTCAAAATGAAAGTTTCGGTCAAAAAATGATGATATATTATACACTAGTTCATATCCATTATATATGTTATGAGGGACGGTTGTGAGGGAAATCCTTGCAATAAATCATCTAAATATTATTCTATGAATTTTTTCGAAATGCAAGTTTCTGTCAAAAATTATAGTATATTATACACTAGGTTGTACTAGTTTCGGTCAAAAAATTATATTAAGTTGAGGACTTATAAAATGAGATGGATTTTTTCAGATCCTTTATATATGTTAAGAGGGAAGGTTATGATGGAACTCCAGATAAAAAATAATCTGAAATTTGGTTTTCATGAAACTTTTCGAAATTCAAATTTCAGTAAAAAATCATAATATATTATACAATAGTTTGTAATAGTTTCGGTCAAAAAATAAAAATAAATCGAGGACTGTTCGAAATGCTATCAAACTTTGCATATCCTTTCAATATGTTACGAGGGAAGGTTGTGATGGAAGTCCATGCAAAAAAGCATCTCAAAAATAGATTCTCTGAAACTTTTCAAATTGCAAGTGTCATTCAAAAAATGATGATATATTATACACTAGTTTCTACTAATTTCGGTCAAATATAAAAATAAACCGAGGATTGTTAGAAATGCTACGAAACTTTTCATATCCATTATATATGTTATGAGGGAAGTCCTTGTAATAAATCATCTCAAAATTAGATTCTATGAATTTTTTCGAAATGCAAGTTTCTGTCAAAAATCATAGTTTATTATATACTAGGTTGTACTAGTTTCGGTCAATAATTTAAATTAAGTTGAGGACTTTGAAAATGATAAGGAACTTTTCAAATCCTTTATATATGTTAAGAGGGAAGGTTATGATGGAACTCCATATAAAAAATAATTTGAAATTTGGTTTTCATGAAACTTTTCGAAATGCAAGTTTAAGTAAAAAATCATAATATATTAAACACCAGTTTGTACTAGTTTTGGTCAAAAAATAAAAATAAATCGAGGACTGTGTGAAATGCTATCAAACTTTGCATATCCTTTCTATATGTTACGAGGGAAGGTTGTGATGGAAGTCCATGCAAAAACACATCTCAAAATTAGATTCTATGAAACTTTTCAAAATGCAGGTTTCTGTAAAAAAATGTTGTTATATTATACACTAGTTTGTACTAATTTCGGTTAAAAATAAAAATAAATTGAGGATGGTTAGAAATGCTACATAACTTTTCATATCTATTATATATGTTATGATGGAAGGTTATGAGGGAAGTCGTTGCAATAAATCATCTCAACATTAGATTCTATGAATTTTTTCGAAATGCAAGTTTCTGTCAAAAACTATAGTTTATTATACACTAGGTTGTACAAGTTTCGGTCAAAAATCATAATATATTATACACTAGGTTGTACTAGTTTCGGTCAAAAAATTAAATTAAGTTGAGGATTTTTAAAATTATATTGAACTTTTCAGATCCTTTATACTAGTTTGTACTAATTTCGGTCACCAAATAAAATGAACATTGACAATTGTTAGAAATGCTACGAAATGTTTCATATCCATTCTATATGTTATGAGAGAAGGTTATGAGGGAAGTCCATGCAATAAATAATCTCAAAATTATATTCTATGAATTTTTTCGAAATGCAAGTTTCTGTCAAAAATTATAGTATATTATACACTAAGTTGTACTATTTTCGGTCAAAAAATTATATTAAGTTGATGACTTATAAAATGAGATAGAACTTTTCAGATCCTTTATATATGTTAAGAGGGAAGGTTATGATAGAACTCCATATTAAAAAATATTATGAAATTTGGTTTTCATGAAACTTTTCGAAATGCAAGTTTCAGTAAAAAATCATAATATACTATAGACCAGTTTGTACTAGTTTCGGTCAAAAAATAAAAATAAATATAGGACTGTTTGAAATGCTATCAAAATTTGCATATTCTTTCTATATGTTACGAGGGAAGGTTGTGATGGAAGTCCAGGCAAAAAATCATCTCAACATAAGATTCTATGAAATTTTTCAAAATGCAAGTTTCGGTAAAAAAATCATGATATATTATATACTAGTTTGTACAAATTTTGGTCAAAAAATAAAATAAATTGAGGATTGTTAGAAATTCTACGAAACTTTTCATGTCCATTATATTGTTACGAGGGAAGGTTATGTGGGAAGTCCTTGCAATAAATCATCTCAAAATTAGATTCTATGAATTTTTTCGAAATGCAAGTTTCTGTCAAAAATCACAGTTTATTATACACTAGGTTGTACTAGTTTCGGTCAAAAAATTAAATTAAGTTGATGACTTATAAAATGATATGGAACTTTTCAGATCCTTTATATATGTTAAGAGAGAAGGTTATGATTTAACTCCATGTAAAAAATATTCTGAAATTTAGTTTTCATGAAACTTTTCGAAATGCAGGTTTCAGTAAAAAATCATAATATATTATACGCCAGTTTGTACTAGTTTCGGTCAAAAAATAAAACTAAATAGATGACTGTTCGAAATGCTATCAAAATTTGCATATCCTTTCTATATGTTACGAGGGAAGGTTGTGATGGAAGTCCATGCAAAAAATCATCTCAACATTAGATTCTATGAAACTTTTCAAAATGCAAGTTTCAGTCAAAAAATCATGATATATTATATACTAGTTTGTACAAATTTTGGTCAAAAAATAAAATAAATCGAGGATTGTTAGAAATTCTACGAAACTTTTCATGTCCATTATATTGTTACGAGGGAAGGTTATGTGGGAAGTCCACGCAATAAATCATCTCAAAATTAGATTCTATGAATTTTTTCGAAATGCAAGTTTCTGTCAAAAATCATAGTTTATTATACACTAGGTTGTACTAGTTTCGGTCAAAAAATTAAATTAAGTTGAGGACTTATAAAATGATATGAAACTTTTCAGATCCTTTATATATGTTAAGAGAGAAGGTTATGATTTAACTCCATGTAAAAAATATTCTGAAATTTGGTTTTCATGAAACTTTTCGAAATGCAGGTTTCAGTAAAAAATCATAATATATTATACGCCAGTTTGTACTAGTTTCGGTCAAAAAATAAAACAAAATAAAGGACTGTTCGAAATGCTATCAAAATTTGCATATCCTTTCTATATGTTATGAGGGAAGGTTGTGATGGAAGTCCATGAAAAAATTCATCGTAACATTAGATTCTATGAAACTTTTTAAAATGCAAGTTTCAGTCAAAAAATCATGATATATTATATACTAGTTTGTACAAATTTTGGTCAAAAAATAAAATAAATCGAGGATTGTTAGAAATTCTACGAAACTTTTCATGTCCATTATATTGTTACGAGGGAAGCTTATGTGGGAAGTCCTTGCAATAAATCATCTTAAAATTAGATTCTATGAATTTTTTCGAAATGCAAGTTTTTGTCAAAAATCATAGTTTATTATACACTAGGTTGTACTAGTTTCGGTCAAAAAATTAAATTAAGTTGAGGAATTATAAAATGATATGGAACTTTTCAGATCCTTTATATATGTTAAGAGAGAAGGTTATGATTTAACTCCATGTAAAAAATATTCTGAAATTTGGTTTTCATGAAACTTTTTGAAATGCAGGTTTCAGTAAAAAATCAAAATATATTATACACCAGTTTGTACTAGTTTCGGTCAAAAAATAAAACTAAATAGAGGACTGTTCGAAATGCTATCAAAATTTGCATATCCTTTTTATATGTTATGAGGGAAGGTTGTGATGGAAGTCCATGCAAAAAATCATTTCAACATTATATTCTATGAAACTTTTCAAAATGCAAGTTTCAGTCAAAAAATCATGATATATTATACACTAGTTTGTACTAATTTTGGTCAAAAAATAAAATAAATCGAGCATTGTTAGAAATGCTACAAAACTTTTCATATCCATTATATTGTTACGAGGGAAGGTTATGTGGGAAGTCCTTGCAATAAATCATCTCAAAATTAGATTCTATGAATTTTTTCCAAATGCAAGTTTCTGTCAAAAATCATAGTTTATTATACACTAGGTTGTACTAGTTTCGGTCAAAAAATTAAATTAAGTTGAGGACTTATAAAATGATATGGAACTTTTCACATCCTTTAAATATGTTAAGAGAGAAGGTTATGATTGAACTCCATGTAAAAAATAATCTGAAATTTGGTTTTCATGAAACTTTTCGAAATGCAAGTTTCAGTAAAAAATCATAATATATTATACACCAGTTTGTACTAGTTTCGGTCAAAAAATAAAAATAAATCGAGGACTGTTCGAAATGCTATCAAAATTTGCATATCCTTTCTATATGTTACGATGGAAGGTTGTGATGGAAGTCCATGCAAAATATCATCTCAACATTAGATTCTATGAAACTTTTCAAAATGCAAGTTTCGGTCAAAAAATCATGATATATTATACACTAGTTTGTACTAATTTTGATCAAAAAATAAAATAAATTGAGGATTGTTAGAAATGCTACGAAACTTTTCATATCCATTATATTGTTACGAGGGAAGGTTATGTGGGAAGTCCTTGCAATAAATCATCTCAAAATTTGATTCTATGTTTTTTTTTCGAAATGCAAGTTTCTGTCAAAAACCATAGTTTATTATACACTAGGTTGTACTAGTTTAGGTCAAAAAATTAAATTAAGTTGAGGACTTATAAAATGATATGGAACTTTTCTCATCCTTTATATATGTTAAGAGAGAAGGTTATGATTGAACTCCATGTAAAAAATATTCTGAAATTTGGTTTTCATGAAACTTTTCGAAATGCAAGTTTCAGTAAAAAATCATAATATATTATACACCAGTTTGTATTAGTTTCGGTCAAAAAATAAAAATAAATCGAGGACTGTTCGAAATGCTATCAAAATTTGCATATTCTTTCTATATGTAACGAGGGATGGTTGTGATGGAAGTCAATGCAAAAAATCATCTCAACATTAGATTCTATGAAACGTTTCAAAATGCATGTTTCGGTCAAAAAATCATGATATATTTTATACTAGTTTGTACAAATTTTGGTCAAAAAATAAAATAAATCGAGGATTGTTAGAAATTCTACGAAACTTTTCATGTCCATTATATTGTTACGAGGGAAGGTTATGTGGGAAGTCCTTGCAATAAATCATCTCAAAATTAGATTCTATGGATTTTTTCGAAATGCAAGTTTCTGTCAAAAATCATAGTTTATTATACACTAGGTTGTACTAGTTTCGGTCAAAAAATTAAATTAAGTTGAGGACTTATAAAATGATATGTAACTTTTAAGATCCTTTATATATGTTAAGAGAGAAGGTTATGATTTAACTCCATGTAAAAAATAATCTGAAATTTGGTTTTCATGAAACTTTTCGGAATGCAGGTTTCAGTAAAAAATCATAATATATTCTACACCAGTTTGTACTAGTTTCGGTTAAAAAATAAAACTAAATAGAGGACTGTTCGAAATGCTATCAAAATTTGCATATCCTTTCTATATGTTACGAGGGAAGGTTGTGATGGAAGTCCATGCAAAAAATCATTTCAACATTAGATTCTATGAAACTTTTCAAAATGCAAGTTTCAGTCAAAAAATCATGATATATATTATACACTAGTTTGTACTAATTTTGGTCAAAAAATAAAATAAATCGAGGATTGTTAGAAATGCTACGAAACTTTTCATATCCATTATAATGTTACGAGGGAAGGTTATGTGGGAAGTCCTTGCAATAAATCATCTCAAAATTAGATTCTATGAATTTTTTCCAAATGCAAGTTTCTGTCAAAAATCATAGTTTATTATACACTAGGTTGTACTAGTTTCGGTCAAAAAATAAAATTAAGTTGAGGACTTATAAAATGATATGGAACTTTTCACATCCTTTATATATGTTAAGAGAGAAGGTTATGATTGAACTCCATGTAAAAAATAATCTGAAATTTGGTTTTCATGAAACTTTTCGAAATGCAAGTTTCAGTAAAAAATCATAATGTATTATACACCAGTTTGTACTAGTTTCGGTCAAAAAATAAAAATAAATCGAGGACTGTTCGAAATGCCATCAAAATTTGCATATCCTTTCTATATGTTACGAGGGAAGGTTGTGATGGAAGTCCATGCAAATAATCATTTCAACATTAGATTCTATGAAACTTTTCAAAATGCAAGTGTCAGTCAAAAAATCATGATATATTATACACTAGTTTGTACTAATTTTGGTCAAAAAATAAAATAAATCGAGGATTGTTAGAAATGCTACGAAACTTTTCATATCCATTATATTGTTACGAGGGAAGGTTATGTGGGAAGTCCTTGCAATAAATCATCTCAAAATTAGATTCTATTAATTTTTTCCAAATGCAAGTTTCTGTCAAAAATCGTAGTTTATTATACACTAGGTTGTACTAGTCTCGGTCAAAAAATTAAATTAAGTTGAGGACTTATAAAATGATATGGAACTTTACACATCCTTTATATATGTTAAGAGAGAAGGTTATGATTGAACTCCATGTAAAAAATAATCTGAAATTTGGTTTTCATGAAACTTTTTGAAATGCAAGTTTCAGTAAAAAATCATAATATATTATACACCAGTTTGTACTAGTTTCGGTCAAAAAATAAAAATAAATCGAGGACTGTTCGAAATGCTATCGAAATTTGCATATCCTTTCTATATGTTACGATGGAAGGTTGTGATGGAAGTCCATGCAAAAAATCATTTCAACATTAGATTCTATGAAAATTTTATAAATGCAAGTATCGGTCAAAAAATCATGATATATTATACACTAGTTTGTACTAATTTTGATCAAAAAATAAAATAAATCGAGCATTGTTAGAAATGCTACGAAACTTTTCATATCCATTATATTGTTACGAGGGAAGGTTATGTGAGAAGTCCTTGCAATAAATCATCTCAAAATTAGATTCTATGAATTTTTTCCAAATGCAAGTTTCTATCAAAAATCATAGTTTATTATACACTAGGTTGTACTAGTTTCGGTCAAAAAATTAAATTAAGTTGAGGACTTATAAAATGATATGGAACTTTTCACATCCATTAAATATGTTAAGAGAGAAGGTTATGATTGAACTCCATGTAAAAAATAATCTGAAATTTGGTTTTCATGAAACTTTTCGAAATGCAAGTTTCAGTAAAAAATCATAATATATTATACACCAGTTTGTACTAGTTTCGGTCAAAAAATAAAAATAAATCGAGGACTGTTCGAAATGCTATCAAAATTTGCATATCCTTTCTATATGTTACGATGGAAGGTTGTGATGGAAGTCCATGCAAAATATCATCTCAACATTAGATTCTATGAAACTTTTCAAAATGCAAGTTTCGGTCAAAAAATCATGATATATTATACACTAGTTTGTACTAATTTTGATCAAAAAATAAAATAAATTGAGGATTGTTAGAAATGCTACGAAACTTTTCATATCCATTATATTGTTACGAGGGAAGGTTATGTGGGAAGTCCTTGCAATAAATAATCTCAAAATTTGATTCTATGTTTTTTTTTCGAAATGCAAGTTTCTGTCAAAAATCATAGTTTATTATACACTAGGTTGTACTAGTTTAGGTCAAAAAATTAAATTAAGTTGAGGACTTATAAAATGATATGGAACTTTTCTCATCCTTTATATATGTTAGGAGAGAAGGTTATGATTGAACTCCATGTAAAAAATATTCTGAAATTTGGTTTTCATGAAACTTTTCGAAATGCAAGTTTCAGTAAAAAATCATAATATATTATACACCAGTTTGTATTAGTTTCGGTCAAAAAATAAAAAGAAATCGAGGACTGTTCGAAATGCTATCAAAATTTGCATATTCTTTCTATATGTAACGAGGGATGGTTGTGATGGAAGTCAATGCAAAAAATCATCTCAACATTAGATTCTATGAAACGTTTCAAAATGCATGTTTCGGTCAAAAAATCATGATATATTTTGTACTAGTTTGTACAAATTTTGGTCAAAAAATAAAATAAATCGAGGATTGTTAGAAATTCTACGAAACTTTTCATGTCCATTATATTGTTACGAGGGAAGGTTATGTGGGAAGTCCTTGCAATAAATCATCTCAAAATTAGATTCTATGGATTTTTTCGAAATGCAAGTTTCTGTCAAAAATCATAGTTTATTATACACTAGGTTGTACTAGTTTCGGTCAAAAAATTAAATTAAGTTGAGGACTTATAAAATGATATGTAACTTTTAAGATCCTTTATATATGTTAAGAGAGAAGGTTATGATTTAACTCCATGTAAAAAATAATCTGTAATTTGGTTTTCATGAAACTTTTCGGAATGCAGGTTTCAGTAAAAAATCATAATATATTCTACACCAGTTTGTACTAGTTTCGGTTAAAAAATAAAACTAAATAGAGGACTGTTCGAAATGCTATCAAAATTTGCATATCCTTTCTATATGTTACGAGGGAAGGTTGTGATGGAAGTCCATGCAAAAAATCATTTCAACATTAGATTCTATGAAACTTTTCAAAATGCAAGTTTCAGTCAAAAAATCATGATATATATTATACACTAGTTTGTACTAATTTTGGTCAAAAAATAAAATAAATCGAGGATTGTTAGAAATGCTACGAAACTTTTCATATCCATTATAATGTTACGAGGGAAGGTTATGTGGGAAGTCCTTGCAATAAATCATCTCAAAATTAGATTCTATGAATTTTTTCCAAATGCAAGTTTCTGTCAAAAATCATAGTTTATTATACACTAGGTTGTACTAGTTTCGGTCAAAAAATAAAATTAAGTTGAGGACTTATAAAATGATATGGAACTTTTCACATCCTTTATATATGTTAAGAGAGAAGGTTATGATTGAACTCCATGTAAAAAATAATCTGAAATTTGGTTTTCATGAAACTTTTCGAAATGCAAGTTTCAGTAAAAAATCATAATGTATTATACACCAGTATGTACTAGTTTCGGTCAAAAAATAAAAAAAAATCGAGGACTGTTCGAAATGCTATCAAAATTTGCATATCCTTTCTATATGTTACGAGGGAAGGTTGTGATGGAAGTCCATGCAAATAATCATTTCAACATTAGATTCTATGAAACTTTTCAAAATGCAAGTGTCAGTCAAAAAATCGTGATATATTATACACTAGTTTGTACTAATTTTGGTCAAAAAATAAAATAAATCGAGGATTGTTAGAAATGCTACGAAACTTTTCATATCCATTATATTGTTACGAGGGAAGGTTATGTGGGAAGTCCTTGCAATAAATCATCTCAAAATTAGATTCTATGAATTTTTTCCAAATGCAAGTTTCTGTCAAAAATCATAGTTTATTATACACTAGGTTGTACTAGTTTCGGTCAAAAAATAAAATTAAGTCGAGGACTTATAAAATGATATGGAACTTTTCACATCCTTTATATATGTTAAGAGAGAAGGTTATGATTGAACTCCATGTAAAAAATAATCTGAAATTTGGTTTTCATGAAACTTTTCGAAATGCAAGTTTCAGTAAAAAAATCATAATGTATTATACACCAGTTTGTACTAGTTTCGGTCAAAAAATAAAAAAAAATCGAGGACTGTTCGAAATGCTATCAAAATTTGCATATCCTTTCTATATGTTACGAGGGAAGGTTGTGATGGAAGTCCATGCAAATAATCATTTCAACATTAGATTCTATGAAACTTTTCAAAATGCAAGTGTCAGTCAAAAAATCATGATATATTATACACTAGTTTGTACTAATTTTGGTCAAAAAATAAAATAAATCGAGGATTGTTAGAAATGCTACGAAACTTTTCATATCCATTATATTGTTACGAGGGAAGGTTATGTGGGAAGTCCTTGCAATAAATCATCTCAAAATTAGATTCTATGAATTTTTTCCAAATGCAAGTTTCTGTCAAAAATCGTAGTTTATTATACACTAGGTTGTAATAGTTTCAGTCAAAAAATTAAATTAAGTTGAGGACTTATAAAATGATATGGAACTTTTCACATCCTTTATATATGTTAAGAGAGAAGGTTATGATTGAACTCCATGTAAAAAATAATCTGAAATTTGGTTTTCATGAAACTTTTTGAAATGCAAGTTTCAGTAAAAAATCATAATATATTATACACCAGTTTGTACTAGTTTCGGTCAAAAAATAAAAATAAATCGAGGACTGTTCGAAATGCTATCGAAATTTGCATATCCTTTCTATATGTTACGATGGAAGGTTGTGATGGAAGTCCATGCAAAAAATCATCTCAACATTAGATTCTATGAAAATTTTCAAAATGCAAGTATCGGTCAAAAAATCATGATATATTATACACTAGTTTGTACTAATTTTGATCAAAAAATAAAATAAATCGAGGATTGTTAGAAATGCTACGAAACTTTTCATATCCATTATATTGTTACGAGGGAAGGTTATGTGGGAAGTCCTTGCAATAAATCATCTCAAAATTTGATTCTATGATTTTTTTCGAAATGCAAGTTTCTGTCAAAAACCATAGTTTATTATACACTAGGTTGTACTAGTTTAGGTCAAAAAATCAAATTAAGTTGAGGACTTATAAAATGATATGGAACTTTTCACATCTTTTATATATGTTAAGAGAGAAGGTTATGATTGAACTCCATGTAAAAAATATTATGAAATTTAGTTTTCATGAATCTTTTCGAAATTTAAGTTTCAGTAAAAAATCATCATATATCATACACCAGTTTGTACTAGTTTCGGTCAAAAAATAAAAAAATAAATCGAGGACTGTTCGAAATGCTATCAAAATTTGCATATTCTTTCTATATGTTACGAGGGAAGGTTGTGATGGAAGTCCATGCAAAAAATCATCTCAACATTAGATTCTATGAAACTTTTCAAAATGCGAGTTTCGGTCAAAAAATCATGATATATTATACACTAGTTTGTACTAATTTTGGTCAAAAAATAAAATAAATCGAGGATTGTTAGAAATGCTACGAAACTTATCATATCCATTATATTGTTACGAGGGAAGGTTATGTGGGAAGTCCTTGCAATAAATCATCTCAAAATTTGATTCTATGTTTTTTTTTCGAAATGCAAGTTTCTGTCAAAAACCATAGTTTATTATACACTAGGTTGTACTAGTTTAGGTCAAAAAATTAAATTAAGTTGAGGACTTATAAAATGATATGGAACTTTTCACATCCTTTATATATGTTAAGAGAGAAGGTTATGATTGAACTCCATGTAAAAAATATTCTGAAATTTAGTTTTCATGAAACTTTTCGAAATGTAAGTTTCAGTAAAAAATCATAATATATTATACACTAGTTTGTACTATTTTCGATCTAAAAATCAAAATAAATCGAGGACTGTTCGAAATGCTATCAAACTTTATATATCCTTTCTATATGTTACGAGGGAAGGTTGTGATGGAAGTCCATGAAAAAACTCATCTCAAAATAAGATTCTATGAAACTTTTCAAAATGCAAGTTTCGGTAAAAAAATCATGATATATTATACACTAGTTTGTACTAATTACGGTCAAAAAATAAATATAAATCGGGGATTGTTAGAATTGCTACGAAACTTTTCATATCCTTTCTATATGTTACGAGGGAAGTCCTTGCAACAAATCATCTCAAAATTAGATTATATGAATTTTTTCGAAATGCAAGTTTCTGTCAAAAATCATAGTATATTATACACTAGCTTGTACTAGTTTCGGTCAAAAAATTAAATTAAGTTGAGGACTTTTAAAATGATATGGAACTTCTTAGATCCTTTATATATGTTACGAGGGAAGGTTATGATGAAACTTCATGTAAAAAATAATCTGAAATTTGGTTTTCATGAAACTTTTCGAAATGCAAGTCTCGGTAAAAAATCATAATATATTATATACTAGTTTGTACAAGTTTTGGTCAAAAAATCAAAATAAATCAAAGACTGTTAGAAATGCTATGAAACTTTGCATATCCTTTCTATATGTTACGAGAGAATGTTGTGATAGGAGTTCATGTAAAACAATCATCTCAAAATTATAGTCTATGAAACTTTTCAAAATGTAAGTTTCGGTCAAAAAATCATAATATATTATACACTAGTTTGTACTAATTTCGGTAAAAAAAAATCGAGGATTGTTAGAAATGCTACGAAACTTTTCATATCCTTTCTATATGTTTCAAGGAAAGGTTATTAGGGAAGACCTTGCAATAAATCATCTCAAAATTAGATTCTATTAATTTTTTCCAAATGCAAGTTTCTGTCAAAAATCATAATATATTATACACTAGGTTGTACTAGTTTCGGTCGAAAAATTAAATTAAGTTGAGGACTTCTAAAATGATATGGAACTTTTCAGAACCTTTATATATGTTAAGAGGGAAGGTTATGATGGAACTCCATATAAAAAACAATCTGAAATTTGGTTTTCATGAAACTTTCCTAAATGCAAGTTTTAGTAAAAAATCATAATATATTATACACTAGTTTGTACTAGTTTCGATCAAAAAATAAAAATAAATCGAGGACTGTTCGAAATGCTATCAAACTTTGCATATCATTTCTATATGTTACGAGGGAAGGTTGTGATGGAAGTCCATGCAAAAAATCATCTCAAAATTAGATTCTATGAAACTTTTCTAAATGCAAATTTCGGTGAAATAATCATGATACACTTGTTTGTACTAATTACGGTAAAATAAATAAATAAATCGAGGATAGTTAGAAATGCTACGAAACGTTTCATATAATTTCTATATGTTATAAGGGAAGGTTATGAGGGAAGTCCTTGCAATAAATAATCTCAAAATTAGATTCGATGAATTTTTTCAAAATGCAAGTTTCAGTCAAAAATCATAGTATATTATACACTAGGTTGTACTAATTTCGGTCAAAAAATTAAATTAAGTTGAGGACTTTTAAAATGATATGGAACTTTTCAGATCCTTTATATATGTTAAGAGGGAAGGTTATGATGAAACTCCATGTAAAAAATAATATGAAATTTGGTTTTCATGAAACTTTCGTAATGCAAGTTTCGCTAAAAAATCATAATATATTATACACTAGTTTGTACTAGTTTTGGTCAAAAAATCAAAATAAATCAAGGACTGTTCAAAATGCTATTTTTGGTCAAAAATCATAATATATTTTACACTAGTTTGTACTAATTTCGGTAAAAAAAAATCGAGGATTGTTAGAAATGCTACGAAACTTTTCATATACTTTCTATATGTTTCAAGAAAAGGTTATGAGGGAAGTCCTTGCAATAAATCATCTCAAAATTAGATTCTATGAATTTTTTCGAAATGCAAGTTTCTGTCAAAAATCGTAATATATTATACACTAGGTTGTACTAGTTTCGGTCAAAAAATTAAATTAAGTTGAGGACTTTTAAAATGATATGGAACTTTCCAGATCTTTTATATATGTTAAGAGGGAAGGTTATGATGGAAATCCATATAAAAAATAATCTGAAATTTGGTTTTTATGAAACTTTTCGAAATGCAAGTTTCAGTAAAAAATCATAATATATTATATACTAGTTTGTACTAGTTTCGATAAAAAAATAAAAATAAATCTGGGACTGTTCGAAATGCTATCAAACTTTGCATATCCTTTCTATATGTTACGAGGGAAGGTTGTGATGGAAGTCCATGCAAAATTTTTTCTCAAAATTAGATTCTATGAAAATTTTCAAAATGCAAGTTTCGGTGAAAAAATCATGAAATATTATAAACTAGTTTGTATTAACTACGTTCAAAAAATCAAAAATAAATCGAGGATTGTTAGAAATGCTATGAAACGTTTCATATCATTTCTATATGTTACGAGGGAAGGTTATGAGGGTAGTCCTTGCAATAAATCATCTCAAAATTAGATTCTATGAATTTTTTCGAAATGCAAGTTTATGTCAAAAATCATAGTATATTCTATACTAGGTTGTACTAGTTTCGGTCAAAAAATTAAATTAAGTTGAGGACTTTTAAAATGGTATGGAACTTTTCAGATCCTTTATATATGGTAAGAGGGAAGGTTATGATGGAACTCCATGTAAAAAATAATATGAAATTTGGTTTTCATGAAACTTTTCAAAATCCAAGTTTCGGTAAAAAATCATAATATATTATAGACTAGTTTGTACTAGTTTCGGTCAAAAAATCAAAATAAATCGAGGACTGTTCGAAATGCTATCAAACTTTGCATATCCTTTCTTTATGTTACGAGGGAAGGTTGTGATGGAAGTCCATGCAAAAAAAACATCTCAAAATTAGATTCTATGAAACTTTCCAAAATGCAAGTTTCTGTCAAAAAATCATGATGTATTATACACAAGTTTGTACTAATTTCGGTCAAAAATAAAAATAAATCGAGGATGGTTAGAAATGCTACGAAACCTTTCATATCCATTATGTATGTTATGAGAGAAGGTTACGAGGGAAGTCGTTGCAATAAATAATTTCAAAATTAGATTCTATGAATTTTTTCGAAATGCAAGTTTCTGTCAAAAATCATAGTTTATTATATACTAGGTTGTACTAGTTTCAGTCAAAAAATTAAATTAAGTTGAGGACTTTTAAAATGATATGGAACTTTTCAGATCCTTTATATATGTTAAGAGGGAAGGTTATAATGGAACTCCATATACAAAATAATCAGAAATTTGGTTTTCATGAAACTTTTCGAAATGTAAGTTTCCGTAAAAAATCATAATATATTATACACCAATTTGTACTAGTTTCGGTCAAAAAATAAAAATAAATCGAGGTTTGTTCGAAATGCTATCAATCTTTGCATATCCTTTCTATATGTTACGAGGGAAGGTTGTGATGAAGTCCATGCAAAAAAACATCTCAAAATTAGATTCTATGAAACTTTTCAAAATGCAAGTTTCTGTCAAAAAATTATGATATATTATACACTAGTTTGTACTAATTTCGGTCAAAAATAAAAATAAATAGAGGATGGTTAGAAATGCTACGAAACTTTTCATATCCATTATATATGTTATGCGGGAAGGTTATGAGGGAAGTCGTTGCAATAAATCATCTCAAAATTAGATTCTATGAATTTTTTCGAAATGCAAGTTTCTGTCAAAAATCATAGTTTATTATATACTAGGTTGTACTAGTTTCGGTCAAAAAATTAAATTAAGTTGAGGAATTTTAAAATGAAATGGAACTTTTCATATCCTTTATATATATGTTAAGAAGGCAGGTTATGATGGAACTCCATGTAAAAAATAATATGAAATTTGGTTTTCATGAAACTTTTCGAAATGCAAGTTTCGGTAAAAAATCATAATTAATACACTAGTTTGTACTAGTTTCGTTCAAAAAATCAAAATATATCGAGAACTGTTCGAAATACTATCAAACTTTGCATATCCTTTCTATATGTTACGAGGGAAGGTTGTGATCGAAGTCCATGCAAAAACTCATCTCAAAATTAGATTCTATAAAACTTTTCAAAATGCAAGTTTCGGTAAAAAAATCATGAAATATTAAACACTAGTTTGTACTAACTACGGTAAAAAAATCAAAATAAATCGAGAATTGTTAGAAATGCTATGAAACGTTTCTTATCATTTCTATATGTTACTAGGGAAGGTTATGAGGGAAGTCCTTGCAATAAATAATCTCAAAATTAGATTCTATGAATTTTTTCGAAATGCAAGTTTCTGTCAAAAATCATAGTATATTATGAACTAGGATGCACTAGTTTCGGTCAAAAAATTAAATTAAGTTGAGGAGTTTTAAAATGATATGGAACTTTTCAGATCCTTTATATATGTTAAGAGGGAAGGTTATGATGGAACTTCAGGTAAAAATAATCTGAAATTTGGTTTTCATGAAACTTTTCGAAATGCAAGTTTCGGCAAAAAATCATAATATATTATACACTAGTTTGTACTAGTTTCGGTCAAAAAATCAAGATAAATCGAGGACTGTTCGAAATGCTATAAAACTTTGCATATCCTTTCTATATGTTACGAGGGAAGGTTGTGATGGATGTCCATGTAAAACAATCATCTAAAAATTATCTTCTATTAAACTTTTCAAAATGCAAGTTTCGGTCAAAAAATCATAATATATTATACACTAGTTTGTACTAATTTCGGTCAAAAAATAAAAATAAATCAAGGATTTTTAAAACTGCAACGAAACCTTTCATATCCATTATATATGTTATGAGGGAAGGTTTTGAGGGAAGTACTTGCAATAAATCATCTCAAAATTAGATTCTATGAATTTTTTCGAAATGCAAGTTTCTGTCAAAAATCATAGTTTATTATACACTAGGTTGTACTAGTTTTGGTCAAAAAATTAAATTAAGTTGAGGGCTTATAAAATGATATGGAACTTTTCAGATCCTTTATATATGTTAAGAGGGAAGGTTATGATGGAACTCCATGTAAAAAATAATCTGAAATTTGGTTTTCATGAAACTTTTTGAAATGCAACTTTCGGTAAAAAATCATAATATATTTATTATACACTAGTTTGTACTTGTTTCTGTAAAAAAATCAAGATTAATCGAGGATTGTTCGAAATGCTATCAAACTTTGCATATCCTTTCTATATGTTACGAGGGAAGGTTGTGATGGAAGTCCATGCAAAAAAAACATCTCAAAATTAGATTCTATGAAACTTTCCAAAATGCAAGTTTCTGTCAAAAAATCATGATGTATTATACACAAGTTTGTACTAATTTCGGTTAAAAATAAAAATAAATCGAGGATGGTTAGAAATGCTACGAAACCTTTCATATCCATTATGTATGTTATGAGAGAAGGTTACGAGGGAAGTCGTTGCAATAAATAATTTCAAAATTAGATTCTATGAATTTTTTCGAAATGCAAGTTTCTGTCAAAAATCATAGTTTATTATATACTAGGTTGTACTAGTTTCGGTCAAAAAATTAAATTAAGTTGAGGACTTTTAAAATGATATGGAACTTTTCAGATCCTTTATATATGTTAAGAGGGAAGGTTATAATGGAACTCCATATACAAAATAATCAGAAATTTGGTTTTCATGAAACTTTTCGAAATGTAAGTTTCCGTAAAAAATCATAATATATTATACACCAATTTGTACTAGTTTCGGTCAAAAAATAAAAATAAATCGAGGTTTGTTCGAAATGCTATCAATCTTTGCATATCCTTTCTATATGTTACGAGGGAAGGTTGTGATGAAGTCCATGCAAAAAAACATCTCAAAATTAGATTCTATGAAACTTTTCAAAATGCAAGTTTCTGTCAAAAAATTATGATATATTATACACTAGTTTGTACTAATTTCGGTCAAAAATAAAAATAAATAGAGGATGGTTAGAAATGCTACGAAACTTTTCATATCCATTATATATGTTATGCGGGAAGGTTATGAGGGAAGTCGTTGCAATAAATCATCTCAAAATTAGATTCTATGAATTTTTTCGAAATGCAAGTTTCTGTCAAAAATCATAGTTTATTATATACTAGGTTGTACTAGTTTCGGTCAAAAAATTAAATTAAGTTGAGGAATTTTAAAATGAAATGGAACTTTTCATATCCTTTATATATATGTTAAGAAGGCAGGTTATGATGGAACTCCATGTAAAAAATAATATGAAATTTGGTTTTCATGAAACTTTTCGAAATGCAAGTTTCGGTAAAAAATCATAATTAATACACTAGTTTGTACTAGTTTCGTTCAAAAAATCAAAATATATCGAGAACTGTTCGAAATACTATCAAACTTTGCATATCCTTTCTATATGTTACGAGGGAAGGTTGTGATCGAAGTCCATGCAAAAACTCATCTCAAAATTAGATTCTATAAAACTTTTCAAAATGCAAGTTTCGGTAAAAAAATCATGAAATATTAAACACTAGTTTGTACTAACTACGGTAAAAAAATCAAAATAAATCGAGAATTGTTAGAAATGCTATGAAACGTTTCTTATCATTTCTATATGTTACTAGGGAAGGTTATGAGGGAAGTCCTTGCAATAAATAATCTCAAAATTAGATTCTATGAATTTTTTCGAAATGCAAGTTTCTGTCAAAAATCATAGTATATTATGAACTAGGATGCACTAGTTTCGGTCAAAAAATTAAATTAAGTTGAGGAGTTTTAAAATGATATGGAACTTTTCAGATCCTTTATATATGTTAAGAGGGAAGGTTATGATGGAACTTCAGGTAAAAATAATCTGAAATTTGGTTTTCATGAAACTTTTCGAAATGCAAGTTTCGGCAAAAAATCATAATATATTATACACTAGTTTGTACTAGTTTCGGTCAAAAAATCAAGATAAATCGAGGACTGTTCGAAATGCTATAAAACTTTGCATATCCTTTCTATATGTTACGAGGGAAGGTTGTGATGGATGTCCATGTAAAACAATCATCTAAAAATTATCTTCTATTAAACTTTTCAAAATGCAAGTTTCGGTCAAAAAATCATAATATATTATACACTAGTTTGTACTAATTTCGGTCAAAAAATAAAAATAAATCAAGGATTTTTAAAACTGCAACGAAACCTTTCATATCCATTATATATGTTATGAGGGAAGGTTTTGAGGGAAGTACTTGCAATAAATCATCTCAAAATTAGATTCTATGAATTTTTTCGAAATGCAAGTTTCTGTCAAAAATCATAGTTTATTATACACTAGGTTGTACTAGTTTTGGTCAAAAAATTAAATTAAGTTGAGGGCTTATAAAATGATATGGAACTTTTCAGATCCTTTATATATGTTAAGAGGGAAGGTTATGATGGAACTCCATGTAAAAAATAATCTGAAATTTGGTTTTCATGAAACTTTTTGAAATGCAACTTTCGGTAAAAAATCATAATATATTTATTATACACTAGTTTGTACTTGTTTCTGTAAAAAAATCAAGATTAATCGAGGATTGTTCGAAATGCTATCAAACTTTGCATATCCATTCTATATGTTACGAGGGAAGGTTGTGATGGAAGTCCATGCAAAAAAAAACATCTCAAAATTAGATTCTATGAAACTTTCCAAAATGCAAGTTTCTGTCAAAAAATCATGATGTATTATACACAAGTTTGTACTAATTTCGGTTAAAAATAAAAATAAATCGAGGATGGTTAGAAATGCTACGAAACCTTTCATATCCATTATGTATGTTATGAGAGAAGGTTACGAGGGAAGTCGTTGCAATAAATAATTTCAAAATTAGATTCTATGAATTTTTTCGAAATGCAAGTTTCTGTCAAAAATCATAGTTTATTATATACTAGGTTGTACTAGTTTCGGTCAAAAAATTAAATTAAGTTGAGGACTTTTAAAATGATATGGAACTTTTCAGATCCTTTATATATGTTAAGAGGGAAGGTTATAATGGAACTCCATATACAAAATAATCAGAAATTTGGTTTTCATGAAACTTTTCGAAATGTAAGTTTCCGTAAAAAATCATAATATATTATACACCAATTTGTACTAGTTTCGGTCAAAAAATAAAAATAAATCGAGGTTTGTTCGAAATGCTATCAATCTTTGCATATCCTTTCTATATGTTACGAGGGAAGGTTGTGATGAAGTCCATGCAAAAAAACATCTCAAAATTAGATTCTATGAAACTTTTCAAAATGCAAGTTTCTGTCAAAAAATTATGATATATTATACACTAGTTTGTACTAATTTCGGTCAAAAATAAAAATAAATAGAGGATGGTTAGAAATGCTACGAAACTTTTCATATCCATTATATATGTTATGCGGGAAGGTTATGAGGGAAGTCGTTGCAATAAATCATCTCAAAATTAGATTCTATGAATTTTTTCGAAATGCAAGTTTCTGTCAAAAATCATAGTTTATTATATACTAGGTTGTACTAGTTTCAGTCAAAAAATTAAATTAAGTTGAGGAATTTTAAAATGAAATGGAACTTTTCATATCCTTTATATATATGTTAAGAAGGCAGGTTATGATGGAACTCCATGTAAAAAATAATATGAAATTTGGTTTTCATGAAACTTTTCGAAATGCAAGTTTCGGTAAAAAATCATAATTAATACACTAGTTTGTACTAGTTTCGTTCAAAAAATCAAAATATATCGAGAACTGTTCGAAATACTATCAAACTTTGCATATCCTTTCTATATGTTACGAGGGAAGGTTGTGATCGAAGTCCATGCAAAAACTCATCTCAAAATTAGATTCTATAAAACTTTTCAAAATGCAAGTTTCGGTAAAAAAATCATGAAATATTAAACACTAGTTTGTACTAACTACGGTAAAAAAATCAAAATAAATCGAGAATTGTTAGAAATGCTATGAAACGTTTCTTATCATTTCTATATGTTACTAGGGAAGGTTATGAGGGAAGTCCTTGCAATAAATAATCTCAAAATTAGATTCTATGAATTTTTTCGAAATGCAAGTTTCTGTCAAAAATCATAGTATATTATGAACTAGGATGCACTAGTTTCGGTCAAAAAATTAAATTAAGTTGAGGAGTTTTAAAATGATATGGAACTTTTCAGATCCTTTATATATGTTAAGAGGGAAGGTTATGATGGAACTTCAGGTAAAAATAATCTGAAATTTGGTTTTCATGAAACTTTTCGAAATGCAAGTTTCGGCAAAAAATCATAATATATTATACACTAGTTTGTACTAGTTTCGGTCAAAAAATCAAGATAAATCGAGGACTGTTCGAAATGCTATAAAACTTTGCATATCCTTTCTATATGTTACGAGGGAAGGTTGTGATGGATGTCCATGTAAAACAATCATCTAAAAATTATCTTCTATTAAACTTTTCAAAATGCAAGTTTCGGTCAAAAAATCATAATATATTATACACTAGTTTGTACTAATTTCGGTCAAAAAATAAAAATAAATCAAGGATTTTTAAAACTGCAACGAAACCTTTCATATCCATTATATATGTTATGAGGGAAGGTTTTGAGGGAAGTACTTGCAATAAATCATCTCAAAATTAGATTCTATGAATTTTTTCGAAATGCAAGTTTCTGTCAAAAATCATAGTTTATTATACACTAGGTTGTACTAGTTTTGGTCAAAAAATTAAATTAAGTTGAGGGCTTATAAAATGATATGGAACTTTTCAGATCCTTTATATATGTTAAGAGGGAAGGTTATGATGGAACTCCATGTAAAAAATAATCTGAAATTTGGTTTTCATGAAACTTTTTGAAATGCAACTTTCGGTAAAAAATCATAATATATTTATTATACACTAGTTTGTACTTGTTTCTGTAAAAAAATCAAGATTAATCGAGGATTGTTCGAAATGCTATCAAACTTTGCATATCCTTTCTATATGTTACGAGGGAAGGTTGTGATGGAAGTCCATGCAAAAAAAAACATCTCAAAATTAGATTCTATGAAACTTTCCAAAATGCAAGTTTCTGTCAAAAAATCATGATGTATTATACACAAGTTTGTACTAATTTCGGTTAAAAATAAAAATAAATCGAGGATGGTTAGAAATGCTACGAAACCTTTCATATCCATTATGTATGTTATGAGAGAAGGTTACGAGGGAAGTCGTTGCAATAAATAATTTCAAAATTAGATTCTATGAATTTTTTCGAAATGCAAGTTTCTGTCAAAAATCATAGTTTATTATATACTAGGTTGTACTAGTTTCGGTCAAAAAATTAAATTAAGTTGAGGACTTTTAAAATGATATGGAACTTTTCAGATCCTTTATATATGTTAAGAGGGAAGGTTATAATGGAACTCCATATACAAAATAATCAGAAATTTGGTTTTCATGAAACTTTTCGAAATGTAAGTTTCCGTAAAAAATCATAATATATTATACACCAATGTGTACTAGTTTCGGTCAAAAAATAAAAATAAATCGAGGTTTGTTCGAAATGCTATCAATCGTTGCATATCCTTTCTATATGTTACGAGGGAAGGTTGTGATGAAGTCCATGCAAAAAAACATCTCAAAAGTAGATTCTATGAAACTTTTCAAAATGCAAGTTTCTATCAAAAAATTATGATATATTATACACTAGTTTGTACTAATTTCGGTCAAAAATAAAAATAAATAGAGGATGGTTAGAAATGCTACGAAACTTTTCATATCCATTATATATGTTATGCGGGAAGGTTATGAGGGAAGTCGTTGCAATAAATCATCTCAAAATTAGATTCTATGAATTTTTTCGAAATGCAAGTTTCTGTCAAAAATCATAGTTTATTATATACTAGGTTGTACTAGTTTCGGTCAAAAAATTAAATTAAGTTGAGGAATTTTAAAATGAAATGGAACTTTTCATATCCTTTATATATATGTTATGAAGGCAGGTTATGATGGAACTCCATGTAAAAAATAATATGAAATTTGGTTTTCATGAAACTTTTCGAAATGCAAGTTTCGGTAAAAAATCATAATTAATACACTAGTTTGTACTAGTTTCGTTCAAAAAATCAAAATAAATCGAGAACTGTTCGAAATACTATCAAACTTTGCATATCCTTTCTATATGTTATGAGGAAAGGTTGTGATCGAAGTCCATGCAAAAACTCATCTCAAAATTAGATTCTATAAAACTTTTCAAAATGCAAGTTTCGGTAAAAAAATCATGAAATATTAAACACTAGTTTGTACTAACTACGATAAAAAAATCAAAATAAATCGAGAATTGTTAGAAATGCTATGAAACGTTTCTTATCATTTCTATATGTTACTAGGGAAGGTTATGAGGGAAGTCCTTGCAATAAATAATCTCAAAATTAGATTCTATGAATTTTTTCGAAATGCAAGTTTCTGTCAAAAATCATAGTATATTATGAACTAGGATGCACTAGTTTCGGTCAAAAAATTAAATTAAGTTGAGGAGTTTTAAAATGATATAGAACTTTTCAGATCCTTTATATATGTTAAGAGGGAAGGTTATGATGGAACTTCAGGTAAAAAATAATCTGAAATTTGGTTTTCATGAAACTTTTCGAAATGCAAGTTTCGGCAAAAAATCATAATATATTATACACTAGTTTGTACTAGTTTCGGTCAAAAAATCAAGATAAATCGAGGACTGTTCGAAATGCTATAAAACTTTGCATATCCTTTCTATATGTTACGAGGGAAGGTTGTGATGGATGTCCATGTAAAACAATCATCTAAAAATTATCTTCTATTAAACTTTTCAAAATGCAAGTTTCGGTCAAAAAATCATAATATATTATACACTAGTTTGTACTAATTTCGGTCAAAAAATAAAAATAAATCAAGGATTTTTAAAACTGCAACGAAACCTTTCATATCCATTATATATGTTATGAGGGAAGGTTTTGAGGGAAGTACTTGCAATAAATCATCTCAAAATTAGATTCTATGAATTTTTTCGAAATGCAAGTTTCTGTCAAAAATCATAGTTTATTATACACTAGGTTGTACTAGTTTTGGTCAAAAAATTAAATTAAGTTGAGGGCTTATAAAATGATATGGAACTTTTCAGATTCTTTATATATGTTAAGAGGGAAGGTTATGATGGAACTCCATGTAAAAAATAATCTGAAATTTGGTTTTCATGAAACTTTTTGAAATGCAACTTTCGGTAAAAAATCATAATATATTATACACTAGTTTGTACTTGTTTCTGTAAAAAAATCAAGATTAATCGAGGATTGTTCGAAATGCTATCAAACTTTGCATATCCTTTCTATATGTTACGAGGGAAGGTTGTGATGGAAGTCCATGCAAAAACTCATCTCAAAATTAGATTCTATTAAACTTTTCAAAATGAAAGTTTCGATAAAAAATCATGATATATTATACACTAGTTTGTACTAATTTTGGACAAAAAATCAAAATAAGTCTAGGATTGTTAGAAATGCTAAGAAACTATTCATATCCTTTCTATATGTTACGAGGGAAGGTTGTGAGGGAAGTCCTTGCAATAAATTATCTCAAAAATTGGATTCTATGAATTATTTCAAAATGCAAGTTTCTGTAAAAAATCATAGTAAATTATACACTAGGTTGTACTTGTTCCGGTCAAAATATTAAATTAAGTTGAAGACTTTTAAAATGATATGGAACTTATCAGATCCTTGATATATGTTAAGAGGGAAGGTTATGATGGAACTTCATGTAAAAAATAATCTGAAATTTGGTTTTCATGAAACTAGTTTGTACTAGTTTCGGTCAAAAAATCAAAATAAATCAAAGAATGTTCGAAATGCTATGAAACATTGCATATCCTTTCTATATGTTACGAGGGAAGGTTGTGATGGAAGTCCATGCAAAATAATCAGCTCATAATTATATTCTATGAAACTTTTCAATACGCAAGTTTCTGTCCAAAAATCATAATATATTATACACTAGTTTATACTAATTTCGGTCACAAAATAAAAAAAAATTGAGGATTGTTAGAAATGCTACAAAACTTTATATATCCTTTCTATATGTTACAAGGGAAGGTTATGAGGGAAGTCCTTGCAATAAATAATCTCAAAATTAGATTCTATAAATTTTTTCGAAATGCAAGTTTCTGTCAAAAATCATAGTTTATACACTAGGCTATACTAGTTTCGGTCAAAAAATTAAATTAAATTGAGGACTTTTAAAATGATATGGAACTTTTCAGATCCTTATTATATGTTACGATGGAAAGTTATGAGGAACTCCATGTAAAAAATAATCTGAAATTTGGTTTTAATGAAACTTTTCGAAATGCAAGTTTCGGTAAAAAATCATAATATATTATACACTAGTTTGTACTAGTTTCGGTAAAAAAATAAAAAAAATCAAAGACTGTTCGAAATGCTATCAAACTTGGCATATCCTTTTTATATGTTACGACAGAAGGTTTTGATGGAAGTCCATGCAAAAAACATCTCAAAATTAGATTCTATGAATTTTTTCGAAATGCAAGTTTCTGTACAAAATCATAGTATATTATACACTAGGTTGTACTAGTTTCGGTGAAAAAATTAAATTAAGTTGAAGACTTTTAAAATGATATGGAACTTTTCATATGCTTTATATATGTTAAGAGGGAAGGTTATGATGGAAATCCAGATAAAAAATAATCTGAAATTTTGTTTTCATGAAACTTTTAGAAATGCAAGTTTATGAAACTAGTTCTCAAAATTATATTATACACTAGTTCTCAAAATTATAGTCTATGAAACTTTTCAAAATGAAAGTTTCGGTCAAAAAATGATGATATATTATACACTAGTTCATATCCATTATATATGTTATGAGGGACGGTTGTGAGGGAAATCCTTGCAATAAATCATCTAAATATTATTCTATGAATTTTTTCGAAATGCAAGTTTCTGTCAAAAATCATAGTATATTATACACTAGGTTGTACTAGTTTCGGTCAAAAAATTATATTAAGTTGAGGACTTATAAAATGAGATGGATTTTTTCAGATCCTTTATATATGTTAAGAGGGAAGGTTATGATGGAACTCCAGATAAAAAATAATCTGAAATTTGGTTTTCATGAAACTTTTCGAAATTCAAATTTCAGTAAAAAATCATAATATATTATACAATAGTTTGTAATAGTTTCGGTCAAAAAATAAAAATAAATCGAGGACTGTTCGAAATGCTATCAAACTTTGCATATCCTTTCAATATGTTACGAGGGAAGGTTGTGATGGAAGTCCATGCAAAAAAGCATTTCAAAAATAGATTCTCTGAAACTTTTCAAATTGCAAGTGTCATTCAAAAAATGATGATATATTATACACTAGTTTCTACTAATTTCGGTCAAATATAAAAATAAACCGAGGATTGTTAGAAATGCTACGAAACTTTTCATATCCATTATATATGTTATGAGGGAAGTCCTTGTAATAAATCATCTCAAAATTAGATTCTATGAATTTTTTCGAAATGCAAGTTTCTGTCAAAAATCATAGTTTATTATATACTAGGTTGTACTAGTTTCGGTCAATAATTTAAATTAAGTTGAGGACTTTGAAAATGATAAGGAACTTTTCAAATCCTTTATATATGTTAAGAGGGAAGGTTATGATGGAACTCCATATAAAAAATAATTTGAAATTTGGTTTTCATGAAACTTTTCGAAATGCAAGTTTAAGTAAAAAATCATAATATATTAAACACCAGTTTGTACTAGTTTTGGTCAAAAAATAAAAATAAATCGAGGACTGTTTGAAATGCTATCAAACTTTGCATATCCTTTCTATATGTTACGAGGGAAGGTTGTGATGGAAGTCCATGCAAAAACACATCTCAAAATTAGATTCTATGAAACTTTTCAAAATGCAGGTTTCTGTAAAAAAATGTTGTTATATTATACACTAGTTTGTACTAATTTCGGTTAAAAATAAAAATAAATTGAGGATGGTTAGAAATGCTACATAACTTTTCATATCTATTATATATGTTATGATGGAAGGTTATGAGGGAAGTCGTTGCAATAAATCATCTCAACATTAGATTCTATGAATTTTTTCGAAATGCAAGTTTCTGTCAAAAACTATAGTTTATTATACACTAGGTTGTACAAGTTTCGGTCAAAAATCATAATATATTATACACTAGGTTGTACTAGTTTCGGTCAAAAAATTAAATTAAGTTGAGGATTTTTAAAATTATATTGAACTTTTCAGATCCTTTATACTAGTTTGTACTAATTTCGGTCACCAAATAAAATGAACATTGACAATTGTTAGAAATGCTACGAAATGTTTCATATCCATTCTATATGTTATGAGAGAAGGTTATGAGGGAAGTCCATGCAATAAATAATCTCAAAATTATATTCTATGAATTTTTTCGAAATGCAAGTTTCTGTCAAAAATTATAGTATATTATACACTAAGTTGTACTATTTTCGGTCAAAAAATTATATTAAGTTGATGACTTATAAAATGAGATAGAACTTTTCAGATCCTTTATATATGTTAAGAGGGAAGGTTATGATAGAACTCCATATTAAAAAATATTATGAAATTTGGTTTTCATGAAACTTTTCGAAATGCAAGTTTCAGTAAAAAATCATAATATACTATAGACCAGTTTGTACTAGTTTCGGTCAAAAAATAAAAATAAATATAGGACTGTTTGAAATGCTATCAAAATTTGCATATTCTTTCTATATGTTACAAGGGAAGGTTGTGATGGAAGTCCAGGCAAAAAATCATCTCAACATAAGATTCTATGAAATTTTTCAAAATGCAAGTTTCGGTAAAAAAATCATGATATATTATATACTAGTTTGTACAAATTTTGGTCAAAAAATAAAATAAATTGAGGATTGTTAGAAATTCTACGAAACTTTTCATGTCCATTATATTGTTACGAGGGAAGGTTATGTGGGAAGTCCTTGCAATAAATCATCTCAAAATTAGATTCTATGAATTTTTTCGAAATGCAAGTTTCTGTCAAAAATCACAGTTTATTATACACTAGGTTGTACTAGTTTCGGTCAAAAAATTAAATTAAGTTGATGACTTATAAAATGATATGGAACTTTTCAGATCCTTTATATATGTTAAGAGAGAAGGTTATGATTTAACTCCATGTAAAAAATATTCTGAAATTTAGTTTTCATGAAACTTTTCGAAATGCAGGTTTCAGTAAAAAATCATAATATATTATACGCCAGTTTGTACTAGTTTCGGTCAAAAAATAAAACTAAATAGATGACTGTTCGAAATGCTATCAAAATTTGCATATCCTTTCTATATGTTACGAGGGAAGGTTGTGATGGAAGTCCATGCAAAAAATCATCTCAACATTAGATTCTATGAAACTTTTCAAAATGCAAGTTTCAGTCAAAAAATCATGATATATTATATACTAGTTTGTACAAATTTTGGTCAAAAAATAAAATAAATCGAGGATTGTTAGAAATTCTACGAAACTTTTCATGTCCATTATATTGTTACGAGGGAAGGTTATGTGGGAAGTCCACGCAATAAATCATCTCAAAATTAGATTCTATGAATTTTTTCGAAATGCAAGTTTCTGTCAAAAATCATAGTTTATTATACACTAGGTTGTACTAGTTTCGGTCAAAAAATTAAATTAGTTGAGGACTTATAAAATGATATGAAACTTTTCAGATCCTTTATATATGTTAAGAGAGAAGGTTATGATTTAACTCCATGTAAAAAATATTCTGAAATTTGGTTTTCATGAAACTTTTCGAAATGCAGGTTTCAGTAAAAAATCATAATATATTATACGCCAGTTTGTACTAGTTTCGGTCAAAAAATAAAACAAAATAAAGGACTGTCCGAAATGCTATCAAAATTTGCATATCCTTTCTATATGTTATGAGGGAAGGTTGTGATGGAAGTCCATGAAAAAATTCATCGTAACATTAGATTCTATGAAACTTTTTAAAATGCAAGTTTCAGTCAAAAAATCATGATATATTATATACTAGTTTGTACAAATTTTGGTCAAAAAATAAAATAAATCGAGGATTGTTAGAAATTCTACGAAACTTTTCATGTCCATTATATTGTTACGAGGGAAGCTTATGTGGGAAGTCCTTGCAATAAATCATCTTAAAATTAGATTCTATGAATTTTTTCGAAATGCAAGTTTCTGTCAAAAATCATAGTTTATTATACACTAGGTTGTACTAGTTTCGGTCAAAAAATTAAATTAAGTTGAGGAATTATAAAATGATATGGAACTTTTCAGATCCTTTATATATGTTAAGAGAGAAGGTTATGATTTAACTCCATGTAAAAAATATTCTGAAATTTGGTTTTCATGAAACTTTTTGAAATGCAGGTTTCAGTAAAAAATCAAAATATATTATACACCAGTTTGTACTAGTTTCGGTCAAAAAATAAAACTAAATAGAGGACTGTTCGAAATGCTATCAAAATTTGCATATCCTTTTTATATGTTATGAGGGAAGGTTGTGATGGAAGTCCATGCAAAAAATCATTTCAACATTATATTCTATGAAACTTTTCAAAATGCAAGTTTCAGTCAAAAAATCATGATATATTATACACTAGTTTGTACTAATTTTGGTCAAAAAATAAAATAAATCGAGCATTGTTAGAAATGCTACAAAACTTTTCATATCCATTATATTGTTACGAGGGAAGGTTATGTGGGAAGTCCTTGCAATAAATCATCTCAAAATTAGATTCTATGAATTTTTTCCAAATGCAAGTTTCTGTCAAAAATCATAGTTTATTATACACTAGGTTGTACTAGTTTCGGTCAAAAAATTAAATTAAGTTGAGGACTTATAAAATGATATGGAACTTTTCACATCCTTTAAATATGTTAAGAGAGAAGGTTATGATTGAACTCCATGTAAAAAATAATCTGAAATTTGGTTTTCATGAAACTTTTCGAAATGCAAGTTTCAGTAAAAAATCATAATATATTATACACCAGTTTGTACTAGTTTCGGTCAAAAAATAAAAATAAATCGAGGACTGTTCGAAATGCTATCAAAATTTGCATATCCTTTCTATATGTTACGATGGAAGGTTGTGATGGAAGTCCATGCAAAATATCATCTCAACATTAGATTCTATGAAACTTTTCAAAATGCAAGTTTCGGTCAAAAAATCATGATATATTATACACTAGTTTGTACTAATTTTGATCAAAAAATAAAATAAATTGAGGATTGTTAGAAATGCTACGAAACTTTTCATATCCATTATATTGTTACGAGGGAAGGTTATGTGGGAAGTCCTTGCAATAAATCATCTCAAAATTTGATTCTATGTTTTTTTTTCGAAATGCAAGTTTCTGTCAAAAACCATAGTTTATTATACACTAGGTTGTACTAGTTTAGGTCAAAAAATTAAATTAAGTTGAGGACTTATAAAATGATATGGAACTTTTCTCATCCTTTATATATGTTAAGAGAGAAGGTTATGATTGAACTCCATGTAAAAAATATTCTGAAATTTGGTTTTCATGAAACTTTTCGAAATGCAAGTTTCAGTAAAAAATCATAATATATTATACACCAGTTTGTATTAGTTTCGGTCAAAAAATAAAAATAAATCGAGGACTGTTCGAAATGCTATCAAAATTTGCATATTCTTTCTATATGTAACGAGGGATGGTTGTGATGGAAGTCAATGCAAAAAATCATCTCAACATTAGATTCTATGAAACGTTTCAAAATGCATGTTTCGGTCAAAAAATCATGATATATTTTATACTAGTTTGTACAAATTTTGGTCAAAAAATAAAATAAATCGAGGATTGTTAGAAATTCTACGAAACTTTTCATGTCCATTATATTGTTACGAGGGAAGGTTATGTGGGAAGTCCTTGCAATAAATCATCTCAAAATTAGATTCTATGGATTTTTTCGAAATGCAAGTTTCTGTCAAAAATCATAGTTTATTATACACTAGGTTGTACTAGTTTCGGTCAAAAAATTAAATTAAGTTGAGGACTTATAAAATGATATGTAACTTTTAAGATCCTTTATATATGTTAAGAGAGAAGGTTATGATTTAACTCCATGTAAAAAATAATCTGAAATTTGGTTTTCATGAAACTTTTCGGAATGCAGGTTTCAGTAAAAAATCATAATATATTCTACACCAGTTTGTACTAGTTTCGGTTAAAAAATAAAACTAAATAGAGGACTGTTCGAAATGCTATCAAAATTTGCATATCCTTTCTATATGTTACGAGGGAAGGTTGTGATGGAAGTCCATGCAAAAAATCATTTCAACATTAGATTCTATGAAACTTTTCAAAATGCAAGTTTCAGTCAAAAAATCATGATATATATTATACACTAGTTTGTACTAATTTTGGTCAAAAAATAAAATAAATCGAGGATTGTTAGAAATGCTACGAAACTTTTCATATCCATTATAATGTTACGAGGGAAGGTTATGTGGGAAGTCCTTGCAATAAATCATCTCAAAATTAGATTCTATGAATTTTTTCCAAATGCAAGTTTCTGTCAAAAATCATAGTTTATTATACACTAGGTTGTACTAGTTTCGGTCAAAAAATAAAATTAAGTTGAGGACTTATAAAATGATATGGAACTTTTCACATCCTTTATATATGTTAAGAGAGAAGGTTATGATTGAACTCCATGTAAAAAATAATCTGAAATTTGGTTTTCATGAAACTTTTCGAAATGCAAGTTTCAGTAAAAAATCATAATGTATTATACACCAGTTTGTACTAGTTTCGGTCAAAAAATAAAAATAAATCGAGGACTGTTCGAAATGCCATCAAAATTTGCATATCCTTTCTATATGTTACGAGGGAAGGTTGTGATGGAAGTCCATGCAAATAATCATTTCAACATTAGATTCTATGAAACTTTTCAAAATGCAAGTGTCAGTCAAAAAATCATGATATATTATACACTAGTTTGTACTAATTTTGGTCAAAAAATAAAATAAATCGAGGATTGTTAGAAATGCTACGAAACTTTTCATATCCATTATATTGTTACGAGGGAAGGTTATGTGGGAAGTCCTTGCAATAAATCATCTCAAAATTAGATTCTATGAATTTTTTCCAAATGCAAGTTTCTGTCAAAAATCGTAGTTTATTATACACTAGGTTGTACTAGTCTCGGTCAAAAAATTAAATTAAGTTGAGGACTTATAAAATGATATGGAACTTTACACATCCTTTATATATGTTAAGAGAGAAGGTTATGATTGAACTCCATGTAAAAAATAATCTGAAATTTGGTTTTCATGAAACTTTTTGAAATGCAAGTTTCAGTAAAAAATCATAATATATTATACACCAGTTTGTACTAGTTTCGGTCAAAAAATAAAAATAAATCGAGGACTGTTCGAAATGCTATCGAAATTTGCATATCCTTTCTATATGTTACGATGGAAGGTTGTGATGGAAGTCCATGCAAAAAATCATCTCAACATTAGATTCTATGAAAATTTTCAAAATGCAAGTATCGGTCAAAAAATCATGATATATTATACACTAGTTTGTACTAATTTTGATCAAAAAATAAAATAAATCGAGCATTGTTAGAAATGCTACGAAACTTTTCATATCCATTATATTGTTACGAGGGAAGGTTATGTGAGAAGTCCTTGCAATAAATCATCTCAAAATTAGATTCTATGAATTTTTTCCAAATGCAAGTTTCTATCAAAAATCATAGTTTATTATACACTAGGTTGTACTAGTTTCGGTCAAAAAATTAAATTAAGTTGAGGACTTATAAAATGATATGGAACTTTTCACATCCATTAAATATGTTAAGAGAGAAGGTTATGATTGAACTCCATGTAAAAAATAATCTGAAATTTGGTTTTCATGAAACTTTTCGAAATGCAAGTTTCAGTAAAAAATCATAATATATTATACACCAGTTTGTACTAGTTTCGGTCAAAAAATAAAAATAAATCGAGGACTGTTCGAAATGCTATCAAAATTTGCATATCCTTTCTATATGTTACGATGGAAGGTTGTGATGGAAGTCCATGCAAAATATCATCTCAACATTAGATTCTATGAAACTTTTCAAAATGCAAGTTTCGGTCAAAAAATCATGATATATTATACACTAGTTTGTACTAATTTTGATCAAAAAATAAAATAAATTGAGGATTGTTAGAAATGCTACGAAACTTTTCATATCCATTATATTGTTACGAGGGAAGGTTATGTGGGAAGTCCTTGCAATAAATAATCTCAAAATTTGATTCTATGTTTTTTTTTCGAAATGCAAGTTTCTGTCAAAAACCATAGTTTATTATACACTAGGTTGTACTAGTTTAGGTCAAAAAATTAAATTAAGTTGAGGACTTATAAAATGATATGGAACTTTTCTCATCCTTTATATATGTTAAGAGAGAAGGTTATGATTGAACTCCATGTAAAAAATATTCTGAAATTTGGTTTTCATGAAACTTTTCGAAATGCAAGTTTCAGTAAAAAATCATAATATATTATACACCAGTTTGTATTAGTTTCGGTCAAAAAATAAAAATAAATCGAGGACTGTTCGAAATGCTATCAAAATTTGCATATTCTTTCTATATGTAACGAGGGATGGTTGTGATGGAAGTCAATGCAAAAAATCATCTCAACATTAGATTCTATGAAACGTTTCAAAATGCATGTTTCGGTCAAAAAATCATGATATATTTTATACTAGTTTGTACAAATTTTGGTCAAAAAATAAAATAAATCGAGGATTGTTAGAAATTCTACGAAACTTTTCATGTCCATTATATTGTTACGAGGGAAGGTTATGTGGGAAGTCCTTGCAATAAATCATCTCAAAATTAGATTCTATGGATTTTTTCGAAATGCAAGTTTCTGTCAAAAATCATAGTTTATTATACACTAGGTTGTACTAGTTTCGGTCAAAAAATTAAATTAAGTTGAGGACTTATAAAATGATATGTAACTTTTAAGATCCTTTATATATGTTAAGAGAGAAGGTTATGATTTAACTCCATGTAAAAAATAATCTGAAATTTGGTTTTCATGAAACTTTTCGGAATGCAGGTTTCAGTAAAAAATCATAATATATACTACACCAGTTTGTACTAGTTTCGGTTAAAAAATAAAACTAAATAGAGGACTGTTCGAAATGCTATCAAAATTTGCATATCCTTTCTATATGTTACGAGGGAAGGTTGTGATGGAAGTCCATGCAAAAAATCATTTCAACATTAGATTCTATGAAACTTTTCAAAATGCAAGTTTCAGTCAAAAAATCATGATATATATTATACACAAGTTTGTACTAATTTTGGTCAAAAAATAAAATAAATCGAGGATTGTTAGAAATGCTACGAAACTTTTCATATCCATTATAATGTTACGAGGGAAGGTTATGTGGGAAGTCCTTGCAATAAATCATCTCAAAATTAGATTCTATGAATTTTTTCCAAATGCAAGTTTCTGTCAAAAATCATAGTTTATTATACACTAGGTTGTACTAGTTTCGGTCAAAAAATAAAATTAAGTTGAGGACTTATAAAATGATATGGAACTTTTCACATCCTTTATATATGTTAAGAGAGAAGGTTATGATTGAACTCCATGTAAAAAATAATCTGAAATTTGGTTTTCATGAAACTTTTCGAAATGCAGGTTTCAGTAAAAAATCATAATGTATTCTACACCAGTTTGTACTAGTTTCGGTCAAAAAATAAAAAAAAATCGAGGACTGTTCGAAATGCTATCAAAATTTGCATATCCTTTCTATATGTTACGAGGGAAGGTTGTGATGGAAGTCCATGCAAATAATCATTTCAACATTAGATTCTATGAAACTTTTCAAAATGCAAGTGTCAGTCAAAAAATCATGATATATTATACACTAGTTTGTACTAATTTTGGTCAAAAAATAAAATAAATCGAGGATTGTTAGAAATGCTACGAAACTTTTCATATCCATTATATTGTTACGAGGGAAGGTTATGTGGGAAGTCCTTGCAATAAATCATCTCAAAATTAGATTCTATGAATTTTTTCCAAATGCAAGTTTCTGTCAAAAATCATAGTTTATTATACACTAGGTTGTACTAGTTTCGGTCAAAAAATAAAATTAAGTTGAGGACTTATAAAATGATATGGAACTTTTCACATCCTTTATATATGTTAAGAGAGAAGGTTATGATTGAACTCCATGTAAAAAATAATCTGAAATTTGGTTTTCATGAAACTTTTCGAAATGCAAGTTTCAGTAAAAAAATCATAATGTATTATACACCAGTTTGTACTAGTTTCGGTCAAAAAATAAAAAAAATCGAGGACTGTTCGAAATGCTATCAAAATTTGCATATCCTTTCTATATGTTACGAGGGAAGGTTGTGATGGAAGTCCATGCAAATAATCATTTCAACATTAGATTCTATGAAACTTTTCAAAATGCAAGTGTCAGTCAAAAAATCATGATATATTATACACTAGTTTGTACTAATTTTGGTCAAAAAATAAAATAAATCGAGGATTGTTAGAAATGCTACGAAACTTTTCATATCCATTATATTGTTACGAGGGAAGGTTATGTGGGAAGTCCTTGCAATAAATCATCTCAAAATTAGATTCTATGAATTTTTTCCAAATGCAAGTTTCTGTCAAAAATCGTAGTTTATTATACACTAGGTTGTAATAGTTTCAGTCAAAAAATTAAATTAAGTTGAGGACTTATAAAATGATATGGAACTTTTCACATCCTTTATATATGTTAAGAGAGAAGGTTATGATTGAACTCCATGTAAAAAATAATCTGAAATTTGGTTTTCATGAAACTTTTTGAAATGCAAGTTTCAGTAAAAAATCATAATATATTATACACCAGTTTGTACTAGTTTCGGTCAAAAAATAAAAATAAATCGAGGACTGTTCGAAATGCTATCGAAATTTGCATATCCTTTCTATATGTTACGATGGAAGGTTGTGATGGAAGTCCATGCAAAAAATCATCTCAACATTAGATTCTATGAAAATTTTCAAAATGCAAGTATCGGTCAAAAAATCATGATATATTATACACTAGTTTGTACTAATTTTGATCAAAAAATAAAATAAATCGAGGATTGTTAGAAATGCTACGAAACTTTTCATATCCATTATATTGTTACGAGGGAAGGTTATGTGGGAAGTCCTTGCAATAAATCATCTCAAAATTTGATTCTATGATTTTTTTCGAAATGCAAGTTTCTGTCAAAAACCATAGTTTATTATACACTAGGTTGTACTAGTTTAGGTCAAAAAATTAAATTAAGTTGAGGACTTATAAAATGATATGGAACTTTTCACATCCTTTATATATGTTAAGAGAGAAGGTTATGATTGAACTCCATGTAAAAAATATTATGAAATTTAGTTTTCATGAATCTTTTCGAAATTTAAGTTTCAGTAAAAAATCATCATATATCATACACCAGTTTGTACTAGTTTCGGTCAAAAAATAAAAAAATAAATCGAGGACTGTTCGAAATGCTATCAAAATTTGCATATTCTTTGTATATGTTACGAGGGAAGGTTGTGATGGAAGTCCATGCAAAAAATCATCTCAACATTAGATTCTATGAAACTTTTCAAAATGCGAGTTTCGGTCAAAAAATCATGATATATTATACACTAGTTTGTACTAATTTTGGTCAAAAAATAAAATAAATCGAGGATTGTTAGAAATGCTACGAAACTTATCATATCCATTATATTGTTACGAGGGAAGGTTATGTGGGAAGTCCTTGCAATAAATCATCTCAAAATTTGATTCTATGTTTTTTTTTCGAAATGCAAGTTTCTGTCAAAAACCATAGTTTATTATACACTAGGTTGTACTAGTTTAGGTCAAAAAATTAAATTAAGTTGAGGACTTATAAAATGATATGGAACTTTTCACATCCTTTATATATGTTAAGAGAGAAGGTTATGATTGAACTCCATGTAAAAAATATTCTGAAATTTAGTTTTCATGAAACTTTTCGAAATGTAAGTTTCAGTAAAAAATCATAATATATTATACACCAGTTTGTACTAGTTTCGGTCAAAAAATAAAAATAAATCGAGGACTGTTCGAAATGCTATCAAAATTTGCATATTCTTTCTATATGTAACGAGGGATGGTTGTGATGGAAGTCCATGCAAAAAATCATCTCAACATTAGATTCTATGAAACGTTTCAAAATGCAAGTTTCGGTCAAAAAATCATGATATATTTTATACTAGTTTGTACAAATTTTGGTCAAAAAATAAAATAAAGAGGATTGTTAGAAATTCTACGAAACTTTTCATGTCCATTATATTGTTACGAGGGAAGGTTATGTGGGAAGTCCTTGCAATAAATCATCTCAAAATTAGATTCTATGGATTTTTTCGAAATGCAAGTTTCTGTCAAAAATCATAGTTTATTATACACTAGGTTGTACTAGTTTCGGTCAAAAAATTAAATTAAGTTGAGGACTTATAAAATGATATGTAACTTTTAAGATCCTTTATATATGTTAAGAGAGAAGGTTATGATTTAACTCCATGTAAAAAATAATCTGAAATTTGGTTTTCATGAAACTTTTCGGAATGCAGGTTTCAGTAAAAAATCATAATATATTCTACACCAGTTTGTACTAGTTTCGGTTAAAAAATAAAACTAAATAGAGGACTCTTCGAAATGCTATCAAAATTTGCATATCCTCTCTATATGTTACGAGGGAAGGTTGTGATGGAAGTCCATGCAAAAAATAATTTCAACATTAGATTCTATGAAACTTTTCAAAATGCAAGTTTCAGTCAAAAAATCATGATATATATTATACACTAGTTTGTACTAATTTTGGTCAAAAAATAAAATAAATCGAGGATTGTTAGAAATGCTACGAAACTTTTCATATCCATTATAATGTTACGAGGGAAGGTTATGTGGGAAGTCCTTGCAATAAATCATCTCAAAATTAGATTCTATGAATTTTTTCCAAATGCAAGTTTCTGTCAAAAATCATAGTTTATTATACACTAGGTTGTACTAGTTTCGGTCAAAAAATAAAATTAAGTTGAGGACTTATAAAATGATATGGAACTTTTCACATCCTTTATATATGTTAAGAGAGAAGGTTATGATTGAACTCCATGTAAAAAATAATCTGAAATTTGGTTTTCATGAAACTTTTCGAAATGCAAGTTTCAGTAAAAAATCATAATGTATTATACACCAGTTTGTACTAGTTTCGGTCAAAAAATAAAAAAAAATCGAGGACTGTTCGAAATGCTATCAAAATTTGCATATCCTTTCTATATGTTACGAGGGAAGGTTGTGATGGAAGTCCATGCAAATAATCATTTCAACATTAGATTCTATGAAACTTTTCAAAATGCAAGTGTCAGTCAAAAAATCATGATATATTATACACTAGTTTGTACTAATTTTGGTCAAAAAATAAAATAAATCGAGGATTGTTAGAAATGCTACGAAACTTTTCATATCCATTATATTGTTACGAGGGAAGGTTATGTGGGAAGTCCTTGCAATAAATCATCTCAAAATTAGATTCTATTAATTTTTTCCAAATGCAAGTTTCTGTCAAAAATCGTAGTTTATTATACACTAGGTTGTAATAGTTTCAGTCAAAAAATTAAATTAAGTTGAGGACTTATAAAATGATATGGAACTTTTCACATCCTTTATATATGTTAAGAGAGAAGGTTATGATTGAACTCCATGTAAAAAATAATCTGAAATTTGGTTTTCATGAAACTTTTTGAAATGCAAGTTTCAGTAAAAAATCATAATATATTATACACCAGTTTGTACTAGTTTCGGTCAAAAAATAAAAATAAATCGAGGACTGTTCGAAATGCTATCGAAATTTGCATATCCGTTCTATATGTTACGATGGAAGGTTGTGATGGAAGTCCATGCAAAAAATCATCTCAACATTAGATTCTATGAAAATTTTCAAAATGCAAGTATCGGTCAAAAAATCATGATATATTATACACTAGTTTGTACTAATTTTGATCAAAAAATAAAATAAATCGAGGATTGTTAGAAATGCTACGAAACTTTTCATATCCATTATATTGTTACGAGGGAAGGTTATGTGGGAAGTCCTTGCAATAAATCATCTCAAAATTTGATTCTATGATTTTTTTCGAAATGCAAGTTTCTGTCAAAAACCATAGTTTATTATACACTAGGTTGTACTAGTTTAGGTCAAAAAATTAAATTAAGTTGAGGACTTATAAAATGATATGGAACTTTTCACATCCTTTATATATGTTAAGAGAGAAGGTTATGATTGAACTCCATGTAAAAAATATTATGAAATTTAGTTTTCATGAAACTTTTCGAAATTTAAGTTTCAGTAAAAAATCATCATATATCATACACCAGTTTATACTAGTTTCGGTCAAAAAATAAAAAAATAAATCGAGGACTGTTCGAAATGCTATCAAAATTTGCATATTCTTTCTATATGTTACGAGGGAAGGTTGTGATGGAAGTCCATGCAAAAAATCATCTCAACATTAGATTCTATGAAACTTTTCAAAATGCGAGTTTCGGTCAAAAAATCATGATATATTATACACTAGTTTGTACTAATTTTGGTCAAAAAATAAAATAAATCGAGGATTGTTAGAAATGCTACGAAACTTATCATATCCATTATATTGTTACGAGGGAAGGTTATGTGGGAAGTCCTTGCAATAAATCATCTCAAAATTTGATTCTATGTTTTTTTTTCGAAATGCAAGTTTCTGTCAAAAACCATAGTTTATTATACACTAGGTTGTACTAGTTTAGGTCAAAAAATTAAATTAAGTTGAGGACTTATAAAATGATATGGAACTTTTCACATCCTTTATATATGTTAAGAGAGAAGGTTATGATTGAACTCCATGTAAAAAATATTCTGAAATTTAGTTTTCATGAAACTTTTCGAAATGTAAGTTTCAGTAAAAAATCATAATATATTATACACCAGTTTGTACTAGTTTCGGTCAAAAAATAAAAATAAATCGAGGACTGTTCGAAATGCTATCAAAATTTGCATATTCTTTCTATATGTAACGAGGGATGGTTGTGATGGAAGTCCATGCAAAAAATCATCTCAACATTAGATTCTATGAAACGTTTCAAAATGCAAGTTTCGGTCAAAAAATCATGATATATTTTATACTAGTTTGTACAAATTTTGGTCAAAAAATAAAATAAAGAGGATTGTTAGAAATTCTACGAAACTTTTCATGTCCATTATATTGTTACGAGGGAAGGTTATGTGGGAAGTCCTTGCAATAAATCATCTCAAAATTAGATTCTATGGATTTTTTCGAAATGCAAGTTTCTGTCAAAAATCATAGTTTATTATACACTAGGTTGTACTAGTTTCGGTCAAAAAATTAAATTAAGTTGAGGACTTATAAAATGATATGTAACTTTTAAGATCCTTTATATATGTTAAGAGAGAAGGTTATGATTTAACTCCATGTAAAAAATAATCTGAAATTTGGTTTTCATGAAACTTTTCGGAATGCAGGTTTCAGTAAAAAATCATAATATATTCTACACCAGTTTGTACTAGTTTCGGTTAAAAAATAAAACTAAATAGAGGACTCTTCGAAATGCTATCAAAATTTGCATATCCTCTCTATATGTTACGAGGGAAGGTTGTGATGGAAGTCCATGCAAAAAATCATTTCAACATTAGATTCTATGAAACTTTTCAAAATGCAAGTTTCAGTCAAAAAATCATGATATATATTATACACTAGTTTGTACTAATTTTGGTCAAAAAATAAAATAAATCGAGGATTGTTAGAAATGCTACGAAACTTTTCATATCCATTATAATGTTACGAGGGAAGGTTATGTGGGAAGTCCTTGCAATAAATCATCTCAAAATTAGATTCTATGAATTTTTTCCAAATGCAAGTTTCTGTCAAAAATCATAGTTTATTATACACTAGGTTGTACTAGTTTCGGTCAAAAAATAAAATTAAGTTGAGGACTTATAAAATGATATGGAACTTTTCACATCCTTTATATATGTTAAGAGAGAAGGTTATGATTGAACTCCATGTAAAAAATAATCTGAAATTTGGTTTTCATGAAACTTTTCGAAATGCAAGTTTCAGTAAAAAATCATAATGTATTATACACCAGTTTGTACTAGTTTCGGTCAAAAAATAAAAAAAAATCGAGGACTGTTCGAAATGCTATCAAAATTTGCATATCCTTTCTATATGTTACGAGGGAAGGTTGTGATGGAAGTCCATGCAAATAATCATTTCAACATTAGATTCTATGAAACTTTTCAAAATGCAAGTGTCAGTCAAAAAATCATGATATATTATACACTAGTTTGTACTAATTTTGGTCAAAAAATAAAATAAATCGAGGATTGTTAGAAATGCTACGAAACTTTTCATATCCATTATATTGTTACGAGGGAAGGTTATGTGGGAAGTCCTTGCAATAAATCATCTCAAAATTAGATTCTATTAATTTTTTCCAAATGCAAGTTTCTGTCAAAAATCGTAGTTTATTATACACTAGGTTGTAATAGTTTCAGTCAAAAAATTAAATTAAGTTGAGGACTTATAAAATGATATGGAACTTTTCACATCCTTTATATATGTTAAGAGAGAAGGTTATGATTGAACTCCATGTAAAAAATAATCTGAAATTTGGTTTTCATGAAACTTTTTGAAATGCAAGTTTCAGTAAAAAATCATAATATATTATACACCAGTTTGTACTAGTTTCGGTCAAAAAATAAAAATAAATCGAGGACTGTTCGAAATGCTATCGAAATTTGCATATCCGTTCTATATGTTACGATGGAAGGTTGTGATGGAAGTCCATGCAAAAAATCATCTCAACATTAGATTCTATGAAAATTTTCAAAATGCAAGTATCGGTCAAAAAATCATGATATATTATACACTAGTTTGTACTAATTTTGATCAAAAAATAAAATAAATCGAGGATTGTTAGAAATGCTACGAAACTTTTCATATCCATTATATTGTTACGAGGGAAGGTTATGTGGGAAGTCCTTGCAATAAATCATCTCAAAATTTGATTCTATGATTTTTTTCGAAATGCAAGTTTCTGTCAAAAACCATAGTTTATTATACACTAGGTTGTACTAGTTTAGGTCAAAAAATTAAATTAAGTTGAGGACTTATAAAATGATATGGAACTTTTCACATCCTTTATATATGTTAAGAGAGAAGGTTATGATTGAACTCCATGTAAAAAATATTATGAAATTTAGTTTTCATGAAACTTTTCGAAATTTAAGTTTCAGTAAAAAATCATCATATATCATACACCAGTTTATACTAGTTTCGGTCAAAAAATAAAAAAATAAATCGAGGACTGTTCGAAATGCTATCAAAATTTGCATATTCTTTCTATATGTTACGAGGGAAGGTTGTGATGGAAGTCCATGCAAAAAATCATCTCAACATTAGATTCTATGAAACTTTTCAAAATGCGAGTTTCGGTCAAAAAATCATGATATATTATACACTAGTTTGTACTAATTTTGGTCAAAAAATAAAATAAATCGAGGATTGTTAGAAATGCTACGAAACTTATCATATCCATTATATTGTTACGAGGGAAGGTTATGTGGGAAGTCCTTGCAATAAATCATCTCAAAATTTGATTCTATGTTTTTTTTTCGAAATGCAAGTTTCTGTCAAAAACCATAGTTTATTATACACTAGGTTGTACTAGTTTAGGTCAAAAAATTAAATTAAGTTGAGGACTTATAAAATGATATGGAACTTTTCACATCCTTTATATATGTTAAGAGAGAAGGTTATGATTGAACTCCATGTAAAAAATATTCTGAAATTTAGTTTTCATGAAACTTTTCGAAATGTAAGTTTCAGTAAAAAATCATAATATATTATACACCAGTTTGTACTAGTTTCGGTCAAAAAATAAAAATAAATCGAGGACTGTTCGAAATGCTATCAAAATTTGCATATTCTTTCTATATGTAACGAGGGATGGTTGTGATGGAAGTCCATGCAAAAAATCATCTCAACATTAGATTCTATGAAACGTTTCAAAATGCAAGTTTCGGTCAAAAAATCATGATATATTTTATACTAGTTTGTACAAATTTTGGTCAAAAAATAAAATAAAGAGGATTGTTAGAAATTCTACGAAACTTTTCATGTCCATTATATTGTTACGAGGGAAGGTTATGTGGGAAGTCCTTGCAATAAATCATCTCAAAATTAGATTCTATGGATTTTTTCGAAATGCAAGTTTCTGTCAAAAATCATAGTTTATTATACACTAGGTTGTACTAGTTTCGGTCAAAAAATTAAATTAAGTTGAGGACTTATAAAATGATATGTAACTTTTAAGATCCTTTATATATGTTAAGAGAGAAGGTTATGATTTAACTCCATGTAAAAAATAATCTGAAATTTGGTTTTCATGAAACTTTTCGGAATGCAGGTTTCAGTAAAAAATCATAATATATTCTACACCAGTTTGTACTAGTTTCGGTTAAAAAATAAAACTAAATAGAGGACTGTTCGAAATGCTATCAAAATTTGCATATCCTTTCTATATGTTACGAGGGAAGGTTGTGATGGAAGTCCATGCAAAAAATCATTTCAACATTAGATTCTATGAAACTTTTCAAAATGCAAGTTTCAGTCAAAAAATCATGATATATATTATACACTAGTTTGTACTAATTTTGGTCAAAAAATAAAATAAATCGAGGATTGTTAGAAATGCTACGAAACTTTTCATATCCATTATAATGTTACGAGGGAAGGTTATGTGGGAAGTCCTTGCAATAAATCATCTCAAAATTTGATTCTATGATTTTTTTCCAAATGCAAGTTTCTGTCAAAAACCATAGTTTATTATACACTAGGTTGTACTAGTTTAGGTCAAAAAATTAAATTAAGTTGAGGACTTATAAAATGATATGGAACTTTTCACATCCTTTATATATGTTAAGAGAGAAGGTTATGATTGAACTCCATGTAAAAAATATTATGAAATTTAGTTTTCATGAAACTTTTCGAAATTTAAGTTTCAGTAAAAAATCATCATATATCATACACCAGTTTGTACTAGTTTCGGTCAAAAAATAAAAAAATAAATCGAGGACTGTTCGAAATGCTATCAAAATTTGCATATTCTTTCTATATGTTACGAGGGAAGGTTGTGATGGAAGTCCATGCAAAAAATCATCTCAACATTAGATTCTATGAAACTTTTCAAAATGCGAGTTTCGGTCAAAAAATCATGATATATTATACATTAGTTTGTACAAATTTTGGTTAAAAAATAAAATAAATCGAGGATTGTTAGAAATGCTACGAAACTTATCATATCCATTATATTGTTACGAGGGAAGGTTATGTGGGAAGTCCTTGCAATAAATCATCTCAAAATTTGATTCTATGTTTTTCTTTCGAAATGCAAGTTTCTGTCAAAAACCATAGTTTATTATACACTAGGTTGTACTAGTTTAGGTCAAAAAATTAAATTAAGTTGATGACTTATAAAATGATATGGAACTTTTCACATCCTTTATATATGTTAAGAGAGAAGGATATGATTGAACTCCATGTAAAAAATATTCTGAAATTTAGTTTTCATGAAACTTTTCGAAATGTAAGTTTCAGTAAAAAATCATAATATATTATACACCAGTTTGTACTAGTTTCGGTCAAAAAATAAAAATAAATCGAGGACTGTTCGAAATGCTATCAAAATTTGCATATTCTTTCTATATGTAACGAGGGATGGTTGTGATGGAAGTCCATGCAAAAAATCATCTCAACATTAGATTCTATGAAACGTTTCAAAATGCAAGTTTCGGTCAAAAAATCATGATATATTTTATACTAGTTTGTAAAAATTTTGGTCAAAAAATAAAATAAATCGAGGATTGTTAGAAATTCTACGAAACTTTTCATGTCCATTATATTGTTACGAGGGAAGGTTATGTGGGAAGTCCTTGCAATAAATCATCTCAAAATTAGATTCTATGGATTTTTTCGAAATGCAAGTTTCTGTCAAAAATCATAGTTTATTATACACTAGGTTGTACTAGTTTCGGTCAAAAAATTAAATTAAGGTGAGGACTTATAAAATGATATGGAACTTTTAAGATCCTTTATATATGTTAAGAGAGAAGGTTATGATTTAACTCCATGTAAAAAATATTCTGAAATTTGGTTTTCATGAAACTTTTCGAAATGCAGGTTTAAGTAAAAAATCTTAATATATTCTACACATAGTTTGTACTAGTTTCGGTCAAAAAATAAAACTAAATAGAGGACTGTTCGAAATGCTATCAAAATTTGCATATCCTTTCTATATGTTACGAGGGAAGGTTGTGATGGAAGTTCATGCAAAAAATCATTTCAACATTAGATTCTATGAAACTTTTCAAAATGCAAGTTTCAGTCAAAAAATCATGATATATATTATACACTAGTTTGTACTAATTTTGGTCAAAAAATAAAATAAATCGAGGATTGTTAGAAATGCTACGAAACTTTTCATATCCATTATATTGTTACGAGGGAAGGTTATGTGGGAAGTCCTTGCAATAAATCATCTCAAAATTAGATTATATGAATTTTTTCCAAATGCAAGTTTCTGTCAAAAATCATAGTTTATTATACACTAGGTTGTACTAGTTTCGGTCAAAAAATAAAATTAAGTTGAGGACTTATAAAATGATATAGAACTTTTCACATCCTTTATATATGTTAAGAGAGAAGGTTATGATTGAACTCCATGTAAAAAATATTTTGAAATTTGGTTTTCATGAAACTTTTCGAAATGCAGGTTTCAGTAAAAAATCATAATATATTATACACCAGTTTGTACTAGTTTCGGTCAAAAAATAAAAATAAATCGAGGACTGTTCGAAATGCTATCAAAATTTGCATATCCTTTCTATATGTTACGAGGGAAGGTTGTGATGGAAGTCCATGCAAAAAATCATCTCAACATTAGATTCTATGAAACTTTTCAAAATGCATGTTTCGGTCAAAATATCATTATACACTAGTTTGTACTAATTTTGGTCAAAAAATAAAATAAATCGAGGATACTTAGAAATGCTACGAAACATTTCATATCCATTATATTGTTACGAGGGAAGGTTATGTGGGAAGTCCTTGCAATAAATCATCTCAAAATTAGATTCTATGAATTTTTTCGAAATGCAAGTTTCTGTCAAAAATCGTAGTTTATTAAACACTAGGTTGTACTAGTTTCGGTCAAAAAATTAAATTAAGTTGAGGACTTATAAAATGATATGGAACTTTTCACATCCTTTATATATGTTAAGAGAGAAGGTTATGATTGAACTCCATGTAAAAAATAATCTGAAATTTGGTTTTCATGAAACTTTTCGAAATTTAAGTTTCAGTAAAAAATCATCATATATCATACACCAGTTTGTACTAGTTTCGGTCAAAAAATAAAAAAAATAAATCGAGGAATGTTCGAAATGCTATCAAAATTTGCATATTCTTTCTATATGTTACGAGGGAAGGTTGTGATGGAAGTCCATGCAAAAAATCATCTCAACATTAGATTCTATGAAACTTTTCAAAATGCAAGTTTCGGTCAAAAAATCATGATATATTATACACTAGTTTGTACTAATTTTGGTCAAAAAATAAAATAAATCGAGGATTGTTAGAAATGCTACGAAACTTATCATATCCATTATATTGTTATGAGGGAAGGTTATGTGGGAAGTCCTTGCAATAAATCATCTCAAAATTTGATTCTATGTTTTTTTTTCGAAATGCAAGTTTCTGTCAAAAACCATAGTTTATTATACACTAGGTTGTACTAGTTTAGGTCAAAAAATTAAATTAAGTTGAGGACTTATAAAATGATATGGAACTTTTCACATCCTTTATATATGTTAAGAGAGAAGGTTATGATTGAACTCCACGTAAAAAATATTCTGAAATTTAGTTTTCATGAAACTTTAAGAAATGTAAGTTTCAGTAAAAAATCATAATATATTATACACCAGTTTGTACTAGTTTCGGTCAAAAAATAAAAATAAATCGAGGACCGTTCGAAATGCTATCAAAATTTGCATATTCTTTCTATATGTAACGCGGGATGGTTGTGATGGAAGTCCATGCAAAAAATCATCTCAACATTAGATTCTATGAAACGTTTCAAAATGCAAGTTTCGGTCAAAAAATCATGATATATTTTATACTAGTTTGTAAAAATTTTGGTCAAAAAATAAAATAAATCGAGGATTGTTAGAAATTCTACGAAACTTTTCATGTCCATTATATTGTTACGAGGGAAGGTTATGTGGGAAGTCCTTGCAATAAATCATCTCAAAATTAGATTCTATGGATTTTTTCGAAATGCAAGTTTCTGTCAAAAATCATAGTTTATTATACACTAGGTTGTACTAGTTTCGGTCAAAAAATTAAATTAAGTTGAGGACTTATAAAATGATATGGAACTTTTAAGATCCTTTATATATGTTAAGAGAGAAGGTTATGATTTAACTCCATGTAAAAAATATTCTGAAATTTGGTTTTCATGAAACTTTTCGAAATGCAGGTTTCAGTAAAAAATCTTAATATATTCTACACCAGTTTGTACTAGTTTCGGTCAAAAAATAAAACTAAATAGAGGACTGTTCGAAATGCTATCAAAATTTGCATATCCTTTCTATATGTTACGAGGGAAGGTTGTGATGGAAGTTCATGCAAAAAATCATTTCAACATTAGATTCTATGAAACTTTTCAAAATGCAAGTTTTAGTCAAAAAATCATGATATATATTATACACTAGTTTGTACTAATTTTGTTCAAAAAATAAAATAAATCGAGGATTGTTAGAAATGCTACGAAACTTTTCATATCCATTATATTGTTACGAGGGAAGGTTATGTGGGAAGTCCTTGCAATAAATCATCTCAAAATTAGATTATATGAATTTTTTCCAAATGCAAGTTTCTGTCAAAAATCATAGTTTATTATACACTAGGTTGTACTAGTTTCGGTCAAAAAATAAAATTAAGTTGAGGACTTATAAAATGATATAGACCTTTTCACATCCTTTATATATGTTAAGAGAGAAGGTTATGATTGAACTCCATGTAAAAAATAATATGAATTTTGGTTTTCATGAAACTTTTCGAAATGCAAGTTTCAGTAAAAAATCATAATATATTATACACCAGTTTGTACTAGTTTCGGTCAAAAAATAAAAATAAATCAAGGACTGTTCGAAATGCTATCAAAATTTGCATATCCTTTCTATATGTTACGAGGGAAGGTTGTGATGGAAGTCCATGCAAAAAATCATCTCAACATTAGATTCTATGAAACTTTTCAAAATGCAAGTTTCGGTCAAAAAATCCTGATATATTATACACTAGTTTGTACTAATTTTGGTCAAAAAATAAAATAAATCGAGGATTGTTAGAAATGCTACGAAACTTTTCATATCCATTATATTGTTACGAGGTAAGGTTATGTGGGAAGTCCTTGCAATAAATCATCTCAAAATTAGATTCTATGATTTTTTTTGAAATGCAAGTTTCTGTTAAAAATCATAGTTTATTATACATTAGGTTGTACTAGTTTAGGTCAAAAAATTAAATTAAGTTGAGGACTTATAAAATGATATGGAACTTTTCACATCCTTTATATATGTTAAGAGAGAAGGTTATGATTGAACTCCATGTAAAAAATATTTTGAAATTTGGTTTTCATGAAACTTTTCGAAATGCAGGTTTCAGTAAAAAATCATAATATATTATACACCAGTTTGTACTAGTTTCGGTCAAAAAATAAAAATAAATCGAGGACTGTTCGAAATGCTATCAAAATTTGCATATCCTTTCTATATGTTACGAGGGAAGGTTGTGATGGAAGTCCATGCAAAAAATCATCTCAACATTAGATTCTATGAAACTTTTCAAAATGCAAGTGTCAGTCAAAATATCATTATACACTAGTTTGTACTAATTTTGGTCAAAAAATAAAATAAATCGAGGATTGTTAGAAATGCTACGAAACATTTCATATCCATTATATTGTTACGAGGGAAGGTTATGTGGGAAGTCCTTGCAATAAATCATCTCAAAATTAGATTCTATGAATTTTTTCGAAATGCAAGTTTCTGTCAAAAATCGTAGTTTATTATACACTAGGTTGTACTAGTTTCGGTCAAAAAATTAAATTAAGTTGAGGACTTATAAAATGATATGGAACTTTTCACATCCTTTATATATGTTAAGAGAGAAGGTTATGATTGAACTCCATGTAAAAAATATTCTGAAATTTAGTTTTCATGAAACTTTTCGAAATGTAAGTTTCAGTAAAAAATCATAATATATTATACACCAGTTTGTACTAGTTTCGGTCAAAAAATAAAAATAAATCGAGGACTGTTCGAAATGCTATCAAAATTTGCATATTCTTTCTATATGTAACGAGGGATGGTTGTGATGGAAGTCCATGCAAAAAATCATCTCAACATTAGATTCTATGAAACGTTTCAAAATGCAAGTTTCGGTCAAAAAATCATGATATATTTTATACTAGTTTGTACAAATTTTGGTCAAAAAATAAAATAAAGAGGATTGTTAGAAATTCTACGAAACTTTTCATGTCCATTATATTGTTACGAGGGAAGGTTATGTGGGAAGTCCTTGCAATAAATCATCTCAAAATTAGATTCTATGGATTTTTTCGAAATGCAAGTTTCTGTCAAAAATCATAGTTTATTATACACTAGGTTGTACTAGTTTCGGTCAAAAAATTAAATTAAGTTGAGGACTTATAAAATGATATGTAACTTTTAAGATCCTTTATATATGTTAAGAGAGAAGGTTATGATTTAACTCCATGTAAAAAATAATCTGAAATTTGGTTTTCATGAAACTTTTCGGAATGCAGGTTTCAGTAAAAAATCATAATATATTCTACACCAGTTTGTACTAGTTTCGGTTAAAAAATAAAACTAAATAGAGGACTGTTCGAAATGCTATCAAAATTTGCATATCCTTTCTATATGTTACGAGGGAAGGTTGTGATGGAAGTCCATGCAAAAAATCATTTCAACATTAGATTCTATGAAACTTTTCAAAATGCAAGTTTCAGTCAAAAAATCATGATATATATTATACACTAGTTTGTACTAATTTTGGTCAAAAAATAAAATAAATCGAGGATTGTTAGAAATGCTACGAAACTTTTCATATCCATTATAATGTTACGAGGGAAGGTTATGTGGGAAGTCCTTGCAATAAATCATCTCAAAATTTGATTCTATGATTTTTTTCCAAATGCAAGTTTCTGTCAAAAACCATAGTTTATTATACACTAGGTTGTACTAGTTTAGGTCAAAAAATTAAATTAAGTTGAGGACTTATAAAATGATATGGAACTTTTCACATCCTTTATATATGTTAAGAGAGAAGGTTATGATTGAACTCCATGTAAAAAATATTATGAAATTTAGTTTTCATGAAACTTTTCGAAATTTAAGTTTCAGTAAAAAATCATCATATATCATACACCAGTTTGTACTAGTTTCGGTCAAAAAATAAAAAAATAAATCGAGGACTGTTCGAAATGCTATCAAAATTTGCATATTCTTTCTATATGTTACGAGGGAAGGTTGTGATGGAAGTCCATGCAAAAAATCATCTCAACATTAGATTCTATGAAACGTTTCAAAATGCAAGTTTCGGTCAAAAAATCATGATATATTTTATACTAGTTTGTAAAAATTTTGGTCAAAAAATAAAATAAATCGAGGATTGTTAGAAATTCTACGAAACTTTTCATGTCCATTATATTGTTACGAGGGAAGGTTATGTGGGAAGTCCTTGCAATAAATCATCTCAAAATTAGATTCTATGGATTTTTTCGAAATGCAAGTTTCTGTCAAAAATCATAGTTTATTATACACTAGGTTGTACTAGTTTCGGTCAAAAAATTAAATTAAGGTGAGGACTTATAAAATGATATGGAACTTTTAAGATCCTTTATATATGTTAAGAGAGAAGGTTATGATTTAACTCCATGTAAAAAATATTCTGAAATTTGGTTTTCATGAAACTTTTCGAAATGCAGGTTTAAGTAAAAAATCTTAATATATTCTACACATAGTTTGTACTAGTTTCGGTCAAAAAATAAAACTAAATAGAGGACTGTTCGAAATGCTATCAAAATTTGCATATCCTTTCTATATGTTACGAGGGAAGGTTGTGATGGAAGTTCATGCAAAAAATCATTTCAACATTAGATTCTATGAAACTTTTCAAAATGCAAGTTTCAGTCAAAAAATCATGATATATATTATACACTAGTTTGTACTAATTTTGGTCAAAAAATAAAATAAATCGAGGATTGTTAGAAATGCTACGAAACTTTTCATATCCATTATATTGTTACGAGGGAAGGTTATGTGGGAAGTCCTTGCAATAAATCATCTCAAAATTAGATTATATGAATTTTTTCCAAATGCAAGTTTCTGTCAAAAATCATAGTTTATTATACACTAGGTTGTACTAGTTTCGGTCAAAAAATAAAATTAAGTTGAGGACTTATAAAATGATATAGAACTTTTCACATCCTTTATATATGTTAAGAGAGAAGGTTATGATTGAACTCCATGTAAAAAATATTTTGAAATTTGGTTTTCATGAAACTTTTCGAAATGCAGGTTTCAGTAAAAAATCATAATATATTATACACCAGTTTGTACTAGTTTCGGTCAAAAAATAAAAATAAATCGAGGACTGTTCGAAATGCTATCAAAATTTGCATATCCTTTCTATATGTTACGAGGGAAGGTTGTGATGGAAGTCCATGCAAAAAATCATCTCAACATTAGATTCTATGAAACTTTTCAAAATGCAAGTTTCGGTCAAAATATCATTATACACTAGTTTGTACTAATTTTGGTCAAAAAATAAAATAAATCGAGGATACTTAGAAATGCTACGAAACATTTCATATCCATTATATTGTTACGAGGGAAGGTTATGTGGGAAGTCCTTGCAATAAATCATCTCAAAATTAGATTCTATGAATTTTTTCGAAATGCAAGTTTCTGTCAAAAATCGTAGTTTATTAAACACTAGGTTGTACTAGTTTCGGTCAAAAAATTAAATTAAGTTGAGGACTTATAAAATGATATGGAACTTTTCACATCCTTTATATATGTTAAGAGAGAAGGTTATGATTGAACTCCATGTAAAAAATAATTTGAAATTTGGTTTTCATGAAACTTTTCGAAATTTAAGTTTCAGTAAAAAATCATCATATATCATACACCAGTTTGTACTAGTTTCGGTCAAAAAAAAAAAAAAAAAAATCGAGGAATGTTCGAAATGCTATCAAAATTTGCATATTCTTTCTATATGTTACGAGGGAAGGTTGTGATGGAAGTCCATGCAAAAAATCATCTCAACATTAGATTCTATGAAACTTTTCAAAATGCAAGTTTCGGTCAAAAAATCATGATATATTATACACTAGTTTGTACTAATTTTGGTCAAAAAATAAAATAAATCGAGGATTGTTAGAAATGCTACGAAACTTATCATATCCATTATATTGTTATGAGGGAAGGTTATGTGGGAAGTCCTTGCAATAAATCATCTCAAAATTTGATTCTATGTTTTTTTTTCGAAATGCAAGTTTCTGTCAAAAACCATAGTTTATTATACACTAGGTTGTACTAGTTTAGGTCAAAAAATTAAATTAAGTTGAGGACTTATAAAATGATATGGAACTTTTCACATCCTTTATATATGTTAAGAGAGAAGGTTATGATTGAACTCCACGTAAAAAATATTCTGAAATTTAGTTTTCATGAAACTTTAAGAAATGTAAGTTTCAGTAAAAAATCATAATATATTATACACCAGTTTGTACTAGTTTCGGTCAAAAAATAAAAATAAATCGAGGACTGTTCGAAATGCTATCAAAATTTGCATATTCTTTCTATATGTAACGCGGGATGGTTGTGATGGAAGTCCATGCAAAAAATCATCTCAACATTAGATTCTATGAAACGTTTCAAAATGCAAGTTTCGGTCAAAAAATCATGATATATTTTATACTAGTTTGTACTAATTTTGGTCAAAAAATAAAATAAATCGAGGATTGTTAGAAATGCTACGAAACATTTCATGTCCATTATATTGTTACGAGGGAAGGTTATGTGGGAAGTCCTTGCAATAAATCATCTCAAAATTAGATTCTATGAATTTTTTCGAAATGCAAGTTTCTGTCAAAAATCGTAGTTTATTATACACTAGGTTGTACTAGTTTCGGTCAAAAAATTAAATTAAGTTGAGGACTTATAAAATGATATGGAACTTTTCACATCCTTTATATATGTTAAGAGAGAAGGTTATGATTGAACTCCATGTAAAAAATAATCTGAAATTTGGTTTTCATGAAACTTTTCGAAATTTAAGTTTCAGTAAAAAATCATCATATATCATACACCAGTTTGTACTAGTTTCGGTCAAAAAATAAAAAAAATAAATCGAGGAATGTTCGAAATGCTATCAAAATTTGCATATTCTTTCTATATGTTACGAGGGAAGGTTGTGATGGAAGTTCATGCAAAAAATCATTTCAACATTAGATTCTATGAAACTTTTCAAAATGCAAGTTTTAGTCAAAAAATCATGATATATATTATACACTAGTTTGTACTAATTTTGTTCAAAAAATAAAATAAATCGAGGATTGTTAGAAATGCTACGAAACTTTTCATATCCATTATATTGTTACGAGGGAAGGTTATGTGGGAAGTCCTTGCAATAAATCATCTCAAAATTAGATTATATGAATTTTTTCCAAATGCAAGTTTCTGTCAAAAATCATAGTTTATTATACACTAGGTTGTACTAGTTTCGGTCAAAAAATAAAATTAAGTTGAGGACTTATAAAATGATATAGACCTTTTCACATCCTTTATATATGTTAAGAGAGAAGGTTATGATTGAACTCCATGTAAAAAATAATATGAGTTTTGGTTTTCATGAAACTTTTCGAAACCAGTTTGTACTAGTTTCGGTCAAAAAATAAAAATAAATCAAGGACTGTTCGAAATGCTATCAAAATTTGCATATCCTTTCTATATGTTACGAGGGAAGGTTGTGATGGAAGTCCATGCAAAAAATCATCTCAACATTAGATTCTATGAAACTTTTCAAAATGCAAGTTTCGGTCAAAAAATCCTGATATATTATACACTAGTTTGTACTAATTTTGGTCAAAAAATAAAATAAATCGAGGATTGTTAGAAATGCTACGAAACTTTTCATATCCATTATATTGTTACGAGGTAAGGTTATGTGGGAAGTCCTTGCAATAAATCATCTCAAAATTAGATTCTATGATTTTTTTTGAAATGCAAGTTTCTGTTAAAAATCATAGTTTATTATACATTAGGTTGTACTAGTTTAGGTCAAAAAATTAAATTAAGTTGAGGACTTATAAAATGATATGGAACTTTTCACATCCTTTATATATGTTAAGAGAGAAGGTTATGATTGAACTCCATGTAAAAAATATTTTGAAATTTGGTTTTCATGAAACTTTTCGAAATGCAGGTTTCAGTAAAAAATCATAATATATTATACACCAGTTTGTACTAGTTTCGGTCAAAAAATAAAAATAAATCGAGGACTGTTCGAAATGCTATCAAAATTTGCATATCCTTTCTATATGTTACGAGGGAAGGTTGTGATGGAAGTCCATGCAAAAAATCATCTCAACATTAGATTCTATGAAACTTTTCAAAATGCAAGTTTCGGTGAAAAAATCATGATATATTATACACTAGTTTGTACTAATTTTGGTCAAAAAATAAAATAAATCGAGGATTGTTAGAAATGCTACGAAACTTATCATATCCATTATATTGTTACGAGGGAAGGTTATGTGGGAAGTCCTTGCAATAAATCATCTCAAAATTTGATTCTATGTTTTTTTTTCGAAATGCAAGTTTCTGTCAAAAACCATAGTTTATTATACACTAGGTTTTACTAGTTTAGGTCAAAAAATTAAATTAAGTTGAGGACTTATAAAATGATATGGAACTTTTCACATCCTTTATATATGTTAAGAGAGAAGGTTATGATTGAACTCCACGTAAAAAATATTCCAAATTTAGTTTTCATGAAACTTTTCGAAATGTAAGTTTCAGTAAAAAATCATAATATATTATACACCAGTTTGTACTAGTTTCGGTCAAAAAATAAAAATAAATCGAGGACTGTTCGAAATGCTATCAAAATTTGCATATTCTTTCTATATGTAACGAGGGATGGTTGTGATGGAAGTCCATGCAAAAAATCATCTCAACATTAGATTCTATGAAACGTTTCAAAATGCAAGTTTCGGTCAAAAAATCATGATATATTTTATACTAGTTTGTAAAAATTTTGGTCAAAAAATAAAATAAATCGAGGATTGTTAGAAATGCTACGAAACTTTTCATATCCATTATATTGTTACGAGGGAAGGTTATATGGGAAGTCCTTGCAATAAATCATCTCAAAATTAGATTATATGAATTTTTTCCAAATGCAAGTTTCTGTCAAAAATCATAGTTTATTATACACTAGGTTGTACTAGTTTCGGTCAAAAAATAAAATTAAGTTGAGGACTTATAAAATGATATAGAACTTTTCACATCCTTTATATATGTTAAGAGAGAAGGTTATGATTGAACTCCATGTAAAAAATAATATGAATTTTGGTTTTCATGAAACTTTTCGAAATGCAAGTTTCAGTAAAAAATCATAATATATTATACACCAGTTTGTACTAGTTTCGGTCAAAAAATAAAAATAAATCAAGGACTGTTCGAAATGCTATCAAAATTTGCATATCCTTTCTATATGTTACGAGGGAAGGTTGTGATGGAAGTCCATGCAAAAAATCATCTCAACATTAGATTCTATGAAACTTTTCAAAATGCAAGTTTCGGTCAAAAAATCCTGATATATTATACACTAGTTTGTACTAATTTTGGTCAAAAAATAAAATAAATCGATGATTGTTAGAAATGCTACGAAACTTTTCATATCCATTATATTGTTACGAGGTAAGGTTATGTGGGAAGTCCTTGCAATAAATCATCTCAAAATTAGATTCTATGATTTTTTTTGAAATGCAAGTTTCTGTTAAAAATCATAGTTTATTATACATTAGGTTGTACTAGTTTAGGTCAAAAAATTAAATTAAGTTGAGGACTTATAAAATGATATGGAACTTTTCACATCCTTTATATATGTTAAGAGAGAAGGTTATGATTGAACTCCATGTAAAAAATATTTTGAAATTTGGTTTTCATGAAACTTTTCGAAATGCAGGTTTCAGTAAAAAATCATAATATATTATACACCAGTTTGTACTAGTTTCGGTCAAAAAATAAAAATAAATCGAGGACTGTTCGAAATGCTATCAAAATTTGCATATCCTTTCTATATGTTACGAGGGAAGGTTGTGATGGAAGTCCATGCAAAAAATCATCTCAACATTAGATTCTATGAAACTTTTCAAAATGCAAGTTTCGGTCAAAATATCATTATACACTAGTTTGTACTAATTTTGGTCAAAAAATAAAATAAATCGAGGATTGTTAGAAATGCTACGAAACATTTCATATCCATTATATTGTTACGAGGGAAGGTTATGTGGGAAGTCCTTGCAATAAATCATCTCAAAATTAGATTCTATGAATTTTTTCGAAATGCAAGTTTCTGTCAAAAATCGTAGTTTATTATACACTAGGTGTACTAGTTTCGGTCAAAAAATTAAATTAAGTTGAGGACTTATAAAATGATATGGAACTTTTCACATCCTTTATATATGTTAAGAGAGAAGGTTATGATTGAACTCCATGTAAAAAATAATCTGAAATTTGGTTTTCATGAAACTTTTCGAAATTTAAGTTTCAGTAAAAAATCATCATATATCATACACCAGTTTGTACTAGTTTCGGTCAAAAAATAAAAAAAATAAATCGAGGAATGTTCGAAATGCTATCAAAATTTGCATATTCTTTCTATATGTTACGAGGGAAGGTTGTGATGGAAGTCCATGCAAAAAATCATCTCAACATTAGATTCTATGAAACTTTTCAAAATGCAAGTTTCGGTCAAAAAATCATGATATATTATACACTAGTTTGTACTAATTTTGGTCAAAAAATAAAATAAATCGAGGATTGTTAGAAATGCTACGAAACTTATCATATCCATTATATTGTTACGAGGGAAGGTTATGTGGGAAGTCCTTGCAATAAATCATCTCAAAATTTGATTCTATGTTTTTTTTTCGAAATGCAAGTTTCTGTCAAAAACCATAGTTTATTATACACTAGGTTTTACTAGTTTAGGTCAAAAAATTAAATTAAGTTGAGGACTTATAAAATGATATGGAACTTTTCACATCCTTTATATATGTTAAGAGAGAAGGTTATGATTGAACTCCACGTAAAAAATATTCCAAATTTAGTTTTCATGAAACTTTTCGAAATGTAAGTTTCAGTAAAAAATCATAATATATTATACACCAGTTTGTACTAGTTTCGGTCAAAAAATAAAAATAAATCGAGGACTGTTCGAAATGCTATCAAAATTTGCATATCCTTTCTATATGTTACGAGGGAAGGTTGTGATGGAAGTCCATGCAAAAAATCATCTCAACATTAGATTCTATGAAACTTTTCAAAATGCAAGTTTCGGTCAAAAAATCATTATACACTAGTTTGTACTAATTTTGGTCAAAAAATAAAATAAATCGAGGATTGTTAGAAATGCTACGAAACATTTCATATCCATTATATTGTTACGAGGGAAGGTTATGTGGGAAGTCCTTGCAATAAATCATCTCAAAATTAGATTCTATGAATTTTTTCGAAATGCAAGTTTCTGTCAAAAATCGTAGTTTATTATACACTAGGTGTACTAGTTTCGGTCAAAAAATTAAATTAAGTTGAGGACTTATAAAATGATATGGAACTTTTCACATCCTTTATATATGTTAAGAGAGAAGGTTATAATTGAACTCCATGTAAAAAATAATCTGAAATTTGGTTTTCATGAAACTTTTCGAAATTTAAGTTTCAGTAAAAAATCATCATATATCATACACCAGTTTGTACTAGTTTCGGTCAAAAAATAAAAAAAATAAATCGAGGAATGTTCGAAATGCTATCAAAATTTGCATATTCTTTCTATATGTTACGAGGGAAGGTTGTGATGGAAGTCCATGCAAAAAATCATCTCAACATTAGATTCTATGAAACTTTTCAAAATGCAAGTTTCGGTCAAAAATTCATGATATATTATACACTAGTTTGTACTAATTTTGGTCAAAAAATAAAATAAATCGAGGATTGTTAGAAATGCTACGAAACTTATCATATCCATTATATTGTTACGAGGGAAGGTTATGTGGGAAGTCCTTGCAATAAATCATCTCAAAATTTGATTCTATGTTTTTTTTTCGAAATGCAAGTTTCTGTCAAAAACCATAGTTTATTATACACTAGGTTGTACTAGTTTAGGTCAAAAAATTAAATTAAGTTGAGGACTTATAAAATGATATGGAACTTTTCACATCCTTTATATATGTTAAGAGAGAAGGTTATGATTGAACTCCACGTAAAAAATATTCTGAAATTTAGTTTTCATGAAACTTTTGGAAATGTAAGTTTCAGTAAAAAATCATAATATATTATACACCAGTTTGTACTAGTTTCGGTCAAAAAATAAAAATAAATCAAGGACTGTTCGAAATGCTATCAAAATTTGCATATCCTTTCTATATGTTACGAGGGAAGGTTGTGATGGAAGTCCATGCAAAAAATCATCTCAACATTAGATTCTATGAAACTTTTCAAAATGCAAGTTTCGGTCAAAAAATCATGATATATTATACACTAGTTTGTACTAATTTTGGTCAAAAAATAAAATAAATCGAGGATTGTTAGAAATGCTACGAAACTTATCATATCCATTATATTGTTACGAGGGAAGGTTATGTGGGAAGTCCTTGCAATAAATCATCTCAAAATTTGATTCTATGTTTTTTTTCCGAAATGCAAGTTTCTGTCAAAAACCATAGTTTATTATACACTAGGTTGTACTAGTTTAGGTCAAAAAATTAAATTAAGTTGAGGACTTATAAAATGATATGGAACTTTTCACATCCTTTATATATGTTAAGAGAGAAGGTTATGATTGAACTCCACGTAAAAAATATTCTGAAATTTAGTTTTCATGAAACTTTAAGAAATGTAAGTTTCAGTAAAAAATCATAATATATTATACACCAGTTTGTACTAGTTTCGGTCAAAAAATAAAAATAAATCGAGGACTGTTCGAAATGCTATCAAAATTTGCATATTCTTTCTATATGTAACGAGGGATGGTTGTGATGGAAGTCCATGCAAAAAATCATCTCAACATTAGATTCTATGAAACGTTTCAAAATGCAAGTTTCGGTCAAAAAATCATGATATATTTTATACTAGTTTGTAAAAATTTTGGTCAAAAAATAAAATAAATCGAGGATTGTTAGAAATTCTACGAAACTTTTCATGTCCATTATATTGTTACGAGGGAAGGTTATGTGGGAAGTCCTTGCAATAAATCATCTCAAAATCAGATTCTATGGATTTTTTCGAAATGCAAGTTTCTGTCAAAAATCATAGTTTATTATACACTAGGTTGTACTAGTTTCGGTCAAAAAATTAAATTAAGTTGAGGACTTATAAAATGATATGGAACTTTTAAGATCCTTTATATATGTTAAGAGAGAAGGTTATGATTTAACTCCATGTAAAAAATATTCTGAAATTTGGTTTTCATGAAACTTTTCGAAATGCAGGTTTCAGTAAAAAATCTTAATATATTCTACACCAGTTTGTACTAGTTTCGGTCAAAAAATAAAACTAAATAGAGGACTGTTCGAAATGCTATCAAAATTTGCATATCCTTTCTATATGTTACGAGGGAAGGTTGTGATGGAAGTTCATGCAAAAAATCATTTCAACATTAGATTCTATGAAACTTTTCAAAATGCAAGTTTCAGTCAAAAAATCATGATATATATTATACACTAGTTTGTACTAATTTTGTTCAAAAAATAAAATAAATCGAGGATTGTTAGAAATGCTACGAAACTTTTCATATCCATTATATTGTTACGAGGGAAGGTTATGTGGGAAGTCCTTGCAATAAATCATCTCAAAATTAGATTATATGAATTTTTTCCAAATGCAAGTTTCTGTCAAAAATCATAGTTTATTATATACTAGGTTGTACTAGTTTCGGTCAAAAAATAAAATTAAGTTGAGGACTTATAAAATGATATAGACCTTTTCACATCCTTTATATATGTTAAGAGAGAAGGTTATGATTGAACTCCATGTAAAAAATAATATGAATTTTGGTTTTCATGAAACTTTTCGAAATGCAAGTTTCAGTAAAAAATCATAATATATTATACACCAGTTTGTACTAGTTTCGGTCAAAAAATAAAAATAAATCAAGGACTGTTCGAAATGCTATCAAAATTTGCATATCCTTTTTATATGTTACGAGGGAAGGTTGTGATGGAAGTCCATGCAAAAAATCATCTCAACATTAGATTCTATGAAACTTTTCAAAATGCAAGTTTCGGTCAAAAAATCCTGATATATTATACACTAGTTTGTACTAATTTTGGTCAAAAAATAAAATAAATCGAGGATTGTTAGAAATGCTACGAAACTTTTCATATCCATTATATTGTTACGAGGTAAGGTTATGTGGGAAGTCCTTGCAATAAATCATCTCAAAATTAGATTCTATGATTTTTTTTGAAATGCAAGTTTCTGTTAAAAATCATAGTTTATTATACATTAGGTTGTACTAGTTTAGGTCAAAAAATTAAATTAAGTTGAGGACTTATAAAATGATATGGAACTTTTCACATCCTTTATATATGTTAAGAGAGAAGGTTATGATTGAACTCCATGTAAAAAATATTTTGAAATTTGGTTTTCATGAAACTTTTCGAAATGCAGGTTTCAGTAAAAAATCATAATATATTATACACCAGTTTGTATTAGTTTCGGTCAAAAAATAAAAATAAATCGAGGACTGTTCGAAATGCTATTTAAATTTGCATATCCTTTCTATATGTTACGAGGGAAGGTTGTGATGGAAGTCCATGAAAAAAATCATCTCAACATTAGATTCTATGAAACTTTTCAAAATGCAAGTTTCGGTCAAAATATCATTATACACTAGTGTTTACTAATTTTGGTCAAAAAATAAAATAAATCGAGGATTGTTAGAAATGCTACGAAACATTTCATATCCATTATATTGTTACGAGGGAAGGTTATGTGGGAAGTCCTTGCAATAAATCATCTCAAAATTAGATTCTAAGAATTTTTTCGAAATGCAAGTTTCTGTCAAAAATCGTAGTTTATTATACACTAGGTTGTACTAATTTCGGTCAAAAAATTAAATTAAGTTGAGGACTTATAAAATGATATGGAACTTTTCACATCCTTTATATATGTTAAGAGAGAAGGTTATGATTGAACTCCATGTAAAAAATAATCTGAAATTTGGTTTTCATGAAACTTTTCGAAATTTAAGTTTCAGTAAAAAATCATCATATATCATACACCAGTTTGTACTAGTTTAAGTCAAAAAATAAAAAAAATAAATCGAGGACTGTTCGAAATGCTATCAAAATTTGCATATCCTTTTTATATGTTACGAGGGAAGGTTGTGATGGAAGTCCATGCAAAAAATCATCTCAACATTAGATTCTATGAAACTTTTCAAAATGCAAGTTTCGGTCAAAAAATCCTGATATATTATACACTAGTTTGTACTAATTTTGGTCAAAAAATAAAATAAATCGAGGATTGTTAGAAATGCTACGAAACTTTTCATATCCATTATATTGTTACGAGGTAAGGTTATGTGGGAAGTCCTTGCAATAAATCATCTCAAAATTAGATTCTATGATTTTTTTTGAAATGCAAGTTTCTGTTAAAAATCATAGTTTATTATACATTAGGTTGTACTAGTTTAGGTCAAAAAATTAAATTAAGTTGAGGACTTATAAAATGATATGGAACTTTTCACATCCTTTATATATGTTAAGAGAGAAGGTTATGATTGAACTCCATGTAAAAAATATTTTGAAATTTGGTTTTCATGAAACTTTTCGAAATGCAGGTTTCAGTAAAAAATCATAATATATTATACACCAGTTTGTATTAGTTTCGGTCAAAAAATAAAAATAAATCGAGGACTGTTCGAAATGCTATTTAAATTTGCATATCCTTTCTATATGTTACGAGGGAAGGTTGTGATGGAAGTCCATGAAAAAAATCATCTCAACATTAGATTCTATGAAACTTTTCAAAATGTAAGTTTCGGTCAAAATATCATTATACACTAGTTTGTACTAATTTTGGTCAAAAAATAAAATAAATCGAGGATTGTTAGAAATGCTACGAAACATTTCATATCCATTATATTGTTACGAGGGAAGGTTATGTGGGAAGTCCTTGCAATAAATCATCTCAAAATTAGATTCTATGAATTTTTTCGAAATGCAAGTTTCTGTCAAAAATCGTAGTTTATTATACACTAGGTTGTACTAATTTCGGTCAAAAAATTAAATTAAGTTGAGGACTTATAAAATGATATGGAACTTTTCACATCCTTTATATATGTTAAGAGAGAAGGTTATGATTGAACTCCATGTAAAAAATAATCTGAAATTTGGTTTTCATGAAACTTTTCGAAATTTAAGTTTCAGTAAAAAATCATCATATATCATACACCAGTTTGTACTAGTTTCGGTCAAAAAATAAAAAAAATAAATCGAGGAATGTTCGAAATGCTATCAAAATTTGCATATTCTTTCTATATGTTACGAGGGAAGGTTGTGATGGAAGTCCATGCAAAAAATCATCTCAACATTAGATTCTATGAAACTTTTCAAAATGCAAGTTTCGGTCAAAAAATCATGATATATTATACACTAGTTTGTACTAATTTTGGTCAAAAAATAAAATAAATCGAGGATTGTTAGAAATGCTACGAAACTTATCATATCCATTATATTGTTACGAGGGAAGGTTATGTGGGAAGTCCTTGCAATAAATCATCTCAAAATTTGATTCTATGTTTTTTTTTCGAAATGCAAGTTTCTGTCAAAAACCATAGTTTATTATACACTAGGTTGTACTAGTTTAGGTCAAAAAATTAAATTAAGTTGAGGACTTATAAAATGATATGGAACTTTTCACATCCTTTATATATGTTAAGAGAGAAGGTTATGATTGAACTCCACGTAAAAAATATTCTGAAATTTAGTTTTCATGAAACTTTTCGAAATGTAAGTTTCAGTAAAAAATCATAATATATTATACACCACTTTGTACTAGTTTCGGTCAAAAAATAAAAATAAATCGAGGACTGTTCGAAATGCTATCAAAATTTGCATATTCTTTCTATATGTAACGAGGGATGGTTGTGATGGAAGTCCATGCAAAAAATCATCTCAACATTAGATTCTATGAAACGTTTCAAAATGCAAGTTTCGGTCAAAAAATCATGATATATTTTATACTAGTTTGTAAAAATTTTGGTCAAAAAATAAAATAAATCGAGGATTGTTAGAAATGCTACGAAACTTTTCATATCCATTATATTGTTACGAGGGAAGGTTATGTGGGAAGTCCTTGCAATAAATCATCTCAAAATTAGATTATATGAATTTTTTCCAAATGCAAGTTTCTGTCAAAAATCATAGTTTATTATACACTAGGTTGTACTAGTTTCGGTCAAAAAATAAAATTAAGTTGAGGACTTATAAAATGATATAGAACTTTTCACATCCTTTATATATGTTAAGAGAGAAGGTTATGATTGAACTCCATGTAAAAAATAATATGAATTTTGGTTTTCATGAAACTTTTCGAAATGCAAGTTTCATTAAAAAATCATAATATATTATACACCAGTTTGTACTAGTTTCGGTCAAAAAATAAAAATAAATCAAGGACTGTTCGAAATGCTATCAAAATTTGCATATCCTTTCTATATGTTACGAGGGAAGGTTGTGATGGAAGTCCATGCAAAAAATCATCTCAACATTAGATTCTATGAAACTTTTCAAAATGCAAGTTTCGGTCAAAAAATCCTGATATATTATACACTAGTTTGTACTAATTTTGGTCAAAAAATAAAATAAATTGAGGATTGTTAGAAATGCTACGAAACTTTTCATATCCATTATATTGTTACGAGGTAAGGTTATATGGGAAGTCCTTGCAATAAATCATCTCAAAATTAGATTCTATGATTTTTTTTGAAATGCAAGTTTCTGTTAAAAATCATAGTTTATTATACATTAGGTTGTACTAGTTTAGGTCAAAAAATTAAATTAAGTTGAGGACTTATAAAATGATATGGAACTTTTCACATCCTTTATATATGTTAAGAGAGAAGGTTATGATTGAACTCCATGTAAAAAATATTTTGAAATTTGGTTTTCATGAAACTTTTCGAAATGCAGGTTTCAGTAAAAAATCATAATATATTATACACCAGTTTGTACTAGTTTCGGTCAAAAAATAAAAATAAATCGAGGACTGTTCGAAATGCTATCAAAATTTGCATATCCTTTCTATATGTTACGAGGGAAGGTTGTGATGGAAGTCCATGCAAAAAATCATCTCAACATTAGATTCTATGAAAATTTTCAAAATGCAAGTTTCGGTCAAAATATCATTATACACTAGTTTGTACTAATTTTGGTCAAAAAATAAAATAAATCGAGGATTGTTAGAAATGCTACGAAACATTTCATATCCATTATATTGTTACGAGGGAAGGTTATGTGGGAAGTCCTTGCAATAAATCATCTCAAAATTAGATTCTATGAATTTTTTCGAAATGCAAGTTTCTGTCAAAAATCGTAGTTTATTATACACTAGGTGTACTAGTTTCGGTCAAAAAATTAAATTAAGTTGAGGACTTATAAAATGATATGGAACTTTTCACATCCTTTATATATGTTAAGAGAGAAGGTTATAATTGAACTCCATGTAAAAAATAATCTGAAATTTGGTTTTCATGAAACTTTTCGAAATTTAAGTTTCAGTAAAAACTCATCATATATCATACACCAGTTTGTACTAGTTTCGATCAAAAAATAAAAAAAATAAATCGAGGAATGTTCGAAATGCTATCAAAATTTGCATATTCTTTCTATATGTTACGAGGGAAGGTTGTGATGGAAGTCCATGCAAAAAATCATCTCAACATTAGATTCTATGAAACTTTTCAAAATGCAAGTTTCGGTCAAAAATTCATGATATATTATACACTAGTTTGTACTAATTTTGGTCAAAAAATAAAATAAATCGAGGATTGTTAGAAATGCTACGAAACTTATCATATCCATTATATTGTTACGAGGGAAGGTTATGTGGGAAGTCCTTGCAATAAATCATCTCAAAATTTGATTCTATGTTTTTTTTTCGAAATGCAAGTTTCTGTCAAAAACCATAGTTTATTATACACTAGGTTGTACTAGTTTAGGTCAAAAAATTAAATTAAGTTGAGGACTTATAAAATGATATGGAACTTTTCACATCCTTTATATATGTTAAGAGAGAAGGTTATGATTGAACTCCACGTAAAAAATATTCTGAAATTTAGTTTTCATGAAACTTTTCGAAATGTAAGTTTCAGTAAAAAATCATAATATATTATACACCAGTTTGTACTAGTTTCGGTCAAAAAATAAAAATAAATCAAGGACTGTTCGAAATGCTATCAAAATTTGCATATCCTTTCTATATGTTACGAGGGAAGGTTGTGATGGAAGTCCATGCAAAAAATCATCTCAACATTAGATTCTATGAAACTTTTCAAAATGCAAGTTTCGGTCAAAAAATCCTGATATATTATACACTTGTTTGTACTAATTTTGGTCAAAAAATAAAATAAATCGAGGATTGTTAGAAATGCTACGAAACTTTTCATATCCATTATATTGTTACGAGGTAAGGTTATGTGGGAAGTCCTTGCAATAAATCATCTCAAAATTAGATTCTATGATTTTTTTTGAAATGCAAGTTTCTGTTAAAAATCATAGTTTATTATACATTAGGTTGTACTAGTTTAGGTCAAAAAATTAAATTAAGTTGAGGACTTATAAAATGATATGGAACTTTTCACATCCTTTATATATGTTAAGAGAGAAGGTTATGATTGAACTCCATGTAAAAAATATTTTGAAATTTGGTTTTCATGAAACTTTTCGAAATGTAGGTTTCAGTAAAAAATCATAATATATTATACACCAGTTTGTACTAGTTTCGGTCAAAAAATAAAAATAAATCGAGGACTGTTCGAAATGCTATCAAAATTTGCATATCCTTTCTATATGTTACGAGGGAAGGTTGTGATGGAAGTCCATGCAAAAAATCATCTCAACATTAGATTCTATGAAACTTTTCAAAATGCAAGTTTCGGTCAAAATATCATTATACACTAGTTTGTACTAATTTTGGTCAAAAAATAAAATAAATCGAGGATTGTTAGAAATGCTACGAAACATTTCATATCCATTATATTGTTACGAGGGAAGGTTATGTGGGAAGTCCTTGCAATAAATCATCTCAAAATTAGATTCTATGAATTTTTTTGAAATGCAAGTTTCTGTCAAAAATCGTAGTTTATTATACACTAGGTGTACTAGTTTCGGTCAAAAAATTAAATTAAGTTGAGGACTTATAAAATGATATGGAACTTTTCACATCCTTTATATATGTTAAGAGAGAAGGTTATAATTGAACTCCATGTAAAAAATAATCTGAAATTTGGTTTTCATGAAACTTTTCGAAATTTAAGTTTCAGTAAAAAATCATCATATATCATACACCAGTTTGTACTAGTTTCGGTCAAAAAATAAAAAAAATAAATCGAGGAATGTTCGAAATGCTATCAAAATTTGCATATTCTTTCTATATGTTACGAGGGAAGGTTGTGATGGAAGTCCATGCAAAAAATCATCTCAACATTAGATTCTATGAAACTTTTCAAAATGCAAGTTTCGGTCAAAAAATCATGATATATTATACACTAGTTTGTACTAATTTTGGTCAAAAAATAAAATAAATCGAGGATTGTTAGAAATGCTACGAAACTTATCATATCCATTATATTGTTACGAGGGAAGGTTATGTGGGAAGTCCTTGCAATAAATCATCTCAAAATTTGATTCTATGTTTTTTTTTCGAAATGCAAGTTTCTGTCAAAAACCATAGTTTATTATACACTAGGTTGTACTAGTTTAGGTCAAAAAATTAAATTAAGTTGAGGACTTATAAAATGATATGGAACTTTTCACATCCTTTATATATGTTAAGAGAGAAGGTTATGATTGAACTCCACGTAAAAAATATTCTGAAATTTAGTTTTCATGAAACTTTTCGAAATGTAAGTTTCAGTAAAAAATCATAATATATTATACACCAGTTTGTACTAGTTTCGGTCAAAAAATAAAAATAAATCGAGGACTGTTCGAAATGCTATCAAAATTTGCATATTCTTTCTATATGTAACGAGGGATGGTTGTGATGGAAGTCCATGCAAAAAATCATCTGAACATTAGATTCTATGAAACGTTTCAAAATGCAAGTTTCGGTCAAAAAATCATGATATATTTTATACTAGTTTATAAAAATTTTGGTCAAAAAATAAAATAAATCGAGGATTGTTAGAAATTCTACGAAACTTTTCATGTCCATTATATTGTTACGAGGGAAGGTTATGTGGGAAGTCCTTGCAATAAATCATCTCAAAATTAGATTCTATGGATTTTTTCGAAATGCAAGTTTCTGTCAAAAATCATAGTTTATTATACACTAGGTTGTACTAGTTTCGGTTAAAAAATTAAATTAAGTTGAGGACTTATAAAATGATATGGAACTTTTAAGATCCTTTATATATGTTAAGAGAGAAGGTTATGATTTAACTCCATGTAAAAAATATTCTGAAATTTGGTTTTCATGAAACTTTTCGAAATGCAGGTTTCAGTAAAAAATCTTAATATATTCTACACCAGTTTGTACTAGTTTCGGTCAAAAAATAAAACTAAATAGAGGACTGTTCGAAATGCTATCAAAATTTGCATATCCTTTCTATATGTTACGAGGGAAGGTTGTGATGGAAGTTCATGCAAAAAATCATTTCAACATTAGATTCTATGAAACTTTTCAAAATGCAAGTTTCAGTCAAAAAATCATGATATATATTATACACTAGTTTGTACTAATTTTGGTCAAAAAATAAAATAAATCGAGGATTGTTAGAAATGCTACGAAACTTTTCATATCCATTATATTGTTACGAGGGAAGGTTATGTGGGAAGTCCTTGCAATAAATCATCTCAAAATTAGATTATATGAATTTTTTCCAAATGCAAGTTTCTGTCAAAAATCATAGTTTATTATACACTAGGTTGTACTAGTTTCGGTCAAAAAATAAAATTAAGTTGAGGACTTATAAAATGATATGGAACTTTTCACATCCTTTATATATGTTAAGAGAGAAGGTTATGATTGAACTCCATGTAAAAAATAATATGAATTTTGGTTTTCATGAAACTTTTCGAAATGCAAGTTTCAGTAAAAAATCATAATATATTATACACCAGTTTGTACTAGTTTCGGTCAAAAAATAAAAATAAATCAAGGACTGTTCGAAATGCTATCAAAATTTGCATATCCTTTCTATATGTTACGAGGGAAGGTTGTGATGGAAGTCCATGCAAAAAATCATCTCAACATTAGATTCTATGAAACTTTTCAAAATGCAAGTTTCGGTCAAAAAATCCTGATATATTATACACTAGTTTGTACTAATTTTGGTCAAAAAATAAAATAAATCGAGGATTGTTAGAAATGCTACGAAACTTTTCATATCCATTATATTGTTACGAGGTAAGGTTATGTGGGAAGTCCTTGCAATAAATCATCTCAAAATTAGATTCTATGATTTTTTTTGAAATGCAAGTTTCTGTTAAAAATCATAGTTTATTATACATTAGGTTGTACTAGTTTAGGTCAAAAAATTAAATTAAGTTGAGGACTTATAAAATGATATGGAACTTTTCACATCCTTTATATATGTTAAGAGAGAAGGTTATGATTGAACTCCATGTAAAAAATATTTTGAAATTTGGTTTTCATGAAACTTTTCGAAATGCAGGTTTCAGTAAAAAATCATTATATATTATACACCAGTTTGTACTAGTTTCGGTCAAAAAATAAAAATAAATCGAGGACTGTTCGAAATGCTATCAAAATTTGCATATCCTTTCTATATGTTACGAGGGAAGGTTGTGATGGAAGTCCATGCAAAAAATCATCTCAACATTAGATTCTATGAAACTTTTCAAAATGCAAGTTTCGGTCAAAGTATCATTATACACTAGTTTGTACTAATTTTGGTCAAAAAATAAAATAAATCGAGGATTGTTAGAAATGCTACGAAACATTTCATATCCATTATATTGTTACGAGGGAAGGTTATGTGGGAAGTCCTTGCAATAAATCATCTCAAAATTAGATTCTATGAATTTTTTCGAAATGCAAGTTTCTGTCAAAAATCGTAGTTTATTATACACTAGGTTGTACTAGTTTCGGTCAAAAAATTAAATTAAGTTGAGGACTTATAAAATGATATGGAACTTTTCACATCCTTTATATATGTTAAGAGAGAAGGTTATGATTGAACTCCATGTAAAAAATAATCTGAAATTTGGTTTTCATGAAACTTTTCGAAATTTAAGTTTCAGTAAAAAATCATCATATATCATACACCAGTTTGTACTAGTTTCGGTCAAAAAATAAAAAAAATAAATCGAGGAATGTTCGAAATGCTATCAAAATTTGCATATTCTTTCTATATGTTACGAGGGAAGGTTGTGATGGAAGTCCATGCAAAAAATCATCTCAACATTAGATTCTATGAAACTTTTCAAAATGCAAGTTTCGGTTAAAAAATCATGATATATTATACACTAGTTTGTACTAATTTTGGTCAAAAAATAAAATAAATCGAGGATTGTTAGAAATGCTACGAAACTTATCATATCCATTATATTGTTACGAGGGAAGGTTATGTGGGAAGTCCTTGCAATAAATCATCTCAAAATTTGATTCTATGTTTTTTTTTCGAAATGCAAGTCTCTTACAAAAACCATAGTTTATTATACACTAGGTTGTACTAGTTTAGGTCAAAAAATTAAATTAAGTTGAGGACTTATAAAATGATATGGAACTTTTCACATCCTTTATATATGTTAAGAGAGAAGGTTATGATTGAACTCCACGTAAAAAATATTCTGAAATTTAGTTTTCATGAAACTTTTCGAAATGTAAGTTTCAGTAAAAAATCATAATATATTATACACCAGTTTGTACTAGTTTCGGTCAAAAAATAAATATAAATCGAGGACTGTTCGAAATGCTATCAAAATTTGCATATTCTTTCTATATGTAACGAGGGATGGTTGTGATGGAAGTCCATGCAAAAAATCATCTCAACATTAGATTCTATGAAACGTTTCAAAATGCAAGTTTCGGTCAAAAAATCATGATATATTTTATACTAGTTTGTAAAAATTTTGGTCAAAAAATAAAATAAATCGAGGATTGTTAGAAATTCTACGAAACTTTTCATGTCCATTATATTGTTACGAGGGAAGGTTATGTGGGAAGTCATTGCAATAAATCATCTCAAAATTAGATTCTATGGATTTTTTCGAAATGCAAGTTTCTGTCTAAAATCATAGTTTATTATACACTAGGTTGTACTAGTTTCGGTCAAAAAATTAAATTAAGTTGAGGACTTATAAAATGATATGGAACTTTTAAGATCCTTTATATATGTTAAGAGAGAAGGTTATGATTTAACTCCATGTAAAAAATATTCTGAAATTTGGTTTTCATGAAACTTTTCGAAATGCAGGTTTCAGTAAAAAATCTTAATATATTCTACACCAGTTTGTACTAGTTTCGGTCAAAAAATAAAACTAAATAGAGGACTGTTCGAAATGCTATCAAAATTTGCATATCCTTTCTATATGTTACGAGGGAAGGTTGTGATGGAAGTTCATGCAAAAAATCATTTCAACATTAGATTCTATGAAACTTTTCAAAATGAAAGTTTCAGTCAAAAAATCATGATATATATTATACACTAGTTTGTACTAATTTTGGTCAAAAAATAAAATAAATCGAGGATTGTTAGAAATGCTACGAAACTTTTCATATCCATTATATTGTTACGAGGGAAGGTTATGTGGGAAGTCCTTGCAATAAATCATCTCAAAATTAGATTATATGAATTTTTTCCAAATGCAAGTTTCTGTCAAAAATCATAGTTTATTATACACTAGGTTGTACTAGTTTCGGTCAAAAAATAAAATTAAGTTGAGGACTTATAAAATGATATGGAACTTTTCACATCCTTTATATATGTTAAGAGAGAAGGTTATGATTGAACTCCATGTAAAAAATAATATGAATTTTGGTTTTCATGAAACTTTTCGAAATGCAAGTTTCAGTAAAAAATCATAATATATTATACACCAGTTTGTACTAGTTTCGGTCAAAAAATAAAAATAAATCAAGGACTGTTCGAAATGCTATCAAAATTTGCATATCCTTTCTATATGTTACGAGGGAAGGTTGTGATGGAAGTCCATGCAAAAAATCATCTCAACATTAGATTCTATGAAACTTTTCAAAATGCAAGTTTCGGTCAAAAAATCCTGATATATTATACACTAGTTTGTACTAATTTTGGTCAAAAAATAAAATAAATCGAGGATTGTTAGAAATGCTACGAAACTTTTCATATCCATTATATTGTTACGAGGGAAGGTTATGTGGGAAGTCCTTGCAATAAATCATCTCAAAATTAGATTCTATGATTTTTTTTGAAATGCAAGTTTCTGTTAAAAATCATAGTTTATTATACATTAGGTTGTACTAGTTTAGGTCAAAAAATTAAATTAAGTTGAGGACTTATAAAATGATATGGAACTTTTCACATCCTTTATATATGTTAAGAAAGAAGGTTATGATTGAACTCCATGTAAAAAATATTTTGAAATTTGGTTTTCATGAAACTTTTCGAAATGCAGGTTTCTGTAAAAAATCATAATATATTATACACCAGTTTGTACTAGTTTCGGTCAAAAAATAAAAATAAATCGAGGACTGTTCGAAATGCTATCAAAATTTGCATATCCTTTCTATATGTTACGAGGGAAGGTTGTGATGGAAGTCCATGCAAAAAATCATCTCAACATTAGATTCTATGAAACTTTTCAAAATGCAAGTTTCGGTCAAAATATCATTATACACTAGTTTGTACTAATTTTGGTCAAAAAATAAAATAAATCGAGGATTGTTAGAAATGCTACGAAACATTTCATATCCATTATATTGTTACGAGGGAAGGTTATGTGGGAAGTCCTTGCAATAAATCATCTCAAAATTAGATTATATGAATTTTTTCGAAATGCAAGTTTCTGTCAAAAATCGTAGTTTATTATACACTAGGTTGTACTAGTTTCGGTCAAAAAATTAAATTAAGTTGAGGACTTATAAAATGATATGGAACTTTTCACATCCTTTATATATGTTAAGAGAGAAGGTTATGATTGAACTCCATGTAAAAAATAATCTGAAATTTGGTTTTCATGAAACTTTTCGAAATTTAAGTTTCAGTAAAAAATCATCATATATCATACACCAGTTTGTACTAGTTTCGGTCAAAAAATAAAAAAAATAAATCGAGGAATGTTCGAAATGCTATCAAAATTTGCATATTCTTTCTATATGTTACGAGGGAAGGTTGTGATGGAAGTCCATGCAAAAAATCATCTCAACATTAGATTCTATGAAACTTTTCAAAATGCAAGTTTCGGTTAAAAAATCATGATATATTATACACTAGTTTGTACTAATTTTGGTCAAAAAATAAAATAAATCGAGGATTGTTAGAAATGCTACGAAACTTATCATATCCATTATATTGTTACGAGGGAAGGTTATGTGGGAAGTCCTTGCAATAAATCATCTCAAAATTTGATTCTATGTTTTTTTTTCGAAATGCAAGTTTCTGTCAAAAACCATAGTTTATTATACACTAGGTTGTACTAGTTTAGGTTAAAAAATTAAATTAAGTTGAGGACTTATAAAATGATATGGAACTTTTCACATCCTTTATATATGTTAAGAGAGAAGGTTATGATTGAACTCCACGTAAAAAATATTCTGAAATTTAGTTTTCATGAAACTTTTCGAAATGTAAGTTTCAGTAAAAAATCATAATATATTATACACCAGTTTGTACTAGTTTCGGTCAAAAAATAAATATAAATCGAGGACTGTTCGAAATGATATCAAAATTTGCATATTCTTTCTATATGTAACGAGGGATGGTTGTGATGGAAGTCCATGCAAAAAATCATCTCAACATTAGATTCTATGAAACGTTTCAAAATGCAAGTTTCGGTCAAAAAATCATGATATATTTTATACTAGTTTGTAAAAATTTTGGTCAAAAAATAAAATAAATCGAGGATTGTTAGAAATTCTACGAAACTTTTCATGTCCATTATATTGTTACGAGGGAAGGTTATGTGGGAAGTCCTTGCAATAAATCATCTCAAAATTAGATTCTATGGATTTTTTCGAAATGCAAGTTTCTGTCAAAAATCATAGTTTATTATACACTAGGTTGTACTAGTTTCGGTCAAAAAATTAAATTAAGTTGAGGACTTATAAAATGATATGGAACTTTTAAGATCCTTTATATATGTTAAGAGAGAAGGTTATGATTTAACTCCATGTAAAAAATATTCTGAAATTTGGTTTTCATGAAACTTTTCGAAATGCAGGTTTCAGTAAAAAATCTTAATATATTCTACACCAGTTTGTACTAGTTTCGGTCAAAAAATAAAACTAAATAGAGGACTGTTCGAAATGCTATCAAAATTTGCATATCCTTTCTATATGTTACGAGGGAAGGTTGTGATGGAAGTTCATGCAAAAAATCATTTCAACATTAGATTCTATGAAACTTTTCAAAATGCAAGTTTCAGTCAAAAAATCATGATATATATTATACACTAGTTTGTACTAATTTTGGTCAAAAAATAAAATAAATCGAGGATTGTTAGAAATGCTACGAAACTTTTCATATCCATTATATTGTTACGAGGGAAGGTTATGTGGGAAGTCCTTGCAATAAATCATCTCAAAATTAGATTATATGAATTTTTTCCAAATGCAAGTTTCTGTCAAAAATCATAGTTTATTATACACTAGGTTGTACTAGTTTCGGTCAAAAAATAAAATTAAGTTGAGGACTTATAAAATGATATGGAACTTTTCACATCCTTTATATATGTTAAGAGAGAAGGTTATGATTGAACTCCATGTAAAAAATAATATGAATTTTGGTTTTCATGAAACTTTTCGAAATGCAAGTTTCAGTAAAAAATCATAATATATTATACACCAGTTTGTACTAGTTTCGGTCAAAAAATAAAAATAAATCAAGGACTGTTCGAAATGCTATCAAAATTTGCATATCCTTTCTATATGTTACGAGGGAAGGTTGTGATGGAAGTCCATGCAAAAAATCATCTCAACATTAGATTCTATGAAACTTTTCAAAATGCAAGTTTCGGTCAAAAAATCCTGATATATTATACACTAGTTTGTACTAATTTTGGTCAAAAAATAAAATAAATCGAGGATTGTTAGAAATGCTACGAAACTTTTCATATCCATTATATTGTTACGAGGGAAGGTTATGTGGGAAGTCCTTGCAATAAATCATCTCAAAATTAGATTCTATGATTTTTTTTGAAATGCAAGTTTCTGTTAAAAATCATAGTTTATTATACATTAGGTTGTACTAGTTTAGGTCAAAAAATTAAATTAAGTTGAGGACTTATAAAATGATATGGAACTTTTCACATCCTTTATATATGTTAAGAAAGAAGGTTATGATTGAACTCCATGTAAAAAATATTTTGAAATTTGGTTTTCATGAAACTTTTCGAAATGCAGGTTTCTGTAAAAAATCATAATATATTATACACCAGTTTGTACTAGTTTCGGTCAAAAAATAAAAATAAATCGAGGACTGTTCGAAATGCTATCAAAATTTGCATATCCTTTCTATATGTTACGAGGGAAGGTTGTGATGGAAGTCCATGCAAAAAATCATCTCAACATTAGATTCTATGAAACTTTTCAAAATGCAAGTTTCGGTCAAAATATCATTATACACTAGTTTGTACTAATTTTGGTCAAAAAATAAAATAAATCGAGGATTGTTAGAAATGCTACGAAACATTTCATATCCATTATATTGTTACGAGGGAAGGTTATGTGGGAAGTCCTTGCAATAAATCATCTCAAAATTAGATTCTATGAATTTTTTCGAAATGCAAGTTTCTGTCAAAAATCGTAGTTTATTATACACTAGGTTGTACTAGTTTCGGTCAAAAAATTAAATTAAGTTGAGGACTTATAAAATGATATGGAACTTTTCACATCCTTTATATATGTTAAGAGAGAAGGTTATGATTGAACTCCATGTAAAAAATAATCTGAAATTTGGTTTTCATGAAACTTTTCAAAATTTAAGTTTCAGTAAAAAATCATCATATATCATACACCAGTTTGTACTAGTTTCGGTCAAAAAATAAAAAAAATAAATCGAGGAATGTTCGAAATGCTATCAAAATTTGCATATTCTTTCTATATGTTACGAGGGAAGGTTGTGATGGAAGTCCATGCAAAAAATCATCTCAACATTAGATTCTATGAAACTTTTCAAAATGCAAGTTTCGGTTAAAAAATCATGATATATTATACACTAGTTTGTACTAATTTTGGTCAAAAAATAAAATAAATCGAGGATTGTTAGAAATGCTACGAAACTTATCATATCCATTATATTGTTACGAGGGAAGGTTATGTGGGAAGTCCTTGCAATAAATCATCTCAAAATTTGATTCTATGTTTTTTTTTCGAAATGCAAGTTTCTGTCAAAAACCATAGTTTATTATACACTAGGTTGTACTAGTTTAGGTTAAAAAATTAAATTAAGTTGAGGACTTATAAAATGATATGGAACTTTTCACATCCTTTATATATGTTAAGAGAGAAGGTTATGATTGAACTCCACGTAAAAAATATTCTGAAATTTAGTTTTCATGAAACTTTTCGAAATGTAAGTTTCAGTAAAAAATCATAATATATTATACACCAGTTTGTACTAGTTTCGGTCAAAAAATAAATATAAATCGAGGACTGTTCGAAATGATATCAAAATTTGCATATTCTTTCTATATGTAACGAGGGATGGTTGTGATGGAAGTCCATGCAAAAAATCATCTCAACATTAGATTCTATGAAACGTTTCAAAATGCAAGTTTCGGTCAAAAAATCATGATATATTTTATACTAGTTTGTAAAAATTTTGGTCAAAAAATAAAATAAATCGAGGATTGTTAGAAATTCTACGAAACTTTTCATGTCCATTATATTGTTACGAGGGAAGGTTATGTGGGAAGTCCTTGCAATAAATCATCTCAAAATTAGATTCTATGGATTTTTTCGAAATGCAAGTTTCTGTCAAAAATCATAGTTTATTATACACTAGGTTGTACTAGTTTCGGTCAAAAAATTAAATTAAGTTGAGGACTTATAAAATGATATGGAACTTTTAAGATCCTTTATATATGTTAAGAGAGAAGGTTATGATTTAACTCCATGTAAAAAATATTCTGAAATTTGGTTTTCATGAAACTTTTCGAAATGCAGGTTTCAGTAAAAAATCTTAATATATTCTACACCAGTTTGTACTAGTTTCGGTCAAAAAATAAAACTAAATAGAGGACTGTTCGAAATGCTATCAAAATTTGCATATCCTTTCTATATGTTACGAGGGAAGGTTGTGATGGAAGTTCATGCAAAAAATCATTTCAACATTAGATTCTATGAAACTTTTCAAAATGCAAGTTTCAGTCAAAAAATCATGATATATATTATACACTAGTTTGTACAAATTTTGGTCAAAAAATAAAATAAATCGAGGATTGTTAGAAATGCTACGAAACTTTTCATATCCATTATATTGTTACGAGGGAAGGTTATGTGGGAAGTCCTTGCAATAAATCATCTCAAAATTAGATTATATGAATTTTTTCCAAATGCAAGTTTCTGTCAAAAATCATAGTTTATTATACACTAGGTTGTACTAGTTTCGGTCAAAAAATAAAATTAAGTTGAGGACTTATAAAATGATATGGAACTTTTCACATCCTTTATATATGTTAAGAGAGAAGGTTATGATTGAACTCCATGTAAAAAATAATATGAATTTTGGTTTTCATGAAACTTTTCGAAATGCAAGTTTTAGTAAAAAATCATAATATATTATACACCAGTTTGTACTAGTTTCGGTCAAAAAATAAAAATAAATCAAGGACTGTTCGAAATGCTATCAAAATTTGCATATCCTTTCTATATGTTACGAGGGAAGGTTGTGATGGAAGTCCATGCAAAAAATCATCTCAACATTAGATTCTATGAAACTTTTCAAAATGCAAGTTTCGGTCAAAAAATCCTGATATATTATACACTAGTTTGTACTAATTTTGGTCAAAAAATAAAATAAATCGAGGATTGTTAGAAATGCTACGAAACTTTTCATATCCATTATATTGTTACGAGGGAAGGTTATGTGGGAAGTCCTTGCAATAAATCATCTCAAAATTAGATTCTATGATTTTTTTTGAAATGCAAGTTTCTGTTAAAAATCATAGTTTATTATACATTAAGTTGTACTAGTTTAGGTCAAAAAATTAAATTAAGTTGAGGACTTATAAAATCATATGGAACTTTTCACATCCTTTATATATGTTAAGAAAGAAGGTTATGATTGAACTCCATGTAAAAAATATTTTGAAATTTGGTTTTCATGAAACTTTTCGAAATGCAGGTTTCAGTAAAAAATCATAATATATTATACACCAGTTTGTACTAGTTTCGGTCAAAAAATAAAAATAAATCGAGGACTGTTCGAAATGCTATCAAAATTTGCATATCCTTTCTATATGTTACGAGGGAAGGTTGTGATGGAAGTCCATGCAAAAAATCATCTCAACATTAGATTCTATGAAACTTTTCAAAATGCAAGTTTCGGTCAAAATATCATTATACACTAGTTTGTACTAATTTTGGTCAAAAAATATAATAAATCGAGGATTGTTAGAAATGCTACGAAACATTTCATATCCTTTATATTGTTACGAGGGAAGGTTATGTGGGAAGTCCTTTTAATAAATCATCTCAAAATTAGATTCTATGAATTTTTTCGAAATGCAAGTTTCTGTCAAAAATCGTAGTTTATTATACACTAGGTTGTACTAGTTTCGGTCAAAAAATAAAATTAAGTTGAGGACTTATAAAATGATATGGAACTTTTCACATCCTTTATATATGTTAAGAGAGAAGGTTATGATTGAACTCCATGTAAAAAATAATATGAATTTTGGTTTTCATGAAACTTTTCGAAATGCAAGTTTCAGTAAAAAATCATAATATATTATACACCAGTTTGTACTAGTTTTGGTCAAAAAATAAAAATAAATCAAGGACTGTTCGAAATGCTATCAAAATTTGCATATCCTTTCTATATGTTACGAGGGAAGGTTGTGATGGAAGTCCATGCAAAAAATCATCTCAACATTAGATTCTATGAAACTTTTCAAAATGCATGTTTCGGTCAAAAAATCCTGATATATTATACACTAGTTTGTACTAATTTTGGTCAAAAAATAAAATAAATCGAGGATTGTTAGAAATGCTACGAAACTTTTCATATCCATTATATTGTTACGAGGTAAGGTTATGTGGGAAGTCCTTGCAATAAATCATCTCAAAATTAGATTCTATGATTTTTTTTGAAATGCAAGTTTCTGTTAAAAATCATAGTTTATTATACATTAGGTTGTACTAGTTTAGGTCAAAAAATTAAATTAAGTTGAGGACTTATAAAATGATATGGAACTTTTCATATCCTTTATATATGTTAAGAGAGAAGGTTATGATTGAACTCCATGTAAAAAATATTTTGAAATTTGGTTTTCATGAAACTTTTCGAAATGCAGGTTTCAGTAAAAAATCATAATATATTATACACCAGTTTGTACTAGTTTCGGTCAAAAAATAAAAATAAATCGAGGACTGTTCGAAATGCTATCAAAATTTGCATATCCTTTCTATATGTTACGAGGGAAGGTTGTGATGGAAGTCCATGCAAAAAATCATCTCAACATTAGATTCTATGAAACTTTTCAAAATGCAAGTTTCGGTCAAAATATCATTATACACTAGTTTGTACTAATTTTGGTCAAAAAATAAAATAAATCGAGGATTGTTAGAAATGCTACGAAACATTTCATATCCATTATATTGTTACGAGGGAAGGTTATGTGGGAAGTCCTTGCAATAAATCATCTCAAAATTAGATTCTATGAATTTTTTCGAAATGCAAGTTTCTGTCAAAAATCGTAGTTTATTATACACTAGGTTGTACTAGTTTCGGTCAAAAAATTAAATTAAGTTGAGGACTTATAAAATGATATGGAACTTTTCACATCCTTTATATATGTTAAGAGAAAAGGTTATGATTGAACTCCATGTAAAAAATAATCTGAAATTTGGTTTTCATGAAACGTTTCGAAATGTAGGTTTCAGTAAAAAAATCATAATATATTATACACCAGTTTGTACTAGTTTCGGTCAAAAAATAAAAATAAATCGAGGACAGTTCGAAATGCTATTAAAATTTGCATATCCTTTCTATATGTTACGAGGGAAGGTTGTGATGGAAGTCCATGCAAAAAATCATCACAACATTAGATTCTATGAAACTTTTCAAAATGCAAGTTTTGGTCAAAAAATCATGATATATTATACACTAGTTTGTAATAATTTTGGTCAAAAAATAAAATAAATCGAGGATTGTTAGAAATGCTACGAAACTTTTCATATCCATTATATTGTTACGAGGGAAGGTTATGTGGGAAGTCCTTGCAATAAATCATCTCAAAATTAGATTCTATGAATTTTTTCGAAATGCAAGTTTCTGTCAAAAATCATAGTTTATTATACACTAGGTTGTACTAGTTTCGGTCAAAAAATTAAATTAAGTTGAGGACTTATAAAATGATATGGAACTTTTCAGATCCTTTATATATGTTAAGAGAGAAGGTTATGATTTAACTCCATGTAAAAAATATTCTGAAATTTGGTTTTCATGAAACTTTTCGAAATGCAGGTTTCAGTAAAAAATCATAATATATTATACACCAGTTTGTACTAGTTTCGGTCAAAAAATAAAAATAAATAGAGGACTGTTCGAAATACAATCAAAATTTGCATATCCTTTCTATATGTTACGAGGGAAGGTTGTGATGGAAGTCCATACAAAAAATCATCTCAACATTAGATTCTATGAAACTTTTCAAAATGCAAGTTTCGGTCAAAAAATCCTTATATATTATACACTAGTTTGTACTAATTTTGATCAAAAAATAAAATAAATCGAGGATTGTTAGAAATGCTACGAAACTTTTCATATCCATTATATTGTTACGAGGTAAGGTTATGTGGGAAGTCCTTGCAATAAATCATCTCAAAATTAGATTCTATGATTTTTTTTGAAATGCAAGTTTCTGTTAAAAATCATAGTTTATTATACATTAGGTTGTACTAGTTTAGGTCAAAAAATTAAATTAAGTTGAGGACTTATAAAATGATATGGAACTTTTCACATCCTTTATATATGTTAAGAGAGAAGGTTATGATTGAACTCCATGTAAAAAATATTTTGAAATTTGGTTTTCATGAAACTTTTCGAAATGCAGGTTTCAGTAAAAAATCATAATATATTATACACCAGTTTGTACTAGTTTCGGTCAAAAAATAAAAATAAATCGAGGACTGTTCGAAATGCTATCAAAATTTGCATATCCTTTCTATATGTTACGAGGGAAGGTTGTGATGGAAGTCCATGCAAAAAATCATCTCAACATTAGATTCTATGAAACTTTTCAAAATGCAAGTTTCGGTCAAAATATCATTATACACTAGTTTGTACTAATTTTGGTCAAAAAATAAAATAAATCGAGGATTGTTAGAAATGCTACGAAACATTTCATATCCATTATATTGTTACGAGGGAAGGTTATGTGGGAAGTCCTTGCAATAAATCATCTCAAAATTAGATTCTATGAATTTTTTCGAAATGCAAGTTTCTGTCAAAAATCGTAGTTTATTATACACTAGGTTGTACTAGTTTCGGTCAAAAAATTAAATTAAGTTGAGGACTTATAAAATGATATGGAACTTTTCACATCCTTTATATATGTTAAGAGAGAAGGTTATGATTGAACTCCATGTAAAAAATAATCTGAAATTTGGTTTTCATGAAACGTTACGAAATGTAGGTTTCAGTAAAAAAATCATAATATATTATACACCAGTTTGTACTAGTTTCGGTCAAAAAATAAAAATAAATCGAGGACTGTTCGAAATGCTATTAAAATTTGCATATCCTTTCTATATGTTACGAGGGAAGGTTGTGATGGAAGTCCATGCAAAAAATCATCACAACATTAGATTCTATGAAACTTTTCAAAATGCAAGTTTCGGTCAAAAAATCATGATATATTATACATTAGTTTGTACTAATTTTGGTCAAAAAATAAAATAAATCGAGGATTGTTAGAAATGCTACGAAACTTTTCATATCCATTATATTGTTACGAGGGAAGGTTATGTGGGAAGTCCTTGCAATAAATCATCTCAAAATTAGATTCTATGAATTTTTTCGAAATGCAAGTTTCTGTCAAAAATCATAGTTTATTATACACTAGGTTGTACTAGTTTCGGTCAAAAAATTAAATTAAGTTGAGGACTTATAAAATGATATGGAACTTTTCAGATCCTTTATATATGTTAAGAGAGAAGGTTATGATTTAACTCCATGTTAAAAATATTCTGAAATTTGGTTTTCATGAAACTTTTCGAAATGCAGGTTTCAGTAAAAAATCATAATATATTATACACCAGTTTGTACTAGTTTCGGTCAAAAAATAAAAATAAATAGAGGACTGTTCGAAATGCAATCAAAATTTGCATATCCTTTCTATATGTTACGAGGGAAGGTTGTGATGGAAGTCCATACAAAAAATCATCTCAACATTAGATTCTATGAAACTTTTCAAAATGCAAGTTTCGGTCAAAAAATCCTGATATATTATACACTAGTTTGTACTAATTTTGGTCAAAAAATAAAATAAATCGAGGATTGTTAGAAATGCTACGAAACTTTTCATATCCATTATATTGTTACGAGGTAAGGTTATGTGGGAAGTCCTTGCAATAAATCATCTCAAAATTAGATTCTATGATTTTTTTTGAAATGCAAGTTTCTGTCAAAAATCATAGTTTATTATACACTAGGTTGTACTAGTTTCGGTCAAAAAATTAAATTAAGTTGAGGACTTATAAAATGATATGGAACTTTTCAGATCCTTTATATATGTTAAGAGAGAAGGTTATGATTTAACTCCATGTAAAAAATATTCTGAAATTTGGTTTTCATGAAACTTTTCGAAATGCAGGTTTCAGTAAAAAATCATAATATATTATACACCAGTTTGTACTAGTTTCGGTCAAAAAATAAAAATAAATAGAGGACTGTTCGAAATGCAATCAAAATTTGCATATCCTTTCTATATGTTACGAGGGAAGGTTGTGATGGAAGTCCATACAAAAAATCATCTCAACATTAGATTCTATGAAACTTTTCAAAATGCAAGTTTCAGTAAAAAAATCATGATATATTATACACTAGTTTGTACTAATTTTGGTCAAAAAACAAAATAAATCGAGGATTGTTAGAAATGCTACGAAACTTTTCATGTCCATTATATTGTTACGAGGGAAGGTTATGTGGGAAGTCCTTGCAATAAATAATCTCAAAATTATATTCTATGAATTTTTTCGAAATGCAAGTTTCTGTCAAAAATCATAGTTTATTATACACTAGGTTGTACTAGTTTCGGTCAAAAAATTAAATTAAGTTGAGGACTTATAAAATGATATGGAACTTTTCACATCGTTTATATATGTTAACAGAGAAGGTTATGATTTAACTCCATGTAAAAACTATTCTGAAATTTGGTTTTCATGAAACTTTTCGAAATGCAGGTTTCAGTAAAAAAAATCATAATATATTATACACCAGTTTGTACTAGTTTCGGTCAAAAAATAAAACTAAATAGATGACTGTTCGAAATGCTATCAAAATTTGCATATCCTTTATATTTGTTACGAGAAAAGGTTGTGATGGATGTCCATGCAAAAAATCATCTCAACATTAGATTCTATGAAACTTTTCAAAATGCAAGTTTCGGTCAAAAAATCATTATATATTATGCACTAGTTTGTACTAATTTTGGTCAAAAAATAAAATAAATCGAGGATTGTTAGAAATGCTACGAAACTTTTCATATCCATTATATTGTTACGAGGGAAGGTTATGTGGGAAGTCCTTGCAATAAATCATCTTAAAATTAGATTCTATGATTTTTTTCGAAATGCAAGTTTCTGTCAAAAATCATAGTTTATTATACACTAGGTTGTACTAGTTTTGGTCAAAAAATTAAATTAAGTTGAGGACTTATAAAATGATATGGAACTTTTCACATCCTTTATATATGTTAAGAGAGAAGGTTATGATTTAACTCCATGTAAAAAATAATCTGAAGTTTGGTTTTCATAAAACGTTTCGAAATGCAGGTTTCAGTAAAAAATCATAATATATTATACACCAGTTTGTACTAGTTTCGGTCAAAAAATAAAAATAAATAGAGGACTGTTCGAAATGCTATCAAAATTTGCATATCCTTTCTATATGTTACGAGGGAGGGTTGTGATGGAAGTCCATGCAAAAAATCATCTCAACATTAGATTCTATGAAACTTTTCAAAATGCAATATTCGGTCAAAAAATCATGATATATTATACACTAGTTTGTACTAATTTTGGTCAAAAAATAAAATAAATCGAGGTTTGTTAGAAATGCTACGAAACTTTTCATATCCATTATATTGTTACGAGGGAAGGTTATGTGGGAAGTCCGTGCAATAAATCATCTCAAAATTAGATTCTATGATTTTTTTCGAAATGCATGTTTCTGTCAAAAATCATAGTTTATTATACACTGGGTTGTACTAGTTTAGGTCAAAAAATTAAATTAAGTTGAGGACTTATAAAATGATATGGAACTTTTCAGATCCTTTATATATGTTAAGAGAGAAGGTTATGATTTAACTCCATGTAAAAAATAATCTGAAGTTTGGTTTTCATAAAACGTTTCGAAATGCAGGTTTCAGTAAAAAATCATAATATATTATACACCAGTTTGTACTAGTTTCGATCAAAAAATAAAAATAAATCGAGGACTGTTCGAAATGCTATCAAAATTTGCATATCCTTTATATATGTTACGAGGGAAGGTTGTGATGGATGTCCATGCAAAAAATCATCTCAACATTAGATTCTATGAAACTTTTCAAAATGCAATATTCGGTCAAAAAATCATGATATATTATGCACTAGTTTGTACTAATTTTGGTCAAAAAATAAAATAAATTGAGGATTGTTAGAAATGCAACGAAACTTTTCATATCCATTATATTGTTACGAGGGAAGATTATGTGGGAAGTCCTTGCAATAAATCATCTCAAAATTAGATTCTATGAATTTTTTCGAAATGCAAGTTTCTGTCAAAAATCATAGTTTATTATACACTAGGTTTAACTAGTTTCGGTCAAAAAATTAAATTAAGTTGAGGACTTATAAAATGATATGGAACTTTTCACATCCTTTATATATGTTAAGAGAGAAGGTTATGATTTAACTCCATGTAAAAAATATTCTGAAATTTGGTTTTCATGAAACTTTTCGAAATGCAGGTTTCAGTAAAAAATCATAATATATTATACACCAGTTTGTACTAGTTTCGGTCAAAAAATAAAAATAAATAGAGGACTGTTCGAAATGCAATCAAAATTTGCATATCCTTTCTATATGTTACGAGGGAAGGTTGTGATGGAAGTCCATACAAAAAATCATCTCAACATTAGATTCTATGAAACTTTTCAAAATGCAAGTTTCGGTCAAAAAATCATGATATATTATACACTAGTTTGTACTAATTTTGGTCAAAAAACAAAATAAATCGAGGATTGTTAGAAATGCTACGAAACTTTTCATGTCCATTATATTGTTACGAGGGAAGGTTATGTGGGAAGTCCTTGCAATAAATAATCTCAAAATTATATTCTATGATTTTTTTCGAAATGCAAGTTTCTGTCAAAAATCATAGTTTATTATACACTAGGTTGTACTAGTTTCGGTCAAAAAATTAAATTAAGTTGAGGACTTATAAAATGATATGGAACTTTTCACATCCTTTATATATGTTAACAGAGAAGGTTATGATTTAACTCCATGTAAAAAATATTCTGAAATTTGGTTTTCATGAAACTTTTCGAAATGCAGGTTTCAGTAAAAAAAATCATAATATATTATACACCAGTTTGTACTAGTTTCGGTCAAAAAATAAAACTAAATAGATGACTGTTCGAAATGCTATCAAAATTTGCATATCCTTTATATTTGTTACGAGAAAAGGTTGTGATGGATGTCCATGCAAAAAATCATCTCAACATTAGATTCTATGAAACTTTTCAAAATGCAAGTTTCGGTCAAAAAATCATTATATATTATGCACTAGTTTGTACTAATTTTGGTCAAAAAATAAAATAAATCGAGGATTGTTAGAAATGCTACGAAACTTTTCATATCCATTATATTGTTACGAGGGAAGGTTATGTGGGAAGTCCTTGCAATAAATCATCTCAAAATTAGATTCTATGATTTTTTTCGAAATGCAAGTTTTTGTCAAAAATCATAGTTTATTATACACTAGGTTGTACTAGTTTCGGTCAAAAAATTAAATTAAGTTGAGGACTTATAAAATGATATGGAACTTTTCAAATCCTTTATATATGTTAAGAGAGAAGGTTATGATTTAACTCCATGTAAAAAATAATCTGAAGTTTGGTTTTCATAAAACGTTTCGAAATGCAGGTTTCAGTAAAAAATCATAATATATTATACACCAGTTTGTACTAGTTTCGGTCAAAAAAATAAAATAAATAGAGGACTGTTTGAAATGCTATCAAAATTTGCATATCCTTTCTATATGTTACGAGGGAGGGTTGTGATGGAAGTCCATGCAAAAAATCATCTCAACATTAGATTCTATGAAACTTTTCAAAATGCAATATTCGGTCAAAAAATCATGATATATTATACACTAGTTTGTACTAATTTTGGTCAAAAAATAAAATAAATCGAGGATTGTTAGAAATGCTACGAAACTTTTCATATCCATTATATTGTTACGAGGGAAGGTTATGTGGGAAGTCCGTGCAATAAATCATCTCAAAATTAGATTCTATGATTTTTTTCGAAATGCATGTTTCTGTCAAAAATCATAGTTTATTATACACAGGGTTGTACTAGTTTAGGTCAAAAAATTAAATTAAATTGAGGATTTATAAAATGATATAGAACTTTTCTGATCCTTTATATATGTTAAGAGAGAAGGTTATGATTTAACTCCATGTAAAAAATAATCTGAAGTTTGGTTTTCATAAAACGTTTCGAAATGCAGGTTTCAGTAAAAAATCATAATATATTATACACCAGTTTGTACTAGTTTCGATCAAAAAATAAAAATAAATCGAGGACTGTTCGAAATGCTATCAAAATTTGCATATCCTTTATATATGTTACGAGGGAAGGTTGTGATGGAAGTCCATGCAAAAAATCATCTCAACATTAGATTCTATGAAACTTTTCAAAATGCAAGTTTCGGTCAAAATATCATTATACACTAGTTTGTACTAATTTTGGTCAAAAAATAAAATAAATCGAGGATTGTTAGAAATGCTACGAAACATTTCATATCCATTATATTGTTACGAGGGAAGGTTATGTGGGAAGTCCTTGCAATAAATCATCTCAAAATTAGATTCTATGAATTTTTTCGAAATGCAAGTTTCTGTCAAAAATCGTAGTTTATTATACACTAGGTTGTACTAGTTTCGGTCAAAAAATTAAATTAAGTTGAGGACTTATAAAATGATATGGAACTTTTCACATCCTTTATATATGTTAAGAGAGAAGGTTATGATTTAACTCCATGTAAAAAATAATCTGAAGCTTGGTTTTCATAAAACGTTTCGAAATGCAGGTTTCAGTAAAAAATCATAATATATTATACACCAGTTTGTACTAGTTTCGGTCAAAAAAATAAAATAAATAGAGGACTGTTCGAAATGCTATCAAAATTTGCATATCCTTTCTATATGTTACGAGGGAGGGTTGTGATGGAAGTCCATGCAAAAAATCATCTCAACATTAGATTCTATGAAACTTTTCAAAATGCAATATTCGGTCAAAAAATCATGATATATTATACACTAGTTTGTACTAATTTTGGTCAAAAAATAAAATAAATCGAGGATTGTTAGAAATGCTACGAAACTTTTCATATCCATTATATTGTTACGTGGGAAGGTTATGTGGGAAGTCCGTGCAATAAATCATCTCAAAATTAGATTCTATGATTTTTTTCGAAATGCATGTTTCTGTCAAAAATCATAGTTTATTATACACTGGGTTGTACTAGTTTAGGTCAAAAAATTAAATTAAGTTGAGGACTTATAAAATGATATGGAACTTTTCTGATCATTTATATATGTTAAGAGAGAAGGTTATGATTTAACTCCATGTAAAAAATAATCTGAAGTTTGGTTTTCATAAAACGTTTCGAAATGCAGGTTTCAGTAAAAAATCATAATATATTATACACCAATTTGTACTAGTTTCGATCAAAAAATAAAAATAAATCGAGGACTGTTCGAAATGCTATCAAAATTTGCATATCCTTTCTATATGTTACGAGGGAAGGTTGTGATGGAAGTCCATGCAAAAAATCATCTCAACATTAGATTCTATGAAACTTTTCAAAATGCAAGTTTCGGTCAAAATATCATTATACACTAGTTTGTACTAATTTTGGTCAAAAAATAAAATAAATCGAGGATTGTTAGAAATGCTACGAAACATTTCATATCCATTATATTGTTACGAGGGAAGGTTTTGTGGGAAGTCCTTGCAATAAATCATCTCAAAATTAGATTCTATGAATTTTTTCGAAATGCAAGTTTCTGTCAAAAATCGTAGTTTATTATACACTAGGTTGTACTAGTTTCGGTCAAAAATTTAAATTAAGTTGAGGACTTATAAAATGATATGGAACTTTTCACATCCTTTATATATGTTAAGAGTGAAGGTTATGATTGAACTCCATGTAAAAAATAATCTGAAATTTGGTTTTCATGAAACGTTTCGAAATGTAGGTTTCAGTAAAAAAATCATAATATATTATACACCAGTTTGTACTAGTTTCGGTCAAAAAATAAAAATAAATCGAGGACTGTTCGAAATGCTATTAAAATTTGCATATCCTTTCTATATGTTACGAGGGAAGGTTGTGATGGAAGTCCATGCAAAAAATCATCACAACATTAGATTCTATGAAACTTTTCAAAATGCAAGTTTCGGTCAAAAAATCATGATATATTATACATTAGTTTGTACTAATTTTGGTCAAAAAATAAAATAAATCGAGGATTGTTAGAAATGCTACGAAACTTTTCATATCCATTATATTGTTACGAGGGAAGGTTATGTGGGAAGTCCTTGCAATAAATCATCTCAAAATTAGATTCTATGAATTTTTTCGAAATGCAAGTTTCTGTCAAAAATCATAGTTTATTATACACTAGGTTGTACTAGTTTCGGTCAAAAAATTAAATTAAGTTGAGGAATTATAAAATGATATGGAACTTTTCAGATCCTTTATATATGTTAAGAGAGAAGGTTATGATTTAACTCCATGTAAAAAATATTCGGAAATTTGGTTTTCATGAAACTTTTCGAAATGCAGGTTTCAGTAAAAAATCATAATATATTATACACCAGTTTGTACTAGTTTCGGTAAAAAAATAAAAATAAATAGAGGACTGTTCGAAATGCAATCAAAATTTGCATATCCTTTCTATATGTTACGAGGGAAGGTTGTGATGGAAGTCCATACAAAAAATCATCTCAACATTAGATTCTATGAAACTTTTCAAAATGCAAGTTTCAGTAAAAAAATCATGATATATTATACACTAGTTTGTACTAATTTTGGTCAAAAAACAAAATAAATCGAGGATTGTTAGAAATGCTACGAAACATATCATGTCCATTATATTGTTACGAGGGAAGGTTATGTGGGAAGTCCTTGCAATAAATAATCTCAAAATTATATTCTATGAATTTTTTCGAAAGGCAAGTTTCTGTCAAAAATCATAGTTTATTATACACTAGGTTGTACTAGTTTCGGTCAAAAAATTAAATTAAGTTGAGGACTTATAAAATGATATGGAACTTTTCACATCCTTTATATATGTTAACAGAGAAGGTTATGATTTAACTCCATGTAAAAAATATTCTGAAATTTGGTTTTCATGAAACTTTTCGAAATGCAGGTTTCAGTAAAAAAAAATCATAATATATTATACACCAGTTTGTACTAGTTTCGGTCAAAAAATAAAACTAAATAGATGACTGTTCGAAATGCTATCAAAATTTGCATATCCTTTATATTTGTTACGAGAAAAGGTTGTGATGGATGTCCATGCAAAAAATCATCTCAACATTAGATTCTATGAAACTTTTCAAAATGCAAGTTTCGGTCAAAAAATCATTATATATTATGCACTAGTTTGTACTAATTTTGGTCAAAAAATAAAATAAATCGAGGATTGTTAGAAATGCTACGAAACTTTTCATATCCATTATATTGTTACGAGGGAAGGTTATGTGGGAAGTCCTTGCAATAAATCATCTTAAAATTAGATTCTATGATTTTTTTCGAAATGCAAGTTTCTGTCAAAAATCATAGTTTATTATACACTAGGTTGTACTAGTTTCGGTCAAAAAATTAAATTAAGTTGAGGACTTATAAAATGATATGGAACTTTTCACATCCTTTATATATGTTAAGAGAGAAGGTTATGATTTAACTCCATGTAAAAAATAATCTGAAGTTTGGTTTTCATAAAACGTTTCGAAATGCAGGTTTCAGTAAAAAATCATAATATATTATACACCAGTTTGTACTAGTTTCGGTCAAAAAAATAAAATAAATAAAGGACTGTTTGAAATGCTATCAAAATTTGCATATCCTTTCTATATGTTACGAGGGAGGGTTGTGATGGAAGTCCATGCAAAAAATCATCTCAACATTAGATTCTATGAAACTTTTCAAAATGCAATATTCGGTCAAAAAATCATGATATATTATACACTAGTTTGTACTAATTTTGGTCAAAAAATAAAATAAATCGAGGATTGTTAGAAATGCTACGAAACTTTTCATATCCATTATATTGTTACGAGGGAAGGTTATGTGGGAAGTCCGTGCAATAAATCATCTCAAAATTAGATTCTATGATTTTTTTGAAATGCAAGTTTCTGTCAAAAATCATAGTTTATTATACACTGGGTTGTACTAGTTTAGGTCAAAAAATTAAATTAAGTTGAGGACTTATAAAATGATATGGAACATTTCAGATCCTTTATATATGTTAAGAGAGAAGGTTATGATTTAACTCCATGTAAAAAATAATCTGAAGTTTGGTTTTCATAAAACGTTTCGAAATGCTGGTTTCAGTAAAAAATCATAATATATTATACACCAGTTTGTACTAGTTTCGATCAAAAAATAAAAATAAATCGAGGACTGTTCGAAATGCTATCAAAATTTGCATATCCTTTATATATGTTACGAGGGAAGGTTGTGATGGATGTCCATGCAAAAAATCATCTCAACATTAGATTCTATGAAACTTTTCAAAATGCAATATTCGGTCAAAAAATCAAGATATATTATGCACTAGTTTGTACTAATTTTGGTCAAAAAATAAAATAAATTGAGGATTGTTAGAAATGCAACGAAACTTTTCATATCCATTATATTGTTACGAGGAAAGATTATGTGGGAAGTCCTTGCAATAAATCATCTCAAAATTAGATTCTATGATTTTTTTCGAAATGCAAGTTTCTGTCAAAAATCATAGTTCATTATACACTAGGTTGTACTAGTTTCGGTCAAAAAATTAAATTAAGTTGAGGACTTATAAAATGATATGGAACTTTTCACATCCTTTATATATGTTAACAGAGAAGGTTATGATTTAACTCCATGTAAAAAATATTCTGAAATTTGGTTTTCATGAAACTTTTCGAAATGCAGGTTTCAGTAAAAAAAATCATAATATATTATACACCAGTTTGTACTAGTTTCGGTCAAAAAATAAAACTAAATAGATGACTGTTCGAAATGCTATCAAAATTTGCATATCCTTTATATTTGTTACGAGAAAAGGTTGTGATGGATGTCCATGCAAAAAATCATCTCAACATTAGATTCTATGAAACTTTTCAAAATGCAATATTCGGTCAAAAAATCATGATATATTATACACTAGTTTGTACTAATTTTGGTCAAAAAATAAAATAAATCGAGGATTGTTAGAAATGCTACGAAACTTTTCATATCCATTATATTGTTACGAGGGAAGGTTATATGGGAAGTCCGTGCAATAAATCATCTCAAAATTAGATTCTATGATTTTTTTGAAATGCAAGTTTCTGTCAAAAATCATAGTTTATTATACACTGGGTTGTACTAGTTTAGGTCAAAAAATTAAATTAAGTTGAGGACTCATAAAATGATATGGAACTTTTCAGATCCTTTATATATGTTAAGAGAGAATGTTATGATTTAACTCCATTTAAAAATTAATCTGAAGTTTGGTTTTCATAAAACGTTTCGAAATGCAGGTTTCAGTAAAAAATCATAATATATTATACACCAGTTTGTACTAGTTTTGATCAAAAAATAAAAATAAATCGAGGACTGTTCGAAATGCTATCAAAATTTGCATATCCTTTCTATTTGTTACGAGGGAAGGTTGTGATGGAAGTCCATGCCAAAAATCATCTCAACATTAGATTCTATGAAACTTTTCAAAATGCAAGTTTCGGTCAAAAAATCATGATATATTATACATTGGTTTGTACTAATTTTGGTCAAAAAATAAAATAAATCTAGGATTGTTAGAAATGCTACGAAACTTTTCATATCCATTATATTGTTACGAGGGAAGGTTATGTGGGAAGTCCTTGCAATAAATCATCTCAAAATTAGATTCTATGAATTTTTTCGAAATGCAAGTTTCTGTCAAAAATCATAGTTTATTATACACTAGGTTGTACTAGTTTCGGTCAAAAAATTAAATTAAGTTGAGGACTTATAAAATGATATGGAACTTTTCACATCCTTTATATATGTTAAGAGAGAAGGTTATGATTTAACTCCATGTAAAAAATATTCTGAAATTTGTTTTTCATGAAACGTTTCGAAATGCAGGTTTAAGTAAAAAATCATAATATATTATACACCAGTTTGTACTAGTTTCGGTCAAAAAATAAAAATAAATAGAGGTATGTTCGAAATGCTATCAAAATTTGCATATCCTTTCTATATGTTACGAGGGAAGGTTGTGATGGAAGTCCATGCAAAAAATCATCTCAACATTAGATTCTATGAAACTTTTCAAAATGCAAGTTTTGGTCAAAAAATCATGATATATTATACACTAGTTTGTACTAATTTTGGTCAAAAAATAAAATAAGTCGAGGATTGTTAGAAATGCTACGAAACTTTTCATATCCATTATATTGTTACGAGGGAAGGTTATGTGGGAAGTCCTTGCAATAAATCATCTCAAAATTAGATTCTATGAATTTTTTCGAAATGCAAGTTTCTGTCAAAAATCATAGTTTATTATACACTAGGTTGTACTAGTTTCGGTCAAAAAATTAAATTAAGTTGAGGACTTATAAAATGATATGGAACTTTTCACATCCTTTATATATGTTAACAGAGAAGGTTATGATTTAACTCCATGTAAAAAATATTCTCAAATTTGGTTTTCATGAAACTTTTCGAAATGCAAGTTTCAGTAAAAAAATCATAATATATTATACACCAGTTTGTACTAGTTTCGGTCAAAAAATAAAACTAAATAGATGACTGTTCGAAATGCTATCAAAATTTGCATATCCTTTATATATGTTACGAGGGAAGGTTGTGATGGATGTCCATGCAAAAAATCATCTCAACATTAGATTCTATGAAACTTTTCAAAATGCAATATTCGGTCAAAAAATCATGATATATTATACACTAGTTTGTACTAATTTTGGTCAAAAAATAAAATAAATCGAGGATTGTTAGAAATGCTACGAAACTTTTCATATCCATTATATTGTTACGAGGGAAGGTTATGTGGGAAGTCCTTGCAATAAATCATCTCAAAATTAGATTCTATGATTTTTTTCAAAATGCAAGTTTCTGTCAAAAATCATAGTTTATTATACACTAGGTTGTACTAGTTTCGGTCAAAAAATTAAATTAAGTTGAGGACTTATAAAATGATATGGAACTTTTCACATCCTTTATATATGTTAACAGAGAAGGTTATGATTTAACTCCATGTAAAAAATATTCTGAAATTTGGTTTTCATGAAACTTTTCGAAATGCAAGTTTCAGTAAAAAAAATCATAATATATTATACACCAGTTTGTACTAGTTTCGGTCAAAAAATAAAAATAAATCGAGGACTGTTCGAAATGCTATCAAAATTTGCATATCCTTTCTATATGTTAAGTTGAGGACTTATAAAATGATATGGAACTTTTCAGATCCTTTATATATGTTAAGAGAGAAGGTTATGATTGAACTCCATATAAAAAATAATCTGAAATTTGGTTTTCATGAAACGTTTCGAAAGGCAGGTTTCAGTAAAAAATCATAATATATTATACACCAGTTTGTAATAGTTTCGGTCAAAAAATAAAAATAAATCGAGGATTGTTCGAAATGCTATCAAAATTTGCATATCCTTTCTATATGTTACGAGGGAAGGTTGTGTTGGAAGTCCATGCAAAAAATCATCTCAACATTAGATTCTATGAAACTTTTCAAAATGCAAGTTTCGGTCAAAAAATCATGATATATTATACACTAGTTTGTACTGATTTTGGTCAAAAAATAAAATAAATCGAGGATTGTTAGAATTTCTACGAAACTTTTCATGTCCATTATATTGTTACGAGAGAAGGTTATGTGGGAAGTCCTTGCAATAAATCATCTCAAAATTAGATTCTATGAATTTTTCCGAAATGCAAGTTTCTGTCAAAAATCATAGTTTATTATACACTAGGTTGTACTAGTTTCGGTCAAAAAATTAAATTAAGTTGAGGACTTTTAAAATGATATGGAACTTTTTAGATCCTTTATATATGTTAAGAGAGAAGGTTATGATTTAACTCCATGTAAAAAATATTCTGAAATTTGGTTTTCATGAAACTTTTCAAAATGCAGGTTTAAGTAAAAAATCATAATATATTATACACCAGTTTGTACCAGTTTTGGTCAAAAAATAAAACTAAATAGAGGACTGTTCGAAATGCTATCATAATTTGCGTATCCTTTCTATATGTTACGAGGGAAGGTTGTGATGGAAGTCCATGCAAAAAATCATCTCAACATTAGATTCTATGAAACTTTTCAAAATGCAATATTCGGTCAAAAAATCATGATATATTATACACTAGTTTGTACTAATTTTGGTCAAAAAATAAAATAAATCGAGGAATGTTAGAAATGCTACGAAACTTTTCATATCCATTATATTGTTACGAGGGAAGGTTATATGGGAAGTCCGTGCAATAAATCATCTCAAAATTAGATTCTATGATTTTTTTTGAAATGCAAGTTTCTGTCAAAAATCATAGTTTATTATACACTGGGTTGTACTAGTTTAGGTCAAAAAATTAAATTAAGTTGAGGACTTATAAAATGATATGGAACTTTTCAGATCCTTTATATATGTTAAGAGAGAATGTTATGATTTAACTCCATTTAAAAATTAATCTGAAGTTTGGTTTTCATAAAACGTTTCGAAATGCAGGTTTCAGTAAAAAATCATAATATATTATACACCAGTTTGTACTAGTTTTGATCAAAAAATAAAAATAAATCGAGGACTGTTCGAAATGCTATCAAAATTTGCATATCCTTTCTATTTGTTACGAGGGAAGGTTGTGATGGAAGTCCATGCCAAAAATCATCTCAACATTAGATTCTATGAAACTTTTCAAAATGCAAGTTTCGGTCAAAAAATCATGATATATTATACATTGGTTTGTACTAATTTTGGTCAAAAAATAAAATAAATCGAGGATTGTTAGAAATGCTACGAAACTTTTCATATCCATTATATTGTTACGAGGGAAGGTTATGTGGGAAGTCCTTGCAATAAATCATCTCAAAATTAGATTCTATGAATTTTTTCGAAATGCAAGTTTCTGTCAAAAATCATAGTTTATTATACACTAGGTTGTACTAGTTTCGGTCAAAAAATTAAATTAAGTTGAGGACTTATAAAATGATATGGAACTTTTCACATCCTTTATATATGTTAAGAGAGAAGGTTATGATTTAACTCCATGTAAAAAATATTCTGAAATTTGTTTTTCATGAAACGTTTCGAAATGCAGGTTTAAGTAAAAAATCATAATATATTATACACCAGTTTGTACTAGTTTCGGTCAAAAAATAAAAATAAATAGAGGTATGTTCGAAATGCTATCAAAATTTGCATATCCTTTCTATATGTTACGAGGGAAGGTTGTGATGGAAGTCCATGCAAAAAATCATCTCAACATTAGATTCTATGAAACTTTTCAAAATGCAAGTTTTGGTCAAAAAATCATGATATATTATACACTAGTTTGTACTAATTTTGGTCAAAAAATAAAATAAATCGAGGATTGTTAGAAATGCTACGAAACTTTTCATATCCATTATATTGTTACGAGGGAAGGTTATGTGGGAAGTCCTTGCAATAAATCATCTCAAAATTAGATTCTATGAATTTTTTCGAAATGCAAGTTTCTGTCAAAAATCATAGTTTATTATACACTAGGTTGTACTAGTTTCGGTCAAAAAATTAAATTAAGTTGAGGACTTATAAAATGATATGGAACTTTTCACATCCTTTATATATGTTAACAGAGAAGGTTATGATTTAACTCCATGTAAAAAATATTCTCAAATTTGGTTTTCATGAAACTTTTCGAAATGCAAGTTTCAGTAAAAAAATCATAATATATTATACACCAGTTTGTACTAGTTTCGGTCAAAAAATAAAACTAAATAGATGACTGTTCGAAATGCTATCAAAATTTGCATATCCTTTATATATGTTACGAGGGAAGGTTGTGATGGATGTCCATGCAAAAAATCATCTCAACATTAGATTCTATGAAACTTTTCAAAATGCAATATTCGGTCAAAAAATCATGATATATTATACACTAGTTTGTACTAATTTTGGTCAAAAAATAAAATAAATCGAGGATTGTTAGAAATGCTACGAAACTTTTCATATCCATTATATTGTTACGAGGGAAGGTTATGTGGGAAGTCCTTGCAATAAATCATCTCAAAATTAGATTCTATGATTTTTTTTAAAATGCAAGTTTCTGTCAAAAATCATAGTTTATTATACACTAGGTTGTACTAGTTTCGGTCAAAAAATTAAATTAAGTTGAGGACTTATAAAATGATATGGAACTTTTCACATCCTTTATATATGTTAACAGAGAAGGTTATGATTTAACTCCATGTAAAAAATATTCTGAAATTTGGTTTTCATGAAACTTTTCGAAATGCATGTTTCAGTAAAAAAAATCATAATATATTATACACCAGTTTGTACTAGTTTCGGTCAAAAAATAAAAATAAATCGAGGACTGTTCGAAATGCTATCAAAATTTGCATATCCTTTCTATATGTTAAGTTGAGGACTTATAAAATGATATGGAACTTTTCAGATCCTTTATATATGTTAAGAGAGAAGGTTATGATTGAACTCCATATAAAAAATAATCTGAAATTTGGTTTTCATGAAACGTTTCGAAAGGCAGGTTTCAGTAAAAAATCATAATATATTATACACCAGTTTGTACTAGTTTCGGTCAAAAAATAAAAATAAATCGAGGATTGTTCGAAATGCTTTCAAAATTTGCATATCCTTTCTATATGTTACGAGGGAAGGTTGTGTTGGAAGTCCATGCAAAAAATCATCTCAACATTAGATTCTATGAAACTTTTCAAAATGCAAGTTTCGGTCAAAAAATCATGATATATTATACACTAGTTTGTACTGATTTTGGTCAAAAAATAAAATAAATCGAGGATTGTTAGAATTTCTACGAAACTTTTCATGTCCATTATATTGTTACGAGAGAAGGTTATGTGGGAAGTCCTTGCAATAAATCATCTCAAAATTAGATTCTATGAATTTTTCCGAAATGCAAGTTTCTGTCAAAAATCATAGTTTATTATACACTAGGTTGTACTAGTTTCGGTCAAAAAATTAAATTAAGTAGAGGACTTTTAAAATGATATGGAACTTTTTAGATCCTTTATATATGTTAAGAGAGAAGGTTATGATTTAACTCCATGTAAAAAATATTCTGAAATTTGGTTTTCATGAAACTTTTCAAAATGCAGGTTTAAGTAAAAAATCATAATATATTATACACCAGTTTGTACCAGTTTTGGTCAAAAAATAAAACTAAATAGAGGACTGTTCGAAATGCTATCAAAATTTGCGTATCCTTTCTATATGTTACGAGGGAAGGTTGTGATGGAAGTCCATGCAAAAAATCATCTCAACATTAGATTCTATGAAACTTTACAAAATGCAAGTTTCGGTCAAAAAATCACGATATATTATACACTAGTTTGTACTAATTTTGATCAAAAATATAATAAATCGAGGATTGTTAGAAATGCTACGAAACTTTTCATATCCAATATATTGTTACGAGGGAAGGTTATGTGGGAAGTCCTTGCAATAAATCATCTCAAAATTAGATTCTAAGATTTTTTTCGAAATGCAAGTTTCTGTCAAAAATCATAGTTTATTATATACTAGGTTGTACTAGTTTAGGTCAAAAAATTAAATTAAGTTGAGGACTTATAAAATGATATGGAACTTTTCACATCCTTTATATATGTTAAGAGAGAAGGTTATGATTGAACTCCATGTAAAAAGTAATCTGAAATTTGGTTTTCATGAAACTTTTCGAAATGCAAGTTTCACTAAAAAAATCATAATATATTATACACCAGTTTTTACTAGTTTCGGTCAAAAAATTAAAATAAATCGAGGACTGTTCGAAATGCTATCAAAATTTGCATATCCTTTATATATGTTACGAGGGAAGGTTGTGATGGAAGTCCATGGAAAAAAGCATCTCAACATTAGATTCTATGAAACTTTTCAAAATGCAAGTTTCGGTCAAAAATCATGATATATTATACACTAGTTTGTACTAATTTTGATCAAAAATAAAAAAAAAATCGAGGATTGTTAGAAATGCTACCAAACTTTTCATATCCATTATATTGTTACGAGGGAAGGTTATGTGGGAAGTCCTTGCAATAAATCATTTCAAAATTAGATTCTATGATTTTTTTCGAAATGCAAGTTTCTGTCAAAAATCATAGTTTATTATACACTAGGTTGTACTAGTTTAGGTCAAAAAATTAAATTAAGTTGAGGACTTATAAAATGATATGGAACTTTTCAGATCCTTTATATATGTTAAGAGAGAAGGTTATGATTTAATCCATGTAAAAAATAATCTGAAATTTGGTTTTCATGAAATGTTTCGAAATGCAGGTTTCAGTAAAAAATCATAATATATTATACACTAGTTTGTACTAGTTTCGGTCAAAAAATAAAAATAAATTGAGGACTGTTCGAAATGCTATCAAAATTTGCATATCCTTTCTATATGTTACGAGGGAAGGTTGTGATGGAAGTCCATGCAAAAAATCATCTCAACATTAGATTCTATGAAACTTTTCAAAATGCAAGTTTCGGTCAAAAAATCATGATATATTATACACTAGTTTGTACTAATTTTGATCAAAAAATAAAATAAATCGAGGATTGTTAGAAATGCTATGAAACTTTTCATATCCATTATATTGTTACGAGGGAAGGTTATGTGGGAAGTCCTTGCAATAAATCATCTCAAAATTAGATTCTATGATTTTTTTCGAAATGCAAGTTTCTGTCAAAAATCATAGTTTATTATACACTAGGTTGTACTAGTTTAGGTCAAAAAATTAAATTAAGTTGAGGACTTATAAAATGATATGGAACTTTTCACATACTTTATATATGTTAAGAGAGAAGGTTATGATTGAACTCCAAGTAAAAAATAATCTGAAATTTGGTTTTCATGAAACTTTTCAAAATGCAAGTTTCAGTAAAAAATCATAATATATTATACACCAGTTTGTACTAGTTTCGGTCAAAAAATAAAAATAAATCGAGGACTGTTCGAAATGCTATCAAAATTTGCATATCCTTTCTATATGTTACGAGGGAAGGTTGTGATGGAAGTCCATGCAAAAAATCATCTCAACATTAGATTCTATGAAACTTTTCAAAATGCAAGTTTCGGTCAAAATATCATGATATATTATACACTAGTTTGTACTAATTTTGGTCAAAAAATAAAATAAATCGAGGATTGTTAGAAATTCTACGAAACTTTTCATGTCCATTATATTGTTACGAGTGAAGGTTATGTGGGAAGTCCCTGCAATAAATCATCTCAAAATTAGATTCTATGAATTTTTTCGAAATGCATGTTTTTGTCAAAAATCATAGTTTATTATACACTAGGTTGTACTAGTTTCGGTCAAAAAATTAAATTAAGTTGAGGACTTATAAAATGATATGGAACTTTTTAGATCCTTTATATATGTTAAGAGAGAAGGTTATGATTTAACTCCATGTAAAAAATATTCTGAAATTTGTTTTTCATGAAACGTTTCGAAATGCAGGTTTAAGTAAAAAATCATAATATATTATACACCAGTTTGTACTAGTTTCGGTAAAAAAATAAAAATAAATAGAGGTATGTTCGAAATGCTATCAAAATTTGCATATCCTTTCTATATGTTACGAGGGAAGGTTGTGATGGAAGTCCATGCAAAAAATCATCTCAACATTAGATTCTATGAAACTTTTCAAAATGCAAGTTTTGGTCAAAAAATCATGATATATTATACACTAGTTTGTACTAATTTTGGTCAAAAAATAAAATAAATCGAGGATTGTTAGAAATGCTACGAAACTTTTCATATCCATTATATTGTTACGAGGGAAGGTTATGTGGGAAGTCCTTGCAATAAATCATCTCAAAATTAGATTCTATGAATTTTTTCGAAATGCAAGTTTCTGTCAAAAATCATAGTTTATTATACACTAGGTTGTACTAGTTTCGGTCAAAAAATTAAATTAAGTTGAGGACTTATAAAATGATATGGAACTTTTCACATCCTTTATATATGTTAACAGAGAAGGTTATGATTTAACTCCATGTAAAAAATATTCTCAAATTTGGTTTTCATGAAACTTTTCGAAATGCAAGTTTCAGTAAAAAAATCATAATATATTATACACCAGTTTGTACTAGTTTCGGTCAATAAATAAAACTAAATAGATGACTGTTCGAAATGCTATCAAAATTTGCATATCCTTTATATATGTTACGAGGGAAGGTTGTGATGGATGTCCATGCAAAAAATCATCTCAACATTAGATTCTATGAAACTTTTCAAAATGCAATATTCGGTCAAAAAATCATGATATATTATACACTAGTTTGTACTAATTTTGGTCAAAAAATAAAATAAATCGAGGATTGTTAGAAATGCTACGAAACTTTTCATATCCATTATATTGTTACGAGGGAAGGTTATGTGGGAAGTCCTTGCAATAAATCATCTCAAAATTAGATTCTATGATTTTTTTTAAAATGCAAGTTTCTGTCAAAAATCATAGTTTATTATACACTAGGTTGTACTAGTTTCGGTCAAAAAATTAAATTAAGTTGAGGACTTATAAAATGATATGGAACTTTTCACATCCTTTATATATGTTAACAGAGAAGGTTATGATTTAACTCCATGTAAAAAATATTCTGAAATTTGGTTTTCATGAAACTTTTCGAAATGCAAGTTTCAGTAAAAAAAATCATAATATATTATACACCAGTTTGTACTAGTTTCGGTCAAAAAATAAAAATAAATCGAGGACTGTTCGAAATGCTATCAAAATTTGCATATCCTTTCTATATGTTAAGTTGAGGACTTATAAAATGATATGGAACTTTTCAGATCCTTTATATATGTTAAGAGAGAAGGTTATGATTGAACTCCATATAAAAAATAATCTGAAATTTGGTTTTCATGAAACGTTTCGAAAGGCAGGTTTCAGTAAAAAATCATAATATATTATACACCAGTTTGTACTAGTTTCGGTCAAAATATAAAAATAAATCGAGGATTGTTCGAAATGCTATCAAAATTTGCATATCCTTTCTATATGTTACGAGGGAAGGTTGTGTTGGAAGTCCATGCAAAAAATCATCTCAACATTAGATTCTATGAAACTTTTCAAAATGCAAGTTTCGGTCAAAAAATCATGATATATTATACACTAGTTTGTACTGATTTTGGTCAAAAAATAAAATAAATCGAGGATTGTTAGAATTTCTACGAAACTTTTCATGTCCATTATATTGTTACGAGAGAAGGTTATGTGGGAAGTCCTTGCAATAAATCATCTCAAAATTAGATTCTATGAATTTTTCCGAAATGCAAGTTTCTGTCAAAAATCATAGTTTATTATACACTAGGTTGTACTAGTTTCGGTCAAAAAATTAAATTAAGTAGAGGACTTTTAAAATGATATGGAACTTTTTAGATCCTTTATATATGTTAAGAGAGAAGGTTATGATTTAACTCCATGTAAAAAATATTCTGAAATTTGGTTTTCATGAAACTTTTCAAAATGCAGGTTTAAGTAAAAAATCATAATATATTATACACCAGTTTGTACCAGTTTTGGTCAAAAAATAAAACTAAATAGAGGACTGTTCGAAATGCTATCAAAATTTGCGTATCCTTTCTATATGTTACGAGGGAAGGTTGTGATGGAAGTCCATGCAAAAAATCATCTCAACATTAGATTCTATGAAACTTTACAAAATGCAAGTTTCGGTCAAAAAATCACGATATATTATACACTAGTTTGTACTAATTTTGATCAAAAAATATAATAAATCGAGGATTGTTAGAAATGCTACGAAACTTTTCATATCCAATATATTGTTACGAGGGAAGGTTATGTGGGAAGTCCTTGCAATAAATCATCTCAAAATTAGATTCTAAGATTTTTTTCGAAATGCAAGTTTCTGTCAAAAATCATAGTTTATTATATACTAGGTTGTACTAGTTTAGGTCAAAAAATTAAATTAAGTTGAGGACTTATAAAATGATATGGAACTTTTCACATCCTTTATATATGTTAAGAGAGAAGGTTATGATTGAACTCCATGTAAAAAGTAATCTGAAATTTGGTTTTCATGAAACTTTTCGAAATGCAAGTTTCACTAAAAAAATCATAATATATTATACACCAGTTTTTACTAGTTTCGGTCAAAAAATTAAAATAAATCGAGGACTGTTCGAAATGCTATCAAAATTTGCATATCCTTTATATATGTTACGAGGGAAGGTTGTGATGGAAGTCCATGGAAAAAAGCATCTCAACATTAGATTCTATGAAACTTTTCAAAATGCAAGTTTCGGTCAAAAATCATGATATATTATACACTAGTTTGTACTAATTTTGATCAAAAAAAAAAAAAAAATCGAGGATTGTTAGAAATGCTACCAAACTTTTCATATCCATTATATTGTTACGAGGGAAGGTTATGTGGGAAGTCCTTGCAATAAATCATTTCAAAATTAGATTCTATGATTTTTTTCGAAATGCAAGTTTCTGTCAAAAATCATAGTTTATTATACACTAGGTTGTACTAGTTTAGGTCAAAAAATTAAATTAAGTTGAGGACTTATAAAATGATATGGAACTTTTCAGATCCTTTATATATGTTAAGAGAGAAGGTTATGATTTAATCCATGTAAAAAATAATCTGAAATTTGGTTTTCATGAAATGTTTCGAAATGCAGGTTTCAGTAAAAAATCATAATATATTATACACTAGTTTGTACTAGTTTCGGTCAAAAAATAAAAATAAATTGAGGACTGTTCGAAATGCTATCAAAATTTGCATATCCTTTCTATATGTTACGAGGGAAGGTTGTGATGGAAGTCCATGCAAAAAATCATCTCAACATTAGATTCTATGAAACTTTTCAAAATGCAAGTTTCGGTCAAAAAATCATGATATATTATACACTAGTTTGTACTAATTTTGATCAAAAAATAAAATAAATCGAGGATTGTTAGAAATGCTATGAAACTTTTCATATCCATTATATTGTTACGAGGGAAGGTTATGTGGGAAGTCCTTGCAATAAATCATCTCAAAATTAGATTCTATGATTTTTTTCGAAATGCAAGTTTCTGTCAAAAATCATAGTTTATTATACACTAGGTTGTACTAGTTTAGGTCAAAAAATTAAATTAAGTTGAGGACTTATAAAATGATATGGAACTTTTCACATACTTTATATATGTTAAGAGAGAAGGTTATGATTGAACTCCAAGTAAAAAATAATCTGAAATTTGGTTTTCATGAAACTTTTCAAAATGCAAGTTTCAGTAAAAAATCATAATATATTATACACCAGTTTGTACTAGTTTCGGTCAAAAAATAAAAATAAATCGAGGACTGTTCGAAATGCTATCAAAATTTGCATATCCTTTCTATATGTTACGAGGGAAGGTTGTGATGGAAGTCCATGCAAAAAATCATCTCAACATTAGATTCTATGAAACTTTTCAAAATGCAAGTTTCGGTCAAAATATCATGATATATTATACACTAGTTTGTACTAATTTTGGTCAAAAAATAAAATAAATCGAGGATTGTTAGAAATTCTACGAAACTTTTCATGTCCATTATATTGTTACGAGTGAAGGTTATGTGGGAAGTCCCTGCAATAAATCATCTCAAAATTAGATTCTATGAATTTTTTCGAAATGCATGTTTTTGTCAAAAATCATAGTTTATTATACACTAGGTTGTACTAGTTTCGGTCAAAAAATTAAATTAAGTTGAGGACTTATAAAATGATATGGAACTTTTTAGATCCTTTATATATGTTAAGAGAGAAGGTTATGATTTAACTCCATGTAAAAAATATTCTGAAATTTGGTTTTCATGAAACTTTTCGAAATGCAGGTTAAGTAAAAAATCATAATATATTATACACCAGTTTGTACTAGTTTCGGTCAAAAAATAAAACTAAATAGAGGACTGTTCGAAATACTATCAAAATTTGCATATCCTTTCTATATGTTACGAGGGAAGGTTGTGATGGAAGTCCATGCAAAAAATCATCTCAACATTGGATTCTATGAAACTTTTCAAAATGCAAGTTTCGGTCAAAAAATCATGATATATTATACACTAGTTTGTACTAATTTTGGTCAAAAAATAAAATAAATCGAGGATTGTTAGAAATGCTACGAAACTTTTCATATCCATTATATTGTTACGAGGGAAGGTTATGTGGGAAGTCCTTGCAATAAATCATCTCAAAATTAGATTCTATGATTTTTTCCGAAATGCAAGTTTCTATCAAAAATCATAGTTTATTATACACTAGGTTGTACTAGTTTCGGTCAAAAAATTAAATTAAGTTAAGGACCTATAAAATGATATGGAACTTTTCACATCCTTTATATATGTTAAGAGAGAAGGTTATGATTGAACTCCATGTAAAAAATAATCTGAAATTTGGTTTTCATGAAACTTTTCGAAATGCAAGTTTCAGTAAAAAATCATAATATATTATACACCAGTTTGTACTAGTTTCGGTCAAAAAATTAAAATAAATCGAGGACTGTTCGAAATGCTATCAAAATTTGCATATCCTTTCTATATGTTACGAGGGAAGGTTGTGATGGAAGTCCATGCAAAAAATCATCTCAACATTAGATTCTATGAAACTTTTCAAAATGCAAGTTCGGTCAAAAAATCATGATATATTATACACTAGTTTATACTAATTTTGATCAAAAAATAAAATAAATCGAGGAATGTTAGAAATGCTACGAAACTTTTCATATCCATTATATTGTTACGAGGGAAGGTTATGTGGGAAGTCCTTGCAATAAATCATCTCAAAATTAGATTCTATGATTTTTTCCGAAATGCAAGTTTCTGTCAAAAATCATAGTTTATTATACACCAGGTTGTACTAGTTTAGGTCAAAAAATTAAATTAAGTTGACGACTTATAAAATGATATGGAACTTTTCACATCCTTTATATATGTTAAGAGAGAAGGTTATGATTGAACTCCATGTAAAAAATATTTTGAAATTTGGTTTTCATGAAACTTTTTGAAATGCAGGTTTCAGTAAAAAATCATAATATATTATACACCAGTTTGTACTAGTTTCGGTCAAAAAATAAAAATAAATCGAGGACTGTTCGAAATGCTATCAAAATTTGCATATCCTTTCTATATGTTACGAGGGAAGGTTGTGATGGAAGTCCATGCAAAAAATCATCTCAACATTAGATTCTATGAAACTTTTCAAAATGCAAGTTTCGGTCAAAATATCATTATACACTAGTTTGTACTAATTTTGGTCAAAAAATAAAATAAATCGAGGATTGTTAGAAATGCTACGAAACATTTCATATCCATTATATTGTTACGAGGGAAGGTTATGTGGGAAGTCCTTGCAATAAATCATCTCAAAATTAGATTCTATGAATTTTTTCGAAATGCAAGTTTCTGTCAAAAATCGTAGTTTATTATACACTAGGTTGTACTAGTTTCGGTCAAAAAATTAAATTAAGTTGAGGACTTATAAAATGATATGGAACTTTTCACATCCTTTATATATGTTAAGAGAGAAGGTTATGATTGAACTCCATGTAAAAAATAATCTGAAATTTGGTTTTCATGAAACGTTTCGAAATGTAGGTTTCAGTAAAAAAATCATAATATATTATACACCAGTTTGTACTAGTTTCGGTCAAAAAATAAAAATAAATCGAGGACTGTTCGAAATGCTATTAAAATTTGCATATCCTTTCTATATGTTACGAGGGAAGGTTGTGATGGAAGTCCATGCAAAAAATCATCACAACATTAGATTCTATGAAACTTTTCAAAATGCAAGTTTCGGTCAAAAAATAATGATATATTATACATTAGTTTGTACTAATTTTGGTCAAAAAATAAAATAAATCGAGGATTGTTAGAAATGCTACGAAACTTTTCATATCCATTATATTGTTACGAGGGAAGGTTATGTGGGAAGTCCCTTCAATAAATCATCTCAAAATTAGATTCTATGAATTTTTTCGAAATGCAAGTTTCTGTCAAAAATCATAGTTTATTATACACTAGGTTGTACTAGTTTCGGTCAAAAAATTAAATTAAGTTGAGGACTTATAAAATGATATGGAACTTTTCAGATCCTTTATATATGTTAAGAGAGAAGGTTATGATTTAACTCCATGTAAAAAATATTCTGAAATTTGGTTTTCATGAAACTTTTTGAAATGCAGGTTTCAGTAAAAAATCATTATATATTATACACCAGTTTGTACTAGTTTCGGTCAAAAAATAAAAATAAATAGAGGACTGTTCGAAATGCAATCAAAATTTGCATATCCTTTCTATATGTTACGAGGGAAGGTTGTGATGGAAGTCCATACAAAAAATCATCTCAACATTAGATTCTATGAAACTTTTCAAAATGCAAGTTTCGGTCAAAAAATCCTGATATATTATACACTAGTTTGTACTAATTTTGGTCAAAAAATAAAATAAATCGAGGATTGTTAGAAATGCTACGAAACTTTTCATATCCATTATATTGTTACGAGGTAAGGTTATGTGGGAAGTCCTTGCAATAAATCATCTCAAAATTAGATTCTATGATTTTTTTTGAAATGCAAGTTTCTGTTAAAAATCATAGTTTATTATATATTAGGTTGTACTAGTTTAGGTCAAAAAATTAAATTAAGTTGAGGACTTATAAAATGATATGGAACTTTTCACATCCTTTATATATGTTAAGAGAGAAGGTTATGATTGAACTCCATGTAAAAAATATTTTGAAATTTGGTTTTCATGAAACTTTTCGAAATGCAGGTTTCAGTAAAAAATCATAATATATTATACACCAGTTTGTACTAGTTTCGGTCAAAAAATAAAAATAAATCGAGGACTGTTCGAAATGCTATCAAAATTTGCATATCCTTTCTATATGTTACGAGGGAAGGTTGTGATGGAAGTCCATGCAAAAAATCATCTCAACATTAGATTCTATGAAACTTTTCAAAATGCAAGTTTCGGTCAAAATATCATTATACACTAGTTTGTACTAATTTTGGTCAAAAAATAAAATAAATCGAGGATTGTTAGAAATGCTACGAAACATTTCATATCCATTATATTGTTACGAGGGAAGGTTATGTGGGAAGTCCTTGCAATAAATCATCTCAAAATTAGATTCTATGAATTTTTTCGAAATGCAAGTTTCTGTCAAAAATCGTAGTTTATTATACACTAGGTTGTACTAGTTTCGGTCAAAAAATTAAATTAAGTTGAGGACTTATAAAATGATATGGAACTTTTCACATCCTTTATATATGTTAAGAGAGAAGGTTATGATTGAACTCCATGTAAAAAATAATCTGAAATTTGGTTTTCATGAAACGTTTCGAAATGTAGGTTTCAGTAAAAAAATCATAATATATTATACACCAGTTTGTACTAGTTTCGGTCAAAAAATAAAAATAAATCTAGGACTGTTCGAAATGCTATTAAAATTTGCATATCCTTTTTATATGTTACGAGGGAAGGTTGTGATGGAAGTCCATGCAAAAAATCATCACAACATTAGATTCTATGAAACTTTTCAAAATGCAAGTTTCGGTCAAAAAATCATGATATATTATACATTAGTTTGTACTAATTTAGGTCAAAAAATAAAATAAATCGAGGATTGTTAGAAATGCTACGAAACTTTTCATATCCATTATATTGTTACGAGGGAAGGTTATGTGGGAAGTCCGTGCAATAAATCATCTCAAAATTAGATTCTATGATTTTTTTCGAAATGCATGTTTCTGTCAAAAATCATAGTTTATTATACACTGGGTTGTACTAGTTTAGGTCAAAAAATTAAATTAAGTTGAGGACTTATAAAATGATATGGAACTTTTCAGATCCTTTATATATGTTAAGAGAGAAGGTTATGATTTAACTCCATGTAAAAAATAATCTGAAGTTTGGTTTTCATAAAACGTTTCGAAATGCAGGTTTCAGTAAAAAATCATAATATATTATACACCAGTTTGTATTAGTTTCGATCAAAAAATAAAAATAAATCGAGGACTGTTAGAAATGCTATCAAAATTGGCTATCCTTTATATATGTTACGAGGGAAGGTTGTGATGGATGTCCATGCAAAAAATCATCTCAACATTAGATTCTATGAAACTTTTCAAAATGCAATATTCGGTCAAAAAATCATGATATATTATGCACTAGTTTGTACTAATTTTGGTCAAAAAATAAAATAAATTGAGGATTGTTAGAAATGCAACGAAACTTTTCATATCCATTATATTGTTACGAGGGAAGATTATGTGGGAAGTCCTTGCAATAAATCATCTCAAAATTAGATTCTATGATTTTTTTCGAAATGCAAGTTTCTGTCAAAAATCATAGTTTATTATACACTAGGTTGTACTAGTTTCGGTCAAAAAATTAAATTAAGTTGAGGACTTATAAAATGATATGGAACTTTTCACATCCTTTATATATGTTAACAGAGAAGGTTATGATTTAACTCCATGTAAAAAATATTCTGAAATTTGGTTTTCATGAAACTTTTCGAAATGCAGGTTTCAGTATAAAAAATCATAAAATATTATACACCAGTTTGTACTAGTTTCGGTCAAAAAATAAAACTAAATAGATGACTGTTCGAAATGCTATCAAAATTTGCATATCCTTTATATTTGTTACGAGAAAAGGTTGTGATGGATGTCCATGCAAAAAATCATCTCAACATTAGATTCTATGAAACTATTCAAAATGCAAGTTTCGGTCAAAAAATCATTATATATTATGCACTAGTTTGTACTAATTTTGGTCAAAAAATAAAATAAATCGAGGATTGTTAGAAATGCTACGAAACTTTTCATATCCATTATATTGTTACGAGGGAAGGTTATGTGGGAAGTCCTTGCAATAAATCATCTTAAAATTAGATTCTATGATTTTTTTCGAAATGCAAGTTTCTGTCAAAAATCATAGTTTATTATACACTAGGTTGTACTAGTTTCGGTCAAAAAATTAAATTAAGTTGAGGACTTATAAAATGATATGGAACTTTTCACATCCTTTATATATGTTAAGAGAGAAGGTTATGATTTAACTCCATGTAAAAAATAATCTGAAGTTTGGTTTTCATAAAACGTTTCGAAATGCAGGTGTCAGTAAAAAATCATAATATATTATACACCAGTTTATACTAGTTTCGGTCAAAAAATAAAAATAAATAGAGGACTGTTCGAAATGCTATCAAAATTTGCATATCCTTTCTATATGTTGCGAGGGAGGGTTGTGATGGAAGTCCATGCAAAAAATCATCTCAACATTAGATTCTATGAAACTTTTCAAAATGCAATATTCGGTCAAAAAATCATGATATATTATACACTAGTTTGTACTAATTTTGGTCAAAAAGTAAAATAAATCGAGGATTGTTAGAAATGCTACGAAAATTTTCATATCCATTATATTGTTACGAGGGAAGGTTATGTGGGAAGTCCGTGCAATAAATCATCTCAAAATTAGATTCTATGATTTTTTTCGAAATGCATGTTTCTGTCAAAAATCATAGTTTATTATACACTGGGTTGTACTAGTTTAGGTCAAAAAATTAAATTAAGTTGAGGACTTATAAAATGATATGGAACTTTTCAGATCCTTTATATATTTTAAGAGAGAAGGTTATGATTTAACTCAATGTAAAAAATAATCTGAAGTTTGGTTTTCATAAAACGTTTCGAAATGCAGGTTTCAGTAAAAAATCATAATATATTATACACCAGTTTGTACTAGTTTCGATCAAAAAATAAAAATAAATCGAGGACTGTTAGAAATGCTATCAAAATTTGCATATCCTTTATATATGTTACGAGGGAAGGTTGTGATGGATGTCCATGCAAAAAATCATCTCAACATTAGATTCTATGAAACTTTTCAAAATGCAATATTCGGTCAAAAAATCATGATATATTATGCACTAGTTTGTACTAATTTTGGTCAAAAAATAAAATAAATTGAGGATTGTTAGAAATGCAACGAAACTTTTCATATCCATTATATTGTTACGAGGGAAGATTATGTGGGAAGTCCTTGCAATAAATCATCTCAAAATTAGATTCTATGATTTTTTTCGAAATGCAAGTTTCTGTCAAAAATCATAGTTTATTATACACTAGGTTGTACTAGTTTCGGTCAAAAAATTAAATTAAGTTGAGGACTTATAAAATGATATGGAACTTTTCACATCCTTTATATATGTTAACAGAGAAGGTTATGATTTAACTCCATGTAAAAAATATTCTGAAATTTGGTTTTCATGAAACTTTTCGAAATGCAGGTTTCAGTAAAAAAAATCATAATATATTATACACCAGTTTGTACTAGTTTCGGTCAAAAAATAAAACTAAATAGATGACTGTTCGAAATGCTATCAAAATTTGCATATCCTTTATATTTGTTACGAGAAAAGGTTGTGATGGATGTCCATGCAAAAAATCATCTCAACATTAGATTCTATGAAACTTTTCAAAATGCAAGTTTCGGTCAAAAAATCATTATATATTATGCACTAGTTTGAACTAATTTTGGTCAAAAAATAAAATAAATCGAGGATTGTTAGAAATGCTACGAAACTTTTCATATCCATTATATTGTTACGAGGGAAGGTTATGTGGGAAGTCCATGCAATAAATCATCTCAAAATTAGATTCTATGATTTTTTTCGTAATGCAAGTTTCTGTCAAAAATCATAGTTTATTATACACTAGGTTGTACTAGTTTCGGTCAAAAAATTAAATTAAGTTGAGGACTTATAAAATGATATGGAACTTTTCACATCCTTTATATATGTTAAGAGAGAAGGTTATGATTTAACTCCATGTAAAAAATAATCTGAAGTTTGGTTTTCATAAAACGTTTCGAAATGCAGGTTTCAGTAAAAAATCATAATATATTATACACCAGTTTGTACTAGTTTCGGTCAAAAAGTAAAAATAAATAGAGGACTGTTCGAAATGCTATTAAAATTTGCATATCCTTTCTATATGTTACGAGGGAGGGTTGTGATGGAAGTCCATGCAAAAAATCATCTCAACATTAGATTCTATGAAACTTTTCAAAATGCAATATTCGGTCAAAAAATCATGATATATTATACACTAGTTTGTATTAATTTTGGTCAAAAAATAAAATAAATCGAGGATTGTTAGAAACGCTACGAAACTTTTCATATCCATTATATTGTTACGAGGGAAGGTTATGTGGGAAGTCCGTGCAATAAATCATCTCAAAATTAGATTCTATGATTTTTTTCGAAATGCATGTTTCTGTCAAAAATCATAGTTTATTATACACTGGGTTGTACTAGTTTAGGTCAAAAAATTAAATTAAGTTGAGGACTTATAAAATGATATGGAACTTTTCTGATCCTTTATATATGTTAAGAGAGAAGGTTATGATTTAACTCCATGTAAAAAATAATCTGAAGTTTGGTTTTCATAAAACGTTTCGAAATGCAGGTTTCAGTAAAAAATCATAATATATTATACACCAGTTTGTACTAGTTTCGATCAAAAAATAAAAATAAATCGAGGACTGTTCGAATTGCTATCAAAATTTGCATATCCTTTCTATATGTTACGAGGGAAGGTTGTGATGGAAGTCCATGCCAAAAATCATCTCAACATTAGATTCTATGAAACTTTTCAAAATGCAAGTTTCAGTCAAAAATCATGATATATTATACACTGGTTTGTACTAATTTTGGTCAAAAAATAAAATAAATCGAGGATTGTTAGAAATGCTACGAAACTTTTCATATCCATTATATTGTTACGAGGGAAGGTTATGTGGGAAGTCCTTGCAATAAATCATCTCAAAATTAGATTCTATGATTTTTTTTGAAATGCAAGTTTCTGTCAAAAATCATAGTTTATTATACACTGGGTTGTACTAGTTTAGGTCAAAAAATTAAATTAAGTTGAGGACTTATAAAATGATATGGAACTTTTCAGATCCTTTATATATGTTAAGAGAGAATGTTATGATTTAACTCCATTTAAAAATTAATCTGAAGTTTGGTTTTCATAAAACGTTTCGAAATGCAGGTTTCAGTAAAAAATCATAATATATTATACACCAGTTTGTACTAGTTTTGATCAAAAAACAAAAATAAATCGAGGACTGTTCGAAATGCTATCAAAATTTGCATATCCTTTCTATTTGTTACGAGGGAAGGTTGTGATGGAAGTCCATGCCAAAAATCATCTCAACATTAGATTCTATGAAACTTTTCAAAATGCAAGTTTCGGTCAAAAAATCATGATATATTATACACTGGTTTGTACTAATTTTGATCAAAAAATAAAATAAATCGAGGAATGTTAGAAATGCTATGAAACTTTTCATATCCATTATATTGTTACGAGGGAAGGTTATGTGGGAAGTCCTTGCAATAAATCATCTCAAAATTAGATTCTATGATTTTTTCCGAAATGCAAGTTTCTGTCAAAAATCATAGTTTATTATACACCAGGTTGTACTAGTTTAGGTCAAAAAATTAAATTAAGTTGAGGACTTATAAAATGATATGGAGCTTTTCACATACTTTATATATGTTAAGAGAGAAGGTTATGATTGAACTCCAAGTAAAAAATAATCTGAAATTTGGTTTTCATGAAACTTTTCAAAATGCAAGTTTCAGTAAAAAATCATAATATATTATACACCAGTTTGAACTAGTTTCGGTCAAAAAATAAAAATAAATCGAGGACTGTTCGAAATGCTATCAAAATTTGCATATCCTTTCTATATGTTACGAGGGAAGGTTGTGATGGAAGTCCATGCAAAAAATCATCTCAACATTAGATTCTATGAAACTTTTCAAAATGCAAGTTTCGGTCAAAATATCATGATATATTATACACTAGTTTGTACTAATTTTGGTCAAAAAATAAAATAAATCGAGGATTGTTAGAAATTCTACGAAACTTTTCATGTCCATTATATTGTTACGAGTGAAGGTTATGTGGGAAGTCCCTGCAATAAATCATCTCAAAATTAGATTCTATGAATTTTTTCGAAATGCAAGTTTTTGTCAAAAATCATAGTTTATTATACACTAGGTTGTACTAGTTTCGGTCAAAAAATTAAATTAAGTTGAGGACTTATAAAATGATATGGAACTTTTTAGATCCTTTATATATGTTAAGAGAGAAGGTTATGATTTAACTCCATGTAAAAAATATTCTGAAATTTGGTTTTCATGAAACTTTTCGAAATGCAGGTTAAGTAAAAAATCATAATATATTATACACCAGTTTGTACTAGTTTCGGTCAAAAAATAAAACTAAATAGAGGACTGTTCGAAATGCTATCAAAATTTGCATATCCTTTCTATATGTTACGAGGGATGGTTGTGATGGAAGTCCATGCAAAAAATCATCTCAACATTAGATTCTATGAAACTTTACAAAATGCAAGTTTCGGTCAAAAAATCATGATATATTATACACTAGTTTGTACTAATTTTGATCAAAAAATAAAATAAATCGAGGATTGTTAGAAATGCTACGAAACTTTTCATATCCATTATATTGTTACGAGGGAAGGTTATGTGCGAAGTCCTTGCAATAAATTATCTCAAAATTAGATTCTATGATTTTTTTCGAAATGCAAGTTTCTGTCAAAAATCATAGTTTATTATACACTAGGTTGTACTAGTTTAGGTCAAAAAATTAAATTAAGTTGAGGACTTATAAAATGATATGGAACTTTTCACATCCTTTATATATGTTAAGAGAGAAGGTTATGATTGAACTCCATGTAAAAAATAATCTGAAATTTGGTTTTCATGAAACTTTTCGAAATGCAAGTTTCAGTAAAAAATCATAATATATTATACACCAGTTTGTACTAGTTTCGGTCAAAAAATTAAAATAAATCGAGGACTGTTCGAAATGCTATCAAAATTTGCATATCCTTTCTATATGTTACGAGGGAAGGTTGTGATGGAAGTCCATGCCAAAAATCATCTCAACATTAGATTCTATGAAACTTTTCAAAATGCAAGTTTCAGTCAAAAAATCATGATATATTATACACTGGTTTGTACTAATTTTGGTCAAAAAATAAAATAAATCGAGGATTGTTAGAAATGCTACGAAACTTTTCATATCCATTATATTGTTACGAGGGAAGGTTATGTGGGAAGTCCTTGCAATAAATCATCTCAAAATTAGATTCTATGATTTTTTTTGAAATGCAAGTTTCTGTCAAAAATCATAGTTTATTATACACTGGGTTGTACTAGTTTAGGTCAAAAAATTAAATTAAGTTGAGAACTTATAAAATGATATGGAACTTTTCAGATCCTTTATATATGTTAAGAGAGAATGTTATGATTTAACTCCATTTAAAAATTAATCTGAAGTTTGGTTTTCATAAAACGTTTCGAAATGCAGGTTTCAGTAAAAAATCATAATATATTATACACCAGTTTGTACTAGTTTTGATCAAAAAACAAAAATAAATCGAGGACTGTTCGAAATGCTATCAAAATTTGCATATCCTTTCTATTTGTTACGAGGGAAGGTTGTGATGGAAGTCCATGCCAAAAATCATCTCAACATTAGATTCTATGAAACTTTTCAAAATGCAAGTTTCGGTCAAAAAATCATGATATATTATACATTGGTTTGTACTAATTTTGGTCAAAAAATAAAATAAATCGAGGATTGTTAGAAATGCTACGAAACTTTTCATATCCATTATATTGTTACGAGGGAAGGTTATGTGGGAAGTCCTTGCAATAAATCATCTCAAAATTAGATTCTATGAATTTTTTCGAAATGCAAGTTTCTGTCAAAAATCATAGTTTATTATACACTAGGTTGTACTAGTTTCGGTCAAAAAATTAAATTAAGTTGAGGACTTATAAAATGATATGGAACTTTTCACATCCTTTATATATGTTAAGAGAGAAGGTTATGATTTAACTCCATGTAAAAAATATTCTGAAATTTGTTTTTCATGAAACGTTTCGAAATGCAGGTTTAAGTAAAAAATCATAATATATTATACACCAGTTTGTACTAGTTTCGGTCAAAAAATAAAAATAAATAGAGGTATGTTCGAAATGCTATCAAAATTTGCATATCCTTTCTATATGTTACGAGGGAAGGTTGTGATGGAAGTCCATGCAAAAAATCATCTCAACATTAGATTCTATGAAACTTTTCAAAATGCAAGTTCGGTCAAAAAATCATGATATATTATACACTAGTTTGTACTAATTTTGATCAAAAAATAAAATAAATCGAGGAATGTTAGAAATGCTATGAAACTTTTCATATCCATTATATTGTTACGAGGGAAGGTTATGTGGGAAGTCCTTGCAATAAATCATCTCAAAATTAGATTCTATGATTTTTTCCGAAATGCAAGTTTCTGTCAAAAATCATAGTTTATTATACACCAGGTTGTACTAGTTTAGGTCAAAAAATTAAATTAAGTTGAGGACTTATAAAATGATATGGAGCTTTTCACATACTTTATATATGTTAAGAGAGAAGGTTATGATTGAACTCCAAGTAAAAAATAATCTGAAATTTGGTTTTCATGAAACTTTTCAAAATGCAAGTTTCAGTAAAAAATCATAATATATTATACACCAGTTTGATCTTTTTTCGGTCAAAAAATAAAAATAAATCGAGGACTGTTCGAAATGCTATCAAAATTTGCATATCCTTTCTATATGTTACGAGGGAAGGTTGTGATGGAAGTCCATGCAAAAAATCATCTCAACATTAGATTCTATGAAACTTTTCAAAATGCAAGTTTCGGTCAAAATATCATGATATATTATACACTAGTTTGTACTAATTTTGGTCAAAAAATAAAATAAATCGAGGATTGTTAGAAATTCTACGAAACTTTTCATGTCCATTATATTGTTACGAGTGAAGGTTATATGGGAAGTCCCTGCAATAAATCATCTCAAAATTAGATTCTATGAATTTTTTTGAAATGCAAGTTTTTGTCAAAAATCATAGTTTATTATACACTAGGTTGTACTAGTTTCGGTCAAAAAATTAAATTAAGTTGAGGACTTATAAAATGATATGGAACTTTTTAGATCCTTTATATATGTTAAGAGAGAAGGTTATGATTTAACTCCATGTAAAAAATATTCTGAAATTTGGTTTTCATGAAACTTTTCGAAATGCAGGTTAAGTAAAAAATCATAATATATTATACACCAGTTTGTACTAGTTTCGGTCAAAAAATAAAACTAAATAGAGGACTGTTCGAAATGCTATCAAAATTTGCATATCCTTTCTATATGTTACGAGGGATGGTTGTGATGGAAGTCCATGCAAAAAATCATCTCAACATTAGATTCTATGAAACTTTACAAAATGCAAGTTTCGGTCAAAAAATCATGATATATTATACACTAGTTTGTACTAATTTTGATCAAAAAATAAAATAAATCGAGGATTGTTAGAAATGCTACGAAACTTTTCATATCCATTATATTGTTACGAGGGAAGGTTATGTGCGAAGTCCTTGCAATAAATTATCTCAAAATTAGATTCTATGATTTTTTTCGAAATGCAAGTTTCTGTCAAAAATCATAGTTTATTATACACTAGGTTGTACTAGTTTAGGTCAAAAAATTAAATTAAGTTGAGGACTTATAAAATGATATGGAACTTTTCACATCCTTTATATATGTTAAGAGAGAAGGTTATGATTGAACTCCATGTAAAAAATAATCTGAAATTTGGTTTTCATGAAACTTTTCGAAATGCAAGTTTCAGTAAAAAATCATAATATATTATACACCAGTTTGTACTAGTTTCGGTCAAAAAATTAAAATAAATCGAGGACTGTTCGAAATGCTATCAAAATTTGCATATCCTTTCTATATGTTACGAGGGAAGGTTGTGATGGAAGTCCATGCCAAAAATCATCTCAACATTAGATTCTATGAAACTTTTCAAAATGCAAGTTTCAGTCAAAAAATCATGATATATTATACACTGGTTTGTACTAATTTTGGTCAAAAAATAAAATAAATCGAGGATTGTTAGAAATGCTACGAAACTTTTCATATCCATTATATTGTTACGAGGGAAGGTTATGTGGGAAGTCCTTGCAATAAATCATCTCAAAATTAGATTCTATGATTTTTTTTGAAATGCAAGTTTCTGTCAAAAATCATAGTTTATTATACACTGGGTTGTACTAGTTTAGGTCAAAAAATTAAATTAAGTTGAGAACTTATAAAATGATATGGAACTTTTCAGATCCTTTATATATGTTAAGAGAGAATGTTATGATTTAACTCCATTTAAAAATTAATCTGAAGTTTGGTTTTCATAAAACGTTTCGAAATGCAGGTTTCAGTAAAAAATCATAATATATTATACACCAGTTTGTACTAGTTTTGATCAAAAAACAAAAATAAATCGAGGACTGTTCGAAATGCTATTAAAATTTGCATATCCTTTCTATTTGTTACGAGGGAAGGTTGTGATGGAAGTCCATGCCAAAAATCATCTCAACATTAGATTCTATGAAACTTTTCAAAATGCAAGTTTCGGTCAAAAAATCATGATATATTATACATTGGTTTGTACTAATTTTGGTCAAAAAATAAAATAAATCGAGGATTGTTAGAAATGCTACGAAACTTTTCATATCCATTATATTGTTACGAGGGAAGGTTATGTAGGAAGTCCTTGCAATAAATCATCTCAAAATTAGATTCTATGAATTTTTTCGAAATGCAAGTTTCTGTCAAAAATCATAGTTTATTATACACTAGGTTGTACTAGTTTCGGTCAAAAAATTAAATTAAGTTGAGGACTTATAAAATGATATGGAACTTTTCACATCCTTTATATATGTTAAGAGAGAAGGTTATGATTTAACTCCATGTAAAAAATATTCTGAAATTTGTTTTTCATGAAACGTTTCGAAATGCAGGTTTAAGTAAAAAATCATAATATATTATACACCAGTTTGTACTAGTTTCGGTCAAAAAATAAAAATAAATAGAGGTATGTTCGAAATGCTATCAAAATTTGCATATCCTTTCTATATGTTACGAGGGAAGGTTGTGATGGAAGTCCATGCAAAAAATCATCTCAACATTAGATTCTATGAAACTTTTCAAAATGCAAGTTCGGTCAAAAAATCATGATATATTATACACTAGTTTGTACTAATTTTGATCAAAAAATAAAATAAATCGAGGAATGTTAGAAATGCTACGAAACTTTTCATATCCATTATATTGTTACGAGGGAAGGTTATGTGGGAAGTCCTTGCAATAAATCATCTCAAAATTAGATTCTATGATTTTTTCCGAAATGCAAGTTTCTGTCAAAAATCATAGTTTATTATACACCAGGTTGTACTAGTTTAGGTCAAAAAATTAAATTAAGTTGAGGACTTATAAAATGATATGGAGCTTTTCACATACTTTATATATGTTAAGAGAGAAGGTTATGATTGAACTCCAAGTAAAAAATAATCTGAAATTTGGTTTTCATGAAACTTTTCAAAATGCAAGTTTCAGTAAAAAATCATAATATATTATACACCAGTTTGATCTTTTTTCGGTCAAAAAATAAAAATAAATCGAGGACTGTTCGAAATGCTATCAAAATTTGCATATCCTTTCTATATGTTACGAGGGAAGGTTGTGATGGAAGTCCATGCAAAAAATCATCTCAACATTAGATTCTATGAAACTTTTCAAAATGCAAGTTTCGGTCAAAATATCATGATATATTATACACTAGTTTGTACTAATTTTGGTCAAAAAATAAAATAAATCGAGGATTGTTAGAAATTCTACGAAACTTTTCATGTCCATTATATTGTTACGAGTGAAGGTTATGTGGGAAGTCCCTGCAATAAATCATCTCAAAATTAGATTCTATGAATTTTTTTGAAATGCAAGTTTTTGTCAAAAATCATAGTTTATTATACACTAGGTTGTACTAGTTTCGGTCAAAAAATTAAATTAAGTTGAGGACTTATAAAATGATATGGAACTTTTTAGATCCTTTATATATGTTAAGAGAGAAGGTTATGATTTAACTCCATGTAAAAAATATTCTGAAATTTGGTTTTCATGAAACTTTTCGAAATGCAGGTTAAGTAAAAAATCATAATATATTATACACCAGTTTGTACTAGTTTCGGTCAAAAAATAAAACTAAATAGAGGACTGTTCGAAATGCTATCAAAATTTGCATATCCTTTCTATATGTTACGAGGGATGGTTGTGATGGAAGTCCATGCAAAAAATCATCTCAACATTAGATTCTATGAAACTTTACAAAATGCAAGTTTCGGTCAAAAAATCATGATATATTATACACTAGTTTGTACTAATTTTGATCAAAAAATAAAATAAATCGAGGATTGTTAGAAATGCTACGAAACTTTTCATATCCATTATATTGTTACGAAGGAAGGTTATGTGCGAAGTCCTTGCAATAAATTATCTCAAAATTAGATTCTATGATTTTTTTCGAAATGCAAGTTTCTGTCAAAAATCATAGTTTATTATACACTAGGTTGTACTAGTTTAGGTCAAAAAATTAAATTAAGTTGAGGACTTATAAAATGATATGGAACTTTTCACATCCTTTATATATGTTAAGAGAGAAGGTTATGATTGAACTCCATGTAAAAAATAATCTGAAATTTGGTTTTCATGAAACTTTTCGAAATGCAAGTTTCAGTAAAAAATCATAATATATTATACACCAGTTTGTACTAGTTTCGGTCAAAAAATTAAAATAAATCGAGGACTGTTCGAAATGCTATCAAAATTTTCATATCCTTTATATATGTTACGAGGGAAGGTTGTGATGGAAGTCCATGCTAAAAATCATCTCAACATTAGATTCTATGAAACTTTTCAAAATGCAAGTTTCGGTCAAAAAATCAAGATATATTATACACTAGTTTGTACTAATTTTGATCAAAAAATAAAATAAATCGAGGATTGTTAGAAATGCTACCAAACTTTTCATATCCATTATATTGTTACGAGGGAAGGTTATGCGGGAAGTCCTTGCAATAAATATCTCAAAATTAGATTCTTTGATTTTTTTCGAAATGCAAGTTTCTGTCAAAAATCATAGTTTATTATACACTAGGTTGTACTAGTTTCGGTCAAAAAATTAAATTATGTTGAGGACTTATATAATGATATGGAACTTTTTAGATCCTTTATATATGTTAAGAGAGAAGGTTATGATTTAACTCCATGTAAAAAATATTCTGAAATTTGGTTTTCATGAAACTTTTCGAAATGCAGGTTAAGTAAAAAATCATAATATATTATACACCAATTTGTACTAGTTTCGGTCAAAAAATAAAACTAAATAGAGGACTGTTCGAAATGCTATCAGAATTTGCATATCCTTTCTATATGTTACGAGGGATGGTTGTGATGGAAGTCCATGCAAAAAATCATCTCAACATTAGATTCTATGAAACTTTACAAAATGCAAGTTTCGGTCAAAAAATCATGATATATTATACACTAGTTTGTACTAATTTTGATCAAAAAATAAAATAAATCGAGGATTGTTAGAAATGCTACGAAACTTTTCATATCCATTATATTGTTACGAGGGAAGGTTATGTGCGAAGTCCTTGCAATAAATTATCTCAAAATTAGATTCTATGATTTTTTTCGAAATGCAAGTTTCTGTCAAAAATCATAGTTTATTATACACTAGGTTGTACTAGTTTAGGTCAAAAAATTAAATTAAGTTGAGGACTTATAAAATGATATGGAACTTTTCACATCCTTTATATATGTTAAGAGAGAAGGTTATGATTGAACTCCATGTAAAAAATAATCTGAAATTTGGTTTTCATGAAACTTTTCGAAATGCAAGTTTCAGTAAAAAATCATAATATATTATACACCAGTTTGTACTAGTTTCGGTCAAAAAATTAAAATAAATCGAGGACTGTTCGAAATGCTATCAAAATTTTCATATCCTTTATATATGTTACGAAGGAAGGTTGTGATGGAAGTCCATGCTAAAAATCATCTCAACATTAGATTCTATGAAACTTTTCAAAATGCAAGTTTCGGTCAAAAAATCAAGATATATTATACACTAGTTTGTACTAATTTTGATCAAAAAATAAAATAAATCAAGGATTGTTAGAAATGCTACCAAACTTTTCATATCCATTATATTGTTACGAGGGAAGGTTATGCGGGAAGTCCTTGCAATAAATCATCTCTAAATTAGATTCTATGATTTTTTTCGAAATGCAAGTTTCTGTCAAAAATCATAGTTTATTATACACTAGGTTGTACTAGTTTAGGTCAAAAAATTAAATTAAGTTGAGGACTTATAAAATGATATGGATCTTTTCAGATCCTTTATATATGTTAAGAGAGAAGGTTATGGTTTAACTCCATGTAAAAAATAATCTGAAATTTGGTTTTCATGAAACGTTTCGAAATGCAGGTTTCAGTAAAAAATCATAATATATTATACACCAGTTTGTACTAGTTTCGGTCAAAAAATAAAAATAAATCGAGGACTGTTCGAAATGCTATCAAAATTTGCATATCCTTTATATATGTTACGAGGGAAGGTTGTGATGGAAGTCCATGCAAAAAATCATCTCAACATTAGATTCTATGAAACTTTTCAAAATGCAAGTTTCGGTCAAAAAATCATGATATATTATACACTAGTTTGTACTAATTTTGGTCAAAAAATAAAATAAATCGAGGATTGTTAGAAAAGCTACGAACTTTTTCATATCCATTATATTGTTACGAGGGAAGGTTATGTGGGAAGTCCTTGCAATAAATCATCTCAAAATTAGATTCTATGATTTTTTTTCGAAATGCAAGTTTCTATCAAAAATCATAGTTTATTATACACTAGGTTGTACTAGTTTCGGTCAAAAAATTAAATTAAGTTAAGGACTTATAAAATGATATGGAACTTTTCACATCCTTTATATATGTTAAGAGAGAAGGTTATGATTGAACTCCATGTAAAAAATAATCTGAAATTTGGTTTTCATGAAACTTTTCAAAATGCAAGTTTCAGTAAAAAATCATAATATATTATACACCAGTTTGTACTAGTTTCGGTCAAAAAATAAAATAAATAGAGGACTGTTCGAAATGCTATCAAAATTTGCATATCCTTTCTATATGTTACGAGGGAAGGTTGTGATGGAAGTCCATGCAAAAAATCATCTCAACATTAGATTCTATGAAACTTTACAAAATGCAAGTTTCGGTAGAAAAATCATGATATATTATACACTAGTTTGTACTAATTTTGATCAAAAAATAAAATAAATCGAGGATTGTTAGAAATGCTACGAAACTTTTCATATCCATTATATTGTTACGAGGGAAGGTTATGTGCGAAGTCCTTGCAATAAATCATCTCAAAATTAGATTCTATGATTTTTTTCGAAATGCAAGTTTCTATCAAAAATCATAGTTTATTATACACTAGGTTGTACTAGTTTAGGTCAAAAAATTAAATTAAGTTGAGGACTTATAAAATGATATGGTGCTTTTCACATCCTTTATATATGTTAAGAGAGAAGGTTATGATTGAACTCCATGTAAAAAATAATCTGAAATTTGGTTTTCATGAAACTTTTCGAAATGCAAGTTTCAGTAAAAAATCATAATATATTATACACCAGTTTGTACTAGTTTCAGTCAAAAAATTAAAATAAATCGATGACTGTTCGAAATGCTATCAAAATTTTCATATCCTTTATATATGTTACGAGGGAAGGTTGTGATGGAAGTCCATGCTAAAAATCATCTCAACATTAGATTCTATAAAACTTTTCAAAATGCAAGTTTCGGTCAAAAAATCAAGATATATTATACACTAGTTTGTACTAATTTTGATCAAAAAATAAAATAAATCGAGGATTGTTAGAAATGCTACCAAAATTTTCATATCCATTATATTGTTACGAGGGAAGGTTATGCGGGAAGTCCTTGCAATAAATCATCTCAAAATTAGATTCTATGATTTTTTTCGAAATGCAAGTTTCTGTCAAAAATCATAGTTTATTATACACTAGGTTGTACTAGTTTAAGTCAAAAAATTAAATTAAGTTGAGGACTTATAAAATGATATGGATCTTTTCAGATCCTTTATATATGTTAAGAGAGAAGGTTATGGTTTAACTCCATGTAAAAAATAATCTGAAATTTGGTTTTCATGAAACGTTTCGAAATGCAGGTTTCAGTAAAAAATCATAATATATTATACACCAGTTTGTACTAGTTTCGGTCAAAAAATAAAAATAAATCGAGGACTGTTCGAAATGCTATCAAAATTTGCATATCCTTAATATATGTTACGAGGGAAGTTTGTGATGGAAGTCCATGCAAAAAATCATCTCAACATTAGATTCTATGAAACTTTTCAAAATGCAAGTTTCGGTCAAAAAATCATGATATATTATACACTAGTTTGTACTAATTTTGGTCAAAAAATAAAATAAATCGAGGATTGTTAGAAAAGCTACGAAACTTTTCATATCCATTATATTGTTACGAGGGAAGGTTATGTGGGAAGTCCTTGCAATAAATCATCTCAAAATTAGATTCTATGATTTTTTTTCGAAATGCAAGTTTCTATCAAAAATCATAGTTTATTATACACTAGGTTGTACTAGTTTCGGTCAAAAAATTAAATTAAGTTAAGGACTTATAAAATGATATGGAACTTTTCACATCCTTTATATATGTTAAGAGAGAAGGTTATGATTAAACTCCATGTAAAAAATATTCTGAAATTTGGTTTTCATGAAACTTTTCAAAATGCAAGTTTCAGTAAAAAATCATAATATATTATACACCAGTTTGTACTTGTTCCGGTCAAAAAATAAAACTAAATAGAGGACTGTTCGAAATTCTATCAAAATTTGCATATCCTTTCTATATGTTACGAGGGAAGGTTGTGATGGAAGTCCATGCAAAAAATCATCTCAACATTAGATTCTATGAAACTTTACAAAATGCAAGTTTCGGTCGAAAAATCATGATATATTATACACTAGTTTGTACTAATTTTGATCAAAAAATAAAATAAATCGAGGATTGTTAGAAATGCTACGAAACTTTTCATATCCATTATATTGTTACGAGGGAAGGTTATGTGCGAAGTCCTTGCAATAAATCATCTCAAAATTAGGTTCTATGATTTTTTTCGAAATGCAAGTTTCTGTCAAAAATCATAGTTTATTATACACTAGGTTGTACTAGTTTAGGTCAAAAAATTAAATTAAGTTGAGGACTTATAAAATGATATGGAACTTTTCAGATCCTTTATATATGTTAAAAGAGAAGTTTACGATTTAACTCCATGTAAAAAATAATCTGAAATTTGGTTTTCATGAAACGTTTCGAAATGCAGGTTTCAGTAAAAAATCATAATATATTATACACCAGTTTGTACTAGTTTCGGTCAAAAAATTAAAATAAATCGAGGACTGTTCGAAATGCTATCAAAATTTTCATATCCTTTATATATGTTACGAGGGAAGGTTGTGATGGAAGTCCAAGCAAAAAATCATCTCAACATTAGATTCTATGAAACTTTTCAAAATGCAAGTTTCGGTCAAAAAATCAAGATATATTATACACTAGTTTGTACTAATTTTGAACAAAAAATAAAATAAATCAAGGATTGTTAGAAATGCTACCAAACTTTTCATATCCATTATATTGTTACGAGGGAAGGTTATGCGGGAAGTCCTTGCAATAAATCATCTCAAAATTAGATTCTATGATTTTTTTCGAAATGCAAGTTTCTGTCAAAAATCATAGTTTATTATACACTAGGTTGTACTAGTTTGGGTCAAAAAATTAAATTAAGTTGAGGACTTATAAAATGATATGGATCTTTTCAAATCCTTTATATATGTTAAGAGAGAAGGTTATGGTTTAACTCCATGAAAAAAATAATCTGAAATTTGGTTTTCATGAAACGTTTCGAAATGCAGGTTTCAGTAAAAAATCATAATATATTATACACCAGTTTGTACTAGTTTCGTTCAAAAAATAAAAATAAATCGAGGACTGTTCGAAATGCTATCAAAATTTGCATATCCTTAATATATGTTACGAGGGAAGGTTGTGATGGAAGTCCATGCAAAAAATCATCTCAACATTAGATTCTATGAAACTTTTCAAAATGCAAGTTTCGGTCAAAAAATCATGATATATTATACACTAGTTTATACTAATTTTGGTCAAAAAATAAAATAAATCGAGGATTGTTAGAAAAGCTACGAAACTTTTCATATCCATTATATTGTTACGAGGGAAGGTTATGTGGGAAGTCCTTGCAATAAATCATCTCAAAATTAGATTCTATGATTTTTTTTCGAAATGCAAGTTTCTATCAAAAATCATAGTTTATTATACACTAGGTTGTACTAGTTTCGGTCAAAAAATTAAATTAAGTTAAGGACTTATAAAATGATATGGAACTTTTCACATCCTTTATATATGTTAAGAGAGAAGGTTATGATTGAACTCCATGTAAAAAATAATCTGAAATTTGGTTTTCATGAAACTTTTCAAAATGCAAGTTTCAGTAAAAAATCATAATATATTATACACCAGTTTGTACTAGTTCCGGTCAAAAACTAAAACTAAATAGAGGACTGTTCGAAATGCTATCAAAATTTGCATATCCTTTCTATATGTTACGAGGGAAGGTTGTGATGGAAGTCCATGCAAAAAATCATCTCAACATTAGATTCTATGAAACTTTACAAAATGCAAGTTTCGTTCGAAAAATCATGATATATTATACACTAGTTTATACTAATTTTGATCAAAAAATAAAATAAATCGAGGATTGTTAGAAATGCTACGAAACTTTTCATATCCATTATATTGTTACGAGGGAAGGTTATGTGCGAAGTCCTTGCAATAAATCATCTCAAAATTAGATTCTATGATTTTTTTCGAAATGCAAGTTTCTGTCAAAAATCATAGTTTATTATACACTAGGTTGTACTAGTTTAGGTCAAAAAATTAAATTAAGTTGAGGACTTATAAAATGATATGGAACTTTTCAGATCCTTTATATATGTTAAGAGAGAAGTTTACGATTTAACTCCATGTAAAAAATAATCTGAAATTTGGTTTTCATGAAACGTTTCGAAATGCAGGTTTCAGTAAAAAATCATAATATATTATACACCAGTTTGTACTAGTTTCGATCAAAAAATTAAAATAAATCGAGGACTGTTCAAAATGCTATCAAAATTTTCATATCCTTTATATATGTTACGAGGGAAGGTTGTGATGGAAGTCCATGCAAAAAATCATCTCAACATTAGATTCTATGAAACTTTTCAAAATGCAAGTTTCGGTCAAAAAATCAAGATATATTATACACTAGTTTGTACTAATTTTGATCAAAAAATAAAATAAATCAAGGATTGTTAGAAATGCTACCAAACTTTTCATATCCATTATATTGTTACGAGGGAAGGTTATGCGGGAAGTCATTGCAATAAATCATCTCAAAATTAGATTCTATGATTTTTTTCGAAATGCAAGTTTCTGTCAAAAATCATAGTTTATTATACACTAGGTTGTACTAGTTTAGGTCAAAAAATTAAATTAAGTTGAGGACTTATAAAATGATATGGATCTTTTCAGATCCTTTATATATGTTAAGAGAGAAGGTTATGGTTTAACTCCATGTAAAAAATAATCTGAAATTTGGTTTTCATGAAACGTTTCGAAATGCAGGTTTCAGTAAAAAATCATAATATATTATACACCAGTTTGTACTAGTTTCGGTCAAAAAATAAAAATAAATCGAGGACTGTTCGAAATGCTATCAAAATTTGCATATCCTTAATATATGTTACGAGGGAAGGTTGTGATGGAAGTCCATGCAAAAAATCATCTCAACATTAGATTCTATGAAACTTTTCAAAATGCAAGTTTCGGTCTAAAAATCATGATATATTATACACTAGTTTGTACTAATTTTGGTCAAAAAATAAAATAAATCGAGGATTGTTAGAAAAGCTACGAAACTTTTCATATCCATTATATTGCTACGAGGGAAGGTTATGTGGGAAGTCCTTGCAATAAATCATCTCAAAATTAGATTCTATGATTTTTTTTCGAAATGCAAGTTTCTATCAAAAATCATAGTTTATTATACACTAGGTTGTACTAGTTTCGGTCAAAAAATTAAATTAAGTTAAGGACTTATAAAATGATATGGAACTTTTCACATCCTTTATATATGTTAAGAGAGAAGGTTATGATTGAACTCCATGTAAAAAATAATCTAAAATTTGGTTTTCATGAAACTTTTCAAAATGCAAGTTTCAGTAAAAAATCATAATATATTATACACCAGTTTGTACTAGTTCCGGTCAAAAAATAAAACTAAATAGAGGACTGTTCGAAATGCTATCAAAATTTGCATATCCTTTCTATATGTTACGAGGGAAGGTTGTGATGGAAGTCCATGCAAAAAATCATCTCAACATTAGATTCTATGAAACTTTACAAAATGCAAGTTTCGGTCGAAAAATCATGATATATTATACACTAGTTTGTACTAATTTTGATCAAAAAATAAAATAAATCGAGGATTGTTAGAAATGCTACGAAACTTTTCATATCCATTATATTGTTACGAGGGAAGGTTATGTGCGAAGTCCTTGCAATAAATCATCTCAAAATTAGATTCTATGATTTTTTTCGAAATGCAAGTTTCTGTCAAAAATCATAGTTTATTATACACTAGGTTGTACTAGTTTAGGTCAAAAAATTAAATTAAGTTAAGGACTAATAAAATGATATGGAACTTTTCAGATCCTTTATATATGTTAAGAGAGAAGTTTACGATTTAACTCCATGTAAAAAATAATCTGAAATTTGGTTTTCATGAAACGTTTCGAAATGCAGGTTTCAGTAAAAAATCATAATATATTATACACCAGTTTGTACTAGTTTCGGTCAAAAAATTAAAATAAATCGAGGACTGTTCAAAATGCTATCAAAATTTTCATATCCTTTATATATGTTACGAGGGAAGGTTGTGATGGAAGTCCATGCAAAAAATCATCTCAACATTAGATTCTATGAAACTTTTCAAAATGCAAGTTTCGGTCAAAAAATCAAGATATATTATACACTAGTTTGTACTAATTTTGATCAAAAAATAAAATAAATCAAGGATTGTTAGAAATGCTACCAAACTTTTCATATCCATTATATTGTTACGAGGGAAGGTTATGCGGGAAGTCCTTGCAATAAATCATCTCAAAATTAGATTCTATGATTTTTTTCGAAATGCAAGTTTCTGTCAAAAATCATAGTTTATTATACACTAGGTTGTACTAGTTTAGGTCAAAAAATTAAATTAAGTTGAGGACTTATAAAATGATATGGATCTTTTCAGATCCTTTATATATGTTAAGAGAGAAGGTTATGGTTTAACTCCATGTAAAAAATAATCTGAAATTTGGTTTTCATGAAACGTTTCGAAATGCAGGTTTCAGTAAAAAATCATAATATATTATACACCAGTTTGTACTAGTTTCGGTCAAAAAATAAAAATAAATCGAGGACTGTTCGAAATGCTATCAAAATTTGCATATCCTTAATATATGTTACGAGGGAAGGTTGTGATGGAAGTCCATGCAAAAAATCATCTCAACATTAGATTCTATGAAACTTTTCAAAATGCAAGTTTCGGTCTAAAAATCATGATATATTATACACTAGTTTGTACTAATTTTGGTCAAAAAATAAAATAAATCGAGGATTGTTAGAAAAGCTACGAAACTTTTCATATCCATTATATTGCTACGAGGGAAGGTTATGTGGGAAGTCCTTGCAATAAATCATCTCAAAATTAGATTCTATGATTTTTTTTCGAAATGCAAGTTTCTATCAAAAATCATAGTTTATTATACACTAGGTTGTACTAGTTTCGGTCAAAAAATTAAATTAAGTTAAGGACTTATAAAATGATATGGAACTTTTCACATCCTTTATATATGTTAAGAGAGAAGGTTATGATTGAACTCCATGTAAAAAATAATCTAAAATTTGGTTTTCATGAAACTTTTCAAAATGCAAGTTTCAGTAAAAAATCATAATATATTATACACCAGTTTGTACTAGTTCCGGTCAAAAAATAAAACTAAATAGAGGACTGTTCGAAATGCTATCAAAATTTGCATATCCTTTCTATATGTTACGAGGGAAGGTTGTGATGGAAGTCCATGCAAAAAATCATCTCAACATTAGATTCTATGAAACTTTACAAAATGCAAGTTTCGGTCGAAAAATCATGATATATTATACACTAGTTTGTACTAATTTTGATCAAAAAATAAAATAAATCGAGGATTGTTAGAAATGCTACGAAACTTTTCATATCCATTATATTGTTACGAGGGAAGGTTATGTGCGAAGTCCTTGCAATAAATCATCTCAAAATTAGATTCTATGATTTTTTTCGAAATGCAAGTTTCTGTCAAAAATCATAGTTTATTATACACTAGGTTGTACTAGTTTAGGTCAAAAAATTAAATTAAGTTAAGGACTAATAAAATGATATGGAACTTTTCAGATCCTTTATATATGTTAAGAGAGAAGTTTACGATTTAACTCCATGTAAAAAATAATCTGAAATTTGGTTTTCATGAAACGTTTCGAAATGCAGGTTTCAGTAAAAAATCATAATATATTATACACCAGTTTGTACTAGTTTCGGTCAAGAAATTAAAATAAATCGAGGACTGTTCGAAATGCTATCAAAATTTTCATATCCTTTATATATGTTACGAGGGAAGGTTGTGATGGAAGTCCATGCAAAAAATCATCTCAACATTAGATTCTATGAAACTTTTCAAAATGCAAGTTTCGGTCAAAAAATCAAGATATATTATACACTAGTTTGTACTAATTTTGATCAAAAAATAAAATAAATCAAGGATTGTTAGAAATGCAACCAAACTTTTCATATCCATTATATTGTTACGAGGGAAGGTTATGCGGGAAGTCCTTTCAATAAATCATCTCAAAATTAGATTCTATGATTTTTTTCGAAATGCAAGTTTCTGTCAAAAATCATAGTTTATTATACACTAGGTTGTACTAGTTTAGGTCAAAAAATTAAATTAAGTTGAGGACTTATAAAATGATATGGATCTTTTCAGATCCTTTATATATGTTAAGAGAGAAGGTTATGGTTTAACTCCATGTAAAAAATAATCTGAAATTTGGTTTTCATGAAACGTTTCGAAATGCAGGTTTCAGTAAAAAATCATAATATATTATACACCAGTTTGTACTAGTTTCGGTCAAAAAATAAAAATAAATCGAGGACTATTCGAAATGCTATCAAAATTTGCATATCCTTTATATACGTTACGAGGGAAGTTTGTGATGGAAGTCCATGCAAAAAATCATCTCAACATTAGATTCTATGAAACTTTTCAAAATGCAAGTTTCGGTCAAAAAATCATGATATATTATACACTAGTTTGTACTAATTTTGGTCAAAAAATAAAATAAATCGAGGATTGTTAGAAAAGCTAAGAAACTTTTCATATCCATTATATTGTTACGAGGGAAGGTTATGTGGGAAGCCCTTGCAATAAATCATCTCAAAATTAGATTCTATGATTTTTTTTCGAAATGCAAGTTTCTATCAAAAATCATAGTTTATTATACACTAGGTTGTACTAGTTTCGGTCAAAAAATTAAATTAAGTTAAGGACTTATAAAATGATATGGAACTTTTCACATCCTTTATATATGTTAAGAGAGAAGGTTATGATTGAACTCCATGTAAAAAATAATCTGAAATTTGGTTTTCATGAAACGTTTCGAAATGCAAGTTTCAGTAAAAAATCATAATATATTATACACCAGTTTGTACTAGTTTCAGTCAAAAAATAAAAATAAATCGATGACTGTTCGAAATGCTATCAAAATTTGCATATCCTTTCTATATGTTACGAGGGAAGGTTGTGATGGAAGTCCATGCAAAAAATCATCTCAACATTAGATTCTATGAAACTTTTCAAAATGCAAGTTTCGGTCGAAAAATCATGATATATTATACACTAGTTTGTACTAATTTTGATCAAAAAATAAAATAAATCGAGAATTGTTAGAAATGCTACCAAACTTTTCATATCCATTATATTGTTACGAGGGAAGGTTATGTGGGAAGTCCTTGCAATAAATCATCTCAAAATTAGATTCTATGATTTTTTTCGAATTGCAAGTTTCTGTCAAAAATCATAGTTTATTATACACTAGGTTGTACTAGTTTAGGTCAAAAAATTAAATTAAGTTGAGGACTTATAAAATGATATGGAACTTTTCAGCTCCTTTATATATGTTAAGAGAGAAGGTTATGATTTAACTCCATGTAAAAAATAATCTGAAATTTGGTTTTCATGAAACGTTTCGAAATGCAGGTTTCAGTAAAAAATCATAATATATTATACACCAGTTTTTACTAGTTTCGGTCAAAAAATTAAAATAAATCGAGGACTGTTCGAAATGCTATCAAAATTTGCATATCCTTTCTATATGTTACGAGGGAAGGTTGTGATGGAAGTCCATGCAAAAAATCATCTCAACATTAGATTCTATGAAACTTTTCAAAATGCAAGTTTCGGTCAAAAAATCATGATATATTATACACTAGTTTGTACTAATTTTGGTCAAAAAAGAAAATAAATCGAGGATTGTTAGAAATGCCACGAAACTTTTCATATCCATATATTGTTATGAGGGAAGGTTATGTGGGAAGTCCTTGCAATAAATAATCACAAAATTAGATTCTATGATTTTTTTCGAAATGCAAGTTTCTGTCAAAAATCATAGTTTATTATACACTAGGTTGTACTAGTTTAGGTCAAAAAATTAAATTAAGTTGAGGACTTATAAAATGATATCGAACTTTTCAGATCCTTTATATATGTTAAGAGAGAAGGTTATGATTTAACTCCATGTAAAAAATAATCTGAAATTTGGTTTTCATGAAACGTTTCGAAATGCAGGTTTCAGTAAAAAATCATAATATATTATACACCAATTTGTACTAGTTTCGGTCAAAAAATAAAAATAAATCGAGTACTATTCGAAATGCTCTCAAAATTTGCATATCCTTTCTATATGTTACGAGGGAAGGTTGTGATGGAAGTCCATGCAAAATATCATCTCAACATTAGATTCTATGAAACTTTTCAAAATGCAAGTTTCGGTCAAAAAATCATGATATATTATACACTAGTTTGTACTAATTTTGGTCAAAAAATAAAATAAATCGAGGATTGTTAGAAATGCTACGAAACTTTTCATGTCCATTATATTGTTACGAGGGAAGGTTATGTGGGAAGTCCTTGCAATAAATCATCTCAAAACTAGATTCTATGATTTTTTTTCGAAATGCAAGTTTCTGTAAAAAATCATAGTTTATTATACACTAGGTTGTACTAGTTTAGGTCAAAAAATTAAATTAAGTTGAGGACTTATAAAATGATATGGAACTTTTCACATCCTTTATATATGTTAAGAGAGAAGGTTATGATTGAACTCCATGTAAAAAATAATCTGAAATTTGGTTTTCAGGAAACGTTTCGAAATGCAGGTTTCAGTAAAAAATCATAATATATTATACACCAGTTTGTACTAGTTTCGGTCAAAAAATAAAAATAAATGGAGGACTATTCGAAATGCTATCAAAATTTGCATATCCTTTCTATATGTTACGAGGGAAGGTTGTGATGGAAGTCCATGCAAAAAATCATCTCAACATTAGATTCTATGAAACTTTTCAAAATGCAAGTTTCGGTCAAAAAATCATGATATATTATACACTAGTTTGTACTAATTTTGGTCAAAAAATAAAATAAATCGAGGATTGTTAGAAAAGCTACGAAACTTTTCATATCCATTATATTGTTACGAGGGAAGGTTATGTGGGAAGTCCTTGCAATAAATCATCTCAAAATTAGATTCTATGATTTTTTTTCGAAATGCAAGTTTCTATCAAAAATCATAGTTTATTATACACTAGGTTGTACTAGTTTCGGTCAAAAAATTAAATTAAGTTAAGGACTTATAAAATGATATGGAACTTTTCACATCCTTTATATATGTTAAGAGAGAAGGTTATGATCGAACTCCATGTAAAAAATAATCTGAAATTTGGTTTTCATGAAACATTTCGAAATGCAAGTTTCAGTAAAAAATCATAATATATTATACACCAGTTTATACTAGTTTCGGTCAAAAAATAAAAATAAATCGATGACTGTTCGAAATGCTATCAAAATTTGCATATCCTTTCTATATGTTACGAGGGAAGGTTGTGATGGAAGTCCATGCAAAAAATCATCTCAACATTAGATTCTATGAAACTTTTCAAAATGCAAGTTTCGGTCGAAAAATCATGATATATTATACACTAGTTTGTACTAATTTTGATCAAAAAATAAAATAAATCGAGGATTGTTAGAAATGCTACCAAACTTTTCATATCCATTATATTGTTACGAGGGAAGGTTATGTGGGAAGTCCTTGCAATAAATCATCTCAAAATTAGATTCTATGATTTTTTTCGAATTGCAAGTTTCTGTCAAAAATCATAGTTTATTATACACTAGGTTGTACTAGTTTAGGTCAAAAAATTAAATTAAGTTGAGGACTTATAAAATGATATGGAACTTTTCAGATCCTTTATATATGTTAAGAGAGAAGGTTATGATTTAACTCCATGTAAAAAATAATCTGAAATTTGGTATTCATGAAACGTTTCGAAATGCAGGTTTCAGTAAAAAATCATAATATATTATACACCAGTTTGTACTAGTTTCGGTCAAAAAATAAAAATAAATCGAGGACTATTCGAAATGCTATCAAAATTTACATATCCTTTCTATATGTTACGAGGGAAGGTTGTGATGGAAGTCCATGCAAAAAATCATCTCAACATTAGATTCTATGAAACTTTTCAAAATGCAAGTTTCGGTCAAAAAATCATGATATATTATACACTAGTTTGTACTAATTTTGGTCAAAAAATAAAATAAATCGAGGATTGTTAGAAATGCTACGAAACTTTTCATGTCCATTATATTGTTACGAGGGAAGGTTATGTGGGAAGTCCTTGCAATAAATCATCTCAAAACTAGATTCTATGATTTTTTTTCGAAATGCAAGTTTCTGTAAAAAATCATAGTTTATTATACACTAGGTTGTACTAGTTTAGGTCAAAAAATTAAATTAAGTTGAGGACTTATAAAATGATATGGAACTTTTCACATCCTTTATATATGTTAAGAGAGAAGGTTATGATTGAACTCCATGTAAAAAATAATCTGAAATTTGGTTTTCAGGAAACGTTTCGAAATGCAGGTTTCAGTAAAAAATCATAATATATTATACACCAGTTTGTACTAGTTTCGGTCAAAAAATAAAAATAAATGGAGGACTATTCGAAATGCTATCAAAATTTGCATATCCTTTCTATATGTTACGAGGGAAGGTTGTGATGGAAGTCCATGCAAAAAATCATCTCAACATTAGATTCTATGAAACTTTTCAAAATGCAAGTTTCGGTCAAAAAATCATGATATATTATACACTAGTTTGTACTAATTTTGGTCAAAAAATAAAATAAATCGAGGATTGTTAGAAAAGCTACGAAACTTTTCATATCCATTATATTGTTACGAGGGAAGGTTATGTGGGAAGTCCTTGCAATAAATCATCTCAAAATTAGATTCTATGATTTTTTTTCGAAATGCAAGTTTCTATCAAAAATCATAGTTTATTATACACTAGGTTGTACTAGTTTCGGTCAAAAAATTAAATTAAGTTAAGGACTTATAAAATGATATGGAACTTTTCACATCCTTTATATATGTTAAGAGAGAAGGTTATGATCGAACTCCATGTAAAAAATAATCTGAAATTTGGTTTTCATGAAACATTTCGAAATGCAAGTTTCAGTAAAAAATCATAATATATTATACACCAGTTTATACTAGTTTCGGTCAAAAAATAAAAATAAATCGATGACTGTTCGAAATGCTATCAAAATTTGCATATCCTTTCTATATGTTACGAGGGAAGGTTGTGATGGAAGTCCATGCAAAAAATCATCTCAACATTAGATTCTATGAAACTTTTCAAAATGCAAGTTTCGGTCGAAAAATCATGATATATTATACACTAGTTTGTACTAATTTTGATCAAAAAATAAAATAAATCGAGGATTGTTAGAAATGCTACCAAACTTTTCATATCCATTATATTGTTACGAGGGAAGGTTATGTGGGAAGTCCTTGCAATAAATCATCTCAAAATTAGATTCTATGATTTTTTTCGAATTGCAAGTTTCTGTCAAAAATCATAGTTTATTATACACTAGGTTGTACTAGTTTAGGTCAAAAAATTAAATTAAGTTGAGGACTTATAAAATGATATGGAACTTTTCAGATCCTTTATATATGTTAAGAGAGAAGGTTATGATTTAACTCCATGTAAAAAATAATCTGAAATTTGGTATTCATGAAACGTTTCGAAATGCAGGTTTCAGTAAAAAATCATAATATATTATACACCAGTTTGTACTAGTTTCGGTCAAAAAATAAAAATAAATCGAGGACTATTCGAAATGCTATCAAAATTTACATATCCTTTCTATATGTTACGAGGGAAGGTTGTGATGGAAGTCCATGCAAAAAATCATCTCAACATTAGATTCTATGAAACTTTTCAAAATGCAAGTTTCGGTCAAAAAATCATGATATATTATACACTAATATGTACTAATTTTGGTCAAAAAATAAAATAAATCGAGGATTGTTAGAAATGCTACGAAACTTTTCATGTCCATTATATTGTTACGAGGGAAGGTTATGTGGGAAGTCCTTGCAATAAATCATCTCAAAATTAGATTCTATGATTTTTTTTCGAATTGCAAGTTTCTGTCAAAAATCATAGTTTATTATACACTAGGTTGTACTAGTTTAGGTCAAAAAATTAAATTAAGTTGAGGACTTATAAAATGATATGGAACTTTTCAGATCCTTTATATATGTTAAGAGAGAAGGTTATGATTTAACTCCATGTAAAAAATAATCTGAAATTTGGTATTCATGAAACGTTTCGAAATGCAGGTTTCAGTAAAAAATCATAATATATTATACACCAGTTTGTACTAGTTTCGGTCAAAAAATAAAAATAAATCGAGGACTATTCGAAATGCTATCAAAATTTACATATCCTTTCTATATGTTACGAGGGAAGGTTGTGATGGAAGTCCATGCAAAAAATCATCTCAACATTAGATTCTATGAAACTTTTCAAAATGCAAGTTTCGGTCAAAAAATCATGATATATTATACACTAATATGTACTAATTTTGGTCAAAAAATAAAATAAATCGAGGATTGTTAGAAATGCTACGAAACTTTTCATGTCCATTATATTGTTACGAGGGAAGGTTATGTGGGAAGTCCTTGCAATAAATCATCTCAAAATTAGATTCTATGATTTTTTTTCGAATTGCAAGTTTCTGTCAAAAATCATAGTTTATTATACACTAGGTTGTACTAGTTTAGGTCAAAAAATTAAATTAAGTTGAGGACTTATAAAATGATATGGAACTTTTCAGATCCTTTATATATGGTAAGAGAGAAGGTTATGATTTAACTCCATGTAAAAAATAATCTGAAATTTGGTTTTCATGAAACGTTTCGAAATGCAGGTTTCAGTAAAAAATCATAATATATTATACACCAGTTTGTACTAGTTTCGGTCAAAAAATAAAAATAAATCGAGGACTATTCGAAATGCTATCAAAATTTACATATCCTTGCTATATGTTACGAGGGAAGTTTGTGATGGAAGTCCATGCAAAAAATCATCTCAACATTAGATTCTATGAAACTTTTCAAAATGCAAGTTTCGGTCAAAAAATCATGATATATTATACAATAGTATGTACTAATTTTGGTCAAAAAATAAAATAAATCGAGGATTGTTAGAAATGCGACGAAACTTTTCATGTCCATTATATTGTTACGAGGGAAGGTTATGTGGGAAGTCCTTGCAATAAATCATCTCAAAATTAGATTCTATGATTTTTTTCGAAATGCAAGTTTCTGTCAAAAATCATAGTTTATTATACACTAGGTTGTACTAGTTTAGGTCAAAAAATTAAATTAAGTTGAGGACTTATAAAATGATATGGAACTTTTCAGATCCTTTATATATGTTAAGAGAGAAGGTTATGATTTAACTCCATGTAAAAAATAATCTGAAATTTGGTTTTCATGAAACGTTTCGAAATGCAGGTTTCAGTAAAAAATCATAATATATTATACACCAGTTTGTACTAGTTTCGGTCAAAAAATAAAAATAAATCGAGGACTATTCGAAATGCTATCAAAATTTGCATATCCTTTCTATATGTTACGAGGGAAGGTTGTGATGGAAGTCCATGCAAAAAATCATCTCAACATTAGATTCTATGAAACTTTTCAAAATGCAAGTTTCGGTCAAAAAATCATGATATATTATACACTAGTTTGTACTAATTTTGGTCAAAAAATAAAATAAATCGAGGATTGTTAGAAAAGCTACGAAACTTTTCATATCCATTATATTGTTACGAGGGAAGGTTATGTGGGAAGTCCTTGCAATAAATCATCTCAAAACTAGATTCTATGATTTTTTTCGAAATGCAAGTTTCTGTAAAAAATCATAGTTTATTATACACTAGGTTGTACTAGTTTAGGTCAAAAAATTAAATTAAGTTGAGGACTTATAAAATGATATGGAACTTTTCACATCATTTATATATGTTAAGAGAGAAGGTTATGATTGAACTCCATGTAAAAAATAATCTGAAATTTGGTTTTCAGGAAACGTTTCGAAATGCAGGTTTCAGTAAAAAATCATAATATATTATACACCAGTTTGTACTAGTTTCGGTCAAAAAATAAAAATAAATGGAGGACTATTCGAAATGCTATCAAAATTTGCATATCCTTTCTATATGTTACGAGGGAAGGTTGTGATGGAAGTCCATGCAAAAAATCATCTCAACATTAGATTCTATGAAACTTTTCAAAATGCAAGTTTCGGTCAAAAAATCATGATATATTATACACTAGTTTGTACTAATTTTGGTCAAAAAATAAAATAAATCGAGGATTGTTAGAAAAGCTACGAAACTTTTCATATCCATTATATTGTTACGAGGGAAGGTTATGTGGGAAGTCCTTGCAATAAATCATCTCAAAATTAGATTCTATGATTTTTTTTCGAAATGCAAGTTTCTATCAAAAATCATAGTTTATTATACACTAGGTTGTACTAGTTTCGGTCAAAAAATTAAATTAAGTTAAGGACTTATAAAATGATATGGAACTTTTCACATCCTTTATATATGTTAAGAGAGAAGGTTATGATCGAACTCCATGTAAAAAATAATCTGAAATTTGGTTTTCATGAAACGTTTCGAAATGCAAGTTTCAGTAAAAAATCATAATATATTATACACCAGTTTATACTAGTTTCGGTCAAAAAATAAAAATAAATCGATGACTGTTCGAAATGCTATCAAAATTTGCATATCCTTTCTATATGTTACGAGGGAAGGTTGTGATGGAAGTCCATGCAAAAAATCATCTCAACATTAGATTCTATGAAACTTTTCAAAATGCAAGTTTCGGTCGAAAAATCATGATATATTATACACTAGTTTGTACTAATTTTGATCAAAAAATAAAATAAATCGAGGATTGTTAGAAATGCTACCAAACTTTTCATATCCATTATATTGTTACGAGGGAAGGTTATGTGGGAAGTCCTTGCAATAAATCATCTCAAAATTAGATTCTATGATTTTTTTCGAATTGCAAGTTTCTGTCAAAAATCATAGTTTATTATACACTAGGTTGTACTAGTTTAGGTCAAAAAATTAAATTAAGTTGAGGACTTATAAAATGATATGGAACTTTTCAGATCCTTTATATATGTTAAGAGAGAAGGTTATGATTTAACTCCATGTAAAAAATAATCTGAAATTTGGTATTCATGAAACGTTTCGAAATGCAGGTTTCAGTAAAAAATCATAATATATTATACACCAGTTTGTACTAGTTTCGGTCAAAAAATAAAAATAAATCGAGGACTATTCGAAATGCTATCAAAATTTACATATCCTTTCTATATGTTACGAGGGAAGGTTGTGATGGAAGTCCATGCAAAAAATCATCTCAACATTAGATTCTATGAAACTTTTCAAAATGCAAGTTTCGGTCAAAAAATCATGATATATTATACACTAATATGTACTAATTTTGGTCAAAAAATAAAATAAATCGAGGATTGTTAGAAATGCTACGAAACTTTTCATGTCCATTATATTGTTACGAGGGAAGGTTATGTGGGAAGTCCTTGCAATAAATCATCTCAAAATTAGATTCTATGATTTTTTTTCGAATTGCAAGTTTCTGTCAAAAATCATAGTTTATTATACACTAGGTTGTACTAGTTTAGGTCAAAAAATTAAATTAAGTTGAGGACTTATAAATGATATGGAACTTTTCAGATCCTTTATATATGGTAAGAGAGAAGGTTATGATTTAACTCCATGTAAAAAATAATCTGAAATTTGGTTTTCATGAAACGTTTCGAAATGCAGGTTTCAGTAAAAAATCATAATATATTATACACCAGTTTGTACTAGTTTCGGTCAAAAAATAAAAATAAATCGAGGACTATTCGAAATGCTATCAAAATTTACATATCCTTTCTATATGTTACGAGGGAAGGTTGTGATGGAAGTCCATGCAAAAAATCATCTCAACATTAGATTCTATGAAACTTTTCAAAATGCAAGTTTCGGTCAAAAAATCATGATATATTATACAATAGTATGTACTAATTTTGGTCAAAAAATAAAATAAATCGAGGATTGTTAGAAATGCTACGAAACTTTTCATGTCCATTATATTGTTACGAGGGAAGGTTATGTGGGAAGTCCTTGCAATAAATAATCTCAAAATTAGATTCTATGATTTTTTTCGAATTGCAAGTTTCTGTCAAAAATCATAGTTTATTATACACTAGGTTGTACTAGTTTAGGTCAAAAAATTAAATTAAGTTGAGGACTTATAAAATGATATGGAACTTTTCAGATCCTTTATATATGTTAAGAGAGAAGGTTATGATTTAACTCCATGTAAAAAATAATCTGAAATTTGGTTTTCATGAAACGTTTCGAAATGCAGGTTTCAGTAAAAAATCATAATATATTATACACCAGTTTGTACTAGTTTCGGTCAAAAAATAAAAATAAATCGAGGACTGTTCGAAATGCTATCAAAATTTGCATATCCTTTATATATGTTACGAGGGAAGGTTGTGATGGAAGTCCATGCAAAAAATCATCTCAACATTAGATTCTATGAAACTTTTCAAAATGCAAGTTTCGGTCAAAATATCATGATATATTATACACTAGTTTGTACTAATTTTGGTCAAAAAATAAAATAAATCGAGGATTGTTAGAAATGCAAAGAAACTTTTCATATCCATTATATTGTTACGAGGGAAGGTTATGTGGGAAGTCCTTGCAATAAATCATCTCAAAATTAGATTCTATGATTTTTTTTCGAATTGCAAGTTTCTGTCAAAAATCATAGTTTATTATACACTAGGTTGTACTAGTTTAGGTCAAAAAATTAAATTAAGTTGAGGACTTATAAATGATATGGAACTTTTCAGATCCTTTATATATGGTAAGAGAGAAGGTTATGATTTAACTCCATGTAAAAAATAATCTGAAATTTGGTTTTCATGAAACGTTTCGAAATGCAGGTTTCAGTAAAAAATCATAATATATTATACACCAGTTTGTACTAGTTTCGGTCAAAAAATAAAAATAAATCGAGGACTATTCGAAATGCTATCAAAATTTACATATCCTTTCTATATGTTACGAGGGAAGGTTGTGATGGAAGTCCATGCAAAAAATCATCTCAACATTAGATTCTATGAAACTTTTCAAAATGCAAGTTTCGGTCAAAAAATCATGATATATTATACCCTAGTTTGTACTAATTTTGGTCAAAAAATAAAATAAATCGAGGATTGTTAGAAATGCTACGAAACTTTTCATGTCCATTATATTGTTACGAGGGAAGGTTATGTGGGAAGTCCTTGCAATAAATCATCTCAAAACTAGATTCTATGATTTTTTTCGAAATGCAAGTTTCTGTCAAAAATCATAGTTTATTATACACTAGGTTGTACTAGTTTAGGTCAAAAAATTAAATTAAGTTGAGGACTTATAAAATGATATGGAACTTTTCAGATCCTTTATATATGTTAAGAGAGAAGGTTATGATTGAACTCCATGTAAAAAATAATCTGAAATTTGGTTTTCATGAAACTTTTCAAAATGCAGGTTTCAGTAAAAAATCATAATATATTATACACCAGTTTGTACTAGTTTCGGTCAAAAAATAAAAATAAATCGAGGACTGTTCGAAATGCTATCAAAATTTGCATATCCTTTCTATATGTTACGAGGGAAGGTTGTGATGGAAGTCCATGCAAAAAATCATCTCAACATTAGATTCTATGAAACTTTTCAAAATGCAAGTTTCGGTCAAAAAATCATGATATATTATACACTAGTTTGTACTAATTTTGATCAAAAAATAAAATAAATCGAGGATTGTTAGAAATGCTAAGAAACTTTTCATATCCATTATATTGTTACGAGGGAAGGTTATGTGGGAAGTCCTTGCAATAAATCATCTCAAAATTAGATTCTATGATTTTTTTCGAAATGCAAGTTTCTGTCAAAAATCATAGTTTATTATACACTAGGTTGTACTAGTTTAGGTCAAAAAATTAAATTAAGTTGAGGACTTATAAAATGATATGGAACTTTTCAGATCCTTTATATATGTTAAGAGAGAAGGTTATGATTTAACTCCATGTAAAAAATAATCTGAAATTTGGTTTTCATGAAACGTTTCGAAATGCAGGTTTCATTAAAAAATCATAATATATTATACACCAGTTTGTACTAGTTTCGGTCAAAAAATAAAAATAAATCGAGGACTATTTGAAATGCTCTCAAAATTTGCATATCCTTTCTATATGTTACGAGGGAAGGTTGTGATGGAAGTCCATGCAAAAAATCATCTCAACATTAGATTCTATGAAACTTTTCAAAATGCAAGTTTCGGTCAAAAAATCATGATATATTATACCCTAGTTTGTACTAATTTTGGTCAAAAAATAAAATAAATCGAGGATTGTTAGAAATGCTACGAAACTTTTCATGTCCATTATATTGTTACGAGGGAAGGTTATGTGGGAAGTCCTTGCAATAAATCATCTCAAAACTAGATTCTATGATTTTTTTCGAAATGCAAGTTTCTGTCAAAAATCATAGTTTATTATACACTAGGTTGTACTAGTTTAGGTCAAAAAATTAAATTAAGTTGAGGACTTATAAAATGATATGGAACTTTTCAGATCCTTTATATATGTTAAGAGAGAAGGTTATGATTGAACTCCATGTAAAAAATAATCTGAAATTTGGTTTTCATGAAACTTTTCAAAATGCAGGTTTCAGTAAAAAATCATAATATATTATACACCAGTTTGTACTAGTTTCGGTCAAAAAATAAAAATAAATCGAGGACTGTTCAAAATGCTATCAAAATTTGCATATCCTTTCTATATGTTACGAGGGAAGGTTGTGATGGAAGTCCATGCAAAAAATCATCTCAACATTAGATTCTATGAAACTTTTCAAAATGCAAGTTTCGGTCAAAAAATCATGATATATTATACACTAGTTTGTACTAATTTTGATCAAAAAATAAAATAAATCGAGGATTGTTAGAAATGCTAAGAAACTTTTCATATCCATTATATTGTTACGAGGGAAGGTTATGTGGGAAGTCCTTGCAATAAATCATCTCAAAATTAGATTCTATGATTTTTTTCGAAATGCAAGTTTCTGTCAAAAATCATAGTTTATTATACACTAGGTTGTACTAGTTTAGGTCAAAAAATTAAATTAAGTTGAGGACTTATAAAATGATATGGAACTTTTCAGATCCTTTATATATGTTAAGAGAGAAGGTTATGATTTAACTCCATGTAAAAAATAATCTGAAATTTGGTTTTCATGAAACGTTTCGAAATGCAGGTTTCATTAAAAAATCATAATATATTATACACCAGTTTGTACTAGTTTCGGTCAAAAAATAAAAATAAATCGAGGACTATTCGAAATGCTCTCAAAATTTGCATATCCTTTCTATATGTTACGAGGGAAGGTTGTGATGGAAGTCCATGCAAAAAATCATCTCAACATTAGATTCTATGAAACTTTTCAAAATGCAAGTTTCGGTCAAAAAATCATGATATATTATACCCTAGTTTGTACTAATTTTGGTCAAAAAATAAAATAAATCGAGGATTGTTAGAAATGCTACGAAACTTTTCATGTCCATTATATTGTTACGAGGGAAGGTTATGTGGGAAGTCCTTGCAATAAATCATCTCAAAACTAGATTCTATGATTTTTTTCGAAATGCAAGTTTCTGTCAAAAATCATAGTTTATTATACACTAGGTTGTACTAGTTTAGGTCAAAAAATTAAATTAAGTTGAGGACTTATAAAATGATATGGAACTTTTCAGATCCTTTATATATGTTAAGAGAGAAGGTTATGATTGAACTCCATGTAAAAAATAATCTGAAATTTGGTTTTCATGAAACTTTTCAAAATGCAGGTTTCAGTAAAAAATCATAATATATTATACACCAGTTTGTACTAGTTTCGGTCAAAAAATAAAAATAAATCGAGGACTGTTCAAAATGCTATCAAAATTTGCATATCCTTTCTATATGTTACGAGGGAAGGTTGTGATGGAAGTCCATGCAAAAAATCATCTCAACATTAGATTCTATGAAACTTTTCAAAATGCAAGTTTCGGTCCAAAAATCATGATATATTATACACTAGTTTGTACTAATTTTGATCAAAAAATAAAATAAATCGAGGATTGTTAGAAATGCTACGAAACTTTTCATGTCCATTATATTGTTACGAGGGAAGGTTATGTGGGAAGTCCTTGCAATAAATAATCTCAAAATTAGATTCTATGATTTTTTTCGAATTGCAAGTTTCTATCAAAAATCATAGTTTATTATACACTAGGTTGTACTAGTTTAGGTCAAAAAATTAAATTAAGTTGAGGACTTATAAAATGATATGGAACTTTTCAGATCCTTTATATATGTTAAGAGAGAAGGTTATGATTTAACTCCATGTAAAAAATAATCTGAAATTTGGTTTTCATGAAACGTTTCGAAATGCAGGTTTCAGTAAAAAATCATAATATATTATACACCAGTTTGTACTAGTTTCGGTCAAAAAATAAAAAATAAATCGAGGACTGTTCGAAATGCTATCAAAATTTGCATATCCTTTATATATGTAACGAGGGAAGGTTGTGATGGAAGTCCATGCAAAAAATCATCTCAACATTAGATTCTATGAAACTTTTCAAAATGCAAGTTTCGGTCAAAAAATCATGATATATTATACACTAGTTTGTACTAATTTTGATCAAAAAATAAAATAAATCGAGGATTGTTAGAAATGCTAAGAAACTTTTCATATCCATTATATTGTTACGAGGGAAGGTTATGTGGGAAGTCCTTGCAATAAATCATCTCAAAATTAGATTCTATGATTTTTTTCGAAATGCAAGTTTCTGTCAAAAATCATAGTTTATTATACACTAGGTTGTACTAGTTTAGGTCAAAAAATTAAATTAAGTTGAGGACTTATAAAATGATATGGAACTTTTCAGATCCTTTATATATGTTAAGAGAGAAGGTTATGATTTAACTCCATGTAAAAAATAATCTGAAATTTGGTTTTCATGAAACGTTTCGAAATGCAGGTTTCATTAAAAAATCATAATATATTATACACCAGTTTGTACTAGTTTCGGTCAAAAAATAAAAATAAATCGAGGACTATTCGAAATGCTCTCAAAATTTGCATATCCTTTCTATATGTTACGAGGGAAGGTTGTGATGGAAGTCCATGCAAAAAATCATCTCAACATTAGATTCTATGAAACTTTTCAAAATGCAAGTTTCGGTCAAAAAATCATGATATATTATACCCTAGTTTGTACTAATTTTGGTCAAAAAATAAAATAAATCGAGGATTGTTAGAAATGCTACGAAACTTTTCATGTCCATTATATTGTTACGAGGGAAGGTTATGTGGGAAGTCCTTGCAATAAATCATCTCAAAACTAGATTCTATGATTTTTTTCGAAATGCAAGTTTCTGTCAAAAATCATAGTTTATTATACACTAGGTTGTACTAGTTTAGGTCAAAAAATTAAATTAAGTTGAGGACTTATAAAATGATATGGAACTTTTCAGATCCTTTATATATGTTAAGAGAGAAGGTTATGATTGAACTCCATGTAAAAAATAATCTGAAATTTGGTTTTCATGAAACTTTTCAAAATGCAGGTTTCAGTAAAAAATCATAATATATTATACACCAGTTTGTACTAGTTTCGGTCAAAAAATAAAAATAAATCGAGGACTGTTCAAAATGCTATCAAAATTTGCATATCCTTTCTATATGTTACGAGGGAAGGTTGTGATGGAAGTCCATGCAAAAAATCATCTCAACATTAGATTCTATGAAACTTTTCAAAATGCAAGTTTCGGTCCAAAAATCATGATATATTATACACTAGTTTGTACTAATTTTGATCAAAAAATAAAATAAATCGAGGATTGTTAGAAATGCTACGAAACTTTTCATGTCCATTATATTGTTACGAGGGAAGGTTATGTGGGAAGTCCTTGCAATAAATAATCTCAAAATTAGATTCTATGATTTTTTTCGAATTGCAAGTTTCTATCAAAAATCATAGTTTATTATACACTAGGTTGTACTAGTTTAGGTCAAAAAATTAAATTAAGTTGAGGACTTATAAAATGATATGGAACTTTTCAGATCCTTTATATATGTTAAGAGAGAAGGTTATGATTTAACTCCATGTAAAAAATAATCTGAAATTTGGTTTTCATGAAACGTTTCGAAATGCAGGTTTCAGTAAAAAATCATAATATATTATACACCAGTTTGTACTAGTTTCGGTCAAAAAATAAAAAATAAATCGAGGACTGTTCGAAATGCTATCAAAATTTGCATATCCTTTATATATGTAACGAGGGAAGGTTGTGATGGAAGTCCATGCAAAAAATCATCTCAACATTAGATTCTATGAAACTTTTCAAAATGCAAGTTTCGGTCAAAAAATCATGATATATTATACACTAGTTTGTACTAATTTTGATCAAAAAATAAAATAAATCGAGGATTGTTAGAAATGCTAAGAAACTTTTCATATCCATTATATTGTTACGAGGGAAGGTTATGTGGGAAGTCCTTGCAATAAATCATCTCAAAATTAGATTCTATGATTTTTTTCGAAATGCAAGTTTCTGTCAAAAATCATAGTTTATTATACACTAGGTTGTACTAGTTTAGGTCAAAAAATTAAATTAAGTTGAGGACTTATAAAATGATATGGAACTTTTCAGATCCTTTATATATGTTAAGAGAGAAGGTTATGATTTAACTCCATGTAAAAAATAATCTGAAATTTGGTTTTCATGAAACGTTTCGAAATGCAGGTTTCATTAAAAAATCATAATATATTATACACCAGTTTGTACTAGTTTCGGTCAAAAAATAAAAATAAATCGAGGACTATTCGAAATGCTCTCAAAATTTGCATATCCTTTCTATATGTTACGAGGGAAGGTTGTGATGGAAGTCCATGCAAAAAATCATCTCAACATTAGATTCTATGAAACTTTTCAAAATGCAAGTTTCGGTCAAAAAATCATGATATATTATACCCTAGTTTGTACTAATTTTGGTCAAAAAATAAAATAAATCGAGGATTGTTAGAAATGCTACGAAACTTTTCATGTCCATTATATTGTTACGAGGGAAGGTTATGTGGGAAGTCCTTGCAATAAATCATCTCAAAACTAGATTCTATGATTTTTTTCGAAATGCAAGTTTCTGTCAAAAATCATAGTTTATTATACACTAGGTTGTACTAGTTTAGGTCAAAAAATTAAATTAAGTTGAGGACTTATAAAATGATATGGAACTTTTCAGATCCTTTATATATGTTAAGAGAGAAGGTTATGATTGAACTCCATGTAAAAAATAATCTGAAATTTGGTTTTCATGAAACTTTTCAAAATGCAGGTTTCAGTAAAAAATCATAATATATTATACACCAGTTTGTACTAGTTTCGGTCAAAAAATAAAAATAAATCGAGGACTGTTCAAAATGCTATCAAAATTTGCATATCCTTTCTATATGTTACGTGGGAAGGTTGTGATGGAAGTCCATGCAAAAAATCATCTCAACATTAGATTCTATGAAACTTTTCAAAATGCAAGTTTCGGTCCAAAAATCATGATATATTATACACTAGTTTGTACTAATTTTGATCAAAAAATAAAATAAATCGAGGATTGTTAGAAATGCTACGAAACTTTTCATGTCCATTATATTGTTACGAGGGAAGGTTATGTGGGAAGTCCTTGCAATAAATAATCTCAAAATTAGATTCTATGATTTTTTTCGAATTGCAAGTTTCTATCAAAAATCATAGTTTATTATACACTAGGTTGTACTAGTTTAGGTCAAAAAATTAAATTAAGTTGAGGACTTATAAAATGATATGGAACTTTTCAGATCCTTTATATATGTTAAGAGAGAAGGTTATGATTTAACTCCATGTAAAAAATAATCTGAAATTTGGTTTTCATGAAACGTTTCGAAATGCAGGTTTCAGTAAAAAATCATAATATATTATACACCAGTTTGTACTAGTTTCGGTCAAAAAATAAAAAATAAATCGAGGACTGTTCGAAATGCTATCAAAATTTGCATATCCTTTATATATGTAACGAGGGAAGGTTGTGATGGAAGTCCATGCAAAAAATCATCTCAACATTAGATTCTATGAAACTTTTCAAAATGCAAGTTTCGGTCAAAAAATCATGATATATTATACACTAGTTTGTACTAATTTTGATCAAAAAATAAAATAAATCGAGGATTGTTAGAAATGCTAAGAAACTTTTCATATCCATTATATTGTTACGAGGGAAGGTTATGTGGGAAGTCCTTGCAATAAATCATCTCAAAATTAGATTCTATGATTTTTTTCGAAATGCATGTTTCTGTCAAAAATCATAGTTTATTATACACTAGGTTGTACTAGTTTAGGTCAAAAAATTAAATTAAGTTGAGGACTTATAAAATGATATGGAACTTTTCAGATCCTTTATATATGTTAAGAGAGAAGGTTATGATTTAACTCCATGTAAAAAATAATCTGAAATTTGGTTTTCATGAAACGTTTCGAAATGCAGGTTTCATTAAAAAATCATAATATATTATACACCAGTTTGTACTAGTTTCGGTCAAAAAATAAAAATAAATCGAGGACTATTCGAAATGCTCTCAAAATTTGCATATCCTTTCTATATGTTACGAGGGAAGGTTGTGATGGAAGTCCATGCAAAAAATCATCTCAACATTAGATTCTATGAAACTTTTCAAAATGCAAGTTTCGGTCAAAAAATCATGATATATTATACCCTAGTTTGTACTAATTTTGGTCAAAAAATAAAATAAATCGAGGATTGTTAGAAATGCTACGAAACTTTTCATGTCCATTATATTGTTACGAGGGAAGGTTATGTGGGAAGTCCTTGCAATAAATCATCTCAAAACTAGATTCTATGATTTTTTTCGAAATGCAAGTTTCTGTCAAAAATCATAGTTTATTATACACTAGGTTGTACTAGTTTAGGTCAAAAAATTAAATTAAGTTGAGGACTTATAAAATGATATGGAACTTTTCAGATCCTTTATATATGTTAAGAGAGAAGGTTATGATTGAACTCCATGTAAAAAATAATCTGAAATTTGGTTTTCATGAAACTTTTCAAAATGCAGGTTTCAGTAAAAAATCATAATATATTATACACCAGTTTGTACTAGTTTCGGTCAAAAAATAAAAATAAATCGAGGACTGTTCAAAATGCTATCAAAATTTGCATATCCTTTCTATATGTTACGAGGGAAGGTTGTGATGGAAGTCCATGCAAAAAATCATCTCAACATTAGATTCTATGAAACTTTTCAAAATGCAAGTTTCGGTCAAAAAATCATGATATATTATACACTAGTTTGTACTAATTTTGATCAAAAAATAAAATAAATCGAGGATTGTTAGAAATGCTAAGAAACTTTTCATATCCATTATATTGTTACGAGGGAAGGTTATGTGGGAAGTCCTTGCAATAAATCATCTCAAAATTAGATTCTATGATTTTTTTCGAAATGCAAGTTTCTGTCAAAAATCATAGTTTATTATACACTAGGTTGTACTAGTTTAGGTCAAAAAATTAAATTAAGTTGAGGACTTATAAAATGATATGGAACTTTTCAGATCCTTTATATATGTTAAGAGAGAAGGTTATGATTTAACTCCATGTAAAAAATAATCTGAAATTTGGTTTTCATGAAACGTTTCGAAATGCAGGTTTCATTAAAAAATCATAATATATTATACACCAGTTTGTACTAGTTTCGGTCAAAAAATAAAAATAAATCGAGGACTATTCGAAATGCTCTCAAAATTTGCATATCCTTTCTATATGTTACGAGGGAAGGTTGTGATGGAAGTCCATGCAAAAAATCATCTCAACATTAGATTCTATGAAACTTTTCAAAATGCAAGTTTCGGTCAAAAAATCATGATATATTATACCCTAGTTTGTACTAATTTTGGTCAAAAAATAAAATAAATCGAGGATTGTTAGAAATGCTACGAAACTTTTCATGTCCATTATATTGTTACGAGGGAAGGTTATGTGGGAAGTCCTTGCAATAAATCATCTCAAAACTAGATTCTATGATTTTTTTCGAAATGCAAGTTTCTGTCAAAAATCATAGTTTATTATACACTAGGTTGTACTAGTTTAGGTCAAAAAATTAAATTAAGTTGAGGACTTATAAAATGATATGGAACTTTTCAGATCCTTTATATATGTTAAGAGAGAAGGTTATGATTGAACTCCATGTAAAAAATAATCTGAAATTTGGTTTTCATGAAACTTTTCAAAATGCAGGTTTCAGTAAAAAATCATAATATATTATACACCAGTTTGTACTAGTTTCGGTCAAAAAATAAAAATAAATCGAGGACTGTTCAAAATGCTATCAAAATTTGCATATCCTTTCTATATGTTACGAGGGAAGGTTGTGATGGAAGTCCATGCAAAAAATCATCTCAACATTAGATTCTATGAAACTTTTCAAAATGCAAGTTTCGGTCAAAAAATCATGATATATTATACACTAGTTTGTACTAATTTTGATCAAAAAATAAAATAAATCGAGGATTGTTAGAAATGCTAAGAAACTTTTCATATCCATTATATTGTTACGAGGGAAGGTTATGTGGGAAGTCCTTGCAATAAATCATCTCAAAATTAGATTCTATGATTTTTTTCGAAATGCAAGTTTCTGTCAAAAATCATAGTTTATTATACACTAGGTTGTACTAGTTTAGGTCAAAAAATTAAATTAAGTTGAGGACTTATAAAATGATATGGAACTTTTCAGATCCTTTATATATGTTAAGAGAGAAGGTTATGATTTAACTCCATGTAAAAAATAATCTGAAATTTGGTTTTCATGAAACGTTTCGAAATGCAGGTTTCATTAAAAAATCATAATATATTATACACCAGTTTGTACTAGTTTCGGTCAAAAAATAAAAATAAATCGAGGACTATTCGAAATGCTCTCAAAATTTGCATATCCTTTCTATATGTTACGAGGGAAGGTTGTGATGGAAGTCCATGCAAAAAATCATCTCAACATTAGATTCTATGAAACTTTTCAAAATGCAAGTTTCGGTCAAAAAATCATGATATATTATACCCTAGTTTGTACTAATTTTGGTCAAAAAATAAAATAAATCGAGGATTGTTAGAAATGCTACGAAACTTTTCATGTCCATTATATTGTTACGAGGGAAGGTTATGTGGGAAGTCCTTGCAATAAATCATCTCAAAACTAGATTCTATGATTTTTTTCGAAATGCAAGTTTCTGTCAAAAATCATAGTTTATTATACACTAGGTTGTACTAGTTTAGGTCAAAAAATTAAATTAAGTTGAGGACTTATAAAATGATATGGAACTTTTCAGATCCTTTATATATGTTAAGAGAGAAGGTTATGATTGAACTCCATGTAAAAAATAATCTGAAATTTGGTTTTCATGAAACTTTTCAAAATGCAGGTTTCAGTAAAAAATCATAATATATTATACACCAGTTTGTACTAGTTTCGGTCAAAAAATAAAAATAAATCGAGGACTGTTCAAAATGCTATCAAAATTTGCATATCCTTTCTATATGTTACGAGGGAAGGTTGTGATGGAAGTCCATGCAAAAAATCATCTCAACATTAGATTCTATGAAACTTTTCAAAATGCAAGTTTCGGTCCAAAAATCATGATATATTATACACTAGTTTGTACTAATTTTGATCAAAAAATAAAATAAATCGAGGATTGTTAGAAATGCTACAAAACTTTTCATATCCATTATATTGTTACGAGGGAAGTTTATGTGGGAAGTCCTTGCAATAAATCATCTCAAAATTAGATTCTATGATTTTTTTCGAAATGCAAGTTTCTGTAAAAAATCATAGTTTATTATACACTAGGTTGTACTAGTTTAGGTCAAAAAATTAAATTAAGTTGAGGACTTATAAAATGATATGGAACTTTTCACATCCTTTATATATGTTAAGAGTGAAGGTTATGATTGAACTCCATGTAAAAAATAATCTGAAATTTGGTTTTCATGAAACGTTTCGAAATGCAGGTTTCAGTAAAAAATAATAATATATTATACACCAGTTTGTACTAGTTTCGGTCAAAAAATAAAAATAAATCGAGGACTATTCGAAATGCTATCAAAATTTGCATAACCTTTCTATATGTTACGAGGGAAGGTTGTGATGGAAGTCCATGCAAAAAATCATCTCAACATTAGATTCTATGAAACTTTTCAAAATGCAAGTTTCGGTCAAAAAATCATGATATATTATACACTAGTTTGTACTAATTTTGATCAAAAAATAAAATAAATCGAGGATTGTTAGAAATGCTACGAAACTTTTCATATCCATTATATTGTTACGAGGGAAGTTTATGTGGGAAGTCCTTGCAATAAATCATCTCAAAATTAGATTCTATGATTTTTTTCGAAATGCAAGTTTCTGTCAAAAATCATAGTTTATTATACACTAGGTTGTACTAGTTTAGGTCAAAAAATTAAATTAAGTTGAGGACTTATAAAATGATATGGAACTTTTCAGATCCTTTATATATGTTAAGAGAGAAGGTTATGATTGAACTCCATGTAAAAAATAATCTGAAATTTGGTTTTCATGAAACTTTTCAAAATGCAGGTTTCAGTAAAAAATCATAATATATTATACACCAGTTTGTACTAGTTTCGGTCAAAAAATAAAAATAAATCGAGGACTGTTCGAAATGCTATCAAAATTTGCATATCCTTTCTATATGTTACGAGGGAAGGTTGTGATGGAAGTCCATGCAAAAAATCATCTCAACATTAGATTCTATGAAACTTTTCAAAATGCAAGTTTCGGTCAAAAAATCATGATATATTATACACTAGTTTGTACTAATTTTGGTCAAAAAATAAAATAAATAGAGGATTGTTAGAAATGCTACGAAACTTTTCATGTCCATTATATTGTTACGAGGGAAGGTTATGTGGGAAGTCCTTGCAATAAATCATCTCAAAACTAGATTCTATGATTTTTTTCGAAATGCAAGTTTCTGTCAAAAATCATAGTTTATTATACACTAGGTTGTACTAGTTTAGGTCAAAAAATTAAATTAAGTTGAGGACTTATAAAATGATATGGAACTTTTCAGATCCTTTATATATATGTTAAGAGAGAAGGTTATGATTGAACTCCATGTAAAAAATAATCTGAAATTTGGTTTTCATGAAACTTTTCAAAATGCAGGTTTCAGTAAAAAATCATAATATATTATACACCAGTTTGTACTAGTTTCGGTCAAAAAATAAAAATAAATCGAGGACTGTTCGAAATGCTATCAAAATTTGCATATCCTTTCTATATGTTACGAGGGAAGGTTGTGATGGAAGTCCATGCAAAAAATCATCTCAACATTAGATTCTATGAAACTTTTCAAAATGCAAGTTTCGGTCCAAAAATCATGATATATTATACACTAGTTTGTACTAATTTTGATCAAAAAATAAAATAAATCGAGGATTGTTAGAAATGCTACGAAACTTTTCATATCCATTATATTGTTACGAGGGAAGTTTATGTGGGAAGTCCTTGCAATAAATCATCTCAAAACTAGATTCTATGATTTTTTTCGAAATGCAAGTTTCTGTCAAAAATCATAGTTTATTATACAATAGGTTGTACTAGTTTCGGTCAAAAAATTAAATTTAGTAAAGGATTTATAAAATGATATGGAACTTTTCAGATCCTTTATATATGTTAAGAGAGAAGGTTATGATTTAACTCCATGTAAAAAATAATCTGAAATTTGGTTTTCATGAAACGTTTCGAAATGCAGGTTTCAGTAAACAATCATAATATATTATACACCAGTTTGTACTAGTTTCGGTCAAAAAATAAAAATAAATCGAGGACTATTCCAAATGCTATCAAAATTTGCATATCCTTTCTATATGTAACGAGGGAAGGTTGTGATGGAAGTCCATGCAAAAAATCATCTCAACATTAGATTCTATGAAACTTTTCAAAATGCAAGTTTCGGTCAAAAAATCATGATATATTATACACTAGTTTGTACTAATTTTGATCAAAAAATAAAATAAATCGAGGATTGTTAGAAATGCTAAGAAACTTTTCATATCCATTATATTGTTACGAGGGAAGGTTATGTGGGAAGTCCTTGCAATAAATCATCTCAAAATTAGATTCTATGATTTTTTTCGAAATGCAAGTTTCTGTCAAAAATCATAGTTTATTATACACTAGGTTGTACTAGTTTAGGTCAAAAAATTAAATTAAGTTGAGGACTTATAAAATGATATGGAACTTTTCAGATCCTTTATATATGTTAAGAGAGAAGGTTATGATTTAACTCCATGTAAAAAATAATCTGAAATTTGGTTTTCATGAAACGTTTCGAAATGCAGGTTTCATTAAAAAATCATAATATATTATACACCAGTTTGTACTAGTTTCGGTCAAAAAATAAAAATAAATCGAGGACTATTCGAAATGCTCTCAAAATTTGCATATCCTTTCTATATGTTACGAGGGAAGGTTGTGATGGAAGTCCATGCAAAAAATCATCTCAACATTAGATTCTATGAAACTTTTCAAAATGCAAGTTTCGGTCAAAAAATCATGATATATTATACCCTAGTTTGTACTAATTTTGGTCAAAAAATAAAATAAATCGAGGATTGTTAGAAATGCTACGAAACTTTTCATGTCCATTATATTGTTACGAGGGAAGGTTATGTGGGAAGTCCTTGCAATAAATCATCTCAAAACTAGATTCTATGATTTTTTTCGAAATGCAAGTTTCTGTCAAAAATCATAGTTTATTATACACTAGGTTGTACTAGTTTAGGTCAAAAAATTAAATTAAGTTGAGGACTTATAAAATGATATGGAACTTTTCAGATCCTTTATATATGTTAAGAGAGAAGGTTATGATTGAACTCCATGTAAAAAATAATCTGAAATTTGGTTTTCATGAAACTTTTCAAAATGCAGGTTTCAGTAAAAAATCATAATATATTATACACCAGTTTGTACTAGTTTCGGTCAAAAAATAAAAATAAATCGAGGACTGTTCAAAATGCTATCAAAATTTGCATATCCTTTCTATATGTTATGAGGGAAGGTTGTGATGGAAGTCCATGCAAAAAATCATCTCAACATTAGATTCTATGAAACTTTTCAAAATGCAAGTTTCGGTCCAAAAATCATGATATATTATACACTAGTTTGTACTAATTTTGATCAAAAAATAAAATAAATCGAGGATTGTTAGAAATGCTACGAAACTTTTCATGTCCATTATATTGTTACGAGGGAAGGTTATGTGGGAAGTCCTTGCAATAAATAATCTCAAAATTAGATTCTATGATTTTTTTCGAATTGCAAGTTTCTATCAAAAATCATAGTTTATTATACACTAGGTTGTACTAGTTTAGGTCAAAAAATTAAATTAAGTTGAGGACTTATAAAATGATATGGAACTTTTCAGATCCTTTATATATGTTAAGAGAGAAGGTTATGATTTAACTCCATGTAAAAAATAATCTGAAATTTGGTTTTCATGAAACGTTTCGAAATGCAGGTTTCAGTAAAAAATCATAATATATTATACACCAGTTTGTACTAGTTTCGGTCAAAAAATAAAAAATAAATCGAGGACTGTTCGAAATGCTATCAAAATTTGCATATCCTTTATATATGTAACGAGGGAAGGTTGTGATGGAAGTCCATGCAAAAAATCATCTCAACATTAGATTCTATGAAACTTTTCAAAATGCAAGTTTCGGTCAAAAAATCATGATATATTATACACTAGTTTGTACTAATTTTGATCAAAAAATAAAATAAATCGAGGATTGTTAGAAATGCTAAGAAACTTTTCATATCCATTATATTGTTACGAGGGAAGGTTATGTGGGAAGTCCTTGCAATAAATCATCTCAAAATTAGATTCTATGATTTTTTTCGAAATGCAAGTTTCTGTCAAAAATCATAGTTTATTATACACTAGGTTGTACTAGTTTAGGTCAAAAAATTAAATTAAGTTGAGGACTTATAAAATGATATGGAACTTTTCAGATCCTTTATATATGTTAAGAGAGAAGGTTATGATTTAACTCCATGTAAAAAATAATCTGAAATTTGGTTTTCATGAAACGTTTCGAAATGCAGGTTTCATTAAAAAATCATAATATATTATACACCAGTTTGTACTAGTTTCGGTCAAAAAATAAAAATAAATCGAGGACTATTCGAAATGCTCTCAAAATTTGCATATCCTTTCTATATGTTACGAGGGAAGGTTGTGATGGAAGTCCATGCAAAAAATCATCTCAACATTAGATTCTATGAAACTTTTCAAAATGCAAGTTTCGGTCCAAAAATCATGATATATTATACACTAGTTTGTACTAATTTTGATCAAAAAATAAAATAAATCGAGGATTGTTAGAAATGCTACGAAACTTTTCATGTCCATTATATTGTTACGAGGGAAGGTTATGTGGGAAGTCCTTGCAATAAATAATCTCAAAATTAGATTCTATGATTTTTTTCGAATTGCAAGTTTCTATCAAAAATCATAGTTTATTATACACTAGGTTGTACTAGTTTAGGTCAAAAAATTAAATTAAGTTGAGGACTTATAAAATGATATGTAACTTTTCAGATCCTTTATATATGTTAAGAGAGAAGGTTATGATTTAACTCCATGTAAAAAATAATCTGAAATTTGGTTTTCATGAAACGTTTCGAAATGCAGGTTTCAGTAAAAAATCATAATATATTATACACCAGTTTGTACTAGTTTCGGTCAAAAAATAAAAAATAAATCGAGGACTGTTCGAAATGCTATCAAAATTTGCATATCCTTTATATATGTAACGAGGGAAGGTTGTGATGGAAGTCCATGCAAAAAATCATCTCAACATTAGATTCTATGAAACTTTTCAAAATGCAAGTTTCGGTCAAAAAATCATGATATATTATACACTAGTTTGTACTAATTTTGATCAAAAAATAAAATAAATCGAGGATTGTTAGAAATGCTAAGAAACTTTTCATATCCATTATATTGTTACGAGGGAAGGTTATGTGGGAAGTCCTTGCAATAAATCATCTCAAAATTAGATTCTATGATTTTTTTCGAAATGCAAGTTTCTGTCAAAAATCATAGTTTATTATACACTAGGTTGTACTAGTTTAGGTCAAAAAATTAAATTAAGTTGAGGACTTATAAAATGATATGGAACTTTTCAGATCCTTTATATATGTTAAGAGAGAAGGTTATGATTTAACTCCATGTAAAAAATAATCTGAAATTTGGTTTTCATGAAACGTTTCGAAATGCAGGTTTCATTAAAAAATCATAATATATTATACACCAGTTTGTACTAGTTTCGGTCAAAAAATAAAAATAAATCGAGGACTATTCGAAATGCTCTCAAAATTTGCATATCCTTTCTATATGTTACGAGGGAAGGTTGTGATGGAAGTCCATGCAAAAAATCATCTCAACATTAGATTCTATGAAACTTTTCAAAATGCAAGTTTCGGTCAAAAAATCATGATATATTATACCCTAGTTTGTACTAATTTTGGTCAAAAAATAAAATAAATCGAGGATTGTTAGAAATGCTACGAAACTTTTCATGTCCATTATATTGTTACGAGGGAAGGTTATGTGGGAAGTCCTTGCAATAAATCATCTCAAAACTAGATTCTATGATTTTTTTCGAAATGCAAGTTTCTGTCAAAAATCATAGTTTATTATACACTAGGTTGTACTAGTTTAGGTCAAAAAATTAAATTAAGTTGAGGACTTATAAAATGATATGGAACTTTTCAGATCCTTTATATATGTTAAGAGAGAAGGTTATGATTGAACTCCATGTAAAAAATAATCTGAAATTTGGTTTTCATGAAACTTTTCAAAATGCAGGTTTCAGTAAAAAATCATAATATATTATACACCAGTTTGTACTAGTTTCGGTCAAAAAATAAAAATAAATCGAGGACTGTTCAAAATGCTATCAAAATTTGCATATCCTTTCTATATGTTACGAGGGAAGGTTGTGATGGAAGTCCATGCAAAAAATCATCTCAACATTAGATTCTATGAAACTTTTCAAAATGCAAGTTTCGGTCAAAAAATCATGATATATTATACACTAGTTTGTACTAATTTTGATCAAAAAATAAAATAAATCGAGGATTGTTAGAAATGCTAAGAAACTTTTCATATCCATTATATTGTTACGAGGGAAGGTTATGTGGGAAGTCCTTGCAATAAATCATCTCAAAATTAGATTCTATGATTTTTTTCGAAATGCAAGTTTCTGTCAAAAATCATAGTTTATTATACACTAGGTTGTACTAGTTTAGGTCAAAAAATTAAATTAAGTTGAGGACTTATAAAATGATATGGAACTTTTCAGATCCTTTATATATGTTAAGAGAGAAGGTTATGATTTAACTCCATGTAAAAAATAATCTGAAATTTGGTTTTCATGAAACGTTTCGAAATGCAGGTTTCATTAAAAAATCATAATATATTATACACCAGTTTGTACTAGTTTCGGTCAAAAAATAAAAATAAATCGAGGACTATTCGAAATGCTCTCAAAATTTGCATATCCTTTCTATATGTTACGAGGGAAGGTTGTGATGGAAGTCCATGCAAAAAATCATCTCAACATTAGATTCTATGAAACTTTTCAAAATGCAAGTTTCGGTCAAAAAATCATGATATATTATACCCTAGTTTGTACTAATTTTGGTCAAAAAATAAAATAAATCGAGGATTGTTAGAAATGCTACGAAACTTTTCATGTCCATTATATTGTTACGAGGGAAGGTTATGTGGGAAGTCCTTGCAATAAATCATCTCAAAACTAGATTCTATGATTTTTTTCGAAATGCAAGTTTCTGTCAAAAATCATAGTTTATTATACACTAGGTTGTACTAGTTTAGGTCAAAAAATTAAATTAAGTTGAGGACTTATAAAATGATATGGAACTTTTCAGATCCTTTATATATGTTAAGAGAGAAGGTTATGATTGAACTCCATGTAAAAAATAATCTGAAATTTGGTTTTCATGAAACTTTTCAAAATGCAGGTTTCAGTAAAAAATCATAATATATTATACACCAGTTTGTACTAGTTTCGGTCAAAAAATAAAAATAAATCGAGGACTGTTCAAAATGCTATCAAAATTTGCATATCCTTTCTATATGTTACGAGGGAAGGTTGTGATGGAAGTCCATGCAAAAAATCATCTCAACATTAGATTCTATGAAACTTTTCAAAATGCAAGTTTCGGTCCAAAAATCATGATATATTATACACTAGTTTGTACTAATTTTGATCAAAAAATAAAATAAATCGAGGATTGTTAGAAATGCTACCAAACTTTTCATATCCATTATATTGTTACGAGGGAAGTTTATGTGGGAAGTCCTTGCAATAAATCATCTCAAAATTAGATTCTATGATTTTTTTCGAAATGCAAGTTTCTGTAAAAAATCATAGTTTATTATACACTAGGTTGTACTAGTTTAGGTCAAAAAATTAAATTAAGTTGAGGACTTATAAAATGATATGGAACTTTTCACATCCTTTATATATGTTAAGAGTGAAGGTTATGATTGAACTCCATGTAAAAAATAATCTGAAATTTGGTTTTCATGAAACGTTTCGAAATGCAGGTTTCAGTAAAAAATAATAATATATTATACACCAGTTTGTACTAGTTTCGGTCAAAAAATAAAAATAAATCGAGGACTATTCGAAATGCTATCAAAATTTGCATAACCTTTCTATATGTTACGAGGGAAGGTTGTGATGGAAGTCCATGTAAAAAATCATCTCAACATTAGATTCTATGAAACTTTTCAAAATGCAAGTTTCGGTCAAAAAATCATGATATATTATACACTAGTTTGTACTAATTTTGATCAAAAAATAAAATAAATCGAGGATTGTTAGAAATGCTACGAAACTTTTCATATCCATTATATTGTTACGAGGGAAGTTTATGTGGGAAGTCCTTGCAATAAATCATCTCAAAATTAGATTCTATGATTTTTTTCGAAATGCAAGTTTCTGTCAAAAATCATAGTTTATTATACACTAGGTTGTACTAGTTTAGGTCAAAAAATTAAATTAAGTTGAGGACTTATAAAATGATATGGAACTTTTCAGATCCTTTATATATGTTAAGAGAGAAGGTTATGATTGAACTCCATGTAAAAAATAATCTGAAATTTGGTTTTCATGAAACTTTTCAAAATGCAGGTTTCAGTAAAAAATCATAATATATTATACACCAGTTTGTACTAGTTTCGGTCAAAAAATAAAAATAAATCGAGGACTGTTCGAAATGCTATCAAAATTTGCATATCCTTTCTATATGTTACGAGGGAAGGTTGTGATGGAAGTCCATGCAAAAAATCATCTCAACATTAGATTCTATGAAACTTTTCAAAATGCAAGTTTCGGTCAAAAAATCATGATATATTATACACTAGTTTGTACTAATTTTGGTCAAAAAATAAAATAAATAGAGGATTGTTAGAAATGCTACGAAACTTTTCATGTCCATTATATTGTTACGAGGGAAGGTTATGTGGGAAGTCCTTGCAATAAATCATCTCAAAACTAGATTCTATGATTTTTTTCGAAATGCAAGTTTCTGTCAAAAATCATAGTTTATTATACACTAGGTTGTACTAGTTTAGGTCAAAAAATTAAATTAAGTTGAGGACTTATAAAATGATATGGAACTTTTCAGATCCTTTATATATATGTTAAGAGAGAAGGTTATGATTGAACTCCATGTAAAAAATAATCTGAAATTTGGTTTTCATGAAACTTTTCAAAATGCAGGTTTCAGTAAAAAATCATAATATATTATACACCAGTTTGTACTAGTTTCGGTCAAAAAATAAAAATAAATCGAGGACTGTTCGAAATGCTATCAAAATTTGCATATCCTTTCTATATGTTACGAGGGAAGGTTGTGATGGAAGTCCATGCAAAAAATCATCTCAACATTAGATTCTATGAAACTTTTCAAAATGCAAGTTTCGGTCCAAAAATCATGATATATTATACACTAGTTTGTACTAATTTTGATCAAAAAATAAAATAAATCGAGGATTGTTAGAAATGCTACGAAACTTTTCATATCCATTATATTGTTACGAGGGAAGTTTATGTGGGAAGTCCTTGCAATAAATCATCTCAAAACTAGATTCTATGATTTTTTTCGAAATGCAAGTTTCTGTCAAAAATCATAGTTTATTATACAATAGGTTGTACTAGTTTCGGTCAAAAAATTAAATTTAGTAAAGGACTTATAAAATGATATGGAACTTTTCAGATCCTTTATATATGTTAAGAGAGAAGGTTATGATTTAACTCCATGTAAAAAATAATCTGAAATTTGGTTTTCATGAAACGTTTCGAAATGCAGGTTTCAGTAAACAATCATAATATATTATACACCAGTTTGTACTAGTTTCGGTCAAAAAATAAAAATAAATCGAGGACTATTCCAAATGCTATCAAAATTTGCATATCCTTTCTATATGTTACGAGGGAAGGTTGTGATGGAAGTCCATGCAAAAAATCATCTCAACATTAGATTCTATGAAACTTTTCAAAATGCAAGTTTCGGTCAAAAAATCATGATATATTATACACTAGTTTGTACTAATTTTGGTCAAAAAATAAAATAAATCGAGGATTGTTAGAAATGCTACGAAACTTTTCATGTCCATTATATTGTTACGAGGGAAGGTTATGTGGGAAGTCCTTGCAATAAATCATCTCAAAACTAGATTCTTTGATTTTTTTCGAAATGCAAGTTTCTGTCAAAAATCATAGTTTATTATACACTAGGTTGTACTAGTTTAGGTCAAAAAATTAAATTAAGTTGAGGACCTATAAAATGATATGGAACTTTTCAGATCCTTTATATATGTTAAGAGAGAAGGTTATGATTGAACTCCATGTAAAAAATAATCTGAAATTTGGTTTTCATGAAACTTTTCAAAATGCAGGTTTCAGTAAAAAATCATAATATATTATACACCAGTTTGTACTAGTTTCGGTCAAAAAATAAAAATAAATCGAGGACTGTTCGAAATGCTATCAAAATTTGCATATCCTTTCTATATGTTACGAGGGAAGGTTGTGATGGAAGTCCATGCAAAAAATCATCTCAACATTAGATTCTATGAAACTTTTCAAAATGCAAGTTTCGGTCCAAAAATCATGATATATTATACACTAGTTTGTACTAATTTTGATCAAAAAATAAAATAAATCGAGGATTGTTAGAAATGCTACGAAACTTTTCATATCCATTATATTGTTACGAGGGAAGTTTATGTGGGAAGTCCTTGCAATAAATCATCTCAAAACTAGATTCTATGATTTTTTTCGAAATGCAAGTTTCTGTCAAAAATCATAGTTTATTATACAATAGGTTGTACTAGTTTCGGTCAAAAAATTAAATTTAGTAAAGGACTTATAAAATGATATGGAACTTTTCAGATCCTTTATATATGTTAAGAGAGAAGGTTATGATTTAACTCCATGTAAAAAATAATCTGAAATTTGGTTTTCATGAAACGTTTCGAAATGCAGGTTTCAGTAAACAATCATAATATATTATACACCAGTTTGTACTAGTTTCGGTCAAAAAATAAAAATAAATCGAGGACTATTCCAAATGCTATCAAAATTTGCATATCCTTTCTATATGTTACGAGGGAAGGTTGTGATGGAAGTCCATGCAAAAAATCATCTCAACATTAGATTCTATGAAACTTTTCAAAATGCAAGTTTCGGTCAAAAAATCATGATATATTATACACTAGTTTGTACTAATTTTGGTCAAAAAATAAAATAAATCGAGGATTGTTAGAAATGCTACGAAACTTTTCATGTCCATTATATTGTTACGAGGGAAGGTTATGTGGGAAGTCCTTGCAATAAATCATCTCAAAACTAGATTCTTTGATTTTTTTCGAAATGCAAGTTTCTGTCAAAAATCATAGTTTATTATACACTAGGTTGTACTAGTTTAGGTCAAAAAATTAAATTAAGTTGAGGACCTATAAAATGATATGGAACTTTTCAGATCCTTTATATATGTTAAGAGAGAAGGTTATGATTGAACTCCATGTAAAAAATAATCTGAAATTTGGTTTTCATGAAACTTTTCAAAATGCAGGTTTCAGTAAAAAATCATAATATATTATACACCAGTTTGTACTAGTTTCGGTCAAAAAATAAAAATAAATCGAGGACTGTTCGAAATGCTATCAAAATTTGCATATCCTTTCTATATGTTACGAGGGAAGGTTGTGATGGAAGTCCATGCAAAAAATCATCTCAACATTAGATTCTATGAAACTTTTCAAAATGCAAGTTTCGGTCCAAAAATCATGATATATTATACACTAGTTTGTACTAATTTTGATCAAAAAATAAAATAAATCGAGGATTGTTAGAAATGCTACGAAACTTTTCATATCCATTATATTGTTACGAGGGAAGTTTATGTGGGAAGTCCTTGCAATAAATCATCTCAAAACTAGATTCTATGATTTTTTTCGAAATGCAAGTTTCTGTCAAAAATCATAGTTTATTATACAATAGGTTGTACTAGTTTCGGTCAAAAAATTAAATTTAGTAAAGGACTTATAAAATGATATGGAACTTTTCAGATCCTTTATATATGTTAAGAGAGAAGGTTATGATTTAACTCCATGTAAAAAATAATCTGAAATTTGGTTTTCATGAAACGTTTCGAAATGCAGGTTTCAGTAAACAATCATAATATATTATACACCAGTTTGTACTAGTTTCGGTCAAAAAATAAAAATAAATCGAGGACTATTCCAAATGCTATCAAAATTTGCATATCCTTTCTATATGTTACGAGGGAAGGTTGTGATGGAAGTCCATGCAAAAAATCATCTCAACATTAGATTCTATGAAACTTTTCAAAATGCAAGTTTCGGTCAAAAAATCATGATATATTATACACTAGTTTGTACTAATTTTGGTCAAAAAATAAAATAAATCGAGGATTGTTAGAAATGCTACGAAACTTTTCATGTCCATTATATTGTTACGAGGGAAGGTTATGTGGGAAGTCCTTGCAATAAATCATCTCAAAACTAGATTCTTTGATTTTTTTCGAAATGCAAGTTTCTGTCAAAAATCATAGTTTATTATACACTAGGTTGTACTAGTTTAGGTCAAAAAATTAAATTAAGTTGAGGACCTATAAAATGATATGGAACTTTTCAGATCCTTTATATATGTTAAGAGAGAAGGTTATGATTGAACTCCATGTAAAAAATAATCTGAAATTTGGTTTTCATGAAACTTTTCAAAATGCAGGTTTCAGTAAAAAATCATAATATATTATACACCAGTTTGTACTAGTTTCGGTCAAAAAATAAAAATAAATCGAGGACTGTTCGAAATGCTATCAAAATTTGCATATCCTTTCTATATGTTACGAGGGAAGGTTGTGATGGAAGTCCATGCAAAAAATCATCTCAACATTAGATTCTATGAAACTTTTCAAAATGCAAGTTTCGGTCCAAAAATCATGATATATTATACACTAGTTTGTACTAATTTTGATCAAAAAATAAAATAAATCGAGGATTGTTAGAAATGCTACGAAACTTTTCATATCCATTATATTGTTACGAGGGAAGGTTATGTGGGAAGTCCTTGCAATAAATCATCTCAAAACTAGATTCTATGATTTTTTTCGAAATGCAAGTTTCTGTCAAAAATCATAGTTTATTATACAATAGGTTGTACTAGTTTCGGTCAAAAAATTAAATTTAGTAAAGGACTTATAAAATGATATGGAACTTTTCAGATCCTTTATATATGTTAAGAGAGAAGGTTATGATTTAACTCCATGTAAAAAATAATCTGAAATTTGGTTTTCATGAAACGTTTCGAAATGCAGGTTTCAGTAAACAATCATAATATATTATACACCAGTTTGTACTAGTTTCGGTCAAAAAATAAAAATAAATCGAGGACTATTCCAAATGCTATCAAAATTTGCATATCCTTTCTATATGTTACGAGGGAAGGTTGTGATGGAAGTCCATGCAAAAAATCATCTCAACATTAGATTCTATGAAACTTTTCAAAATGCAAGTTTCGGTCGAAAAATCATGATATATTATACACTAGTTTGTACTAATTTTGATCAAAAAATAAAATAAATCGAGGATTGTTAGAAGTGCTACGAAACTTTTCATATCCATTATATTGTTACGAGGGAAGGTTATGTGGGAAGTCCTTGCAATAAATCATCTCAAAACTAGATTCTATGATTTTTTTCGAAATGCAAGTTTCTGTCAAAAATCATAGTTTATTATACACTAGGTTGTACTAGTTTCGGTCAAAAAATTAAATTAAGTTGAGGACTTATAAAATGATATGGAACTTTTCAGATCCTTTATATATGTTAAGAGAGAAGGTTATGATTTAACTCCATGTAAAAAATAATCTGAAATTTGGTTTTCATGAAACTTTTCAAAATGCAGGTTTCAGTAAAAAATCATAATATATTATACACCAGTTTGTACTAGTTTCGGTCAAAAAATAAAAATAAATCGAGGACTGTTCGAAATGCTATCAAAATTTGCGTATCCTTTCTATATGTTACGAGGGAAGGTTGTGATGGAAGTCCATGCAAAAAATCATCTCAACATTAGATTCTATGAAACTTTTCAAAATGCAAGTTTCGGTCAAAAAATCATGATATATTATACACTAGTTTGTACTAATTTTGATCAAAAAATAAAATAAATCGAGGATTGTTAGAAATGCTACGAAACTTTTCATATCCATTATATTGTTACGAGGGAAGGTTATGTGGGAAGTCCTTGCAATAAATCATCTCAAAATTAGATTCTATGATTTTTTTCGAAATGCAAGTTTCTATCAAAAATCATAGTTTATTATACACTAGGTTGTACTAGTTTCGGTCAAAAAATTAAATTTAGTAAAGGACTTATAAAATGATATGGAACTTTTCACATCCTTTATATATGTTAAGAGAGAAGGTTATGATTTAACTCCATGTAAAAAATAATCTGAAATAGTTTCGGTCGAAAAATCATGATATATTATACACTAGTTTGTACTAATTTTGATCAAAAAATAAAATAAATCGAGGATTGTTAGAAATGCTACCAAACTTTTCATATCCATTATGTTGTTACGAGGGAAGGTTATGTCGGAAGTCCTTGCAATAAATCATCTCAAAATTAGATTCTATGATTTTTTTCGAAATGCAAGTTTCTGTCAAAAATCATAGTTTTTTTTTGAATCAAAGAAATATATTATAATTCAAAAAACAATTACATTAAGGAGACCCAAGGTCCATCCTTCCACTTACATCATGAATTTGACTATGTTTCTTCTAATTCTTTTATCTATCCATCCTCTATATATCACATTATCTATGATATTAGTAACTATACTATTTCTATCCACATTGTTGCCAAACACAATATCATTTCTGAACTTCCACACATGATAAATTGTTTCAGCTACAGCAATTTTCAAGATTGCTGCCCTCCATCCTTTTCCTTTTGTACCTCTTATCAACCATAAAATTTCTTCATTCCACACCTTAGGAACATGCCTAATTTCTAACCACTCCAACACTTCCTCCCAAATACCCTTCATTTGTTCACACTCAAAGAAAAGATGATTTAAAGTTTCATCTTCTCTTTTACACATACTACAAACTTTCTCATTGATCATTTTGAATCTCACCAATCTGTCTTTTGTTGCTAACCTTCCTAGGCATGCCATCCATAAACACACAACTGCCCTAGGCCTAGCCTTGTTGTATTGAATCATTTTATACCAGTTGACTCTTCTACCATCATCTATCAAACACTCATAAATCTTGCTGGCCTTGAAAGAGTTCATTCTCACAGCTTTCTCCCATTCATGTTGAACCCCTCCTATATCATCCCTTTGCTTCAGAATCCCCTTCATTATCCATGAGTGTTGTGGTTTCTTCTCCACATTCATAACCTCTTCATTTTTGAAATAATACATGTGGATCCATTTAACCCACAAATTATCCTTTTTACAACAGAGGTTCCATAAACATTTCATCAACCACACTTTGTTCCAAATGGTAAGGTTCAGAAGGTTCATACCTCCTTGCTCCTTAGGCTTGCACATGGAATTCCAAGCAAAGGGACTTTTACGACTTATCTCCTTCTTGCCAATCCAGATGAAGCTTCTACAGATGCCATCTATCTTCTTAATAACCATTTTAGGGATCGGGAAACACTGCATCCAAAATTGCACTATGGCATTCGAAATGCTTTGAACCAGCTGGATTCTTCCTGCATGACTCAGCAACTTTGCAGACCAGTGGTACACCTTATTCACAATGCGATCAATCAAAGGGAGATAATGATTTATAGACAGTTTCTTACTTGAGAGGGGAACCCCAAGGTATCGAATAGGTAGGCTGCCTCTTTGAAATCCAGTAATCTTCAGCATGTTGGTCTTTTCTTCTTCATTCAAGCCAGCCATGAAGATCTTACTTTTATTCTGATTAACCACTAATCCTGTTGAATCAGTGAAAAACTTGAAAGCCTGGGTCAGCATTTGCACAAACATTTCATCTCCTCTACAAAACAACAGAATATCATCCGCAAATGTGATGTTAGTCAGCTTCATCCCTTCACACTTCGCATGGTAGTTGAAATTGTTATCTTTCTGCATCTTGGCTAGCACTCTATGCATATATTCTATAATGATCACAAAGAGCAAAGGAGAGATGGGGTCTCCCTGCCTTATACCTCTCCTGGCCTGCATAAAATCAGTCAGCTCCCCATTTATATTAAACCTGTAGGAAACAGAGCTTATACCAACCATAATCCACTGGATAAACCTATGTGGCAACCCAATTTCTATTAGAATGTTTTCCAAAGCACCCTAGTGTACCATATCATAAGCCTTTTGTAAGTCTATTTGCACCATCACTCTAGGAGTTCCCTTCATTCTATCATAGCCTTTAATCAGCTCAGTAGCCAGCATGATGTGATTATGGATATGCTGGCCTTTGACAAAAGCAGCCTGATTTTGACTGATAACTGTTGGCAGCACACTTCCCAGTCTATCAGTCAATATCCTTGAAATAATCTTGTAAACTATTGTGCATCCTGCTATGGGCCTATAGTCTTTCACACCTTTTTCATTATCTCCTTTTGGAATCAGAGTAACAGCTGTACTATTGAAAGGTTTGTATATGGACCCCCTCTCAAAGTACTCTTTGACAGCTTTAATCACATCAGCTTTTATCACACTCCAGCTGGCCTTGAAAAACCCAGCACCATATCCATCTAAACCAGGACTTTTCCTGTCACCAATCCCTTTGAGTGCTTTCTCTATTTCCTGATCAGTCACCTCTTGAATCAGCATTTGCCTTTGCTTCATGTTCAGTTGAGGACCCATTCTCATTGCCTCAACAACAATACTGACAGTAGTGTGCTCACTCTTTCCCATAAGCTGACTATAGAAACCAATCACTTCATTTTCCATTTCTTTTTGTTCATGAATGATGCTGCCATCTTCTTTATACAGCTGGACTAGCCTCTTTGTACTATGTTGAGATTTCAGCATAGCATGGAAATATGCATTGTTCCCATCACCTTTCTTTATCCAGTCAATTTTTGTTTTTTGCCTCATCATTTTCTCCTGAACCTCATTTAAATGTATAACCTGATCATTTTGCTGCTTTACTTTCTCAATCAGCTCCTTATCCATTCTATTTCCCCTGAGTTCCAGCTGGCTTTGTTCAAGCTTACCTCTAGCCTCAATGATTTGTTGTTTCATATTAGCCAATGGTTTACTGAATTTAGCAATCTCATCTTTCAACCTTATAAGCTTCTTCCACAGAATCATCATTGGATACCCCCTCATGGGCTGATCCCAATTATTCTTCACCATCAGTAAGAAACCTGGAAATTCAGCTATGCAATTGGTGTATCTAAACTGTCTAGGCACTCTCTTTTTCTGTCTCCCATCATCCACCAAAATCAAAGCATGATCTGAAACATTGGGAGGCATGATCTGCATACTTGTTTCAAGATTATCCTGGAACCAATCAACATTCCCCAGCAACCTATCAATTCTGGTATATATAGCATTCTCCCCCTGCCTATTAGACCAAGTAAAATAGTCCCCTGAGCTCTCCATTTCACTCAGCCCAGTGTTGTTCATCATATTCACCAAATCCACATATTCTCTTTCATTAACAGGATTTCCCCCTAATCTGTCTTGTGCCTTGATCACATTGTTAAAATCACCTATTACACACCAAGATCCTTGAATACTACCATGTATCTGCTCTATCTCCTTCCACAGCCTTCTTCTCTGATCAAGTTGATTATGAGCATACACTGCAGTCATCCAGTACTTGAATGCACCTGTCTTTGAGTAGATCCCACAATGGATATATTGACTGCTGCTTTGAACAAATCTGATATCCACATGCTCTTTATTCCATCCTACCCAAATTCTACCATTTTCATGATCTTTGTAATTATCTATATAATTCTCAGTCAGCCTAAGCCTCTCTCGAATTCTCTCAGCTTTATGGCTTTTGACTCTAGTCTCAATCAATATAGCAATATCAGGCTTAAGCTTTAGGAGATGGGAGCTAATCTCCCTAAGCTTAGCACTTTTATTCAGCCCCCTAATGTTCCAGGAAACTAACATGGTGTACAACATTTAGGTCCATTGGGGTCATTCAAAACCTCAAGGATCCCAAATCCATTCTTACTAACTATGTTTAGTTCCTGCACAATACCTTGGCTCTTTTCTCTAGCAGATGCTCTTGCAACTGTCCATGGTGCTTCTTGCTGACTACTCTCCCCTTGTACTTCTTCTTCTGGTTTCTTCATTGGTGTAAACACATTCTGCTCTTCAGGTGGTTTTGGCTTCTGTTTCCATTGTTGTTGCCTCTTTGGTTCTCCACAATCATGTCCCAGTTTTTGGCAATTCTGGCAAAACTTGGGCTTCCATTCGTATTCTACCCCCTGCTTGATCATCTCTCCTGCTCTATTCTTTATCATGACCTCTTTTACCAAATCTTGTGTGATATCCACCTCTACCAACATCCTAGCATACGAGACCCGTAGTTTGTTGGCTGTACATTCATCAGTTACCATTGGCGTACTTATAGCACTAGCAATCTTGTTCAAACTCTTAATCCCCCATAGATGCAAAGGGAGTTGAGGCAGTTTGATCCAAATTGGCAAAGTACGAAGCAAATCCTTCTTCAGATTGAACTCAGGATGCCATTCCTTTAGAATCATAGGAGCATTTCGCATCGTGTATGGTCCTTTCATTACAACCTCTTCACGCTCTTCATGACTATGAAATCGAGCTAGAAAGTATCCTTCATCGTGGTAATACAGATCAGGTGCTTTCACATAATTCCACGTCTTCAGCATAAAGTTCTTCATCGCATTCATACTCACATCTTCCCCAATTATATACAATATCAATGCGTTATCCCAAAATCGTAACTCCGATTCGATATCTTCATCATTGATCTCTATTTCCACCACTCCATTCACAAGTGTTGGTGCCACATATTCCATAGCCAATCCTTTCGCAGGATTGTGATTATCACTGAGAATATCCACCCACAGCTTTCGTTCCTCAATTTTAGGGTTTGGATCCATTCCCCTTCCAGTTACGGCTTCTTTCACTCTGTTGACACTCGATTCCTCTACTGACTCCGTTGTTTCAGGATGCATTACCTCATTAACAAGATCTTCATCTTCATCGGCGCTTTTCTGTGACTTCGCCGTGAAAGCTCCACCATCTGCGGCGGTGGCACCACTCTTTTCGGCCGCCCTCGCCCCTTCTTTGGTTTCGTCATCTTGTTCTTTTTTAAATTATAGTTTATTATACACTAGGTTGTACTAGTTTAGGTCAAAAAATTAAATTAAGTTGAGGACTTATAAAATGATATGGAACTTTTCAGATCCTTTATATATGTTAAGAGAGAAGGTTATGATTTCATTCCATGTAAAAAATAATCTGAAATTTGGTTTTCATAAAACGTTTCGAAATGCAGGTTTCAGTAAAAAATCATAATATATTATACACCAGTTTGTACTAGTTTCGGTCAAAAAATAAAAATAAATCGAGGACTGTTCGAAATGCTATCAAAATTTGCATATCCTTTATATATGTTACGAGGGAAGGTTGTGACGGAAGTCCATGCAAAAAATCATCTCAACATTAGATTCTATGAAACTTTTCAAAATGCAAGTTTCGGTCAAAAAATCATGATATATTATACACTAGTTTGTACTAATTTTTATCAAATAAAATAAATCGAGGATTGTTAGAAATGCTACCAAACTTTTCATATCCATTATATTGTTACGAGGGAAGGTTATGTGGGAATTCCTTGCAATAAATCATCTCAAAATTAGATTCTATGATTTTTTTCGAAATGCAAGTTTCTGTCAAAAATCATAGTTTATTATACACTAGGTTGTACTAGTTTAGGTCAAAAAATTAAATTAAGTTGAGGACTTATAAAATGATATGGAACTTTTCAGATCCTTTATATATGTTAAGAGAGAAGGTTATGATTTAACTCCATGTAAAAAATAATCTGAAATTTGCTTTTCATGAAACGTTTCGAAATGCAGGTTTCAGTAAAAAATCATAATATATTATACACCAGTTTGTACTAGTTTCGGTCAAAAAATAAAAATAAATCGAGGACTATTCGAAATGCTATCAAAATTTACATATCCTTTCTATATGTTACAAGGGAAGGTTGTGATGGAAGTCCATGCAAAAAATCATCTCAACATTAGATTCTATGAAACTTTTCAAAATGCAAGTTTCGGTCAAAAAATCATGATATATTATACACTAGTTTGTACTAATTTTGGTCAAAAAATAAAATAAATCGAGGATTGTTAGAAATGCTACGAAACTTTTCATATCCATTATATTGTTACGAGGGAAGGTTATGTGGGAAGTCCTTGCAATAAATCATCTCAAAATTAGATTCTATGATTTTTTCGAAATGCAAGTTTCTATCAAAAATCATAGTTTATTATACACTAGGTTGTACTAGTTTCGGTCAAAAAATTAAATTAAGTTAAGGACTTATAAAATGATATGAAACTTTTCACATCCTTTATATATGTTAAGAGAGAAGGTTATGATTGAACTCCATGTAAAAAATAATCTGAAATTTGGTTTTCATGAAACTTTTCAAAATGCAAGTTTCACTAAAAAATCATAATATATTATACACCAGTTTGTACTAGTTTCGGTCAAAAAATAAAAATAAATCGAGGACTATTCGAAATGCTATCAAAATTTGCATATCCTTTCTATATGTTACGAGGGAAGGTTGTGATGGAAGTCCATGCAAGAAATCATCTCAACATTAGATTCTATGAAACTTTTCAAAATGCAAGTTTCGGTCAAAAAATCATGATATATTATACACTAGTTTGTACTAATTTTGGTCAAAAAATAAAATAAATCGAGGATTGTTAGAAATGCTACGAAACTTTTCATATCCATTATATTGTTACGAGGGAAGGTTATGTGGGAAATCCTTGCAATAAATCATCACAAAATTAGATTCTATGATTTTTTTCGAAATACAAGTTTCTATCAAAAATCATAGTTTATTATACACTAGGTTGTACTAGTTTAGGTCAAAAAATTAAATTAAGTTGAGGACTTATAAAATGATATGGAACTTTTCAGATCCTTTATACATGTTAAGAGAGAAGGTTATGATTTAACTCAATGTAAAAAATAATCTTAAAATTTGGTTTTCATGAAACGTTTCGAAATGCAGGTTTCAGTAAATAATTATAATATATTATACACCAGTTTGTACTAGTTTCGGTCAAAAAATAAAAAATAAATCGAGGACTATTCGAAATGCTATCAAAATTTGCATATCCTTTCTATATGTTACGAGGGAAGGTTGTGATGGAAGTCCATGCAAAAAATCATCTCAACATTAGATTCTATGAAACTTTTCAAAATGCATGTTTCGGTCAAAAAATCATGATATATTATACACTAGTTTGTACTAATTTTGGTCAAAAAATAAAATAAATCGAGGATTGTTAGAAATGCTACGAAAATTTTCATATCCATTATATTGTTACGAGGGAAGGTTATTTTGAAGTCCTTGCAATAAATCATCTCAAAATTAGATTCTATGATTTTTTTCGAAATGCAAGTTTCTGTCAAAAATCATAGTTTATTATACACTAGGTTGTACTAGTTTCTGTCAAAAAATTAAATTAAGTTGAGGACTTATAAAATGATATGGAACTTTTCAGATCCTTTATATATGTTAAGAGAGAAGGTTATGATTTAACTCCATGTAAAAAATAATCTGAAATTCGCTTTTCATGAAACGTTTCGAAATGCAGGTTTCAGTAAAAAATCATAATATATTATACACCAGTTTGTACTAGTTTCGGTAAAAAAATTAAAATAAATCGAGGACTGTTCGAAATGCTATCAAAATTTGCATATCCTTTATATATGTTACGAGGGAAGGTTGTGATGGAAGTCCATGCTAAAAATCATCTCAACATTAGATTCTATGAAACTTTTCAAAATGCAAGTTTCGGTCAAAAAATCATGATATATTATACAATAGTTTGTACTAATTTTGATCAAAAAATAAAATAAATCGAGGATTGTTAGAAATGCTACCAAACTTTTCATATCCATTATATTGTTACGAGGGAAGGTTATGTGGGAAGTCCTTGCAATAAATCATCTCAAAATTAGATTCTATGATTTTTTTCGAAATGCAAGTTTCTGTCAAAAATCATAGTTTATTATACACTAGGTTGTACTAGTTTAGGTCAAAAAATTAAATTAAGTTGAGGACTTATAAAATGATATGGAACTTTTCAGATCCTTTATATATGTTAAGAGAGAAGGTTATGATTTAACTCCATGTAAAAAATAATCTGAAATTTGCTTTTCATGAAACGTTTCGAAATGCAGGTTTCAGTAAAAAATCATAATATATTATACACCAGTTTGTACTAGTTTCGGTAAAAAAATTAAAATAAATCGAGGACTGTTCGAAATGCTATCAAAATTTGCATATCCTTTATATATGTTACGAGGGAAGGTTGTGATGGAAGTCCATGCTAAAAATCATCTCAACATTAGATTCTATGAAACTTTTCAAAATGCAAGTTTCGGTTAAAAAATCATGATATATTATACACTAGTTTGTACTAATTTTGATCAAAAAATAAAATAAATCGAGGATTGTTAGAAATGCTACCAAACTTTTCATATCCATTATATTGTTATGAGGGAAGGTTATATGGGAAGTCCTTGCAAAAAATCATCTCAAAATTAGATTCTATGAATTTTTTCGAAATGCAAGTTTCTGTCAAAAATCATAGTTTATTATACACTAGGTTGTACTAGTTTAGGTCAAAAAATTAAATTAAGTTGAGGACTTATAAAATGATATGGAACTTTTCAGATCCTTTATATATGTTAAGAGAGAAGGTTATGATTTAACTCCATGTAAAAAATAATCTGAAATTTGCTTTTCATGAAACGTTTCGAAATGCAGGTTTCAGTAAAAAATCATAATATATTATACACCAGTTTGTACTAGTTTCGGTAAAAAAATTAAAATAAATCGAGGACTGTTCGAAATGCTATCAAAATTTGCATATCCTTTATATATGTTACGAGGGAAGGTTGTGATGGAAGTCCATGCTAAAAATCATCTCAACATTAGATTCTATGAAACTTTTCAAAATGCAAGTTTCGGTCAAAAAATCATGATATATTATACACTAGTTTGTACTAATTTTGATCAAAAAATAAAATAAATCGAGGATTGTTAGAAATGCTACCAAACTTTTCATATCCATTATATTGTTACGAGGGAAGGTTATGTGGGAAGTCCTTGCAATAAATCATCTCAAAATTAGATTCTATGATTTTTTTCGAAATGCAAGTTTCTGTCAAAAATCATAGTTTATTATACACTAGGTTGTACTAGTTTAGGTCAAAAAATTAAATTAAGTTGAGGACTTATAAAATGATATGGAACTTTTCAGATCCTTTATACATGTTAAGAGAGAAGGTTATGATTTAACTCCATGTAAAAAATAATCTGAAATTTGGTTTTCATGAAACGTTTCGAAATGCAGGTTTCAGTAAAAAATTATAATATATTATACACCAGTTTGTACTAGTTTCGGTCAAAAAATAAAAAATAAATCGAGGACTATTCGAAATGCTATCAAAATTTGCATATCCTTTCTATATGTTAAGAGGGAAGGTTGTGATGGAAGTCCATGCAAAAAATCATCTCAACATTAGATTCTATGAAATTTTTCAAAATGCAAGTTTCGGTCAAAAAATCATGATATATTATACACTAGTTTGTACTAATTTTGGTCAAAAAATAAAATAAATCGAGGATTGTTAGAAATGCTACGAAAATTTTCATATCAATTATATTGTTACGAGGGAAGGTTATGTGGGAAGTCGTTGCAATAAATCATCTCAAAATTAGATTCTATGATTTTTTTCGAAATGCAAATTTCTGTCAAAAATCATAGTTTATTATACACTAGGTTGTACTAGTTTCGGTCAAAAAATTAAATTAAGTTGAGGACTTATAAAATGATATGGAACTTTTCAGATCCTTTATATATGTTAAGAGAGAAGGTTATGATTTAACTCCATGTAAAAAATAAACTGAAATTTGCTTTTCATGAAACGTTTCGAAATGCAGGTTTCAGTAAAAAATCATAATATATTATACACCAGTTTGTACTAGTTTCGGTAAAAAAATTAAAATAAATCGAGCACTGTTCGAAATGCTATCAAAATTTGCATATCCTTTATATATGTTACGAGGGAAGGTTGTGATGGAAGTCCATGCTAAAAATCATCTCAACATTAGATTCTATGAAACTTTTCAAAATGCAAGTTTCGGTCAAAAAATCATGATATATTATACACTAGTTTGTACTAATTTTGATCAAAAAATAAAATAAATCGAGGATTGTTAGAAATGCTACCAAACTTTTCATATCCATTATATTGTTACGAGGGAAGGTTATATGGGAAGTCCTTGCAAAAAATCATCTCAAAATTCGATTCAATGAATTTTTTCGAAATGCAAGTTTCTGTCAAAAATCATAGTTTATTATACACTAGGTTGTACTAGTTTAGGTCAAAAAATTAAATTAAGTTGAGGACTTATAAAATGATATGGAACTTTTCAGATCCTTTATATATGTTAAGAGAGAAGGTTATGATTTAACTCCATGTAAAAAATAATCTGAAATTTGCTTTTCATGAAACGTTTCGAAATGCAGGTTTCAGTAAAAAATCATAATATATTATACACCAGTTTGTACTAGTTTCGGTCAAAAAATAAAAATAAATCGAGGACTATTCGAAATGCTATCAAAATTTACATATCCTTTCTATATGTTACAAGGGAAGGTTGTGATGGAAGTCCATGCAAAAAATCATCTCAACATTAGATTCTATGAAACTTTTCAAAATGCAAGTTTCGGTCAAAAAATCATGATATATTATACACTAGTTTGTACTAATTTTGGTCAAAAAATAAAATAAATCGAGGATTGTTAGAAATGCTACGAAACTTTTCATATCCATTATATTGTTACGAGGGAAGGTTATGTGGGAAGTCCTTGCAATAAATCATCTCAAAATTAGATTCTATGATTTTTTCGAAATGCAAGTTTCTATCAAAAATCATAGTTTATTATACACTAGGTTGTACTAGTTTCGGTCAAAAAATTAAATTAAGTTAAGGACTTATAAAATGATATGAAACTTTTCACATCCTTTATATATGTTAAGAGAGAAGGTTATGATTGAACTCCATGTAAAAAATAATCTGAAATTTGGTTTTCATGAAACTTTTCAAAATGCAAGTTTCACTAAAAAATCATAATATATTATACACCAGTTTGTACTAGTTTCGGTCAAAAAATAAAAATAAATCGAGGACTATTCGAAATGCTATCAAAATTTGCATATCCTTTCTATATGTTACGAGGGAAGGTTGTGATGGAAGTCCATGCAAGAAATCATCTCAACATTAGATTCTATGAAACTTTTCAAAATGCAAGTTTCGGTCAAAAAATCATGATATATTATACACTAGTTTGTACTAATTTTGGTCAAAAAATAAAATAAATCGAGGATTGTTAGAAATGCTACGAAACTTTTCATATCCATTATATTGTTACGAGGGAAGGTTATGTGGGAAATCCTTGCAATAAATCATCACAAAATTAGATTCTATGATTTTTTTCGAAATACAAGTTTCTATCAAAAATCATAGTTTATTATACACTAGGTTGTACTAGTTTAGGTCAAAAAATTAAATTAAGTTGAGGACTTATAAAATGATATGGAACTTTTCAGATCCTTTATACATGTTAAGAGAGAAGGTTATGATTTAACTCAATGTAAAAAATAATCTTAAAATTTGGTTTTCATGAAACGTTTCGAAATGCAGGTTTCAGTAAATAATTATAATATATTATACACCAGTTTGTACTAGTTTCGGTCAAAAAATAAAAAATAAATCGAGGACTATTCGAAATGCTATCAAAATTTGCATATCCTTTCTATATGTTACGAGGGAAGGTTGTGATGGAAGTCCATGCAAAAAATCATCTCAACATTAGATTCTATGAAACTTTTCAAAATGCATGTTTCGGTCAAAAAATCATGATATATTATACACTAGTTTGTACTAATTTTGGTCAAAAAATAAAATAAATCGAGGATTGTTAGAAATGCTACGAAAATTTTCATATCCATTATATTGTTACGAGGGAAGGTTATTTTGAAGTCCTTGCAATAAATCATCTCAAAATTAGATTCTATGATTTTTTTCGAAATGCAAGTTTCTGTCAAAAATCATAGTTTATTATACACTAGGTTGTACTAGTTTCTGTCAAAAAATTAAATTAAGTTGAGGACTTATAAAATGATATGGAACTTTTCAGATCCTTTATATATGTTAAGAGAGAAGGTTATGATTTAACTCCATGTAAAAAATAATCTGAAATTCGCTTTTCATGAAACGTTTCGAAATGCAGGTTTCAGTAAAAAATCATAATATATTATACACCAGTTTGTACTAGTTTCGGTAAAAAAATTAAAATAAATCGAGGACTGTTCGAAATGCTATCAAAATTTGCATATCCTTTATATATGTTACGAGGGAAGGTTGTGATGGAAGTCCATGCTAAAAATCATCTCAACATTAGATTCTATGAAACTTTTCAAAATGCAAGTTTCGGTCAAAAAATCATGATATATTATACAATAGTTTGTACTAATTTTGATCAAAAAATAAAATAAATCGAGGATTGTTAGAAATGCTACCAAACTTTTCATATCCATTATATTGTTACGAGGGAAGGTTATGTGGGAAGTCCTTGCAATAAATCATCTCAAAATTAGATTCTATGATTTTTTTCGAAATGCAAGTTTCTGTCAAAAATCATAGTTTATTATACACTAGGTTGTACTAGTTTAGGTCAAAAAATTAAATTAAGTTGAGGACTTATAAAATGATATGGAACTTTTCAGATCCTTTATATATGTTAAGAGAGAAGGTTATGATTTAACTCCATGTAAAAAATAATCTGAAATTTGCTTTTCATGAAACGTTTCGAAATGCAGGTTTCAGTAAAAAATCATAATATATTATACACCAGTTTGTACTAGTTTCGGTAAAAAAATTAAAATAAATCGAGGACTGTTCGAAATGCTATCAAAATTTGCATATCCTTTATATATGTTACGAGGGAAGGTTGTGATGGAAGTCCATGCTAAAAATCATCTCAACATTAGATTCTATGAAACTTTTCAAAATGCAAGTTTCGGTTAAAAAATCATGATATATTATACACTAGTTTGTACTAATTTTGATCAAAAAATAAAATAAATCGAGGATTGTTAGAAATGCTACCAAACTTTTCATATCCATTATATTGTTATGAGGGAAGGTTATATGGGAAGTCCTTGCAAAAAATCATCTCAAAATTAGATTCTATGAATTTTTTCGAAATGCAAGTTTCTGTCAAAAATCATAGTTTATTATACACTAGGTTGTACTAGTTTAGGTCAAAAAATTAAATTAAGTTGAGGACTTATAAAATGATATGGAACTTTTCAGATCCTTTATATATGTTAAGAGAGAAGGTTATGATTTAACTCCATGTAAAAAATAATCTGAAATTTGCTTTTCATGAAACGTTTCGAAATGCAGGTTTCAGTAAAAAATCATAATATATTATACACCAGTTTGTACTAGTTTCGGTAAAAAAATTAAAATAAATCGAGGACTGTTCGAAATGCTATCAAAATTTGCATATCCTTTATATATGTTACGAGGGAAGGTTGTGATGGAAGTCCATGCTAAAAATCATCTCAACATTAGATTCTATGAAACTTTTCAAAATGCAAGTTTCGGTCAAAAAATCATGATATATTATACACTAGTTTGTACTAATTTTGATCAAAAAATAAAATAAATCGAGGATTGTTAGAAATGCTACCAAACTTTTCATATCCATTATATTGTTACGAGGGAAGGTTATGTGGGAAGTCCTTGCAATAAATCATCTCAAAATTAGATTCTATGATTTTTTTCGAAATGCAAGTTTCTGTCAAAAATCATAGTTTATTATACACTAGGTTGTACTAGTTTAGGTCAAAAAATTAAATTAAGTTGAGGACTTATAAAATGATATGGAACTTTTCAGATCCTTTATACATGTTAAGAGAGAAGGTTATGATTTAACTCCATGTAAAAAATAATCTGAAATTTGGTTTTCATGAAACGTTTCGAAATGCAGGTTTCAGTAAAAAATTATAATATATTATACACCAGTTTGTACTAGTTTCGGTCAAAAAATAAAAAATAAATCGAGGACTATTCGAAATGCTATCAAAATTTGCATATCCTTTCTATATGTTAAGAGGGAAGGTTGTGATGGAAGTCCATGCAAAAAATCATCTCAACATTAGATTCTATGAAATTTTTCAAAATGCAAGTTTCGGTCAAAAAATCATGATATATTATACACTAGTTTGTACTAATTTTGGTCAAAAAATAAAATAAATCGAGGATTGTTAGAAATGCTACGAAAATTTTCATATCAATTATATTGTTACGAGGGAAGGTTATGTGGGAAGTCGTTGCAATAAATCATCTCAAAATTAGATTCTATGATTTTTTTCGAAATGCAAATTTCTGTCAAAAATCATAGTTTATTATACACTAGGTTGTACTAGTTTCGGTCAAAAAATTAAATTAAGTTGAGGACTTATAAAATGATATGGAACTTTTCAGATCCTTTATATATGTTAAGAGAGAAGGTTATGATTTAACTCCATGTAAAAAATAAACTGAAATTTGCTTTTCATGAAACGTTTCGAAATGCAGGTTTCAGTAAAAAATCATAATATATTATACACCAGTTTGTACTAGTTTCGGTAAAAAAATTAAAATAAATCGAGCACTGTTCGAAATGCTATCAAAATTTGCATATCCTTTATATATGTTACGAGGGAAGGTTGTGATGGAAGTCCATGCTAAAAATCATCTCAACATTAGATTCTATGAAACTTTTCAAAATGCAAGTTTCGGTCAAAAAATCATGATATATTATACACTAGTTTGTACTAATTTTGATCAAAAAATAAAATAAATCGAGGATTGTTAGAAATGCTACCAAACTTTTCATATCCATTATATTGTTACGAGGGAAGGTTATATGGGAAGTCCTTGCAAAAAATCATCTCAAAATTAGATTCAATGAATTTTTTCGAAATGCAAGTTTCTGTCAAAAATCATAGTTTATTATACACTAGGTTGTACTAGTTTAGGTCAAAAAATTAAATTAAGTTGAGGACTTATAAAATGATATGGAACTTTTCAGATCCTTTATATATGTTAAGAGAGAAGGTTATGATTTAACTCCATGTAAAAAATAATCTGAAATTTGGTTTTCATGAAACGTTTCGAAATGCAGGTTTCAGTAAAAAATCATAATATATTATACACCAGTTTGTACTAGTTTCGGTCAAAAAATTAAAATAAATCAAGGACTGTTCGAAATGCTATCAAAATTTGCATATCCTTTATATATGTTACGAGGGAAGGTTGTGATGGAAGTCCATGCTAAAAATCATCTCAACATTAGATTCTATGAAACTTTTCAAAATGCAAGTTTCGGTCAAAAAATCATGATATATTATACACTAGTTTGTACTAATTTTGATCAAAAAATAAAATAAATCGAGGATTGTTAGAAATGCTACCAAACTTTTCATATCCATTATATTGTTACGAGGGAAGGTTATATGGGAAGTCCTTGCAAAAAATCATCTCAAAATTAGATTCAATGAATTTTTTCGAAATGCAAGTTTCTGTCAAAAATCATAGTTTATTATACACTAGGTTGTACTAGTTTAGGTCAAAAAATTAAATTAAGTTGAGGACTTATAAAATGATATGGAACTTTTCAGATCCTTTATATATGTTAAGAGAGAAGGTTATGATTTAACTCCATGTAAAAAATAATCTGAAATTTGGTTTTCATGAAACGTTTCGAAATGCAGGTTTCAGTAAAAAATCATAATATATTATACACCAGTTTGTACTAGTTTCGGTCAAAAAATTAAAATAAATCAAGGACTGTTCGAAATGCTATCAAAATTTGCATATCCTTTCTATATGTTACGAGGGAAGGTTGTGATGGAAGTCCATGCAAAAAATCATCTCAACATTAGATTCTATGAAACTTTTCAAAATGCAAGTTTCGGTCAAAAAATCATGATATATTATACACTAGTTTGTACTAATTTTGATAACAAAATAAAATAAATCGAGGATTGTTAGAAATGCAACGAAAATTTTCATATCCATTATATTGTTACGAGGGAAGGTTATGTGGGAAGTCCTTGCAATAAATCATCTCAAAATTAGATTCTATGATTTTTTTCGAAATGCAAGTTTCTGTCAAAAATCATAGTTTATTATACACTAGGTTGTACTAGTTTCGGTCAAAAAATTAAATTAAGTTGAGGACTTATAAAATGATATGGAACTTTTCAGATCCTTTATATATGTTAAGAGAGAAGGTTATGATTTAACTCCATGTAAAAAATAATCTGAAATTTGGTTTTCAAGAAACGTTTCGAAATGCAGGTTTCAGTAAAAAATCATAATATATTATACACCAGTTTGTACTAGTTTCGGTAAAAAAATTAAAATAAATCGAGGACTGTTCGAAATGCTATAAAAATTTGCATATCCTTTATATATGTTACAAGGGAAGGTTGTGATGGAAGTCCATGTTAAAAATCATCTCAACATTAGATTCTATGAAACTTTTCAAAATGCAAGATTCGGTCAAAAAATCATGATATATTATACACTAGTTTGTACTAATTTTGATCAAAAATAAAATAAATCGAGGATTGTTAGAAATGCTACCAAACTTTTCATATCCATTATATTGTTACGAGGGAAGGTTATGTGGGAAGTCCTTGCAATAAATCATCTCAAAATTAGATTCTATGATTTTTTTTCGAAATGCAAGTTTCTGTCAAAAATTATAGTTTATTATACACTAGGTTGTACTAGTTTAGGTCAAAAAATTAAATTAAGTTGAGGACTTATAAAATGATATGGAACTTTTCAGATCCTTTATATATGTTAACAGAGAAGGTTATGATTTAACTCAATGTAAAAAATAATCCCAAATTTGGTTTTCATGAAACGTTTCAAAATGCAGGTTTCAGTAAAAAATCATAATATATTATACACCAGTTTGTACTAGTTTCGGTCAAAAAATTAAAATAAATCAAGGACTGTTCGAAATGCTATCAAAATTTGCATATCCTTTCTATATGTTACGAGGGAAGGTTGTGATGGAAGTCCATGCAAAAAATCATCTCAACATTAGATTCTATGAAACTTTTCAAAATGCAAGTTTCGGTCAAAAAATCACGATATATTATACACTAGTTTGTACTAATTTTGATAACAAAATAAAATAAATCGAGGATTGTTAGAAATGCTACGAAAATTTTCATATCCATTATATTGTTACGAGGGAAGGTTATGTGGGAAGTCCTTGCAATAAATCATCTCAAAATTAGATTCTATGATTTTTTTCGAAATGCAAGTTTCTGTCAAAAATCATAGTTTATTATACACTAGGTTGTACTAGTTTCGGTCAAAAAATTAAATTAAGTTGAGGACTTATAAAATGATATGGAACTTTTCAGATCCTTTATATATGTTAAGAGAGAAGGTTATGATTTAACTCCATGTAAAAAATAATCTGAAATTTGGTTTTCATGAAACGTTTCGAAATGCAGGTTTCAGTAAAAAATCATAATATATTATACACCAGTTTGTACTAGTTTCGGTAAAAAAATTAAAATAAATCGAGGACTGTTCGAAATGCTATAAAAATTTGCATATCCTTTATATATGTTACAAGGGAAGGTTGTGATGGAAGTCCATGTTAAAAATCATCTCAACATTAGATTCTATGAAACTTTTCAAAATGCAAGTTTCGGTCAAAAAATCATGATATATTATACACTAGTTTGTACTAATTTTGATCAAAAAATAAAATAAATCGAGGATTGTTAGAAATGCTACCAAACTTTTCATATCCATTATATTGTTACGAGGGAAGGTTATGTGGGAAGTCCTTGCAATAAATCATCTCAAAATTAGATTCTAAGAATTTTTTCGAAATGCAAGTTTCTGTCAAAAATCATAGTTTATTATACACTAGGTTGTACTAGTTTAGGTCAAAAAATTAAATTAAGTTGAGGACTTATAAAATGATATGGAACTTTTCAGATCCTTTATATATGTTAACAGAGAAGGTTATGATTTAACTCAATGTAAAAAATAATCTGAAATTTGGTTTTCATGAAACGTTTCGAAATGCAGGTTTCAGTAAAAAATCATAATATATTATACACCAGTTTGTACTAGTTTCGGTCAAAAAATTAAAATAAATCAAGGACTGTTCGAAATTCTATCAAAATTTGCATATCCTTTCTATATGTTACGAGGGAAGGTTGTGATGGAAGTCCATGCAAAAAATCATCTCAACATTAGATTCTATGAAACTTTTCAAAATGCAAGTTTCGGTCAAAAAATCATGATATATATTATACACTAGTTTGTACTAATTTTGATCAAAAAATAAAATAAATCGAGGATTGTTAGAAATGCTACCAAACTTTTCATATCCATTATATTGTTACGAGGGAAGGTTATGTGGGAAGTCCTTGCAATAAATCATCTCAAAATTAGATTCTATGATTTTTTTCGAAATGAAAGTTTTTGTCAAAAATCTTAGTTTATTATACACTAGGTTGTACTAGTTTAGGTCAAAAAATTAAATTAAGTTGAGGACTTATAAAATGATATGGAAATTTTTAGATCCTTTATAAATTTTAAGAGAGAAGGTTATGATTTAACTCCATGTAAAAAATAATCTGAAATTTGGTTTTCATGAAACGTTTCGAAATGCAGGTTTCAGTAAAAAATCATAATATATTATACACCAGTTTGTACTAGTTTCGGTCAAAAAATAAAAATAAATCGAGGACTATTCGAAATGCTATCAAAATTTGCATATCCTTTCTATATGTTACGAGGGAAGGTTGTGATGGAAGTCCATGCAAAAAATCATCTCAACATTAGATTCTATGAAACTTTTCAAAATGCAAGTTTCGGTCAAAAAATCATGATATATTATACACTAGTTTGTACTAATTTTGGTCAAAAAATAAAATAAATCGAGGATTGTTAGAAATGCTACGAAACTTTTCATATCCATTATATTGTTACGAGGGAAGGTTATGTGGGAAGTCCTTGCAATAAATCATCTCAAAATTAGATTCTATGATTTTTTCCGAAATGCAAGTTTCTATCAAAAATCATAGTTTATTATACACTAGGTTGTACTAGTTTCGGTCAAAAAATTAAATTAAGTTAAGGACCTATAAAATGATATGGAACTTTTCACATCCTTTATATATGTTAAGAGAGAAGGTTATGATTGAACTCCATGTAAAAAATAATCTTGAAATTTGGTTTTCATGAAACTTTTCGAAATGCAAGTTTCAGTAAAAAATCATAATATATTATACACCAGTTTGTACTAGTTTCGGTCAAAAAATTAAAATAAATCGAGGACTGTTCGAAATGCTATCAAAATTTGCATATCCTTTATATATGTTACGAGGGAAGGTTGTGATGGAAGTCCATGCTAAAAATCATCTCAACATTAGATTCTATGAAACTTTTCAAAATGCATGTTTCGGTCAAAAAATCATGATATATTATACACTAGTTTGTACTAATTTTGATCAAAAAATAAAATAAATCGAGGATTGTTAGAAATGCTACCAAACTTTTCATATCCATTATATTGTTACGAGGGAAGGTTATGTGGGAAGTCCATGCAATAAATCATCTCAAAATTAGATTCTATGATTTTTTTCGAAATGCAAGTTTCTGTCAAAAATCATAGTTTATTATACACTAGGTTGTACTAGTTTAGGTCAAAAAATTAAATTAAGTTGAGGACTTATAAAATGATATGGAACTTTTTAGATCCTTTATATATGTTAAGAGAGAAGGTTATGATTTAACTCCATGTAAAAAATAATCTGAAATTTGGTTTTCATGAAACGTTTCGAAATGCAGGTTTCAGTAAAAAATCATAATAAATTATACACCAGTTTGTACTAGTTTCGGTTAAAAAATAAAAATAAATCGAGGACTATTCGAAATGCTATCAAAATTTGCATATCCTTTCTATATGTTACGAGGGAAGGTTGTGATGGAAGTCCATGCAAAAAATCATCTCAACATTAGATTCTATGAAACTTTTCAAAATGCAAGTTTCGGTCAAAAAATCATGATATATTATACACTAGTTTGTACTAATTTTGGTCAAAAAATAAAATAAATCGAGGATTGTTAGAAATGCTACAAAACTTTTCATTTCCATTATATTGTTACGAGGGAAGGATATGTGGGAAGTCCTTGCAATAAATCATCTCAAAATTAGATTCTATGATTTTTTTCGAAATGCAAGTTCTATCAAAAATCATAGTTTATTATACACTAGGTTGTACTAGTTTCGGTCAAAAAATTAAATTAAGTTGAGGACTTATAAAATGATATGGAACTTTTCAGATCCTTTATATATGTTAAGAGAGAAGGTTATGATTTAACTCCATGTAAAAAATAATATTAAATTTGGTTTTCATGAAACGTTTCGAAAAGCAGGTTTCAGTAAAAAATCATAATATATTATACACCAGTTTGTACTAGTTTCGGTCAAAAAATAAAAATAAATCGAGGACTATTCGAAATGCTATCAAAATTTGCATATCCTTTCTATATGTTACGAGGGAAGGTTGTGATGGAAGTCCATGCAAAAAATCATCTCAACCTTAGATTCTATGAAACTTTTCAAAATGCATGTTTCGGTCAAAAAATTATGATATATTATACACTAGTTTGTACTAATTTTGGTCAAAAAATAAAATAAATCGAGGATTGTTAGAAATGCTACGAAACATTTCATATCCATTATATTGTTACGAGGGAAGGTTATGTGGGAAGTCCTTGCAATAAATCATCTCAAAATTAGATTCTATGATTTTTTTCGAAATGCAAGTTTCTATCAAAAATCATAGTTTATTATACACTAGGTTGTACTAGTTTCGGTAAAAAAATTAAATTAAGTTGAGGACTTATAAAATGATATGGAACTTTTCAGATCCTTTATATATGTTAAGAGAGAAGGTTATGATTGAACTCCATGTAAAAAATAATTTGAAATTTGGTTTTCATGAAACGTTTCGAAATGCAGGTTTCAGTAAAAATTCATAATATATTATACACCAGTTTGTACTAGTTTAGGTCAAAAAATTAAAATAAATCGAGGACTGTTCGAAATGCTATCAAAATTTGCATATCCTTTATATATGTTACGAGGGAAGGTTGTGATGGAAGTCAAGACTAAAAATCATCTCAACATTAGATTCTATGAAACTTTTCAAAATGCAAGTTTCGGTCAAAAAATCATGATATATTATACACTAGTTTGTACTAATTTTGATCAAAAAATAAAATAAATCGAGGATTGTTAGAAATGCTACCAAACTTTTCATATCCATTATATTGTTACGAGGGAAGGTTATGTGGGAAGTCCTTGCAATAAATCATCTCAAAATTAGATTCTATGATTTTTTTCGAAATGCAAGTTTCTGTCAAAAATCATAGTTTATTATACACTAGGTTTTACTAGTTTCGGTCAAAAAATTAAATTAAGTTGAGGACTTATAAAATGATATGGAACTTTTCAGATCCTTTATATATGTTAAGAGAGAAGGTTATGATTTAACTCCATGTAAAAAATAATATGAAATTTGGTTTTCATGAAACGTTTCGAAAAGCAGGTTTCAGTAAAAAATCATAATATATTATACACCAGTTTGTACTAGTTTCGGTCAAAAAATAAAAATAAATCGAGGACTATTCGAAATGCTATCAAAATTTGCATATCCTTTCTATATGTTACGAGGGAAGGTTGTGATGGAAGTCCATGCAAAAAATCATCTCAACCTTAGATTCTATGAAACTTTTCAAAATGCAAGTTTCGGTCAAAAAATTATGATATATTATACACTAGTTTGTACTAATTTTGGTCAAAAAATAAAATAAATCGAGGATTGTTAGAAATGCTACGAAACATTTCATATCCATTATATTGTTACGAGGGAAGGTTATGTGGGAAGTCCTTGCAATAAATCATCTCAAAATTAGATTCTATGATTTTTTTCGAAATGCAAGTTTCTATCAAAAATCATAGTTTATTATACACTAGGTTGCACTAGTTTCGGTCAAAAAATTAAATTAAGTTGAGGACTTATAAAATGATATGGAACTTTTCAGATCCTTTATATATGTTAAGAGAGAAGGTTATAATTTAACTCCATGTAAAAAATAATCTGAAATTTGGTTTTCATGAAACGTTTCGAAATGCAGGTTTCAGTAAAAAATCATAATATATTATACAACAGTTTGTACTAGTTTCGGTCAAAAAATTAAAATAAATCGAGGACTGTTCGAAATGCTATCAAAATTTGCATATCCTTTCTATATGTTACGAGGGAAGGTTGTGATGGAAGTCCATGCAAAAAATCATCTCAACATTAGATTCTATGAAACTTTTCAAAATGCAAGTTTCGGTAAAAAAATCATGATATATTATACACTAGTTTGTACTAATTTTGATCAATAATAAAATAAATCGAGGATTGTTAGAAATGCTACCAAACTTTTCATATCCATTATATTGTTACGAGGGAAGGTTATGTGGGAAGTCCTTGCAATAAATCATCTCAAAATTAGATTCTATGATTTTTTTCGAAATGCAAGTTTCTGTCAAAAATCATAGTTTATTATACACTAGGTTGCACTAGTTTAGGTCAAAAAATTAAATTAAATTGAGGACTTATAAAATGATATGGAACTTTTCAGATCCTTTATATATGTTAAGAGAGAAGGTTATGATTTAACTCCATGTAAAAAATAATATGAAATTTGGTTTTCATGAAACGTTTCGAAATGCAGGTTTCAGTAAAAAATCATAATATATTATACACCAGTTTGTACTAGTTTCGGTCAAAAAATAAAAATAAATCGAGGACTATTCGAAATGCTATCAAAATTTGCATATCCTTTCTATACGTTACGAGGGAAGGTTGTGATGGAAGTCCATGCAAAAAATCATCTCAACCTTAGATTCTATGAAACTTTTCAAAATGCAAGTTTCGGTCAAAAAATCATGATATATTATACACTAGTTTGTACTAATTTTGGTCAAAAAATAAAATAAATCGAGGATTGTTAGAAATGCTACGAAACATTTCATATCCATTATATTGTTACGAGGGAAGGTTATGTGGGAAGTCCTTGCAATAAATCATCTCAAAATTAGATTCTATGATTTTTTTCGAAATGCAAGTTTCTATTAAAAATCATAGTTTATTATACACTAGGTTGCACTAGTTTCGGTCAAAAAATTAAATTAATTTGAGGACTTATAAAATGATATGGAACTTTTCAGATCCTTTATATATGTTAAGAGAGAAGGTTATGATTTAACTCCATGTAAAAAATAATCTGAAATTTGGTTTTCATGAAACGTTTCGAAATGCAGGTTTCAGTAAAAAATCATAATATATTATACAACAGTTTGTACTAGTTTCGGTCAAAAAATTAAAATAAATCGAGGACTGTTCGAAATGCTATCAAAATTTGCATATCCTTTCTATATGTTACGAGGGAAGGTTGTGATGGAAGTCCATGCAAAAAATCATTTCAACCTTAGATTCTATGAAACTTTTCAAAATGCAAGTTTCGGTCAAAAAATCATGATATATTATACACTAGTTTGTACTAATTTTGGTCAAAAAATAAAATAAATCGAGGATTGTTAGAAATGCTACGAAACATTTAATATCCATTATATTGTTACGAGGGAAGGTTATGTGGGAAGTCCTTGCAATAAATCATCTTAAAATTAGATTCTATGATTTTTTTCGAAATGCAAGTTTCTATCAAAAATCATAGTTTATTATACACTAGGTTGTACTAGTTTCGGTAAAAAAATTAAATTAAGTTGAGGACTTATAAAATGATATGGAACTTTTCAGATCCTTTATATATGTTAAGAGAGAAGGTTATGATTGAACTCCATGTAAAAAATAATCTGAAATTTGGTTTTCATGAAACGTTTCGAAATGCAGGTTTCAGTAAAAATTCATAATATATTATACACCAGTTTGTACTAGTTTAGGTCAAAAAATTAAAATAAATCGAGGACTGTTCGAAATGCTATCAAAATTTGCATATCCTTTATATATGTTACGAGGGAAGGTTGTGATGGAAGTCAAGACTAAAAATCATCTCAACATTAGATTCTATGAAACTTTTCAAAATGCAAGTTTCGGTCAAAAAATCATGATATATTATACACTAGTTTGTACTAATTTTGGTCCAAAAATAAAATAAATCGAGGATTGTTAGAAATGCTACCAAACTTTTCATATCCATTATATTGTTACGAGGGAAGGTTATGTGGGAAGTCCTTGCAATAAATCATCTCAAAATTAGATTCTATGATTTTTTTCGAAATGCAAGTTTCTGTCAAAAATCATAGTTTATTATACACTAGGTTGCACTAGTTTCGGTCAAAAAATTAAATTAAATTGAGGACTTATAAAATGATATGGAACTTTTCAGATCCTTTATATATGTTAAGAGAGAAGGTTATGATTGAACTCCATGTAAAAAATAATATGAAATTTGGTTTTCATGAAACGTTTCGAAATGCAGGTTTCAGTAAAAAATCATAATATATTATACACCAGTTTGTACTAGTTTCGGTCAAAAAATAAAAATAAATCGAGGACTATTCGAAATGCTATCAAAATTTGCATATCCTTTCTATATGTTACGAGGGAAGGTTGTGATGGAAGTCCATGCAAAAAATCATCTCAACCTTAGATTCTATGAAACTTTTCAAAATGCAAGTTTCGGTCAAAAAATCATGATATATTATACACTAGTTTGTACTAATTTTGGTCAAAAAATAAAATAAATCGAGGATTGTTAGAAATGCTACGAAACATTTCATATCCATTATATTGTTACGAGGGAAGGTTATGTGGGAAGTCCTTGCAATAAATCATCTCAAAATTAGATTCTATGATTTTTTTCGAAATGCAAGTTTCTATTAAAAATCATAGTTTATTATACACTAGGTTGCACTAGTTTAGGTCAAAAAATTAAATTAAGTTGAGGACTTATAAAATGATATGGAACTTTTCAGATCCTTTATATATGTTAAGAGAGAAGGTTATGATTTAACTCCATGTAAAAAATAATCTGAAATTTGGTTTTCATGAAACGTTTCGAAATGCAGGTTTCAGTAAAAAATCATAATATATTATACAACAGTTTGTACTAGTTTCGGTCAAAAAATTAAAATAAATCGAGGACTGTTCGAAATGCTATCAAAATTTGCATATCCTTTCTATATGTTACGAGGGAAGGTTGTGATGGAAGTCCATGCAAAAAATCATTTCAACCTTAGATTCTATGAAACTTTTCAAAATGCAAGTTTCGGTCAAAAAATCATGATATATTATACACTAGTTTGTACTAATTTTGGTCAAAAAATAAAATAAATCGAGGATTGTTAGAAATGCTACGAAACATTTAATATCCATTATATTGTTACGAGGGAAGGTTATGTGGGAAGTCCTTGCAATAAATCATCTTAAAATTAGATTCTATGATTTTTTTCGAAATGCAAGTTTCTATCAAAAATCATAGTTTATTATACACTAGGTTGTACTAGTTTCGGTAAAAAAATTAAATTAAGTTGAGGACTTATAAAATGATATGGAACTTTTCAGATCCTTTATATATGTTAAGAGAGAAGGTTATGATTGAACTCCATGTAAAAAATAATCTGAAATTTGGTTTTCATGAAACGTTTCGAAATGCAGGTTTCAGTAAAAATTCATAATATATTATACACCAGTTTGTACTAGTTTAGGTCAAAAAATTAAAATAAATCGAGGACTGTTCGAAATGCTATCAAAATTTGCATATCCTTTATATATGTTACGAGGGAAGGTTGTGATGGAAGTCAAGACTAAAAATCATCTCAACATTAGATTCTATGAAACTTTTCAAAATGCAAGTTTCGGTCAAAAAATCATGATATATTATACACTAGTTTGTACTAATTTTGATCAAAAAATAAAATAAATCGAGGATTGTTAGAAATGCTACCAAACTTTTCATATCCATTATATTGTTACGAGGGAAGGTTATGTGGGAAGTCCTTGTAATAAATCATCTCAAAATTAGATTCTATGATTTTTTTCGAAATGCAAGTTTCTGTCAAAAATCATAGTTTATTATACACTAGGTTTTACTAGTTTAGGTCAAAAAATTAAATTAAGTTGAGGACTTATAAAATGATATGGAACTTTTTAGATCCTTTATATATGTTAAGAGAGAAGGTTATGATTTAACTCCATGTAAAAAATAATCTGAAATTTGGTTTTCATGAAACGTTTCGAAATACAGGTTTCAGTAAAAAATCATAATATATTATACACCAGTTTGTACTAGTTTCGGTCAAAAAATAAAAATAAATCGAGGACTGTTTGAAATGCTATCAAAATTTGCATATCCTTTCTATATGTTACGAGGGAAGGTTGTGATGGAAGTCCATGCAAAAAATCATCTCAACCTTAGATTCTATGAAACTTTTCAAAATGCAAGTTTCGGTCAAAAAATCATGATATATTATACACTAGTTTGTACTAATTTTAGTCCAAAAATAAAATAAATCGAGGATTGTTAGAAATGCTACGAAACATTTCATATCCATTATATTGTTACGAGGGAAGGTTATGTGGGAAGTCCTTGCAATAAATCATCTCAAAATTAGATTCTATGATTTTTTTCGAAATGCAAGTTTCTATCAAAAATCATAGTTTATTATACACTAGGTTGTACTAGTTTCGGTCAAAAAATTAAATTAAGTTGAGGACTTATAAAATGATATGGAACTTTTCAGATCCTTTATATATGTTAAGAGAGAAGGTTATGATTGAACTCCATGTAAAAAATAATCTGAAATTTTGTTTTCATGAAACGTTTCGAAATACAAGTTTCAGTAATAAATCATAATATATTATACACCAGTTTGTACTAGTTTCGGTCAAAAAATAAAAATAAATCGAGGACTGTTTGAAATGCTATCAAAATTTGCATATCCTTTCTATATGTTACGAGGGAAGGTTGTGATGGAAGTCCATGCAAAAAATCATCTCAACATTAGATTCTATGAAACTTTTCAAAATGCAAGTTTCGGTCAAAAAATCATGATATATTATACAATAGTTTGTACTAATTTTGATCAAAAAATAAAATAAATCGAGGATTGTTAGAAATGCTACCAAACTTTTCATATCCATTATATTGTTACGAGGGAAGGTTAAGTGGGAAGTCATTGCAATAAATCATCTCAAAATTAGATTCTATGATTTTTTTCGAAATGCAAGTTTCTGTCAAAAATCATAGTTTATTATACACAAGGTTGTACTAGTTTAGGTCAAAAAATTTAATTAAGTTGAGGACTTATAAAATGATATGGAACTTTTCAGATCCTTTATATATGTTAAGAGAGAAGGTTATGATTTAACTCCATGTAAAAAATAATCTGAAATTTGGTTTTCATGAAACGTTTCGAAATGCAGGTTTCAGTAAAAAATCATAATATATTATACAACAGTTTGTACTAGTTTCGGTCAAAAAATTAAAATAAATCGAGGACTGTTCGAAATGCTATCAAAATTTGCATATCCTTTCTATATGTTACGAGGGAAGGTTGTGATGGAAGTCCATGCAAAAAATCATTTCAACCTTAGATTCTATGAAACTTTTCAAAATGCAAGTTTCGGTCAAAAAATCATGATATATTATACACTAGTTTGTACTAATTTTGGTCAAAAAATAAAATAAATCGAGGATTGTTAGAAATGCTACGAAACATTTAATATCCATTATATTGTTACGAGGGAAGGTTATGTGGGAAGTCCTTGCAATAAATCATCTTAAAATTAGATTCTATGATTTTTTTCGAAATGCAAGTTTCTATCAAAAATCATAGTTTATTATACACTAGGTTGTACTAGTTTCGGTAAAAAAATTAAATTAAGTTGAGGACTTATAAAATGATATGGAACTTTTCAGATCCTTTATATATGTTAAGAGAGAAGGTTATGATTGAACTCCATGTAAAAAATAATCTGAAATTTGGTTTTCATGAAACGTTTCGAAATGCAGGTTTCAGTAAAAATTCATAATATATTATACACCAGTTTGTACTAGTTTAGGTCAAAAAATTAAAATAAATCGAGGACTGTTCGAAATGCTATCAAAATTTGCATATCCTTTATATATGTTACGAGGGAAGGTTGTGATGGAAGTCAAGACTAAAAATCATCTCAACATTAGATTCTATGAAACTTTTCAAAATGCAAGTTTCGGTCAAAAAATCATGATATATTATACACTAGTTTGTACTAATTTTGATCAAAAAATAAAATAAATCGAGGATTGTTAGAAATGCTACCAAACTTTTCATATCCATTATATTGTTACGAGGGAAGGTTATGTGGGAAGTCCTTGTAATAAATCATCTCAAAATTAGATTCTATGATTTTTTTCGAAATGCAAGTTTCTGTCAAAAATCATAGTTTATTATACACTAGGTTTTACTAGTTTAGGTCAAAAAATTAAATTAAGTTGAGGACTTATAAAATGATATGGAACTTTTTAGATCCTTTATATATGTTAAGAGAGAAGGTTATGATTTAACTCCATGTAAAAAATAATCTGAAATTTGGTTTTCATGAAACGTTTCGAAATACAGGTTTCAGTAAAAAATCATAATATATTATACACCAGTTTGTACTAGTTTCGGTCAAAAAATAAAAATAAATCGAGGACTGTTTGAAATGCTATCAAAATTTGCATATCCTTTCTATATGTTACGAGGGAAGGTTGTGATGGAAGTCCATGCAAAAAATCATCTCAACCTTAGATTCTATGAAACTTTTCAAAATGCAAGTTTCGGTCAAAAAATCATGATATATTATACACTAGTTTGTACTAATTTTGGTCCAAAAATAAAATAAATCGAGGATTGTTAGAAATGCTACGAAACATTTCATATCCATTATATTGTTACGAGGGAAGGTTATGTGGGAAGTCCTTGCAATAAATCATCTCAAAATTAGATTCTATGATTTTTTTCGAAATGCAAGTTTCTATCAAAAATCATAGTTTATTATACACTAGGTTGTACTAGTTTCGGTCAAAAAATTAAATTAAGTTGAGGACTTATAAAATGATATGGAACTTTTCAGATCCTTTATATATGTTAAGAGAGAAGGTTATGATTGAACTCCATGTAAAAAATAATCTGAAATTTGGTTTTCATGAAACGTTTCGAAATACAAGTTTCAGTAATAAATCATAATATATTATACACCAGTTTGTACTAGTTTCGGTCAAAAAATAAAAATAAATCGAGGACTGTTTGAAATGCTATCAAAATTTGCATATCCTTTCTATATGTTACGAGGGAAGGTTGTGATGGAAGTCCATGCAAAAAATCATCTCAACATTAGATTCTATGAAACTTTTCAAAATGCAAGTTTCGGTCAAAAAATCATGATATATTATACAATAGTTTGTACTAATTTTGATCAAAAAATAAAATAAATCGAGGATTGTTAGAAATGCTACCAAACTTTTCATATCCATTATATTGTTACGAGGGAAGGTTAAGTGGGAAGTCATTGCAATAAATCATCTCAAAATTAGATTCTATGATTTTTTTCGAAATGCAAGTTTCTGTCAAAAATCATAGTTTATTATACACAAGGTTGTACTAGTTTAGGTCAAAAAATTTAATTAAGTTGAGGAATTATAAAATGATATGGAACTTTTCAGATCCTTTATATATGTTAAGAGAGAAGGTTATGATTTAACTCCATGTAAAAAATAATCTGAAATTTGGTTTTCATGAAACGTTTCGTAATGCAGGTTTCAGTAAAAAATCATAATATATTATACACCAGTTTGTACTAGTTTCGGTCAAAAAATAAAAATAAATCAAGGACTATTCGAAATGCTATCAAAATTTGCATATCCTTTCTATATGTTACGAGGGAAGGTTGTGATGGAAGTCCATGCAAAAAATCATCTCAACATTAGATTCTATGAAACTTTTCAAAATGCAAGTTTCGGTCATAAAATCATGATATATTATACACTAGTTTGTACTAATTTTGGTCAAAAAATAAAATAAATCGAGGATTGTTATAAATGCTACAAAACTTTTCATTTCCATTATATTGTTACGAGGGAAGGATATGTGGGAAGTCCTTGCAATAAATCATCTCTAAATTAGATTCTATGATTTTTTTCGAAATGCAAGTTTCTATCAAAAATCATAGTTTATTATACACTAGGTTGTACTAGTTTCGGTCAAAAAATTAAATTAAGTTGAGGACTTATAAAATGATATGGAACTTTTCACATCCTTTATATATGTTAAGAGAGAAGGTTATGATTTAACTCCATGTAAAAAATAATATGAAATTTGGTTTTCATGAAACGTTTCGAGATGCAGGTTTCAGTAAAAAATCATAATATATTATACACCAGTTTGTACTAGTTTCGGTCAAAAAATAAAAATAAATCGAGGACTATTCGAAATGCTATCAAAATTTGCATATCCTTTCTATATGTTACGAGGGAAGGTTGTGATGGAAGTCCATGCAAAAAATCATCTCAACCTTAGATTCTATGAAACTTTTCAAAATGCAAGTTTCGGTCAAAAAATCATGATATATTATACACTAGTTTGTACTAATTTTGGTCAAAAAATAAAATAAATCGAGGATTGTTAGAAATGCTACGAAACATTTCATATCCATTATATTGTTACGAGGGAAGGTTATGTGGGAAGTCCTTGCAATAAATCATCTCAAAATTAGATTCTATGATTTTTTTTGAAATGCAAGTTTCTATCAAAAATCATAGTTTATTATACACTAGGTTGTACTAGTTTCGGTCAAAAAATTAAATTAAGTTGAGGACTTATAAAATGATATGGAACTTTTCAGATCCTTTATATATGTTAAGAGAGAAGGTTATGATTGAACTCCATGTAAAAAATAATCTGAAATTTGGTTTTCATGAAACGTTTCGAAATGCAGGTTTCAGTAACAAATCATAATATATTATACACCAGTTTGTACTAGTTTAGGTCAAAAAATTAAAATAAATAGAGGACTGTTCGAAATGCTATCAAAATTTGCATATCCTTTATATATGTTACGAGGGAAGGTTGTGATGGAAGTCAAGACTAAAAATCATCTCAACATTAGATTCTATGAAACTTTTCAAAATGCAAGTTTCGGTCAAAAAATCATGATATATTATACACTAGTTTGTACTAATTTTGATCAAAAAATAAAATAAATCGAGGATTGTTAGAAATGCTACCAAACTTTTCATATCCATTATATTGTTACGAGGGAAGGTTATGTGGGACGTCCTTGCAATAAATCATCTCAAAATTAGATTCTATGATTTTTTTCGAAATGCAAGTTTCTGTCAAAAATCATAGTTTATTATACACTAGGTTGTACTAGTTTAGGTCAAAAAATTAAATTAAGTTGAGGACTTATAAAATGATATGGAACCTTTCAGATCCTTTATATATGTTAAGAGAGAAGGTTCCGATTTAACTCCATGTAAAAAATAATCTGAAATTTGGTTTTCATGAAACGTTTCGAAATGCAGGTTTCAGTAAAAAATCATAATATATTATACACCAGTTTGTACTAGTTTCGGTCAAAAAATAAAAATAAATCGAGGACTGTTCGAAATGCTATCAAAATTTGCATATCCTTTCTATATGTTACGAGGGAAGGTTGTGATGGAAGTCCATGCAAAAAATCATCTCAACATTAGATTCTATGAAACTTTTCAAAATGCAAGTTTCGGTCAAAAAATCATGATATATTATACACTAGTTTGTACTAATTTTGGTCAAAAAATAAAATAAATCGAGGATTGTTAGAAATGCTACGAAACATTTCATATCCATTATATTGTTACGAGGGAAGGTTATGTGGGAAGTCCTTGCAATAAATCATCTCAAAATTAGATTCTATGATTTTTTTCGAAATGCAAGTTTCTATCAAAAATCATAGTTTATTATACACTAGGTTGCACTAGTTTCGGTCAAAAAATTAAATTAAGTTGAGGACTTATATAATGATATGGAACTTTTCAGATCCTTTATATATGTTAAGAGAGAAGGTTATGATTTAACTCCATGTAAAAAATAATCTGAAATTTGGTTTTCATGAAACGTTTTGAAATGCAGGTTTCAGTAAAAAATCATAATATATTATACACCAGTTTGTACTAGTTTAGGTCAAAAAATTAAAATAAATCGAGGACTGTTCGAAATGCTATCAAAATTTGGATATCCTTTATATATGTTACGAGGGAAGGTTGTGATGGAAGTCAAGACTAAAAATCATCTCAACATTAGATTCTATGAAACTTTTCAAAATGCAAGTTTCGATCAAAAAATCATGATATATTATACACTAGTTTGTACTAATTTTGGTCAAAAAATAAAATAAATCGAGGATTGTTAGAAATGCTACCAAACTTTTCATATCCATTATATTGTTACGAGGGAAGGTTATGTGGGAAGTCCTTGCAATAAATCATCTCAAAATTAGATTCTATGATTTTTTTCGAAATGCAAGTTTCTATCAAAAATCATAGTTTATTATACACTAGGTTGTACTAGTTTCGGTCAAAAAATTAAATTAAGTTGAGGACTTATAAAATGATATGGAACTTTTCAGATCCTTTATATATGTTAAGAGAGAAGGTTATGATTGAACTCCATGTAAAAAATAATCTGAAATTTGGTTTTCATGATACGTTTCGAAATGCAGGTTTCAGTAAAAAATCATAATATATTATACACCAGTTTGTACTAGTTTCGGTCAAAAAATTAAAATAAATCGAGGACTGTTCGAAATGCTATCAAAATTTGAATATCCTTTATATATGTTACGAGGGAAGGTTGTGATGGAAGTCAAGACTGAAAATCATCTCAACATTAGATTCTATGAAACTTTTCAAAATGCATGTTTCGGTCAAAAAATCATGATATATTATACACTAGTTTGTACTAATTTTGATCAAAAAATAAAATAAATCGAGGATTGTTAGAAATGCTACCAAACTTTTCATATCCATTATATTGTTACGAGGGAAGGTTATGTGGGAAGTCCTTGCAATAAATCATCTCAAAATTAGATTCTATGATTTTTTTCGAAATGCAAGTTTCTGTCAAAAATCATAGTTTATTATACACTAGGTTGTACTAGTTTAGGTCAAAAAATTAAATTAAGTTGAGGACTTATAAAATGATATGGAACTTTTCAGATCCTTTATATATGTTAAGAGAGAAGGTTATGATTTAACTCCATGTAAAAAATAATCTGAAATTTGGTTTTCATGAAAATTTTCGAAATACAGGTTTCAGTAAAAAATCATAATATATTATACACCAGTTTGTACTAGTTTCGGTCAAAAAATAAAAATAAATCGAGGACTGTTCGAAATGCTATCAAAATTTTAATATCCTTTATATATGTTACGAGGGAAGGTTGTGATGGAAGTCAAGACTAAAAATCATCTCAACATTAGATTCTATGAAACTTTTCAAAATGCATGTTTCGGTCAAAAAATCATGATATATTATACACTAGTTTGTACTAATTTTGATCAAAAAATAAAATAAATCGAGGATTGTTAGAAATGCTACCAAACTTTTCATATCCATTATATTGTTACGAGGGAAGGTTATGTGGGAAGTCCTTGCAATAAATCATCTCAAAATTAGATTCTATGATTTTTTTCGAAATGCAAGTTTCTGTCAAAAATCATAGTTTATTATACACTAGGTTGTACTAGTTTAGGTCAAAAAATTAAATTAAGTTGAGGACTTATAAAATGATATGGAATTTTTCAGATCCTTTATACATGTTAAGAGAGAAGGTTATGATTTAACTCCATGTAAAAAATAATCTGAAATTTGGTTTTCATGAAACGTTTCGAAATGCAGGTTTCAGTAAAAAATCATAATATATTATACACTAGTTTGTACTAGTTTTGGTCAAAAAATAAAAATAAATCGAGGACTATTCGAAATGCTATCAAAATTTGCATATCCTTTTTATATGTTACGAGGGAAGGTTGTGATGGAAGTCCATGCAAAAAATCATATCAACCTTAGATTCTATGAAACTTTTCAAAATGCAAGTTTCGGTCAAAAAATCATGATATATTATACACTAGTTTGTACTAATTTTGGTCAAAAAATAAAATAAATCGAGGATTGTTAGAAATGCTACGAAACATTTCATATCCATTATATTGTTACGAGGGAAGGTTATGTGGGAAGTCCTTGCAATAAATCATCTCAAAATTAGATTCTATGATTTTTTTCGAAATGCAAGTTTCTATCAAAAATCATAGTTTATTATACACTAGGTTGCACTAGTTTCGGTCAAAAAATTAAATTAAGTTGAGGACTTATAAAATGATATGGAACTTTTCAGATCCTTTATATATGTTAAGAGAGAAGGTTATGATTTAACTCCATGTAAAAAATAATCTGAAATTTGGTTTTCATGAAACGTTTCGAAATACAGGTTTCAGTAAAAAATCATAATATATTATACACCAGTTTGTACTAGTTTCGGTCAAAAAATAAAAATAAATCGAGGACTGTTCGAAATGCTATCAAAATTTGAATATCCTTTATATATGTTACGAGGGAAGGTTGTGATGGAAGTCAAGACTAAAAATCATCTCAACATTAGATTCTATGAAACTTTTCAAAATGCATGTTTCGGTCAAAAAATCATGATATATTATACACTAGTTTGTACTAATTTTGATCAAAAAATAAAATAAATCGAGGATTGTTAGAAATGCTACCAAACTTTTCATATCCATTATATTGTTACGAGGGAAGGTTATGTGGGAAGTCCTTGCAATAAATCATCTCAAAATTAGATTCTATGATTTTTTTCGAAATGCAAGTTTCTGTCAAAAATCATAGTTTATTATACACTAGGTTGTACTAGTTTAGGTCAAAAAATTAAATTAAGTTGAGGACTTATAAAATGATATGGAATTTTTCAGATCCTTTATACATGTTAAGAGAGAAGGTTATGATTTAACTCCATGTAAAAAATAATCTGAAATTTGGTTTTCATGAAACGTTTCGAAATGCAGGTTTCATTAAAAAATCATAATATATTATACACTAGTTTGTACTAGTTTCGGTCAAAAAATAAAAATAAATCGAGGACTATTCGAAATGCTATCAAAATTTGCATATCCTTTCTATATGTTACGAGGGAAGGTTGTGATGGAAGTCCATGCAAAAAATCATATCAACCTTAGATTCTATGAAACTTTTCAAAATGCAAGTTTTGGTCAAAAAATCATGATATATTATACACTAGTTTGTACTAATTTTGGTCAAAAAATAAAATAAATCGAGGATTGTTAGAAATGCTACGAAACATTTCATATCCATTATATTGTTACGAGGGAAGGTTATGTGGGAAGTCCTTGCAATAAATCATCTCAAAATTAGATTCTATGATTTTTTTCGAAATGCAAGTTTCTATCAAAAATCATAGTTTATTATACACTAGGTTGTACTAGTTTCGGTCAAAAAATTAAATTAAGTTGAGGACTTATAAAATGATATGGAACTTTTCAGATCCTTTATATATGTTAAGAGAGAAGGTTATGATTTAACTCCATGTAAAAAATAATCTGAAATTTGGTTTTCATGAAACGTTTCGAAATGCAGGTTTCAGTAAAAAATCATAATATATTATACACCAGTTTGTACTAGTTTCGGTCAAAAAATTAAAATAAATCGAGGACTGTTTGAAATGCTATAAAAATTTGCATATCCTTTCTATATATTACGAGTGAAGGTTGTGATGGAAGTCCATGCAAAAAATCATCTCAACATTAGATTCTATGAAACTTTTCAAAATGCAAGTTTTGGTCAAAAAATCATGATATATTATACACTAGTTTGTACTAATTTTGGTCAAAAAATAAAATAAATCGAGGATTGTTAGAAATGCTACGAAACATTTCATATCCATTATATTGTTACGAGGGAAGGTTATGTGGGAAGTCCTTGCAATAAATCATCTCAAAATTAGATTCTATGATTTTTTTCGAAATGCAAGTTTCTATCAAAAATCATAGTTTATTATACACTAGGTTGTACTAGTTTCGGTCAAAAAATTAAATTAAGTTGAGGACTTATAAAATGATATGGAACTTTTCAGATCCTTTATATATGTTAAGAGAGAAGGTTATGATTTAACTCCATGTAAAAAATAATCTGAAATTTGGTTTTCATGAAACGTTTCGAAATGCAGGTTTCAGTAAAAAATCATAATATATTATACACCAGTTTGTACTAGTTTCGGTCAAAAAATTAAAATAAATCGAGGACTGTTCGAAATGCTATAAAAATTTGCATATCCTTTCTATATGTTACAAGGGAAGGTTGTGATGGAAGTCCATGCAAAAAATCATCTCAACATTAGATTCTATGAAACTTTTCAAAATGCAAGTTTCGGTAAAAAAATCATGATATATTATACACTAGTTTGTACTAATTTTGACAAAAAATAAAATAAATCGAGGATTGTTAGAAATGCTACCAAACTTTTCATATCCATTATATTTTTACGAGGGAAGGTTATGTGGGAAGTCCTTGCAATAAATCATCTCAAAATTAGATTCTATGATTTTTTTTCGAAATGCAAGTTTCTGTCAAAAATCATAGTTTATTATACACTAGGTTGTACTAGTTTAGGTCAAAAAATTAAATTAAGTTGAGGACTTATAAAATGATATGGAACTTTTCACATCCTTTATATATGTTAAGAGAGAAGGTTATGATTGAACTCCATGTAAAAAATAATCTGAAATTTGGTTTTCATGAAACGTTTCGAAATGCAGGTTTCAGTAAAAAATCATAATATATTATACACCAGTATGTACTAGTTTAGGTCAAAAAATTAAAATAAATCGAGGACTGTTCGAAATGCTATCAAAATTTGCATATCCTTTATATATGTTACGAGTGAAGGTTGTGATGGAAGTCAAGACTAAAAATCATCTCAACATTAGATTCTATGAAACTTTTCAAAATGCAAGTTTCGGTCAAAAAATCATGATATATTATACACTAGTTTGTACTAATTTTGATCAAAAAATAAAATAAATCGAGGATTGTTAGAAATGCTACCAAACTTTTCATATCCATTATATTGTTACGAGGGAAGGTTATGTGGGAAGTCCTTGCAATAAATCATCTCAAAATTAGATTCTATGATTTTTTTTCGAAATGCAAGTTTCTGTCAAAAATCATAGTTTATTATACACTAGGTTGTACTAGTTTAGGTCAAAAAATTAAATTAAGTTGAGGACTTATAAAATGATATGGAACTTTTCACATCCTTTATATATGTTAAGAGAGAAGGTTATGATTTAACTCCATGTAAAAAATAATCTGAAATTTGGTTTTCATGAAACGTTTCGAAATGCAGGTTTCAGTAAAAAATCATAATATATTATACACCAGTTTGTACTAGTTTCGGTCAAAAAATAAAAATAAATTGAGGACTGTTCGAAATGCTATCAAAATTTGCATATCCTTTCTATATGTTACGAGGGAAGGTTGTGATGGAAGTCCATGCAAAAAATCATCTCAACATTAGATTCTATGAAACTTTTCAAAATGCAAGTTTCGGTCAAAAAATCATGATATATTATACAATAGTTTGTACTAATTTTGATCAAAAAATAAAATAAATCGAGGATTGTTAGAAATGCTACCAAACTTTTCATATCCATTATATTGTTACGAGGGAAGGTTAAGTGGGAAGTCCTTGCAATAAATCATCTCAAATTTAGATTCTATGATTTTTTTCGAAATGCAAGTTTCTGTCAAAAATCATAGTTTATTATACACAAGGTTGTACTAGTTTAGGTCAAAAAATTAAATTAAGTTGAGGACTTATAAAATGATATGGAACTTTTCAGATCCTTTATACATGTTAAGAGAGAAGGTTATGATTTAACTCCATGTAAAAAATAATCTGAAATTTGGTTTTCATGAAACGTTTCGAAATGCAGGTTTCAGTAAAAAATCATAATATATTATACACCAGTTTGTACTAGTTTCGGTCAAAAAATTAAAATAAATCGAGGACTGTTCGAAATGCTATCAAAATTTGCATATCCTTTATATATGTTACGAGGGAAGGTTGTGATGGAAGTCCATGCAAAAAATCATCTCAACATTAGATTCTATGAAACTTTTCAAAATGCAAGTTTCGGTAAAAAAATCATGATATATTATACACTAGTTTGTACTAATTTTGATAAAAAAATAAAATAAATCGAGGATTGTTAGAAATGCTACCAAACTTTTCATATCCATTATATTGTTACGAGGGAAGGTTATGTGGGAAGTCCTTGCAATAAATAATCTCAAAATTAAATTCTATGATTTTTTTCGAAATGCAAGTTTCTGTCAAAAATCATAGTTTATTATACACTAGGTTGTACTAGTTTAGGTCAAAAAATTAAATTAAGTTGAGGACTTATAAAATGATATGGAACTTTTCAGATCCTTTATACATGTTAAGAGAGAAGGTTATGATTTAACTCCATGTAAAAAATAATCTGAAATTTGGTTTTCATGAAACGTTTCGAAATGCAGGTTTCAGTAAAAAATCATAATATATTATACACCAGTTTGTACTAGTTTCGGTCAAAAAATAAAAATAAATCGAGGACTGTTCGAAATGCTATCAAAATTTGCATATCCTTTCTATATGTTACGAGGGAAGGTTGTGATGGAAGTCCATGCAAAAAATCATCTCAACATTAGATTCTATGAAACTTTTCAAAATGCAAGTTTCGGTCAAAAAATCAAGATATATTATACAATAGTTTGTCCTAATTTTGATCAAAAAATAAAATAAATCGAGGATTTTAGAAATGCTACCAAACTTTTCATATCCATTATATTGTTACGAGGGAAGGTTAAGTGGGAAGTCCTTGCAATAAATCATCTCAAAATTAGATTCTATGATTTTTTTCGAAATGCAAGTTTTTGTCAAAAATCATAGTTTATTATACACAAGGTTGTACTAGTTTAGGTCAAAAAATTAAATTAAGTTGAGGACTTATAAAATGATATGGAACTTTTCACATCCTTTATATATGTTAAGAGAGAAGGTTATGATTTAACTCCATGTAAAAAATAATATGAAATTTGGTTTTCATGAAACGTTTCGAAATGCAGGTTTCAGTAAAAAATCATAATATATTATACACCAGTTTGTACTAGTTTCGGTCAAAAAATTAAAATAAATCGAGGACTGTTCGAAATGCTATAAAAATTTGCATATCCTTTCTATATGTTACGAGGGAAGGTTGTGATGGAAGTCCATGCAAAAAATCATCTCAACATTAGATTCTATGAAACTTTTCAAAATGCAAGTTTCGGTAAAAAAATCATGATATATTATACACTAGTTTGTACTAATTTTGATCAAAAAATAAAATAAATCGAGGATTGTTAGAAATGCTACCAAACTTTTCATATCCATTATATTGTTACGAGGGAAGGTTATGTGGGAAGTCCTTGCAATAAATCATCTCAAAATTAGATTCTATGATTTTTTTCGAAATGCAAGTTTCTGTCAAAAATCATAGTTTATTATACACTAGGCTGTACTAGTTTAGGTCAAAAAATTAAATTAAGTTGAGGACTTATAAAATGATATGGAACTTTTCACATCCTTTATATATGTTAAGAGAGAAGGTTATGATTGAACTCCATGTAAAAAATAATCTGAAATTTGGTTTTCATGAAACGTTTCGAAATGCAGGTTTCAGTAAAAAATCATAATATATTATACACCAGTTTGTACTAGTTTAGGTCAAAAAATTAAAATAAATCGAGGACTGTTCGAAATGCTATCAAAATTTGCATATCCTTTATATATGTTACGAGGGAAGGTTGTGATGGAAGTCAAGACTAAAAATCATCTCAACATTAGATTCTATGAAGCTTTTCAAAATGCAAGTTTCGGTCAAAAAATCATGATATATTATACACTAGTTTGTACTAATTTTGATCAAAAAATAAAATAAATCGAGGATTGTTAGAAATGCTACCAAACTTTTCATATCCATTATATTGTTACGAGGGAAGGTTATGTGGGAAGTCCTTGCAATAAATCATCTCAAAATTAGATTCTATGATTTTTTTCGAAATGCAAGTTTCTGTCAAAAATCATAGTTTATTATACACTAGGTTGTACTAGTTTAGGTCAAAAAATTAAATTAAGTTGAGGACTTATAAAATGATATGGAACTTTTCACATCCTTTATATATGTTAAGAGAGAAGGTTATGATTTAACTCCATGTAAAAAATAATCTGAAATTTGGTTTTCATGAAACGTTTCGAAATGCAGGTTTCAGTAAAAAATCATAATATATTATACACCAGTTTGTACTAGTTTCGATCAAAAAATAAAAATAAATTGAGGACTGTTCGAAATGCTATCAAAATTTGCATATCCTTTCTATATGTTACGAGGGAAGGTTGTGATGGAAGTCCATGCAAAAAATCATCTCAACATTAGATTCTATGAAACTTTTCAAAATGCAAGTTTCGGTCAAAAAATCATGATATATTATACAATAGTTTGTACTAATTTTGATCAAAAAATAAAATAAATCGAGGATTGTTGGAAATGCTACCAAACTTTTCATATCCATTATATTGTTACGAGGGAAGGTTAAGTGGGAAGTCCTTGCAATAAATCATCTCAAAATTAGATTCTATGATTTTTTTCGAAATGCAAGTTTCTGTCAAAAATCATAGTTTATTATACACAAGGTTGTACTAGTTTAGGTCAAAAAATTAAATTAAGTTGAGGACTTATAAAATGATATGGAACTTTTCAGATCCTTTATACATGTTAAGAGAGAAGGTTATGATTTAACTCCATGTAAAAAATAATCTGAAATTTGGTTTTCATGAAACGTTTCGAAATGCAGGTTTCAGTAAAAAATCATAATATATTATACACCAGTTTGTACTAGTTTCGGTCAAAAAATTAAAATAAATCGAGGACTGTTCGAAATGCTATCAAAATTTGCATATCCTTTATATATGTTACGAGGGAAGGTTGTGATGGAAGTCCATGCAAAAAATCATCTCAACATTAGATTCTATGAAACTTTTCAAAATGCAAGTTTCGGTCAAAAAATCATGATATATTATACACTAGTTTGTACTAATTTTGATAAAAAAATAAAATAAATCGAGGATTGTTAGAAATGCTACCAAACTTTTCATATCCATTATATTGTTACGAGGGAAGGTTATGTGGGAAGTCCTTGCAATAAATAATCTCAAAATTAAATTCTATGATTTTTTTCGAAATGCAAGTTTCTGTCAAAAATCATAGTTTATTATACACTAGGTTGTACTAGTTTAGGTCAAAAAATTAAATTAAGTTGAGGACTTATAAAATGATATGGAACTTTTCAGATCCTTTATACATGTTAAGAGAGAAGGTTATGATTTAACTCCATGTAAAAAATAATCTGAAATTTGGTTTTCATGAAACGTTTCGAAATGCAGGTTTCAGTAAAAAATCATAATATATTATACACCAGTTTGTACTAGTTTCGGTCAAAAAATAAAAATAAATCGAGGACTGTTCGAAATGCTATCAAAATTTGCATATCCTTTCTATATGTTACGAGGGAAGGTTGTGATGGAAGTCCATGCAAAAAATCATCTCAACATTAGATTCTATGAAACTTTTCAAAATGCAAGTTTCAGTCAAAAAATCAAGATATATTATACAATAGTTTGTCCTAATTTTGATCAAAAAATAAAATAAATCGAGGATTATTAGAAATGCTACCAAACTTTTCATATCCATTATATTGTTACGAGGGAAGGTTAAGTGGGAAGTCCTTGCAATAAATCATCTCAAAATTAGATTCTATGATTTTTTTCGAAATGCAAGTTTTTGTCAAAAATCATAGTTTATTATACACAAGGTTGTACTAGTTTAGGTCAAAAAATTAAATTAAGTTGAGGACTTATAAAATGATATGGAACTTTTCACATCCTTTATATATGTTAAGAGAGAAGGTTATGATTTAACTCCATGTAAAAAATAATATGAAATTTGGTTTTCATGAAACGTTTCGAAATGCAGGTTTCAGTAAAAAATCATAATATATTATACACCAGTTTGTACTAGTTTCGGTCAAAAAATTAAAATAAATCGAGGACTGTTCGAAATGCTATAAAAATTTGCATATCCTTTCTATATGTTACGAGGGAAGGTTGTGATGGAAGTCCATGCAAAAAATCATCTCAACATTAGATTCTATGAAACTTTTCAAAATGCAAGTTTCGGTAAAAAAATCATGATATATTATACACTAGTTTGTACTAATTTTGATCAAAAAATAAAATAAATCGAGGATTGTTAGAAATGCTACCAAACTTTTCATATCCATTATATTGTTACGAGGGAAGGTTATGTGGGAAGTCCTTGCAATAAATCATCTCAAAATTAGATTCTATGATTTTTTTCGAAATGCAAGTTTCTGTCAAAAATCATAGTTTATTATACACTAGGTTGTACTAGTTAAGGTCAAAAAATTAAATTAAGTTGAGGACTTATAAAATGATATGGAACTTTTCACATCCTTTATATATGTTAAGAGAGAAGGTTATGATTGAACTCCATGTAAAAAATAATCTGAAATTTGGTTTTCATGAAACGTTTCGAAATGCAGGTTTCAGTAAAAAATCATAATATATTATACACCAGTTTGTACTAGTTTAGGTCAAAAAATTAAAATAAATCGAGGACTGTTCGAAATGCTATCAAAATTTGCATATCCTTTATATATGTTACGAGGGAAGGTTGTGATGGAAGTCCATGCAAAAAATCATCTCAACATTAGATTCTATGAAACTTTTCAAAATGCAAGTTTCGGTCAAAAAATCATGATATATTATACACTAGTTTGTACTAATTTTGATAAAAAAATAAAATAAATCGAGGATTGTTAGAAATGCTACCAAACTTTTCATATCCATTATATTGTTACGAGGGAAGGTTATGTCGGAAGTCCTTGCAATAAATAATCTCAAAATTAAATTCTATGATTTTTTTCGAAATGCAAGTTTCTGTCAAAAATCATAGTTTATTATACACTAGGTTGTACTAGTTTAGGTCAAAAAATTAAATTAAGTTGAGGACTTATAAAATGATATGGAACTTTTCAGATCCTTTATACATGTTAAGAGAGAAGGTTATGATTTAACTCCATGTAAAAAATAATCTGAAATTTGGTTTTCATGAAACGTTTCGAAATGCAGGTTTCAGTAAAAAATCATAATATATTATACACCAGTTTGTACTAGTTTCGGTCAAAAAATAAAAATAAATCGAGGACTGTTCGAAATGCTATCAAAATTTGCATATCCTTTCTATATGTTACGAGGGAAGGTTGTGATGGAAGTCCATGCAAAAAATCATCTCAACATTAGATTCTATGAAACTTTTCAAAATGCAAGTTTCGGTCAAAAAATCAAGATATATTATACAATAGTTTGTCCTAATTTTGATCAAAAAATAAAATAAATCGAGGATTTTTAGAAATGCTACCAAACTTTTCATATCCATTATATTGTTACGAGGGAAGGTTAAGTGGGAAGTCCTTGCAATAAATCATCTCAAAATTAGATTCTATGATTTTTTTCGAAATGCAAGTTTTTGTCAAAAATCATAGTTTATTATACACAAGGTTGTACTAGTTTAGGTCAAAAAATTAAATTAAGTTGAGGACTTATAAAATGATATGGAACTTTTCACATCCTTTATATATGTTAAGAGAGAAGGTTATGATTTAACTCCATGTAAAAAATAATATGAAATTTGGTTTTCATGAAACGTTTCGAAATGCAGGTTTCAGTAAAAAATCATAATATATTATACACCAGTTTGTACTAGTTTCGGTCAAAAAATTAAAATAAATCGAGGACTGTTCGAAATGCTATAAAAATTTGCATATCCTTTCTATATGTTACGAGGGAAGGTTGTGATGGAAGTCCATGCAAAAAATCATCTCAACATTAGATTCTATGAAACTTTTCAAAATGCAAGTTTCGGTAAAAAAATCATGATATATTATACACTAGTTTGTACTAATTTTGATCAAAAAATAAAATAAATCGAGGATTGTTAGAAATGCTACCAAACTTTTCATATCCATTATATTGTTACGAGGGAAGGTTATGTGGGAAGTCCTTGCAATAAATCATCTCAAAATTAGATTCTATGATTTTTTTCGAAATGCAAGTTTCTGTCAAAAATCATAGTTTATTATACACTAGGTTGTACTAGTTTAGGTCAAAAAATTAAATTAAGTTGAGGACTTATAAAATGATATGGAACTTTTCACATCCTTTATATATGTTAAGAGAGAAGGTTATGATTGAACTCCATGTAAAAAATAATCTGAAATTTGGTTTTCATGAAACGTTTCGAAATGCAGGTTTCAGTAAAAAATCATAATATATTATACACCAGTTTGTACTAGTTTAGGTCAAAAAATTAAAATAAATCGAGGACTGTTCGAAATGCTATCAAAATTTGCATATCCTTTATATATGTTACGAGGGAAGGTTGTGATGGAAGTCAAGACTAAAAATCATCTCAACATTAGATTCTATGAAACTTTTCAAAATGCAAGTTTCGGTAAAAAAATCATGATATATTATACACTAGTTTGTACTAATTTTGATCAAAAAATAAAATAAATCGAGGATTGTTAGAAATGCTACCAAACTTTTCATATCCATTATATTGTTACGAGGGAAGGTTATGTGGGAAGTCCTTGCAATAAATAATCTCAAAATTAAATTCTATGATTTTTTTCGAAATGCAAGTTTCTGTCAAAAATCATAGTTTATTATACACTAGGTTGTACTAGTTTAGGTCAAAAAATTAAATTAAGTTGAGGACTTATAAAATGATATGGAACTTTTCAGATCCTTTATACATGTTAAGAGAGAAGGTTATGATTTAACTCCATGTAAAAAATAATCTGAAATTTGGTTTTCATGAAACGTTTCGAAATGCAGGTTTCTGTAAAAAATCATAATATATTATACACCAGTTTGTACTAGTTTCGGTCAAAAAATAAAAATAAATCGAGGACTGTTCGAAATGCTATCAAAATTTGCATATTCTTTCTATATGTTACGAGGGAAGGTTGTGATGGAAGTCCATGCAAAAAATCATCTCAACATTAGATTCTATGAAACTTTTCAAAATGCAAGTTTCGGTCAAAAAATCAAGATATATTATACAATAGTTTGTCCTAATTTTGATCAAAAAATAAAATAAATCGAGGATTTTTAGAAATGCTACCAAACTTTTCATATCCATTATATTGTTACGAGGGAAGGTTAAGTGGGAAGTCCTTGCAATAAATCATCTCAAAATTAGATTCTATGATTTTTTTCGAAATGCAAGTTTTTGTCAAAAATCATAGTTTATTATACACAAGGTTGTACTAGTTTAGGTCAAAAAATTAAATTAAGTTGAGGACTTATAAAATGATATGGAACTTTTCACATCCTTTATATATGTTAAGAGAGAAGGTTATGATTTAACTCCATGTAAAAAATAATATGAAATTTGGTTTTCATGAAACGTTTCGAAATGCAGGTTTCAGTAAAAAATCATAATATATTATACACCAGTTTGTACTAGTTTCGGTCAAAAAATTAAAATAAATCGAGGACTGTTCGAAATGCTATAAAAATTTGCATATCCTTTCTATATGTTACGAGGGAAGGTTGTGATGGAAGTCCATGCAAAAAATCATCTCAACATTAGATTCTATGAAACTTTTCAAAATGCAAGTTTCGGTAAAAAAATCATGATATATTATACACTAGTTTGTACTAATTTTGATCAAAAAATAAAATAAATCGAGGATTGTTAGAAATGCTACCAAACTTTTCATATCCATTATATTGTTACGAGGGAAGGTTATGTGGGAAGTCCTTGCAATAAATCATCTCAAAATTAGATTCTATGATTTTTTTCGAAATGCAAGTTTCTGTCAAAAATCATAGTTTATTATACACTAGGTTGTACTAGTTTAGGTCAAAAAATTAAATTAAGTTGAGGACTTATAAAATGATATGGAACTTTTCACATCCTTTATATATGTTAAGAGAGAAGGTTATGATTGAACTCCATGTAAAAAATAATCTGAAATTTGGTTTTCATGAAACGTTTCGAAATGCAGGTTTCAGTAAAAAATCATAATATATTATACACCAGTTTGTACTAGTTTAGGTCAAAAAATTAAAATAAATCGAGGACTGTTCGAAATGCTATCAAAATTTGCATATCCTTTATATATGTTACGAGGGAAGGTTGTGATGGAAGTCAAGACTAAAAATCATCTCAACATTAGATTCTATGAAACTTTTCAAAATGCAAGTTTCGGTCAAAAAATCATGATATATTATACACTAGTTTGTACTAATTTTGATCAAAAAATAAAATAAATCGAGGATTGTTAGAAATGCTACCAAACTTTTCATATCCATTATATTGTTACGAGGGAAGGTTATGTGGGAAGTCCTTGCAATAAATCATCTCAAAATTAGATTCTATGATTTTTTTCGAAATGCAAGTTTCTGTCAAAAATCATAGTTTATTATACACTAGGTTGTACTAGTTTAGGTCAAAAAATTAAATTAAGTTGAGGACTTATAAAATGATATGGAACTTTTCACATCCTTTATATATGTTAAGAGAGAAGGTTATGATTTAACTCCATGTAAAAAATAATCTGAAATTTGGTTTTCATGAAACGTTTCGAAATGCAGGTTTCAGTAAAAAATCATAATATATTATACACCAGTTTGTACTAGTTTCGGTCAAAAAATAAAAATAAATTGAGGACTGTTCGAAATGCTATCAAAATTTGCATATCCTTTCCATATGTTACGAGGGAAGGTTGTGATGGAAGTCCATGCAAAAAATCATCTCAACATTAGATTCTATGAAACTTTTCAAAATGCAAGTTTCGGTCAAAAAATCATGATATATTATACAATAGTTTGTACTAATTTTGATCAAAAAATAAAATAAATCGAGGATTGTTAGAAATGCTACCAAACTTTTCATATCCATTATATTGTTACGAGGGAAGGTTAAGTGGGAAGTCCTTGCAATAAATCATCTCAAAATTAGATTCTATGATTTTTTTCGAAATGCAAGTTTCTGTCAAAAATCATAGTTTATTATACACAAGGTTGTACTAGTTTAGGTCAAAAAATTAAATTAAGTTGAGGACTTATAAAATGATATGGAACTTTTCAGATCCTTTATACATGTTAAGAGAGAAGGTTATGATTTAACTCCATGTAAAAAATAATCTGAAATTTGGTTTTCATGAAACGTTTCGAAATGCAGGTTTCAGTAAAAAATCATAATATATTATACACCAGTTTGTACTAGTTTCGGTCAAAAAATTAAAATAAATCGAGGACTGTTCGAAATGCTATCAAAATTTGCATATCCTTTATATATGTTACGAGGGAAGGTTGTGATGGAAGTCCATGCAAAAAATCATCTCAACATTAGATTCTATGAAACTTTTCAAAATGCAAGTTTCGGTCAAAAAATCATGATATATTATACACTAGTTTGTACTAATTTTGATAAAAAAATAAAATAAATCGAGGATTGTTAGAAATGCTACCAAACTTTTCATATCCATTATATTGTTACGAGGGAAGGTTATGTGGGAAGTCCTTGCAATAAATAATCTCAAAATTAAATTCTATGATTTTTTTCGAAATGCAAGTTTCTGTCAAAAATCATAGTTTATTATACACTAGGTTGTACTAGTTTAGGTCAAAAAATTAAATTAAGTTGAGGACTTATAAAATGATATGGAACTTTTCAGATCCTTTATACATGTTAAGAGAGAAGGATATGATTTAACTCCATGTAAAAAATAATCTGAAATTTGGTTTTCATGAAACGTTTCGAAATGCAGGTTTCAGTAAAAAATCATAATATATTATACACCAGTTTGTACTAGTTTCGGTCAAAAAATTAAAATAAATCGAGGACTGTTCGAAATGCTATCAAAATTTGCATATCCTTTCTTTATGTTACGAGGGAAGGTTGTGATGGAAGTCCATGCAAAAAATCATCTCAACATTAGATTCTATGAAACTTTTCAAAATGCAAGTTTCGGTCAAAAAATCAAGATATATTATACAATAGTTTGTCCTAATTTTGATCAAAAAATAAAATAAATCGAGGATTTTTAGAAATGCTACCAAACTTTTCATATCCATTATATTGTTACGAGGGAAGGTTAAGTGGGAAGTCCTTGCAATAAATCATCTCAAAATTAGATTCTATGATTTTTTTCGAAATGCAAGTTTTTGTCAAAAATCATAGTTTATTATACACAAGGTTGTACTAGTTTAGGTCAAAAAATTAAATTAAGTTGAGGACTTATAAAATGATATGGAACTTTTCACATCCTTTATATATGTTAAGAGAGAAGGTTATGATTTAACTCCATGTAAAAAATAATATGAAATTTGGTTTTCATGAAACGTTTCGAAATGCAGGTTTCAGTAAAAAATCATAATATATTATACACCAGTTTGTACTAGTTTCGGTCAAAAAATAAAAATAAATCGAGGACTATTCGAAATGCTATCAAAATTTGCATATCCTTTCTATATGTTACGAGGGAAGGTTGTGATGGAAGTCCATGCAAAAAATCATCTCAACCTTAGATTCTATGAAACTTTTCAAAATGCAAGTTTCGGTCAAAAAATCATGATATATTATACACTAGTTTGTACTAATTTTGGTCAAAAAATAAAATAAACCGAGGATTGTTAGAAATGCTACGAAACATTTCATATCCATTATATTGTTACGAGGGAAGGTTATGTGGGAAGTCCTTGCAATAAATCATCTCAAAATTAGATTCTATGATTTTTTTCGAAATGCAAGTTTCTATCAAAAATCATAGTTTATTATACACTAGGTTGTACTAGTTTCGGTCAAAAAATTAAATTAAGTTGAGGACTTATAAAATGATATGGAACTTTTCAGATCCTTTATATATGTTAAGAGAGAAGGTTATGATTGAACTCCATGTAAAAAATAATCTGAAATTTGGTTTTCATGAAACGTTTCGAAATGCAGGTTTCAGTAAAAAATCATAATATATTATACACCAGTTTGTACTAGTTTAGGTCAAAAAATTAAAATAAATCGAGGACTGTTCGAAATGCTATCAAAATTTGCATATCATTTATATATGTTACGAGGGAAGGTTGTGATGGAAGTCAAGACTAAAAATCATCTCAACATTAGATTCTATGAAACTTTTCAAAATGCAAGTTTCGGTCAAAAAATCATGATATATTATACACTAGTTTGTACTAATTTTGATCAAAAAATAAAATAAATCGAGGATTGTTAGAAATGCTACCAAACTTTTCATATCCATTATATTGTTACGAGGGAAGGTTATGTGGGAAGTCCTTGCAATAAATCATCTCAAAATTAGATTCTATGATTTTTTTCGAAATGCAAGTTTCTGTCAAAAATCATAGTTTATTATACACTAGGTTGTACTAGTTTAGGTCAAAAAATTAAATTAAGTTGAGGACTTATAAAATGATATGGAACTTTTCAGATCCTTTATATATGTTAAGAGAGAAGGTTATGATTTAACTCCATGTAAAAAATAATCTGAAATTTGGTTTTCATGAAACGTTTCGAAATGCAGGTTTCAGTAAAAAATCATAATATATTATACACCAGTTTGTACTAGTTTCGGACAAAAAATAAAAATAAATCGAGGACTGTTCGAAATGCTATCAAAATTTGCATATCCTTTCTATATGTTACGAGGGAAGGTTGTGATGGAAGTCCATGCAAAAAATCATCTCAACATTAGATTCTTTGAAACTTTTCAAAATGCAAGTTTCGGTCAAAAAATCATGATATATTATACACTAGTTTGTACTAATTTTGATCAAAAAATAAAATAAATCGAGGATTGTTAGAAATGCTACGAAACATTTCATATCCATTATATTGTTACGAGGGAAGGTTATGTGGGAAGTCCTTGCAATAAATCATCTCAAAATTAGATTCTATGATTTTTTTCGAAATGCAAGTTTCTATCAAAAATCATAGTTTATTATACACTAGGTTGTACTAGTTTCGGTCAAAAAATTAAATTAAGTTGAGGACTTATAAAATGATATGGAACTTTTCAGATCCTTTATATATGTTAAGAGAGAAGGTTATGATTTAACTCCATGTAAAAAATAATCTGAAATTTGGTTTTCATGAAACGTTTCGAAATGCAGGTTTCAGTAAAAAATCATAATATATTATACACCAGTTTGTACTAGTTTCGGTCAAAAAATTAAAATAAATCGAGGACTGTTCGAAATGCTATAAAAATTTGCATATCCTTTCTATATGTTATGAGGGAAGGTTGTGATGGAAGTCCATGCAAAAAATCATCTCAACATTAGATTCTATGAAACTTTTCAAAATGCAAGTTTCGGTAAAAAAATCATGATATATTATACACTAGTTTGTACTAATTTTGATCAAAAAATAAAATAAATCGAGGATTGTTAGAAATGCTACGAAACATTTCATATCCATTATATTGTTACGAGGGAAGGTTATGTGGGAAGTCCTTGCAATAAATCATCTCAAAATTAGATTCTATGATTTTTTTCGAAATGCAAGTTTCTATCAAAAATCATAGTTTATTATACACTAGGTTGTACTAGTTTCGGTCAAAAAATTAAATTAAGTTGAGGACTTATAAAATGATATGGAACTTTTCAGATCCTTTATATATGTTAAGAGAGAAGGTTATGATTTAACTCCATGTAAAAAATAATCTGAAATTTGGTTTTCATGAAACGTTTCGAAATGCAGGTTTCAGTAAAAAATCATAATATATTATACACCAGTTTGTACTAGTTTCGGTCAAAAAATTAAAATAAATCGAGGACTGTTCGAAATGCTATAAAAATTTGCATATCCTTTCTATATGTTATGAGGGAAGGTTGTGATGGAAGTCCATGCAAAAAATCATCTCAACATTAGATTCTATGAAACTTTTCAAAATGCAAGTTTCGGTAAAAAAATCATGATATATTATACACTAGTTTGTACTAATTTTGATCAAAAAATAAAATAAATCGAGGATTGTTAGAAATGCTACCAAACTTTTCATATCCATTATATTGTTACGAGGGAAGGTTATGTGGAAAGTCCTTGCAATAAATCATCTCAAAATTAGATTCTATGATTTTTTTCGAAATGCAAGTTTCTATCAAAAATCATAGTTTATTATACACTAGGTTGTACTAGTTTCGGTCAAAAAATTAAATTAAGTTGAGGACTTATAAAATGATATGGAACTTTTCAGATCCTTTATATATGTTAAGAGAGAAGGTTATGATTTAACTCCATGTAAAAAATAATCTGAAATTTGGTTTTCATGAAACGTTTCGAAATGCAGGTTTCAGTAAAAAATCATAATATATTATACACCAGTTTGTACTAGTTTCGGTCAAAAAATTAAAATAAATCGAGGACTGTTCGAAATGCTATAAAAATTTGCATATCCTTTCTATATGTTATGAGGGAAGGTTGTGATGGAAGTCCATGCAAAAAATCATCTCAACATTAGATTCTATGAAACTTTTCAAAATGCAAGTTTCGGTAAAAAAATCATGATATATTATACACTAGTTTGTACTAATTTTGATCAAAAAATAAAATAAATCGAGGATTGTTAGAAATGCTACCAAACTTTTCATATCCATTATATTGTTACGAGGGAAGGTTATGTGGGAAGTCCTTGCAATAAATCATCTCAAAATTAGATTCTATGATTTTTTTTCGAAATGCAAGTTTCTGTCAAAAATCATAGTTTATTATACACTAGGTTGTACTAGTTTAGGTCAAAAAATTAAATTAAGTTGAGGACTTATAAAATGATATGGAACTTTTCAGATCCTTTATATATGTTAAGAGAGAAGGTTATGATTTAACTCCATGTAAAAAATAATCTGAAATTTGGTTTTCATGAAACGTTTCGAAATGCAGGTTTCAGTAAAAAATCATAATATATTATACACCAGTTTGTACTAGTTTCGGACAAAAAATAAAAATAAATCGAGGACTGTTCGAAATGCTATCAAAATTTGCATATCCTTTCTATATGTTACGAGGGAAGGTTGTGATGGAAGTCCATGCAAAAAATCATCTCAACATTAGATTCTATGAAACTTTTCAAAATGCAAGTTTCGGTCAAAAAATCATGATATATTATACACTAGTTTGTACTAATTTTGATCAAAAAATAAAATAAATCGAGGATTGTTAGAAATGCTACGAAACATTTCATATCCATTATATTGTTACGAGGGAAGGTTATGTGGGAAGTCCTTGCAATAAATCATCTCAAAATTAGATTCTATGATTTTTTTCGAAATGCAAGTTTCTATCAAAAATCATAGTTTATTATACACTAGGTTGTACTAGTTTCGGTCAAAAAATTAAATTAAGTTGAGGACTTATAAAATGATATGGAACTTTTCAGATCCTTTATATATGTTAAGAGAGAAGGTTATGATTTAACTCCATGTAAAAAATAATCTGAAATTTGGTTTTCATGAAACGTTTCGAAATGCAGGTTTCAGTAAAAAATCATAATATATTATACACCAGTTTGTACTAGTTTCGGTCAAAAAATTAAAATAAATCGAGGACTGTTCGAAATGCTATAAAATTTGCATATCCTTTCTATATGTTATGAGGGAAGGTTGTGATGGAAGTCCATGCAAAAAATCATCTCAACATTAGATTCTATGAAACTTTTCAAAATGCAAGTTTCGGTAAAAAAATCATGATATATTATACACTAGTTTGTACTAATTTTGATCAAAAAATAAAATAAATCGAGGATTGTTAGAAATGCTACCAAACTTTTCATATCCATTATATTGTTACGAGGGAAGGTTATGTGGGAAGTCCTTGCAATAAATCATCTCAAAATTAGATTCTATGATTTTTTTCGAAATGCAAGTTTCTGTCAAAAATCATAGTTTATTATACACTAGGTTGTACTAGTTTAGGTCAAAAAATTAAATTAAGTTGAGGACTTATAAAATGATATGGAACTTTTCACATCCTTTATATATGTTAAGAGAGAAGGTTATGATTGAACTCCATGTAAAAAATAATCTGAAATTTGGTTTTCATGAAACGTTTCGAAATGCAGGTTTCAGTAAAAAATCATAATATATTATACACCAGTTTGTACTAGTTTCGGTCAAAAAATTAAAATAAATCGAGGACTGTTCGAAATGCTATAAAAATTTGCATATCCTTTCTATATGTTATGAGGGAAGGTTGTGATGGAAGTCCATGCAAAAAATCATCTCAACATTAGATTCTATGAAACTTTTCAAAATGCAAGTTTCGGTAAAAAAATCATGATATATTATACACTAGTTTGTACTAATTTTGATCAAAAAATAAAATAAATCGAGGATTGTTAGAAATGCTACCAAACTTTTCATATCCATTATATTGTTACGAGGGAAGGTTATGTGGGAAGTCCTTGCAATAAATCATCTCAAAATTAGATTCTATGATTTTTTTTCGAAATGCAAGTTTCTGTCAAAAATCATAGTTTATTATACACTAGGTTGTACTAGTTTAGGTCAAAAAATTAAATTAAGTTGAGGACTTATAAAATGATATGGAACTTTTCAGATCCTTTATATATGTTAAGAGAGAAGGTTATGATTTAACTCCATGTAAAAAATAATCTGAAATTTGGTTTTCATGAAACGTTTCGAAATGCAGGTTTCAGTAAAAAATCATAATATATTATACACCAGTTTGTACTAGTTTCGGACAAAAAATAAAAATAAATCGAGGACTGTTCGAAATGCTATCAAAATTTGCATATCCTTTCTATATGTTACGAGGGAAGGTTGTGATGGAAGTCCATGCAAAAAATCATCTCAACATTAGATTCTATGAAACTTTTCAAAATGCAAGTTTCGGTCAAAAAATCATGATATATTATACACTAGTTTGTACTAATTTTGATCAAAAAATAAAATAAATCGAGGATTGTTAGAAATGCTACGAAACATTTCATATCCATTATATTGTTACGAGGGAAGGTTATGTGGGAAGTCCTTGCAATAAATCATCTCAAAATTAGATTCTATGATTTTTTTCGAAATGCAAGTTTCTATCAAAAATCATAGTTTATTATACACTAGGTTGTACTAGTTTCGGTCAAAAAATTAAATTAAGTTGAGGACTTATAAAATGATATGGAACTTTTCAGATCCTTTATATATGTTAAGAGAGAAGGTTATGATTTAACTCCATGTAAAAAATAATCTGAAATTTGGTTTTCATGAAACGTTTCGAAATGCAGGTTTCAGTAAAAAATCATAATATATTATACACCAGTTTGTACTAGTTTCGGTCAAAAAATTAAAATAAATCGAGGACTGTTCGAAATGCTATAAAATTTGCATATCCTTTCTATATGTTATGAGGGAAGGTTGTGATGGAAGTCCATGCAAAAAATCATCTCAACATTAGATTCTATGAAACTTTTCAAAATGAAAGTTTCGGTCAAAAAATCATGATATATTATACACTAGTTTGTACTAATTTTGATCAAAAAATAAAATAAATCGAGGATTGTTAGAAATGCTACCAAACTTTTCATATCCATTATATTGTTACGAGGGAAGGTTATGTGGGAAGTCCTTGCAATAAATCATCTCAAAATTAGATTCTATGATTTTTTTCGAAATGCAAGTTTCTGTCAAAAATCATAGTTTATTATACACTAGGTTGTACTAGTTTAGGTCAAAAAATTAAATTAAGTTGAGGACTTATAAAATGATATGGAACTTTTCACATCCTTTATATATGTTAAGAGAGAAGGTTATGATTGAACTCCATGTAAAAAATAATCTGAAATTTGGTTTTCATGAAACGTTTCGAAATGCAGGTTTCAGTAAAAAATCATAATATATTATACACCAGTTTGTACTAGTTTAGGTCAAAAAATTAAAATAAATCGAGGACTGTTCGAAATGCTATCAAAATTTGCATATCCTTTATATATGTTACGAGGGAAGGTTGTGATGGAAGTCAAGACTAAAAATCATCTCAACATTAGATTCTATGAAACTTTTCAAAATGAAAGTTTCGGTCAAAAAATCATGATATATTATACACTAGTTTGTACTAATTTTGATCAAAAAATAAAATAAATCGAGGATTGTTAGAAATGCTACCAAACTTTTCATATCCATTATATTGTTACGAGGGAAGGTTATGTGGGAAGTCCTTGCAATAAATCATCTCAAAATTAGATTCTATGATTTTTTTCGAAATGCAAGTTTCTGTCAAAAATCATAGTTTATTATACACTAGGTTGTACTAGTTTAGGTCAAAAAATTAAATTAAGTTGAGGACTTATAAAATGATATGGAACTTTTCAGATCCTTTATATATGTTAAGAGAGAAGGTTATGATTTAACTCCATGTAAAAAATAATCTGAAATTTGGTTTTCATGAAACGTTTCGAAATGCAGGTTTCAGTAAAAAATCATAATATATTATACACCAGTTTGTACTAGTTTCGGTCAAAAAATTAAAATAAATTGAGGACTGTTCGAAATGCTATCAAAATTTGCATATCCTTTATATATGTTACGAGGGAAGGTTGTGATGGAAGTCCATGCAAAAAATCATCTCAACATTAGATTTTATGAAACTTTTCAAAATGCAAGTTTCGGTCAAAAAATCATGATATATTATACACTAGTTTGTACTAATTTTGATAAAAAAAATAAAATAAATCGAGGATTGTTAGAAATGCTACCAAACTTTTCATATCCATTATATTGTTACGAGGGAAGGTTATGTGGGAAGTCCTTGCAATAAATAATCTCAAAATTAAATTCTATGATTTTTTTCGAAATGCAAGTTTCTGTCAAAAATCATAGTTTATTATACACTAGGTTGTACTAGTTTAGGTCAAAAAATTAAATTAAGTTGAGGACTTATAAAATGATATGGAACTTTTCAGATCCTTTATACATGTTAAGAGAGAAGGTTATGATTTAACTCCATGTAAAAAATAATCTGAAATTTGGTTTTCATGAAACGTTTCGAAATGCAGGTTTCAGTAAAAAATCATAATATATTATACACCAGTTTGTACTAGTTTCGGTCAAAAAATTAAAATAAATCGAGGACTGTTCGAAATGCTATCGAAATTTGCATATCCTTTCTATATGTTACGAGGGAAGGTTGTGATGGAAGTCCATGCAAAAAATCATCTCAACATTAGATTCTATGAAACTTTTCAAAATGCAAGTTTCGGTCAAAAAATCAAGATATATTATACAATAGTTTGTCCTAATTTTGATCAAAAAATAAAATAAATCGAGGATTTTTAGAAATGCTACCAAACTTTTCATATCCATTATATTGTTACGAGGGAAGGTTAAGTGGGAAGTCCTTGCAATAAATCATCTCAAAATTAGATTCTATGATTTTTTTCGAAATGCAAGTTTCTGTCAAAAATCATAGTTTATTATACACAAGGTTGTACTAGTTTAGGTCAAAAAATTAAATTAAGTTGAGGACTTATAAAATGATATGGAACTTTTCAGATCCTTTATACATGTTAAGAGAGAAGGATATGATTTAACTCCAAGTAAAAAATAATCTGAAATTTGGTTTTCATGAAACGTTTGGAAATGCAGGTTTCAGTAAAAAATCATAATATATTATACACCAGTTTGTACTAGTTTCGGTCAAAAAATTAAAATAAATCGAGGACTGTTCGAAATGCTATCAAAATTTGCATATCCTTTCTATATGTTACGAGGGAAGGTTGTGATGGAAGTCCATGCAAAAAATCATCTCAACATTAGATTCTATGAAACTTTTCAAAATGCAAGTTTCGGTCAAAAAATCATGATATATTATACACTAGTTTGTACTAATTTTGATCAAAAAATAAAATAAATCGAGGATTGTTAGAAATGCTACCAAACTTTTCATATCCATTATATTGTTACGAGGGAAGGTTATGTGGGAAGTCCTTGCAATAAATCATCTCAAAATTAGATTCTATGAGTTTTTTTCGAAATGCAAGTTTCTGTCAAAAATCATAGTTTATTATACACTAGGTTGTACTAGTTTAGGTCAAAAAATTAAATTAAGTTGAGGACTTATAAAATGATATGGAACTTTTCAGATCCTTTATACATGTTAAGAGAGAAGGTTATGATTTAACTCCATGTAAAAAATAATCTGAAATTTGGTTTTCATGAAACGTTTCGAAATGCAGGTTTCAGTAAAAAATCATAATATATTATACACCAGTTTGTACTAGTTTCGGTCAAAAAATTAAAATAAATCGAGGACTGTTCGAAATGCTATCAAAATTTGCATATCCTTTCTATATGTTACGAGGGAAGGTTGTGATGGAAGTCCATGCAAAAAATCATCTCAACATTAGATTCTATGAAACTTTTCAAAATGCAAGTTTCGGTCAAAAAATCAAGATATATTATACAATAGTTTGTCCTAATTTTGATCAAAAAATAAAATAAATCGAGGATTTTTAGAAATGCTACCAAACTTTTCATATCCATTATATTGTTACGAGGGAAGGTTAAGTGGGAAGTCCTTGCAATAAATCATCTCAAAATTAGATTCTATGATTTTTTTCGAAATGCAAGTTTCTGTCAAAAATCATAGTTTATTATACACAAGGTTGTACTAGTTTAGGTCAAAAAATTAAATTAAGTTGAGGACTTATAAAATGATATGGAACTTTTCAGATCCTTTATACATGTTAAGAGAGAAGGATATGATTTAACTCCATGTAAAAAATAATCTGAAATTTGGTTTTCATGAAACGTTTCGAAATGCAGGTTTCAGTAAAAAATCATAATATATTATACACCAGTTTGTACTAGTTTCGGTCAAAAAATTAAAATAAATCGAGGACTGTTCGAAATGCTATCAAAATTTGCATATCCTTTCTATATGTTACGAGGGAAGGTTGTGATGGAAGTCCATGCAAAAAATCATCTCAACATTAGATTCTATGAAACTTTTCAAAATGCAAGTTTCGGTCAAAAAATCAAGATATATTATACAATAGTTTGTCCTAATTTTGATCAAAAAATAAAATAAATCGAGGATTTTTAGAAATGCTACCAAACTTTTCATATCCATTATATTGTTACGAGGGAAGGTTAAGTGGGAAGTCCTTGCAATAAATCATCTCAAAATTAGATTCTATGATTTTTTTCGAAATGCAAGTTTTTGTCAAAAATCATAGTTTATTATACACAAGGTTGTACTAGTTTAGGTCAATAAATTAAATTAAGTTGAGGACTTATAAAATGATATGGAACTTTTCACATCCTTTATATATGTTAAGAGAGAAAGTTATGATTTAACTCCATGTAAAAAATAATATGAAATTTGGTTTTCATGAAACGTTTCGAAATGCAGGTTTCAGTAAAAAATCATAATATATTATACACCAGTTTGTACTAGTTTCGGTCAAAAAATAAAAATAAATCGAGGACTATTCGAAATGCTATCAAAATTTGCATATCCTTTCTATATGTTACGAGGGAAGGTTGTGATGGAAGTCCATGCAAAAAATCATCTCAACCTTAGATTCTATGAAACTTTTCAAAATGCAAGTTTCGGTCAAAAAATCATGATATATTATACACTAGTTTGTACTAATTTTGGTCAAAAAATAAAATAAATCGAGGATTGTTAGAAATGCTACCAAACTTTTCATATCCATTATATTGTTACAAGGGAAGGTTATGTGGGAAGTCCTTGCAATAAATCATCTCAAAATTAGATTCTATGATTTTTTTCGAAATGCAAGTTTCTATAAAAAATCATAGTTTATTATACACTAGGTTGTACTAGTTTCGGTCAAAAAATTAAATTAAGTTGAGGACTTATAAAATGATATGGAACTTTTCAGATCCTTTATATATGTTAAGAGAGAAGGTTATGATTGAACTCCATGTAAAAAATAATCTGAAATTTGGTTTTCATGAAACGTTTCGAAATGCAGGTTTCAGTAAAAAATCATAATATATTATACACCAGTTTGTACTAGTTTAGGTCAAAAAATTAAAATAAATCGAGGACTGTTCGAAATGCTATCAAAATTTGCATATCCTTTATATATGTTACGAGGGAAGGTTGTGATGGAAGTCAAGACTAAAAATCATCTCAACATTAGATTCTATGAAACTTTTCAAAATGCAAGTTTCGGTCAAAAAATCATGATATATTATACACTAGTTTGTACTAATTTTGATCAAAAAATAAAATAAATCGAGGATTGTTAGAAATGCTACCAAACTTTTCATATCCATTATATTGTTACGAGGGAAGGTTATGTGGGAAGTCCTTGCAATAAATCATCTCAAAATTAGATTCTATGATTTTTTTCGAAATGCAAGTTTCTATCAAAAATCATAGTTTATTATACACTAGGTTGTACTAGTTTCGGTCAAAAAATTAAATTAAGTTGAGGACTTATAAAATGATATGGAACTTTTCACATCCTTTATATATGTTAAGAGAGAAGGTTATGATTTAACTCCATGTAAAAAATAATCTGAAATTTGGTTTTCATGAAACGTTTCGAAATGCAGGTTTCAGTAAAAAATCATAATATATTATACACCAGTTTGTACTAGTTTCGGTCAAAAAATTAAAATAAATCGAGGACTGTTCGAAATGCTATAAAAATTTGCATATCCTTTCTATATGTTATGAGGGAAGGTTGTGATGGAAGTCCATGCAAAAAATCATCTCAACATTAGATTCTATGAAACTTTTCAAAATGCAAGTTTCGGTAAAAAAATCATGATATATTATACACTAGTTTGTACTAATTTTGATCAAAAAATAAAATAAATCGAGGATTGTTAGAAATGCTACCAAACTTTTCATATCCATTATATTGTTACGAGGGAAGGTTATGTGGGAAGTCCTTGCAATAAATCATCTCAAAATTAGATTCTATGATTTTTTTCGAAATGCAAGTTTCTATCAAAAATCATAGTTTATTATACACTAGGTTGTACTAGTTTCGGTCAAAAAATTAAATTAAGTTGAGGACTTATAAAATGATATGGAACTTTTCAGATCCTTTATATATGTTAAGAGAGAAGGTTATGATTTAACTCCATTTAAAAAATAATCTGAAATTTGGTTTTCATGAAACGTTTCGAAATGCAGGTTTCATTAAAAAATCATAATATATTATACACCAGTTTGTACTAGTTTCGGTCAAAAAATTAAAATAAATCGAGGACTGTTCGAAATGCTATCAAAATTTGCATATCCTTTATATATGTTACGAGGGAAGGTTGTGATGGAAGTCCATGCAAAAAGTCATCTCAACATTAGATTCTATGAAACTTTTCAAAATGCAAGTTTCGGTCAAAAAATCATGATATATTATACACTAGTTTGTACTAATTTTGATAAAAAACTAAAATAAATCGAGGATTGTTAGAAATGCTACCAAACTTTTCATATCCATTATATTGTTACGAGGGAAGGTTATGTGGGAAGTCCTTGCAATAAATCATCTCAAAATTAAATTCTATGATTTTTTTCGAAATGCAAGTTTCTGTCAAAAATCATAGTTTATTATACACTAGGTTGTACTAGTTTAGGTCAAAAAATTAAATTAAGTTGAGGACTTATAAAATGATATGGAACTTTTCAGATCCTTTATATATGTTAAGAGAGAAGGTTATGATTTAACTCCATGTAAAAAATAATCTGAAATTTGGTTTTCATGAAACGTTTCGAAATGCAGGTTTAAGTAAAAAATCATAATATATTATACACCAGTTTGTACTAGTTTCGGTCAAAAAATTAAAATAAATCGAGGACTGTTCAAAATGCTATCAAAATTTGCATATCCTTTATATATGTTACGAGGGAAGGTTGTGATGGAAGTCCATGCAAAAAATCATCTCAACATTAGATTCTATGAAACTTTTCAAAATGCAAGTTTCGGTCAAAAAATCATGATATATTATACACTAGTTTGTACTAATTTTGATAAAAAACTAAAATAAATCGAGGATTGTTAGAAATGCTACCAAACTTTTCATATCCATTATATTGTTACGAGGGAAGGTTATGTGGGAAGTCCTTGCAATAAATCATCTCAAAATTAAATTCTATGATTTTTTTCGAAATGCAAGTTTCTGTCAAAAATCATAGTTTATTATACACTAGGTTGTACTAGTTTAGGTCAAAAAATTAAATTAAGTTGAGGACTTATAAAATGATATGGAACTTTTCAGATCCTTTATATATGTTAAGAGAGAAGGTTATGATTTAACTCCATGTAAAAAATAATCTGAAATTTGGTTTTCATGAAACGTTTCGAAATGCAGGTTTCAGTAAAAAATCATAATATATTATACACCAGTTTGTACTAGTTTCGGTCAAAAAATTAAAATAAATCGAGGACTGTTCGAAATGCTATCAAAATTTGCATATCCTTTATATATGTTACGAGGGAAGGTTGTGATGGAAGTCCATGCAAAAAATCATCTCAACATTAGATTCTATGAAACTTTTCAAAATGCAAGTTTCGATCAAAAAATCATGATATATTATACACTAGTTTGTACTAATTTTGATAAAAAAATAAAATAAATCGAGGATTGTTAGAAATGCTACCAAACTTTTCATATCCATTATATTGTTACGAGGGAAGGTTATGTGGGAAGTCCTTGCAATAAATCATCTCAAAATTAAATTCTATGATTTTTTTCGAAATGCAAGTTTCTGTCAAAAATCATAGTTTATTATACACTAGGTTGTACTAGTTTAGGTCAAAAAATTAAATTAAGTTGAGGACTTATAAAATGATATGGAACTTTTCAGATCCTTTATACATGTTAAGAGAGAAGGTTATGATTTAACTCCATGTAAAAAATAATCTGAAATTTGGTTTTCATGAAACGTTTCGAAATGCAGGTTTCAGTAAAAAATCATAATATATTATACACCAGTTTGTACTAGTTTCGGTCAAAAAATTAAAATAAATCGAGGACTGTTCGAAATGCTATAAAAATTTGCATATCCTTTCTATATGTTATGAGGGAAGGTTGTGATGGAAGTCCATGCAAAAAATCATCTCAACATTAGATTCTATGAAACTTTTCAAAATGCAAGTTTCGGTAAAAAAATCATGATATATTATACACTAGTTTGTACTAATTTTGATCAAAAAATAAAATAAATCGAGGATTGTTAGAAATGCTACCAAACTTTTCATATCCATTATATTGTTACGAGGGAAGGTTATGTGGGAAGTCCTTGCAATAAATCATCTCAAAATTAGATTCTATGATTTTTTTCGAAATGCAAGTTTCTATCAAAAATCATAGTTTATTATACACTAGGTTGTACTAGTTTCGGTCAAAAAATTAAATTAAGTTGAGGACTTATAAAATGATATGGAACTTTTCACATCCTTTATATATATTAAGAGAGAAGGTTATGATTTAACTCCATGTAAAAAATAATCTGAAATTTGGTTTTCATGAAACGTTTCGAAATGCAGGTTTCAGTAAAAAATCATAATATATTATACACCAGTTTGTACTAGTTTAGGTCAAAAAATTAAAATAAATCGAGGACTGTTCGAAATGCTATCAAAATTTGCATATCCTTTATATATGTTACGAGGGAAGGTTGTGATGGAAGTCAAGACTAAAAATCATCTCAACATTAGATTCTATGAAACTTTTCAAAATGCAAGTTTCGGTCAAAAAATCATGATATATTATACACTAGTTTGTACTAATTTTGATCAAAAAATAAAATAAATCGAGGATTGTTAGAAATGCTACCAAACTTTTCATATCCATTATATTGTTACGAGGGAAGGTTATGTGGGAAGTCCTTGCAATAAATCATCTCAAAATTAGATTCTATGATTTTTTTCGAAATGCAAGTTTCTATCAAAAATCATAGTTTATTATACACTAGGTTGTACTAGTTTCGGTCAAAAAATTAAATTAAGTTGAGGACTTATAAAATGATATGGAACTTTTCACATCCTTTATATATGTTAAGAGAGAAGGTTATGATTTAACTCCATGTAAAAAATAATCTGAAATTTGGTTTTCATGAAACGTTTCGAAATGCAGGTTTCAGTAAAAAATCATAATATATTATACACCAGTTTGTACTAGTTTCGGTCAAAAAATTAAAATAAATCGAGGACTGTTCGAAATGCTATAAAAATTTGCATATCCTTTCTATATGTTATGAGGGAAGGTTGTGATGGAAGTCCATGCAAAAAATCATCTCAACATTAGATTCTATGAAACTTTTCAAAATGCAAGTTTCGGTAAAAAAATCATGATATATTATACACTAGTTTGTACTAATTTTGATCAAAAAATAAAATAAATCGAGGATTGTTAGAAATGCTACCAAACTTTTCATATCCATTATATTGTTACGAGGGAAGGTTATGTGGGAAGTCCTTGCAATAAATCATCTCAAAATTAGATTCTATGATTTTTTTCGAAATGCAAGTTTCTATCAAAAATCATAGTTTATTATACACTAGGTTGTACTAGTTTCGGTCAAAAAATTAAATTAAGTTGAGGACTTATAAAATGATATGGAACTTTTCAGATCCTTTATATATGTTAAGAGAGAAGGTTATGATTTAACTCCATTTAAAAAATAATCTGAAATTTGGTTTTCATGAAACGTTTCGAAATGCAGGTTTCATTAAAAAATCATAATATATTATACACCAGTTTGTACTAGTTTCGGTCAAAAAATTAAAATAAATCGAGGACTGTTCGAAATGCTATCAAAATTTGCATATCCTTTATATATGTTACGAGGGAAGGTTGTGATGGAAGTCCATGCAAAAAGTCATCTCAACATTAGATTCTATGAAACTTTTCAAAATGCAAGTTTCGGTCAAAAAATCATGATATATTATACACTAGTTTGTACTAATTTTGATAAAAAACTAAAATAAATCGAGGATTGTTAGAAATGCTACCAAACTTTTCATATCCATTATATTGTTACGAGGGAAGGTTATGTGGGAAGTCCTTGCAATAAATCATCTCAAAATTAAATTCTATGATTTTTTTCGAAATGCAAGTTTCTGTCAAAAATCATAGTTTATTATACACTAGGTTGTACTAGTTTAGGTCAAAAAATTAAATTAAGTTGAGGACTTATAAAATGATATGGAACTTTTCAGATCCTTTATATATGTTAAGAGAGAAGGTTATGATTTAACTCCATGTAAAAAATAATCTGAAATTTGGTTTTCATGAAACGTTTCGAAATGCAGGTTTAAGTAAAAAATCATAATATATTATACACCAGTTTGTACTAGTTTCGGTCAAAAAATTAAAATAAATCGAGGACTGTTCAAAATGCTATCAAAATTTGCATATCCTTTATATATGTTACGAGGGAAGGTTGTGATGGAAGTCCATGCAAAAAATCATCTCAACATTAGATTCTATGAAACTTTTCAAAATGCAAGTTTCGGTCAAAAAATCATGATATATTATACACTAGTTTGTACTAATTTTGATAAAAAACTAAAATAAATCGAGGATTGTTAGAAATGCTACCAAACTTTTCATATCCATTATATTGTTACGAGGGAAGGTTATGTGGGAAGTCCTTGCAATAAATCATCTCAAAATTAAATTCTATGATTTTTTTCGAAATGCAAGTTTCTGTCAAAAATCATAGTTTATTATACACTAGGTTGTACTAGTTTAGGTCAAAAAATTAAATTAAGTTGAGGACTTATAAAATGATATGGAACTTTTCAGATCCTTTATATATGTTAAGAGAGAAGGTTATGATTTAACTCCATGTAAAAAATAATCTGAAATTTGGTTTTCATGAAACGTTTCGAAATGCAGGTTTCAGTAAAAAATCATAATATATTATACACCAGTTTGTACTAGTTTCGGTCAAAAAATTAAAATAAATCGAGGACTGTTCGAAATGCTATCAAAATTTGCATATCCTTTATATATGTTACGAGGGAAGGTTGTGATGGAAGTCCATGCAAAAAATCATCTCAACATTAGATTCTATGAAACTTTTCAAAATGCAAGTTTCGATCAAAAAATCATGATATATTATACACTAGTTTGTACTAATTTTGATCAAAAAATAAAATAAATCGAGGATTGTTAGAAATGCTACCAAACTTTTCATATCCATTATATTGTTACGAGGGAAGGTTATGTGGGAAGTCCTTGCAATAAATCATCTCAAAATTAGATTCTATGATTTTTTTCGAAATGCAAGTTTCTATCAAAAATCATAGTTTATTATACACTAGGTTGTACTAGTTTCGGTCAAAAAATTAAATTAAGTTGAGGACTTATAAAATGATATGGAACTTTTCAGATCCTTTATATATGTTAAGAGAGAAGGTTATGATTTAACTCCATTTAAAAAATAATCTGAAATTTGGTTTTCATGAAACGTTTCGAAATGCAGGTTTCATTAAAAAATCATAATATATTATACACCAGTTTGTACTAGTTTCGGTCAAAAAATTAAAATAAATCGAGGACTGTTCGAAATGCTATCAAAATTTGCATATCCTTTATATATGTTACGAGGGAAGGTTGTGATGGAAGTCCATGCAAAAAGTCATCTCAACATTAGATTCTATGAAACTTTTCAAAATGCAAGTTTCGGTCAAAAAATCATGATATATTATACACTAGTTTGTACTAATTTTGATAAAAAACTAAAATAAATCGAGGATTGTTAGAAATGCTACCAAACTTTTCATATCCATTATATTGTTACGAGGGAAGGTTATGTGGGAAGTCCTTGCAATAAATCATCTCAAAATTAAATTCTATGATTTTTTTCGAAATGCAAGTTTCTGTCAAAAATCATAGTTTATTATACACTAGGTTGTACTAGTTTAGGTCAAAAAATTAAATTAAGTTGAGGACTTATAAAATGATATGGAACTTTTCAGATCCTTTATATATGTTAAGAGAGAAGGTTATGATTTAACTCCATGTAAAAAATAATCTGAAATTTGGTTTTCATGAAACGTTTCGAAATGCAGGTTTAAGTAAAAAATCATAATATATTATACACCAGTTTGTACTAGTTTCGGTCAAAAAATTAAAATAAATCGAGGACTGTTCAAAATGCTATCAAAATTTGCATATCCTTTATATATGTTACGAGGGAAGGTTGTGATGGAAGTCCATGCAAAAAATCATCTCAACATTAGATTCTATGAAACTTTTCAAAATGCAAGTTTCGGTCAAAAAATCATGATATATTATACACTAGTTTGTACTAATTTTGATAAAAAACTAAAATAAATCGAGGATTGTTAGAAATGCTACCAAACTTTTCATATCCATTATATTGTTACGAGGGAAGGTTATGTGGGAAGTCCTTGCAATAAATCATCTCAAAATTAAATTCTATGATTTTTTTCGAAATGCAAGTTTCTGTCAAAAATCATAGTTTATTATACACTAGGTTGTACTAGTTTAGGTCAAAAAATTAAATTAAGTTGAGGACTTATAAAATGATATGGAACTTTTCAGATCCTTTATATATGTTAAGAGAGAAGGTTATGATTTAACTCCATGTAAAAAATAATCTGAAATTTGGTTTTCATGAAACGTTTCGAAATGCAGGTTTCAGTAAAAAATCATAATATATTATACACCAGTTTGTACTAGTTTCGGTCAAAAAATTAAAATAAATCGAGGACTGTTCGAAATGCTATCAAAATTTGCATATCCTTTATATATGTTACGAGGGAAGGTTGTGATGGAAGTCCATGCAAAAAATCATCTCAACATTAGATTCTATGAAACTTTTCAAAATGCAAGTTTCGATCAAAAAATCATGATATATTATACACTAGTTTGTACTAATTTTGATAAAAAAATAAAATAAATCGAGGATTGTTAGAAATGCTACCAAACTTTTCATATCCATTATATTGTTACGAGGGAAGGTTATGTGGGAAGTCCTTGCAATAAATCATCTCAAAATTAAATTCTATGATTTTTTTCGAAATGCAAGTTTCTGTCAAAAATCATAGTTTATTATACACTAGGTTGTACTAGTTTAGGTCAAAAAATTAAATTAAGTTGAGGACTTATAAAATGATATGGAACTTTTCAGATCCTTTATACATGTTAAGAGAGAAGGTTATGATTTAACTCCATGTAAAAAATAATCTGAAATTTGGTTTTCATGAAACGTTTCGAAATGCAGGTTTCAGTAAAAAATCATAATATATTATACACCAGTTTGTACTAGTTTCGGTCAAAAAATTAAAATAAATCGAGGACTGTTCGAAATGCTATAAAAATTTGCATATCCTTTCTATATGTTATGAGGGAAGGTTGTGATGGAAGTCCATGCAAAAAATCATCTCAACATTAGATTCTATGAAACTTTTCAAAATGCAAGTTTCGGTAAAAAAATCATGATATATTATACACTAGTTTGTACTAATTTTGATCAAAAAATAAAATAAATCGAGGATTGTTAGAAATGCTACCAAACTTTTCATATCCATTATATTGTTACGAGGGAAGGTTATGTGGGAAGTCCTTGCAATAAATCATCTCAAAATTAGATTCTATGATTTTTTTCGAAATGCAAGTTTCTATCAAAAATCATAGTTTATTATACACTAGGTTGTACTAGTTTCGGTCAAAAAATTAAATTAAGTTGAGGACTTATAAAATGATATGGAACTTTTCAGATCCTTTATATATGTTAAGAGAGAAGGTTATGATTTAACTCCATTTAAAATATAATCTGAAATTTGGTTTTCATGAAACGTTTCGAAATGCAGGTTTCATTAAAAAATCATAATATATTATACACCAGTTTGTACTAGTTTCGGTCAAAAAATTAAAATAAATCGAGGACTGTTCGAAATGCTATCAAAATTTGCATATCCTTTATATATGTTACGAGGGAAGGTTGTGATGGAAGTCCATGCAAAAAGTCATCTCAACATTAGATTCTATGAAACTTTTCAAAATGCAAGTTTCGGTCAAAAAATCATGATATATTATACACTAGTTTGTACTAATTTTGATAAAAAACTAAAATAAATCGAGGATTGTTAGAAATGCTACCAAACTTTTCATATCCATTATATTGTTACGAGGGAAGGTTATGTGGGAAGTCCTTGCAATAAATCATCTCAAAATTAAATTCTATGATTTTTTTCGAAATGCAAGTTTCTGTCAAAAATCATAGTTTATTATACACTAGGTTGTACTAGTTTAGGTCAAAAAATTAAATTAAGTTGAGGACTTATAAAATGATATGGAACTTTTCAGATCCTTTATATATGTTAAGAGAGAAGGTTATGATTTAACTCCATGTAAAAAATAATCTGAAATTTGGTTTTCATGAAACGTTTCGAAATGCAGGTTTAAGTAAAAAATCATAATATATTATACACCAGTTTGTACTAGTTTCGGTCAAAAAATTAAAATAAATCGAGGACTGTTCAAAATGCTATCAAAATTTGCATATCCTTTATATATGTTACGAGGGAAGGTTGTGATGGAAGTCCATGCAAAAAATCATCTCAACATTAGATTCTATGAAACTTTTCAAAATGCAAGTTTCGGTCAAAAAATCATGATATATTATACACTAGTTTGTACTAATTTTGATAAAAAAATAAAATAAATCGAGGATTGTTAGAAATGCTACCAAACTTTTCATATCCATTATATTGTTACGAGGGAAGGTTATGTGGGAAGTCCTTGCAATAAATCATCTCAAAATTAAATTCTATGATTTTTTTCGAAATGCAAGTTTCTGTCAAAAATCATAGTTTATTATACACTAGGTTGTACTAGTTTAGGTCAAAAAATTAAATTAAGTTGAGGACTTATAAAATGATATGGAACTTTTCAGATCCTTTATACATGTTAAGAGAGAAGGTTATGATTTAACTCCATGTAAAAAATAATCTGAAATTTGGTTTTCATGAAACGTTTCGAAATGCAGGTTTCAGTAAAAAATCATAATATATTATACACCAGTTTGTACTAGTTTCGGTCAAAAAATAAAAATAAATCGAGGACTATTCGAAATGCTATCAAAATTTGCATATCCTTTCTATATGTTACGAGGGAAGGTTGTGATGGAAGTCCATGCAAAAAATCATATCAACCTTAGATTCTATGAAACTTTTCAAAATGCAAGTTTTGGTCAAAAAATCATGATATATTATACACTAGTTTGTACTAGTTTTGGTCAAAAAATAAAATAAATCGAGGATTGTTAGAAATGCTACGAAACATTTCATATCCATTATATTGTTACGAGGGAAGGATATGTGGGAAGTCCTTGCAATAAATCATCTCAAAATTAGATTCTATGATTTTTTTCGAAATGCAAGTTTCTATCAAAAATCATAGTTTATTATACACTAGGTTGTACTAGTTTCGGTCAAAAAATTAAATTAAGTTGAGGACTTATAAAATGATATGGAACTTTTCAGATCCTTTATATATGTTAAGAGAGAAGGTTATGATTTAACTCCATGTAAAAAATAATCTAAAATTTGGTTTTCATGAAACGTTTCGAAATGCAGGTTTCAGTAAAAAATCATAATATATTATACACCAGTTTGTACTAGTTTCGGTCAAAAAATTAAAATAAATCGAGGACTGTTCGAAATGCTATAAAAATTTGCATATCCTTTCTATATGTTATGAGGGAAGGTTGTGATGGAAGTCCATGCAAAAAATCATCTCAACATTAGATTCTATGAAACTTTTCAAAATGCAAGTTTCGGTAAAAAAATCATGATATATTATACACTAGTTTGTACTAATTTTGATCAAAAAATAAAATAAATCGAGGATTGTTAGAAATGCTACCAAACTTTTCATATCCATTATATTGTTACGAGGGAAGGTTATGTGGGAAGTCCTTGCAATAAATCATCTCAAAATTAGATTCTATGATTTTTTTCGAAATGCAAGTTTCTGTCAAAAATCATAGTTTATTATACACTAGGTTGTACTAGTTTAGGTCAAAAAATTAAATTAAGTTGAGGACTTATAAAATGATATGGAACTTTTCACATCCTTTATATATGTTAAGAGAGAAGGTTATGATTGAACTCCATGTAAAAAATAATCTGAAATTTGGTTTTCATGAAACGTTTCGAAATGCAGGTTTCAGTAAAAAATCATAATATATTATACACCAGTTTGTACTAGTTTCGGTCAAAAAATTAAAATAAATCGAGGACTGTTCGAAATGCTATCAAAATTTGCATATCCTTTCTATATGTTACGAGGGAAGGTTGTGATGGAAGTCCATGCAAAAAATCATCTCAACATTAGATTCTATGAAACTTTTCAAAATGCAAGTTTCGGTCAAAAAATCATGATATATTATACACTAGTTTGTACTAATTTTGATCAAAAAATAAAATAAATCGAGGATTGTTAGAAATGCTACCAAACTTTTCATATCCATTATATTGTTACGAGGGAAGGTTATGTGGGAAGTCCTTGCAATAAATCATCTCAAAATTAGATTCTATGATTTTTTTCGAAATGCAAGTTTCTGTCAAAAATCATAGTTTATTATACACTAGGTTGTACTAGTTTAGGTCAAAAAATTAAATTAAGTTGAGGACTTATAAAATGATATGGAACTTTTCAGATCCTTTATACATGTTAAGAGAGAAGGTTATGATTTAACTCCATGTAAAAAATAATCTGAAATTTGGTTTTCATGAAACGTTTCGAAATGCAGGTTTCAGTAAAAAATCATAATATATTATACACCAGTTTGTACTAGTTTCGGTCAAAAAATTAAAATAAATCGAGGACTGTTCGAAATGCTATCAAAATTTGCATATCCTTTCTATATGTTACGAGGGAAGGTTGTGATGGAAGTCCATGCAAAAAATCATCTCAACATTAGATTCTATGAAACTTTTCAAAATGCAAGTTTCGGTCAAAAAATCAAGATATATTATACAATAGTTTGTCCTAATTTTGATCAAAAAATAAAATAAATCGAGGATTTTTAGAAATGCTACCAAACTTTTCATATCCATTATATTGTTACGAGGGAAGGTTAAGTGGGAAGTCCTTGCAATAAATCATCTCAAAATTAGATTCTATGATTTTTTTCGAAATGCAAGTTTCTGTCAAAAATCATAGTTTATTATACACAAGGTTGTACTAGTTTAGGTCAAAAAATTAAATTAAGTTGAGGACTTATAAAATGATATGGAACTTTTCAGATCCTTTATACATGTTAAGAGAGAAGGATATGATTTAACTCCATGTAAAAAATAATCTGAAATTTGGTTTTCATGAAACGTTTCGAAATGCAGGTTTCAGTAAAAAATCATAATATATTATACACCAGTTTGTACTAGTTTCGGTCAAAAAATTAAAATAAATCGAGGACTGTTCGAAATGCTATCAAAATTTGCATATCCTTTCTATATGTTACGAGGGAAGGTTGTGATGGAAGTCCATGCAAAAAATCATCTCAACATTAGATTCTATGAAACTTTTCAAAATGCAAGTTTCGGTCAAAAAATCAAGATATATTATACAATAGTTTGTCCTAATTTTGATCAAAAAATAAAATAAATCGAGGATTTTTAGAAATGCTACCAAACTTTTCATATCCATTATATTGTTACGAGGGAAGGTTAAGTGGGAAGTCCTTGCAATAAATCATCTCAAAATTAGATTCTATGATTTTTTTCGAAATGCAAGTTTCTATCAAAAATCATAGTTTATTATACACTAGGTTGTACTAGTTTCGGTCAAAAAATTAAATTAAGTTGAGGACTTATAAAATGATATGGAACTTTTCAGATCCTTTATATATGTTAAGAGAGAAGGTTATGATTTAACTCCATTTAAAATATAATCTGAAATTTGGTTTTCATGAAACGTTTCGAAATGCAGGTTTCATTAAAAAATCATAATATATTATACACCAGTTTGTACTAGTTTCGGTCAAAAAATTAAAATAAATCGAGGACTGTTCGAAATGCTATCAAAATTTGCATATCCTTTATATATGTTACGAGGGAAGGTTGTGATGGAAGTCCATGCAAAAAGTCATCTCAACATTAGATTCTATGAAACTTTTCAAAATGCAAGTTTCGGTCAAAAAATCATGATATATTATACACTAGTTTGTACTAATTTTGATAAAAAACTAAAATAAATCGAGGATTGTTAGAAATGCTACCAAACTTTTCATATCCATTATATTGTTACGAGGGAAGGTTATGTGGGAAGTCCTTGCAATAAATCATCTCAAAATTAAATTCTATGATTTTTTTCGAAATGCAAGTTTCTGTCAAAAATCATAGTTTATTATACACTAGGTTGTACTAGTTTAGGTCAAAAAATTAAATTAAGTTGAGGACTTATAAAATGATATGGAACTTTTCAGATCCTTTATATATGTTAAGAGAGAAGGTTATGATTTAACTCCATGTAAAAAATAATCTGAAATTTGGTTTTCATGAAACGTTTCGAAATGCAGGTTTAAGTAAAAAATCATAATATATTATACACCAGTTTGTACTAGTTTCGGTCAAAAAATTAAAATAAATCGAGGACTGTTCAAAATGCTATCAAAATTTGCATATCCTTTATATATGTTACGAGGGAAGGTTGTGATGGAAGTCCATGCAAAAAATCATCTCAACATTAGATTCTATGAAACTTTTCAAAATGCAAGTTTCGGTCAAAAAATCATGATATATTATACACTAGTTTGTACTAATTTTGATAAAAAAATAAAATAAATCGAGGATTGTTAGAAATGCTACCAAACTTTTCATATCCATTATATTGTTACGAGGGAAGGTTATGTGGGAAGTCCTTGCAATAAATCATCTCAAAATTAAATTCTATGATTTTTTTCGAAATGCAAGTTTCTGTCAAAAATCATAGTTTATTATACACTAGGTTGTACTAGTTTAGGTCAAAAAATTAAATTAAGTTGAGGACTTATAAAATGATATGGAACTTTTCAGATCCTTTATATATGTTAAGAGAGAAGGTTATGATTTAACTCCATGTAAAAAATAATCTGAAATTTGGTTTTCATGAAACGTTTCGAAATGCAGGTTGCAGTAAAAAATCATAATATATTATACACCAGTTTGTACTAGTTTCGGTCAAAAAATTAAAATAAATCGAGGACTGTTCGAAATGCTATCAAAATTTGCATATCCTTTATATATGTTACGAGGGAAGGTTGTGATGGAAGTCCATGCAAAAAATCATCTCAACATTAGATTCTATGAAACTTTTCAAAATGCAAGTTTCGATCAAAAAATCATGATATATTATACACTAGTTTGTACTAATTTTGATAAAAAAATAAAATAAATCGAGGATTGTTAGAAATGCTACCAAACTTTTCATATCCATTATATTGTTACGAGGGAAGGTTATGTGGGAAGTCCTTGCAATAAATCATCTCAAAATTAAATTCTATGATTTTTTTCGAAATGCAAGTTTCTGTCAAAAATCATAGTTTATTATACACTAGGTTGTACTAGTTTAGGTCAAAAAATTAAATTAAGTTGAGGACTTATAAAATGATATGGAACTTTTCAGATCCTTTATACATGTTAAGAGAGAAGGTTATGATTTAACTCCATGTAAAAAATAATCTGAAATTTGGTTTTCATGAAACGTTTCGAAATGCAGGTTTCAGTAAAAAATCATAATATATTATACACCAGTTTGTACTAGTTTCGGTCAAAAAATAAAAATAAATCGAGGACTATTCGAAATGCTATCAAAATTTGCATATCCTTTCTATATGTTACGAGGGAAGGTTGTGATGGAAGTCCATGCAAAAAATCATATCAACCTTAGATTCTATGAAACTTTTCAAAATGCAAGTTTTGGTCAAAAAATCATGATATATTATACACTAGTTTGTACTAGTTTTGGTCAAAAAATAAAATAAATCGAGGATTGTTAGAAATGCTACGAAACATTTCATATCCATTATATTGTTACGAGGGAAGGATATGTGGGAAGTCCTTGCAATAAATCATCTCAAAATTAGATTCTATGATTTTTTTCGAAATGCAAGTTTCTATCAAAAATCATAGTTTATTATACACTAGGTTGTACTAGTTTCGGTCAAAAAATTAAATTAAGTTGAGGACTTATAAAATGATATGGAACTTTTCAGATCCTTTATATATGTTAAGAGAGAAGGTTATGATTTAACTCCATGTAAAAAATAATCTAAAATTTGGTTTTCATGAAACGTTTCGAAATGCAGGTTTCAGTAAAAAATCATAATATATTATACACCAGTTTGTACTAGTTTCGGTCAAAAAATTAAAATAAATCGAGGACTGTTCGAAATGCTATAAAAATTTGCATATCCTTTCTATATGTTATGAGGGAAGGTTGTGATGGAAGTCCATGCAAAAAATCATCTCAACATTAGATTCTATGAAACTTTTCAAAATGCAAGTTTCGGTAAAAAAATCATGATATATTATACACTAGTTTGTACTAATTTTGATCAAAAAATAAAATAAATCGAGGATTGTTAGAAATGCTACCAAACTTTTCATATCCATTATATTGTTACGAGGGAAGGTTATGTGGGAAGTCCTTGCAATAAATCATCTCAAAATTAGATTCTATGATTTTTTTCGAAATGCAAGTTTCTGTCAAAAATCATAGTTTATTATACACTAGGTTGTACTAGTTTAGGTCAAAAAATTAAATTAAGTTGAGGACTTATAAAATGATATGGAACTTTTCACATCCTTTATATATGTTAAGAGAGAAGGTTATGATTGAACTCCATGTAAAAAATAATCTGAAATTTGGTTTTCATGAAACGTTTCGAAATGCAGGTTTCAGTAAAAAATCATAATATATTATACACCAGTTTGTACTAGTTTCGGTCAAAAAATTAAAATAAATCGAGGACTGTTCGAAATGCTATCAAAATTTGCATATCCTTTCTATATGTTACGAGGGAAGGTTGTGATGGAAGTCCATGCAAAAAATCATCTCAACATTAGATTCTATGAAACTTTTCAAAATGCAAGTTTCGGTCAAAAAATCAAGATATATTATACAATAGTTTGTCCTAATTTTGATCAAAAAATAAAATAAATCGAGGATTTTTAGAAATGCTACCAAACTTTTCATATCCATTATATTGTTACGAGGGAAGGTTAAGTGGGAAGTCCTTGCAATAAATCATCTCAAAATTAGATTCTATGATTTTTTTCGAAATGCAAGTTTCTGTCAAAAATCATAGTTTATTATACACAAGGTTGTACTAGTTTAGGTCAAAAAATTAAATTAAGTTGAGGAGTTATAAAATGATATGGAACTTTTCAGATCCTTTATACATGTTAAGAGAGAAGGTTATGATTTAACTCCATGTAAAAAATAATCTGAAATTTGGTTTTCATGAAACGTTTCAAAATGCAGGTTTCAGTAAAAAATCATAATATATTATACACCAGTTTGTACTAGTTTCGGTCAAAAAATTAAAATAAATCGAGGACTGTTCGAAATGCTATCAAAATTTGCATATCCTTTATATATGTTACGAGGGAAGGTTGTGATGGAAGTCCATGCAAAAAATCATCTCAACATTAGATTCTATGAAACTTTTCAAAATGCAAGTTTCGGTCAAAAAATCATGATATATTATACACTAGTTTGTACTAATTTTGATAAAAAAATAAAATAAATCGAGGATTGTTAGAAATGCTACCAAACTTTTCATATCCATTATATTGTTACGAGGGAAGGTTATGTGGGAAGTCCTTGCAATAAATAATCTCAAAATTAAATTCTATGATTTTTTTCGAAATGCAAGTTTCTGTCAAAAATCATAGTTTATTATACACAAGGTTGTACTAGTTTAGGTCAAAAAATTAAATTAAGTTGAGGACTTATAAAATGATATGGAACTTTTCAGATCCTTTATACATGTTAAGAGAGAAGGTTATGATTTAACTCCATGTAAAAAATAATCTGAAATTTGGTTTTCATGAAACGTTTCAAAATGCAGGTTTCAGTAAAAAATCATAATATATTATACACCAGTTTGTACTAGTTTCGGTCAAAAAATTAAAATAAATCGAGGACTGTTCGAAATGCTATCAAAATTTGCATATCCTTTATATAAGTTACGAGGGAAGGTTGTGATGGAAGTCCATGCAAAAAATCATCTCAACATTAGATTCTATGAAACTTTTCAAAATGCAAGTTTCGGTCAAAAAATCATGATATATTATACACTAGTTTGTACTAATTTTCATAAAAAAATAAAATAAATCGAGGATTGTTAGAAATGCTACCAAACTTTTCATATCCATTATATTGTTACGAGGGAAGGTTATGTGGGAAGTCCTTGCAATAAATAATCTCAAAATTAAATTCTATGATTTTTTTCGAAATGCAAGTTTCTGTCAAAAATCATAGTTTATTATACACAAGGTTGTACTAGTTTAGGTCAAAAAATTAAATTAAGTTGAGGACTTATAAAATGATATGGAACTTTTCAGATCCTTTATACATGTTAAGAGAGAAGGTTATGATTTAACTCCATGTAAAAAATAATCTGAAATTTGGTTTTCATGAAACGTTTCAAAATGCAGGTTTCAGTAAAAAATCATAATATATTATACACCAGTTTGTACTAGTTTCGGTCAAAAAATTAAAATAAATCGAGGACTGTTCGAAATGCTATCAAAATTTGCATATCCTTTATATATGTTACGAGGGAAGGTTGTGATGGAAGTCCATGCAAAAAATCATCTCAACATTAGATTCTATGAAACTTTTCAAAATGCAAGTTTCGGTCAAAAAATCATGATATATTATACACTAGTTTGTACTAATTTTGATAAAAAAAATAAAATAAATCGAGGATTGTTAGAAATGCTACCAAACTTTTCATATCCATTATATTGTTACGAGGGAAGGTTATGTGGGAAGTCCTTGCAATAAATAATCTCAAAATTAAATTCTATGATTTTTTTCGAAATGCATGTTTCTGTCAAAAATCATAGTTTATTATACACTAGGTTGTACTAGTTTAGGTCAAAAAATTAAATTAAGTTGAGGACTTATAAAATGATATGGAACTTTTCAGATCCTTTATACATGTTAAGAGAGAAGGTTATGATTTAACTCCATGTAAAAAATAATCTGAAATTTGGTTTTCATGAAACGTTTCAAAATGCAGGTTTCAGTAAAAAATCATAATATATTATACACCAGTTTGTACTAGTTTCGGTCAAAAAATTAAAATAAATCGAGGACTGTTCGAAATGCTATCAAAATTTGCATATCCTTTATATATGTTACGAGGGAAGGTTGTGATGGAAGTCCATGCAAAAAATCATCTCAACATTAGATTCTATGAAACTTTTCAAAATGCAAGTTTCGGTCAAAAAATCATGATATATTATACACTAGTTTGTACTAATTTTGATAAAAAAATAAAATAAATCGAGGATTGTTAGAAATGCTACCAAACTTTTCATATCCATTATATTGTTACGAGGGAAGGTTATGTGGGAAGTCCTTGCAATAAATAATCTCAAAATTAAATTCTATGATTTTTTTCGAAATGCAAGTTTCTGTCAAAAATCATAGTTTATTATACACTAGGTTGTACTAGTTTAGGTCAAAAAATTAAATTAAGTTGAGGACTTATAAAATGATATGGAACTTTTCAGATCCTTTATACATGTTAAGAGAGAAGGTTATGATTTAACTCCATGTAAAAAATAATCTGAAATTTGGTTTTCATGAAACGTTTCGAAATGCAGGTTTCAGTAAAAAATCATAATATATTATACACCAGTTTGTACTAGTTTCGGTCAAAAAATAAAAATAAATCGAGGACTGTTCGAAATGCTATCAAAATTTGCATATCCTTTCTATATGTTACGAGGGAAGGTTGTGATGGAAGTACATGCAAAAAATCATCTCAACATTAGATTCTATGAAACCTATCAAAATGCAAGTTTCGGTCAAAAAATCAAGATATATTATACAATAGTTTGTCCTAATTTTGATCAAAAAATAAAATAAATCGAGGATTTTTAGAAATGCTACCAAACTTTTCATATCCATTTTATTGTTACGAGGGAAGGTTAAGTGGGAAGTCCTTGCAATAAATCATCTCAAAATTAGATTCTATGATTTTTTTCGAAATGCAAGTTTCTGTCAAAAATCATAGTTTATTATACACAAGGTTGTACTAGTTTAGGTCAAAAAATTAAATTAAGTTGAGGACTTATAAAATGATATGGAACTTTTCAGATCCTTTATACATGTTAAGAGAGAAGGTTATGATTTAACTCCATGTAAAAAATAATCTGAAATTTGGTTTTCATGAAACGTTTCAAAATGCAGGTTTCAGTAAAAAATCATAATATATTATACACCAGTTTGTACTAGTTTCGGTCAAAAAATTAAAATAAATCGAGGACTGTTCGAAATGCTATCAAAATTTGCATATCCTTTATATATGTTACGAGGGAAGGTTGTGATGGAAGTCCATGCAAAAAATCATCTCAACATTAGATTCTATGAAACTTTTCAAAATGCAAGTTTCGGTCAAAAAATCATGATATATTATACACTAGTTTGTACTAATTTTGATAAAAAAATAAAATAAATCGAGGATTGTTAGAAATGCTACCAAACTTTTCATATCCATTATATTGTTACGAGGGAAGGTTATGTGGGAAGTCCTTGCAATAAATAATCTCAAAATTAAATTCTATGATTTTTTTCGAAATGCAAGTTTCTGTCAAAAATCATAGTTTATTATACACAAGGTTGTACTAGTTTAGGTCAAAAAATTAAATTAAGTTGAGGACTTATAAAATGATATGGAACTTTTCAGATCCTTTATACATGTTAAGAGAGAAGGTTATGATTTAACTCCATGTAAAAAATAATCTGAAATTTGGTTTTCATGAAACGTTTCAAAATGCAGGTTTCAGTAAAAAATCATAATATATTATACACCAGTTTGTACTAGTTTCGGTCAAAAAATTAAAATAAATCGAGGACTGTTCGAAATGCTATCAAAATTTGCATATCCTTTATATAAGTTACGAGGGAAGGTTGTGATGGAAGTCCATGCAAAAAATCATCTCAACATTAGATTCTATGAAACTTTTCAAAATGCAAGTTTCGGTCAAAAAATCATGATATATTATACACTAGTTTGTACTAATTTTCATAAAAAAATAAAATAAATCGAGGATTGTTAGAAATGCTACCAAACTTTTCATATCCATTATATTGTTACGAGGGAAGGTTATGTGGGAAGTCCTTGCAATAAATAATCTCAAAATTAAATTCTATGATTTTTTTCGAAATGCAAGTTTCTGTCAAAAATCATAGTTTATTATACACAAGGTTGTACTAGTTTAGGTCAAAAAATTAAATTAAGTTGAGGACTTATAAAATGATATGGAACTTTTCAGATCCTTTATACATGTTAAGAGAGAAGGTTATGATTTAACTCCATGTAAAAAATAATCTGAAATTTGGTTTTCATGAAACGTTTCAAAATGCAGGTTTCAGTAAAAAATCATAATATATTATACACCAGTTTGTACTAGTTTCGGTCAAAAAATTAAAATAAATCGAGGACTGTTCGAAATGCTATCAAAATTTGCATATCCTTTATATATGTTACGAGGGAAGGTTGTGATGGAAGTCCATGCAAAAAATCATCTCAACATTAGATTCTATGAAACTTTTCAAAATGCAAGTTTCGGTCAAAAAATCATGATATATTATACACTAGTTTGTACTAATTTTGATAAAAAAAATAAAATAAATCGAGGATTGTTAGAAATGCTACCAAACTTTTCATATCCATTATATTGTTACGAGGGAAGGTTATGTGGGAAGTCCTTGCAATAAATAATCTCAAAATTAAATTCTATGATTTTTTTCGAAATGCATGTTTCTGTCAAAAATCATAGTTTATTATACACTAGGTTGTACTAGTTTAGGTCAAAAAATTAAATTAAGTTGAGGACTTATAAAATGATATGGAACTTTTCAGATCCTTTATACATGTTAAGAGAGAAGGTTATGATTTAACTCCATGTAAAAAATAATCTGAAATTTGGTTTTCATGAAACGTTTCAAAATGCAGGTTTCAGTAAAAAATCATAATATATTATACACCAGTTTGTACTAGTTTCGGTCAAAAAATTAAAATAAATCGAGGACTGTTCGAAATGCTATCAAAATTTGCATATCCTTTATATATGTTACGAGGGAAGGTTGTGATGGAAGTCCATGCAAAAAATCATCTCAACATTAGATTCTATGAAACTTTTCAAAATGCAAGTTTCGGTCAAAAAATCATGATATATTATACACTAGTTTGTACTAATTTTGATAAAAAAATAAAATAAATCGAGGATTGTTAGAAATGCTACCAAACTTTTCATATCCATTATATTGTTACGAGGGAAGGTTATGTGGGAAGTCCTTGCAATAAATAATCTCAAAATTAAATTCTATGATTTTTTTCGAAATGCAAGTTTCTGTCAAAAATCATAGTTTATTATACACTAGGTTGTACTAGTTTAGGTCAAAAAATTAAATTAAGTTGAGGACTTATAAAATGATATGGAACTTTTCAGATCCTTTATACATGTTAAGAGAGAAGGTTATGATTTAACTCCATGTAAAAAATAATCTGAAATTTGGTTTTCATGAAACGTTTCGAAATGCAGGTTTCAGTAAAAAATCATAATATATTATACACCAGTTTGTACTAGTTTCGGTCAAAAAATAAAAATAAATCGAGGACTGTTCGAAATGCTATCAAAATTTGCATATCCTTTCTATATGTTACGAGGGAAGGTTGTGATGGAAGTACATGCAAAAAATCATCTCAACATTAGATTCTATGAAACCTATCAAAATGCAAGTTTCGGTCAAAAAATCAAGATATATTATACAATAGTTTGTCCTAATTTTGATCAAAAAATAAAATAAATCGAGGATTTTTAGAAATGCTACCAAACTTTTCATATCCATTTTATTGTTACGAGGGAAGGTTAAGTGGGAAGTCCTTGCAATAAATCATCTCAAAATTAGATTCTATGATTTTTTTCGAAATGCAAGTTTCTGTCAAAAATCATAGTTTATTATACACAAGGTTGTACTAGTTTAGGTCAAAAAATTAAATTAAGTTGAGGACTTATAAAATGATATGGAACTTTTCAGATCCTTTATACATGTTAAGAGAGAAGGTTATGATTTAACTCCATGTAAAAAATAATCTGAAATTTGGTTTTCATGAAACGTTTCAAAATGCAGGTTTCAGTAAAAAATCATAATATATTATACACCAGTTTGTACTAGTTTCGGTCAAAAAATTAAAATAAATCGAGGACTGTTCGAAATGCTATCAAAATTTGCATATCCTTTATATATGTTACGAGGGAAGGTTGTGATGGAAGTCCATGCAAAAAATCATCTCAACATTAGATTCTATGAAACTTTTCAAAATGCAAGTTTCGGTCAAAAAATCATGATATATTATACACTAGTTTGTACTAATTTTGATAAAAAAATAAAATAAATCGAGGATTGTTAGAAATGCTACCAAACTTTTCATATCCATTATATTGTTACGAGGGAAGGTTATGTGGGAAGTCCTTGCAATAAATAATCTCAAAATTAAATTCTATGATTTTTTTCGAAATGCAAGTTTCTGTCAAAAATCATAGTTTATTATACACAAGGTTGTACTAGTTTAGGTCAAAAAATTAAATTAAGTTGAGGACTTATAAAATGATATGGAACTTTTCAGATCCTTTATACATGTTAAGAGAGAAGGTTATGATTTAACTCCATGTAAAAAATAATCTGAAATTTGGTTTTCATGAAACGTTTCAAAATGCAGGTTTCAGTAAAAAATCATAATATATTATACACCAGTTTGTACTAGTTTCGGTCAAAAAATTAAAATAAATCGAGGACTGTTCGAAATGCTATCAAAATTTGCATATCCTTTATATAAGTTACGAGGGAAGGTTGTGATGGAAGTCCATGCAAAAAATCATCTCAACATTAGATTCTATGAAACTTTTCAAAATGCAAGTTTCGGTCAAAAAATCATGATATATTATACACTAGTTTGTACTAATTTTCATAAAAAAATAAAATAAATCGAGGATTGTTAGAAATGCTACCAAACTTTTCATATCCATTATATTGTTACGAGGGAAGGTTATGTGGGAAGTCCTTGCAATAAATAATCTCAAAATTAAATTCTATGATTTTTTTCGAAATGCAAGTTTCTGTCAAAAATCATAGTTTATTATACACAAGGTTGTACTAGTTTAGGTCAAAAAATTAAATTAAGTTGAGGACTTATAAAATGATATGGAACTTTTCAGATCCTTTATACATGTTAAGAGAGAAGGTTATGATTTAACTCCATGTAAAAAATAATCTGAAATTTGGTTTTCATGAAACGTTTCAAAATGCAGGTTTCAGTAAAAAATCATAATATATTATACACCAGTTTGTACTAGTTTCGGTCAAAAAATTAAAATAAATCGAGGACTGTTCGAAATGCTATCAAAATTTGCATATCCTTTATATATGTTACGAGGGAAGGTTGTGATGGAAGTCCATGCAAAAAATCATCTCAACATTAGATTCTATGAAACTTTTCAAAATGCAAGTTTCGGTCAAAAAATCATGATATATTATACACTAGTTTGTACTAATTTTGATAAAAAAAATAAAATAAATCGAGGATTGTTAGAAATGCTACCAAACTTTTCATATCCATTATATTGTTACGAGGGAAGGTTATGTGGGAAGTCCTTGCAATAAATAATCTCAAAATTAAATTCTATGATTTTTTTCGAAATGCATGTTTCTGTCAAAAATCATAGTTTATTATACACTAGGTTGTACTAGTTTAGGTCAAAAAATTAAATTAAGTTGAGGACTTATAAAATGATATGGAACTTTTCAGATCCTTTATACATGTTAAGAGAGAAGGTTATGATTTAACTCCATGTAAAAAATAATCTGAAATTTGGTTTTCATGAAACGTTTCAAAATGCAGGTTTCAGTAAAAAATCATAATATATTATACACCAGTTTGTACTAGTTTCGGTCAAAAAATTAAAATAAATCGAGGACTGTTCGAAATGCTATCAAAATTTGCATATCCTTTATATATGTTACGAGGGAAGGTTGTGATGGAAGTCCATGCAAAAAATCATCTCAACATTAGATTCTATGAAACTTTTCAAAATGCAAGTTTCGGTCAAAAAATCATGATATATTATACACTAGTTTGTACTAATTTTGATAAAAAAATAAAATAAATCGAGGATTGTTAGAAATGCTACCAAACTTTTCATATCCATTATATTGTTACGAGGGAAGGTTATGTGGGAAGTCCTTGCAATAAATAATCTCAAAATTAAATTCTATGATTTTTTTCGAAATGCAAGTTTCTGTCAAAAATCATAGTTTATTATACACTAGGTTGTACTAGTTTAGGTCAAAAAATTAAATTAAGTTGAGGACTTATAAAATGATATGGAACTTTTCAGATCCTTTATACATGTTAAGAGAGAAGGTTATGATTTAACTCCATGTAAAAAATAATCTGAAATTTGGTTTTCATGAAACGTTTCGAAATGCAGGTTTCAGTAAAAAATCATAATATATTATACACCAGTTTGTACTAGTTTCGGTCAAAAAATAAAAATAAATCGAGGACTGTTCGAAATGCTATCAAAATTTGCATATCCTTTCTATATGTTACGAGGGAAGGTTGTGATGGAAGTACATGCAAAAAATCATCTCAACATTAGATTCTATGAAACCTATCAAAATGCAAGTTTCGGTCAAAAAATCAAGATATATTATACAATAGTTTGTCCTAATTTTGATCAAAAAATAAAATAAATCGAGGATTTTTAGAAATGCTACCAAACTTTTCATATCCATTTTATTGTTACGAGGGAAGGTTAAGTGGGAAGTCCTTGCAATAAATCATCTCAAAATTAGATTCTATGATTTTTTTCGAAATGCAAGTTTCTGTCAAAAATCATAGTTTATTATACACAAGGTTGTACTAGTTTAGGTCAAAAAATTAAATTAAGTTGAGGACTTATAAAATGATATGGAACTTTTCAGATCCTTTATACATGTTAAGAGAGAAGGTTATGATTTAACTCCATGTAAAAAATAATCTGAAATTTGGTTTTCATGAAACGTTTCAAAATGCAGGTTTCAGTAAAAAATCATAATATATTATACACCAGTTTGTACTAGTTTCGGTCAAAAAATTAAAATAAATCGAGGACTGTTCGAAATGCTATCAAAATTTGCATATCCTTTATATATGTTACGAGGGAAGGTTGTGATGGAAGTCCATGCAAAAAATCATCTCAACATTAGATTCTATGAAACTTTTCAAAATGCAAGTTTCGGTCAAAAAATCATGATATATTATACACTAGTTTGTACTAATTTTGATAAAAAAATAAAATAAATCGAGGATTGTTAGAAATGCTACCAAACTTTTCATATCCATTATATTGTTACGAGGGAAGGTTATGTGGGAAGTCCTTGCAATAAATAATCTCAAAATTAAATTCTATGATTTTTTTCGAAATGCAAGTTTCTGTCAAAAATCATAGTTTATTATACACAAGGTTGTACTAGTTTAGGTCAAAAAATTAAATTAAGTTGAGGACTTATAAAATGATATGGAACTTTTCAGATCCTTTATACATGTTAAGAGAGAAGGTTATGATTTAACTCCATGTAAAAAATAATCTGAAATTTGGTTTTCATGAAACGTTTCAAAATGCAGGTTTCAGTAAAAAATCATAATATATTATACACCAGTTTGTACTAGTTTCGGTCAAAAAATTAAAATAAATCGAGGACTGTTCGAAATGCTATCAAAATTTGCATATCCTTTATATAAGTTACGAGGGAAGGTTGTGATGGAAGTCCATGCAAAAAATCATCTCAACATTAGATTCTATGAAACTTTTCAAAATGCAAGTTTCGGTCAAAAAATCATGATATATTATACACTAGTTTGTACTAATTTTCATAAAAAAATAAAATAAATCGAGGATTGTTAGAAATGCTACCAAACTTTTCATATCCATTATATTGTTACGAGGGAAGGTTATGTGGGAAGTCCTTGCAATAAATAATCTCAAAATTAAATTCTATGATTTTTTTCGAAATGCAAGTTTCTGTCAAAAATCATAGTTTATTATACACAAGGTTGTACTAGATTAGGTCAAAAAATTAAATTAAGTTGAGGACTTATAAAATGATATGGAACTTTTCAGATCCTTTATACATGTTAAGAGAGAAGGTTATGATTTAACTCCATGTAAAAAATAATCTGAAATTTGGTTTTCATGAAACGTTTCAAAATGCAGGTTTCAGTAAAAAATCATAATATATTATACACCAGTTTGTACTAGTTTCGGTCAAAAAATTAAAATAAATCGAGGACTGTTCGAAATGCTATCAAAATTTGCATATCCTTTATATATGTTACGAGGGAAGGTTGTGATGGAAGTCCATGCAAAAAATCATCTCAACATTAGATTCTATGAAACTTTTCAAAATGCAAGTTTCGGTCAAAAAATCATGATATATTATACACTAGTTTGTACTAATTTTGATAAAAAAAATAAAATAAATCGAGGATTGTTAGAAATGCTACCAAACTTTTCATATCCATTATATTGTTACGAGGGAAGGTTATGTGGGAAGTCCTTGCAATAAATAATCTCAAAATTAAATTCTATGATTTTTTTCGAAATGCATGTTTCTGTCAAAAATCATAGTTTATTATACACTAGGTTGTACTAGTTTAGGTCAAAAAATTAAATTAAGTTGAGGACTTATAAAATGATATGGAACTTTTCAGATCCTTTATACATGTTAAGAGAGAAGGTTATGATTTAACTCCATGTAAAAATAATCTGAAATTTGGTTTTCATGAAACGTTTCGAAATGCAGGTTTCAGTAAAAAATCATAATATATTATACACCAGTTTGTACTAGTTTCGGTCAAAAAATAAAAATAAATCGAGGACTGTTCGAAATGCTATCAAAATTTGCATATCCTTTCTATATGTTACGAGGGAAGGTTGTGATGGAAGTCCATGCAAAAAATCATCTCAACATTAGATTCTATGAAACCTATCAAAATGCAAGTTTCGGTCAAAAAATCAAGATATATTATACAATAGTTTGTCCTAATTTTGATCAAAAAATAAAATAAATCGAGGATTTTTAGAAATGCTACCAAACTTTTCATATCCATTTTATTGTTACGAGGGAAGGTTAAGTGGGAAGTCCTTGCAATAAATCATCTCAAAATTAGATTCTATGATTTTTTTCGAAATGCAAGTTTCTGTCAAAAATCATAGTTTATTATACACAAGGTTGTACTAGTTTAGGTCAAAAAATTAAATTAAGTTGAGGACTTATAAAATGATATGGAACTTTTCAGATCCTTTATACATGTTAAGAGAGAAGGTTATGATTTAACTCCATGTAAAAAATAATCTGAAATTTGGTTTTCATGAAACGTTTCAAAATGCAGGTTTCAGTAAAAAATCATAATATATTATACACCAGTTTGTACTAGTTTCGGTCAAAAAATTAAAATAAATCGAGGACTGTTCGAAATGCTATCAAAATTTGCATATCCTTTATATATGTTACGAGGGAAGGTTGTGATGGAAGTCCATGCAAAAAATCATCTCAACATTAGATTCTATGAAACTTTTCAAAATGCAAGTTTCGGTCAAAAAATCATGATATATTATACACTAGTTTGTACTAATTTTGATAAAAAAAATAAAATAAATCGAGGATTGTTAGAAATGCTACCAAACTTTTCATATCCATTATATTGTTACGAGGGAAGGTTATGTGGGAAGTCCTTGCAATAAATAATCTCAAAATTAAATTCTATGATTTTTTTCGAAATGCATGTTTCTGTCAAAAATCATAGTTTATTATACACTAGGTTGTACTAGTTTAGGTCAAAAAATTAAATTAAGTTGAGGACTTATAAAATGATATGGAACTTTTCAGATCCTTTATACATGTTAAGAGAGAAGGTTATGATTTAACTCCATGTAAAAAATAATCTGAAATTTGGTTTTCATGAAACGTTTCGAAATGCAGGTTTCAGTAAAAAATCATAATATATTATACACCAGTTTGTACTAGTTTCGGTCAAAAAATAAAAATAAATCGAGGACTGTTCGAAATGCTATCAAAATTTGCATATCCTTTCTATATGTTACGAGGGAAGGTTGTGATGGAAGTCCATGCAAAAAATCATCTCAACATTAGATTCTATGAAACCTATCAAAATGCAAGTTTCGGTCAAAAAATCAAGATATATTATACAATAGTTTGTCCTAATTTTGATCAAAAAATAAAATAAATCGAGGATTTTTAGAAATGCTACCAAACTTTTCATATCCATTTTATTGTTACGAGGGAAGGTTAAGTGGGAAGTCCTTGCAATAAATCATCTCAAAATTAGATTCTATGATTTTTTTCGAAATGCAAGTTTCTGTCAAAAATCATAGTTTATTATACACAAGGTTGTACTAGTTTAGGTCAAAAAATTAAATTAAGTTGAGGACTTATAAAATGATATGGAACTTTTCAGATCCTTTATACATGTTAAGAGAGAAGGTTATGATTTAACTCCATGTAAAAAATAATCTGAAATTTGGTTTTCATGAAACGTTTCAAAATGCAGGTTTCAGTAAAAAATCATAATATATTATACACCAGTTTGTACTAGTTTCGGTCAAAAAATTAAAATAAATCGAGGACTGTTCGAAATGCTATCAAAATTTGCATATCCTTTATATATGTTACGAGGGAAGGTTGTGATGGAAGTCCATGCAAAAAATCATCTCAACATTAGATTCTATGAAACTTTTCAAAATGCAAGTTTCGGTCAAAAAATCATGATATATTATACACTAGTTTGTACTAATTTTGATAAAAAAAATAAAATAAATCGAGGATTGTTAGAAATGCTACCAAACTTTTCATATCCATTATATTGTTACGAGGGAAGGTTATGTGGGAAGTCCTTGCAATAAATCATCTCAAAATTAGATTCTATGATTTTTTTCGAAATGCATGTTTCTGTCAAAAATCATAGTTTATTATACACTAGGTTGTACTAGTTTAGGTCAAAAAATTAAATTAAGTTGAGGACTTATAAAATGATATGGAACTTTTCAGATCCTTTATACATGTTAAGAGAGAAGGTTATGATTTAACTCCATGTAAAAAATAATCTGAAATTTGGTTTTCATGAAACGTTTCGAAATGCAGGTTTCAGTAAAAAATCATAATATATTATACACCAGTTTGTACTAGTTTCGGTCAAAAAATAAAAATAAATCGAGGACTGTTCGAAATGCTATCAAAATTTGCATATCCTTTCTATATGTTACGAGGGAAGGTTGTGATGGAAGTCCATGCAAAAAATCATCTCAACATTAGATTCTATGAAACCTATCAAAATGCAAGTTTCGGTCAAAAAATCAAGATATATTATACAATAGTTTGTCCTAATTTTGATCAAAAAATAAAATAAATCGAGGATTTTTAGAAATGCTACCAAACTTTTCATATCCATTTTATTGTTACGAGGGAAGGTTAAGTGGGAAGTCCTTGCAATAAATCATCTCAAAATTAGATTCTATGATTTTTTTCGAAATGCAAGTTTCTGTCAAAAATCATAGTTTATTATACACAAGGTTGTACTAGTTTAGGTCAAAAAATTAAATTAAGTTGAGGACTTATAAAATGATATGGAACTTTTCAGATCCTTTATACATGTTAAGAGAGAAGGTTATGATTTAACTCCATGTAAAAAATAATCTGAAATTTGGTTTTCATGAAACGTTTCGAAATGCAGGTTTCAGTAAAAAATCATAATATATTATACACCAGTTTGTACTAGTTTCGGTCAAAAAATTAAAATAAATCGAGGACTGTTCGAAATGCTATCAAAATTTGCATATCCTTTCTATATGTTACGAGGGAAGGTTGTGATGGAAGTCCATGCAAAAAATCATCTCAACATTAGATTCTATGAATCTTTTCAAAATGCAAGTTTCGGTCAAAAAATCATGATATATTATACACTAGTTTGTACTAATTTTGATAAAAAAAATAAAATAAATCGAGGATTGTTAGAAATGCTACCAAACTTTTCATATCCATTATATTGTTACGAGGGAAGGTTATGTGGGAAGTCCTTGCAATAAATAATCTCAAAATTAAATTCTATGATTTTTTTCGAAATGCATGTTTCTGTCAAAAATCATAGTTTATTATACACTAGGTTGTACTAGTTTAGGTCAAAAAATTAAATTAAGTTGAGGACTTATAAAATGATATGGAACTTTTCAGATCCTTTATACATGTTAAGAGAGAAGGTTATGATTTAACTCCATGTAAAAAATAATCTGAAATTTGGTTTTCATGAAACGTTTCGAAATGCAGGTTTCAGTAAAAAATCATAATATATTATACACCAGTTTGTACTAGTTTCGGTCAAAAAATAAAAATAAATCGAGGACTGTTCGAAATGCTATCAAAATTTGCATATCCTTTCTATATGTTACGAGGGAAGGTTGTGATGGAAGTCCATGCAAAAAATCATCTCAACATTAGATTCTATGAAACCTATCAAAATGCAAGTTTCGGTCAAAAAATCAAGATATATTATACAATAGTTTGTCCTAATTTTGATAAAAAAATAAAATAAATCGAGGATTTTTAGAAATGCTACCAAACTTTTCATATCCATTTTATTGTTACGAGGGAAGGTTAAGTGGGAAGTCCTTGCAATAAATCATCTCAAAATTAGATTCTATGATTTTTTTCGAAATGCAAGTTTCTGTCAAAAATCATAGTTTATTATACACAAGGTTGTACTAGTTTAGGTCAAAAAATTAAATTAAGTTGAGGACTTATAAAATGATATGGAACTTTTCAGATCCTTTATACATGTTAAGAGAGAAGGTTATGATTTAACTCCATGTAAAAAATAATCTGAAATTTGGTTTTCATGAAACGTTTCAAAATGCAGGTTTCAGTAAAAAATCATAATATATTATACACCAGTTTGTACTAGTTTCGGTCAAAAAATTAAAATAAATCGAGGACTGTTCGAAATGCTATCAAAATTTGCATATCCTTTATATATGTTACGAGGGAAGGTTGTGATGGAAGTCCATGCAAAAAATCATCTCAACATTAGATTCTATGAAACTTTTCAAAATGACGGTTTCGGTCAAAAAATCATGATATATTATACACTAGTTTGTACTAATTTTGATAAAAAAATAAAATAAATCGAGGATTGTTAGAAATGCTACCAAACTTTTCATATCCATTATATTGTTACGAGGGAAGGTTATGTGGGAAGTCCTTGCAATAAATAATCTCAAAATTAAATTCTATGATTTTTTTCGAAATGCAAGTTTCTGTCAAAAATCATAGTTTATTATACACTAGGTTGTACTAGTTTAGGTCAAAAAATTAAATTAAGTTGAGGACTTATAAAATGATATGGAACTTTTCAGATCCTTTATACATGTTAAGAGAGAAGGTTATGATTTAACTCCATGTAAAAAATAATCTGAAATTTGGTTTTCATGAAACGTTTCGAAATGCAGGTTTCAGTAAAAAATCATAATATATTATACACCAGTTTGTACTAGTTTCGGTCAAAAAATAAAAATAAATCGAGGACTGTTCGAAATGCTATCAAAATTTGCATATCCTTTCTATATGTTACGAGGGAAGGTTGTGATGGAAGTCCATGCAAAAAATCATCTCAACATTAGATTCTATGAAACCTATCAAAATGCAAGTTTCGGTCAAAAAATCAAGATATATTATACAATAGTTTGTCCTAATTTTGATCAAAAAAAAAAATAAATCGAGGATTTTTAGAAATGCTACCAAACTTTTCATATCCATTATATTGTTACGAGGGAAGGTTAAGTGGGAAGTCCTTGCAATAAATCATCTCAAAATTAGATTCTATGATTTTTTTCGAAATGCAAGTTTCTGTCAAAAATCATAGTTTATTATACACAAGGTTGTACTAGTTTAGGTCAAAAAATTAAATTAAGTTGAGGACTTATAAAATGATATTGAACTTTTCAGATCCTTTATACATGTTAAGAGAGAAGGTTATGATTTAACTCCATGTAAAAAATAATCTGAAATTTGGTTTTCATGAAACGTTTCAAAATGCAGGTTTCAGTAAAAAATCATAATATATTATACACCAGTTTGTACTAGTTTCGGTCAAAAAATTAAAATAAATCGAGGACTGTTCGAAATGCTATCAAAATTTGCATATCCTTTATATATGTTACGAGGGAAGGTTGTGATGGAAGTCCATGCAAAAAATCATCTCAACATTAGATTCTATGAAACTTTTCAAAATGCAAGTTTCGGTCAAAAAATCATGATATATTATACACTAGTTTGTACTAATTTTGATAAAAAAAATAAAATAAATCGAGGATTGTTAGAAATGCTATCAAAATTTTCATATCCATTATATTGTTACGAGGGAAGGTTATGTGGGAAGTCCTTGCAATAAATAAATCTCAAAATTAAATTCTATGATTTTTTTCGAAATGCAAGTTTCTGTCAAAAATCATAGTTTATTATACACTAGGTTGTACTAGTTTAGGTCAAAAAATTAAATTAAGTTGAGGACTTATAAAATGATATGGAACTTTTCAGATCCTTTATACATGTTAAGAGAGAAGGTTATGATTTAACTCCATGTAAAAAATAATCTGAAATTTGGTTTTCATGAAACTTTTCGAAATGCAGGTTTCAGTAAAAAATCATAATATATTATACACCAGTTTGTACTAGTTTCGGTCAAAAAATAAAAATAAATCGAGGACTGTTCGAAATGCTATCAAAATTTGCATATCCTTTCTATATGTTACGAGGGAAGGTTGTGATGGAAGTCCATGCAAAAAATCATCTCAACATTAGATTCTATGAAACTTTTCAAAATGACGGTTTCGGTCAAAAAATCATGATATATTATACACTAGTTTGTACTAATTTTGATAAAAAAATAAAATAAATCGAGGATTGTTAGAAATGCTACCAAACTTTTCATATCCATTATATTGTTACGAGGGAAGGTTATGTGGGAAGTCCTTGCAATAAATAATCTCAAAATTAAATTCTATGATTTTTTTCGAAATGCAAGTTTCTGTCAAAAATCATAGTTTATTATACACTAGGTTGTACTAGTTTAGGTCAAAAAATTAAATTAAGTTGAGGACTTATAAAATGATATGGAACTTTTCAGATCCTTTATACATGTTAAGAGAGAAGGTTATGATTTAACTCCATGTAAAAAATAATCTGAAATTTGGTTTTCATGAAACGTTTCGAAATGCAGGTTTCAGTAAAAAATCATAATATATTATACACCAGTTTGTACTAGTTTCGGTCAAAAAATAAAAATAAATCGAGGACTGTTCGAAATGCTATCAAAATTTGCATATCCTTTCTATATGTTACGAGGGAAGGTTGTGATGGAAGTCCATGCAAAAAATCATCTCAACATTAGATTCTATGAAACCTATCAAAATGCAAGTTTCGGTCAAAAAATCAAGATATATTATACAATAGTTTGTCCTAATTTTGATCAAAAAAAAAAATAAATCGAGGATTTTTAGAAATGCTACCAAACTTTTCATATCCATTATATTGTTACGAGGGAAGGTTAAGTGGGAAGTCCTTGCAATAAATCATCTCAAAATTAGATTCTATGATTTTTTTCGAAATGCAAGTTTCTGTCAAAAATCATAGTTTATTATACACAAGGTTGTACTAGTTTAGGTCAAAAAATTAAATTAAGTTGAGGACTTATAAAATGATATTGAACTTTTCAGATCCTTTATACATGTTAAGAGAGAAGGTTATGATTTAACTCCATGTAAAAAATAATCTGAAATTTGGTTTTCATGAAACGTTTCAAAATGCAGGTTTCAGTAAAAAATCATAATATATTATACACCAGTTTGTACTAGTTTCGGTCAAAAAATTAAAATAAATCGAGGACTGTTCGAAATGCTATCAAAATTTGCATATCCTTTATATATGTTACGAGGGAAGGTTGTGATGGAAGTCCATGCAAAAAATCATCTCAACATTAGATTCTATGAAACTTTTCAAAATGCAAGTTTCGGTCAAAAAATCATGATATATTATACACTAGTTTGTACTAATTTTGATAAAAAAAATAAAATAAATCGAGGATTGTTAGAAATGCTATCAAAATTTTCATATCCATTATATTGTTACGAGGGAAGGTTATGTGGGAAGTCCTTGCAATAAATAAATCTCAAAATTAAATTCTATGATTTTTTTCGAAATGCAAGTTTCTGTCAAAAATCATAGTTTATTATACACTAGGTTGTACTAGTTTAGGTCAAAAAATTAAATTAAGTTGAGGACTTATAAAATGATATGGAACTTTTCAGATCCTTTATACATGTTAAGAGAGAAGGTTATGATTTAACTCCATGTAAAAAATAATCTGAAATTTGGTTTTCATGAAACTTTTCGAAATGCAGGTTTCAGTAAAAAATCATAATATATTATACACCAGTTTGTACTAGTTTCGGTCAAAAAATAAAAATAAATCGAGGACTGTTCGAAATGCTATCAAAATTTGCATATCCTTTCTATATGTTACGAGGGAAGGTTGTGATGGAAGTCCATGTAAAAAATCATCTCAACATTAGATTTTATGAAACTTTTCAAAATGCAAGTTTCGGTCAAAAAATCATGATATATTATACAATAGTTTGTACTAATTTTGATCAAAAAATAAAATAAATCGAGGATTTTTAGAAATGCTACCAAACTTTTCATATCCATTATATTGTTACGAGGGAAGGTTATGTGGTAAGTCCTTGCAATAAATCATATCAAAATTAGATTCTATGATTTTTTTCGAAATGCAAGTTTCTGTCAAAAATCATAGTTTATTATACACTAGGTTGTACTAGTTTAGGACAAAAAATTAAATTAAGTTGAGGACTTATAAAATGATATGGAACTTTTCAGATCCTTTATATATGTTAAGAAAGAAGGTTATGATTTAACTCCATGTAAAAAATAATCTGAAATTTGGTTTTCATGAAACGTTTCGAAATGCAGGTTTCAGTAAAAAATCATAATATATTATACACCAGTTTGTACTAGTTTCGGTCAAAAAATAAAAAATAAATCGAGGACTATTCGAAATGCTATCAAAATTTGCATATCCTTTCTATATGTTACGAGGGAAGGTTGTGATGGAAGTCCATCCATAAAATCATCTCAACATTAGATTCTATGAAACTTTTCAAAATGCAAGTTTCTGTCAAAAAATCATGATATATTATACACTAGTTTGTACTAATTTTGGTCAAAAAATAAAATAAATCGAGGATTTTTAGAAATGCTACCAAACTTTTCATATCCATTATATTGTTACGAGGGAAGGTTATGTGGGAAGTCCTTGCAATAAATCATCTCAAAATTAGATTCTATGATTTTTTTCGAAATGCAAGTTTCTGTCAAAAATCATAGTTTATTATACACTAGGTTGTACTAGTTTCGGTCAAAAAATTAAATTAAGTTGAGGACTTATAAAATGATATGGAACTTTTCAGATCCTTTATACATGTTAAGAGAGAAGGTTATGATTTAACTCCATGTAAAAAATAATCTGAAATTTGGTTTTCATGAAACGTTTCGAAATGAAAGTTTCAGTAAAAAATTATAATATATTATACACAAGTTTGTACTAGTTTCGGTCAAAAAATAAAAAATAAATCGAGGACTGTTCGAAATGCTATCAAAATTTGCATATCCTTTCTATATGTTACGAGGGAAGGTTGTGATGGAAGTCCATGCATAAAATCATCTCAACATTAGATTCTATGAAACTTTTCAAAATGCAAGTTTCGGTCAAAAAATTATGATATATTATACAGTAGTTTGTACTAATTTTGGTCAAAAAATAAAATAAATCGAGGATTGTTAGAAATGCTACGAAAATTTTCATATCCATTATATTGTTACGAGGGAAGGTTATGTGGGAAGTCCTTGCAATAAATCATCTCAAAATTAGATTCTATGATTTTTTTCGAAATTCAAGTTTCTGTCAAAAATCATAGTTTATTATACACTAGGTTGTACTAGTTTCGGTCAAAAAATTAAATTAAGTTGAGGACTTATAAAATGATATGGAACTTTTCAGATCCTTTATATATGTTAAGAGAGAAGGTTATGATTTAACTCCATGTAAAAAATAATCTGAAATTTGGTTTTCATGAAACGTTTCGAAATGCAGGTTTCAGTAAAAAATCATAATATATTATACACCAGTTTGTACTAGTTTTGGTCAAAAAATAAAAATAAATCGAGGACTGTTCGAAATGCTATCAAAATTTGCATATCCTTTCTATATGTTACGAGGGAAGGTTGTGATGGAAGTCCATGCATAAAATCATCTCAACATTAGATTCTATGAAACTTTTCAAAATGCAAGTTTCGGTCAAAAAATCATGATATATTATACAGTAGTTTGTACTAATTTTGGTCAAAAAATAAAATAAATCGAGGATTGTTAGAAATGCTACGAAAATTTTCATATCCATTATATTGTTACGAGGGAAGGTTATGTGGGAAGTCCTTGCAATAAATCATCTCAAAATTAGATTCTATGATTTTTTTCGAAATGCATGTTTCTGTCAAAAATCATAGTTTATTATACACTAGGTTGTACTAGTTTCGGTCAAAAAATTAAATTAAGTTGAGGACTTATAAAATGATATGGAACTTTTCAGATCCTTTATATATGTTAAGAGAGAAGGTTATGATTTAACTCCATGTAAAAAATAATCTGAAATTTGGTTTTCATGAAACGTTTCGAAATACTGGTTTCAGTAAAAAATCATAATATATTATACACCAGTTTGTACTAGTTTCGGTCAAAAAATAAAAATAAATCGAGGACTGTTCGAAATGCTATCAAAATTTGCATATCCTTTCTATATGTTACGAGGGAAGGTTGTGATGGAAGTCCATGCAAAAAATCATCTCAACATTAGATTCTATGAAACTTTTCAAATTGCAAGTTTCGGTCAAAAAATAATGATATATTATACAATAGTTTGTACTAATTTTGATCAAAAAATAAAATAAATCGAGGATTGTTAGAAATGCTACCAAACTTTTCATATCCATTATATTGTTACGAGGGAAGGTTATGTGGGAAGTCCTTGCAATAAATCATCTCAAAATTAGATTCTATGATTTTTTTCGAAATGCAAGTTTCTATCAAAAATCATAGTTTATTATACACTAGGTTGTACTAGTTTAGGTCAAAAAATTAAATTAAGTTGAGGACTTATAAAATGATATGGAACTTTTCAGATCCTTTATACATGTTAAGAGAGAAGGTTATGATTTAACTCCATGTAAAAAATAATCTGAAATTTGGTTTTCATGAAACGTTTCGAAATGCAGGTTTCAGTAAAAAATCATAATATATTATACACCAGTTTATACTAGTTTCGGTCAAAAAATAAAAATAAATCGAGGACTGTTCGAAATGCTATCAAAATTTGCATATCCTTTCTATATGTTACGAGGGAAGGTTGTGATGGAAGTCCATGCAAAAAATCATCTCAACATTAGATTCTATGAAACTTTTCAAAATGCAAGTTTCGGTAAAAAAATCATGATATATTATACAATAGTTTGTACTAATTTTGATAAAAAAATAAAATAAATCGAGGATTATTAGAAATGCTACCAAACTTTTCATATCCATTATATTGTTACGAGGGAAGGTTATGTTGGAAGTCCTTGCAATAAATCATCTCAAAATTAAATTCTATGATTTTTTTCGAAATGCAAGTTTCTGTCAAAAATCATAGTTTATTATACACTAGGTTATACTAGTTTAGGTCAAAAAATTAAATTAAGTTGAGGACTTATAAAATGATATGGAACTTTTCAGATCCTTTATATATGTTAAGAGAGAAGGTTATGATTTAACTCCATGTAAAAAATAATCTGAAATTTGGTTTTCATGAAACGTTTCGAAATACAGGTTTCAGTAAAAAATCATAGTATATTATACACCAGTTTGTACTAGTTTCGGTCAAAAAATAAAAATAAATCGAGGACTGTTCGAAATGCTATCAAAATTTGCATATCCTTTCTATATGTTACGAGGGAAGGTTGTGATGGACGTCACTGCAAAAAATCATCTCAACATTAGATTCTATGAAACTTTTCAAAATGCAAGTTTCGGTCAAAAAATAATGATATATTATACAATAGTTTGTACTAATTTTGATCAAAAAATAAAATAAATCGAGGATTATTAGAAATGCTACCAAACTTTTCATATCCATTATATTGTTACGAGTGAAGGTTATGTGGGAAGTCCTTGCAATAAATCATCTCAAAATTAGATTCTATGATTTTTTTCGAAATGCAAGTTTCTGTCAAAAATCATAGTTTATTATACACTAGGTTGTACTAGTTTCGGTCAAAAAATTAAATTAAGTTGAGGACTTATAAAATGATATGGAACTTTTCAGATCCTTTATATATGTTAAGAGAGAAGGTTATGATTTAACTCCATGTAAAAAATAATCTGAAATTTGGTTTTCATGAAACGTTTCGAAATACAGGTTTCAGTAAAAAATCATAATATATTATACACCAGTTTGTACTAGTTTCGGTCAAAAAATAAAAATAAATCGAGGACTGTTCGAAATGCTATCAAAATTTGCATATCCTCTCTATATGTTACGAGGGAAGGTTGTGATGGAAGTCCATGCAAAAAATCATCTCAACATTAGATTCTATGAAACTTTTCAAAATGCAAGTTTCGGTCAAAAAATAATGATATATTATACAATAGTTTGTACTAATTTTGATCAAAAAATAAAATAAATCGAGGATTGTTAGAAATGCTACCAAACTTTTCATATCCATTATATTGTTACGAGTGAAGGTTATGTGGGAAGACCTTGCAATAAATCATCTCAAAATTAGATTCTATGATTTTTTTCGAAATGCAAGTTTCTGTCAAAAATCATAGTTTATTATACACTAGGTTGTACTAGTTTAGGTCAAAAAATTAAATTAAGTTGAGGACTTATAAAATGATATGGAACTTTTCAGATCCTTTATACATGTTAAGAGAGAAGGTTATGATTTAACTCCATGTAAAAAATAATCTGAAATTTGGTTTTCATGAAACGTTTCGATATGAATGTTTCAGTAAAAAATTATAATATATTATACACCAGTTTTTACTAGTTTTGGTCAAAAAATAAAAAATAAATCGAGGACTATTCGAAATGCTATCAAAATTTGCATATCCTTTCTATATGTTACGAGGGAAGGTTGTGATGGAAGTCCATGCAAAAAATCATCTCAACATTAGATTCTATGAAACTTTTCAAAATGCAAGTTTCGGTCAAAAAATCATGATATATTATACACTAGTTTGTACTAATTTTGGTCAAAAAATAAAATAAATCGAGGATTGTTAGAAATGCTACGAAAATTTTCATATCCATTATATTGTTACGAGGGAAGGTTATGTGGGAAGTCCTTGCAATAAATCATCTCAAAATTAGATTCTATGATTTTTTTCGAAATGCAAGTTTCTGTCAAAAATCATAGTTTATTATACACTAGGTTGTACTAGTTTCGGTCAAAAAATTAAATTAAGTTGAGGACTTATAAAATGATATGGAACTTTTCAGATCCTTTATATATGTTAAGAGAGAAGGTTATGATTTAACTCCATGTTAAAAATAATCTGAAATTTGCTTTTCATGAAACGTTTCGAAATGCAGGTTTCAGTAAAAAATCATAATATATTATACACCAGTTTGTACTAGTTTCGGTAAAAAAATTAAAATAAATCGAGGACTGTTCGAAATGCTATCAAAATTTGCATATCCTTTATATATGTTACGAGGGAAGGTTGTGATGGAAGTCCATGCTAAAAATCATCTCAACATTAGATTCTATGAAACTTTTCAAAATGCAAGTTTCGGTCAAAAAATCATGATATATTATACACTAGTTTGTACTAATTTTGATCAAAAAATAAAATAAATCGAGGATTGTTAAAAATGCTACCAAACTTTTCATATCCATTATATTGTTACGAGGGAAGGTTATGTGGGAAGTCCTTGCAATAAATCATCTCAAAATTAGATTCTATGATTTTTTTCGAAATGCAAGTTTCTGTCAAAAATCATAGTTTATAAAATGATATGGAACTTTTCAGATCCTTTATTTTTTTGTACTAGTTTAGGTCAAAAAATTAAATTAAGTTGAGGACTTATAAAATGATATGGAACTTTTCAGATCCTTTATATATGTTAAGAGAGAAGGTTATGATTTAACTCCATGTAAAAAATAATCTGAAATTTGGTTTTCATGAAACGTTTCGATATGAATGTTTCAGTAAAAAATTATAATATATTATACACCAGTTTTTACTAGTTTTGGTCAAAAAATAAAAAATAAATCGAGGACTATTCGAAATGCTATCAAAATTTGCATATCCTTTCTATATGTTACGAGGGAAGGTTGTGATGGAAGTCCATGCAAAAAATCATCTCAACATTAGATTCTATGAAACTTTTCAAAATGCAAGTTTCGGTCAAAAAATCATGATATATTATACACTAGTTTGTACTAATTTTGGTCAAAAAATAAAATAAATCGAGGATTGTTAGAAATGCTACGAAAATTTTCATATCCATTATATTGTTACGAGGGAAGGTTATGTGGGAAGTCCTTGCAATAAATCATCTCAAAATTAGATTCTATGATTTTTTTCGAAATGCAAGTTTCTGTCAAAAATCATAGTTTATTATACACTAGGTTGTACTAGTTTCGGTCAAAAAATTAAATTAAGTTGAGGACTTATAAAATGATATGGAACTTTTCAGATCCTTTATACATGTTAAGAGAGAAGGTTATGATTTAACTCCATGTAAAAAATAATCTGAAATTTGCTTTTCATGAAACGTTTCGAAATGCAGGTTTCAGTAAAAAATCATAATATATTATACACCAGTTTGTACTAGTTTCGGTAAAAAAATTAAAATAAATCGAGGACTGTTCGAAATGCTATCAAAATTTGCATATCCTTTATATATGTTACGAGGGAAGGTTGTGATGGAAGTCCATGCTAAAAATCATCTCAACATTAGATTCTATGAAACTTTTCAAAATGCAAGTTTCGGTCAAAAAATCATGATATATTATACACTAGTTTGTACTAATTTTGATCAAAAAATAAAATAAATCGAGGATTGTTAAAAATGCTACCAAACTTTTCATATCCATTATATTGTTACGAGGGAAGGTTATGTGGGAAGTCCTTGCAATAAATCATCTCAAAATTAGATTCTATGATTTTTTTCGAAATGCAAGTTTCTCTCAAAAATCATAGTTTATAAAATGATATGGAACTTTTCAGATCCTTTATTTTTTTGTACTAGTTTAGGTCAAAAAATTAAATTAAGTTGAGGACTTATAAAATGATATGGAACTTTTCAGATCCTTTATATATGTTAAGAGAGAAGGTTATGATTTAACTCCATGTAAAAAATAATCTGAAATTTGGTTTTCATGAAACGTTTCGAAATGCAGGTTTCAGTAAAAAATCATAATATATTATACACCAGTTTGTACTAGTTTCGGTCAAAAAATAAAAATAAATCGAGGACTGTTCGAAATGCTATCAAAATTTGCATATCCTTTCTATATGTTACGAGGGAAGGTTGTGATGGAAGTCCATGCAAAAAATCATCTCAACATTAGATTCTATGAAACTTTTCAAAATGCAAGTTTCGGTCAAAAAATAATGATATATTATACAATAGTTTGTACTAATTTTGATCAAAAAATAAAATAAATCGAGGATTGTTAGAAATGCTACCAAACTTTTCATATCCATTATATTGTTACGAGGGAAGGTTATGTGGGAAGACCTTGCAATAAATCATCTCAAAATTAGATTCTATGATTTTTTTCGAAATGCAAGTTTCTGTCAAAAATCATAGTTTATTATACACTAGGTTGTACTAGTTTAGGTCAAAAAATTAAATTAAGTTGAGGACTTATAAAATGATATGGAACTTTTCAGATCCTTTATACATGTTAAGAGAGAAGGTTATGATTTAACTCCATGTAAAAAATAATCTGAAATTTGGTTTTCATGAAACGTTTCGAAATGAAAGTTTCAGTAAAAAATTATAATATATTATACACCAGTTTGTACTAGTTTCTGTCAAAAAATAAAAAATAAATCGAGGACTATTCGAAATGCTATCAAAATTTGCATATCCTTTCTATATGTTACGAGGGAAGGTTGTGATGGAAGTCCATGCAAAAAATCATCTCAACATTAGATTCTATGAAACTTTTCAAAATGCATGTTTCGGTCAAAAAATCATGATATATTATACACTAGTTTGTACTAATTTTGGTCAAAAAATAAAATAAATCGAGGATTGTTAGAAATGCTACGAAAATTTACATATTCATTATATTGTTACGAGGGAAGGTTATGTGGGAAGTCCTTGCAATAAATCATCTCAAAATTAGATTCTATGATTTTTTTCGAAATGCAAGTTTCTGTCAAAAATCATAGTTTATTATACACTAGGTTGTACTAGTTTCGGTCAAAAAATTAAAGTAAGTTGATGACTTATAAAATGATATGGAACTTTTCAGATCCTTTATATATGTTAAGAGAGAAGGTTATGATTTAACTCCATGTAAAAAATAATCTGAAATTTGGTTTTCATGAAACGTTTCGAAATGCAGGTTTCAGTAAAAAATCATAATATATTATACACCAGTTTGCACTAGTTTCGGTAAAAAAATTAAAATAAATCGGGGACTGTTCGAAATGCTATCAAAATTTGCATATCCTTTCTATATGTTACGAGGGAAGGTTGTGATGGAAGTCCATGCTAAAAATCATCTCAACATTAGATTCTATGAAACTTTTCAAAATGAAAGTTTCGGTCAAAAAATCATGATATATTATACACTAGTTTGTACTAATTTTGATCAAAAAATAAAATAAATTGAGGATTGTTAAAAATGCTACCAAACTTTTCATATCCATTATATTGTTACGAGGGAAGGTTATGTGGGAAGTCCTTGCAATAAATCATCTCAAAATTAGATTCTATGATTTTTTTCGAAATGCAAGTTTCTGTCAAAAATCATAGTTTATTATACACTAGGTTGTACTAGTTTAGGTCAAAAAATTAAATTAAGTTGAGGACTTATAAAATGATATGGAACTTTTCAGATCCTTTATACATGTTAAGAGAGAAGGTTATGATTTAACTCCATGTAAAAAATAATCTGAAATTTGGTTTTCATGAAATGTTTCGAAATGCAGGTTTCAGTAAAAAATCATAATATATTATACACCAGTTTGTACTAGTTTCGGTCAAAAAATAAAAATAAATCGAGGACTGTTCGAAATGCTATCAAAATTTGCATATCCTTTCTATATGTTACGAGGGAAGGTTGTGATGGAAGTCCATGCAAAAAATCATCTCAACATTAGATTCTATGAAACTTTTCAAAATGCAAGTTTCGGTCAAAAAATCATGATATATTATACACTAGTTTGTACTAATTTTGATCAAAAAATAAAATAAATCGAGGATTGTTAGAAATGCTACCAAACTTTTCATATCCATTATATTGTTACGAGGGAAGGTTATGTGGGAAGTCCTTGCAATAAATCATCTTAAAATTAGATTCTATGATTTTTTTCGAAATGCAAGTTTCTGTCAAAAATCATATTTTATTATACACTAGATTGTACTAGTTTAGGTCAAAAAATTAAATTAAGTTGAGGACTTATAAAATGATATGGAACTTTTCAGATCCTTTATATATGTTAAGAGAGAAGGTTATGATTTAACTCCATGTAAAAAATAATCTGAAATTTGGTTTTCATGAAACGTTTCGAAATGCAGGTTTCAGTAAAAAATTATAATATATTATACACCAGTTTGTACTAGTTTCGGTCAAAAAATAAAAAATAAATCGAGGACTATTCGAAATGCTATCAAAATTTGCATATCCTTTCTATATGTTACGAGGGAAGGTTGTGATGGAAGTCCATGCAAAAAATCATCTCAACATTAGATTCTATGAAACTTTTCAAAATGCAAGTTTCGGTCAAAAAATCATGATATATTATACACTAGTTTGTACTAATTTTGGTCAAAAAATAAAATAAATCGAGGATTGTTAGAAATGCTAATAAAATTTACATATCCATTATATTGTTACGAGGGAAGGTTATGTGGGAAGTCCTTGCAATAAATCATCTCAAAATTAGATTCTTTGATTTTTTTCGAAATGCAAGTTTCTGTCAAAAATCATAGTTTATTATACACTAGGTTGTACTAGTTTCGGTCAAAAAATTAAAGTAAGTTGAGGACTTATAAAATGATATGGAACTTTTCAGATCCTTTATATATGTTAAGAGAGAAGGTTATGATTTAACTCCATGTAAAAAATAATCTGAAATTTGGTTTTCATGAAACGTTTCGAAATGCAGGTTTCATTAAAAAATCATAATATATTATACACCAGTTTGCACTAGTTTCGGTAAAAAAATTAAAATAAATCAAGGACTGTTCGAAATGCTATCAAAATTTGCATATCCTTTATATATGTTACGAGGGAAGGTTGTGATGGAAGTCCATGCTAAAAATCATCTCAACATTAGATTCTATGAAACTTTTCAAAATGAAAGTTTCGGTCAAAAAATCATGATATATTATACACTAGTTTGTACTAATTTTGATCAAAAAATAAAATAAATCGAGGATTGTTAAAAATGCTACCAAACTTTTCATATCCATTATATTGTTACGAGGGAAGGTTATGTGGGAAGTCCTTGCAATAAATCAACTCAAAATTAGATTCTATGATTTTTTTCGAAATGCAAGTTTCTGTCAAAAATCATAGTTTATTATACACTAGGTTGTACTAGTTTAGGTCAAAAAATTAAATTAAGTTGAGGACTTATAAAATGATATGGAACTTTTCAGATCCTTTATATATGTTAAGAGAGAAGGTTATGATTTAACTCCATGTAAAAAATAATCTGAAATTTGGTTTTCATGAAATGTTTCGAAATGCAGGTTTCAGTAAAAATTCATAATATATTATACACCAGTTTGTACTAGTTTCGGTCAAAAAATAAAAATAAATCGAGGACTGTTCGAAATGCTATCAAAATTTGCATATCCTTTCTATATGTTACGAGGGAAGGTTGTGATGGAAGTCCATGCAAAAAATCATCTCAACATTAGATTCTATGAAACTTTTCAAAATGCAAGTTTCGGTCAAAAAATCATGATATATTATACACTAGTTTGTACTAATTTTGATTAAAAAATAAAATAAATCGAGGATTGTTAGAAATGCTACCAAACTTTTCATATCCATTATATTGTTACGAGGGAAGGTTATGTGGTAAGTCCTTGCAATAAATCATCTCAAAATTAGATTCTATGATTTTTTTCGAAATGCAAGTTTCTGTCAAAAATCATATTTTATTATACACTAGATTGTACTAGTTTAGGTCAAAAAATTAAATTAAGTTGAGGAATTATAAAATGATATGGAACTTTTCAGATCCTTTATATATGTTAAGAGAGAAGGTTATGATTTAACTCCAGGTAAAAAATAATCTGAAATTTGGTTTTCATGAAACGTTTCGAAATGCAGGTTTCAGTAAAAATTATAATATATTATACACCAGTTTGTACTAGTTTCGGTCAAAAAATAAAAAATAAATCGAGGACTATTCGAAATGCTATCAAAATTTGCATATCCTTTTTATATGTTACGAGGGAAGGTTGTGATGGAAGTCCATGCAAAAAATCATCTCAACATTAGATTCTATGAAACTTTTCAAAATGCAAGTTTCGGTCAAAAAATCATGATATATTATACACTAGTTTGTACTAATTTTGGTCAAAAAATAAAATAAATCGAGGATTGTTAGAAATGCTAGGAAAATTTACATATCCATTATATTGTTACGAGGGAAGGTTATGTGGGAAGTCCTTGCAATAAATCATCTCAAAATTAGATTCTTTGATTTTTTTCGAAATGCAAGTTTCTGTCAAAAATCATAGTTTATTATACACTAGGTTGTACTAGTTTCGGTCAAAAAATTAAAGTAAGTTGAGGACTTATAAAATGATATGGAACTTTTCAGATCCTTTATATATGTTAAGAGAGAAGGTTATGATTTAACTCCTTGTAAAAAATAATCTGAAATTTGGTTTTCATGAAATGTTTCGAAATGCAGGTTTCAGTAAAAAATCATAATATATTATACACCAGTTTGTACTAGTTTCGGTCAAAAAATAAAAATAAATCGAGGACTGTTCGAAATGCTATCAAAATATGCATATCCTTTCTATATGTTACGAGGGAAGGTTGTGATGGAAGTCCATGCAAAAAATCATCTCAACATTAGATTCTATGAAACTTTTCAAAATGCAAGTTTCGGTCAAAAAATCATGATATATTATACACTAGTTTGTACTAATTTTGATCAAAAAATAAAATAGATCGAGGATTGTTAGAAATGCTACCAAACTTTTCATATCCATTATATTGTTACAAGGGAAGGTTATGTGGGAAGTCCTTGCAATAAATCATCTCAAAATTAGATTCTATGATTTTTTTCGAAATGCAAGTTTCTGTCAAAAATCATATTTTATTATACACTAGATTGTACTAGTTTAGGTCAAAAAATTAAATTAAGTTGAGGACTTATAAAATGATATGGAACTTTTCAGATCCTTTATATATGTTAAGAGAGAAGGTTATGATTTAACTCCATGTAAAAAATAATCTGAAATTTGGTTTTCATGAAACGTTTCGAAATGCAGGTTTCAGTAAAAAATTATAATATATTATACACCAGTTTGTACTAGTTTCGGTCAAAAAATAAAAAATAAATCGAGGACTATTCGAAATGCTATCAAAATTTGCATCTCCTTTCTATATGTTACGAGGGAAGGTTGTGATGGAAGTCCATGCAAAAAATCATCTCAACATTAGATTCTATGAAACTTTTCAAAATGCAAGTTTCGGTCAAAAAATCATGATATATTATACACTAGTTTGTACTAATTTTGGTCAAAAAATAAAATAAATCGAGGATTGTTAGAAATGTTACGAAAATTTACATATCCATTATATTGTTACGAGGGAAGGTTATGTGGGAAGTCCTTGCAATAAATCATCTCAAAATTAGATTCTTTGATTTTTTTCGAAATGCAAGTTTCTGTCAAAAATCATAGTTTATTATACACTAGGTTGTACTAGTTTCGGTCAAAAAATTAAAGTAAGTTGAGGACTTATAAAATGATATGGAACTTTTCAGATCCTTTATATATGTTAAGAGAGAAGGTTATGATTTAACTCCATGTAAAAAATAATCTGAAATTTGGTTTTCATGAAACGTTTCAAAATGCAGGTTTCAGTAAAAAATCATAATATATTATACACCAGTTTGTACTAGTTTCGGTCAAAAAATTAAAATAAATCGAGGACTGTTCGAAATGCTATCAAAATTTGCATATCCTTTATATATGTTACGAGGGAAGGTTGTGATGGAAGTCCATGCTAAAAATCATCTCAACATTAGATTCTATGAAACTTTTCAAAATGCAAGTTTCGGTCAAAAAATCATGATATATTATACACTAGTTTGTACTAATTTTGATCAAAAAATAAAATAAATCGAGGATTGTTAAAAATGCTACCAAACTTTTCATATCCATTATATTGTTACGAGGGAAGGTTATGTGGGAAGTCCTTGCAATAAATCATCTCAAAATTAGATTCTATGAATTTTTTCGAAATGCAAGTTTCTGTCAAAAATCATAGTTTATTATACACTAGGTTGTACTAGTTTCGGTCAAAAAATTAAAGTAAGTTGAGGACTTATAAAATGATATGGAACTTTTCAGATCCTTTATATATGTTAAGAGAGAAGGTTATGATTTAACTCCTTGTAAAAAATAATCTGAAATTTGGTTTTCATGAAATGTTTCGAAATGCAGGTTTCAGTAAAAAATCATAATATATTATACACCAGTTTGTACTAGTTTCGGTCAAAAAATAAAAATAAATCGAGGACTGTTCGAAATGCTATCAAAATATGCATATCCTTTCTATATGTTACGAGGGAAGGTTGTGATGGAAGTCCATGCAAAAAATCATCTCAACATTAGATTCTATGAAACTTTTCAAAATGCAAGTTTCGGTCAAAAAATCATGATATATTATACACTAGTTTGTACTAATTTTGATCAAAAAATAAAATAAATCGAGGATTGTTAGAAATGCTACCAAACTTTTCATATCCATTATATTGTTACGAGGGAAGGTTATGTGGGAAGTCCTTGCAATAAATCATCTCAAAATTAGATTCTATGATTTTTTTCGAAATGCAAGTTTCTGTCAAAAATCATATTTTATTATACACTAGATTGTACTAGTTTAGGTCAAAAAATTAAATTAAGTTGAGGACTTATAAAATGATATGGAACTTTTCAGATCCTTTATATATGTTAAGAGAGAAGGTTATGATTTAACTCCATGTAAAAAATAATCTGAAATTTGGTTTTCATGAAACGTTTCGAAATGCAGGTTTCAGTAAAAAATTATAATATATTATACACCAGTTTGTACTAGTTTCGGTCAAAAAATAAAAAATAAATCGAGGACTATTCGAAATGCTATCAAAATTTGCATCTCCTTTCTATATGTTACGAGGGAAGGTTGTGATGGAAGTCCAAGCAAAAAATCATCTCAACATTAGATTCTATGAAACTTTTCAAAATGCAAGTTTCGGTCAAAAAATCATGATATATTATACACTAGTTTGTACTAATTTTGGTCAAAAAATAAAATAAATCGAGGATTGTTAGAAATGTTACGAAAATTTACATATCCATTATATTGTTACGAGGGAAGGTTATGTGGGAAGTCCTTGCAATAAATCATCTCAAAATTAGATTCTTTGATTTTTTTCGAAATGCAAGTTTCTGTCAAAAATCATAGTTTATTATACACTAGGTTGTACTAGTTTCGGTCAAAAAATTAAAGTAAGTTGAGGACTTATAAAATGATATGGAACTTTTCAGATCCTTTATATATGTTAAGAGAGAAGGTTATGATTTAACTCCATGTAAAAAATAATCTGAAATTTGGTTTTCATGAAACGTTTCAAAATGCAGGTTTCAGTAAAAAATCATAATATATTATACACCAGTTTGTACTAGTTTCGGTCAAAAAATTAAAATAAATCGAGGACTGTTCGAAATGCTATCAAAATTTGCATATCCTTTATATATGTTACGAGGGAAGGTTGTGATGGAAGTCCATGCTAAAAATCATCTCAACATTAGATTCTATGAAACTTTTCAAAATGCAAGTTTCGGTCAAAAAATCATGATATATTATACACTATTTTGTACTAATTTTGGTCAAAAAATAAAATAAATCGAGGATTGTTAAAAATGCTACCAAACTTTTCATATCCATTATATTGTTACGAGGGAAGGTTATGTGGGAAGTCCTTGCAATAAATCATCTCAAAATTAGATTCTTTGATTTTTTTCGAAATGCAAGTTTCTGTCAAAAATCTTAGTTTATTATACACTAGGTTGTACTAGTTTCGGTCAAAAAATTAAAGTAAGTTGAGGACTTATAAAATGATATGGAACTTTTCAGATCCTTTATATATGTTAAGAGAGAAGGTTATGATTTAACTCCATGTAAAAAATAATCTGAAATTTGGTTTTCATGAAACGTTTCGAAATGCAGGTTTCAGTAAAAAATCATAATATATTATACACCAGTTTGTACTAGTTTCGGTCAAAAAATTAAAATAAATCGAGGACTGTTCGAAATGCTATCAAAATTTGCATATCCTTTATATATGTTACGAGGGAAGGTTGTGATGGAAGTCCATGCTAAAAATCATCTCAACATTAGATTCTATGAAACTTTTCAAAATGCAAGTTTCGGTCAAAAAATCATGATATATTATACACTATTTTGTACTAATTTTGGTCAAAAAATAAAATAAATCGAGGATTGTTAAAAATGCTACCAAACTTTTCATATCCATTATATTGTTACGAGGGAAGGTTATGTGGGAAGTCCTTGCAATAAATCATCTCAAAATTAGATTCTTTGATTTTTTTCGAAATGCAAGTTTCTGTCAAAAATCTTAGTTTATTATACACTAGGTTGTACTAGTTTCGGTCAAAAAATTAAAGTAAGTTGAGGACTTATAAAATGATATGGAACTTTTCAGATCCTTTATATATGTTAAGAGAGAAGGTTATGATTTAACTCCATGTAAAAAATAATCTGAAATTTGGTTTTCATGAAACGTTTCGAAATGCAGGTTTCAGTAAAAAATCATAATATATTATACACCAGTTTGTACTAGTTTCGGTCAAAAAATTAAAATAAATCGAGGACTGTTCGAAATGCTATCAAAATTTGCATATCCTTTATATATGTTACGAGGGAAGGTTGTGATGGAAGTCCATGCAAAAAATCATCTCAACATTAGATTCTATGAAACTTTTCAAAATGCAAGTTTCGGTCAAAAAATCATGATATATTATACACTAGTTTGTACTAATTTTGATCAAAAAATAAAATAGATCGAGGATTGTTAGAAATGCTACCAAACTTTTCATATCCATTATATTGTTACAAGGGAAGGTTATGTGGGAAGTCCTTGCAATAAATCATCTCAAAATTAGATTCTATGATTTTTTTCGAAATGCAAGTTTCTGTCAAAAATCATATTTTATTATACACTAGATTGTACTAGTTTAGGTCAAAAAATTAAATTAAGTTGAGGACTTATAAAATGATATGGAACTTTTCAGATCCTTTATATATGTTAAGAGAGAAGGTTATGATTTAACTCCATGTAAAAAATAATCTGAAATTTGGTTTTCATGAAACGTTTCGAAATGCAGGTTTCAGTAAAAAATTATAATATATTATACACCAGTTTGTACTAGTTTCGGTCAAAAAATAAAAAATAAATCGAGGACTATTCGAAATGCTATCAAAATTTGCATCTCCTTTCTATATGTTACGAGGGAAGGTTGTGATGGAAGTCCATGCAAAAAATCATCTCAACATTAGATTCTATGAAACTTTTCAAAATGCAAGTTTCGGTCAAAAAATCATGATATATTATACACTAGTTTGTACTAATTTTGGTCAAAAAATAAAATAAATCGAGGATTGTTAGAAATGTTACGAAAATTTACATATCCATTATATTGTTACGAGGGAAGGTTATGTGGGAAGTCCTTGCAATAAATCATCTCAAAATTAGATTCTTTGATTTTTTTCGAAATGCAAGTTTCTGTCAAAAATCATAGTTTATTATACACTAGGTTGTACTAGTTTCGGTCAAAAAATTAAAGTAAGTTGAGGACTTATAAAATGATATGGAACTTTTCAGATCCTTTATATATGTTAAGAGAGAAGGTTATGATTTAACTCCATGTAAAAAATAATCTGAAATTTGGTTTTCATGAAACGTTTCAAAATGCAGGTTTCAGTAAAAAATCATAATATATTATACACCAGTTTGTACTAGTTTCGGTCAAAAAATTAAAATAAATCGAGGACTGTTCGAAATGCTATCAAAATTTGCATATCCTTTATATATGTTACGAGGGAAGGTTGTGATGGAAGTCCATGCTAAAAATCATCTCAACATTAGATTCTATGAAACTTTTCAAAATGCAAGTTTCGGTCAAAAAATCATGATATATTATACACTAGTTTGTACTAATTTTGATCAAAAAATAAAATAAATCGAGGATTGTTAAAAATGCTACCAAACTTTTCATATCCATTATATTGTTACGAGGGAAGGTTATGTGGGAAGTCCTTGCAATAAATCATCTCAAAATTAGATTCTATGAATTTTTTCGAAATGCAAGTTTCTGTCAAAAATCATAGTTTATTATACACTAGGTTGTACTAGTTTCGGTCAAAAAATTAAAGTAAGTTGAGGACTTATAAAATGATATGGAACTTTTCAGATCCTTTATATATGTTAAGAGAGAAGGTTATGATTTAACTCCTTGTAAAAAATAATCTGAAATTTGGTTTTCATGAAATGTTTCGAAATGCAGGTTTCAGTAAAAAATCATAATATATTATACACCAGTTTGTACTAGTTTCGGTCAAAAAATAAAAATAAATCGAGGACTGTTCGAAATGCTATCAAAATATGCATATCCTTTCTATATGTTACGAGGGAAGGTTGTGATGGAAGTCCATGCAAAAAATCATCTCAACATTAGATTCTATGAAACTTTTCAAAATGCAAGTTTCGGTCAAAAAATCATGATATATTATACACTAGTTTGTACTAATTTTGATCAAAAAATAAAATAAATCGAGGATTGTTAGAAATGCTACCAAACTTTTCATATCCATTATATTGTTACGAGGGAAGGTTATGTGGGAAGTCCTTGCAATAAATCATCTCAAAATTAGATTCTATGATTTTTTTCGAAATGCAAGTTTCTGTCAAAAATCATATTTTATTATACACTAGATTGTACTAGTTTAGGTCAAAAAATTAAATTAAGTTGAGGACTTATAAAATGATATGGAACTTTTCAGATCCTTTATATATGTTAAGAGAGAAGGTTATGATTTAACTCCATGTAAAAAATAATCTGAAATTTGGTTTTCATGAAACGTTTCGAAATGCAGGTTTCAGTAAAAAATTATAATATATTATACACCAGTTTGTACTAGTTTCGGTCAAAAAATAAAAAATAAATCGAGGACTATTCGAAATGCTATCAAAATTTGCATCTCCTTTCTATATGTTACGAGGGAAGGTTGTGATGGAAGTCCAAGCAAAAAATCATCTCAACATTAGATTCTATGAAACTTTTCAAAATGCAAGTTTCGGTCAAAAAATCATGATATATTATACACTAGTTTGTACTAATTTTGGTCAAAAAATAAAATAAATCGAGGATTGTTAGAAATGTTACGAAAATTTACATATCCATTATATTGTTACGAGGGAAGGTTATGTGGGAAGTCCTTGCAATAAATCATCTCAAAATTAGATTCTTTGATTTTTTTCGAAATGCAAGTTTCTGTCAAAAATCATAGTTTATTATACACTAGGTTGTACTAGTTTCGGTCAAAAAATTAAAGTAAGTTGAGGACTTATAAAATGATATGGAACTTTTCAGATCCTTTATATATGTTAAGAGAGAAGGTTATGATTTAACTCCATGTAAAAAATAATCTGAAATTTGGTTTTCATGAAACGTTTCAAAATGCAGGTTTCAGTAAAAAATCATAATATATTATACACCAGTTTGTACTAGTTTCGGTCAAAAAATTAAAATAAATCGAGGACTGTTCGAAATGCTATCAAAATTTGCATATCCTTTATATATGTTACGAGGGAAGGTTGTGATGGAAGTCCATGCTAAAAATCATCTCAACATTAGATTCTATGAAACTTTTCAAAATGCAAGTTTCGGTCAAAAAATCATGATATATTATACACTATTTTGTACTAATTTTGGTCAAAAAATAAAATAAATCGAGGATTGTTAAAAATGCTACCAAACTTTTCATATCCATTATATTGTTACGAGGGAAGGTTATGTGGGAAGTCCTTGCAATAAATCATCTCAAAATTAGATTCTTTGATTTTTTTCGAAATGCAAGTTTCTGTCAAAAATCTTAGTTTATTATACACTAGGTTGTACTAGTTTCGGTCAAAAAATTAAAGTAAGTTGAGGACTTATAAAATGATATGGAACTTTTCAGATCCTTTATATATGTTAAGAGAGAAGGTTATGATTTAACTCCATGTAAAAAATAATCTGAAATTTGGTTTTCATGAAACGTTTCGAAATGCAGGTTTCAGTAAAAAATCATAATATATTATACACCAGTTTGTACTAGTTTCGGTCAAAAAATTAAAATAAATCGAGGACTGTTCGAAATGCTATCAAAATTTGCATCTCCTTTCTATATGTTACGAGGGAAGGTTGTGATGGAAGTCCATGCAAAAAATCATCTCAACATTAGATTCTATGAAACTTTTCAAAATGCAAGTTTCGGTCAAAAAATCATGATATATTATACACTAGTTTGTACTAATTTTGGTCAAAAAATAAAATAAATCGAGGATTGTTAGAAATGTTACGAAAATTTACATATCCATTATATTGTTACGAGGGAAGGTTATGTGGGAAGTCCTTGCAATAAATCATCTCAAAATTAGATTCTTTGATTTTTTTCGAAATGCAAGTTTCTGTCAAAAATCATAGTTTATTATACACTAGGTTGTACTAGTTTCGGTCAAAAAATTAAAGTAAGTTGAGGACTTATAAAATGATATGGAACTTTTCAGATCCTTTATATATGTTAAGAGAGAAGGTTATGATTTAACTCCTTGTAAAAAATAATCTGAAATTTGGTTTTCATGAAATGTTTCGAAATGCAGGTTTCAGTAAAAAATCATAATATATTATACACCAGTTTGTACTAGTTTCGGTCAAAAAATAAAAATAAATCGAGGACTGTTCGAAATGCTATCAAAATATGCATATCCTTTCTATATGTTACGAGGGAAGGTTGTGATGGAAGTCCATGCAAAAAATCATCTCAACATTAGATTCTATGAAACTTTTCAAAATGCAAGTTTCGGTCAAAAAATCATGATATATTATACACTAGTTTGTACTAATTTTGATCAAAAAATAAAATAAATCGAGGATTGTTAGAAATGCTACCAAACTTTTCATATCCATTATATTGTTACGAGGGAAGGTTATGTGGGAAGTCCTTGCAATAAATCATCTCAAAATTAGATTCTATGATTTTTTTCGAAATGCAAGTTTCTGTCAAAAATCATATTTTATTATACACTAGATTGTACTAGTTTAGGTCAAAAAATTAAATTAAGTTGAGGACTTATAAAATGATATGGAACTTTTCAGATCCTTTATATATGTTAAGAGAGAAGGTTATGATTTAACTCCATGTAAAAAATAATCTGAAATTTGGTTTTCATGAAACGTTTCGAAATGCAGGTTTCAGTAAAAAATTATAATATATTATACACCAGTTTGTACTAGTTTCGGTCAAAAAATAAAAAATAAATCGAGGACTATTCGAAATGCTATCAAAATTTGCATCTCCTTTCTATATGTTACGAGGGAAGGTTGTGATGGAAGTCCAAGCAAAAAATCATCTCAACATTAGATTCTATGAAACTTTTCAAAATGCAAGTTTCGGTCAAAAAATCATGATATATTATACACTAGTTTGTACTAATTTTGGTCAAAAAATAAAATAAATCGAGGATTGTTAGAAATGTTACGAAAATTTACATATCCATTATATTGTTACGAGGGAAGGTTATGTGGGAAGTCCTTGCAATAAATCATCTCAAAATTAGATTCTTTGATTTTTTTCGAAATGCAAGTTTCTGTCAAAAATCATAGTTTATTATACACTAGGTTGTACTAGTTTCGGTCAAAAAATTAAAGTAAGTTGAGGACTTATAAAATGATATGGAACTTTTCAGATCCTTTATATATGTTAAGAGAGAAGGTTATGATTTAACTCCATGTAAAAAATAATCTGAAATTTGGTTTTCATGAAACGTTTCAAAATGCAGGTTTCAGTAAAAAATCATAATATATTATACACCAGTTTGTACTAGTTTCGGTCAAAAAATTAAAATAAATCGAGGACTGTTCGAAATGCTATCAAAATTTGCATATCCTTTATATATGTTACGAGGGAAGGTTGTGATGGAAGTCCATGCTAAAAATCATCTCAACATTAGATTCTATGAAACTTTTCAAAATGCAAGTTTCGGTAAAAAAATCATGATATATTATACACTATTTTGTACTAATTTTGGTCAAAAAATAAAATAAATCGAGGATTGTTAAAAATGCTACCAAACTTTTCATATCCATTATATTGTTACGAGGGAAGGTTATGTGGGAAGTCCTTGCAATAAATCATCTCAAAATTAGATTCTTTGATTTTTTTCGAAATGCAAGTTTCTGTCAAAAATCTTAGTTTATTATACACTAGGTTGTACTAGTTTCGGTCAAAAAATTAAAGTAAGTTGAGGACTTATAAAATGATATGGAACTTTTCAGATCCTTTATATATGTTAAGAGAGAAGGTTATGATTTAACTCCATGTAAAAAATAATCTGAAATTTGGTTTTCATGAAACGTTTCGAAATGCAGGTTTCAGTAAAAAATCATAATATATTATACACCAGTTTGTACTAGTTTCGGTCAAAAAATTAAAATAAATCGAGGACTGTTCGAAATGCTATCAAAATTTGCATCTCCTTTCTATATGTTACGAGGGAAGGTTGTGATGGAAGTCCATGCAAAAAATCATCTCAACATTAGATTCTATGAAACTTTTCAAAATGCAAGTTTCGGTCAAAAAATCATGATATATTATACACTAGTTTGTACTAATTTTGGTCAAAAAATAAAATAAATCGAGGATTGTTAGAAATGTTACGAAAATTTACATATCCATTATATTGTTACGAGGGAAGGTTATGTGGGAAGTCCTTGCAATAAATCATCTCAAAATTAGATTCTTTGATTTTTTTCGAAATGCAAGTTTCTGTCAAAAATCATAGTTTATTATACACTAGGTTGTACTAGTTTCGGTCAAAAAATTAAAGTAAGTTGAGGACTTATAAAATGATATGGAACTTTTCAGATCCTTTATATATGTTAAGAGAGAAGGTTATGATTTAACTCCATGTAAAAAATAATCTGAAATTTGGTTTTCATGAAACGTTTCAAAATGCAGGTTTCAGTAAAAAATCATAATATATTATACACCAGTTTGTACTAGTTTCGGTCAAAAAATTAAAATAAATCGAGGACTGTTCGAAATGCTATCAAAATTTGCATATCCTTTATATATGTTACGAGGGAAGGTTGTGATGGAAGTCCATGCTAAAAATCATCTCAACATTAGATTCTATGAAACTTTTCAAAATGCAAGTTTCGGTCAAAAAATCATGATATATTATACACTAGTTTGTACTAATTTTGATCAAAAAATAAAATAAATCGAGGATTGTTAAAAATGCTACCAAACTTTTCATATCCATTATATTGTTACGAGGGAAGGTTATGTGGGAAGTCCTTGCAATAAATCATCTCAAAATTAGATTCTATGATTTTTTTCGAAATGCAAGTTTCTGTCAAAAATCATAGTTTATTATACACTAGGTTGTACTAGTTTCGGTCAAAAAATTAAATTAAGTTGAGGACTTATAAAATGATATGGAACTTTTCAGATCCTTTATATATGTTAAGAGAGAAGGTTATGATTTAACTCCTTGTAAAAAATAATCTGAAATTTGGTTTTCATGAAATGTTTCGAAATGCAGGTTTCAGTAAAAAATCATAATATATTATACACCAGTTTGTACTAGTTTCGGTCAAAAAATAAAAATAAATCGAGGACTGTTCGAAATGCTATCAAAATTTGCATATCCTTTCTATATGTTACGAGGGAAGGTTGTGATGGAAGTCCATGCAAAAAATCATCTCAACATTAGATTCTATGAAACATTTCAAAATGCAAGTTTCGGTCAAAAAATCATGATATATTATACACTAGTTTGTACTAATTTTGATCAAAAAATAAAATAAATCGAGGATTGTTAGAAATGCTACCAAACTTTTCATATCCATTATATTGTTACGAGGGAAGGTTATGTGGGAAGTCCTTGCAATAAATCATCTCAAAATTAGATTCTATGATTTTTTTCGAAATGCAAGTTTCTGTCAAAAATCATATTTTATTATACACTAGATTGTACTAGTTTAGGTCAAAAAATTAAATTAAGTTGAGGACTTATAAAATGATATGGAACTTTTCAGATCCTTTATATATGTTAAGAGAGAAGGTTATGATTTAACTCCATGTAAAAAATAATCTGAAATTTGGTTTTCATGAAACGTTTCGAAATGCAGGTTTCAGTAAAAAATTATAATATATTATACACCAGTTTGTACTAGTTTCGGTCAAAAAATAAAAAATAAATCGAGGACTATTCGAAATGCTATCAAAATTTGCATATCCTTTCTATATGTTACGAGGGAAGGTTGTGATGGAAGTCCATGCAAAAAATCATCTCAACATTAGATTCTATGAAACTTTTCAAAATGCATGTTTCGGTCAAAAAATCATGATATATTATACACTAGTTTGTACTAATTTTGGTCAAAAAATAAAATAAATCGAGGATTGTTAGAAATGCTACGAAAATTTACATATCCATTATATTGTTACGAGGGAAGGTTATGTGGGAAGTCCTTGCAATAAATCATCTCAAAATTAGATTCTTTGATTTTTTTCGAAATGCAAGTTTCTGTAGAAAATCATAGTTTATTATACACTAGGTTGTACTAGTTTCGGTCAAAAAATTAAAGTAAGTTGAGGACTTATAAAATGATATGGAACTTTTCAGATCCTTTATATATGTTAAGAGAGAAGGTTATGATTTAACTCCATGTAAAAAATAATCTGAAATTTGGTTTTCATGAAATGTTTTGAAATGCAGGTTTCAGTAAAAAATCATAATATATTATACACCAGTTTGTACTAGTTTCGGTCAAAAAATTAAAATAAATCGAGGACTGTTCGAAATGCTATCAAAATTTGCATATCCTTTATATATGTTACGAGGGAAGGTTGTGATGGAAGTCCATGCTAAAAATCATCTCAACATTAGATTCTATGAAACTTTTCAAAATGCAAGTTTCGGTCAAAAAATCATGATATATTATACACTAGTTTGTACTAATTTTGATCAAAAAATAAAATAAATCGAGGATTGTTAAAAATGCTACCAAACTTTTCATATCCATTATATTGTTACGAGGGAAGGTTATGTGGGAAGTCCTTGCAATAAATCATCTCAAAATTAGATTCTATGATTTTTTTCGAAATGCAAGTTTCTGTCAAAAATCATAGTTTATTATACACTAGGTTGTACTAGTTTCGGTCAAAAAATTAAATTAAGTTGAGGACTTATAAAATGATATGGAACTTTTCAGATCCTTTATATATGTTAAGAGAGAAGGTTATGATTTAACTCCTTGTAAAAAATAATCTGAAATTTGGTTTTCATGAAATGTTTCGAAATGCAGGTTTCAGTAAAAAATCATAATATATTATACACCAGTTTGTACTAGTTTCGGTCAAAAAATAAAAATAAATCGAGGACTGTTCGAAATGCTATCAAAATTTGCATATCCTTTCTACATGTTACGAGGGAAGGTTGTGATGGAAGTCCATGCAAAAAATCATCTCAACATTAGATTCTATGAAACTTTTCAAAATGCAAGTTTCGGTCAAAAAATCATGATATATTATACACTAGTTTGTACTAATTTTGATCAAAAAATAAAATAAATCGAGGATTGTTAGAAATGCTACCAAACTTTTCATATCCATTATATTGTTACGAGGGAAGGTTATGTGGGAAGTCCTTGCAATAAATCATCTCAAAATTAGATTCTATGATTTTTTTCGAAATGCAAGTTTCTGTCAAAAATCATAGTTTATTATACACTAGGTTGTACTAGTTTCGGTCAAAAAATTAAATTAAGTTGAGGACTTATAAAATGATATGGAACTTTTCAGATCCTTTATATATGTTAAGAGAGAAGGTTATGATTTAACTCCTTGTAAAAAATAATCTGAAATTTGGTTTTCATGAAATGTTTCGAAATGCAGGTTTCAGTAAAAAATCATAATATATTATACACCAGTTTGTACTAGTTTCGGTCAAAAAATAAAAATAAATCGAGGACTGTTCGAAATGCTATCAAAATTTGCATATCCTTTCTACATGTTACGAGGGAAGGTTGTGATGGAAGTCCATGCAAAAAATCATCTCAACATTAGATTCTATGAAACTTTTCAAAATGCAAGTTTCGGTCAAAAAATCATGATATATTATACACTAGTTTGTACTAATTTTGATCAAAAAATAAAATAAATCGAGGATTGTTAGAAATGCTACCAAACTTTTCATATCCATTATATTGTTACGAGGGAAGGTTATGTGGGAAGTCCTTGCAATAAATCATCTCAAAATTAGATTCTATGATTTTTTTCGAAATGCAAGTTTCTGTCAAAAATCATATTTTATTATACACTAGATTGTACTATTTAGGTCAAAAAATTAAATTAAGTTGAGGACTTATAAAATGATATGGAACTTTTCAGATCCTTTATATATGTTAAGAGAGAAGGTTATGATTTAACTCCATGTAAAAAATAATCTGAAATTTGGTTTTCATGAAACGTTTCGAAATGCAGGTTTCAGTAAAAAATTATAATATATTATACACCAGTTTGTACTAGTTTCGGTCAAAAAATAAAAAATAAATCGAGGACTATTCGAAATGCTATCAAAATTTGCATATCCTTTCTATATGTTACGAGGGAAGGTTGTGATGGAAGTCCATGCAAAAAATCATCTCAACATTAGATTCTATGAAACTTTTCAAAATGCAAGTTTCGGTCAAAAAATCATGATATATTATACACTAGTTTGTACTAATTTTGGTCAAAAAATAAAATAAATCGAGGATTGTTAGAAATGCTACGAAAATTTACATATCCATTATATTGTTACGAGGGAAGGTTATGTGGGAAGTCCTTGCAATAAATCATCTCAAAATTAGATTCTTTGATTTTTTTCGAAATGCAAGTTTCTGTCAAAAATCATAGTTTATTATACACTAGGTTGTACTAGTTTCGGTCAAAAAATTAAAGTAAGTTGAGGACTTATAAAATGATATGGAACTTTTCAGATCCTTTATATATGTTAAGAGAGAAGGTTATGATTTAACTCCATGTAAAAAATAATCTGAAATTTGGTTTTCATGAAACGTTTCGAAATGCAGGTTTCAGTAAAAAATCATAATATATTATACACCAGTTTGTACTAGTTTCGGTCAAAAAATTAAAATAAATCGAGGACTGTTCGAAATGCTATCAAAATTTGCATATCCTTTATATATGTTACGAGGGAAGGTTGTGATGGAAGTCCATGCAAAAAATCATCTCAACATTAGATTCTATGAAACTTTTCAAAATGCAAGTTTCGGTCAAAAAATCATGATATATTATACACTATTTTGTACTAATTTTGGTCAAAAAATAAAATAAATCGAGGATTGTTAGAAATGCTACCAAACTTTTCATATCCATTATATTGTTACGAGGGAAGGTTATGTGGGAAGTCCTTGCAATAAATAATCTCAAAATTAGATTCTTTGATTTTTTTCGAAATGCAAGTTTCTGTCAAAAATCATAGTTTATTATACACTAGGTTGTACTAGTTTCGGTCAAAAAATTAAAGTAAGTTGAGGACTTATAAAATGATATGGAACTTTTCAGATCCTTTATATATGTTAAGAGAGAAGGTTATGATTTAACTCCATGTAAAAAATAATCTGAAATTTGGTTTTCATGAAACGTTTCGAAATGCAGGTTTCACTAAAAAATCATAATATATTATACACCAGTTTGTACTAGTTTCGGTCAAAAAATTAAAATAAATCGAGGACTGTTCGAAATGCTATCAAAATTTGCATATCCTTTATATATGTTACGAGGGAAGGTTGTGATGGAAGTCCATGCAAAAAATCATCTCAACATTAGATTCTATGAAACTTTTCAAAATGCAAGTTTCGGTCAAAAAATCATGATATATTATACACTATTTTGTACTAATTTTGGTCAAAAAATAAAATAAATCGAGGATTGTTAAAAATGCTACCAAACTTTTCATATCCATTATATTGTTACGAGGGAAGGTTATGTGGGAAGTCCTTGCAATAAATCATCTCAAAATTAGATTCTTTGATTTTTTTCGAAATGCAAGTTTCTGTCAAAAATCATAGTTTATTATACACTAGGTTGTACTAGTTTCGGTCAAAAAATTAAATTAAGTTGAGGACTTATAAAATTATATGGAACTTTTCAGATCCTTTATATATGTTAAGAGAGAAGGTTATGATTTAACTCCATGTAAAAAATAATCTGAAATTTGGTTTTCATGAAACGTTTCGAAATGCAGGTTTCAGTAAAAAATCATAATATATTATACACCAGTTTGTACTAGTTTCGGTCAAAAAATTAAAATAAATCGAGGACTGTTCGAAATGCTATCAAAATTTGCATATCCTTTATATATGTTACGAGGGAAGGTTGTGATGGAAGTCCATGCAAAAAATCATCTCAACATTAGATTCTATGAAACTTTTCAAAATGCAAGTTTCGGTCAAAAAATCATGATATATTATACACTATTTTGTATTAATTTTGGTCAAAAAATAAAATAAATCGAGGATTGTTAAAAATGCTACGAAAATTTACATATCCATTATATTGTTACGAGGGAAGGTTATGTGGGAAGTCCTTGCAATAAATCATCTCAAAATTAGATTCTATGATTTTTTTCGAAATGCAAGTTTCTGTCAAAAATCATAGTTTATTATACACTAGGTTGTACTAGTTTCGGTCAAAAAATTAAATTAAGTTGAGGACTTATAAAATTATATGGAACTTTTCAGATCCTTTATATATGTTAAGAGAGAAGGTTATGATTTAACTCCATGTAAAAAATAATCTGAAATTTGGTTTTCATGAAACGTTTCGAAATGCAGGTTTCAGTAAAAAATCATAATATATTATACACCAGTTTGTACTAGTTTCGGTCAAAAAATAAAAAATAAATCGAGGACTATTCGAAATGCTATCAAAATTTGCATATCCTTTCTATATGTTACGAGGGAAGGTTGTGATGGAAGTCCATGCAAAAAATCATCTCAACATTAGATTCTATGAAACTTTTCAAAATGCAAGTTTCGGTCAAAAAATCATGATATATTATACACTAGTTTGTACTAATTTTGGTCAAAAAATAAAATAAATCGAGGATTGTTAGAAATGCTACGAAAATTTACATATCCATTATATTGTTACGAGGGAAGGTTATGTGGGAAGTCCTTGCAATAAATCATCTCAAAATTATATTCTTTGATTTTTTTCGAAATGCAAGTTTCTGTCAAAAATCATAGTTTATTATACACTAGGTTGTACTAGTTTCGGTCAAAAAATTAAAGTAAGTTGAGGACTTATAAAATGATATGGAACTTTTCAGATCCTTTATATATGTTAAGAGAGAAGGTTATGATTTAACTCCATGTAAAAAATAATCTGAAATTTGGTTTTCATGAAACGTTTCGAAATGCAGGTTTCAGTAAAAAATCATAATATATTATACACCAGTTTGTACTAGTTTCGGTCAAAAAATTAAAATAAATCGAGGACTGTTCGAAATGCTATCAAAATTTGCATATCCTTTATATATGTTACGAGGGAAGGTTGTGATGGAAGTCCATGCAAAAAATCATCTCAACATTAGATTCTATGAAACTTTTCAAAATGCAAGTTTCGGTCAAAAAATCATGATATATTATACACTATTTTGTATTAATTTTGGTCAAAAAATAAAATAAATCGAGGATTGTTAAAAATGCTACGAAAATTTACATATCCATTATATTGTTACGAGGGAAGGTTATGTGGGAAGTCCTTGCAATAAATCATCTCAAAATTAGATTCTATGATTTTTTTCGAAATGCAAGTTTCTGTCAAAAATCATAGTTTATTATACACTAGGTTGTACTAGTTTCGGTCAAAAAATTAAATTAAGTTGAGGACTTATAAAATTATATGGAACTTTTCAGATCCTTTATATATGTTAAGAGAGAAGGTTATGATTTAACTCCATGTAAAAAATAATCTGAAATTTGGTTTTCATGAAACGTTTCGAAATGCAGGTTTCAGTAAAAAATCATAATATATTATACACCAGTTTGTACTAGTTTCGGTCAAAAAATAAAAAATAAATCGAGGACTATTCGAAATGCTATCAAAATTTGCATATCCTTTCTATATGTTACGAGGGAAGGTTGTGATGGAAGTCCATGCAAAAAATCATCTCAACATTAGATTCTATGAAACTTTTCAAAATGCAAGTTTCGGTCAAAAAATCATGATATATTATACACTAGTTTGTACTAATTTTGGTCAAAAAATAAAATAAATCGAGGATTGTTAGAAATGCTACGAAAATTTACATATCCATTATATTGTTACGAGGGAAGGTTATGTGGGAAGTCCTTGCAATAAATCATCTCAAAATTAGATTCTTTGATTTTTTTCGAAATGCAAGTTTCTGTCAAAAATCATAGTTTATTATACACTAGGTTGTACTAGTTTCGGTCAAAAAATTAAAGTAAGTTGAGGACTTATAAAATGATATGGAACTTTTCAGATCCTTTATATATGTTAAGAGAGAAGGTTATGATTTAACTCCATGTAAAAAATAATCTGAAATTTGGTTTTCATGAAACGTTTCGAAATGCAGGTTTCAGTAAAAAATCATAATATATTATACACCAGTTTGTACTAGTTTCGGTCAAAAAATTAAAATAAATCGAGGACTGTTCGAAATGCTATCAAAATTTGCATATCCTTTATATATGTTACGAGGGAAGGTTGTGATGGAAGTCCATGCAAAAAATCATCTCAACATTAGATTCTATGAAACTTTTCAAAATGCAAGTTTCGGTCAAAAAATCATGATATATTATACACTATTTTGTATTAATTTTGGTCAAAAAATAAAATAAATCGAGGATTGTTAAAAATGCTACGAAAATTTACATATCCATTATATTGTTACGAGGGAAGGTTATGTGGGAAGTCCTTGCAATAAATCATCTCAAAATTAGATTCTATGATTTTTTTCGAAATGCAAGTTTCTGTCAAAAATCATAGTTTATTATACACTAGGTTGTACTAGTTTCGGTCAAAAAATTAAATTAAGTTGAGGACTTATAAAATTATATGGAACTTTTCAGATCCTTTATATATGTTAAGAGAGAAGGTTATGATTTAACTCCATGTAAAAAATAATCTGAAATTTGGTTTTCATGAAACGTTTCGAAATGCAGGTTTCAGTAAAAAATCATAATATATTATACACCAGTTTGTACTAGTTTCGGTCAAAAAATAAAAAATAAATCGAGGACTATTCGAAATGCTATCAAAATTTGCATATCCTTTCTATATGTTACGAGGGAAGGTTGTGATGGAAGTCCATGCAAAAAATCATCTCAACATTAGATTCTATGAAACTTTTCAAAATGCAAGTTTCGGTCAAAAAATCATGATATATTATACACTAGTTTGTACTAATTTTGGTCAAAAAATAAAATAAATCGAGGATTGTTAGAAATGCTACGAAAATTTACATATCCATTATATTGTTACGAGGGAAGGTTATGTGGGAAGTCCTTGCAATAAATCATCTCAAAATTAGATTCTTTGATTTTTTTCGAAATGCAAGTTTCTGTCAAAAATCATAGTTTATTATACACTAGGTTGTACTAGTTTCGGTCAAAAAATTAAAGTAAGTTGAGGACTTATAAAATGATATGGAACTTTTCAGATCCTTTATATATGTTAAGAGAGAAGGTTATGATTTAACTCCATGTAAAAAATAATCTGAAATTTGGTTTTCATGAAACGTTTCGAAATGCAGGTTTCAGTAAAAAATCATAATATATTATACACCAGTTTGTACTAGTTTCGGTCAAAAAATTAAAATAAATCGAGGACTGTTCGAAATGCTATCAAAATTTGCATATCCTTTATATATGTTACGAGGGAAGGTTGTGATGGAAGTCCATGCAAAAAATCATCTCAACATTAGATTCTATGAAACTTTTCAAAATGCAAGTTTCGGTCAAAAAATCATGATATATTATACACTATTTTGTATTAATTTTGGTCAAAAAATAAAATAAATCGAGGATTGTTAAAAATGCTACGAAAATTTACATATCCATTATATTGTTACGAGGGAAGGTTATGTGGGAAGTCCTTGCAATAAATCATCTCAAAATTAGATTCTATGATTTTTTTCGAAATGCAAGTTTCTGTCAAAAATCATAGTTTATTATACACTAGGTTGTACTAGTTTCGGTCAAAAAATTAAATTAAGTTGAGGACTTATAAAATTATATGGAACTTTTCAGATCCTTTATATATGTTAAGAGAGAAGGTTATGATTTAACTCCATGTAAAAAATAATCTGAAATTTGGTTTTCATGAAACGTTTCGAAATGCAGGTTTCAGTAAAAAATCATAATATATTATACACCAGTTTGTACTAGTTTCGGTCAAAAAATAAAAAATAAATCGAGGACTATTCGAAATGCTATCAAAATTTGCATATCCTTTCTATATGTTACGAGGGAAGGTTGTGATGGAAGTCCATGCAAAAAATCATCTCAACATTAGATTCTATGAAACTTTTCAAAATGCAAGTTTCGGTCAAAAAATCATGATATATTATACACTAGTTTGTACTAATTTTGGTCAAAAAATAAAATAAATCGAGGATTGTTAGAAATGCTACGAAAATTTACATATCCATTATATTGTTACGAGGGAAGGTTATGTGGGAAGTCCTTGCAATAAATCATCTCAAAATTAGATTCTTTGATTTTTTTCGAAATGCAAGTTTCTGTCAAAAATCATAGTTTATTATACACTAGGTTGTACTAGTTTCGGTCAAAAAATTAAAGTAAGTTGAGGACTTATAAAATGATATGGAACTTTTCAGATCCTTTATATATGTTAAGAGAGAAGGTTATGATTTAACTCCATGTAAAAAATAATCTGAAATTTGGTTTTCATGAAACGTTTCGAAATGCAGGTTTCAGTAAAAAATCATAATATATTATACACCAGTTTGTACTAGTTTCGGTCAAAAAATTAAAATAAATCGAGGACTGTTCGAAATGCTATCAAAATTTGCATATCCTTTATATATGTTACGAGGGAAGGTTGTGATGGAAGTCCATGCAAAAAATCATCTCAACATTAGATTCTATGAAACTTTTCAAAATGCAAGTTTCGGTCAAAAAATCATGATATATTATACACTATTTTGTATTAATTTTGGTCAAAAAATAAAATAAATCGAGGATTGTTAGAAATGCTACCAAACTTTTCATATCCATTATATTGTTACGAGGGAAGGTTATGTGGGAAGTCCTTGCAATAAATAATCTCAAAATTAGATTCTTTGATTTTTTTCGAAATGCAAGTTTCTGTCAAAAATCATAGTTTATTATACACTAGGTTGTACTAGTTTCGGTCAAAAAATTAAAGTAAGTTGAGGACTTATAAAATGATATGGAACTTTTCAGATCCTTTATATATGTTAAGAGAGAAGGTTATGATTTAACTCCATGTAAAAAATAATCTGAAATTTGGTTTTCATGAAACGTTTCGAAATGCAGGTTTCAGTAAAAAATCATAATATATTATACACGAGTTTGTACTAGTTTCGGTCAAAAAATTAAAATAAATCGAGGACTGTTCGAAATGCTATCAAAATTTGCATATCCTTTATATATGTTACGAGGGAAGGTTGTGATGGAAGTCCATGCAAAAAATCATCTCAACATTAGATTCTATGAAACTTTTCAAAATGCAAGTTTCGGTCAAAAAATCATGATATATTATACACTATTTTGTACTAATTTTGGTCAAAAAATAAAATAAATCGAGGATTGTTAAAAATGCTACCAAACTTTTCATATCCATTATATTGTTACGAGGGAAGGTTATGTGGGAAGTCCTTGCAATAAATCATCTCAAAATTAGATTCTTTGATTTTTTTCGAAATGCAAGGTTCTGTCAAAAATCTTAGTTTATTATACACTAGGTTGTACTAGTTTCGGTCAAAAAATTAAAGTAAGTTGAGGACTTATAAAATGATATTGAACTTTTCAGATCCTTTATATATGTTAAGAGAGAAGGTTATGATTTAACTCCATGTAAAAAATAATCTGAAATTTGGTTTTCATGAAACGTTTCGAAATGCAGGTTTCAGTAAAAAATCATAATATATTATACACCAGTTTGTACTAGTTTCGGTCAAAAAATTAAAATAAATCGAGGACTGTTCGAAATGCTATCAAAATTTGCATATCCTTTATATATGTTACGAGGGAAGGTTGTGATGGAAGTCCATGCTAAAAATCATCTCAACATTAGATTCTATGAAACTTTTCAAAATGCAAGTTTCGGTCAAAAAATCATGATATATTATACACTAGTTTGTACTAATTTTGATCAAAAAATAAAATAAATCGAGGATTGTTAAAAATGCTACCAAACTTTTCATATCCATTATATTGTTACGAGGGAAGGTTATGTGGGAAGTCCTTGCAATAAATCATCTCAAAATTAGATTCTATGATTTTTTTCGAAATGCAAGTTTCTGTCAAAAATCATAGTTTATTATACACTAGGTTGTACTAGTTTCGGTCAAAAAATTAAATTAAGTTGAGGACTTATAAAATTATATGGAACTTTTCAGATCCTTTATATATGTTAAGAGAGAAGGTTATGATTTAACTCCATGTAAAAAATAATCTGAAATTTGGTTTTCATGAAACGTTTCGAAATGCAGGTTTCAGTAAAAAATCATAATATATTATACACCAGTTTGTACTAGTTTCGGTCAAAAAATAAAAAATAAATCGAGGACTATTCGAAATGCTATCAAAATTTGCATATCCTTTCTATATGTTACGAGGGAAGGTTGTGATGGAAGTCCATGCAAAAAATCATCTCAACATTAGATTCTATGAAACTTTTCAAAATGCAAGTTTCGGTCAAAAAATCATGATATATTATACACTAGTTTGTACTAATTTTGGTCAAAAAATAAAATAAATCGAGGATTGTTAGAAATGCTACGAAAATTTACATATCCATTATATTGTTACGAGGGAAGGTTATGTGGGAAGTCCTTGCAATAAATCATCTCAAAATTAGATTCTTTGATTTTTTTCGAAATGCAAGTTTCTGTCAAAAATCATAGTTTATTATACACTAGGTTGTACTAGTTTCGGTCAAAAAATTAAAGTAAGTTGAGGACTTATAAAATGATATGGAACTTTTCAGATCCTTTATATATGTTAAGAGAGAAGGTTATGATTTAACTCCATGTAAAAAATAATCTGAAATTTGGTTTTCATGAAACGTTTCGAAATGCAGGTTTCAGTAAAAAATCATAATATATTATACACCAGTTTGTACTAGTTTCGGTCAAAAAATTAAAATAAATCGAGGACCGTTCGAAATGCTATCAAAATTTGCATATCCTTTCTATATGTTACGAGGAAAGGTTGTGATGGAAGTCCATGCAAAAAATCATCTCAACATTAGATTCTATGAAACTTTTCAAAATGCAAGTTTCGGTCAAAAAATCATGATATATTATACACTATTTTGTACTAATTTTGGTCAAAAAATAAAATAAATCGAGGATTGTTAAAAATGCTACCAAACTTTTCATATCCATTATATTGTTACGAGGGAAGGTTATGTGGGAAGTCCTTGCAATAAATCATCTCAAAATTAGATTCTTTGATTTTTTTCGAAATGCAAGTTTCTGTCAAAAATCTTAGTTTATTATACACTAGGTTGTACTAGTTTCGGTCAAAAAATTAAAGTAAGTTGAGGACTTATAAAATTATATGGAACTTTTCAGATCCTTTATATATGTTAAGAGAGAAGGTTATGATTTAACTCCATGTAAAAAATAATCTGAAATTTGGTTTTCATGAAACGTTTCGAAATGCAGGTTTCAGTAAAAAATCATAATATATTATACACCAGTTTGTACTAGTTTCGGTCAAAAAATTAAAATAAATCGAGGACTGTTCGAAATGCTATCAAAATTTGCATATCCTTTATATATGTTACGAGGGAAGGTTGTGATGGAAGTCCATGCTAAAAATCATCTCAACATTAGATTCTATGAAACTTTTCAAAATGCAAGTTTCGGTCAAAAAATCATGATATATTATACACTAGTTTGTACTAATTTTGATCAAAAAATAAAATAAATCGAGGATTGTTAAAAATGCTACCAAACTTTTCATATCCATTATATTGTTACGAGGGAAGGTTATGTGGGAAGTCCTTGCAATAAATCATCTCAAAATTAGATTCTATGATTTTTTTCGAAATGCAAGTTTCTGTCAAAAATCATAGTTTATTATACACTAGGTTGTACTAGTTTCGGTCAAAAAATTAAATTAAGTTGAGGACTTATAAAATGATATGGAACTTTTCAGATCCTTTATATATGTTAAGAGAGAAGGTTATGATTTAACTCCTTGTAAAAAATAATCTGAAATTTGGTTTTCATGAAATGTTTCGAAATGCAGGTTTCAGTAAAAAATCATAATATATTATACACCAGTTTGTACTAGTTTCGGTCAAAAAATAAAAAATAAATCGAGGACTATTCGAAATGCTATCAAAATTTGCATATCCTTTCTATATGTTACGAGGGAAGGTTGTGATGGAAGTCCATGCAAAAAATCATCTCAACATTAGATTCTATGAAACTTTTCAAAATGCAAGTTTCGGTCAAAAAATCATGATATATTATACACTAGTTTGTACTAATTTTGATCAAAAAATAAAATAAATCGAGGATTGTTAAAAATGCTACCAAACTTTTCATATCCATTATATTGTTACGAGGGAAGGTTATGTGGGAAGTCCTTGCAATAAATCATCTCAAAATTAGATTCTATGATTTTTTTCGAAATGCAAGTTTCTGTCAAAAATCATAGTTTATTATACACTAGGTTGTACTAGTTTCGGTCAAAAAATTAAATTAAGTTGAGGACTTATAAAATGATATGGAACTTTTCAGATCCTTTATATATGTTAAGAGAGAAGGTTATGATTTAACTCCTTGTAAAAAATAATCTGAAATTTGGTTTTCATGAAATGTTTCGAAATGCAGGTTTCAGTAAAAAATCATAATATATTATACACCAGTTTGTACTAGTTTCGGTCAAAAAATAAAAAATAAATCGAGGACTATTCGAAATGCTATCAAAATTTGCATATCCTTTCTATATGTTACGAGGGAAGGTTGTGATGGAAGTCCATGCAAAAAATCATCTCAACATTAGATTCTATGAAACTTTTCAAAATGCAAGTTTCGGTCAAAAAATCATGATATATTATACACTAGTTTGTACTAATTTTGGTCAAAAAATAAAATAAATCGAGGATTGTTAGAAATGCTACGAAAATTTACATATCCATTATATTGTTACGAGGGAAGGTTATGTGGGAAGTCCTTGCAATAAATCATCTCAAAATTAGATTCTTTGATTTTTTTCGAAATGCAAGTTTCTGTCAAAAATCATAGTTTATTATACACTAGGTTGTACTAGTTTCGGTCAAAAAATTTAAGTAAGTTGAGGACTTATAAAATGATATGGAACTTTTCAGATCCTTTAAATATGTTAAGAGAGAAGGTTATGATTTAACTCCATGTAAAAAATAATCTGAAATTTGGTTTTCATGAAACGTTTCGAAATGCAGGTTTCAGTAAAAAATCATAATATATTATACACCAGTTTGTACTAGTTTCGGTCAAAAAATTAAAATAAATCGAGGACTGTTCGAAATGCTATCAAAATTTGCATATCCTTTATATATGTTACGAGGGAAGGTTGTGATGGAAGTCCATGCTAAAAATCATCTCAACATTAGATTCTATGAAACTTTTCAAAATGCAAGTTTCGGTCAAAAAATCATGATATATTATACACTAGTTTGTACTAATTTTGATCAAAAAATAAAATAAATCGAGGATTGTTAAAAATGCTACCAAACTTTTCATATCCATTATATTGTTACGAGGGAAGGTTATGTGGGAAGTCCTTGCAATAAATCATCTCAAAATTAGATTCTATGATTTTTTTCGAAATGCAAGTTTCTGTCAAAAATCATAGTTTATTATACACTAGGTTGTACTAGTTTCGGTCAAAAAATTAAATTAAGTTGAGGACTTATAAAATGATATGGAACTTTTCAGATCCTTTATATATGTTAAGAGAGAAGGTTATGATTTAACTCCATGTAAAAAATAATCTGAAATTTGGTTTTCATGAAACGTTTCGAAATGCAGGTTTCAGTAAAAAATCATAATATATTATACACCAGTTTGTACTAGTTTCGGTCAAAAAATTAAAATAAATCGAGGACTGTTCGAAATGCTATCAAAATTTGCATATCCTTTATATATGTTACGAGGGAAGGTTGTGATGGAAGTCCATGCTAAAAATCATCTCAACATTAGATTCTATGAAACTTTTCAAAATGCAAGTTTCGGTCAAAAAATCATGATATATTATACACTAGTTTGTACTAATTTTGATCAAAAAATAAAATAAATCGAGGATTGTTAAAAATGCTACCAAACTTTTCATATCCATTATATTGTTACGAGGGAAGGTTATGTGGGAAGTCCTTGCAATAAATCATCTCAAAATTAGATTCTATGATTTTTTTCGAAATGCAAGTTTCTGTCAAAAATCATAGTTTATTATACACTAGGTTGTACTAGTTTCGGTCAAAAAATTAAATTAAGTTGAGGACTTATAAAATGATATGGAACTTTTCAGATCCTTTATATATGTTAAGAGAGAAGGTTATGATTTAACTCCTTGTAAAAAATAATCTGAAATTTGGTTTTCATGAAATGTTTCGAAATGCAGGTTTCAGTAAAAAATCATAATATATTATACACCAGTTTGTACTAGTTTCGGTCAAAAAATAAAAATAAATCGAGGACTGTTCGAAATGCTATCAAAATTTGCATATCCTTTCTATATGTTACGAGGGAAGGTTGTGATGGAAGTCCATGCAAAAAATCATCTCAACATTAGATTCTATGAAACTTTTCAAAATGCAAGTTTCGGTCAAAAAATCATGATATATTATACACTAGTTTGTACTAATTTTGGTCAAAAAATAAAATAAATCGAGGATTGTTAGAAATGCTACGAAAATTTACATATCCATTATATTGTTACGAGGGAAGGTTATGTGGGAAGTCCTTGCAATAAATCATCTCAAAATTAGATTCTTTGATTTTTTTCGAAATGCAAGTTTCTGTCAAAAATCATAGTTTATTATACACTAGGTTGTACTAGTTTCGGTCAAAAAATTAAAGTAAGTTGAGGACTTATAAAATGATATGGAACTTTTCAGATCCTTTATATATGTTAAGAGAGAAGGTTATGATTTAACTCCATGTAAAAAATAATCTGAAATTTGGTTTTCATGAAACGTTTCGAAATGCAGGTTTCAGTAAAAAATCATAATATATTATACACCAGTTTGTACTAGTTTCGGTCAAAAAATTAAAATAAATCGAGGACTGTTCGAAATGCTATCAAAATTTGCATATCCTTTATATATGTTACGAGGGAAGGTTGTGATGGAAGTCCATGCTAAAAATCATCTCAACATTAGATTCTATGAAACTTTTCAAAATGCAAGTTTCGGTCAAAAAATCATGATATATTATACACTAGTTTGTACTAATTTTGATCAAAAAATAAAATAAATCGAGGATTGTTAAAAATGCTACCAAACTTTTCATATCCATTATATTGTTACGAGGGAAGGTTATGTGGGAAGTCCTTGCAATAAATCATCTCAAAATTAGATTCTATGATTTTTTTCGAAATGCAAGTTTCTGTCAAAAATCATAGTTTATTATACACTAGGTTGTACTAGTTTCGGTCAAAAAATTAAATTAAGTTGAGGACTTATAAAATGATATGGAACTTTTCAGATCCTTTATATATGTTAAGAGAGAAGGTTATGATTTAACTCCATGTAAAAAATAATCTGAAATTTGGTTTTCATGAAATGTTTCGGAATGCAGGTTTCAGTAAAAAATCATAATATATTATACACCAGTTTGTACTAGTTTCGGTCAAAAAATAAAAATAAATCGAGGACTGTTCGAAATGCTATCAAAATTTGCATATCCTTTCTATGTGTTACGAGGGAAGGTTGTGATGGAAGTCCATGCAAAAAATCATCTCAACATTAGATTCTATGAAACTTTTCAAAATGCAAGTTTCGGTCAAAAAATCATGATATATTATACACTAGTTTGTACTAATTTTGGTCAAAAAATAAAATAAATCGAGGATTGTTAGAAATGCTACGAAAATTTACATATCCATTATATTGTTACGAGGGAAGGTTATGTGGGAAGTCCTTGCAATAAATCATCTCAAAATTAGATTCTTTGATTTTTTTCGAAATGCAAGTTTCTGTCAAAAATCATAGTTTATTATACACTAGGTTGTACTAGTTTCGGTCAAAAAATTAAAGTAAGTTGAGGACTTATAAAATGATATGGAACTTTTCAGATCCTTTATATATGTTAAGAGAGAAGGTTATGATTTAACTCCATGTAAAAAATAATCTGAAATTTGGTTTTCATGAAACGTTTCGAAATGCAGGTTTCAGTAAAAAATCATAATATATTATACACCAGTTTGTACTAGTTTCGGTCAAAAAATTAAAATAAATCGAGGACTGTTCGAAATGCTATCAAAATTTGCATATCCTTTATATATGTTACGAGGGAAGGTTGTGATGGAAGTCCATGCTAAAAATCATCTCAACATTAGATTCTATGAAACTTTTCAAAATGCAAGTTTCGGTCAAAAAATCATGATATATTATACACTAGTTTGTACTAATTTTGATCAAAAAATAAAATAAATCGAGGATTGTTAAAAATGCTACCAAACTTTTCATATCCATTATATTGTTACGAGGGAAGGTTATGTGGGAAGTCCTTGCAATAAATCATCTCAAAATTAGATTCTATGATTTTTTTCGAAATGCAAGTTTCTGTCAAAAATCATAGTTTATTATACACTAGGTTGTACTAGTTTCGGTCAAAAAATTAAATTAAGTTGAGGACTTATAAAATGATATGGAACTTTTCAGATCCTTTATATATGTTAAGAGAGAAGGTTATGATTTAACTCCATGTAAAAAATAATCTGAAATTTGGTTTTCATGAAATGTTTCGGAATGCAGGTTTCAGTAAAAAATCATAATATATTATACACCAGTTTGTACTAGTTTCGGTCAAAAAATAAAAATAAATCGAGGACTGTTCGAAATGCTATCAAAATTTGCATATCCTTTCTATATGTTACGAGGGAAGGTTGTGATGGAAGTCCATGCAAAAAATCATCTCAACATTAGATTCTATGAAACTTTTCAAAATGCAAGTTTCGGTCAAAAAATCATGATATATTATACACTAGTTTGTACTAATTTTGGTCAAAAAATAAAATAAATCGAGGATTGTTAGAAATGCTACGAAAATTTACATATCCATTATATTGTTACGAGGGAAGGTTATGTGGGAAGTCCTTGCAATAAATCATCTCAAAATTAGATTCTTTGATTTTTTTCGAAATGCAAGTTTCTGTCAAAAATCATAGTTTATTATACACTAGGTTGTACTAGTTTCGGTCAAAAAATTAAAGTAAGTTGAGGACTTATAAAATGATATGGAACTTTTCAGATCCTTTATATATGTTAAGAGAGAAGGTTATGATTTAACTCCATGTAAAAAATAATCTGAAATTTGGTTTTCATGAAACGTTTCGAAATGCAGGTTTCAGTAAAAAATCATAATATATTATACACCAGTTTGTACTAGTTTCGGTCAAAAAATTAAAATAAATCGAGGACTGTTCGAAATGCTATCAAAATTTGCATATCCTTTATATATGTTACGAGGGAAGGTTGTGATGGAAGTCCATGCTAAAAATCATCTCAACATTAGATTCTATGAAACTTTTCAAAATGCAAGTTTCGGTCAAAAAATCATGATATATTATACACTAGTTTGTACTAATTTTGATCAAAAAATAAAATAAATCGAGGATTGTTAAAAATGCTACCAAACTTTTCATATCCATTATATTGTTACGAGGGAAGGTTATGTGGGAAGTCCTTGCAATAAATCATCTCAAAATTAGATTCTATGATTTTTTTCGAAATGCAAGTTTCTGTCAAAAATCATAGTTTATTATACACTAGGTTGTACTAGTTTCGGTCAAAAAATTAAATTAAGTTGAGGACTTATAAAATGATATGGAACTTTTCAGATCCTTTATATATGTTAAGAGAGAAGGTTATGATTTAACTCCTTGTAAAAAATAATCTGAAATTTGGTTTTCATGAAATGTTTCGAAATGCAGGTTTCAGTAAAAAATCATAATATATTATACACCAGTTTGTACTAGTTTCGGTCAAAAAATAAAAATAAATCGAGGACTGTTCGAAATGCTATCAAAATTTGCATATCCTTTCTATATGTTACGAGGGAAGGTTGTGATGGAAGTCCATGCAAAAAATCATCTCAACATTAGATTCTATGAAACTTTTCAAAATGCAAGTTTCGGTCAAAAAATCATGATATATTATACACTAGTTTGTACTAATTTTGATCAAAAAATAAAATAAATCGAGGATTGTTAGAAATGCTACCAAACTTTTCATATCCATTATATTGTTACGAGGGAAGGTTATGTGGGAAGTCCTTGCAATAAATCATCTCAAAATTAGATTCTATGATTTTTTTCGAAATGCAAGTTTCTGTCAAAAATCATATTTTATTATACACTAGATTGTACTAGTTTAGGTCAAAAAATTAAATTAAGTTGAGGACTTATAAAATGATATGGAACTTTTCAGATCCTTTATATATGTTAAGAGAGAAGGTTATGATTTAACTCCATGTAAAAAATAATCTGAAATTTGGTTTTCATGAAACGTTTCGAAATGCAGGTTTCAGTAAAAAATTATAATATATTATACACCAGTTTGTACTAGTTTCGGTCAAAAAATAAAAAATAAATCGAGGACTATTCGAAATGCTATCAAAATTTGCATATCCTTTCTATATGTTACGAGGGAAGGTTGTGATGGAAGTCCATGCAAAAAATCATCTCAACATTAGATTCTATGAAACTTTTCAAAATGCAAGTTTCGGTCAAAAAATCATGATATATTATACACTAGTTTGTACTAATTTTGGTCAAAAAATAAAATAAATCGAGGATTGTTAGAAATGCTACGAAAATTTACATATCCATTATATTGTTACGAGGGAAGGTTATGTGGGAAGTCCTTGCAATAAATCATCTCAAAATTAGATTCTTTGATTTTTTTCGAAATGCAAGTTTCTGTCAAAAATCATAGTTTATTATACACTAGGTTGTACTAGTTTCGGTCAAAAAATTAAAGTAAGTTGAGGACTTATAAAATGATATGGAACTTTTCAGATCCTTTATATATGTTAAGAGAGAAGGTTATGATTTAACTCCATGTAAAAAATAATCTGAAATTTGGTTTTCATGAAACGTTTCGAAATGCAGGTTTCGATAAAAAATCATAATATATTATACACCAGTTTGTACTAGTTTCGGTCAAAAAATTAAAATAAATCGAGGACTGTTCGAAATGCTATCAAAATTTGCATATCCTTTATATATGTTACGAGGGAAGGTTGTGATGGAAGTCCATGCTAAAAATCATCTCAACATTAGATTCTATGAAACTTTTCAAAATGCAAGTTTCGGTCAAAAAATCATGATATATTATACACTAGTTTGTACTAATTTTGATCAAAAAATAAAATAAATCGAGGATTGTTAAAAATGCTACCAAACTTTTCATATCCATTATATTGTTACGAGGGAAGGTTATGTGGGAAGTCCTTGCAATAAATCATCTCAAAATTAGATTCTATGATTTTTTTCGAAATGCAAGTTTCTGTCAAAAATCATAGTTTATTATACACTAGGTTGTACTAGTTTCGGTCAAAAAATTAAATTAAGTTGAGGACTTATAAAATGATATGGAACTTTTCAGATCCTTTATATATGTTAAGAGAGAAGGTTATGATTTAACTCCTTGTAAAAAATAATCTGAAATTTGGTTTTCATGAAATGTTTCGAAATGCAGGTTTCAGTAAAAAATCATAATATATTATACACCAGTTTGTACTAGTTTCGGTCAAAAAATAAAAATAAATCGAGGACTGTTAGAAATGCTATCAAAATATGCATATCCTTTCTATATGTTACGAGGGAAGGTTGTGATGGAAGTCCATGCAAAAAATCATCTCAACATTAGATTCTATGAAACTTTTCAAAATGCAAGTTTCGGTCAAAAAATCATGATATATTATACACTAGTTTGTACTAATTTTGATCAAAAAATAAAATAAATCGAGGATTGTTAGAAATGCTACCAAACTTTTCATATCCATTATATTGTTACGAGGGAAGGTTATGTGGGAAGTCCTTGCAATAAATCATCTCAAAATTAGATTCTATGATTTTTTTCGAAATGCAAGTTTCTGTCAAAAATCATATTTTATTATACACTAGATTGTACTAATTTAGGTCAAAAAATTAAATTAAGTTGAGGACTTATAAAATGATATGGAACTTTTCAGATCCTTTATATATGTTAAGAGAGAAGGTTATGATTTAACTCCATGTAAAAAATAATCTGAAATTTGGTTTTCATGAAACGTTTCGAAATGCAGGTTTCAGTAAAAAATTATAATATATTATACACCAGTTTGTACTAGTTTCGGTCAAAAAATAAAAAATAAATCGAGGACTATTCGAAATGCTATCAAAATTTGCATATCCTTTCTATATGTTACGAGGGAAGGTTGTGATGGAAATCCATGCAAAAAATCATCTCAACATTAGATTCTATGAAACTTTTCAAAATGCAAGTTTCGGTCAAAAAATCATGATATATTATACACTAGTTTGTACTAATTTTGGTCAAAAAATAAAATAAATCGAGGATTGTTAGAAATGCTACGAAAATTTACATATCCATTATATTGTTACGAGGGAAGGTTATGTGGGAAGTCCTTGCAATAAATCATCTCAAAATTAGATTCTTTGATTTTTTTCGAAATGCAAGTTTCTGTCAAAAATCATAGTTTATTATACACTAGGTTGTACTAGTTTCGGTCAAAAAATTAAAGTAAGTTGAGGACTTATAAAATGATATGGAACTTTTCAGATCCTTTATATATGTTAAGAGAGAAGGTTATGATTTAACTCCATGTAAAAAATAATCTGAAATTTGGTTTTCATGAAACGTTTCGAAATGCAGGTTTCAGTAAAAAATCATAATATATTATACACCAGTTTGTACTAGTTTCGGTAAAAAAATTAAAATAAATCGAGGACTGTTCGAAATGCTATCAAAATTTGCATATCCTTTATATATGTTACGAGGGAAGGTTGTGATGGAAGTCCATGCTAAAAATCATCTCAACATTAGATTCTATGAAACTTTTCAAAATGCAAGTTTCGGTCAAAAAATCATGATATATTATACACTAGTTTGTACTAATTTTGATCAAAAAATAAAATAAATCGAGGATTGTTAAAAATGCTACCAAACTTTTCATATCCATTATATTGTTACGAGGGAAGGTTATGTGGGAAGTCCTTGCAATAAATCATCTCAAAATTAGATTCTATGATTTTTTTCGAAATGCAAGTTTCTGTCAAAAATCATATTTTATTATACACTAGATTGTACTAGTTTAGGTCAAAAAATTAAATTAAGTTGAGGACTTATAAAATGATATGGAACTTTTCAGATCCTTTATATATGTTAAGAGAGAAGGTTATGATTTAACTCCATGTAAAAAATAATCTGAAATTTGGTTTTCATGAAACGTTTCGAAATGCAGGTTTCAGTAAAAAATTATAATATATTATACACCAGTTTGTACTAGTTTCGGTCAAAAAATAAAAAATAAATCGAGGACTATTCGAAATGCTATCAAAATTTGCATATCCTTTCTATATGTTACGAGGGAAGGTTGTGATGGAAGTCCATGCAAAAAATCATCTCAACATTAGATTCTATGAAACTTTTCAAAATGCAAGTTTCGGTCAAAAAATCATGATATATTATACACTAGTTTGTACTAATTTTGGTCAAAAAATAAAATAAATCGAGGATTGTTAGAAATGCTACGAAAATTTACATATCCATTATATTGTTACGAGGGAAGGTTATGTGGGAAGTCCTTGCAATAAATCATCTCAAAATTAGATTCTTTGATTTTTTTCGAAATGCAAGTTTCTGTCAAAAATCATAGTTTATTATACACTAGGTTGTACTAGTTTCGGTCAAAAAATTAAAGTAAGTTGAGGACTTATAAAATGATATGGAACTTTTCAGATCCTTTATATATGTTAAGAGAGAAGGTTATGATTTAACTCCATGTAAAAAATAATCGGAAATTTGGTTTTCATGAAACGTTTCAAAATGCAGGTTTCGGTAAAAAATCATAATATATTATACACCAGTTTGTACTAGTTTCGGTCAAAAAATTAAAATAAATCGAGGACTGTTCGAAATGCTATCAAAATTTGCATATCCTTTATATATGTTACGAGGGAAGGTTGTGATGGAAGTCCATGCTAAAAATCATCTCAACATTAGATTCTATGAAACTTTTCAAAATGCAAGTTTCGGTCAAAAAATCATGATATATTATACACTAGTTTGTACTAATTTTGATCAAAAAATAAAATAAATCGAGGATTGTTAAAAATGCTACCAAACTTTTCATATCCATTATATTGTTACGAGGGAAGGTTATGTGGGAAGTCCTTGCAATAAATCATCTCAAAATTAGATTCTATGATTTTTTTCGAAATGCAAGTTTCTGTCAAAAATCATATTTTATTATACACTAGATTGTACTAGTTTAGGTCAAAAAATTAAATTAAGTTGAGGACTTATAAAATGATATGGAACTTTTCAGATCCTTTATATATGTTAAGAGAGAAGGTTATGATTTAACTCCATGTAAAAAATAATCTGAAATTTGGTTTTCATGAAACGTTTCGAAATGCAGGTTTCAGTAAAAAATTATAATATATTATACACCAGTTTGTACTAGTTTCGGTCAAAAAATAAAAAATAAATCGAGGACTATTCGAAATGCTATCAAAATTTGCATATCCTTTCTATATGTTACGAGGGAAGGTTGTGATGGAAGTCCATGCAAAAAATCATCTCAACATTAGATTCTATGAAACTTTTCAAAATGCAAGTTTCGGTCAAAAAATCATGATATATTATACACTAGTTTGTACTAATTTTGGTCAAAAAATAAAATAAATCGAGGATTGTTAGAAATGCTACGAAAATTTACATATCCATTATATTGTTACGAGGGAAGGTTATGTGGGAAGTCCTTGCAATAAATCATCTCAAAATTAGATTCTTTGATTTTTTTCGAAATGCAAGTTTCTGTCAAAAATCATAGTTTATTATACACTAGGTTGTACTAGTTTCGGTCAAAAAATTAAAGTAAGTTGAGGACTTATAAAATGATATGGAACTTTTCAGATCCTTTATATATGTTAAGAGAGAAGGTTATGATTTAACTCCATGTAAAAAATAATCGGAAATTTGGTTTTCATGAAACGTTTCGAAATGCAGGTTTCGGTAAAAAATCATAATATATTATACACCAGTTTGTACTAGTTTCGGTCAAAAAATTAAAATAAATCGAGGACTGTTCGAAATGCTATCAAAATTTGCATATCCTTTATATATGTTACGAGGGAAGGTTGTGATGGAAGTCCATGCTAAAAATCATCTCAACATTAGATTCTATGAAACTTTTCAAAATGCAAGTTTCGGTCAAAAAATCATGATATATTATACACTAGTTTGTACTAATTTTGATCAAAAAATAAAATAAATCGAGGATTGTTAAAAATGCTACCAAACTTTTCATATCCATTATATTGTTACGAGGGAAGGTTATGTGGGAAGTCCTTGCAATAAATCATCTCAAAATTAGATTCTATGATTTTTTTCGAAATGCAAGTTTCTGTCAAAAATCATAGTTTATTATACACTAGGTTGTACTAGTTTCGGTCAAAAAATTAAATTAAGTTGAGGACTTATAAAATGATATGGAACTTTTCAGATCCTTTATATATGTTAAGAGAGAAGGTTATGATTTAACTCCTTGTAAAAAATAATCTGAAATTTGGTTTTCATGAAATGTTTCGAAATGCAGGTTTCAGTAAAAAATCATAATATATTATACACCAGTTTGTACTAGTTTCGGTCAAAAAATTAAAATAAATCGAGGACTGTTCGAAATGCTATCAAAATTTGCATATCCTTTCTGTATGTTACGAGGGAAGGTTGTGATGGAAGTCCATGCAAAAAATCATCTCAACATTAGATTCTATGAAACTTTTCAAAATGCCAGTTTCGGTCAAAAAATCATGATATATTATACACTAGTTTGTACTAATTTTGATCAAAAAATAAAATAAATCGAGGATTGTTAGAAATGCTACCAAACTTTTCATATCCATTATATTGTTACGAGGGAAGGTTATGTGGGAAGTCCTTGCAATAAATCATCTCAAAATTAGATTCTATGATTTTTTTCGAAATGCAAGTTTCTGTCAAAAATCATATTTTATTATACACTAGATTGTACTAGTTTAGGTCAAAAAATTAAATTAAGTTGAGGACTTATAAAATGATATGGAACTTTTCAGATCCTTTATATATGTTAAGAGAGAAGGTTATGATTTAACTCCATGTAAAAAATAATCTGAAATTTGGTTTTCATGAAACGTTTCGAAATGCAGGTTTCAGTAAAAAATTATAATATATTATACACCAGTTTGTACTAGTTTCGGTCAAAAAATAAAAAATAAATCGAGGACTATTCGAAATGCTATCAAAATTTGCATATCCTTTCTATATGTTACGAGGGAAGGTTGTGATGGAAGTCCATGCAAAAAATCATCTCAACATTAGATTCTATGAAACTTTTCAAAATGCAAGTTTCGGTCAAAAAATCATGATATATTATACACTAGTTTGTACTAATTTTGGTCAAAAAATAAAATAAATCGAGGATTGTTAGAAATGCTACGAAAATTTACATATCCATTATATTGTTACGAGGGAAGGTTATGTGGGAAGTCCTTGCAATAAATCATATCAAAATTAGATTCTATGATTTTTTTCGAAATGCAAGTTTCTGTCAAAAATCATATTTTATTATACACTAGATTGTACTAGTTTAGGTCAAAAAATTAAATTAAGTTGAGGACTTATAAAATGATATGGAACTTTTCAGATCCTTTATATATGTTAAGAGAGAAGGTTATGATTTAACTCCATGTAAAAAATAATCTGAAATTTGGTTTTCATGAAACGTTTCGAAATGCAGGTTTCAGTAAAAAATTATAATATATTATACACCAGTTTGTACTAGTTTCGGTCAAAAAATAAAAAATAAATCGAGGACTATTCGAAATGCTATCAAAATTTGCATATCCTTTCTATATGTTACGAGGGAAGGTTGTGATGGAAGTCCATGCAAAAAATCATCTCAACATTAGATTCTATGAAACTTTTCAAAATGCAAGTTTCGGTCAAAAAATCATGATATATTATACACTAGTTTGTACTAATTTTGGTCAAAAAATAAAATAAATCGAGGATTGTTAGAAATGCTACGAAAATTTACATATCCATTATATTGTTACGAGGGAAGGTTATGTGGGAAGTCCTTGCAATAAATCATCTCAAAATTAGATTCTTTGATTTTTTTCGAAATGCAAGTTTCTGTCAAAAATCATAGTTTATTATACACTAGGTTGTACTAGTTTCGGTCAAAAAATTAAAGTAAGTTGAGGACTTATAAAATGATATGGAACTTTTCAGATCCTTTATATATGTTAAGAGAGAAGGTTATGATTTAACTCCATGTAAAAAATAATCTGAAATTTGGTTTTCATGAAACGTTTCGAAATGCAGGTTTCGGTAAAAAATCATAATATATTATACACCAGTTTGTACTAGTTTCGGTCAAAAAATTAAAATAAATCGAGGACTGTTCGAAATGCTATCAAAATTTGCATATCCTTTATATATGTTACGAGGGAAGGTTGTGATGGAAGTCCATGCTAAAAATCATCTCAACATTAGATTCTATGAAACTTTTCAAAATGCAAGTTTCGGTCAAAAAATCATGATATATTATACACTAGTTTGTACTAATTTTGATCAAAAAATAAAATAAATCGAGGATTGTTAAAAATGCTACCAAACTTTTCATATCCATTATATTGTTACGAGGGAAGGTTATGTGGGAAGTCCTTGCAATAAATCATCTCAAAATTAGATTCTATGATTTTTTTCGAAATGCAAGTTTCTGTCAAAAATCATAGTTTATTATACACTAGGTTGTACTAGTTTCGGTCAAAAAATTAAATTAAGTTGAGGACTTATAAAATGATATGGAACTTTTCAGATCCTTTATATATGTTAAGAGAGAAGGTTATGATTTAACTCCTTGTAAAAAATAATCTGAAATTTGGTTTTCATGAAATGTTTCGAAATGCAGGTTTCAGTAAAAAATCATAATATATTATACACCAGTTTGTACTAGTTTCGGTCAAAAAATTAAAATAAATCGAGGACTGTTCGAAATGCTATCAAAATTTGCATATCCTTTCTGTATGTTACGAGGGAAGGTTGTGATGGAAGTCCATGCAAAAAATCATCTCAACATTAGATTCTATGAAACTTTTCAAAATGCCAGTTTCGGTCAAAAAATCATGATATATTATACACTAGTTTGTACTAATTTTGATCAAAAAATAAAATAAATCGAGGATTGTTAGAAATGCTACCAAACTTTTCATATCCATTATATTGTTACGAGGGAAGGTTATGTGGGAAGTCCTTGCAATAAATCATCTCAAAATTAGATTCTATGATTTTTTTCGAAATGCAAGTTTCTGTCAAAAATCATATTTTATTATACACTAGATTGTACTAGTTTAGGTCAAAAAATTAAATTAAGTTGAGGACTTATAAAATGATATGGAACTTTTCAGATCCTTTATATATGTTAAGAGAGAAGGTTATGATTTAACTCCATGTAAAAAATAATCTGAAATTTGGTTTTCATGAAACGTTTCGAAATGCAGGTTTCAGTAAAAAATTATAATATATTATACACCAGTTTGTACTAGTTTCGGTCAAAAAATAAAAAATAAATCGAGGACTATTCGAAATGCTATCAAAATTTGCATATCCTTTCTATATGTTACGAGGGAAGGTTGTGATGGAAGTCCATGCAAAAAATCATCTCAACATTAGATTCTATGAAACTTTTCAAAATGCAAGTTTCGGTCAAAAAATCATGATATATTATACACTAGTTTGTACTAATTTTGGTCAAAAAATAAAATAAATCGAGGATTGTTAGAAATGCTACGAAAATTTACATATCCATTATATTGTTACGAGGGAAGGTTATGTGGGAAGTCCTTGCAATAAATCATCTCAAAATTAGATTCTTTGATATTTTTCGAAATGCAAGTTTCTGTCAAAAATCATAGTTTATTATACACTAGGTTGTACTAGTTTCGGTCAAAAAATTAAAGTAAGTTGAGGACTTATAAAATGATATGGAACTTTTCAGATCCTTTATATATGTTAAGAGAGAAGGTTATGATTTAACTCCATGTAAAAAATAATCTGAAATTTGGTTTTCATGAAACGTTTCGAAATGCAGGTTTCAGTAAAAAATCATAATATATTATACACCAGTTTGTACTAGTTTCAGTAAAAAAATTAAAATAAATCGAGGACTGTTCGAAATGCTATCAAAATTTGCATATCCTTTATATATGTTACGAGGGAAGGTTGTGATGGAAGTCCATGCTAAAAATCATCTCAACATTAGATTCTATGAAACTTTTCAAAATGCAAGTTTCGGTCAAAAAATCATGATATATTATACACTAGTTTGTACTAATTTTGATCAAAAAATAAAATAAATCGAGGATTGTTAGAAATGCTACGAAACTTTTCATATCCATTATATTGTTACGAGGGAAGGTTATGTGGGAAGTCCTTGCAATAAATCATCTCAAAATTAGATTCTATGATTTTTTTCGAAATGCAAGTTTCTGTCAAAAATCATAGTTTATTATACACTAGGTTGTACTAGTTTCGGTCAAAAAATTAAATTAAGTTGAGGACTTATAAAATGATATGGAACTTTTCAGATCCTTTATATATGTTAAGAGAGAAGGTTATGATTTAACTCCATGTAAAAAATAATCTGAAATTTGGTTTTCATGAAATGTTTCGAAATGCAGGTTTCAGTAAAAAATCATAATATATTATACACCAGTTTGTACTAGTTTCGGTCAAAAAATAAAAATAAATCGAGGACTGTTCGAAATGCTATCAAAATTTGCATATCCTTTCTATATGTTACGAGGGAAGGTTGTGATGGAAGTCCATGCAAAAAATCATCTCAACATTAGATTCTATGAAACTTTTCAAAATGCAAGTTTCGGTCAAAAAATCATGATATATTATACACTAGTTTGTACTAATTTTGATCAAAAAATAAAATAAATCGAGGATTGTTAGAAATGCTACCAAACTTTTCATATCCATTATATTGTTACGAGGGAAAGTTATGTGGGAAGTCCTTGCAATAAATCATCTCAAAATTAGATTCTATGATTTTTTTCGAAATGCAAGTTTCTGTCAAAAATCATATTTTATTATACACTAGGTTGTACTAGTTTAGGTCAAAAAATTAAATTAAGTTGAGGACTTATAAAATGATATGGAACTTTTCAGATCCTTTATATATGTTAAGAGAGAAGGTTATGATTTAACTCCATTTAAAAAATAATCTGAAATTTGGTTTTCATGAAACGTTTCGAAATGCAGGTTTCAGTAAAAAATCATAATATATTATACACCAGTTTGTACTAGTTTCGGTCAAAAAATAAAAAATAAATCGAGGACTATTCGAAATGCTATCAAAATTTGCATATTCTTTCTATATGTTACGAGGGAAGGTTGTGATGGAAGTCCATGCAAAAAATCATCTCAACATTAGATTCTATGAAACTTTTCAAAATGCAAGTTTCGGTCAAAAAATCATGATATATTATACACTAGTTTGTACTAATTTTGGTCAAAAAGTAAAATAAATCGAGGATTGTTAGAAATGCTGCGAAAATTTACATATCCATTATATTGTTACGAGGGAAGGTTATGTGGGAAGTCCTTGCAATAAATCATCTCAAAATTAGATTCTATGATTTTTTTCGAAATGCAAGTTTCTGTCAAAAATCATAGTTTATTATACACTAGGTTGTACTAGTTTCGGTCAAAAAATTAAAGTAAGTTGAGGACTTATAAAATGATATGGAACTTTTCAGATCCTTTATATATGTTAAGAGAGAAGGTTATGATTTAACTCCATGTAAAAAATAATCTGAAATTTGGTTTTCATGAAACGTTTCGAAATGCAGGTTTCAGTAAAAAATCATAATATATTATACACCAGTTTGTACTAGTTTCGGTAAAAAAATTAAAATAAATCGAGGACTGTTCGAAATGCTATCAAAATTTGCATATCCTTTATATATGTTACGAGGGAAGGTTGTGATGGAAGTCCGTGCTAAAAATCATCTCAACATTAGATTCTATGAAACTTTTCAAAATGCAAGTTTCGGTCAAAAAATCATGATATATTATACACTAGTTTGTACTAATTTTGATCAAAAAATAAAATAAATCGAGGATTGTTAAAAATGCTACCAAACTTTTCATATCCATTATATTGTTACGAGGGAAGGTTATGTGGGAAGTCCTTGCAATAAATCATCTCAAAATTAGATTCTATGATTTTTTTCGAAATGCAAGTTTCTGTCAAAAATCATAGTTTATTATACACTAGGTTGTACTAGTTTAGGTCAAAAAATTAAATTAAGTGGAGGACTTATAAAATGATATGGAACTTTTCAGTTCCTTTATATATGTTAAGAGAGAAGGTTATGTTTTAACTCCATGTAAAAAATAATCTGAAATTTGGTTTTCATTAAATGTTTCGAAATGCAGGTTTCAGTAAAAAATCATAATATATTATACACCAGTTTGTACTAGTTTCGGTCAAAAAATAAAAATAAATCGAGGACTGTTCGAAATGCTATCAAAATTTGCATATCCTTTCTGTATGTTACGAGGGAAGGTTGTGATGGAAGTCCATGCAAAAAATCATCTCAACATTAGATTCTATGAAACTTTTCAAAATGCCAGTTTCGGTCAAAAAATCATGATATATTATACACTAGTTTGTACTAATTTTGATCAAAAAATAAAATAAATCGAGGATTGTTAGAAATGCTACCAAACTTTTCATATCCATTATATTGTTACGAGGGAAGGTTATGTGGGAAGTCCTTGCAATAAATCATCTCAAAATTAGATTCTATGATTTTTTTCGAAATGCAAGTTTCTGTCAAAAATCATATTTTATTATACACTAGATTGTACTAGTTTAGGTCAAAAAATTAAATTAAGTTGAGGACTTATAAAATGATATGGAACTTTTCAGATCCTTTATATATGTTAAGAGAGAAGGTTATGATTTAACTCCATGTAAAAAATAATCTGAAATTTGGTTTTCATGAAACGTTTCGAAATGCAGGTTTCAGTAAAAAATTATAATATATTATACACCAGTTTGTACTAGTTTCGGTCAAAAAATAAAAAATAAATCGAGGACTATTCGAAATGCTATCAAAATTTGCATATCCTTTCTATATGTTACGAGGGAAGGTTGTGATGGAAGTCCATGCAAAAAATCATCTCAACATTAGATTCTATGAAACTTTTCAAAATGCAAGTTTCGGTCAAAAAATCATGATATATTATACACTAGTTTGTACTAATTTTGGTCAAAAAATAAAATAAATCGAGGATTGTTAGAAATGCTACGAAAATTTACATATCCATTATATTGTTACGAGGGAAGGTTATGTGGGAAGTCCTTGCAATAAATCATCTCAAAATTAGATTCTTTGATATTTTTCGAAATGCAAGTTTCTGTCAAAAATCATAGTTTATTATACACTAGGTTGTACTAGTTTCGGTCAAAAAATTAAAGTAAGTTGAGGACTTATAAAATGATATGGAACTTTTCAGATCCTTTATATATGTTAAGAGAGAAGGTTATGATTTAACTCCATGTAAAAAATAATCTGAAATTTGGTTTTCATGAAACGTTTCGAAATGCAGGTTTCAGTAAAAAATCATAATATATTATACACCAGTTTGTACTAGTTTCAGTAAAAAAATTAAAATAAATCGAGGACTGTTCGAAATGCTATCAAAATTTGCATATCCTTTATATATGTTACGAGGGAAGGTTGTGATGGAAGTCCATGCTAAAAATCATCTCAACATTAGATTCTATGAAACTTTTCAAAATGCAAGTTTCGGTCAAAAAATCATGATATATTATACACTAGTTTGTACTAATTTTGATCAAAAAATAAAATAAATCGAGGATTGTTAGAAATGCTACGAAACTTTTCATATCCATTATATTGTTACGAGGGAAGGTTATGTGGGAAGTCCTTGCAATAAATCATCTCAAAATTAGATTCTATGATTTTTTTCGAAATGCAAGTTTCTGTCAAAAATCATAGTTTATTATACACTAGGTTGTACTAGTTTCGGTCAAAAAATTAAATTAAGTTGAGGACTTATAAAATGATATGGAACTTTTCAGATCCTTTATATATGTTAAGAGAGAAGGTTATGATTTAACTCCATGTAAAAAATAATCTGAAATTTGGTTTTCATGAAATGTTTCGAAATGCAGGTTTCAGTAAAAAATCATAATATATTATACACCAGTTTGTACTAGTTTCGGTCAAAAAATAAAAATAAATCGAGGACTGTTCGAAATGCTATCAAAATTTGCATATCCTTTCTATATGTTACGAGGGAAGGTTGTGATGGAAGTCCATGCAAAAAATCATCTCAACATTAGATTCTATGAAACTTTTCAAAATGCAAGTTTCGGTCAAAAAATCATGATATATTATACACTAGTTTGTACTAATTTTGATCAAAAAATAAAATAAATCGAGGATTGTTAGAAATGCTACCAAACTTTTCATATCCATTATATTGTTACGAGGGAAAGTTATGTGGGAAGTCCTTGCAATAAATCATCTCAAAATTAGATTCTATGATTTTTTTCGAAATGCAAGTTTCTGTCAAAAATCATATTTTATTATACACTAGGTTGTACTAGTTTAGGTCAAAAAATTAAATTAAGTTGAGGACTTATAAAATGATATGGAACTTTTCAGATCCTTTATATATGTTAAGAGAGAAGGTTATGATTTAACTCCATTTAAAAAATAATCTGAAATTTGGTTTTCATGAAACGTTTCGAAATGCAGGTTTCAGTAAAAAATCATAATATATTATACACCAGTTTGTACTAGTTTCGGTCAAAAAATAAAAAATAAATCGAGGACTATTCGAAATGCTATCAAAATTTGCATATTCTTTCTATATGTTACGAGGGAAGGTTGTGATGGAAGTCCATGCAAAAAATCATCTCAACATTAGATTCTATGAAACTTTTCAAAATGCAAGTTTCGGTCAAAAAATCATGATATATTATACACTAGTTTGTACTAATTTTGGTCAAAAAGTAAAATAAATCGAGGATTGTTAGAAATGCTGCGAAAATTTACATATCCATTATATTGTTACGAGGGAAGGTTATGTGGGAAGTCCTTGCAATAAATCATCTCAAAATTAGATTCTATGATTTTTTTCGAAATGCAAGTTTCTGTCAAAAATCATAGTTTATTATACACTAGGTTGTACTAGTTTCGGTCAAAAAATTAAAGTAAGTTGAGGACTTATAAAATGATATGGAACTTTTCAGATCCTTTATATATGTTAAGAGAGAAGGTTATGATTTAACTCCATGTAAAAAATAATCTGAAATTTGGTTTTCATGAAACGTTTCGAAATGCAGGTTTCAGTAAAAAATCATAATATATTATACACCAGTTTGTACTAGTTTCGGTAAAAAAATTAAAATAAATCGAGGACTGTTCGAAATGCTATCAAAATTTGCATATCCTTTATATATGTTACGAGGGAAGGTTGTGATGGAAGTCCGTGCTAAAAATCATCTCAACATTAGATTCTATGAAACTTTTCAAAATGCAAGTTTCGGTCAAAAAATCATGATATATTATACACTAGTTTGTACTAATTTTGATCAAAAAATAAAATAAATCGAGGATTGTTAAAAATGCTACCAAACTTTTCATATCCATTATATTGTTACGAGGGAAGGTTATGTGGGAAGTCCTTGCAATAAATCATCTCAAAATTAGATTCTATGATTTTTTTCGAAATGCAAGTTTCTGTCAAAAATCATAGTTTATTATACACTAGGTTGTACTAGTTTAGGTCAAAAAATTAAATTAAGTGGAGGACTTATAAAATGATATGGAACTTTTCAGTTCCTTTATATATGTTAAGAGAGAAGGTTATGTTTTAACTCCATGTAAAAAATAATCTGAAATTTGGTTTTCATTAAATGTTTCGAAATGCAGGTTTCAGTAAAAAATCATAATATATTATACACCAGTTTGTACTAGTTTCGGTCAAAAAATAAAAATAAATCGAGGACTGTTCGAAATGCTATCGAAATTTGCATATCCTTTCTATATGTTACGAGGGAAGGTTGTGATGGAAGTCCATGCAAAAAATCATCTCAACATTAGATTCTATGAAACTTTTCAAAATGCAAGTTTCGGTCAAAAAATCATGATATATTATACACTAGTTTGTACTAATTTTGATCAAAAAATAAAATAAATCGAGGATTGTTAGAAATGCTACCAAACTTTTCATATCCATTATATTGTTACGAGGGAAGGTTATGTGGGAAGTCCTTGCAATAAATCATCTCAAAATTAGATTCTATGATTTTTTTCGAAATGCAAGTTTCTGTCAAAAATCATAGTTTATTATACACTAGATTGTACTAGTTTAGGTCAAAAAATTAAATTAAGTTGAGGACTTATAAAATGATATGGAACTTTTCAGATCCTTTATATATGTTAAGAGAGAAGGTTATGATTTAACTCCATGTAAAAAATAATCTGAAATTTGGTTTTCATGAAACGTTTCGAAATGCAGGTTTCAGTAAAAAATTATAATATATTATACACCAGTTTGTACTAGTTTCGGTAAAAAAAATTAAAATAAATCGAGGACTGTTCGAAATGCTATCAAAATTTGCATATCCTTTATATATGTTACGAGGGAAGGTTGTGATGGAAGTCCATTCTAAAAATCATCTCAACATTAGATTCTATGAAACTTTTCAAAATGCAAGTTTCGGTCAAAAAATCATGATATATTATACACTAGTTTGTACTAATTTTGATCAAAAAATAAAATAAATCGAGGATTGTTAGAAATGCTACGAAACTTTTCATATCCATTATATTGTTACGAGGGAAGGTTATGTGGGAAGTCCTTGCAATAAATCATCTCAAAATTAGATTCTATGATTTTTTTTCGAAATGCAAGTTTCTGTAAAAAATCATAGTTTATTATACACTAGGTTGTACTAGTTTAGGTCAAAACATTAAATTAAGTTGAGGACATATAAAATGATATGGAACTTTTCAGATCCTTTATACATATTAAGAGAGAAGGTTATGATTTAACGCCATGTAAAAAATAATCTGAAATTTGGTTTTCATGAAACGTTTCGAAATGCAGGTTTCAGTAAAAAATCATAATATATTATACACCAGTTTGTACTAGTTTCGGTCAAAAACTAAAAATAAATCGAGGACTGTTCGAAATGCTATCAAAATTTGCATATCCTTTCTATATGTTACGAGGGAAGGTTGTGATGGAAGTCCATGCAAAAAATCATATCAACATTAGATTCTATGAAACTTTTCAAAATGCAAGTTTCGGTCAAAAAATCATGATATATTATACACTAGTTTGTACTAATTTTGATCAAAAAATAAAATAAATCGAGGATTGTTAGAAATGCTACCAAACTTTTCATATCCATTATATTGTAACGAGGGAAGGTTATGTGGGAAGTCCTTGCAATAAATCATCTCAAAATTAGATTCTATGATTTTTTTCGAAATGCAAGTTTCTGTCAAAAATCATAGTTTATTATACACTAGGTTGTACTAGTTTAGGTCAAAAAATTAAATTAAGTTGAGGACTTATAAAATGATATGGAACTTTTCAGATCCTTTATACATGTTAAGAGAGAAGGTTATGATTTAACTCCATGTAAAAAATAATCTGAAATTTGGTTTTCATGAAACGTTTCGAAATGCAGGTTTAAGTAAAAAATCATAATATATTATACACCAGTTTGTACTAGTTTCGGTCAAAAAATTAAAATAAATCGAGGACTGTTCGAAATGCTATCAAAATTTGCATATCCTTTCTACATGTTACGAGGGAAGGTTGTGATGGAAGTCCATGCTAAAAATCATCTCAACAATAGATTCTATGAAACTTTTCAAAATGCAAGTTTCGGTCAAAAAATCATGATATATTATACACTAGTTTGTACTAATTTTAATCAAAAAATAAAATAAATCGAGGATTGTTAGAAATGCAACGAAACTTTTCATATCCATTATATTGTTTTGAGGGAAGGTTATGTGGGAAGTCCTTGCAATAAATAATCTCAAAATTAGATTCTATGATTTTTTTCGAAATGCAAGTTTCTGTCAAAAATCATAGTTTATTATACACTAGGTTGTACTAGTTTAGGTCAAAAAATTAAATTAAGTTGAGGACTTATAAAATGATATGGAACTTTTCAGATCCTTTATACATGTTAAGAGAGAAGGTTATGATTTAACTCCATGTAAAAAATAATCTGAAATTTGGTTTTCATGAAACGTTTCGAAATGCAGGTTTCAGTAAAAAATCATAATATATTATACACCAGTTTGTACTAGTTTCGGTCAAAAAATTAAAATAAATCGAGGACTGTTCGAAATGCTATCAAAATTTGCATATCCTTTCTACATGTTACGAGGGAAGGTTGTGATGGAAGTCCATGCAAAAAATCATATCAACATTAGATTCTATGAAACTTTTCAAAATGCAAGTTTCGGTCAAAAAATCATGATATATTATACACTAGTTTGTATTAATTTTAATCAAAAAATAAAATAAATCGAGGATTGTTAGAAATGCAACGAAACTTTTCATATCCATTATATTGTTACGAGGGAAGGTTATGTGGGAAGTCCTTGCAATAAATCATCTCAAAATTAGATTCTATGATTTTTTTCGAAATGCAAGTTTCTGTCAAAAATCATAGTTTATTATACACTAGGTTGTACTAGTTTAGGTCAAAAAATTAAATTAAGTTGAGGACTTATAAAATGATATGGAACTTTTCAGATCCTTTATACATGTTAAGAGAGAAGGTTATGATTTAACTCCATGTAAAAAATAATCTGAAATTTGGTTTTCATGAAACGTTTCGAAATGCAGGTTTCAGTAAAAAATCATAATATATTATACACCAGTTTGTACTAGTTTCGGTCAAAAAATTAAAATAAATCGAGGACTGTTCGAAATGCTATCAAAATTTGCATATCCTTTATATATGTTACGAGGAAAGGTTGTGATGGAAGTCCATGCAAAAAATCATATCAACATTAGATTATATGAAACTTTTCAAAATGCAAGTTTCGGTCAAAAAATCATGATATATTATACACTAGTTTGAACTAATTTTGGTCAAAAAATAAAATAAATCGAGGATTGTTAGAAATGCTACGAAAATTTTCATATCCATTATATTGTTACGAGGGAAGGTTATGTGGGAAGTCCTTGCAATAAATCATCTCAAAATTAGATTCTATGATTTTTTTCGAATTGCAAGTTTCTGTCAAAAATCAAAGTTTATTATACACTAGGTTGTACTAGTTTAGGTCAAAAAATTAAATTAAGTTGAGGACTTATAAAATGATATGGAACTTTTCAGATCCTTTATATATGTTAAGAGAGAAGGTTATGATTTAACTCCATTTAAAAAATAATCTGAAATTTGGTTTTCATGAAACGTTTCGAAATGCAGGTTTCAGTAAAAAATCATAATATATTATACACCAGTTTGTACTAGTTTTGGTCAAAAAATTAAAATAAACCGAGGACTGTTCGAAATGCTATCAAAATTTGCATATCCTTTCTACATGTTACGAGGGAAGGTTGTGATGGAAGTCCATGCAAAAAATCATATCAACATTAGATTCTATGAAACTTTTCAAAATGCAAGTTTCGGTCAAAAAATCATGATATATTATACACTAGTTTGTATTAATTTTAATCAAAAAATAAAATAAATCGAGGATTGTTAGAAATGCAACGAAACTTTTCATATCCATTATATTGTTACGAGGGAAGGTTATGTGGGAAGTCCTTGCAATAAATCATCTCAAAATTAGATTCTATGATTTTTTTCGAAATGCAAGTTTCTGTCAAAAATCATAGTTTATTATACACTAGGTTGTACTAGTTTAGGTCAAAAAATTAAATTAAGTTGAGGACTTATAAAATGATATGGAACTTTTCAGATCCTTTATACATGTTAAGAGAGAAGGTTATGATTTAACTCCATGTAAAAAATAATCTGAAATTTGGTTTTCATGAAACGTTTCGAAATGCAGGTTTCAGTAAAAAATCATAATATATTATACACCAGTTTGTACTAGTTTCGGTCAAAAAATTAAAATAAATCGAGGACTGTTCGAAATGCTATCAAAATTTGCATATCCTTTATATATGTTACGAGGAAAGGTTGTGATGGAAGTCCATGCAAAAAATCATATCAACATTAGATTATATGAAACTTTTCAAAATGCAAGTTTCGGTCAAAAAATCATGATATATTATACACTAGTTTGAACTAATTTTGGTCAAAAAATAAAATAAATCGAGGATTGTTAGAAATGCTACGAAAATTTTCATATCCATTATATTGTTACGAGGGAAGGTTATGTGGGAAGTCCTTGCAATAAATCATCTCAAAATTAGATTCTATGATTTTTTTCGAATTGCAAGTTTCTGTCAAAAATCAAAGTTTATTATACACTAGGTTGTACTAGTTTAGGTCAAAAAATTAAATTAAGTTGAGGACTTATAAAATGATATGGAACTTTTCAGATCCTTTATATATGTTAAGAGAGAAGGTTATGATTTAACTCCATTTAAAAAATAATCTGAAATTTGGTTTTCATGAAACGTTTCGAAATGCAGGTTTCAGTAAAAAATCATAATATATTATACACCAGTTTGTACTAGTTTTGGTCAAAAAATTAAAATAAACCGAGGACTGTTCGAAATGCTATCAAAATTTGCATATCCTTTCTACATGTTACGAGGGAAGGTTGTGATGGAAGTCCATGCAAAAAATCATATCAACATTAGATTCTATGAAACTTTTCAAAATGCAAGTTTCGGTCAAAAAATCATGATATATTATACACTAGTTTGTATTAATTTTAATCAAAAAATAAAATAAATCGAGGATTGTTAGAAATGCAACGAAACTTTTCATATCCATTATATTGTTACGAGGGAAGGTTATGTGGGAAGTCCTTGCAATAAATCATCTCAAAATTAGATTCTATGATTTTTTTCGAAATGCAAGTTTCTGTCAAAAATCATAGTTTATTATACACTAGGTTGTACTAGTTTAGGTCAAAAAATTAAATTAAGTTGAGGACTTATAAAATGATATGGAACTTTTCAGATCCTTTATACATGTTAAGAGAGAAGGTTATGATTTAACTCCATGTAAAAAATAATCTGAAATTTGGTTTTCATGAAACGTTTCGAAATGCAGGTTTCAGTAAAAAATCATAATATATTATACACCAGTTTGTACTAGTTTCGGTCAAAAAATTAAAATAAATCGAGGACTGTTCGAAATGCTATCAAAATTTGCATATCCTTTATATATGTTACGAGGAAAGGTTGTGATGGAAGTCCATGCAAAAAATCATATCAACATTAGATTATATGAAACTTTTCAAAATGCAAGTTTCGGTCAAAAAATCATGATATATTATACACTAGTTTGAACTAATTTTGGTCAAAAAATAAAATAAATCGAGGATTGTTAGAAATGCTACGAAAATTTTCATATCCATTATATTGTTACGAGGGAAGGTTATGTGGGAAGTCCTTGCAATAAATCATCTCAAAATTAGATTCTATGATTTTTTTCGAATTGCAAGTTTCTGTCAAAAATCAAAGTTTATTATACACTAGGTTGTACTAGTTTAGGTCAAAAAATTAAATTAAGTTGAGGACTTATAAAATGATATGGAACTTTTCAGATCCTTTATACATGTTAAGAGAGAAGGTTATGATTTAACTCCATGTAAAAAATAATTTGAAATTTGGTTTTCATGAAACGTTTCGAAATGCAGGTTTCAGTAAAAAATCATAATATATTATACACCAGTTTGTACTAGTTTTGGTCAAAAAATAAAAATAAATCGAGGACTGTTCGAAATGCTATCAAAATTTGCATATCCTTTCTACATGTTACGAGGGAAGGTTGTGATGGAAGTCCATGCAAAAAATCATATCAATATTAGATTCTATGAAACTTTTCAAAATGCAAGTTTCGGTCAAAAAATCATGATATATTATACACTAGTTTGTACTAATTTTAATCAAAAAATAAAATAAATCGAGGATTGTTAGAAATGCTACGAAACTTTTCATATCCATTATATTGTTACGAGGGAAGGTTATGTGGGAAGTCCTTGCAATAAATCATCTCAAAATTAGATTCTATGATTTTTTTCGAAATGCAAGTTTCTGTCAAAAATCATAGTTTATTATACACTAGGTTGTACTAGTTTAGGTCAAAAAATTAAATTAAGTTGAGGACTTATAAAATGATATGGAACTTTTCAGATCCTTTATACATGTTAAGAGAGAAGGTTATGATTTAACTCCATGTAAAAAATAATCTGAAATTTGGTTTTCATGAAACGTTTCGAAATGCAGGTTTCAGTAAAAAATCATAATATATTATACACCAGTTTGTACTAGTTTTGGTCAAAAAATTAAAATAAATAGAGGACTGTTCGAAATGCTATCAAAATTTGCATATCCTTTCTACATGTTACGAGGGAAGGTTGTGATGGAAGTCCATGCAAAAAATCATATCAACATTAGATTCTATGAAACTTTTCAAAATGCAAGTTTCGGTCAAAAAATTATGATATATTATACACTAGTTTGTACTAATTTTGATCAAAAAATAAAATAAATCGAGGATTGTTAGAAATGCTACCAAACTTTTCATATCCATTATATTGTAACGAGGGAAGGTTATGTGGGAAGTCCTTGCAATAAATCATCTCAAAATTAGATTCTATGATTTTTTTCGAAATGCAAGTTTCTGTCAAAAATCATAGTTTATTATACACTAGATTGTACTAGTTTAGGTCAAAAAATAAAATTAAGTTGAGGACTTATAAAATGATATGGAACTTTTCAGATCCTTTATACATGTTAAGAGAGAAGGTTATGATTTAACTCCATGTAAAAAATAATTTGAAATTTGGTTTTCATGAAACGTTTCGAAATGCAGGTTTCAGTAAAAAATCATAATATATTATACACCAGTTTGTACTAGTTTCGGTCAAAAAATTAAAATAAATCGAGGTCTGTTCGAAATGCTATCAAAATTTGCATATCCTTTCTACATGTTACGAGGGAAGGTTGTGATGGAAGTCCATGCAAAAAATCATATCAACATTAGATTCTATGAAACTTTTCAAAATGCAAGTTTCGGTCAAAAAATCATGATATATTATACACTAGTTTGTACTAATTTTAATCAAAAAATAAAATAAATCGAGGATTGTTAGAAATGCAACGAAACTTTTCATATCCATTATATTGTTACGAGGGAAGGTTATGTGGGAAGTCCTTGCAATAAATCATCTCAAAATTAGATTCTATGATTTTTTTCGAAATGCAAGTTTCTGTCAAAAATCATAGTTTATTATACACTAGGTTGTACTAGTTTAGGTCAAAAAATTAAATTAAGTTGAGGACTTATAAAATGATATGGAACTTTTCAGATCCTTTATATATGTTAAGAGAGAAGGTTATGATTTAACTCCATGTAAAAAATAATCTGAAATTTGGGTTTCATGAAACGTTTCGAAATGCAGGTTTCAGTAAAAAATCATAATATATTATACACCAGTTTGTACTAGTTTCGGTCAAAAAATTAAAATAAATCGAGGACTGTTCAAAATGCTATCAAAATTTGCATATCCTTTCTACATGTTACGAGGGAAGGTTGTGATGGAAGTCCATGCAAAAAATCATATCAATATTAGATTCTATGAAACTTTTCAAAATGCAAGTTTCGGTCAAAAAATCATGATATATTATACACTAGTTTGTACTAATTTTGATCAAAAAATAAAATAAATCGAGGATTGTTAGAAATGCTACGAAACTTTTCATATCCATTATATTGTTACGAGGGAAGGTTATGTGGGAAGTCCTTGCAATAAATCATCTCAAAATTAGATTCTATGATTTTTTTTCGAAATGCAAGTTTCTGTCAAAAATCATAGTTTATTATACACTAGGTTGTACTAGTTTAGGTCAAAACATTAAATTAAGTTGAGGACTTATAAAATGATATGGAACTTTTCAGATCCTTTATACATGTTAAGAGAGAAGGTTATGATTTAACTCCATGGAAAAAATAATCTGAAATTTGGTTTTCATGAAACGTTTCGAAATGCAGGTTTCAGTAAAAAATCATAATATATTATACACCAGTTTGTACTAGTTTCGGTCAAAAAATAAAAATAAATCGAGGACTGTTCGAAATGCTATAAAAATTTGCATATCCTTTCTACATGTTACGAGGGAAGGTTGTGATGGAAGTCCATGCAAAAAATCATATCAATATTAGATTCTATGAAACTTTTCAAAATGCAAGTTTCGGTCAAAAAATCATGATATATTATACACTAGTTTGTACTAATTTTGGTCAAAAAATAAAATAAATCGAGGATTGTTAGAAATGCTACCAAACTTTTCATATCCATTATATCGTTACGAGGGAAGGTTATGTGGGAAGTCGTTGGAATAAATAATCTCAAAATTAGATTCTATGATTTTTTTCGAAATGCAAGTTTCTGTCAAAAATCATAGTTTATTATACACTAGGTTGTACTAGTTTAGGTCAAAAAATTAAATTAAGTAGAGGACTTATAAAATGATATGGAACTTTTCAGATCCTTTATATATGTTAAGAGAGAAGGTTATGATTTAACTCCATGTAACAAAATAATCTGAAATTTGGTTTTCATGAAACGTTTCGAAATGCAGGTTTCAGTAAAAAATCATAATATATTATACGCCAGTTTGTACTAGTTTCGGTCAAAAAATTAAAATAAATCGAGGACTGTTCGAAATGCTATCAAAATTTGCATATACTTTCTATATGTTACGAGGGAAGGTTGTGATGGAAGTCCATGTAAAAAATCATCTCAACATTAGATTCTATGAAACTTTTCAAAATGCAAGTTTCGGTCAAAAAATCATGATATATTATACACTAGTTTGTACTAATTTTGGTCAAAAAATAAAATAAATCGAGGATTGTTAGAAATGCTACCAAACTTTTCATATCCATTATATTGTTACGAGGGAAGGTTATGTGGGAAGTCCTCGCAATAAATCATCTCAAAATTAGATTCTATGATTTTTTTCGAAATGCAAGTTTCTGTCAAAAATCATAGTTTATTATACACTAGGTTGTACTAGTTTAGGTCAAAAAATTAAATTAAGTTGAGGACTTATAAAATGATATGGAACTTTTTAGATCCTTTATATATGTTAAAAGAGAAGGTTATGATTTAACTCCATGTAAAAAATAATCTGAAATTTGGTTTTCATGAAACGTTTCGAAATGCAGGTTTCAGTAAAAAATCATAATATATTATACACCAGTTTGTACTAGTTTCGGTCAAAAAATAAAAATAAATCGAGGACTGTTCGAAATGCTATCAAAATTTGCATATCCTTTCTATATGTTACGAGGGAAGGTTGTGATGGAAGTCAATGCAAAAAATCATCTCAACATTAGATTCTATGAAACTTTTCAAAATGCAAGTTTCGTTCAAAAAATCATGATATATTATACAATAGTTTGTACTAATTTTGATCAAAAAATAAAATAAATCGAGGATTGTTAGAAATGCTACCAAACTTTTCATATCGATTATATTGTTACGAGGGAAGGTTATGTGGGAAGTCCTTGCAATAAATCATCTCAAAATTAGATTCTATGATTTTTTTCGAAATGCAAGTTTCTGTCAAAAATCATAGTTTATTATACACTAGGTTGTACTAGTTTAGGTTAAAAAATTAAATTAAGTTGAGGACTTATAAAATGATATGGAACTTTTCAGATCCTTTATATATGTTAAGAGAGAAGGTTATGATTTAACTCCATGTAAAAAATAATATGAAATTTGGTTTTCATGAAACGTTTCGAAATGCAGGTTTTAGTCAAAAATCATAATATATTATACACCAGTTTGTACTAGTTTCGGTCAAAAAATTAAAATAAATCGAGGACTGTTCGAAATGCTATCAAAATTTGCATATCCTTTCTATATGTTACGAGGGAAGGTTGTGATGGAAGTCCATGCAAAAAATCATCTCAACATTAGATTCTATGAAACTTTTCAAAATGCAAGTTTCGGTCAAAAAATCATGATATATTATACTCTAGTTTGTACTAATTTTGATCAAAAAATAAAATAAATCGAGGATTGTTAGAAATGCTACGGAACTTTTCATATCCATTATATTGTTATGAGGGAAGGTTATGTGGGAAGTCCTTGCAATAAATCATCTCAAAATTGGATTCTATGATTTTTTTCGAAATGCAAGTTTCTGTCAAAAATCATAGTTTATTATACACTAGGTTATACTAGTTTAGGTCAAAAAATTAAATTAAGTTGAGGACTTATAAAATGATATGGAACTTTTCAGATCCTTTATATATGTTAAGAGAGAAGGTTATGATTTAACTCCATGTAAAAAATAATATGAAATTTGGTTTTCATGAAACATTTCGAAATGCAGGTTTCAGTAAAAAATCATAATATATTATACACCAGTTTGTACTAGTTTCGGTCAAAAAATAAAAATAAATCGAGGACTGTTCGAAATGCTATCAAAATTTGCATATCCTTTCTACATGTTACAAGGGAAGGTTGTGATGGAAGTCCATGCAAAAAATCATATCAACATTAGACTCTATGAAACTTTTCAAAATGCAAGTTTCGGTCAAAAAATCATGATATATTATACACTAGTTTGTACTAATTTTGATCAAAAAATAAAATAAATCGAGGATTGTTAGAAATGCTACCAAACTTTTCATATCCATTATATTGTTACGAGGGAAGGTTATGTGGGAAGTCCTCGCAATAAATCATCTGAATATTAGATTCTATGAATTTTTTCGAAATGCAAGTTTCTGTCAAAAATCATAGTTTATTATACACTAGGTTGTACTAGTTTAGGTCAAAAAATTAAATTAAGTAGAGGACTTATAAAATGATATGGAACTTTTCAGATCCTTTATATATGTTAAGAGAGAAGGTTATGATTTAACTCCATGTAAAAAATAATCTGAAATTTGGTTTTCATGAAACGTTTCGAAATGCAGGTTTTAGTCAAAAATCATAATATATTATACACCAGTTTGTACTAGTTTCGGTCAAAAAATTAAAATAAATCGAGGACTGTTCGAAATGCTATCAAAATTTGCATATCCTTTCTATATGTTACGAGGGAAGGTTGTGATGGAAGTCCATGCAAAAAATCATCTCAACATTAGATTCTATGAAACTTTTCAAAATGCAAGTTTCGGTCAAAAAATCATGATATATTATACTCTAGTTTGTACTAATTTTGATCAAAAAATAAAATAAATCGAGGATTGTTAGAAAAGCTACGGAACTTTTCATATCCATTATATTGTTATGAGGGAAGGTTATGTGGGAAGTCCTTGCAATAAATCATCTCAAAATTGGATTCTATGATTTTTTTCGAAATGCAAGTTTCTGTCAAAAATCATAGTTTATTATACACTAGGTTATACTAGTTTAGGTCAAAAAATTAAATTAAGTTGAGGACTTATAAAATGATATGGAACTTTTCAGATCCTTTATATATGTTAAGAGAGAAGGTTATGATTTAACTCCATGTAAAAAATAATATGAAATTTGGTTTTCATGAAACATTTCGAAATGCAGGTTTCAGTAAAAAATCATAATATATTATACACCAGTTTGTACTAGTTTCGGTCAAAAAATAAAAATAAATCGAGGACTGTTCGAAATGCTATCAAAATTTGCATATCCTTTCTACATGTTACAAGGGAAGGTTGTGATGGAAGTCCATGCAAAAAATCATATCAACATTAGACTCTATGAAACTTTTCAAAATGCAAGTTTCGTTCAAAAAATCATGATATATTATACACTAGTTTGTACTAATTTTGATCAAAAAATAAAATAAATCGAGGATTGTTAGAAATGCTACCAAACATTTCATATCCATTATATTGTTACGAGGGAAGGTTATGTGGGAAGTCCTCGCAATAAATCATCTCAAAATTAGATTCTATGATTTTTTTCGAAATGCAAGTTTCTGTCAAAAATCATAGTTTATTATACACTAGGTTGTACTAATTTAGATCAAAAAATTAAATTAAGTTGAGGACTTATAAAATGATATGGAACTTTTCAGATCCTTTATATATGTTAAGAGAGAAGGTTATGATTTAACTCCATGTAAAAAATAATATGAAATTTGGTTTTCATGAAACGTTTCGAAATGCAGGTTTCAGTAAAAAATCATAATATATTATACACCAGTTTGTACTAGTTTCGGTCAAAAAATAAAAATAAATCGAGGACTGTTCGAAATGCTATCAAAATTTGCATATCCTTTCTACATGTTACAAGGGAAGGTTGTGATGGAAGTCCATGCAAAAAATCATATCAACATTAGACTCTATGAAACTTTTCAAAATGCAAGTTTCGGTCAAAAAATCATGATATATTATACACTAGTTTGTACTAATTTTGATCAAAAAATAAAATAAATCGAGGATTGTTAGAAATGCTACCAAACTTTTCATATCCATTATATTGTTACGAGGGAAGGTTATGTGGGAAGTCCTCGCAATAAATCATCTCAAAATTAGATTCTATGATTTTTTTCGAAATGCAAGTTTCTGTCAAAAATCATAGTTTATTATACACTAGGTTGTACTAATTTAGATCAAAAAATTAAATTAAGTTGAGGACTTATAAAATGATATGGAACTTTTCAGATCCTTTATATATGTTAAGAGAGAAGGTTATGATTTAACTCCATGTAAAAAATAATATGAAATTTGGTTTTCATGAAACGTTTCGAAATGCAGGTTTCAGTAAAAAATCATAATATATTATACACCAGTTTGTACTAGTTTCGGTCAAAAAATTAAAATAAATCGAGGACTGTTCGAAATGCTATCAAAATTTGCATATCCTTTATATATGTTACGAGGGAAGGTTGTGATGGAAGTTCATGCAAAAAATCATCTCAACATTAGATTCTATGAAACTTTTCAAAATGCAAGTTTCGGTCAAAAAATCATGATATATTATACACTAGTTTGTACTAATTTTGATCAAAAAATAAAATAAATTGAGGATTGTTAGAAATGCTACGAAACTTTTCATATCCATTATATTGTTACGAGGGAAGGTTATGTGGGAAGTCCTTGCAATAAATCATCTCAAAATTAGATTCTATGATTTTTTTCGAAATGCAAGTTTCTGTCAAAAATCATAGTTTATTATACACTAGGTTGTACTAGTTTAGATCATAAAATTAAATTAAGTTGAGGACATATAAAATGAAATGGAACTTTTCAGATCCTTTATATATGTTAAGAGAGAAGGTTATGATTTAACTCCATGTAAAAAATAATCTGAAATTTGATTTTCATGAAACGTTTCGAAATGCAGGTTTCAGTAAAAAATCATATTATATTATACGCCAGTTTGTACTAGTTTCGGTCAAAAAATTAAAATAAATCGAGGACTGTTTGAAATGCTATCAAAATTTGCATATCCTTTATATATGTTACGAGGGAAGGTTGTGATGGAAGTCCATGCAAAAAATCATCTCAACATTAGATTCTATGAAACTTTTCAAAATGCAAGTTTCGGTCAAAAAATCATGATATATTATACACTAGTTTGTACTAATTTTGATCAAAAAATAAAATAAATCGAGAATTGTTAGAAATGCTACCAAACTTTTCATATCCATTATATTGTTACGAGGGAAGGTTATGTGGGAAGTCCTCGCAATAAATCATCTCAAAATTAGATTCTATGATTTTTTTCGAAATGCAAGTTTCTGTCAAAAATCATAGTTTATTATACACTAGGTTGTACTAGTTTAGGTCAAAAAATTAAATTAAGTAGAGGACTTATAAAATGATATGGAACTTTTCAGATCCTTTATATATGTTAAGAGAGAAGGTTATGATTTAACTCCATGTAAAAAATAATCTGAAATTTGATTTTCATGAAACGTTTCGAAATGCAGGTTTCAGTAAAAAGTCATAATATATTATACGCCAGTTTGTACTAGTTTCGGTCAAAAAATTAAAATAATTCGAGGACTGTTCGAAATGCTATCAAAATTTGCATATCCTTTATATATGTTACGAGGGAAGGTTGTGATGGAAGTCCATGCAAAAAATCATCTCAACATTAGATTCTATGAAACTTTTCAAAATGCAAGTTTCGGTCAAAAAATCATGATATATTATACACTAGTTTGTACTAATTTTGGTCAAAAAATAAAATAAATCGAGGATTGTTAGAAATGCTACCAAACTTTTCATATCCATTATATTGTTATGAGGGAAGGTTATGTGGGAAGTCCTCGCAATAAATCATCTCAAAATTAGATTCTATGATTTTTTTCGAAATGCAAGTTTCTGTCAAAAATCATAGTTTATTATACACTAGGTTGTACTAGTTTAGGTCAAAAAATTAAATTAAGTAGAGGACTTATAAAATGATATGGAACTTTTCAGATCCTTTATATATGTTAAGAGAGAAGGTTATGATTTAACTCCATGTAAAAAATATTCTGAAATTTGGTTTTCATGAAACTTTTCGAATTGCAGTTTTAGTAAAAAATCATAATATATTATACACCAGTTTGTACTAGTTTCGGTCAAAAAATAAAAATAAATAGAGGACTGTTCAAAATGCTATCAAAATTTGCATATCCTTTCTATATGTTACGAGGGAAGGTTGTGATGGAAGTCCATGTAAAAAATCATTTCAACATTAGATTCTATGAAACTTTTTAAAATGCAAGTTTTGGTCAAAAAATCATGATATATTATACACTAGTTTGTACTAATTTTGATCAAAAAATAAAATAAATCGAGGATTGTTAGAAATGCTACCAAACTTTTCATATCCATTATATTGTTACGAGGGAAGGTTATGTGGGAAGTCCTCGCAATAAATCATCTGAATATTAGATTCTATGAATTTTTTCGAAATGCAAGTTTCTGTCAAAAATCATAGTTTATTATACACTAGGTTGTACTAGTTTAGGTCAAAAAATTAAATTAAGTAGAGGACTTATAAAATGATATGGAACTTTTCAGATCCTTTATATATGTTAAGAGAGAAGGTTATGATTTAACTCCATGTAAAAAATAATCTGAAATTTGATTTTCATGAAACGTTTCGAAATGCAGGTTTCAGTAAAAAATCATAATATATTATACGCCAGTTTGTACTAGTTTCGGTCAAAAAATTAAAATAAATCGAGGACTGTTCGAAATGCTATCAAAATTTGCATATCCTTTATATATGTTACGAGGGAAGGTTGTGATGGAAGTCCATGCAAAAAATCATCTCAACATTAGATTCTATGAAACTTTTCAAAATGCAAGTTTCGGTCAAAAAATCATGATATATTATACACTAGTTTGTACTAATTTTGGTCAAAAAATAAAATAAATCGAGGATTGTTAGAAATGCTACCAAACTTTTCATATCCATTATATTGTTACGAGGGAAGGTTATGTGGGAAGTCGTTGGAATAAATAATCTCAAAATTAGATTCTATGATTTTTTTCGAAATGCAAGTTTCTGTCAAAAATCATAGTTTATTATACACTAGGTTGTACTAGTTTAGGTCAAAAAATTAAATTAAGTAGAGGACTTATAAAATGATATGGAACTTTTCAGATCCTTTATATATGTTAAGAGAGAAGGTTATGATTTAACTCCATGTAAAAAATAATCTGAAATTTGGTTTTCATGAAACGTTTCGAAATGCAGGTTTCAGTAAAAAATCATAATATATTATACGCCAGTTTGTACTAGTTTCGGTCAAAAAATTAAAATAAATCGAGGACTGTTCGAAATGCTATCAAAATTTGCATATACTTTCTATATGTTACGAGGGAAGGTTGTGATGGAAGTCCATGTAAAAAATCATCTCAACATTAGATTCTATGAAACTTTTCAAAATGCAAGTTTCGGTCAAAAAATCATGATATATTATACACTAGTTTGTACTAATTTTGGTAAAAAAATAAAATAAATCGAGGATTGTTAGAAATGCTACCAAACTTTTCATATCCATTATATTGTTACGAGGGAAGGTTATGTGGGAAGTCCTTGCAATAAATCATCTCAAAATTAGATTCTATGATTTTTTTCGAAATGCAAGTTTCTGTCAAAAATCATAGTTTATTATACACTAGGTTGTACTAGTTTAGGTCAAAAAATTAAATTAAGTAGAGGACTTATAAAATGATATGGAACTTTTCAGATCCTTTATACATGTTAAGAGAGAAGGTTATGATTTAACTCCATGTAAAAAATAATTTGAAATTTGGTTTTCATGAAACGTTTCGAAATGCAGGTTTCAGTAAAAAATCATAATATATTATACACCAGTTTGTACTAGTTTCGGTCAAAAAATAAAAATAAATCGAGGACTGTTCGAAATGCTATAAAAATTTGCATATCCTTTCTACATGTTACGAGGGAAGGTTGTGATGGAAGTCCATGCAAAAAATCATATCAATATTAGATTCTATGAAACTTTTCAAAATGCATGTTTCGGTCAAAAAATCATGATATATTATACACTAGTTTGTACTAATTTTGATCAAAAAATAAAATAAATCGAGGATTGTTAGAAATGCTACCAAACTTTTCATATCCATTATATTGTTACGAGGGAAGGTTATGTGGGAAGTCCTCGCAATAAATCATCTCAAAATTAGATTCTATGATTTTTTTTGAAATGCAAGTTTCTGTCAAAAATCATAGTTTATTATACACTAGGTTGTACTAGTTTAGGTCAAAAAATTAAATTAAGTTGAGGACTTATAAAATGATATGGAACTTTTCAGATCCTTTATACATGTTAAGAGAGAAGGTTATGATTTAACTCCATGTAAAAAATAATCTGAAATTTGGTTTTCATGAAACGTTTCGAAATGCAGGTTTCAGTAAAAAATCATAATATATTATACACCAGTTTGTACTAGTTTCGGTCAAAAAATTAAAATAAATCGAGGACTGTTCGAAATGCTATCAAAATTTGCATATCCTTTATATATGTTACGAGGAAAGGTTGTGATGGAAGTCCATGCAAAAAATCATATCAACATTAGATTATATGAAACTTTTCAAAATGCAAGTTTCGGTCAAAAAATCATGATATATTATACACTAGTTTGAACTAATTTTGGTCAAAAAATAAAATAAATCGAGGATTGTTAGAAATGCTACGAAAATTTTCATATCCATTATATTGTTACGAGGGAAGGTTATGTGGGAAGTCCTTGCAATAAATCATCTCAAAATTAGATTCTATGATTTTTTTCGAAATGCAAGTTTCTGTCAAAAATCAAAGTTTATTATACACTAGGTTGTACTAGTTTAGGTCAAAAAATTAAATTAAGTTGAGGACTTATAAAATGATATGGAACTTTTCAGATCCTTTATATATGTTAAGAGAGAAGGTTATGATTTAACTCCATTTAAAAAATAATCTGAAATTTGGTTTTCATGAAACGTTTCGAAATGCAGGTTTCAGTAAAAAATCATAATATATTATACACCAGTTTGTACTAGTTTCGGTAAAAAAATTAAAATAAATCGAGGACTGTTCGAAATGCTATCAAAATTTGCATATCCTTTCTACATGTTACGAGGTAAGGTTGTGATGGAAGTCCATGCTAAAAATCATCTCAACATTAGACTCTATGAAACTTTTCAAAATGCAAGTTTCGGTCAAAAAATCATGATATATTATACACTAGTTTGTACTAATTTTGATCAAAAAATAAAATAAATCGAGGATTGTTAGAAATGCTACCAAACTTTTCATATCCATTATATTGTTACGAGGGAAGGTTATGTGGGAAGTCCTCGCAATAAATCATCTCAAAATTAGATTCTATGATTTTTTTCGAAATGCAAGTTTCTGTCAAAAATCATAGTTTATTATACACTAGGTTGTACTAATTTAGATCAAAAAATTAAATTAAGTTGAGGACTTATAAAATGATATGGAACTTTTCAGATCCTTTATATATGTTAAGAGAGAAGGTTATGATTTAACTCCATGTAAAAAATAATATGAAATTTGGTTTTCATGAAACGTTTCGAAATGCAGGTTTCAGTAAAAAATCATAATATATTATACACCAGTTTGTACTAGTTTCGGTCAAAAAATTAAAATAAATCGAGGACTGTTCGAAATGCTATCAAAATTTGCATATCCTTTATATATGTTACGAGGGAAGGTTGTGATGGAAGTTCATGCAAAAAATCATCTCAACATTAGATTCTATGAAACTTTTCAAAATGCAAGTTTCGGTCAAAAAATCATGATATATTATACACTAGTTTGTACTAATTTTGATCAAAAAATAAAATAAATCGAGGATTGTTAGAAATGCTACCAAACTTTTCATATCCATTATATTGTTACGAGGGAAGGTTATGTGGGAAGTCCTTGCAATAAATCATCTCAAAATTAGATTCTATGATTTTTTTCGAAATGCAAGTTTCTGTCAAAAATCATAGTTTATTATACACTAGGTTGTACTAGTTTAGATCATAAAATTAAATTAAGTTGAGGACATATAAAATGAAATGGAACTTTTCAGATCCTTTATATATGTTAAGAGAGAAGGTTATGATTTAACTCCATGTAAAAAATAATCTGAAATTTGATTTTCATGAAACGTTTCGAAATGCAGGTTTCAGTAAAAAATCATATTATATTATACGCCAGTTTGTACTAGTTTCGGTCAAAAAATTAAAATAAATCGAGGACTGTTTGAAATGCTATCAAAATTTGCATATCCTTTATATATGTTACGAGGGAAGGTTGTGATGGAAGTCCATGCAAAAAATCATCTCAACATTAGATTCTATGAAACTTTTCAAAATGCAAGTTTCGGTCAAAAAATCATGATATATTATACACTAGTTTGTACTAATTTTGATCAAAAAATAAAATAAATCGAGGATTGTTAGAAATGCTACCAAACTTTTCATATCCATTATATTGTTACGAGGGAAGGTTATGTGGGAAGTCCTCGCAATAAATCATCTCAAAATTAGATTCTATGATTTTTTTCGAAATGCAAGTTTCTGTCAAAAATCATAGTTTATTATACACTAGGTTGTACTAGTTTAGGTCAAAAAATTAAATTAAGTAGAGGACTTATAAAATGATATGGAACTTTTCAGATCCTTTATATATGTTAAGAGAGAAGGTTATGATTTAACTCCATGTAAAAAATAATCTAAAATTTGATTTTCATGAAACGTTTCGAAATGCAGGTTTCAGTAAAAAGTCATAATATATTATACGCCAGTTTGTACTAGTTTCGGTCAAAAAATTAAAATAATTCGAGGACTGTTCGAAATGCTATCAAAATTTGCATATCCTTTATATATGTTACGAGGGAAGGTTGTGATGGAAGTCCATGCAAAAAATCATCTCAACATTAGATTCTATGAAACTTTTCAAAATGCAAGTTTCGGTCAAAAAATCATGATATATTATACACTAGTTTGTACTAATTTTGGTCAAAAAATAAAATAAATCGAGGATTGTTAGAAATGCTACCAAACTTTTCATATCCATTATATTGTTATGAGGGAAGGTTATGTGGGAAGTCCTCGCAATAAATCATCTCAAAATTAGATTCTATGATTTTTTTCGAAATGCAAGTTTCTGTCAAAAATCATAGTTTATTATACACTAGGTTGTACTAGTTTAGGTCAAAAAATTAAATTAAGTAGAGGACTTATAAAATGATATGGAACTTTTCAGATCCTTTATATATGTTAAGAGAGAAGGTTATGATTTAACTCCATGTAAAAAATATTCTGAAATTTGGTTTTCATGAAACTTTTCGAATTGCAGTTTCAGTAAAAAATCATAATATATTATACACCAGTTTGTACTAGTTTCGGTCAAAAAATAAAAATAAATAGAGGACTGTTCAAAATGCTATCAAAATTTGCATATCCTTTCTATATGTTACGAGGGAAGGTTGTGATGGAAGTCCATGTAAAAAATCATTTCAACATTAGATTCTATGAAACTTTTTAAAATGCAAGTTTTGGTCAAAAAATCATGATATATTATACACTAGTTTGTACTAATTTTGATCAAAAAATAAAATAAATCGAGGATTGTTAGAAATGCTACCAAACTTTTCATATCCATTATATTGTTACGAGGGAAGGTTATGTGGGAAGTCCTCGCAATAAATCATCTGAATATTAGATTCTATGAATTTTTTCGAAATGCAAGTTTCTGTCAAAAATCATAGTTTATTATACACTAGGTTGTACTAGTTTAGGTCAAAAAATTAAATTAAGTAGAGGACTTATAAAATGATATGGAACTTTTCAGATCCTTTATATATGTTAAGAGAGAAGGTTATGATTTAACTCCATGTAAAAAATAATCTGAAATTTGATTTTCATGAAACGTTTCGAAATGCAGGTTTCAGTAAAAAATCATAATATATTATACGCCAGTTTGTACTAGTTTCGGTCAAAAAATTAAAATAAATCGAGGACTGTTCGAAATGCTATCAAAATTTGCATATCCTTTATATATGTTACGAGGGAAGGTTGTGATGGAAGTCCATGCAAAAAATCATCTCAACATTAGACTCTATGAAACTTTTCAAAATGCAAGTTTCGGTCAAAAAATCATGATATATTATACACTAGTTTGTACTAATTTTGATCAAAAAATAAAATAAATCGAGGATTGTTAGAAATGCTACCAAACTTTTCATATCCATTATATTGTTACGAGGGAAGGTTATGTGGGAAGTCCTCGCAATAAATCATCTCAAAATTAGATTCTATGATTTTTTTCGAAATGCAAGTTTCTGTCAAAAATCATAGTTTATTATACACTAGGTTGTACTAATTTAGATCAAAAAATTAAATTAAGTTGAGGACTTATAAAATGATATGGAACTTTTCAGATCCTTTATATATGTTAAGAGAGAAGGTTATGATTTAACTCCATGTAAAAAATAATATGAAATTTGGTTTTCATGAAACGTTTCGAAATGCAGGTTTCAGTAAAAAATCATAATATATTATACACCAGTTTGTACTAGTTTCGGTCAAAAAATTAAAATAAATCGAGGACTGTTCGAAATGCTATCAAAATTTGCATATCCTTTATATATGTTACGAGGGAAGGTTGTGATGGAAGTTCATGCAAAAAATCATCTCAACATTAGATTCTATGAAACTTTTCAAAATGCAAGTTTCGGTCAAAAAATCATGATATATTATACACTAGTTTGTACTAATTTTGATCAAAAAATAAAATAAATCGAGGATTGTTAGAAATGCTACCAAACTTTTCATATCCATTATATTGTTACGAGGGAAGGTTATGTGGGAAGTCCTTGCAATAAATCATCTCAAAATTAGATTCTATGATTTTTTTCGAAATGCAAGTTTCTGTCAAAAATCATAGTTTATTATACACTAGGTTGTACTAGTTTAGATCATAAAATTAAATTAAGTTGAGGACATATAAAATGAAATGGAACTTTTCAGATCCTTTATATATGTTAAGAGAGAAGGTTATGATTTAACTCCATGTAAAAAATAATCTGAAATTTGATTTTCATGAAACGTTTCGAAATGCAGGTTTCAGTAAAAAATCATATTATATTATACGCCAGTTTGTACTAGTTTCGGTCAAAAAATTAAAATAAATCGAGGACTGTTTGAAATGCTATCAAAATTTGCATATCCTTTATATATGTTACGAGGGAAGGTTGTGATGGAAGTCCATGCAAAAAATCATCTCAACATTAGATTCTATGAAACTTTTCAAAATGCAAGTTTCGGTCAAAAAATCATGATATATTATACACTAGTTTGTACTAATTTTGATCAAAAAATAAAATAAATCGAGGATTGTTAGAAATGCTACCAAACTTTTCATATCCATTATATTGTTACGAGGGAAGGTTATGTGGGAAGTCCTCGCAATAAATCATCTCAAAATTAGATTCTATGATTTTTTTCGAAATGCAAGTTTCTGTCAAAAATCATAGTTTATTATACACTAGGTTGTACTAGTTTAGGTCAAAAAATTAAATTAAGTAGAGGACTTATAAAATGATATGGAACTTTTCAGATCCTTTATATATGTTAAGAGAGAAGGTTATGATTTAACTCCATGTAAAAAATAATCTAAAATTTGATTTTCATGAAACGTTTCGAAATGCAGGTTTCAGTAAAAAGTCATAATATATTATACGCCAGTTTGTACTAGTTTCGGTCAAAAAATTAAAATAATTCGAGGACTGTTCGAAATGCTATCAAAATTTGCATATCCTTTATATATGTTACGAGGGAAGGTTGTGATGGAAGTCCATGCAAAAAATCATCTCAACATTAGATTCTATGAAACTTTTCAAAATGCAAGTTTCGGTCAAAAAATCATGATATATTATACACTAGTTTGTACTAATTTTGGTCAAAAAATAAAATAAATCGAGGATTGTTAGAAATGCTACCAAACTTTTCATATCCATTATATTGTTATGAGGGAAGGTTATGTGGGAAGTCCTCGCAATAAATCATCTCAAAATTAGATTCTATGATTTTTTTCGAAATGCAAGTTTCTGTCAAAAATCATAGTTTATTATACACTAGGTTGTACTAGTTTAGGTCAAAAAATTAAATTAAGTAGAGGACTTATAAAATGATATGGAACTTTTCAGATCCTTTATATATGTTAAGAGAGAAGGTTATGATTTAACTCCATGTAAAAAATATTCTGAAATTTGGTTTTCATGAAACTTTTCGAATTGCAGTTTCAGTAAAAAATCATAATATATTATACACCAGTTTGTACTAGTTTCGGTCAAAAAATAAAAATAAATAGAGGACTGTTCAAAATGCTATCAAAATTTGCATATCCTTTCTATATGTTACGAGGGAAGGTTGTGATGGAAGTCCATGTAAAAAATCATTTCAACATTAGATTCTATGAAACTTTTTAAAATGCAAGTTTTGGTCAAAAAATCATGATATATTATACACTAGTTTGTACTAATTTTGATCAAAAAATAAAATAAATCGAGGATTGTTAGAAATGCTACCAAACTTTTCATATCCATTATATTGTTACGAGGGAAGGTTATGTGGGAAGTCCTCGCAATAAATCATCTGAATATTAGATTCTATGAATTTTTTCGAAATGCAAGTTTCTGTCAAAAATCATAGTTTATTATACACTAGGTTGTACTAGTTTAGGTCAAAAAATTAAATTAAGTAGAGGACTTATAAAATGATATGGAACTTTTCAGATCCTTTATATATGTTAAGAGAGAAGGTTATGATTTAACTCCATGTAAAAAATAATCTGAAATTTGATTTTCATGAAACGTTTCGAAATGCAGGTTTCAGTAAAAAATCATAATATATTATACGCCAGTTTGTACTAGTTTCGGTCAAAAAATTAAAATAAATCGAGGACTGTTCGAAATGCTATCAAAATTTGCATATCCTTTATATATGTTACGAGGGAAGGTTGTGATGGAAGTCCATGCAAAAAATCATCTCAACATTAGACTCTATGAAACTTTTCAAAATGCAAGTTTCGGTCAAAAAATCATGATATATTATACACTAGTTTGTACTAATTTTGATCAAAAAATAAAATAAATCGAGGATTGTTAGAAATGCTACCAAACTTTTCATATCCATTATATTGTTACGAGGGAAGGTTATGTGGGAAGTCCTCGCAATAAATCATCTCAAAATTAGATTCTATGATTTTTTTCGAAATGCAAGTTTCTGTCAAAAATCATAGTTTATTATACACTAGGTTGTACTAATTTAGATCAAAAAATTAAATTAAGTTGAGGACTTATAAAATGATATGGAACTTTTCAGATCCTTTATATATGTTAAGAGAGAAGGTTATGATTTAACTCCATGTAAAAAATAATATGAAATTTGGTTTTCATGAAACGTTTCGAAATGCAGGTTTCAGTAAAAAATCATAATATATTATACACCAGTTTGTACTAGTTTCGGTCAAAAAATTAAAATAAATCGAGGACTGTTCGAAATGCTATCAAAATTTGCATATCCTTTATATATGTTACGAGGGAAGGTTGTGATGGAAGTTCATGCAAAAAATCATCTCAACATTAGATTCTATGAAACTTTTCAAAATGCAAGTTTCGGTCAAAAAATCATGATATATTATACACTAGTTTGTACTAATTTTGATCAAAAAATAAAATAAATCGAGGATTGTTAGAAATGCTACCAAACTTTTCATATCCATTATATTGTTACGAGGGAAGGTTATGTGGGAAGTCCTCGCAATAAATCATCTCAAAATTAGATTCTATGATTTTTTTCGAAATGCAAGTTTCTGTCAAAAATCATAGTTTATTATACACTAGGTTGTACTAGTTTAGATCATAAAATTAAATTAAGTTGAGGACATATAAAATGAAATGGAACTTTTCAGATCCTTTATATATGTTAAGAGAGAAGGTTATGATTTAACTCCATGTAAAAAATAATCTGAAATTTGATTTTCATGAAACGTTTCGAAATGCAGGTTTCAGTAAAAAATCATATTATATTATACGCCAGTTTGTACTAGTTTCGGTCAAAAAATAAAAATAAATCGAGGACTGTTTGAAATGCTATCAAAATTTGCATATCCTTTATATATGTTACGAGGGAAGGTTGTGATGGAAGTCCATGCAAAAAATCATTTCAACATTAGATTCTATGAAACTTTTTAAAATGCAAGTTTTGGTCAAAAAATCATGATATATTATACACTAGTTTGTACTAATTTTGATCAAAAAATAAAATAAATCGAGGATTGTTAGAAATGCTACCAAACTTTTCATATCCATTATATTGTTACGAGGGAAGGTTATGTGGGAAATCCTCGCAATAAATCATCTGAATATTAGATTCTATGAATTTTTTCGAAATGCAAGTTTCTGTCAAAAATCATAGTTTATTATACACTAGGTTGTACTAGTTTAGGTCAAAAAATTAAATTAAGTAGAGGACTTATAAAATGATATGGAACTTTTCAGATCCTTTATATATGTTAAGAGAGAAGGTTATGATTTAACTCCATGTAAAAAATAATCTGAAATTTGATTTTCATGAAACGTTTCGAAATGCAGGTTTCAGTAAAAAATCATAATATATTATACGCCAGTTTGTACTAGTTTCGGTCAAAAAATTAAAATAAATCGAGGACTGTTCGAAATGCTATCAAAATTTGCATATCCTTTATATATGTTACGAGGGAAGGTTGTGATGGAAGTCCATGCAAAAAATCATCTCAACATTAGATTCTATGAAACTTTTCAAAATGCAAGTTTCGGTCAAAAAATCATGATATATTATACACTAGTTTGTACTAATTTTGGTCAAAAAATAAAATAAATCGAGGATTGTTAGAAATGCTACCAAACTTTTCATATCCATTATATTGTTACGAGGGAAGGTTATGTGGGAAGTCCTCGCAATAAATCATCTCAAAATTAGATTCTATGATTTTTTTCGAAATGCAAGTTTCTGTCAAAAATCATAGTTTATTATACACTAGGTTGTACTAGTTTAGGTCAAAAAATTAAATTAAGTAGAGGACTTATAAAATGATATGGAACTTTTCAGATCCTTTATATATGTTAAGAGAGAAGGTTATGATTTAACTCCATGTAAAAAATAATCTGAAATTTGGTTTTCATGAAACGTTTCGAAATGCAGGTTTCAGTAAAAAATCATAATATATTATACGCCAGTTTGTACTAGTTTCGGTCAAAAAATTAAAATAAATCGAGGACTGTTCGAAATGCTATCAAAATTTGCATATCCTTTATATATGTTACGAGGGAAGGTTGTGATGGAAGTCCATGCAAAAAATCATCTCAACATTAGATTCTATGAAACTTTTTAAAATGCAAGTTTCGGTCAAAAAATCATGATATATTATACACTAGTTTGTACTAATTTTGGTCAAAAAATAAAATAAATCGAGGATTGTTAGAAATGCTACCAAACTTTTCATATCCATTATATTGTTACGAGGGAAGGTTATATGGGAAGTCCTTGCAATAAATCATCTCAAAATTAGATTCTATGATTTTTTTCGAAATGCAAGTTTCTGTCAAAAATTATAGTTTATTATACACTAGGTTGTACTAGTTTAGGTCAAAAAATTAAATTAAGTTGAGGACTTATAAAATGATATGGAAATTTTCAGATCCTTTATATATGTTAAGAGAGAAGGTTATGATTTAACTCTATGTAAAAAATAATCTAAAATTTGGTTTTCATGAAACGTTTCGAAATGCAGGTTTCAGTAAAAAATCATAATATATTATACACCAGTTTGTACTAGTTTCGGTCAAAAAATTAAAATAAATCAAGGACTGTTCGAAATGCTATCAAAATTTGCATATCCTTTCTATATGTTACGAGGGAAGGTTGTGATGGAAGTCCATGCAAAAAATCATCTCAACATTAGATTCTATGAAACTTTTCAAAATGCAAGTTTCGGTCAAAAAATCATGATATATTATACACTAGTTTGTATTAATTTTGATCAAAAAATAAAATAAATCGAGGATTGTTAGAAATGCTACCAAACTTTTCATATCCATTATATTGTTACGAGGGAAGGTTATGTGGGAAGTCCTCACAATAAATCATCTGAAAATTAGATTCTATGAATTTTTTCGAAATGCAAGTTTCTGTCAAAAATCATAGTTTATTATACACTAGGTTGTACTAGTTTAGGTCAAAAAATTAAATTAAGTAGAGGACTTATAAAATGATATGGAACTTTTCAGATCCTTTATATATGTTAAGAGAGAAGGTTATGATTTAACTCCATGTAAAAAATAATCTGAAATTTGATTTTCATGAAACGTTTCGAAATGCAGGTTTCAGTAAAAAATCATAATATATTATACGCCAGTTTGTACTAGTTTCGGTCAAAAAATTAAAATAAATCGAGGACTGTTCGAAATGCTATCAAAATTTGCATATCCTTTATATATGTTACGAGGGAAGGTTGTGATGGAAGTCCAAGCAAAAAATCATCTCAACATTAGATTCTATGAAACTTTTCAAAATGCAAGTTTCGGTCAAAAAATCATGATATATTATACACTAGTTTGTACTAATTTTGGTCAAAAAATAAAATAAATCGAGGATTGTTAGAAATGCTACCAAACTTTTCATATCCATTATATTGTTACGAGGGAAGGTTATGTGGGAAGTCCTCGCAATAAATCATCTGAAAATTAGATTCTATGAATTTTTTCGAAATGCAAGTTTCTGTCAAAAATCATAGTTTATTATACACTAGGTTGTACTAGTTTAGGTCAAAAAATTAAATTAAGTAGAGGACTTATAAAATGATATGGAACTTTTCAGATCCTTTATATATGTTAAGAGAGAAGGTTATGATTTAACTCCATGTAAAAAATAATCTGAAATTTGATTTTCATGAAACGTTTCGAAATGCAGGTTTCAGTAAAAAATCATAATATATTATACGCCAGTTTGTACTAGTTTCGGTCAAAAAATTAAAATAAATCGAGGACTGTTCGAAATGCTATCAAAATTTGCATATCCTTTATATATGTTACGAGGGAAGGTTGTGATGGAAGTCCATGCAAAAAATCATCTCAACATTAGATTCTATGAAACTTTTCAAAATGCAAGTTTCGGTCAAAAAATCATGATATATTATACACTAGTTTGTACTAATTTTGGTAAAAAAATAAAATAAATCGAGGATTGTTAGAAATGCTACCAAACTTTTCATATCCATTATATTGTTACGAGGGAAGGTTATGTGGGAAGTCCTCGCAATAAATCATCTCAAAATTAGATTCTATGATTTTTTTCGAAATGCAAGTTTCTGTCAAAAATCATAGTTTATTATACACTAGGTTGTACTAGTTTAGGTCAAAAAATTAAATTAAGTAGAGGACTTATAAAATGATATGGAACTTTTCAGATCCTTTATATATGTTAAGAGAGAAGGTTATGATTTAACTCCATGTAAAAAATATTCTGAAATTTGGTTTTCATGAAACTTTTCGAATTGCAGTTTCAGTAAAAAATCATAATATATTATACACCAGTTTGTACTAGTTTCGGTCAAAAAATAAAAATAAATAGAGGACTGTTCAAAATGCTATCAAAATTTGCATATCCTTTCTATATGTTACGAGGGAAGGTTGTGATGGAAGTCCATGCAAAAAATCATTTCAACATTAGATTCTATGAAACTTTTTAAAATGCAAGTTTTGGTCAAAAAATCATGATATATTATACACTAGTTTGTACTAATTTTGATCAAAAAATAAAATAAATCGAGGATTGTTAGAAATGCTACCAAACTTTTCATATCCATTATATTGTTACGAGGGAAGGTTATGTGGGAAATCCTCGCAATAAATCATCTGAATATTAGATTCTATGAATTTTTTCGAAATGCAAGTTTCTGTCAAAAATCATAGTTTATTATACACTAGGTTGTACTAGTTTAGGTCAAAAAATTAAATTAAGTAGAGGACTTATAAAATGATATGGAACTTTTCAGATCCTTTATATATGTTAAGAGAGAAGGTTATGATTTAACTCCATGTAAAAAATAATCTGAAATTTGGTTTTCATGAAACGTTTCGAAATGCAGGTTTCAGTAAAAAATCATAATATATTATACGCCAGTTTGTACTAGTTTCGGTCAAAAAATTAAAATAAATCGAGGACTGTTCGAAATGCTATCAAAATTTGCATATCCTTTATATATGTTACGAGGGAAGGTTGTGATGGAAGTCCATGCAAAAAATCATCTCAACATTAGATTCTATGAAACTTTTTAAAATGCAAGTTTCGGTCAAAAAATCATGATATATTATACACTAGTTTGTACTAATTTTGGTCAAAAAATAAAATAAATCGAGGATTGTTAGAAATGCTACCAAACTTTTCATATCCATTATATTGTTACGAGGGAAGGTTATATGGGAAGTCCTTGCAATAAATCATCTCAAAATTAGATTCTATGATTTTTTTCGAAATGCAAGTTTCTGTCAAAAATTATAGTTTATTATACACTAGGTTGTACTAGTTTAGGTCAAAAAATTAAATTAAGTTGAGGACTTATAAAATGATATGGAAATTTTCAGATCCTTTATATATGTTAAGAGAGAAGGTTATGATTTAACTCTATGTAAAAAATAATCTAAAATTTGGTTTTCATGAAACGTTTCGAAATGCAGGTTTCAGTAAAAAATCATAATATATTATACACCAGTTTGTACTAGTTTCGGTCAAAAAATTAAAATAAATCAAGGACTGTTCGAAATGCTATCAAAATTTGCATATCCTTTCTATATGTTACGAGGGAAGGTTGTGATGGAAGTCCATGCAAAAAATCATCTCAACATTAGATTCTATGAAACTTTTCAAAATGCAAGTTTCGGTCAAAAAATCATGATATATTATACACTAGTTTGTATTAATTTTGATCAAAAAATAAAATAAATCGAGGATTGTTAGAAATGCTACCAAACTTTTCATATCCATTATATTGTTACGAGGGAAGGTTATGTGGGAAGTCCTCGCAATAAATCATCTGAAAATTAGATTCTATGAATTTTTTCGAAATGCAAGTTTCTGTCAAAAATCATAGTTTATTATACACTAGGTTGTACTAGTTTAGGTCAAAAAATTAAATTAAGTAGAGGACTTATAAAATGATATGGAACTTTTCAGATCCTTTATATATGTTAAGAGAGAAGGTTATGATTTAACTCCATGTAAAAAATAATCTGAAATTTGATTTTCATGAAACGTTTCGAAATGCAGGTTTCAGTAAAAAATCATAATATATTATACGCCAGTTTGTACTAGTTTCGGTCAAAAAATTAAAATAAATCGAGGACTGTTCGAAATGCTATCAAAATTTGCATATCCTTTATATATGTTACGAGGGAAGGTTGTGATGGAAGTCCAAGCAAAAAATCATCTCAACATTAGATTCTATGAAACTTTTCAAAATGCAAGTTTCGGTCAAAAAATCATGATATATTATACACTAGTTTGTACTAATTTTGGTCAAAAAATAAAATAAATCGAGGATTGTTAGAAATGCTACCAAACTTTTCATATCCATTATATTGTTACGAGGGAAGGTTATGTGGGAAGTCCTCGCAATAAATCATCTGAAAATTAGATTCTATGAATTTTTTCGAAATGCAAGTTTCTGTCAAAAATCATAGTTTATTATACACTAGGTTGTACTAGTTTAGGTCAAAAAATTAAATTAAGTAGAGGACTTATAAAATGATATGGAACTTTTCAGATCCTTTATATATGTTAAGAGAGAAGGTTATGATTTAACTCCATGTAAAAAATAATCTGAAATTTGATTTTCATGAAACGTTTCGAAATGCAGGTTTCAGTAAAAAATCATAATATATTATACGCCAGTTTGTACTAGTTTCGGTCAAAAAATTAAAATAAATCGAGGACTGTTCGAAATGCTATCAAAATTTGCATATCCTTTATATATGTTACGAGGGAAGGTTGTGATGGAAGTCCATGCAAAAAATCATCTCAACATTAGATTCTATGAAACTTTTCAAAATGCAAGTTTCGGTCAAAAAATCATGATATATTATACACTAGTTTGTACTAATTTTGGTAAAAAAATAAAATAAATCGAGGATTGTTAGAAATGCTACCAAACTTTTCATATCCATTATATTGTTACGAGGGAAGGTTATGTGGGAAGTCCTCGCAATAAATCATCTCAAAATTAGATTCTATGATTTTTTTCGAAATGCAAGTTTCTGTCAAAAATCATAGTTTATTATACACTAGGTTGTACTAGTTTAGGTCAAAAAATTAAATTAAGTAGAGGACTTATAAAATGATATGGAACTTTTCAGATCCTTTATATATGTTAAGAGAGAAGGTTATGATTTAACTCCATGTAAAAAATATTCTGAAATTTGGTTTTCATGAAACTTTTCGAATTGCAGTTTCAGTAAAAAATCATAATATATTATACACCAGTTTGTACTAGTTTCGGTCAAAAAATAAAAATAAATAGAGGACTGTTCAAAATGCTATCAAAATTTGCATATCCTTTCTATATGTTACGAGGGAAGGTTGTGATGGAAGTCCATGCAAAAAATCATTTCAACATTAGATTCTATGAAACTTTTTAAAATGCAAGTTTTGGTCAAAAAATCATGATATATTATACACTAGTTTGTACTAATTTTGATCAAAAAATAAAATAAATCGAGGATTGTTAGAAATGCTACCAAACTTTTCATATCCATTATATTGTTACGAGGGAAGGTTATGTGGGAAATCCTCGCAATAAATCATCTGAATATTAGATTCTATGAATTTTTTCGAAATGCAAGTTTCTGTCAAAAATCATAGTTTATTATACACTAGGTTGTACTAGTTTAGGTCAAAAAATTAAATTAAGTAGAGGACTTATAAAATGATATGGAACTTTTCAGATCCTTTATATATGTTAAGAGAGAAGGTTATGATTTAACTCCATGTAAAAAATAATCTGAAATTTGATTTTCATGAAACGTTTCGAAATGCAGGTTTCAGTAAAAAATCATAATATATTATACGCCAGTTTGTACTAGTTTCGGTCAAAAAATTAAAATAAATCGAGGACTGTTCGAAATGCTATCAAAATTTGCATATCCTTTATATATGTTACGAGGGAAGGTTGTGATGGAAGTCCATGCAAAAAATCATCTCAACATTAGATTCTATGAAACTTTTCAAAATGCAAGTTTCGGTCAAAAAATCATGATATATTATACACTAGTTTGTACTAATTTTGGTCAAAAAATAAAATAAATCGAGGATTGTTAGAAATGCTACCAAACTTTTCATATCCATTATATTGTTACGAGGGAAGGTTATGTGGGAAGTCCTCGCAATAAATCATCTCAAAATTAGATTCTATGATTTTTTTCGAAATGCAAGTTTCTGTCAAAAATCATAGTTTATTATACACTAGGTTGTACTAGTTTAGGTCAAAAAATTAAATTAAGTAGAGGACTTATAAAATGATATGGAACTTTTCAGATCCTTTATATATGTTAAGAGAGAAGGTTATGATTTAACTCCATGTAAAAAATAATCTGAAATTTGGTTTTCATGAAACGTTTCGAAATGCAGGTTTCAGTAAAAAATCATAATATATTATACGCCAGTTTGTACTAGTTTCGGTCAAAAAATTAAAATAAATCGAGGACTGTTCGAAATGCTATCAAAATTTGCATATCCTTTATATATGTTACGAGGGAAGGTTGTGATGGAAGTCCATGCAAAAAATCATCTCAACATTAGATTCTATGAAACTTTTCAAAATGCAAGTTTCGGTCAAAAAATCATGATATATTATACACTAGTTTGTACTAATTTTGGTAAAAAAATAAAATAAATCGAGGATTGTTAGAAATGCTACCAAACTTTTCATATCCATTATATTGTTACGAGGGAAGGTTATGTGGGAAGTCCTCGCAATAAATCATCTCAAAATTAGATTCTATGATTTTTTTCGAAATGCAAGTTTCTGTCAAAAATCATAGTTTATTATACACTAGGTTGTACTAGTTTAGGTCAAAAAATTAAATTAAGTAGAGGACTTATAAAATGATATGGAACTTTTCAGATCCTTTATATATGTTAAGAGAGAAGGTTATGATTTAACTCCATGTAAAAAATATTCTGAAATTTGGTTTTCATGAAACTTTTCGAATTGCAGTTTCAGTAAAAAATCATAATATATTATACACCAGTTTGTACTAGTTTCGGTCAAAAAATAAAAATAAATAGAGGACTGTTCAAAATGCTATCAAAATTTGCATATCCTTTCTATATGTTACGAGGGAAGGTTGTGATGGAAGTCCATGCAAAAAATCATTTCAACATTAGATTCTATGAAACTTTTTAAAATGCAAGTTTTGGTCAAAAAATCATGATATATTATACACTAGTTTGTACTAATTTTGATCAAAAAATAAAATAAATCGAGGATTGTTAGAAATGCTACCAAACTTTTCATATCCATTATATTGTTACGAGGGAAGGTTATGTGGGAAATCCTCGCAATAAATCATCTGAATATTAGATTCTATGAATTTTTTCGAAATGCAAGTTTCTGTCAAAAATCATAGTTTATTATACACTAGGTTGTACTAGTTTAGGTCAAAAAATTAAATTAAGTAGAGGACTTATAAAATGATATGGAACTTTTCAGATCCTTTATATATGTTAAGAGAGAAGGTTATGATTTAACTCCATGTAAAAAATAATCTGAAATTTGATTTTCATGAAACGTTTCGAAATGCAGGTTTCAGTAAAAAATCATAATATATTATACGCCAGTTTGTACTAGTTTCGGTCAAAAAATTAAAATAAATCGAGGACTGTTCGAAATGCTATCAAAATTTGCATATCCTTTATATATGTTACGAGGGAAGGTTGTGATGGAAGTCCATGCAAAAAATCATCTCAACATTAGATTCTATGAAACTTTTCAAAATGCAAGTTTCGGTCAAAAAATCATGATATATTATACACTAGTTTGTACTAATTTTGGTCAAAAAATAAAATAAATCGAGGATTGTTAGAAATGCTACCAAACTTTTCATATCCATTATATTGTTACGAGGGAAGGTTATGTGGGAAGTCCTCGCAATAAATCATCTCAAAATTAGATTCTATGATTTTTTTCGAAATGCAAGTTTCTGTCAAAAATCATAGTTTATTATACACTAGGTTGTACTAGTTTAGGTCAAAAAATTAAATTAAGTAGAGGACTTATAAAATGATATGGAACTTTTCAGATCCTTTATATATGTTAAGAGAGAAGGTTATGATTTAACTCCATGTAAAAAATAATCTGAAATTTGGTTTTCATGAAACGTTTCGAAATGCAGGTTTCAGTAAAAAATCATAATATATTATACGCCAGTTTGTACTAGTTTCGGTCAAAAAATTAAAATAAATCGAGGACTGTTCGAAATGCTATCAAAATTTGCATATCCTTTATATATGTTACGAGGGAAGGTTGTGATGGAAGTCCATGCAAAAAATCATCTCAACATTAGATTCTATGAAACTTTTCAAAATGCAAGTTTCGGTCAAAAAATCATGATATATTATACACTAGTTTGTACTAGTTTTGGTCCAAAAATAAAATAAATCGAGGATTGTTAGAAATGCTACCAAACTTTTCATATCCATTATATTGTTACGAGGGAAGGTTATATGGGAAGTCCTTGCAATAAATCATCTCAAAATTAGATTCTATGATTTTTTTCGAAATGCAAGTTTCTGTCAAAAATTATAGTTTATTATACACTAGGTTGTACTAGTTTAGGTCAAAAAATTAAATTAAGTTGAGGACTTATAAAATGATATGGAACTTTTCAGATCCTTTATATATGTTAAGAGAGAAGGTTATGATTTAACTCTATGTAAAAAATAATCTAAAATTTGGTTTTCATGAAACGTTTCGAAATGCAGGTTTCAGTAAAAAATCATAATATATTATACACCAGTTTGTACTAGTTTCGGTCAAAAAATTAAAATAAATCAAGGACTGTTCGAAATGCTATCAAAATTTGCATATCCTTTCTATATGTTACGAGGGAAGGTTGTGATGGAAGTCCATGCAAAAAATCATCTCAACATTAGATTCTATGAAACTTTTCAAAATGCAAGTTTCGGTCAAAAAATCATGATATATTATACACTAGTTTGTACTAATTTTGATCAAAAAATAAAATAAATCGAGGATTGTTAGAAATGCTACCAAACTTTTCATATCCATTATATTGTTACGAGGGAAGGTTATGTGGGAAGTCCTCGCAATAAATCATCTGAAAATTAGATTCTATGAATTTTTTCGAAATGCAAGTTTCTGTCAAAAATCATAGTTTATTATACACTAGGTTGTACTAGTTTAGGTCAAAAAATTAAATTAAGTAGAGGACTTATAAAATGATATGGAACTTTTCAGATCCTTTATATATGTTAAGAGAGAAGGTTATGATTTAACTCCATGTAAAAAATAATCTGAAATTTGATTTTCATGAAACGTTTCGAAATGCAGGTTTCAGTAAAAAATCATAATATATTATACGCCAGTTTGTACTAGTTTCGGTCAAAAAATTAAAATAAATCGAGGACTGTTCGAAATGCTATCAAAATTTGCATATCCTTTATATATGTTACGAGGGAAGGTTGTGATGGAAGTCCATGCAAAAAATCATCTCAACATTAGATTCTATGAAACTTTTCAAAATGCAAGTTTCGGTCAAAAAATCATGATATATTATACACTAGTTTGTACTAATTTTGGTCAAAAAATAAAATAAATCGAGGATTGTTAGAAATGCTACCAAACTTTTCATATCCATTATATTGTTACGAGGGAAGGTTATGTGGGAAGTCCTCGCAATAAATCATCTCAAAATTAGATTCTATGATTTTCTTCGAAATGCAAGTTTCTGTCAAAAATCATAGTTTATTATACACTAGGTTGTACTAGTTTAGGTCAAAAAATTAAATTAAGTAGAGGACTTATAAAATGATATGGAACTTTTCAGATCCTTTATATATGTTAAGAGAGAAGGTTATGATTTAACTCCATGTAAAAAATAATCTGAAATTTGGTTTTCATGAAACGTTTTGAAATGCAGGTTTCAGTAAAAAATCATAATATATTATACGCCAGTTTGTACTAGTTTCGGTCAAAAAATTAAAATAAATCGAGGACTGTTCGAAATGCTATCAAAATTTGCATATCCTTTATATATGTTACGAGGGAAGGTTGTGATGGAAGTCCATGCAAAAAATCATCTCAACATTAGATTCTATGAAACTTTTCAAAATGCAAGTTTCGGTCAAAAAATCATGATATATTATACACTAGTTTGTACTAATTTTGGTCAAAAAATAAAATAAATCGAGGATTGTTAGAAATGCTACCAAACTTTTCATATCCATTATATTGTTACGAGGGAAGGTTATATGGGAAGTCCTTGCAATAAATCATCTCAAAATTAGATTCTATGATTTTTTTCGAAATGCAAGTTTCTGTCAAAAATTATAGTTTATTATACACTAGGTTGTACTAGTTTAGGTCAAAAAATTAAATTAAGTTGAGGACTTATAAAATGATATGGAACTTTTCAGATCCTTTATATATGTTAAGAGAGAAGGTTATGATTTAACTCTATGTAAAAAATAATCTAAAATTTGGTTTTCATGAAACGTTTCGAAATGCAGGTTTCAGTAAAAAATCATAATATATTATACACCAGTTTGTACTAGTTTCGGTCAAAAAATTAAAATAAATCAAGGACTGTTCGAAATGCTATCAAAATTTGCATATCCTTTCTATATGTTACGAGGGAAGGTTGTGATGGAAGTCCATGCAAAAAATCATCTCAACATTAGATTCTATGAAACTTTTCAAAATGCAAGTTTCGGTCAAAAAATCATGATATATTATACACTAGTTTGTACTAATTTTGATCAAAAAATAAAATAAATCGAGGATTGTTAGAAATGCTACCAAACTTTTCATATCCATTATATTGTTACGAGGGAAGGTTATGTGGGAAGTCCTCGCAATAAATCATCTGAAAATTAGATTCTATGAATTTTTTCGAAATGCAAGTTTCTGTCAAAAATCATAGTTTATTATACACTAGGTTGTACTAGTTTAGGTCAAAAAATAAAATTAAGTAGAGGACTTATAAAATGATATGGAACTTTTCAGATCCTTTATATATGTTAAGAGAGAAGGTTATGATTTAACTCCATGTAAAAAATAATCTGAAATTTGATTTTCATGAAACGTTTCGAAATGCAGGTTTCAGTAAAAAATCATAATATATTATACGCCAGTTTGTACTAGTTTCGGTCAAAAAATTAAAATAAATCGAGGACTGTTCAAAATGCTATCAAAATTTGCATATCCTTTATATATGTTACGAGGGAAGGTTGTGATGGAAGTCCATGCAAAAAATCATCTCAACATTAGATTCTATGAAACTTTTCAAAATGCAAGTTTCGGTCAAAAAATCATGATATATTATACACTAGTTTGTACTAATTTTGGTCAAAAAATAAAATAAATCGAGGATTGTTAGAAATGCTACCAAACTTTTCATATCCATTATATTGTTACGAGGGAAGGTTATGTGGGAAGTCCTCGCAATAAATCATCTCAAAATTAGATTCTATGATTTTCTTCGAAATGCAAGTTTCTGTCAAAAATCATAGTTTATTATACACTAGGTTGTACTAGTTTAGGTCAAAAAATTAAATTAAGTAGAGGACTTATAAAATGATATGGAACTTTTCAGATCCTTTATATATGTTAAGAGAGAAGGTTATGATTTAACTCCATGTAAAAAATAATCTGAAATTTGGTTTTCATGAAACGTTTTGAAATGCAGGTTTCAGTAAAAAATCATAATATATTATACGCCAGTTTGTACTAGTTTCGGTCAAAAAATTAAAATAAATCGAGGACTGTTCGAAATGCTATCAAAATTTGCATATCCTTTATATATGTTACGAGGGAAGGTTGTGATGGAAGTCCATGCAAAAAATCATCTCAACATTAGATTCTATGAAACTTTTCAAAATGCAAGTTTCGGTCAAAAAATCATGATATATTATACACTAGTTTGTACTAATTTTGGTCAAAAAATAAAATAAATCGAGGATTGTTAGAAATGCTACCAAACTTTTCATATCCATTATATTGTTACGAGGGAAGGTTATATGGGAAGTCCTTGCAATAAATCATCTCAAAATTAGATTCTATGATTTTTTTCGAAATGCAAGTTTCTGTCAAAAATTATAGTTTATTATACACTAGGTTGTACTAGTTTAGGTCAAAAAATTAAATTAAGTTGAGGACTTATAAAATGATATGGAACTTTTCAGATCCTTTATATATGTTAAGAGAGAAGGTTATGATTTAACTCTATGTAAAAAATAATCTAAAATTTGGTTTTCATGAAACGTTTCGAAATGCAGGTTTCAGTAAAAAATCATAATATATTATACACCAGTTTGTACTAGTTTCGGTCAAAAAATTAAAATAAATCAAGGACTGTTCGAAATGCTATCAAAATTTGCATATCCTTTCTATATGTTACGAGGGAAGGTTGTGATGGAAGTCCATGCAAAAAATCATCTCAACATTAGATTCTATGAAACTTTTCAAAATGCAAGTTTCGGTCAAAAAATCATGATATATTATACACTAGTTTGTACTAATTTTGATCAAAAAATAAAATAAATCGAGGATTGTTAGAAATGCTACCAAACTTTTCATATCCATTATATTGTTACGAGGGAAGGTTATGTGGGAAGTCCTCGCAATAAATCATCTGAAAATTAGATTCTATGAATTTTTTCGAAATGCAAGTTTCTGTCAAAAATCATAGTTTATTATACACTAGGTTGTACTAGTTTAGGTCAAAAAATTAAATTAAGTAGAGGACTTATAAAATGATATGGAACTTTTCAGATCCTTTATATATGTTAAGAGAGAAGGTTATGATTTAACTCCATGTAAAAAATAATCTGAAATTTGATTTTCATGAAACGTTTCGAAATGCAGGTTTCAGTAAAAAATCATAATATATTATACGCCAGTTTGTACTAGTTTCGGTCAAAAAATTAAAATAAATCGAGGACTGTTCGAAATGCTATCAAAATTTGCATATCCTTTATATATGTTACGAGGGAAGGTTGTGATGGAAGTCCATGCAAAAAATCATCTCAACATTAGATTCTATGAAACTTTTCAAAATGCAAGTTTCGGTCAAAAAATCATGATATATTATACACTAGTTTGTACTAATTTTGGTCAAAAAATAAAATAAATCGAGGATTGTTAGAAATGCTACCAAACTTTTCATATCCATTATATTGTTACGAGGGAAGGTTATGTGGGAAGTCCTCGCAATAAATCATCTGAAAATTAGATTCTATGAATTTTTTCGAAATGCAAGTTTCTGTCAAAAATCATAGTTTATTATACACTAGGTTGTACTAGTTTAGGTCAAAAAATTAAATTAAGTAGAGGACTTATAAAATGATATGGAACTTTTCAGATCCTTTATATATGTTAAGAGAGAAGGTTATGATTTAACTCCATGTAAAAAATAATCTGAAATTTGATTTTCATGAAACGTTTCGAAATGCAGGTTTCAGTAAAAAATCATAATATATTATACGCCAGTTTGTACTAGTTTCGGTCAAAAAATTAAAATAAATCGAGGACTGTTCGAAATGCTATCAAAATTTGCATATCCTTTATATATGTTACGAGGGAAGGTTGTGATGGAAGTCCATGCAAAAAATCATCTCAACATTAGATTCTATGAAACTTTTCAAAATGCAAGTTTCGGTCAAAAAATCATGATATATTATACACTAGTTTGTACTAATTTTGGTCAAAAAATAAAATAAATCGAGGATTGTTAGAAATGCTACCAAACTTTTCATATCCATTATATTGTTACGAGGGAAGGTTATGTGGGAAGTCCTCGCAATAAATCATCTCAAAATTAGATTCTATGATTTTTTTCGAAATGCAAGTTTCTGTCAAAAATCATAGTTTATTATACACTAGGTTGTACTAGTTTAGGTCAAAAAATTAAATTAAGTAGAGGACTTATAAAATGATATGGAACTTTTCAGATCCTTTATATATGTTAAGAGAGAAGGTTATGATTTAACTCCATGTAAAAAATAATCTGAAATTTGGTTTTCATGAAACGTTTCGAAATGCAGGTTTCAGTAAAAAATCATAATATATTATACGCCAGTTTGTACTAGTTTCGGTCAAAAAATTAAAATAAATCGAGGACTGTTCGAAATGCTATCAAAATTTGCATATCCTTTATATATGTTACGAGGGAAGGTTGTGATGGAAGTCCATGCAAAAAATCATCTCAACATTAGATTCTATGAAACTTTTCAAAATGCAAGTTTCGGTCAAAAAATCATGATATATTATACACTAGTTTGTACTAATTTTGGTCAAAAAATAAAATAAATCGAGGATTGTTAGAAATGCTACCAAACTTTTCATATCCATTATATTGTTACGAGGGAAGGTTATGTGGGAAGTCCTCGCAATAAATCATCTCAAAATTAGATTCTATGATTTTTTTCGAAATGCAAGTTTCTGTCAAAAATCATAGTTTATTATACACTAGGTTGTACTAGTTTAGGTCAAAAAATTAAATTAAGTAGAGGACTTATAAAATGATATGGAACTTTTCAGATCCTTTATATATGTTAAGAGAGAAGGTTATGATTTAACTCCATGTAAAAAATAATCTGAAATTTGGTTTTCATGAAACGTTTCGAAATGCAGGTTTCAGTAAAAAATCATAATATATTATACGCCAGTTTGTACTAGTTTCGGTCAAAAAATTAAAATAAATCGAGGACTGTTCGAAATGCTATCAAAATTTGCATATCCTTTATATATGTTACGAGGGAAGGTTGTGATGGAAGTCCATGCAAAAAATCATCTCAACATTAGATTCTATGAAACTTTTCAAAATGCAAGTTTCGGTCAAAAAATCATGATATATTATACACTAGTTTGTACTAATTTTGGTCAAAAAATAAAATAAATCGAGGATTGTTAGAAATGCTACCAAACTTTTCATATCCATTATATTGTTACGAGGGAAGGTTATGTGGGAAGTCCTCGCAATAAATCATCTGAAAATTAGATTCTATGAATTTTTTCGAAATGCAAGTTTCTGTCAAAAATCATAGTTTATTATACACTAGGTTGTACTAGTTTAGGTCAAAAAATTAAATTAAGTTGAGGACTTATAAAATGATATGGAACTTTTCAGATCCTTTATATATGTTAAGAGAGAAGGTTATGATTTAACTCCATGTAAAAAATAATCTGAAATTTGATTTTCATGAAACGTTTCGAAATGCAGGTTTCAGTAAAAAATCATAATATATTATACGCCAGTTTGTACTAGTTTCGGTCAAAAAATTAAAATAAATCAAGGACTGTTCGAAATGCTATCAAAATTTGCATATCCTTTATATATGTTACGAGGGAAGGTTGTGATGGAAGTCCATGCAAAAAATCATCTCAACATTAGATTCTATGAAACTTTTCAAAATGCAAGTTTCGGTCAAAAAATCATGATATATTATACACTAGTTTGTACTAATTTTGATCAAAAAATAAAATAAATCGAGGATTGTTAGAAATGCTACCAAACTTTTCATATCCATTATATTGTTACGAGGGAAGGTTATGTGGGAAGTCCTCGCAATAAATCATCTGAAAATTAGATTCTATGAATTTTTTCGAAATGCAAGTTTCTGTCAAAAATCATAGTTTATTATACACTAGGTTGTACTAGTTTAGGTCAAAAAATTAAATTAAGTAGAGGACTTATAAAATGATATGGAACTTTTCAGATCCTTTATATATGTTAAGAGAGAAGGTTATGATTTAACTCCATGTAAAAAATAATCTGAAATTTGATTTTCATGAAACGTTTCGAAATGCAGGTTTCAGTAAAAAATCATAATATATTATACGCCAGTTTGTACTAGTTTCGGTCAAAAAATTAAAATAAATCGAGGACTGTTCGAAATGCTATCAAAATTTGCATATCCTTTATATATGTTACGAGGGAAGGTTGTGATGGAAGTCCATGCAAAAAATCATCTCAACATTAGATTCTATGAAACTTTTCAAAATGCAAGTTTCGGTCAAAAAATCATGATATATTATACACTAGTTTGTACTAATTTTGGTCAAAAAATAAAATAAATCGAGGATTGTTAGAAATGCTACCAAACTTTTCATATCCATTATATTGTTACGAGGGAAGGTTATGTGGGAAGTCCTCGCAATAAATCATCTCAAAATTAGATTCTATGATTTTTTTCGAAATGCAAGTTTCTGTCAAAAATCATAGTTTATTATACACTAGGTTGTACTAGTTTAGGTCAAAAAATTAAATTAAGTAGAGGACTTATAAAATGATATGGAACTTTTCAGATCCTTTATATATGTTAAGAGAGAAGGTTATGATTTAACTCCATGTAAAAAATAATCTGAAATTTGGTTTTCATGAAACGTTTCGAAATGCAGGTTTCAGTAAAAAATCATAATATATTATACGCCAGTTTGTACTAGTTTCGGTCAAAAAATTAAAATAAATCGAGGACTGTTCGAAATGCTATCAAAATTTGCATATCCTTTATATATGTTACGAGGGAAGGTTGTGATGGAAGTCCATGCAAAAAATCATCTCAACATTAGATTCTATGAAACTTTTCAAAATGCAAGTTTCGGTCAAAAAATCATGATATATTATACACTAGTTTGTACTAATTTTGGTCAAAAAATAAAATAAATCGAGGATTGTTAGAAATGCTACCAAACTTTTCATATCCATTATATTGTTACGAGGGAAGGTTATATGGGAAGTCCTTGCAATAAATCATCTCAAAATTAGATTCTATGATTTTTTTCGAAATGCAAGTTTCTGTCAAAAATTATAGTTTATTATACACTAGGTTGTACTAGTTTAGGTCAAAAAATTAAATTAAGTTGAGGACTTATAAAATGATATGGAACTTTTCAGATCCTTTATATATGTTAAGAGAGAAGGTTATGATTTAACTCTATGTAAAAAATAATCTAAAATTTGGTTTTAATGAAACGTTTCGAAATGCAGGTTTCAGTAAAAAATCATAATATATTATACACCAGTTTGTACTAGTTTCGGTCAAAAAATTAAAATAAATCAAGGACTGTTCGAAATGCTATCAAAATTTGCATATCCTTTCTATATGTTACGAGGGAAGGTTGTGATGGAAGTCCATGCAAAAAATCATCTCAACATTAGATTCTATGAAACTTTTCAAAATGCAAGTTTCGGTCAAAAAATCATGATATATTATACACTAGTTTGTACTAATTTTGATAAAAAAATAAAATAAATCGAGGATTGTTAGAAATGCTACCAAACTTTTCATATCCATTATATTGTTACGAGGGAAGGTTATGTGGGAAGTCCTCGCAATAAATCATCTCAAAATTAGATTCTATGATTTTTTTCGAAATGCAAGTTTCTGTCAAAAATCATAGATTATTATACACTAGGTTGTACTAGTTTAGGTCAAAAAATTAAATTAAGTAGAGGACTTATAAAATGATATGGAACTTTTCGGATCCTTTATATATGTTAAGAGAGAAGGTTATGATTTAACTCCATGTAAAAAATAATCTGAAATTTGGTTTTCATGAAACGTTTCGAAATGCAGGTTTCAGTAAAAAATCATAATATATTATACACCAGTTTGTACTAGTTTCGGTCAAAAAATTAAAATAAATCAAGGACTGTTCGAAATGCTATCAAAATTTGCATATCCTTTCTATATGTTACGAGAGAAGGTTGTGATGGAAGTCCATGCAAAAAATCATCTCAACATTAGATTCTATGAAACTTTTCAAAATGCAAGTTTCGGTCAAAAAATCATGATATATTATACACTAGTTTGTACCAATTTTGATCAAAAAATAAAATAAATCGAGGATTGTTAGAAATGCTACCAAACTTTTCATATCTATTATATTGTTACGAGGGAAGGTTATGTGGGAAGTCCTCGCAATAAATCATCTCAAAATTGGATTCTATGATTTTTTTCGAAATGCAAGTTTCTGTGAAAAATCATAGTTTATTATACACTAGGTTGTACTAGTTTAGGTCAAAAAATTAAATTAAGTAGAGGACTTATAAAATGATATGGAACTTTTCAGATCCTTTATATATGTTAAGAGAGAAGGTTATGATTTAACTCCATGTAAAAATTAATCTGAAATTTGGTTTTCATGAAACGTTTTGAAATGCAGGTTTCAGTAAAAAATCATAATATATTATACACCAGTTTGTACTAGTTTCGGTCAAAAAATTAAAATAAATCGAGGAATGTTCGAAATGCTATCAAAATTTGCATATCCTTTATATATGTTACGAGGGAAGGTTGTGATGGAAGTCCATGCTAAAAATCATCTCAACATTAGATTCTATGAAACTTTTCAAAATGCAAGTTTCGGTCAAAAAATCATGATATATTATACACTAGTTTGTAATAATTTTGATCAAAAAATAAATTAAATCGAGGATTGTTAGAAATGCTACCAAACTTTTCATATCCATTATATTGTTACGAGGGAAGGTTATGTGGGAAGTCCTTGCAATAAATCATCTCAAAATTAGATTCTTTGATTTTTTTCGAAATGCAAGTTTCTGTCAAAAATCATAGTTTATTATACACTAGGTTGTACTAGTTTAGGTCAAAAAATTAAATTAAGTTGAGGACTTATAAAATGATATGGAACTTCTCAGATCCTTTATATATGTTAAGAGAGAAGGTTATGATTTAACTCCATGTAAAAAATAATCTAAAATTTGGTTTTCACGAAACGTTTCGAAATGCAGGTTTCAGTAAAAAATCATAATATATTATACACCAGTTTGTACTAGTTTCGGTCAAAAAATTAAAATAAATCGAGGACTGTTCGAAATGCTATCAAAATTTGCATATCCTTTATATATGTTACGAGGGAAGGTTGTGATGGAAGTCCATGCAAAAAATCATCTCAACATTAGATTCTATGAAACTTTTCAAAATGCAAGTTTCGGTCAAAAAATCATGATATATTATACACTAGTTTGTACTAATTTTGGTCAAAAAATAAAATAAATCGAGGATTGTTAGAAATGCTACCAAACTTTTCATATCCATTATATTGTTACGAGGGAAGGTTATATGGGAAGTCCTTGCAATAAATCATCTCAAAATTAGATTCTATGATTTTTTTCGAAATGCAAGTTTCTGTCAAAAATTATAGTTTATTATACACTAGGTTGTACTAGTTTAGGTCAAAAAATTAAATTAAGTTGAGGACTTATAAAATGATATGGAACTTTTCAGATCCTTTATATATGTTAAGAGAGAAGGTTATGATTTAACTCTATGTAAAAAATAATCTAAAATTTGGTTTTAATGAAACGTTTCGAAATGCAGGTTTCAGTAAAAAATCATAATATATTATACACCAGTTTGTACTAGTTTCGGTCAAAAAATTAAAATAAATCAAGGACTGTTCGAAATGCTATCAAAATTTGCATATCCTTTCTATATGTTACGAGGGAAGGTTGTGATGGAAGTCCATGCAAAAAATCATCTCAACATTAGATTCTATGAAACTTTTCAAAATGCAAGTTTCGGTCAAAAAATCATGATATATTATACACTAGTTTGTACTAATTTTGATAAAAAAATAAAATAAATCGAGGATTGTTAGAAATGCTACCAAACTTTTCATATCCATTATATTGTTACGAGGGAAGGTTATGTGGGAAGTCCTCGCAATAAATCATCTCAAAATTAGATTCTATGATTTTTTTCGAAATGCAAGTTTCTGTCAAAAATCATAGATTATTATACACTAGGTTGTACTAGTTTAGGTCAAAAAATTAAATTAAGTAGAGGACTTATAAAATGATATGGAACTTTTCGGATCCTTTATATATGTTAAGAGAGAAGGTTATGATTTAACTCCATGTAAAAAATAATCTGAAATTTGGTTTTCATGAAACGTTTCGAAATGCAGGTTTCAGTAAAAAATCATAATATATTATACACCAGTTTGTACTAGTTTCGGTCAAAAAATTAAAATAAATCAAGGACTGTTCGAAATGCTATCAAAATTTGCATATCCTTTCTATATGTTACGAGAGAAGGTTGTGATGGAAGTCCATGCAAAAAATCATCTCAACATTAGATTCTATGAAACTTTTCAAAATGCAAGTTTCGGTCAAAAAATCATGATATATTATACACTAGTTTGTACCAATTTTGATCAAAAAATAAAATAAATCGAGGATTGTTAGAAATGCTACCAAACTTTTCATATCTATTATATTGTTACGAGGGAAGGTTATGTGGGAAGTCCTCGCAATAAATCATCTCAAAATTGGATTCTATGATTTTTTTCGAAATGCAAGTTTCTGTCAAAAATCATAGTTTATTATACACTAGGTTGTACTAGTTTAGGTCAAAAAATTAAATTAAGTAGAGGACTTATAAAATGATATGGAACTTTTCAAATCCTTTATATATGTTAAGAGAGAAGGTTATGATTTAACTCCATGTAAAAATTAATCTGAAATTTGGTTTTCATGAAACGTTTCGAAATGCAGGTTTCAGTAAAAAATCATAATATATTATACACCAGTTTGTACTAGTTTCGGTCAAAAAATTAAAATAAATCGAGGAATGTTCGAAATGCTATCAAAATTTGCATATCCTTTCTATATGTTACGAGGGAAGGTTGTGATGGAAGTCCATGCAAAAAATCATCTCAACATTAGATTCTATGAAACTTTTCAAAATGCAAGTTTCGATCAAAAAATCATGATATATTATACACTAGTTTGTACTAATTTTGATCAAAAAATAAAATAAATCGAGGATTGTTAGAAATGCTACCAAACTTTTCATATCCATTATATTGTTACGAGGAAAGGTTATGTAGGAAGTCCTTGCAATAAATCATCTCAAAATTAGATTCTATGATTTTTTTCGAAATGCAAGTTTCTGTCAAAAATTATAGTTTATTATACACTAGGTTGTACTAGTTTAGGTCAAAAAATTAAATTAAGTTGAGGACTTATAAAATGATATGGAACTTTTCAGATCCTTTATATATGTTAAGAGAGAAGGTTATGATTTAACTCCATGTAAAAAATAATCTAAAATTTGGTTTTCATGAAACGTTTCGAAATGCAGGTTTCAGTAAAAAATCATAATATATTATACACCAGTTTGTACTAGTTTCGGTCAAAAAATTAAAATAAATCGAGGACTGTTCAAAATGCTATCAAAATTTGCATATCCTTTCTATATGTTACGAGGGAAGGTTGTGATGGAAGTCCATGCAAAAAATCATCTCAACATTAGATTCTATGAAACTTTTCAAAATGCAAGTTTCGGTCAAAAAATCATGATATATTATACACTAGTTTGTACTAATTTTGATCAAAAAATAAAATAAATCGAGGATTGTTAGAAATGCTACCAAACTTTTCATATCCATTATATTGTTACGAGGGAAGGTTATGTGGATAGTCCTCGCAATAAATCATCTCAAAATTAGATTCTATGATTTTTTTCGAAATGCAAGTTTCTGTCAAAAATCATAGTTTATTATACACTAGGTTGTACTAGTTTAGGTCAAAAAATTAAATTTAGTAGTGGACTTATAAAATGATATGGAACTTTTCAAATCCTTTATATATGGTAAGAGAGAAGGTTATGATTTAACTCCATGTAAAAAATAATCTGAAATTTGGTTTTCATGAAACGTTTCGAAATGCAGGTTTCAGTAAAAAATCATAATATATTATACACCAGTTTGTACTAGTTTCGGTCAAAAAATTAAAATAAATCGAGGACTGTTCGAAATGCTATCAAAATTTGCATATCCTTTCTATATGTTACGAGGGAAGGTTGTGATGGAAGTCCATGCAAAAAATCATCTCAACATTAGATTCTATGAAACTTTTAAAAATGCAAGTTTCGGTCAAAAAATCATGATATATTATACACTAGTTTGTACTAATTTTGATCAAAAAATAAAATAAATCGAGGATTGTTAGAAATGCTACCAAACTATTCATATCCATTATATTGTTACGAGGAAAGGTTATGTAGGAAGTCCTTGCAATAAATCATCTCAAAATTAGATTCTATGATTTTTTTCGAAATGCAAGTTTCTGTCAAAAATTATAGTTTATTATACACTAGGTTGTACTAGTTTAGGTCAAAAAATTAAATTAAGTTGAGGACTTATAAAATGATATGGAACTTTTCAGATCCTTTATATATGTTAAGAGAGAAGGTTATGATTTAACTCCATGTAAAAAATAATCTAAAATTTGGTTTTCATGAAACGTTTCGAAATGCAGGTTTCAGTAAAAAATCATAATATATTATACACCAGTTTGTACTAGTTTCGGTCAAAAAATTAAAATAAATCGAGGACTGTTCGAAATGCTATCAAAATTTGCATATCCTTTCTATATGTTACGAGGGAAGGTTGTGATGGAAGTCCATGCAAAAAATCATCTCAACATTAGATTCTATGAAACTTTTCAAAATGCAAGTTTCGGTCAAAAAATCATGATATATTATACACTAGTTTGTACTAATTTTGATCAAAAAATAAAATAAATCGAGGATTGTTAGAAATGCTACCAAACTTTTCATATCCATTATATTGTTACGAGGGAAGGTTATGTGGGAAGTCCTCGCAATAAATCATCTCAAAATTAGATTCTATGATTTTTTTCGAAATGCAAGTTTCTGTCAAAAATCATAGTTTATTATACACTAGGTTGTACTAGTTTAGGTCAAAAAATTAAATTAAGTAGAGGACTTATAAAATGATATGGAACTTTTCAAATCCTTTATATATGTTAAGAGAGAAGGTTATGATTTAACTGCATGTAAAAAATAATCTGAAATTTGGTTTTCATGAAACGTTTCGAAATGCAGGTTTCAGTAAAAAATCATAATATATTATACACCAGTTTGTACTAGTTTCGGTCAAAAAATTAAAATAAATCGAGGACTGTTCGAAATGCTATCAAAATTTGCATATCCTTTCTATATGTTACGAGGGAAGGTTGTGATGGAAGTCCATGCAAAAAATCATCTCAACATTAGATTCTATGAAACTTTTCAAAATGCAAGTTTCGGTCAAAAAATCATGATATATTATACACTAGTTTGTACTAATTTTGATCAAAAAATAAAATAAATCGAGGATTGTTAGAAATGCTACCAAACTTTTCATATCCATTATATTGTTACGAGGAAAGGTTATGTAGGAAGTCCTTGCAATAAATCATCTCAAAATTAGATTCTATGATTTTTTTCGAAATGCAAGTTTCTGTCAAAAATTATAGTTTATTATACACTAGGTTGTACTAGTTTAGGTCAAAAAATTAAATTAAGTTGAGGACTTATAAAATGATATGGAACTTTTCAGATCCTTTATATATGTTAAGAGAGAAGGTTATGATTTAACTCCATGTAAAAAATAATCTAAAATTTGGTTTTCATGAAACGTTTCGAAATGCAGGTTTCAGTAAAAAATCATAATATATTATACACCAGTTTGTACTAGTTTCGGTCAAAAAATTAAAATAAATCGAGGACTGTTCAAAATGCTATCAAAATTTGCATATCCTTTCTATATGTTACGAGGGAAGGTTGTGATGGAAGTCCATGCAAAAAATCATCTCAACATTAGATTCTATGAAACTTTTCAAAATGCAAGTTTCGGTCAAAAAATCATGATATATTATACACTAGTTTGTACTAATTTTGATCAAAAAATAAAATAAATCGAGGATTGTTAGAAATGCTACCAAACTTTTCATATCCATTATATTGTTACGAGGGAAGGTTATGTGGATAGTCCTCGCAATAAATCATCTCAAAATTAGATTCTATGATTTTTTTCGAAATGCAAGTTTCTGTCAAAAATCATAGTTTATTATACACTAGGTTGTACTAGTTTAGGTCAAAAAATTAAATTTAGTAGTGGACTTATAAAATGATATGGAACTTTTCAAATCCTTTATATATGGTAAGAGAGAAGGTTATGATTTAACTCCATGTAAAAAATAATCTGAAATTTGGTTTTCATGAAACGTTTCGAAATGCAGGTTTCAGTAAAAAATCATAATATATTATACACCAGTTTGTACTAGTTTCGGTCAAAAAATTAAAATAAATCGAGGACTGTTCGAAATGCTATCAAAATTTGCATATCCTTTCTATATGTTACGAGGGAAGGTTGTGATGGAAGTCCATGCAAAAAATCATCTCAACATTAGATTCTATGAAACTTTTCAAAATGCAAGTTTCGGTCAAAAAATCATGATATATTATACACTAGTTTGTACTAATTTTGATCAAAAAATAAAATAAATCGAGGATTGTTAGAAATGCTACCAAACTATTCATATCCATTATATTGTTACGAGGAAAGGTTATGTAGGAAGTCCTTGCAATAAATCATCTCAAAATTAGATTCTATGATTTTTTTCGAAATGCAAGTTTCTGTCAAAAATTATAGTTTATTATACACTAGGTTGTACTAGTTTAGGTCAAAAAATTAAATTAAGTTGAGGACTTATAAAATGATATGGAACTTTTCAGATCCTTTATATATGTTAAGAGAGAAGGTTATGATTTAACTCCATGTAAAAAATAATCTAAAATTTGGTTTTCATGAAACGTTTCGAAATGCAGGTTTCAGTAAAAAATCATAATATATTATACACCAGTTTGTACTAGTTTCGGTCAAAAAATTAAAATAAATCGAGGACTGTTCAAAATGCTATCAAAATTTGCATATCCTTTCTATATGTTACGAGGGAAGGTTGTGATGGAAGTCCATGCAAAAAATCATCTCAACATTAGATTCTATGAAACTTTTCAAAATGCAAGTTTCGGTCAAAAAATCATGATATATTATACACTAGTTTGTACTAATTTTGATCAAAAAATAAAATAAATCGAGGATTGTTAGAAATGCTACCAAACTTTTCATATCCATTATATTGTTACGAGGGAAGGTTATGTGGATAGTCCTCGCAATAAATCATCTCAAAATTAGATTCTATGATTTTTTTCGAAATGCAAGTTTCTGTCAAAAATCATAGTTTATTATACACTAGGTTGTACTAGTTTAGGTCAAAAAATTAAATTTAGTAGTGGACTTATAAAATGATATGGAACTTTTCAAATCCTTTATATATGGTAAGAGAGAAGGTTATGATTTAACTCCATGTAAAAAATAATCTGAAATTTGGTTTTCATGAAACGTTTCGAAATGCAGGTTTCAGTAAAAAATCATAATATATTATACACCAGTTTGTACTAGTTTCGGTCAAAAAATTAAAATAAATCGAGGACTGTTCGAAATGCTATCAAAATTTGCATATCCTTTCTATATGTTACGAGGGAAGGTTGTGATGGAAGTCCATGCAAAAAATCATCTCAACATTAGATTCTATGAAACTTTTCAAAATGCAAGTTTCGGTCAAAAAATCATGATATATTATACACTAGTTTGTACTAATTTTGATCAAAAAATAAAATAAATCGAGGATTGTTAGAAATGCTACCAAACTATTCATATCCATTATATTGTTACGAGGAAAGGTTATGTAGGAAGTCCTTGCAATAAATCATCTCAAAATTAGATTCTATGATTTTTTTCGAAATGCAAGTTTCTGTCAAAAATTATAGTTTATTATACACTAGGTTGTACTAGTTTAGGTCAAAAAATTAAATTAAGTTGAGGACTTATAAAATGATATGGAACTTTTCAGATCCTTTATATATGTTAAGAGAGAAGGTTATGATTTAACTCCATGTAAAAAATAATCTAAAATTTGGTTTTCATGAAACGTTTCGAAATGCAGGTTTCAGTAAAAAATCATAATATATTATACACCAGTTTGTACTAGTTTCGGTCAAAAAATTAAAATAAATCGAGGACTGTTCAAAATGCTATCAAAATTTGCATATCCTTTCTATATGTTACGAGGGAAGGTTGTGATGGAAGTCCATGCAAAAAATCATCTCAACATTAGATTCTATGAAACTTTTCAAAATGCAAGTTTCGGTCAAAAAATCATGATATATTATACACTAGTTTGTACTAATTTTGATCAAAAAATAAAATAAATCGAGGATTGTTAGAAATGCTACCAAACTTTTCATATCCATTATATTGTTACGAGGGAAGGTTATGTGGGAAGTCCTCGCAATAAATCATCTCAAAATTAGATTCTATGATTTTTTTCGAAATGCAAGTTTCTGTCAAAAATCATAGTTTATTATACACTAGGTTGTACTAGTTTAGGTCAAAAAATTAAATTTAGTAGTGGACTTATAAAATGATATGGAACTTTTCAAATCCTTTATATATGGTAAGAGAGAAGGTTATGATTTAACTCCATGTAAAAAATAATCTGAAATTTGGTTTTCATGAAACGTTTCGAAATGCAGGTTTCAGTAAAAAATCATAATATATTATACACCAGTTTGTACTAGTTTCGGTCAAAAAATTAAAATAAATCGAGGACTGTTCGAAATGCTATCAAAATTTGCATATCCTTTCTATATGTTACGAGGGAAGGTTGTGATGGAAGTCCATGCAAAAAATCATCTCAACATTAGATTCTATGAAACTTTTCAAAATGCAAGTTTCGGTCAAAAAATCATGATATATTATACACTAGTTTGTACTAATTTTGATCAAAAAATAAAATAAATCGAGGATTGTTAGAAATGCTACCAAACTTTTCATATCCATTATATTGTTACGAGGAAAGGTTATGTGGGAAGTCCTTGCAATAAATCATCTCAAAATTAGATTCTATGATTTTTTTCGAAATGCATGTTTCTGTCAAAAATTATAGTTTATTATACACTAGGTTGTACTAGTTTAGGTCAAAAAATTAAATTAAGTTGAGGACTTATAAAATGATATGGAACTTTTCAGATCCTTTATATATGTTAAGAGAGAAGGTTATGATTTAACTCCATGTAAAAAATAATCTAAAATTTGGTTTTCATGAAACGTTTCGAAATGCAGGTTTCAGTAAAAAATCATAATATATTATACACCAGTTTGTACTAGTTTCGGTCAAAAAATTAAAATAAATCGAGGACTGTTCAAAATGCTATCAAAATTTGCATATCCTTTCTATATGTTACGAGGGAAGGTTGTGATGGAAGTCCATGCAAAAAATCATCTCAACATTAGATTCTATGAAACTTTTCAAAATGCAAGTTTCGGTCAAAAAATCACGATATATTATACACTAGTTTGTACTAATTTTGATCAAAAAATAAAATAAATCGAGGATTGTTAGAAATGCTACCAAACTTTTCATATCCATTATATTGTTACGAGGGAAGGTTATGTGGGAAGTCCTCGCAATAAATCATCTCAAAATTAGATTCTATGATTTTTTTCGAAATGCAAGTTTCTGTCAAAAATCATAGTTTATTATACACTAGGTTGTACTAGTTTAGGTCAAAAAATTAAATTAAGTAGTGGACTTATAAAATGATATGGAACTTTTCAAATCCTTTATATATGGTAAGAGAGAAGGTTATGATTTAACTCCATGTAAAAAATAATCTGAAATTTGGTTTTCATGAAACGTTTCGAAATACAGGTTTCAGTAAAAAATCATAATATATTATACACCAGTTTGTACTAGTTTCGGTCAAAAAATTAAAATAAATCGAGGACTGTTCGAAATGCTATCAAAATTTGCATATCCTTTCTATATGTTACGAGGGAAGGTTGTGATGGAAGTCCATGCAAAAAATCATCTCAACATTAGATTCTATGAAACTTTTCAAAATGCAAGTTTCGGTCAAAAAATCATGATATATTATACACTAGTTTGTACTAATTTTGATCAAAAAATAAAATAAATCGAGGATTGTTAGAAATGCTACCAAACTTTTCATATCCATTATATTGTTACGAGGGAAGGTTATGTGAGAAGTCCTCGCAATAAATCATCTCAAAATTAGATTCTATGATTTTTTTCGAAATGCAAGTTTCTGTCAAAAATCATAGTTTATTATACACTAGGTTGTACTAATTTAGGTCAAAAAATTAAATTAAGTAGAGGACTTATAATATGATATGGAACTTTTCAGATCCTTTATATATGTTAAGAGAGAAGGTTATGATTTAACTCCATGTAAAAAATAATCTGAAATTTGGTTTTCATGAAACGTTTCGAAATGCAGGTTTCAGTAAAAAATCATAATATATTATACACCAGTTTGTACTAGTTTCGGTCAAAAAACTAAAATAAATCGAGGACTGTTCGAAATGCTATAAAAATTTGCATATCCTTTATATATGTTACGAGGGAAGGTTGTGATGGAAGTCCATGCAAACAATCATCTCAACATTAGATTCTATGAAACTTTTCAAAATGCAAGTTTCAGTCAAAAAATCATGATATATTATACACTAGTTTGTACTAATTTTTGTCAAAAAATAAAATAAATCGAGGATTGTTAGAAATGCTACCAAACTTTTCATATCCATTATATTGTTACGAGGGAAGGTTATGTGGGAAGTCCTTGCAATAAATCATCTCAAAATTAGATTCTATGATTTTTTTCGAAATGCAAGTTTCTGTCAAAAATTATAGTTTATTATACACTAGGTTGTACTAGTTTAGGTCAAAAAATTAAATTAAGTTGAGGACTTATAAAATGATATGGAACGTTTCAGATCCTTTATATATGTTAAGAGAGAAGGTTATGATTTAACTCCATGTAAAAAATACTCTAAAATTTGGTTTTCATGAAACGTTTCGAAATGCAGGTTTCAGTAAAAAATCATAATATATTATACACCAGTTTGTACTAGTTTCGGTCAAAAAATTAAAATAAATCGAGGACTGTTCGAAATGCTATCAAAATTTGCATATCCTTTCTATATGTTAAGAGGGAAGGTTGTGATGGAAGTCCATGCAAAAAATCATCTCAACATTAGATTCTATGAAACTTTTAAAAATGCAAGTTTCGGTCAAAAAATCATGATATATTATACACTAGTTTGTACTAATTTTGATCAAAAAATAAAATAAATCGAGGATTGTTAGAAATGCTACCAAACTTTTCATATCCATTATATTGTTACGAGGGAAGGTTATGTGGGAAGTCCTCGCAATAAATCATCTCAAAATTAGATTCTATGATTTTTTTCGAAATGCAAGTTTCTGTCAAAAATCATAGTTTATTATACACTAGGTTGTACTAGTTTAGGTCAAAAAATTAAATTAAGTAGAGGACTTATAAAATGATATGGAACTTTTCAGATCCTTTATATATGTTAAGAGAGAAGGTTATGATTTAACTCCATGTAAAAAATAATCTGAATTTTGGTTTTCATGAAACGTTTCGAAATGCAGGTTTCAGTAAAAAATCATAATATATTATACACCAGTTTGTACTAGTTTCGGTCAAAAAATTAAAATAAATCGAGGACTGTTCGAAATGCTATAAAAATTTGCATATCCTTTCTATATGTTACGAGGGAAGGTTGTGATGGAAGTCCATGCAAAAAATCATCTCAACATTAGATTCTATGAAACTTTTCAAAATGCAAGTTTCGGTCAAAAAATCATGATATATTATACACTAGTTTGTACTAATTTTGATCAAAAAATAAAATAAATCGAGGATTGTTAGAAATGCTACCAAACTTTTCATATCCATTATATTGTTACGAGGGAAGGTTATGTGGGAAGTCCTCGCAATAAATCATCTCAAAATTAGATTCTATGATTTTTTTCGAAATGCAAGTTTCTGTCAAAAATCATAGTTTATTATACACTAGGTTGTACTAATTTAGGTCAAAAAATTAAATTAAGTAGAGGACTTATAAAATGATATGGAACTTTTCAGATCCTTTATATATGTTAAGAGAGAAGGTTATGATTTAACTCCATGTAAAAAATAATCTGAAATTTGGTTTTCATGAAACGTTTCGAAATGCAGGTTTCAGTAAAAAATCATAATATATTATACACCAGTTTGTACTAGTTTCGGTCAAAAAATTAAAATAAATCGAGGACTGTTCGAAATGCTATCAAAATTTGCATATCCTTTCTATATGTTACGAGAGAAGGTTGTGATGGAAGTCCATGCAAAAAATCATCTCAACATTAGATTCTATGAAACTTTTCAAAATGCAAGTTTCGGTCAAAAAATCATGATATATTATACACTAGTTTGTACTAATTTTGATCAAAAAATTAAATAAATCGAGGATTGTTAGAAATGCTACCAAACTTTTCATATCCATTATATTGTTACGAGGGAAGGTTATGTGGGAAGTCCTCGCAATAAATCATCTCAAAATTGGATTCTATGATATTTTTCGAAATGCAAGTTTCTGTCAAAAATCATAGTTTATTATACACTAGGTTGTACTAGTTTAGGTCAAAAAATTAAATTAAGTAGAGGACTTATAAAATGATATGGAACTTTTCAGATCCTTTATATATGTTAAGAGAGAAGGTTATGATTTAACTCCATGTAAAAAATAATCTGAAATTTGGTTTTCATGAAACGTTTCGAAATGCAGGTTTCTGTAAAAAATCATAATATATTATACACCAGTTTGTACTAGTTTCGGTCAAAAAATTAAAATAAATCGAGCACTGTTCGAAATGCTATCAAAATTTGCATATCCTTTATATATGTTACGAGGGAAGGTTGTGATGGAAGTCCATGCAAAAATTCATCTCAACATTAGATTCTATGAAACTTTTCAAAATGCAAGATTCGGTCAAAAAATCATGATATATTATACACTAGTTTGTACTAATTTTGATCAAAAAATAAAATAAATCGAGGATTGTTAGAAATGCTACCAAACTTTTCATATCCATTATATTGTTACGAGGGAAGGTTATGTGGGAAGTCCTCGCAATAAATCATCTCAAAATTAGATTCTATGATTTTTTTCGAAATGCAAGTTTCTGTTAAAAATCATAGTTTATTATACACTAGGTTGTACTAATTTAGGTCAAAAAATTAAATAAAGTTAAGGACTTATAAAATGATATGGAACTTTTCAGATCCTTTATATATGTTAAGAGAGAAGGTTATGATTTAACTCCATGTAAAAAATAATCTGAAATTTGGTTTTCATGAAACGTTTCGAAATGCAGGTTTCTGTAAAAAATCATAATATATTATACACCAGTTTGTACTAGTTTCGGTCAAAAAATTAAAATAAATCGAGCACTGTTCGAAATGCTATCAAAATTTGCATATCCTTTATATATGTTACGAGGGAAGGTTGTGATGGAAGTCCATGCAAAAATTCATCTCAACATTAGATTCTATGAAACTTTTCAAAATGCAAGTTTCGGTCAAAAAATCATGATATATTCTACACTAGTTTGTACTAATTTTGGTCAAAAAATAAAATAAATCGAGGATTGTTAGAAATGCTACCAAACTTTTCATATCCATTATATTTTTACGAGGGAAGGTTATGTGGGAAGTCCTTGCAATAAATCATCTCAAAATTGGATTCTATGATTTTTTTCGAAATGCATGTTTCTGTCAAAAATTATAGTTTATTATACACTAGGTTGTACTAGTTTAGGTCAAAAAATTAAATTAAGTTGAGGACTTATAAAATGATATGGAACTTTTCAGATCCTTTATATATGTTAAGAGAGAAGGTTATGATTTAACTCCATGTAAAAAATAATCTGAAATTTGGTTTTCATGAAACGTTTCGAAATGCAGGTTTCTGTAAAAAATCATAATATATTATACACCAGTTTGTACTAGTTTCGGTTAAAAAATTAAAATAAATCGAGGACTGTTCGAAATGCTATCAAAATTTGCATATCCTTTATATATGTTACGAGGGAAGGTTGTGATGGAAGTCCATGCAAAAAATCATCTTAACATTAGATTCTATGAAACTTTTCAAAATGCAAGTTTCGGTCAAAAAATCATGATATATTATTCTACACTAGTTTGTACTAATTTTGGTCAAAAAATAAAATAAATCGAGGATTGTTAGAAATGCTACCAAACTTTTCATATCCATTATATTTTTACGAGGGAAGGTTATGTGGGAAGTCCTTGCAATAAATCATCTCAAAATTAGATTCTATGATTTTTTTCGAAATGCAAGTTTCTGTCAAAAATTATAGTTTATTATACACTAGGTTGTACTAGTTTAGGTGAAAAAATTATATTAAGTTGAGGACTTATAAAATGATATGGAACTTTTCAGATCCTTTATATATGTTAAGAGAGAAGGTTATGATTTAACTCCATGTAAAAAATAATCTAAAATTTGGTTTTCATGAAACGTTTCGAAATGCAGGTTTCAGTAAAAAATCATAATATATTATACACCAGTTTGTACTAGTTTCGGTCAAAAAATTAAAATAAATCGAGGACTATTAGAAATGCTATCAAAATTTGCATATCCTTTCTATATGTTACGAGGGAAGGTTGTGATGGAAGTCCATGCAAAAAATCATTTCAACATTAGATTCTATGAAACTTTTCAAAATGCAAGTTTCGGTCAAAAAATCATGATATATTATACACTAGTTTGTACTAATTTTGATCAAAAAATAAAATAAATCGAGGATTGTTAGAAATGCTACCAAACTTTTCATATCCATTATATTGTTACGAGGGAAGGTTATGTGGGAAGTCCTCGCAATAAATCACCTCAAATTTAGATTCTATGATTTTTTTCGAAATGCAAGTTTCTGTCAAAAATCATAGTTTATTATACACTAGGTTGTACTAGTTTAGGTCAAAAAATTAAATTAAGTAGAGGACTTATAAAATGATATGGAACTTTTCAGATCCTTTATATATGTTAAGAGAGAAGGTTATGATTTAACTCCATGTAAAAAATAATCTGAAATTTGGTTTTCATGAAACGTTTCGAAATGCAGGTTTCAGTAAAAAATCATAATATATTATACACCAGTTTGTACTAGTTTCGGTCAAAAAATTAAAATAAATCGAGGACTGTTCGAAATGCTATCAAAATTTGCATATCCTTTCTATATGTTACGAGAGAAGGTTGTGATGGAAGTCCATGCAAAAAATCATCTCAACATTAGATTCTATGAAACTTTTCAAAATGCAAGTTTCGGTCAAAAAATCATGATATATTATACACTAGTTTGTACTAATTTTGATCAAAAAATAAAATAAATCGAGGATTGTTAGAAATGCTACCAAACTTTTCATATCCATTATATTGTTACGAGGGAAGGTTATGTGGGAAGTCCTCGCAATAAATCATCTCAAAATTGGATTCTATGATATTTTTCGAAATGCAAGTTTCTGTCAAAAATCACAGTTTATTATACACTAGGTTGTACTAGTTTAGGTCAAAAAATTAAATTAAGTAGAGGACTTATAAAATGATATGGAACTTTTCAGATCCTTTATATATGTTAAGAGAGAAGGTTATGATTTAACTCCATGTAAAAAATAATCTGAAATTTGGTTTTCATGAAACGTTTCGAAATGCAGGTTTCAGTAAAAAATCATAATATATTATACACCAGTTTGTACTAGTTTCGGTCAAAACATTAAAATAAATCGAGGACTGTTCGAAATGCTATCAAAATTTGCATATCCTTTCTATATGTTATGAGGGAAGGTTGTGATGGAAGTCCATGCAAAAAATCATCTCAACATTAGATTCTATGAAACTTTTCAAAATGCAAGTTTCGGTCAAAAAATCATGATATATTATACAATAGTTTGTACTAATTTTGATCAAAAAATAAAATAAATCGAGGATTGTTAGAAATTCTACCAAACTTTTCATATCCATTATATTGTTACGAGGGAAGGTTATGTGGGAAGTCCTCGCAATAAATCATCTCAAAATTGGATTCTATGATATTTTTCGAAATGCAAGTTTCTGTCAAAAATCATAGTTTATTATACACTAGGTTGTACTAGTTTAGGTCAAAAAATTAAATTAAGTAGAGGACTTATAAAATGATATGGAACTTTTCAGATCCTTTATATATGTTAAGAGAGAAGGTTATGATTTAACTCCATGTAAAAAATAATCTGAAATTTGGTTTTCATGAAACGTTTCGAAATGCAGGTTTCAGTAAAAAATCATAATATATTATACACCAGTTTGTACTAGTTTCGGCCAAAAAATTAAAATAAATCGAGGACTGTTCGAAATGCGATCAAAATTTGCATATCCTTTCTATATGTTACGAGAGAAGGTTGTGATGGAAGTCCATGCAAAAAATCATCTCAACATTAGATTCTATGAAACTTTTCAAAATGCAAGTTTCGGTCAAGAAATCATGATATATTATACACTAGTTTGTACTAATTTTGATCAAAAAATAAAATAAATCGAGGATTGTTAGAAATGCTACCAAACTTTTCATATCCATTATATTGTTACGAGGGAAGGTTATGTGGGAAGTCCTCGCAATAAATCATCTCAAAATTGGATTCTATGATTTTTTTCGAAATGCAAGTTTCTGTCAAAAATCATAGTTTATTATACACTAGGTTGTACTAGTTTAGGTCAAAAAATTAAATTAAGTAGAGGACTTATAAAATGATATGGAACTTTTCAGATCCTTTATATATGTTAAGAGAGAAGGTTATGATTTAACTCCATGTAAAAAATAATCTGAAATTTGGTTTTCATGAAACGTTTCGAAATGCAGGTTTCAGTAAAAAATCATAATATATTATACACCAGTTTGTACTAGTTTCGGTCAAAAAATTAAAATAAATCGAGGACTGTTCGAAATGCGATCAAAATTTGCATATCCTTTCTATATGTTACGAGAGAAGGTTGTGATGGAAGTCCATGCAAAAAATCATCTCAACATTAGATTCTATGAAACTTTTCAAAATGCAAGTTTCGGTCAAAAAATCATGATATATTATACACTAGTTTGTACTAATTTTGATCAAAAAATAAAATAAATCGAGGATTGTTAGAAATGCTACCAAACTTTTCATATCCATTTTATTGTTACGAGGGAAGGTTATGTGGGAAGTCCTCGCAATAAATCATCTCAAAATTGGATTCTATGATTTTTTTCGAAATGCAAGTTTCTGTCAAAAATCATAGTTTATTATACACTAGGTTGTACTAGTTTAGGTCAAAAAATTAAATTAAGTAGAGGACTTATAAAATGATATGGAACTTTTCAGATCCTTTATATATGTTAAGAGAGAAGGTTATGATTTAACTCCATGTAAAAAATAATCTGAAATTTGGTTTTCATGAAACGTTTCGAAATGCAGGTTTCAGTAAAAAATCATAATATATTATACACCAGTTTGTACTAGTTTCGGTCAAAAAATTAAAATAAATCGAGGACTGTTCGAAATGCTATCAAAATTTGCATATCCTTTCTATATGTTACGAGAGAAGGTTGTGATGGAAGTCCATGCAAAAAATCATCTCAACATTAGATTCTATGAAACTTTTCAAAATGCAAGTTTCGGTCAAAAAATCATGATATATTATACACTAGTTTGTACTAATTTTGATCAAAAAATAAAATAAATCGAGGATTGTTAGAAATGCTACCAAACTTTTCATATCCATTATATTGTTACGAGGGAAGGTTATGTGGGAAGTCCTCGCAATAAATCATCTCAAAATTGGATTCTATGATTTTTTTTCGAAATGCAAGTTTCTGTCAAAAATCATAGTTTATTATACACTAGGTTGTACTAGTTTAGGTCAAAAAATTAAATTAAGTAGAGGACTTATAAAATGATATGGAACTTTTCAGATCCTTTATATATGTTAAGAGAGAAGGTTATGATTTAACTCCATGTAAAAAATAATCTGAAATTTGGTTTTCATGAAACGTTTCGAAATGCAGGTTTCAGTAAAAAATCATAATATATTATACACCAGTTTGTACTAGTTTCGGTCAAAAAATTAAAATAAATCGAGGACTGTTCGAAATGCTATCAAAATTTGCATATCCTTTCTATATGTTACGAGAGAAGGTTGTGATGGAAGTCCATGCAAAAAATCATCTCAACATTAGATTCTATGAAACTTTTCAAAATGCAAGTTTCGGTCAAAAAATCATGATATATTATACACTAGTTTGTACTAATTTTGATCAAAAAATAAAATAAATCGAGGATTGTTAGAAATGCTACCAAACTTTTCATATCCATTATATTGTTACGAGGGAAGGTTATGTGGGAAGTCCTCGCAATAAATCATCTCAAAATTGGATTCTATGATTTTTTTTCGAAATGCAAGTTTCTGTCAAAAATCATAGTTTATTATACACTAGGTTGTACTAGTTTAGGTCAAAAAATTAAATTAAGTAGAGGACTTATAAAATGATATGGAACTTTTCAGATCCTTTATATATGTTAAGAGAGAAGGTTATGATTTAACTCCATGTAAAAAATAATCTGAAATTTGGTTTTCATGAAACGTTTCGAAATGCAGGTTTCAGTAAAAAATCATAATATATTATACACCAGTTTGTACTAGTTTCGGTCAAAAAATTAAAATAAATCGAGGACTGTTCGAAATGCTATCAAAATTTGCATATCCTTTCTATATGTTACGAGAGAAGGTTGTGATGGAAGTCCATGCAAAAAATCATCTCAACATTAGATTCTATGAAACTTTTCAAAATGCAAGTTTCGGTCAAAAAATCATGATATATTATACACTAGTTTGTACTAATTTTGATCAAAAAATAAAATAAATCGAGGATTGTTAGAAATGCTACCAAACTTTTCATATCCATTATATTGTTACGAGGGAAGGTTATGTGGGAAGTCCTCGCAATAAATCATCTCGAAATTGGATTCTATGATTTTTTTCGAAATGCAAGTTTCTGTCAAAAATCATAGTTTATTATACACTAGGTTGTATAAGTTTAGGTCAAAAAATTAATTTAAGTAGAGGACTTATAAAATGATATGGAACTTTTCAGATCCTTTATATATGTTAAGAGAGAAGGTTATGATTTAACTCCATGTAAAAAATAATCTGAAATTTGGTTTTCATGAAACGTTTCGAAATGCAGGTTTCAGTAAAAAATCATAATATATTATACACCAGTTTGTACTAGTTTCGGTCAAAAAATTAAAATAAATCGAGGACTGTTCGAAATGCTATCAAAATTTGCATATCCTTTCTATATGTTACGAGAGAAGGTTGTGATGGAAGTCCATGCAAAAAATCATCTCAACATTAGATTCTATGAAACTTTTCAAAATGCAAGTTTCGGTCAAAAAATCATGATATATTATACACTAGTTTGTACTAATTTTGATCAAAAAATAAAATAAATCGAGGATTGTTAGAAATGCTACCAAACTTTTCATATCCATTATATTGTTACGAGGGAAGGTTATGTGGGAAGTCCTCGCAATAAATCATCTCAAAATTGGATTCTATGATTTTTTTCGAAATGCAAGTTTCTGTCAAAAATCATAGTTTATTATACACTAGGTTGTACTAGTTTAGGTCAAAAAATTAATTTAAGTAGAGGACTTATAAAATGATATGGAACTTTTCAGATCCTTTATATATGTTAAGAGAGAAGGTTATGATTTAACTCCATGTAAAAAATAATCTGAAATTTGGTTTTCATGAAACGTTTCGAAATGCAGGTTTCAGTAAAAAATCATAATATATTATACACCAGTTTGTACTAGTTTCGGTCAAAAAATTAAAATAAATCGAGGACTGTTCGAAATGCTATCAAAATTTGCATATCCTTTCTATATGTTACGAGAGAAGGTTGTGATGGAAGTCCATGCAAAAAATCATCTCAACATTAGATTCTATGAAACTTTTCAAAATGCAAGTTTCGGTCAAAAAATCATGATATATTATACACTAGTTTGTACTAATTTTGATCAAAAAATAAAATAAATCGAGGATTGTTAGAAATGCTACCAAACTTTTCATATCCATTATATTGTTACGAGGGAAGGTTATGTGGGAAGTCCTCGCAATAAATCATCTCAAAATTGGATTCTATGATTTTTTTTCGAAATGCAAGTTTCTGTCAAAAATCATAGTTTATTATACACTAGGTTGTACTAGTTTAGGTCAAAAAATTAAATTAAGTAGAGGACTTATAAAATGATATGGAACTTTTCAGATCCTTTATATATGTTAAGAGAGAAGGTTATGATTTAACTCCATGTAAAAAATAATCTGAAATTTGGTTTTCATGAAACGTTTCGAAATGCAGGTTTCAGTAAAAAATCATAATATATTATACACCAGTTTGTACTAGTTTCGGTCAAAAAATTAAAATAAATCGAGGACTGTTCGAAATGCTATCAAAATTTGCATATCCTTTCTATATGTTACGAGAGAAGGTTGTGATGGAAGTCCATGCAAAAAATCATCTCAACATTAGATTCTATGAAACTTTTCAAAATGCAAGTTTCGGTCAAAAAATCATGATATATTATACACTAGTTTGTACTAATTTTGATCAAAAAATAAAATAAATCGAGGATTGTTAGAAATGCTACCAAACTTTTCATATCCATTATATTGTTACGAGGGAAGGTTATGTGGGAAGTCCTCGCAATAAATCATCTCAAAATTGGATTCTATGATTTTTTTCGAAATGCAAGTTTCTGTCAAAAATCATAGTTTATTATACACTAGGTTGTACTAGTTTAGGTCAAAAAATTAAATTAAGTAGAGGACTTATAAAATGATATGGAACTTTTCAGATCCTTTATATATGTTAAGAGAGAAGGTTATGATTTAACTCCATGTAAAAAATAATCTGAAATTTGGTTTTCATGAAACGTTTCGAAATGCAGGTTTCAGTAAAAAATCATAATATATTATACACCAGTTTGTACTAGTTTCGGTCAAAAAATTAAAATAAATCGAGGACTGTTCGAAATGCTATCAAAATTTGCATATCCTTTCTATACGTTACGAGAGAAGGTTGTGATGGAAGTCCATGCAAAAAATCATCTCAACATTAGATTCTATGAAACTTTTCAAAATGCAAGTTTCGGTCAAAAAATCATGATATATTATACACTAGTTTGTACTAATTTTGATCAAAAAATAAAATAAATCGAGGATTGTTAGAAATGCTACCAAACTTTTCATATCCATTATATTGTTACGAGGGAAGGTTATGTGGGAAGTCCTCGCAATAAATCATCTCAAAATTGGATTCTATGATTTTTTTCGAAATGCAAGTTTCTGTCAAAAATCATAGTTTATTATACACTAGGTTGTACTAGTTTAGGTCAAAAAATTAATTTAAGTAGAGGACTTATAAAATGATATGGAACTTTTCAGATCCTTTATATATGTTAAGAGAGAAGGTTATGATATAACTCCATGTAAAAAATAATCTGAAATTTGGTTTTCATGAAACGTTTCGAAATGCAGGTTTCAGTAAAAAATCATAATATATTATACACCAGTTTGTACTAGTTTCGGTCAAAAAATTAAAATAAATCGAGGATTGTTCGAAATGCTATCAAAATTTGCATATCCTTTCTATATGTTACGAGAGAAGGTTGTGATGGAAGTCCATGCAAAAAATCATCTCAACATTAGATTCTATGAAACTTTTCAAAATGCAAGTTTCGGTCAAAAAATCATGATATATTATACACTAGTTTGTACTAATTTTGATCAAAAAATAAAATAAATCGAGGATTGTTAGAAATGCTACCAAACTTTTCATATCCATTATATTGTTACGAGGGAAGGTTATGTGGGAAGTCCTCGCAATAAATCATCTCAAAATTGGATTCTATGATTTTTTTTCGAAATGCAAGTTTCTGTCAAAAATCATAGTTTATTATACACTAGGTTGTACTAGTTTAGGTCAAAAAATTAAATTAAGTAGAGGACTTATAAAATGATATGGAACTTTTCAGATCCTTTATATATGTTAAGAGAGATGGTTATGATTTAACTCCATGTAAAAAATAATCTGAAATTTGGTTTTCATGAAACGTTTCGAAATGCAGGTTTCAGTAAAAAATCATAATATATTATACACCAGTTTGTACTAGTTTCGGTCAAAAAATTAAAATAAATCGAGGACTGTTCGAAATGCTATCAAAATTTGCATATCCTTTCTATATGTTACGAGAGAAGGTTGTGATGGAAGTCCATGCAAAAAATCATCTCAACATTAGATTCTATGAAACTTTTCAAAATGCAAGTTTCGGTCAAAAAATCATGATATATTATACACTAGTTTGTACTAATTTTGATCAAAAAATAAAATAAATCGAGGATTGTTAGAAATGCTACCAAACTTTTCATATCCATTATATTGTTACGAGGGAAGGTTATGTGGGAAGTCCTCGCAATAAATCATCTCAAAATTGGATTCTATGATTTTTTTCGAAATGCAAGTTTCTGTCAAAAATCATAGTTTATTATACACTAGGTTGTACTAGTTTAGGTCAAAAAATTAAATTAAGTAGAGGACTTATAAAATGATATGGAACTTTTCAGATCCTTTATATATGTTAAGAGAGAAGGTTATGATTTAACTCCATGTAAAAAATAATCTGAAATTTGGTTTTCATGAAACGTTTCGAAATGCAGGTTTCAGTAAAAAATCATAATATATTATACACCAGTTTGTACTAGTTTCGGTCAAAAAATTAAAATAAATCAAGGACTGTTCGAAATGCTATCAAAATTTGCATATCCTTTCTATATGTTACGAGAGAAGGTTGTGATGGAAGTCCATGCAAAAAATCATCTCAACATTAGATTCTATGAAACTTTTCAAAATGCAAGTTTCGGTCAAAAAATCATGATATATTATACACTAGTTTGTACTAATTTTGATCAAAAAATAAAATAAATCGAGGATTGTTAGAAATGCTACCAAACTTTTCATATCCATTATATTGTTACGAGGGAAGGTTATGTGGGAAGTCCTCGCAATAAATCATCTCAAAATTGGATTCTATGATTTTTTTCGAAATGCAAGTTTCTGTCAAAAATCATAGTTTATTATACACTAGGTTGTACTAGTTTAGGTCAAAAAATTAATTTAAGTAGAGGACTTATAAAATGATATGGAACTTTTCAGATCCTTTATATATGTTAAGAGAGAAGGTTATGATTTAACTCCATGTAAAAAATAATCTGAAATTTGGTTTTCATGAAACGTTTCGAAATGCAGGTTTCAGTAAAAAATCATAATATATTATACACCAGTTTGTACTAGTTTCGGTCAAAAAATTAAAATAAATCGAGGACTGTTCGAAATGCTATCAAAATTTGCATATCCTTTCTATATGTTACGAGAGAAGGTTGTGATGGAAGTCCATGCAAAAAATCATCTCAACATTAGATTCTATGAAACTTTTCAAAATGCAAGTTTCGGTCAAAAAATCATGATATATTATACACTAGTTTGTACTAATTTTGATCAAAAAATAAAATAAATCGAGGATTGTTAGAAATGCTACCAAACTTTTCATATCCATTATATTGTTACGAGGGAAGGTTATGTGGGAAGTCCTCGCAATAAATCATCTCAAAATTGGATTCTATGATTTTTTTCGAAATGCAAGTTTCTGTCAAAAATCATAGTTTATTATACACTAGGTTGTACTAGTTTAGGTCAAAAAATTAAATTAAGTAGAGGACTTATAAAATGATATGGAACTTTTCAGATCCTTTATATATGTTAAGAGAGAAGGTTATGATTTAACTCCATGTAAAAAATAATCTGAAATTTGGTTTTCATGAAACGTTTCGAAATGCAGGTTTCAGTAAAAAATCATAATATATTATACACCAGTTTGTACTAGTTTCTGTCAAAAAATTAAAATAAATCGAGGACTGTTCGAAATGCTATCAAAATTTGCATATCATTTCTATATGTTACGAGAGAAGGTTGTGATGGAAGTCCATGCAAAAAATCATCTCAACATTAGATTCTATGAAACTTTTCAAAATGCAAGTTTCGGTCAAAAAATTATGATATATTATACACTAGTTTGTACTAATTTTGATCAAAAAATAAAATAAATCGAGGATTGTTAAAAATGCTACCAAACTTTTCATATCCATTATATTGTTACGAGGGAAGGTTATGTGGGAAGTCCTCGCAATAAATCATCTCAAAATTGGATTCTATGATTTTTTTCGAAATGCAAGTTTCTGTCAAAAATCATAGTTTATTATACACTAGGTTGTACTAGTTTAGGTCAAAAAATTAAATTAAGTAGAGGACTTATAAAATGATATGGAACTTTTCAGATCCTTTATATATGTTAAGAGAGAAGGTTATGATTTAACTCCATGTAAAAAATAATCTGAAATTTGGTTTTCATGAAACGTTTCGAAATGCAGGTTTCAGTAAAAAATCATAATATATTATACACCAGTTTGTACTAGTTTCGGTCAAAAAATTAAAATAAATCGAGGACTGTTCGAAATGCGATCAAAATTTGCATATCCTTTCTATATGTTACGAGAGAAGGTTGTGATGGAAGTCCATGCAAAAAATCATCTCAACATTAGATTCTATGAAACTTTTCAAAATGCAAGTTTCGGTCAAAAAATCATGATATATTATACACTAGTTTGTACTAATTTTGATCAAAAAATAAAATAAATCGAGGATTGTTAGAAATGCTACCAAACTTTTCATATCCATTATATTGTTACGAGGGAAGGTTATGTGGGAAGTCCTCGCAATAAATCATCTCAAAATTGGATTCTATGATTTTTTTCGAAATGCAAGTTTCTGTCAAAAATCATAGTTTATTATACACTAGGTTGTACTAGTTTAGGTCAAAAAATTAAATTAAGTAGAGGACTTATAAAATGATATGGAACTTTTCAGATCCTTTATATATGTTAAGAGAGAAGGTTATGATTTAACTCCATGTAAAAAATAATCTGAAATTTGGTTTTCATGAAACGTTTCGAAATGCAGGTTTCAGTAAAAAATCATAATATATTATACACCAGTTTGTACTAGTTTCTGTCAAAAAATTAAAATAAATCGAGGACTGTTCGAAATGCTATCAAAATTTGCATATCATTTCTATATGTTACGAGAGAAGGTTGTGATGGAAGTCCATGCAAAAAATCATCTCAACATTAGATTCTATGAAACTTTTCAAAATGCAAGTTTCGGTCAAAAAATTATGATATATTATACACTAGTTTGTACTAATTTTGATCAAAAAATAAAATAAATCGAGGATTGTTAGAAATGCTACCAAACTTTTCATATCCATTATATTGTTACGAGGGAAGGTTATGTGGGAAGTCCTCGCAATAAATCATCTCAAAATTGGATTCTATGATTTTTTTTCGAAATGCAAGTTTCTGTCAAAAATCATAGTTTATTATACACCAGGTTGTACTAGTTTAGGTCAAAAAATTAAATTAAGTAGAGGACTTATAAAATGATATGGAACTTTTCAGATCCTTTATATATGTTAAGAGAGAAGGTTATGATTTAACTCCATGTAAAAAATAATCTGAAATTTGGTTTTCATGAAACGTTTCGAAATGCAGGTTTCAGTAAAAAATCATAATATATTATACACCAGTTTGTACTAGTTTCGGTCAAAACATTAAAATAAATCGAGGACTGTTCGAAATGCTATCAAAATTTGCATATCCTTTCTATATGTTATGAGGGAAGGTTGTGATGGAAGTCCATGCAAAAAATCATCTCAACATTAGATTCTATGAAACTTTTCAAAATGCAAGTTTCAGTCAAAAAATCTTGATATATTATACAATAGTTTGTACTAATTTTGATCAAAAAATAAAATAAATCGAGGATTGTTAGAAATGCTACCAAACTTTTCATATCCATTATATTGTTACGAGGGAAGGTTATGTGGGAAGTCCTTGCAATAAATCATCTCAAAATTAGATTCTATGATTTTTTTTGAAATGCAAGTTTCTGTCAAAAATCATAGTTTATTATACACTAGGTTGTACTAGTTTAGGTCAAAAAATTAAATTAAGTTGAGGACTTATAAAATGATATGGAACTTTTCAGATCCTTTATATATGTTAAGAGAGAAGGTTATGATTTAACTCCATGTAAAAAATAATCTGAAATTTGGTTTTCATGAAACGTTTCGAAATGCAGGTTTCAGTAAAAAATCATAATATATTATACACCAGTTTGTACTAGTTTCTGTCAAAAAATTAAAATAAATCGAGGACTGTTCTAAATGCTATCAAAATTTGCATATCCTTTCTATATGTTACGAGGGAAGGTTGTGATGGAAGTCCATGCAAAAAATCATTTCAACATTAGATTCTATGAAACTTTTCAAAATGCAAGTTTCGGTCAAAAAATCATGATATATTATACACTAGTTTGTACTAATTTTGATCAAAAAATAAAATAAATCGAGGATTGTTAGAAATGCTACCAAACTTTTCATATCCATTATATTGTTACGAGGGAAGGTTATGTGGGAAGTCCTCGCAATAAATCATCTCAAAATTAGATTCTATGATTTTTTTCGAAATGCAAGTTTCTGTCAAAAATCATAGTTTATTATACACTAGGTTGTACTAGTTTAGGTCAAAAAATTAAATTAAGTAGAGGACTTATAAAATGATATGGAACTTTTCAGATCCTTTATATATGTTAAGAGAGAAGGTTATGATTTAACTCCATGTAAAAAATAATCTGAAATTTGGTTTTCATGAAACGTTTCGAAATGCAGGATTCAGTAAAAAATCATAATATATTATACACCAGTTTGTACTAGTTTCGGTCAAAAAATTAAAATAAATCGAGGACTGTTCGAAATGCTATCAAAATTTGCATATCCTTTCTATATGTTACGAGGGAAGGTTGTGATGGAAGTCCATGCAAAAAATCATCTCAAAATTAGATTCTATGAAACTTTTCAAAATGCAAGTTTCGGTCAAAAAATCATGATATATTATACACTAGTTTGTACTAATTTTGATCAAAAAATAAAATAAATCGAGGATTGTTAGAAATGCTACCAAACTTTTCATATCCATTATATTGTTACGAGGGAAGGTTATGTGGGAAGTCCTCGCAATAAATCATCTCAAAATTAGATTCTATGATTTTTTTCGAAATGCAAGTTTCTGTCAAAAATCATAGTTTATTATACACTAGGTTGTACTAGTTTAGGTCAAAAAATTAAATTAAGTAGAGGACTTATAAAATGATATGGAACTTTTCAGATCCTTTATATTTGTTAAGAGAGAAGGTTATGATTTAACTCCATGTAAAAAATAATCTGAAATTTGGTTTTCATGAAACGTTTCGAAATGCAGGTTTCAGTAAAAAATCATAATATATTATACACCAGTTTGTACTAGTTTCGGTCAAAAAATTAAAATAAATCGAGGACTGTTCGAAATGCTATCAAAATTTGCATATCCTTTCTATATGTTACGAGAGAAGGTTGTGATGGAAGTCCATGCAAAAAATCATCTCAACATTAGATTCTATGAAACTTTTCAAAATGCAAGTTTCGGTCAAAAAATCATGATATATTATACACTAGTTTGTACTAATTTTGATCAAAAAATAAAATAAATCGAGGATTGTTAGAAATGCTACCAAACTTTTCATATCCATTATATTGTTACGAGGGAAGGTTATGTGGGAAGTCCTCGCAATAAATCATCTCAAAATTGGATTCTATGATTTTTTTCGAAATGCAAGTTTCTGTCAAAAATCATAGTTTATTATACACTAGGTTGTACTAGTTTAGGTCAAAAAATTAATTTAAGTAGAGGACTTATAAAATGATATGGAACTTTTCAGATCCTTTATATATGTTAAGAGAGAAGGTTATGATTTAACTCCATGTAAAAAATAATCTGAAATTTGGTTTTCATGAAACGTTTCGAAATGCAGGTTTCAGTAAAAAATCATAATATATTATACACCAGTTTGTACTAGTTTCTGTCAAAAAATTAAAATAAATCGAGGACTGTTCGAAATGCTATCAAAATTTGCATATCATTTCTATATGTTACGAGAGAAGGTTGTGATGGAAGTCCATGCAAAAAATCATCTCAACATTAGATTCTATGAAACTTTTCAAAATGCAAGTTTCGGTCAAAAAATTATGATATATTATACACTAGTTTGTACTAATTTTGATCAAAAAATAAAATAAATCGAGGATTGTTAGAAATGCTACCAAACTTTTCATATCCATTATATTGTTACGAGGGAAGGTTATGTGGGAAGTCCTCGCAATAAAGCATCTCAAAATTGGATTCTATGATTTTTTTCGAAATGCAAGTTTCTGTCAAAAATCATAGTTTATTATACACTAGGTTGTACTAGTTTAGGTCAAAAAATTAAATTAAGTAGAGGACTTATAAAATGATATGGAACTTTTCAGATCCTTTATATATGTTAAGAGAGAAGGTTATGATTTAACTCCATGTAAAAAATAATCTGAAATTTGGTTTTCATGAAACGTTTCGAAATGCAGGTTTCAGTAAAAAATCATAATATATTATACACCAGTTTGTACTAGTTTCGGTCAAAAAATTAAAATAAATCGAGGACTGTTCGAAATGCGATCAAAATTTGCATATCCTTTCTATATGTTACGAGAGAAGGTTGTGATGGAAGTCCATGCAAAAAATCATCTCAACATTAGATTCTATGAAACTTTTCAAAATGCAAGTTTCGGTCAAAAAATCATGATATATTATACACTAGTTTGTACTAATTTTGATCAAAAAATAAAATAAATCGAGGATTGTTAGAAATGCTACCAAACTTTTCATATCCATTATATTGTTACGAGGGAAGGTTATGTGGGAAGTCCTCGCAATAAATCATCTCAAAATTGGATTCTATGATTTTTTTCGAAATGCAAGTTTCTGTCAAAAATCATAGTTTATTATACACTAGGTTGTACTAGTTTAGGTCAAAAAATTAAATTAAGTAGAGGACTTATAAAATGATATGGAACTTTTCAGATCCTTTATATATGTTAAGAGAGAAGGTTATGATTTAACTCCATGTAAAAAATAATCTGAAATTTGGTTTTCATGAAACGTTTCGAAATGCAGGTTTCAGTAAAAAATCATAATATATTATACAACAGTTTGTACTAGTTTCTGTCAAAAAATTAAAATAAATCGAGGACTGTTCGAAATGCTATCAAAATTTGCATATCATTTCTATATGTTACGAGAGAAGGTTGTGATGGAAGTCCATGCAAAAAATCATCTCAACATTAGATTCTATGAAACTTTTCAAAATGCAAGTTTCGGTCAAAAAATTATGATATATTATACACTAGTTTGTACTAATTTTGATCAAAAAATAAAATAAATCGAGGATTGTTAAAAATGCTACCAAACTTTTCATATCCATTATATTGTTACGAGGGAAGGTTATGTGGGAAGTCCTCGCAATAAATCATCTCAAAATTGGATTCTATGATTTTTTTCGAAATGCAAGTTTCTGTCAAAAATCATAGTTTATTATACACTAGGTTGTACTAGTTTAGGTCAAAAAATTAAATTAAGTAGAGGACTTATAAAATGATATGGAACTTTTCAGATCCTTTATATATGTTAAGAGAGAAGGTTATGATTTAACTCCATGTAAAAAATAATCTGAAATTTGGTTTTCATGAAACGTTTCGAAATGCAGGTTTCAGTAAAAATTCATAATATATTATACACCAGTTTGTACTAGTTTCGGTCAAAAAATTAAAATAAATCGAGGACTGTTCGAAATGCGATCAAAATTTGCATATCCTTTCTATATGTTACGAGAGAAGGTTGTGATGGAAGTCCATGCAAAAAATCATCTCAACATTAGATTCTATGAAACTTTTCAAAATGCAAGTTTCGGTCAAAAAATCATGATATATTATACACTAGTTTGTACTAATTTTGATCAAAAAATAAAATAAATCGAGGATTGTTAGAAATGCTACCAAACTTTTCATATCCATTATATTGTTACGAGGGAAGGTTATGTGGGAAGTCCTCGCAATAAATCATCTCAAAATTGGATTCTATGATTTTTTTCGAAATGCAAGTTTCTGTCAAAAATCATAGTTTATTATACACTAGGTTGTACTAGTTTAGGTCAAAAAATTAAATTAAGTAGAGGACTTATAAAATGATATGGAACTTTTCAGATCCTTTATATATGTTAAGAGAGAAGGTTATGATTTAACTCCATGTAAAAAATAATCTGAAATTTGGTTTTCATGAAACGTTTCGAAATGCAGGTTTCATTAAAAAATCATAATATATTATACACCAGTTTGTACTAGTTTCGGTCAAAAAATTAAAATAAATCGAGGACTGTTCGAAATGCTATCAAAATTTGCATATCCTTTCTATATGTTACGAGAGAAGGTTGTGATGGAAGTCCATGCAAAAAATCATCTCAACATTAGATTCTATGAAACTTTTCAAAATGCAAGTTTCGGTCAAAAAATCATGATATATTATACACTAGTTTGTACTAATTTTGATCAAAAAATAAAATAAATCGAGGATTGTTAGAAATGCTACCAAACTTTTCATATCCATTATATTGTTACGAGGGAAGGTTATGTGGGAAGTCCTCGCAATAAATCATCTCAAAATTGGATTCTATGATTTTTTTTGAAATGCAAGTTTCTGTCAAAAATCATAGTTTATTATACACTAGGTTGTACTAGTTTAGGTCAAAAAATTAAATTAAGTAGAGGACTTATAAAATGATATGGAACTTTTCAGATCCTTTATATATGTTAAGAGAGAAGGTTATGATTTAACTCCATGTAAAAAATAATCTGAAATTTGGTTTTCATGAAACGTTTCGAAATGCAGGTTTCAGTAAAAAATCATAATATATTATACACCAGTTTGTACTAGTTTCGGTCAAAAAATTAAAATAAATCAAGGACTGTTCGAAATGCTATCAAAATTTGCATATCCTTTCTATATGTTACGAGAGAAGGTTGTGATGGAAGTCCATGCAAAAAATCATCTCAACATTAGATTCTATGAAACTTTTCAAAATGCAAGTTTCGGTCAAAAAATCATGATATATTATACACTAGTTTGTACTAATTTTGATCAAAAAATAAAATAAATCGAGGATTGTTAGAAATGCTACCAAACTTTTCATATCCATTATATTGTTACGAGGGAAGGTTATGTGGGATGTCCTCGCAATAAATCATCTCAAAATTGGATTCTATGATTTTTTTCGAAATGCAAGTTTCTGTCAAAAATCATAGTTTATTATACACTAGGTTGTACTAGTTTAGGTCAAAAAATTAAATTAAGTAGAGGACTTATAAAATGATATGGAACTTTTCAGATCCTTTATATATGTTAAGAGAGAAGGTTATGATTTAACTCCATGTAAAAAATAATCTGAAATTTGGTTTTCATGAAACGTTTCGAAATGCAGGATTCAGTAAAAAATCATAATATATTATACACCAGTTTGTACTAGTTTCGGTCAAAAAATTAAAATAAATCGAGGACTGTTCGAAATTCTATCAAAATTTGCATATCCTTTCTATATGTTACGAGGGAAGGTTGTGATGGAAGTCCATGCAAAAAATCATCTCAAAATTAGATTCTATGAAACTTTTCAAAATGCAAGTTTCGGTCAAAAAATCATGATATATTATACACTAGTTTGTACTAATTTTGATCAAAAAATAAAATAAATCGAGGATTGTTAGAAATGCTACCAAACTTTTCATATCCATTATATTGTTACGAGGGAAGGTTATGTGGGAAGTCCTCGCAATAAATCATCTCAAAATTAGATTCTATGATTTTTTTCGAAATGCAAGTTTCTGTCAAAAATCATAGTTTATTATACACTAGGTTGTACTAGTTTAGGTCAAAAAATTAAATTAAGTAGAGGACTTATAAAATGATATGGAACTTTTCAGATCCTTTATATTTGTTAAGAGAGAAGGTTATGATTTAACTCCATGTAAAAAATAATCTGAAATTTGGTTTTCATGAAACGTTTCGAAATGCAGGTTTCAGTAAAAAATCATAATATATTATACACCAGTTTGTACTAGTTTCGGTCAAAAAATTAAAATAAATCGAGGACTGTTCGAAATGCTATCAAAATTTGCATATCCTTTCTATATGTTACGAGAGAAGGTTGTGATGGAAGTCCATGCAAAAAATCATCTCAACATTAGATTCTATGAAACTTTTCAAAATGCAAGTTTCGGTCAAAAAATCATGATATATTATACACTAGTTTGTACTAATTTTGATCAAAAAATAAAATAAATCGAGGATTGTTAGAAATGCTACCAAACTTTTCATATCCATTATATTGTTACGAGGGAAGGTTATGTGGGAAGTCCTCGCAATAAATCATCTCAAAATTGGATTCTATGATTTTTTTCGAAATGCAAGTTTCTGTCAAAAATCATAGTTTATTATACACTAGGTTGTACTAGTTTAGGTCAAAAAATTAATTTAAGTAGAGGACTTATAAAATGATATGGAACTTTTCAGATCCTTTATATATGTTAAGAGAGAAGGTTATGATTTAACTCCATGTAAAAAATAATCTGAAATTTGGTTTTCATGAAACGTTTCGAAATGCAGGTTTCAGTAAAAAATCATAATATATTATACACCAGTTTGTACTAGTTTCTGTCAAAAAATTAAAATAAATCGAGGACTGTTCGAAATGCTATCAAAATTTGCATATCATTTCTATATGTTACGAGAGAAGGTTGTGATGGAAGTCCATGCAAAAAATCATCTCAACATTAGATTCTATGAAACTTTTCAAAATGCAAGTTTCGGTCAAAAAATTATGATATATTATACACTAGTTTGTACTAATTTTGATCAAAAAATAAAATAAATCGAGGATTGTTAGAAATGCTACCAAACTTTTCATATCCATTATATTGTTACGAGGGAAGGTTATGTGGGAAGTCCTCGCAATAAAGCATCTCAAAATTGGATTCTATGATTTTTTTCGAAATGCAAGTTTCTGTCAAAAATCATAGTTTATTATACACTAGGTTGTACTAGTTTAGGTCAAAAAATTAAATTAAGTAGAGGACTTATAAAATGATATGGAACTTTTCAGATCCTTTATATATGTTAAGAGAGAAGGTTATGATTTAACTCCATGTAAAAAATAATCTGAAATTTGGTTTTCATGAAACGTTTCGAAATGCAGGTTTCAGTAAAAAATCATAATATATTATACACCAGTTTGTACTAGTTTCGGTCAAAAAATTAAAATAAATCGAGGACTGTTCGAAATGCTATCAAAATTTGCATATCCTTTCTATATGTTACGAGAGAAGGTTGTGATGGAAGTCCATGCAAAAAATCATCTCAACATTAGATTCTATGAAACTTTTCAAAATGCAAGTTTCGGTCAAAAAATCATGATATATTATACACTAGTTTGTACTAATTTTGATCAAAAAATAAAATAAATCGAGGATTGTTAGAAATGCTACCAAACTTTTCATATCCATTATATTGTTACGAGGGAAGGTTATGTGGGAAGTCCTCGCAATAAATCATCTCAAAATTAGATTCTATGATTTTTTTCGAAATGCAAGTTTCTGTCAAAAATCATAGTTTATTATACACTAGGTTGTACTAGTTTAGGTCAAAAAATTAAATTAAGTAGAGGACTTATAAAATGATATGGAACTTTTCAGATCCTTTATATTTGTTAAGAGAGAAGGTTATGATTTAACTCCATGTAAAAAATAATCTGAAATTTGGTTTTCATGAAACGTTTCGAAATGCAGGTTTCAGTAAAAAATCATAATATATTATACACCAGTTTGTACTAGTTTCGGTCAAAAAATTAAAATAAATCGAGGACTGTTCGAAATGCTATCAAAATTTGCATATCCTTTCTATATGTTACGAGAGAAGGTTGTGATGGAAGTCCATGCAAAAAATCATCTCAACATTAGATTCTATGAAACTTTTCAAAATGCAAGTTTCGGTCAAAAAATCATGATATATTATACACTAGTTTGTACTAATTTTGATCAAAAAATAAAATAAATCGAGGATTGTTAGAAATGCTACCAAACTTTTCATATCCATTATATTGTTACGAGGGAAGGTTATGTGGGAAGTCCTCGCAATAAATCATCTCAAAATTGGATTCTATGATTTTTTTCGAAATGCAAGTTTCTGTCAAAAATCATAGTTTATTATACACTAGGTTGTACTAGTTTAGGTCAAAAAATTAATTTAAGTAGAGGACTTATAAAATGATATGGAACTTTTCAGATCCTTTATATATGTTAAGAGAGAAGGTTATGATTTAACTCCATGTAAAAAATAATCTGAAATTTGGTTTTCATGAAACGTTTCGAAATGCAGGTTTCAGTAAAAAATCATAATATATTATACACCAGTTTGTACTAGTTTCTGTCAAAAAATTAAAATAAATCGAGGACTGTTCGAAATGCTATCAAAATTTGCATATCATTTCTATATGTTACGAGAGAAGGTTGTGATGGAAGTCCATGCAAAAAATCATCTCAACATTAGATTCTATGAAACTTTTCAAAATGCAAGTTTCGGTCAAAAAATTATGATATATTATACACTAGTTTGTACTAATTTTGATCAAAAAATAAAATAAATCGAGGATTGTTAGAAATGCTACCAAACTTTTCATATCCATTATATTGTTACGAGGGAAGGTTATGTGGGAAGTCCTCGCAATAAAGCATCTCAAAATTGGATTCTATGATTTTTTTCGAAATGCAAGTTTCTGTCAAAAATCATAGTTTATTATACACTAGGTTGTACTAGTTTAGGTCAAAAAATTAAATTAAGTAGAGGACTTATAAAATGATATGGAACTTTTCAGATCCTTTATATATGTTAAGAGAGAAGGTTATGATTTAACTCCATGTAAAAAATAATCTGAAATTTGGTTTTCATGAAACGTTTCGAAATGCAGGTTTCAGTAAAAAATCATAATATATTATACACCAGTTTGTACTAGTTTCGGTCAAAAAATTAAAATAAATCGAGGACTGTTCGAAATGCTATCAAAATTTGCATATCCTTTCTATATGTTACGAGAGAAGGTTGTGATGGAAGTCCATGCAAAAAATCATCTCAACATTAGATTCTATGAAACTTTTCAAAATGCAAGTTTCGGTCAAAAAATCATGATATATTATACACTAGTTTGTACTAATTTTGATCAAAAAATAAAATAAATCGAGGATTGTTAGAAATGCTACCAAACTTTTCATATCCATTATATTGTTACGAGGGAAGGTTATGTGGGAAGTCCTCGCAATAAATCATCTCAAAATTGGATTCTATGATTTTTTTCGAAATGCAAGTTTCTGTCAAAAATCATAGTTTATTATACACTAGGTTGTACTAGTTTAGGTCAAAAAATTAAATTAAGTAGAGGACTTATAAAATGATATGGAACTTTTCAGATCCTTTATATATGTTAAGAGAGAAGGTTATGATTTAACTCCATGTAAAAAATAATCTGAAATTTGGTTTTCATGAAACGTTTCGAAATGCAGGTTTCAGTAAAAAATCATAATATATTATACACCAGTTTGTACTAGTTTCTGTCAAAAAATTAAAATAAATCGAGGACTGTTCGAAATGCTATCAAAATTTGCATATCATTTCTATATGTTACGAGAGAAGGTTGTGATGGAAGTCCATGCAAAAAATCATCTCAACATTAGATTCTATGAAACTTTTCAAAATGCAAGTTTCGGTCAAAAAATTATGATATATTATACACTAGTTTGTACTAATTTTGATCAAAAAATAAAATAAATCGAGGATTGTTAAAAATGCTACCAAACTTTTCATATCCATTATATTGTTACGAGGGAAGGTTATGTGGGAAGTCCTCGCAATAAATCATCTCAAAATTGGATTCTATGATTTTTTTCGAAATGCAAGTTTCTGTCAAAAATCATAGTTTATTATACACTAGGTTGTACTAGTTTAGGTCAAAAAATTAAATTAAGTAGAGGACTTATAAAATGATATGGAACTTTTCAGATCCTTTATATATGTTAAGAGAGAAGGTTATGATTTAACTCCATGTAAAAAATAATCTGAAATTTGGTTTTCATGAAACGTTTCGAAATGCAGGTTTCAGTAAAAAATCATAATATATTATACACCAGTTTGTACTAGTTTCGGTCAAAAAATTAAAATAAATCGAGGACTGTTCGAAATGCGATCAAAATTTGCATATCCTTTCTATATGTTACGAGAGAAGGTTGTGATGGAAGTCCATGCAAAAAATCATCTCAACATTAGATTCTATGAAACTTTTCAAAATGCAAGTTTCGGTCAAAAAATCATGATATATTATACACTAGTTTGTACTAATTTTGATCAAAAAATAAAATAAATCGAGGATTGTTAGAAATGCTACCAAACTTTTCATATCCATTATATTGTTACGAGGGAAGGTTATGTGGGAAGTCCTCGCAATAAATCATCTCAAAATTGGATTCTATGATTTTTTTCGAAATGCAAGTTTCTGTCAAAAATCATAGTTTATTATACACTAGGTTGTACTAGTTTAGGTCAAAAAATTAAATTAAGTAGAGGACTTATAAAATGATATGGAACTTTTCAGATCCTTTATATATGTTAAGAGAGAAGGTTATGATTTAACTCCATGTAAAAAATAATCTGAAATTTGGTTTTCATGAAACGTTTCGAAATGCAGGTTTCATTAAAAAATCATAATATATTATACACCAGTTTGTACTAGTTTCGGTCAAAAAATTAAAATAAATCGAGGACTGTTCGAAATGCTATCAAAATTTGCATATCCTTTCTATATGTTACGAGAGAAGGTTGTGATGGAAGTCCATGCAAAAAATCATCTCAACATTAGATTCTATGAAACTTTTCAAAATGCAAGTTTCGGTCAAAAAATCATGATATATTATACACTAGTTTGTACTAATTTTGATCAAAAAATAAAATAAATCGAGGATTGTTAGAAATGCTACCAAACTTTTCATATCCATTATATTGTTACGAGGGAAGGTTATGTGGGAAGTCCTCGCAATAAATCATCTCAAAATTGGATTCTATGATTTTTTTCGAAATGCAAGTTTCTGTCAAAAATCATAGTTTATTATACACTAGGTTGTACTAGTTTAGGTCAAAAAATTAAATTAAGTAGAGGACTTATAAAATGATATGGAACTTTTCAGATCCTTTATATATGTTAAGAGAGAAGGTTATGATTTAACTCCATGTAAAAAATAATCTGAAATTTGGTTTTCATGAAACGTTTCGAAATGCAGGTTTCAGTAAAAAATCATAATATATTATACACCAGTTTGTACTAGTTTCTGTCAAAAAATTAAAATAAATCGAGGACTGTTCGAAATGCTATCAAAATTTGCATATCATTTCTATATGTTACGAGAGAAGGTTGTGATGGAAGTCCATGCAAAAAATCATCTCAACATTAGATTCTATGAAACTTTTCAAAATGCAAGTTTCGGTCAAAAAATTATGATATATTATACACTAGTTTGTACTAATTTTGATCAAAAAATAAAATAAATCGAGGATTGTTAAAAATGCTACCAAACTTTTCATATCCATTATATTGTTACGAGGGAAGGTTATGTGGGAAGTCCTCGCAATAAATCATCTCAAAATTGGATTCTATGATTTTTTTCGAAATGCAAGTTTCTGTCAAAAATCATAGTTTATTATACACTAGGTTGTACTAGTTTAGGTCAAAAAATTAAATTAAGTAGAGGACTTATAAAATGATATGGAACTTTTCAGATCCTTTATATATGTTAAGAGAGAAGGTTATGATTTAACTCCATGTAAAAAATAATCTGAAATTTGGTTTTCATGAAACGTTTCGAAATGCAGGTTTCAGTAAAAAATCATAATATATTATACACCAGTTTGTACTAGTTTCGGTCAAAAAATTAAAATAAATCGAGGACTGTTCGAAATGCGATCAAAATTTGCATATCCTTTCTATATGTTACGAGAGAAGGTTGTGATGGAAGTCCATGCAAAAAATCATCTCAACATTAGATTCTATGAAACTTTTCAAAATGCAAGTTTCGGTCAAAAAATCATGATATATTATACACTAGTTTGTACTAATTTTGATCAAAAAATAAAATAAATCGAGGATTGTTAGAAATGCTACCAAACTTTTCATATCCATTATATTGTTACGAGGGAAGGTTATGTGGGAAGTCCTCGCAATAAATCATCTCAAAATTGGATTCTATGATTTTTTTCGAAATGCAAGTTTCTGTCAAAAATCATAGTTTATTATACACTAGGTTGTACTAGTTTAGGTCAAAAAATTAAATTAAGTAGAGGACTTATAAAATGATATGGAACTTTTCAGATCCTTTATATATGTTAAGAGAGAAGGTTATGATTTAACTCCATGTAAAAAATAATCTGAAATTTGGTTTTCATGAAACGTTTCGAAATGCAGGTTTCATTAAAAAATCATAATATATTATACACCAGTTTGTACTAGTTTCGGTCAAAAAATTAAAATAAATCGAGGACTGTTCGAAATGCTATCAAAATTTGCATATCCTTTCTATATGTTACGAGAGAAGGTTGTGATGGAAGTCCATGCAAAAAATCATCTCAACATTAGATTCTATGAAACTTTTCAAAATGCAAGTTTCGGTCAAAAAATCATGATATATTATACACTAGTTTGTACTAATTTTGATCAAAAAATAAAATAAATCGAGGATTGTTAGAAATGCTACCAAACTTTTCATATCCATTATATTGTTACGAGGGAAGGTTATGTGGGAAGTCCTCGCAATAAATCATCTCAAAATTGGATTCTATGATTTTTTTCGAAATGCAAGTTTCTGTCAAAAATCATAGTTTATTATACACTAGGTTGTACTAGTTTAGGTCAAAAAATTAAATTAAGTAGAGGACTTATAAAATGATATGGAACTTTTCAGATCCTTTATATATGTTAAGAGAGAAGGTTATGATTTAACTCCATGTAAAAAATAATCTGAAATTTGGTTTTCATGAAACGTTTCGAAATGCAGGTTTCAGTAAAAAATCATAATATATTATACACCAGTTTGTACTAGTTTCTGTCAAAAAATTAAAATAAATCGAGGACTGTTCGAAATGCTATCAAAATTTGCATATCATTTCTATATGTTACGAGAGAAGGTTGTGATGGAAGTCCATGCAAAAAATCATCTCAACATTAGATTCTATGAAACTTTTCAAAATGCAAGTTTCGGTCAAAAAATTATGATATATTATACACTAGTTTGTACTAATTTTGATCAAAAAATAAAATAAATCGAGGATTGTTAAAAATGCTACCAAACTTTTCATATCCATTATATTGTTACGAGGGAAGGTTATGTGGGAAGTCCTCGCAATAAATCATCTCAAAATTGGATTCTATGATTTTTTTCGAAATGCAAGTTTCTGTCAAAAATCATAGTTTATTATACACTAGGTTGTACTAGTTTAGGTCAAAAAATTAAATTAAGTAGAGGACTTATAAAATGATATGGAACTTTTCAGATCCTTTATATATGTTAAGAGAGAAGGTTATGATTTAACTCCATGTAAAAAATAATCTGAAATTTGGTTTTCATGAAACGTTTCGAAATGCAGGTTTCAGTAAAAAATCATAATATATTATACACCAGTTTGTACTAGTTTCGGTCAAAAAATTAAAATAAATCGAGGACTGTTCGAAATGCGATCAAAATTTGCATATCCTTTCTATATGTTACGAGAGAAGGTTGTGATGGAAGTCCATGCAAAAAATCATCTCAACATTAGATTCTATGAAACTTTTCAAAATGCAAGTTTCGGTCAAAAAATCATGATATATTATACACTAGTTTGTACTAATTTTGATCAAAAAATAAAATAAATCGAGGATTGTTAGAAATGCTACCAAACTTTTCATATCCATTATATTGTTACGAGGGAAGGTTATGTGGGAAGTCCTCGCAATAAATCATCTCAAAATTGGATTCTATGATTTTTTTCGAAATGCAAGTTTCTGTCAAAAATCATAGTTTATTATACACTAGGTTGTACTAGTTTAGGTCAAAAAATTAAATTAAGTAGAGGACTTATAAAATGATATGGAACTTTTCAGATCCTTTATATATGTTAAGAGAGAAGGTTATGATTTAACTCCATGTAAAAAATAATCTGAAATTTGGTTTTCATGAAACGTTTCGAAATGCAGGTTTCATTAAAAAATCATAATATATTATACACCAGTTTGTACTAGTTTCGGTCAAAAAATTAAAATAAATCGAGGACTGTTCGAAATGCTATCAAAATTTGCATATCCTTTCTATATGTTACGAGAGAAGGTTGTGATGGAAGTCCATGCAAAAAATCATCTCAACATTAGATTCTATGAAACTTTTCAAAATGCAAGTTTCGGTCAAAAAATCATGATATATTATACACTAGTTTGTACTAATTTTGATCAAAAAATAAAATAAATCGAGGATTGTTAGAAATGCTACCAAACTTTTCATATCCATTATATTGTTACGAGGGAAGGTTATGTGGGAAGTCCTCGCAATAAATCATCTCAAAATTGGATTCTATGATTTTTTTTGAAATGCAAGTTTCTGTCAAAAATCATAGTTTATTATACACTAGGTTGTACTAGTTTAGGTCAAAAAATTAAATTAAGTAGAGGACTTATAAAATGATATGGAACTTTTCAGATCCTTTATATATGTTAAGAGAGAAGGTTATGATTTAACTCCATGTAAAAAATAATCTGAAATTTGGTTTTCATGAAATGTTTCGAAATGCAGGTTTCAGTAAAAAATCATAATATATTATACACCAGTTTGTACTAGTTTCGGTCAAAAAATTAAAATAAATCAAGGACTGTTCGAAATGCTATCAAAATTTGCATATCCTTTCTATATGTTACGAGAGAAGGTTGTGATGGAAGTCCATGCAAAAAATCATCTCAACATTAGATTCTATGAAACTTTTCAAAATGCAAGTTTCGGTCAAAAAATCATGATATATTATACACTAGTTTGTACTAATTTTGATCAAAAAATAAAATAAATCGAGGATTGTTAGAAATGCTACCAAACTTTTCATATCCATTATATTGTTACGAGGGAAGGTTATGTGGGAAGTCCTCGCAATAAATCATCTCAAAATTGGATTCTATGATTTTTTTCGAAATGCAAGTTTCTGTCAAAAATCATAGTTTATTATACACTAGGTTGTACTAGTTTAGGTCAAAAAATTAATTTAAGTAGAGGACTTATAAAATGATATGGAACTTTTCAGATCCTTTATATATGTTAAGAGAGAAGGTTATGATTTAACTCCATGTAAAAAATAATCTGAAATTTGGTTTTCATGAAACGTTTCGAAATGCAGGTTTCAGTAAAAAATCATAATATATTATACACCAGTTTGTACTAGTTTCTGTCAAAAAATTAAAATAAATCGAGGACTGTTCGAAATGCTATCAAAATTTGCATATCATTTCTATATGTTACGAGAGAAGGTTGTGATGGAAGTCCATGCAAAAAATCATCTCAACATTAGATTCTATGAAACTTTTCAAAATGCAAGTTTCGGTCAAAAAATTATGATATATTATACACTAGTTTGTACTAATTTTGATCAAAAAATAAAATAAATCGAGGATTGTTAGAAATGCTACCAAACTTTTCATATCCATTATATTGTTACGAGGGAAGGTTATGTGGGAAGTCCTCGCAATAAATCATCTCAAAATTGGATTCTATGATTTTTTTTCGAAATGCAAGTTTCTGTCAAAAATCATAGTTTATTATACACTAGGTTGTACTAGTTTAGGTCAAAAAATTAAATTAAGTAGAGGACTTATAAAATGATATGGAACTTTTCAGATCCTTTATATATGTTAAGAGAGAAGGTTATGATTTAACTCCATGTAAAAAATAATCTGAAATTTGGTTTTCATGAAACGTTTCGAAATGCAGGTTTCAGTAAAAAATCATAATATATTATACACCAGTTTGTACTAGTTTCGGTCAAAACATTAAAATAAATCGAGGACTGTTCGAAATGCTATCAAAATTTGCATATCCTTTCTATATGTTACGAGGGAAGGTTGTGATGGAAGTCCATGCAAAAAATCATTTCAACATTAGATTCTATGAAACTTTTCAAAATGCAAGTTTCGGTCAAAAAATCATGATATATTATACACTAGTTTGTACTAATTTTGATCAAAAAATAAAATAAATCGAGGATTGTTAGAAATGCTACCAAACTTTTCATATCCATTATATTGTTACGAGGGAAGGTTATGTGGGAAGTCCTCGCAATAAATCATCTCAAAATTAGATTCTATGATTTTTTTCGAAATGCAAGTTTCTGTCAAAAATCATAGTTTATTATACACTAGGTTGTACTAGTTTAGGTCAAAAAATTAAATTAAGTAGAGGACTTATAAAATGATATGGAACTTTTCAGATCCTTTATATATGTTAAGAGAGAAGGTTATGATTTAACTCCATGTAAAAAATAATCTGAAATTTGGTTTTCATGAAACGTTTCGAAATGCAGGATTCAGTAAAAAATCATAATATATTATACACCAGTTTGTACTAGTTTCGGTCAAAAAATTAAAATAAATCGAGGACTGTTCGAAATGCTATCAAAATTTGCATATCCTTTCTATATGTTACGAGGGAAGGTTGTGATGGAAGTCCATGCAAAAAATCATCTCAAAATTAGATTCTATGAAACTTTTCAAAATGCAAGTTTCGGTCAAAAAATCATGATATATTATACACTAGTTTGTACTAATTTTGATCAAAAAATAAAATAAATCGAGGATTGTTAGAAATGCTACCAAACTTTTCATATCCATTATATTGTTACGAGGGAAGGTTATGTGGGAAGTCCTCGCAATAAATCATCTCAAAATTAGATTCTATGATTTTTTTCGAAATGCAAGTTTCTGTCAAAAATCATAGTTTATTATACACTAGGTTGTACTAGTTTAGGTCAAAAAATTAAATTATGTAGAGGACTTATAAAATGATATGGAACTTTTCAGATCCTTTATATTTGTTAAGAGAGAAGGTTATGATTTAACTCCATGTAAAAAATAATCTGAAATTTGGTTTTCATGAAACGTTTCGAAATGCAGGTTTCAGTAAAAAATCATAATATATTATACACCAGTTTGTACTAGTTTCGGTCAAAAAATTAAAATAAATCGAGGACTGTTCGAAATGCTATCAAAATTTGCATATCCTTTCTATATGTTACGAGAGAAGGTTGTGATGGAAGTCCATGCAAAAAATCATCTCAACATTAGATTCTATGAAACTTTTCAAAATGCAAGTTTCGGTCAAAAAATCATGATATATTATACACTAGTTTGTACTAATTTTGATCAAAAAATAAAATAAATCGAGGATTGTTAGAAATGCTACCAAACTTTTCATATCCATTATATTGTTACGAGGGAAGGTTATGTGGGAAGTCCTCGCAATAAATCATCTCAAAATTAGATTCTATGATTTTTTTTGAAATGCAAGTTTCTGTCAAAAATCATAGTTTATTATACACTAGGTTGTACTAGTTTAGGTCAAAAAATTAAATTAAGTTGAGGACTTATAAAATGATATGGAACTTTTCAGATCCTTTATATATGTTAAGAGAGAAGGTTATGATTTAACTCCATGTAAAAAATAATCTGAAATTTGGTTTTCATGAAACGTTTCGAAATGCAGGTTTCAGTAAAAAATCATAATATATTATACACCAGTTTGTACTAGTTTCTGTCAAAAAATTAAAATAAATCGAGGACTGTTCGAAATGCTATCAAAATTTGCATATCCTTTCTATATGTTACGAGGGAAGGTTGTGATAAAAGTCCATGCAAAAAATCATTTCAACATTAGATTCTATGAAACTTTTCAAAATGCAAGTTTCGGTCAAAAAATCATGATATATTATACACTAGTTTGTACTAATTTTGATCAAAAAATAAAATAAATCGAGGATTGTTAGAAATGCTACCAAATTTTTCATATCCATTATATTGTTACGAGGGAAGGTTATGTGGGAAGTCCTCGCAATAAATCATCTCAAAATTAGATTCTATGATTTTTTTCGAAATGCAAGTTTCTGTCAAAAATCATAGTTTATTATACACTAGGTTGTACTAGTTTAGGTCAAAAAATTAAATTAAGTAGAGGACTTATAAAATGATATGGAACTTTTCAGATCCTTTATATATGTTAAGAGAGAAGGTTATGATTTAACTCCATGTAAAAAATAATCTGAAATTTGGTTTTCATGAAACGTTTCGAAATGCAGGATTCAGTAAAAAATCATAATATATTATACACCAGTTTGTACTAGTTTCGGTCAAAAAATTAAAATAAATCGAGGACTGTTCGAAATGCTATCAAAATTTGCATATCCTTTCTATATGTTACGAGGGAAGGTTGTGATGGAAGTCCATGCAAAAAATCATCTCAAAATTAGATTCTATGAAACTTTTCAAAATGCAAGTTTCGGTCAAAAAATCATGATATATTATACACTAGTTTGTACTAATTTTGATCAAAAAATAAAATAAATCGAGGATTGTTAGAAATGCTACCAAACTTTTCATATCCATTATATTGTTACGAGGGAAGGTTATGTGGGAAGTCCTCGCAATAAATCATCTCAAAATTAGATTCTATGATTTTTTTCGAAATGCAAGTTTCTGTCAAAAATCATAGTTTATTATACACTAGGTTGTACTAGTTTAGGTCAAAAAATTAAATTAAGTAGAGGACTTATAAAATGATATGGAACTTTTCAGATCCTTTATATATGTTAAGAGAGAAGGTTATGATTTAACTCCATGTAAAAAATAATCTGAAATTTGGTTTTCATGAAACGTTTCGAAATGCAGGTTTCAGTAAAAAATCATAATATATTATACACCAGTTTGTACTAGTTTCGGTCAAAAAATTAAAATAAATCGAGGACTGTTCGAAATGCTATCAAAATTTGCATATCCTTTCTATATGTTACGAGAGAAGGTTGTGATGGAAGTCCATGCAAAAAATCATCTCAACATTAGATTCTATGAAACTTTTCAAAATGCAAGTTTCGGTCAAAAAATCATGATATATTATACACTAGTTTGTACTAATTTTGATCAAAAAATAAAATAAATCGAGGATTGTTAGAAATGCTACCAAACTTTTCATATCCATTATATTGTTACGAGGGAAGGTTATGTGGGAAGTCCTCGCAATAAATCATCTCAAAATTAGATTCTATGATTTTTTCGAAATGCAAGTTTCTGTCAAAAATCATAGTTTATTATACACTAGGTTGTACTAGTTTAGGTCAAAAAATTAAATTAAGTAGAGGACTTATAAAATGATATGGAACTTTTCAGATCCTTTATATATGTTAAGAGAGAAGGTTATGATTTAACTCCATGTAAAAAAAATCTGAAATTTGGTTTTCATGAAACGTTTCGAAATGCAGGTTTCAGTAAAAAATCATAATATATCATACACCAATTTGTACTAGTTTCGGTCAAAAAATTAAAATAAATCGAGGACTGTTCGAAATGCTATCAAAATTTGCATATCCTTTCTATATGTTACGAGAGAAGGTTGTGATGGAAGTCCATGCAAAAAATCATCTCAACATTAGATTCTATGAAACTTTTCAAAATGCAAGTTTCGGTCAAAAAATCATGATATATTATACACTAGTTTGTACTAATTTTGATCAAAAAATAAAATAAATCGAGGATTGTTAGAAATGCTACCAAACTTTTCATATCCATTATATTGTTACGAGGGAAAGTTATGTGGGAAGTCCTCGCAATAAATCATCTCAAAATTGGATTCTATGATTTTTTTTCGAAATGCAAGTTTCTGTCAAAAATCATAGTTTATTATACACTAGGTTGTACTAGTTTAGGTCAAAAAATTAAATTAAGTAGAGGACTTATAAAATGATATGGAACTTTTCAGATCCTTTATATATGTTAAGAGAGAAGGTTATGATTTAACTCCATGTAAAAAATAATCTGAAATTTGGTTTTCATGAAACGTTTCGAAATGCAGGTTTCAGTAAAAAATCATAATATATTATACACCAGTTTGTACTAGTTTCGGTCAAAAAATTAAAATAAATCGAGGACTGTTCGAAATGCTATCAAAATTTGCATATCCTTTCTATATGTTACGAGGGAAGGTTGTGATGGAAGTCCATGCAAAAAATCATCTCAACATTAGATTCTATGAAACTTTTCAAAATGCAAGTTTCGGTCAAAAAATCATGATATATTATACACTAGTTTGTACTAATTTTGATCAAAAAATAAAATAAATCGAGGATTGTTAGAAATGCTACCAAACTTTTCATATCCATTATATTGTTACGAGGGAAGGTTATGTGGGAAGTCCTCGCAATAAATCATCTCAAAATTAGATTCTATGATTTTTTTTGAAATGCAAGTTTCTGTCAAAAATCATAGTTTATTATACACTAGGTTGTACTAGTTTAGGTCAAAAAATTAAATTAAGTAGAGGACTTATAAAATGATATGGAACTTTTCAGATCCTTTATATATGTTAAGAGAGAAGGTTATGATTTAACTCCATGTAAAAAATAATCTGAAATTTGGTTTTCATGAAACGTTTCGAAATGCAGGTTTCAGTAAAAAATCATAATATATTATACACCAGTTTGTACTAGTTTCGGTCAAAAAATTAAAATAAATCGAGGACTGTTCGAAATGCTATCAAAATTTGCATATCCTTTCTATATGTTACGAGAGAAGGTTGTGATGGAAGTCCATGCAAAAAATCATCTCAACATTAGATTCTATGAAACTTTTCAAAATGCAAGTTTCGGTCAAAAAATCATGATATATTATACACTAGTTTGTACTAATTTTGATCAAAAAATAAAATAAATCGAGGATTGTTAGAAATGCTACCAAACTTTTCATATCCATTATATTGTTACGAGGGAAGGTTATGTGGGAAGTCCTCGCAATAAATCATCTCAAAATTAGATTCTATGATTTTTTTCGAAATGCAAGTTTCTGTCAAAAATCATAGTTTATTATACACTAGGTTGTACTAGTTTAGGTCAAAAAATTAAATTAAGTAGAGGACTTATAAAATGATATGGAACTTTTCAGATCCTTTATATATGTTAAGAGAGAAGGTTATGATTTAACTCCATGTAAAAAATAATCTGAAATTTGGTTTTCATGAAACGTTTCGAAATGCAGGTTTCAGTAAAAAATCATAATATATTATACACCAGTTTGTACTAGTTTCGGTCAAAAAATTAAAATAAATCGAGGACTGTTCGAAATGCTATCAAAATTTGCATATCCTTTCTATATGTTACGAGAGAAGGTTGTGATGGAAGTCCATGCAAAAAATCATCTCAACATTAGATTCTATGAAACTTTTCAAAATGCAAGTTTCGGTCAAAAAATCATGATATATTATACACTAGTTTGTACTAATTTTGATCAAAAAATAAAATAAATCGAGGATTGTTAGAAATGCTACCAAACTTTTCATATCCATTATATTGTTACGAGGGAAGGTTATGTGGGAAGTCCTCGCAATAAATCATCTCAAAATTGGATTCTATGATTTTTTTTCGAAATGCAAGTTTCTGTCAAAAATCATAGTTTATTATACACTAGGTTGTACTAGTTTAGGTCAAAAAATTAAATTAAGTAGAGGACTTATAAAATGATATGGAACTTTTCAGATCCTTTATATATGTTAAGAGAGAAGGTTATGATTTAACTCCATGTAAAAAATAATCTGAAATTTGGTTTTCATGAAACGTTTCGAAATGCAGGTTTCAGTAAAAAATCATAATATATTATACACCAGTTTGTACTAGTTTCGGTCAAAACATTAAAATAAATCGAGGACTGTTCGAAATGCTATCAAAATTTGCATATCCTTTCTATATGTTACGAGGGAAGGTTGTGATGGAAGTCCATGCAAAAAATCATCTCAACATTAGATTCTATGAAACGTTTCAAAATGCAAGTTTCGGTCAAAAAATCATGATATATTATACAATAGTTTGTACTAATTTTGATCAAAAAATAAAATAAATCGAGGATTGTTAGAAATGCTACCAAACTTTTCATATCCATTATATTGTTACGAGGGAAGGTTATGTGGGAAGTCCTCGCAATAAATCATCTCAAAATTATATTCTATGATTTTTTTCGAAATGCAAGTTTCTGTCAAAAATCATGGTTTATTATACACTAGGTTGTACTAGTTTAGGTCAAAAAATTAAATTAAGTAAAGGACTTATAAAATGATATGGAACTTTTCAGATCCTTTATATATGTTAAGAGAGAAGGTTATGATTTAACTCCATGTAAAAAATAATCTGAAATTTGGTTTTCATGAAACGTTTCGAAATGCAGGTTTCAATAAAAAATCATAATATATTATACACCAGTTTGTACTAGTTTCGGTCAAAAAATTAAAATAAATCGAGGACTGTTCGAAATGCTATCAAAATTTGCATATCCTTTCTATATGTTACGAGGGAAGGTTGTGATGGAAGTCCATGCAAAAAATCATCTCAACATTAGATTCTATGAAACTTTTCAAAATGCAAGTTTCGGTCAAAAAATCATGATATATTATACACTAGTTTGTACTAATTTTGATCAAAAAATAAAATAAATCGAGGATTGTTAGAAATGCTACCAAACTATTCATATCCATTATATTGTTACGAGGGAAGGTTATGTGGGAAGTCCTCGCAATAAATCATCTCAAAATTGGATTCTATGATTTTTTTTCGAAATGCAAGTTTCTGTCAAAAATCATGGTTTATTATAAACTAGGTTGTACTAGTTTAGGTCAAAAAATTAAATTAAGTAGAGGACTTATAAAATGATATGGAACTTTTCAGATCCTTTATATATGTTAAGAGAGAAGGTTATGATTTAACTCCGTGTAAAAAATAATCTGAAATTTGGTTTTCATGAAACGTTTCGAAATGCAGGTTTCAGTAAAAAATCATAATATATTATACACCAGTTTGTACTAGTTTCGGTCAAAACATTAAAATAAATCGAGGACTGTTCGAAATGCTATCAAAATTTGCATATCCTTTCTATATGTTACGAGGGAAGGTTGTGATGGAAGTCCATGCAAAAAATCATCTCAACATTAGATTCTATGAAACGTTTCAAAATGCAAGTTTCGGTCAAAAAATCATGATATATTATACAATAGTTTGTACTAATTTTGATCAAAAAATAAAATAAATCGAGGATTGTTAGAAATGCTACCAAACTTTTCATATCCATTATATTGTTACGAGGGAAGGTTATGTGGGAAGTCCTCGCAATAAATCATCTCAAAATTATATTCTATGATTTTTTTCGAAATGCAAGTTTCTGTCAAAAATCATGGTTTATTATACACTAGGTTGTACTAGTTTAGGTCAAAAAATTAAATTAAGTAAAGGACTTATAAAATGATATGGAACTTTTCAGATCCTTTATATATGTTAAGAGAGAAGGTTATGATTTAACTCCATGTAAAAAATAATCTGAAATTTGGTTTTCATGAAACGTTTCGAAATGCAGGTTTCAATAAAAAATCATAATATATTATACACCAGTTTGTACTAGTTTCGGTCAAAAAATTAAAATAAATCGAGGACTGTTCGAAATGCTATCAAAATTTGCATATCCTTTCTATATGTTACGAGGGAAGGTTGTGATGGAAGTCCATGCAAAAAATCATCTCAACATTAGATTCTATGAAACTTTTCAAAATGCAAGTTTCGGTCAAAAAATCATGATATATTATACACTAGTTTGTACTAATTTTGATCAAAAAATAAAATAAATCGAGGATTGTTAGAAATGCTACCAAACTATTCATATCCATTATATTGTTACGAGGGAAGGTTATGTGGGAAGTCCTCGCAATAAATCATCTCAAAATTAGATTCTATGATTTTTTTCGAAATGCAAGTTTCTGTCAAAAATCATGGTTTATTATAAACTAGGTTGTACTAGTTTAGGTCAAAAAATTAAATTAAGTAGAGGACTTATAAAATGATATGGAACTTTTCAGATCCTTTATATATGTTAAGAGAGAAGGTTATGATTTAACTCCATGTAAAAAATAATCTGAAATTTGGTTTTCATCAAACGTTTCGAAATGCAGGTTTCAGTAAAAAATCATAATATATTATACACCAGTTTGTACTAGTTTCGGTCAAAACATTAAAATAAATCGAGGACTGTTCGAAATGCTATCAAAATTTGCATATCCTTTCTATATGTTACGAGGGAAGGTTGTGATGGAAGTCCATGCAAAAAATCATCTCAACATTAGATTCTATGAAACGTTTCAAAATGCAAGTTTCGGTCAAAAAATCATGATATATTATACAATAGTTTGTACTAATTTTGATCAAAAAATAAAATAAATCGAGGATTGTTAGAAATGCTACCAAACTTTTCATATCCATTATATTGTTACGAGGGAAGGTTATGTGGGAAGTCCTCGCAATAAATCATCTCAAAATTAGATTCTATGATTTTTTTCGAAATGCAAGTTTCTGTCAAAAATCATGGTTTATTATACACTAGGTTGTACTAGTTTAGGTCAAAAAATTAAATTAAGTAGAGGACTTATAAAATGATATGGAACTTTTCAGATCCTTTATATATGTTAAGAGAGAAGGTTATGATTTAACTCCATGTAAAAAATAATCTGAAATTTGGTTTTCATGAAACGTTTCGAAATGCAGGTTTCAGTAAAAAATCATAATATATTATACACCAGTTTGTACTAGTTTCGGTCAAAAAATTAAAATAAATCGAGGACTGTTCGAAATGCTATCAAAATTTGCATATCCTTTCTATATGTTACGAGAGAAGGTTGTGATGGAAGTCCATGCAAAAAATCATCTCAACATTAGATTCTATGAAACTTTTCAAAATGCAAGTTTCGGTCAAAAAATCATGATATATTATACACTAGTTTGTACTAATTTTGATCAAAAAAATAAATAAATCGAGGATTGTTAGAAATGCTACCAAACTTTTCATATCCATTATATTGTTACGAGGGAAGGTTATGTGGGAAGTCCTCGCAATAAATCATCTCAAAATTGGATTCTATGATTTTTTTCGAAATGCAAGTTTCTGTCAAAAATCATAGTTTATTATACACTAGGTTGTACTAGTTTAGGTCAAAAAATTAAATTAAGTTGAGGACTTATAAAATGATATGGAACTTTTCAGATCCTTTATATATGTTAAGAGAGAAGGTTATGATTTAACTCCATGTAAAAAATAATCTGAAATTTGGTTTTCATGAAACGTTTCGAAATGCAGGTTTCAGTAAAAAATCATAATATATTATTCACCAGTTTGTACTAGTTTCGGTCAAAAAATTAAAATAAATCGTAGACTGTTCGAAATGCTATCAAAATTTGCATATCCTTTCTATATGTTACGAGGGAAGGTTGTGATGGAAGTCCATGCAAAAAATCATCTCAACATTAGATTCTATGAAACTTTTCAAAATGCAAGTTTCGGTCAAAAAATCATGATATATTATACACTAGTTTGTACTAATTTTGATCAAAAAATAAAATAAATCGAGGATTGTTAGAAATGCTACCAAACTTTTCATATCCATTATATTGTTACGAGGGAAGGTTATGTGGGAAGTCCTCGCAATAAATCATCTCAAAATTAGATTCTATGATTTTTTTCGAGATGCAAGTTTCTGTCAAAAATCATAGTTTATTATACACTAGGTTGTACTAGTTTAGGTCAAAAAATTAAATTAAGTAGAGGACTTATAAAATGATATGGAACTTTTCAGATCCTTTATATATGTTAAGAGAGAAGGTTATGATTTAACTCCATGTAAAAAATAATCTGAAATTTGGTTTTCATGAAACGTTTCGAAATGCAGGTTTCAGTAAAAAATCATAAAATATTATACACCAGTTTGTACTAGTTTCGGTCAAAACATTAAAATAAATCGAGGACTGTTCGAAATGCTATCAAAATTTGCATATCCTTTCTATATGTTACGAGGGAAGGTTGTGATGGAAGTCCATGCAAAAAATCATCTCAACATTAGATTCTATGAAACGTTTCAAAATGCAAGTTTCGGTCAAAAAATCATGATATATTATACAATAGTTTGTACTAATTTTGATCAAAAAATAAAATAAATCGAGGATTGTTAGAAATGCTACCAAACTTTTCATATCCATTATATTGTTACGAGGGAAGGTTATGTGGGAAGTCCTCGCAATAAATCATCTCAAAATTAGATTCTATGATTTTTTTCGAAATGCAAGTTTCTGTCAAAAATCATGGTTTATTATACACTAGGTTGTACTAGTTTAGGTCAAAAAATTAAATTAAGTAGAGGACTTATAAAATGATATGGAACTTTTCAGATCCTTTATATATGTTAAGAGAGAAGGTTATGATTTAACTCCATGTAAAAAATAATCTGAAATTTGGTTTTCATGAAACGTTTCGAAATGCAGGTTTCAGTAAAAAATCATAATATATTATACACCAGTTTGTACTAGTTTCGGTCAAAACATTAAAATAAATCGAGGACTGTTCGAAATGCTATCAAAATTTGCATATCCTTTCTATATGTTACGAGGGAAGGTTGTGATGGAAGTCCATGCAAAAAATCATCTCAACATTAGATTCTATGAAACGTTTCAAAATGCAAGTTTCGGTCAAAAAATCATGATATATTATACAATAGTTTGTACTAATTTTGATCAAAAAATAAAATAAATCGAGGATTGTTAGAAATGCTACCAAACTTTTCATATCCATTATATTGTTACGAGGGAAGGTTATGTGGGAAGTCCTCGCAATAAATCATCTCAAAATTAGATTCTATGATTTTTTTCGAAATGCAAGTTTCTGTCAAAAATCATGGTTTATTATACACTAGGTTGTACTAGTTTAGGTCAAAAAATTAAATTAAGTAGAGGACTTATAAAATGATATGGAACTTTTCAGATCCTTTATATATGTTAAGAGAGAAGGTTATGATTTAACTCCATGTAAAAAATAATCTGAAATTTGGTTTTCATGAAACGTTTCGAAATGCAGGTTTCAGTAAAAAATCATAATATATTATACACCAGTTTGTACTAGTTTCGGTCAAAAAATTAAAATAAATCGAGGACTGTTCGAAATGCTATCAAAATTTGCATATCCTTTCTATATGTTATGAGAGAAGGTTGTGATGGAAGTCCATGCAAAAAACCATCTCAACATTAGATTCTATGAAACTTTTCAAAATGCAACGGTCAAAAAATCATGATATATTATACACTAGTTTGTACTAATTTTGATCAAAAAAATAAATAAATCGAGGATTGTTAGAAATGCTACCAAACTTTTCATATCCATTATATTGTTACGAGGGAAGGTTATGTGGGAAGTCCTCGCAATAAATCATCTCAAAATTGGATTCTATGATTTTTTTCAAAATGCAAGTTTCTGTCAAAAATCATAGTTTATTATACACTAGGTTGTACTAGTTTAGGTCAAAAAATTAAATTAAGTAGAGGACTTATAAAATGATATGGAACTTTTCAGATCCTTTATATATGTTAAGAGAGAAGGTTATGATTTAACTCCATGTAAAATATAATCTGAAATTTGGTTTTCATGAAACGTTTCGAAATGCAGGTTTCAGTAAAAAATCATAATATATTATACACCAGTTTGTACTAGTTTCGGTCAAAAAATTAAAATAAATCGAGGACTGTTCGAAATGCTATCAAAATTTGCATATCCTTTCTATATGTTACGAGGGAAGGTTGTGATGGAAGTCCATGCAAAAAATCATCTCAACATTAGATTCTATGAAACTTTTCAAAATGCTAGTTTCGGTCAAAAAATCATGATATATTATACACTAGTTTGTACTAATTTTGATCAAAAAATAAAATAAATCGAGGATTGTTAGAAATGCTACCAAACTTTTCATATCCATTATATTGTTACGAGGGAAGGTTATGTGGGAAGTCCTCGCAATAAATCATCTCAAAATTAGATTCTATGATTTTTTTCGAGATGCAAGTTTCTGTCAAAAATCATAGTTTATTATACACTAGGTTGAACTAGTTTAGGTCAAAAAATTAAATTAAGTAGAGGACTTATAAAATGATATGGAACTTCTCAGATCCTTTATATATGTTAAGAGAGAAGGTTATGATTTAACTCCATGTAAAAAATGTTCTGAAATTTGGTTTTCATGAAACGTTTCGAAATGCAGGTTTCAGTAAAAAATCATAATATATTATACACCAGTTTGTACTAGTTTCGGTCAAAACATTAAAATAAATCGAGGACTGTTCGAAATGCTATCAAAATTTGCATATCCTTTCTATATGTTACGAGGGAAGGTTGTGATGGAAGTCCATGCAAAAAATCATCTCAACATTAGATTCTATGAAACGTTTCAAAATGCAAGTTTCGGTCAAAAAATCATGATATATTATACAATAGTTTGTACTAATTTTGATCAAAAAATAAAATAAATCGAGGATTGTTAGAAATGCTACCAAACTTTTCATATCCATTATATTGTTACGAGGGAAGGTTATGTGGGAAGTCCTCGCAATAAATCATCTCAAAATTAGATTCTATGATTTTTTTCGAGATGCAAGTTTCTGTCAAAAATCATAGTTTATTATACACTAGGTTGTACTAGTTTAGGTCAAAAAATTAAATTAAGTAGAGGACTTATAAAATGATATGGAACTTTTCAGATCCTTTATATATGTTAAGAGAGAAGGTTATGATTTAACTCCATGTAAAATATAATCTGAAATTTGGTTTTCATGAAACGTTTCGAAATGCAGGTTTCAGTAAAAAATCATAATATATTATACACCAGTTTGTACTAGTTTCGGTCAAAAAATTAAAATAAATCGAGGACTGTTCGAAATGCTATCAAAATTTGCATATCCTTTCTATATGTTACGAGGGAAGGTTGTGATGGAAGTCCATGCAAAAAATCATCTCAACATTAGATTCTATGAAACTTTTCAAAATGCTAGTTTCGGTCAAAAAATCATGATATATTATACACTAGTTTGTACTAATTTTGATCAAAAAATAAAATAAATCGAGGATTGTTAGAAATGCTACCAAACTTTTCATATCCATTATATTGTTACGAGGGAAGGTTATGTGGGAAGTCCTCGCAATAAATCATCTCAAAATTAGATTCTATGATTTTTTTCGAGATGCAAGTTTCTGTCAAAAATCATAGTTTATTATACACTAGGTTGAACTAGTTTAGGTCAAAAAATTAAATTAAGTAGAGGACTTATAAAATGATATGGAACTTCTCAGATCCTTTATATATGTTAAGAGAGAAGGTTATGATTTAACTCCATGTAAAAAATGTTCTGAAATTTGGTTTTCATGAAACGTTTCGAAATGCAGGTTTCAGTAAAAAATCATAATATATTATACACCAGTTTGTACTAGTTTCGGTCAAAACATTAAAATAAATCGAGGACTGTTCGAAATGCTATCAAAATTTGCATATCCTTTCTATATGTTACGAGGGAAGGTTGTGATGGAAGTCCATGCAAAAAATCATCTCAACATTAGATTCTATGAAACGTTTCAAAATGCAAGTTTCGGTCAAAAAATCATGATATATTATACAATAGTTTGTACTAATTTTGATCAAAAAATAAAATAAATCGAGGATTGTTAGAAATGCTACCAAACTTTTCATATCCATTATATTGTTACGAGGGAAGGTTATGTGGGAAGTCCTCGCAATAAATCATCTCAAAATTAGATTCTATGATTTTTTTCGAGATGCAAGTTTCTGTCAAAAATCATAGTTTATTATACACTAGGTTGAACTAGTTTAGGTCAAAAAATTAAATTAAGTAGAGGACTTATAAAATGATATGGAACTTTTCAGATCCTTTATATATGTTAAGAGAGAAGGTTATGATTTAACTCCATGTAAAAAATGTTCTGAAATTTGGTTTTCAAGAAACGTTTCGAAATGCAGGTTTCAGTAAAAAATCATAATATATTATACACCAGTTTGTACTAGTTTCGGTCAAAACATTAAAATAAATCGAGGACTGTTCGAAATGCTATCAAAATTTGCATATCCTTTCTATATGTTACGAGGGAAGGTTGTGATGGAAGTCCATGCAAAAAATCATCTCAACATTAGATTCTATGAAACGTTTCAAAATGCAAGTTTCGGTCAAAAAATCATGATATATTATACAATAGTTTGTACTAATTTTGATCAAAAAATTAAATAAATCGAGGATTGTTAGAAATGCTACCAAACTTTTCATATCCATTATATTGTTACGAGGGAAGGTTATGTGGGAAGTCCTCGCAATAAATCATCTCAAAATTAGATTCTATGATTTTTTTCGAAATGCAAGTTTCTGTCAAAAATCATGGTTTATTATACACTAGGTTGTACTAGTTTAGGTCAAAAAATTAAATTAAGTAGAGGACTTATAAAATGATATGGAACTTTTCAGATCCTTTATATATGTTAAGAGAGAAGGTTATGATTTAACTCCATGTAAAAAATAATCTGAAATTTGGTTTTCATGAAACGTTTCGAAATGCAGGTTTCAGTAAAAAATCATAATATATTATACACCAGTTTGTACTAGTTTCGGTCAAAAAATTAAAATAAATCGAGGACTGTTCGAAATGCTATCAAAATTTGCATATCCTTTTTATATGTTACGAGGGAAGGTTGTGATGGAAGTCCATGCAAAAAATCATCTCAACATTAGATTCTATGAAACTTTTCAAAATGCAAGTTTCGGTCAAAAAATCATGATATATTATACACTAGTTTGTACTAATTTTGATCAAAAAAATAAATAAATCGAGGATTGTTAGAAATGCTACCAAACTTTTCATATCCATTATATTGTTACGAGGGAAGGTTATGTGGGAAGTCCTCGCAATAAATCATCTCAAAATTGGATTCTATGATTTTTTTCGAAATGCAAGTTTCTGTCAAAAATCATAGTTTATTATACACTAGGTTGTACTAGTTTAGGTCAAAAAATTAAATTAAGTAGAGGACTTATAAAATGATATGGAACTTTTCAGATCCTTTATATATGTTAAGAGAGAAGGTTATGATTTAACTCCATGTAAAAAATAATCTGAAATTTGGTTTTCATGAAACGTTTCGAAATGCAGGTTTCAGTAAAAAATCATAATATATTATACACCAGTTTGTACTAGTTTCGGTCAAAAAATTAAAATAAATCGAGGACTGTTCGAAATGCTATCAAAATTTGCATATCCTTTCTATATGTTACGAGGGAAGGTTGTGATGGAAGTCCATGCAAAAAATCATCTCAACATTAGATTCTATGAAACGTTTCAAAATGCAAGTTTCGGTCAAAAAATCATGATATATTATACAATAGTTTGTACTAATTTTGATCAAAAAATAAAATAAATCGAGGATTGTTAGAAATGCTACCAAACTTTTCATATCCATTATATTGTTACGAGGGAAGGTTATGTGGGAAGTCCTTGCAATAAATCATCTCAAAATTAGATTATATGATTTTTTTCGAAATGCAAGTTTCTGTCAAAAATCATAGTTTATTATACACTAGGTTGTACTAGTTTAGGTCAAAAAATTAAATTAAGTTGAGGACTTATAAAATGATATGGAACTTTTCAGATCCTTTATATATGTTAAGAGAGAAGGTTATGATTTAACTCCATGTAAAAAATAATCTGAAATTTGGTTTTCATGAAACGTTTCGAAATGCAGGTTTCAGTAAAAAATCATAATATATTATACACCAGTTTGTACTAGTTTCGGTCAAAAAATTAAAATAAATCGAGGAGTGTTCGAAATGCTATCAAAATTTGCATATCCTTTCTATATGTTACGAGGGAAGGTTGTGATGGAAGTCCATGCAAAAAATCATCTCAACATTAGATTCTATGAAACTTTTCAAAATGCAAGTTTCGGTCAAAAAATCATGATATATTATACACTAGTTTGTACTAATTTTGATCAAAAAATAAAATAAATCGAGGATTGTTAGAAATGCTACCAAACTTTTCATATCCATTATATTGTTACGAGGGAAGGTTATGTGGGAAGTCCTCGCAATAAATCATCTCAAAATTGGATTCTATGATTTTTTTCGAAATGCAAGTTTCTGTCAAAAATCATAGTTTATTATACACTAGGTTGTACTAGTTTAGGTCAAAAAATTAAATTAAGTAGAGGACTTATAAAATGATATGGAACTTTTCAGATCCTTTATATATGTTAAGAGAGAAGGTTATGATTTAACTCCATGTAAAAAATAATCTGAAATTTGGTTTTCATGAAACGTTTCGAAATGCAGGTTTCAGTAAAAAATCATAATATATTATACACCAGTTTGTACTAGTTTCGGTCAAAAAATTAAAATAAATCGAGGACTGTTCGAAATGCTATCAAAATTTGCATATCCTTTCTATATGTTACGAGGGAAGGTTGTGATGGAAGTCCATGCAAAAAATCATCTCAACATTAGATTCTATGAAACGTTTCAAAATGCAAGTTTCGGTCAAAAAATCATGATATATTATACAATAGTTTGTACTAATTTTGATCAAAAAATAAAATAAATCGAGGATTGTTAGAAATGCTACCAAACTTTTCATATCCATTATATTGTTACGAGGGAAGGTTATGTGGGAAGTCCTTGCAATAAATCATCTCAAAATTAGATTCTATGATTTTTTTCGAAATGCAAGTTTCTGTCAAAAATCATAGTTTATTATACACTAGGTTGTACTAGTTTAGGTCAAAAAATTAAATTAAGTTGAGGACTTATAAAATGATATGGAACTTTTCAGATCCTTTATATATGTTAAGAGAGAAGGTTATGATTTAACTCCATGTAAAAAATAATCTGAAATTTGGTTTTCATGAAACGTTTCGAAATGCAGGTTTCAGTAAAAAATCATAATATATTATACACCAGTTTGTACTAGTTTCGGTCAAAAAATTAAAATAAATCGAGGACTGTTCGAAATGCTATCAAAATTTGCATATCCTTTCTATATGTTACGAGGGAAGGTTGTGATGGAAGTCCATGCAAAAAATCATCTCAACATTAGATTCTATGAAACTTTTCAAAATGCAAGTTTCGGTCAAAAAATCATGATATATTATACACTAGTTTGTACTAATTTTGATCAAAAAATAAAATAAATCGAGGGTTGTTAGAAATGCTACCAAACTTTTCATATCCATTATATTGTTACGAGGGAAGGTTATGTGGGAAGTCCTCGCAATAAATCATCTCAAAATTAGATTCTATGATTTTTTTCGAAATGCAAGTTTCTGTCAAAAATCATGGTTTATTATACACTAGGTTGTACTAGTTTAGGTCAAAAAATTAAATTAAGTAGAGGACTTATAAAATGATATGGAACTTTTCAGATCCTTTATATATGTTAAGAGAGAAGGTTATGATTTAACTCCATGTAAAAAATAATCTGAAATTTGGTTTTCATGAAACGTTTCGAAATGCAGGTTTCAGTAAAAAATCATAATATATTATACACCAGTTTGTACTAGTTTCGGTCAAAACATTAAAATAAATCGAGGACTGTTCGAAATGCTATCAAAATTTGCATATCCTTTCTATATGTTACGAGGGAAGGTTGTGATGGAAGTCCATGCAAAAAATCATCTCAACATTAGATTCTATGAAACTTTTCAAAATGCAAGTTTCGGTCAAAAAATCATGATATATTATACAATAGTTTGTACTAATTTTGATCAAAAAATAAAATAAATCGAGGATTGTTAGAAATGCTACCAAACTTTTCATATCCATTATATTGTTACGAGGGAAGGTTATGTGGGAAGTCCTCGCAATAAATCATCTCAAAATTAGATTCTATGATTTTTTTCGAAATGCAAGTTTCTGTCAAAAATCATAGTTTATTATACACTAGGTTGTACTAGTTTAGGTCAAAAAATTAAATTAAGTTGAGGACTTATAAAAGATATGGAACTTTTCAGATCCTTTATATATGTTAAGAGAGAAGGTTATGATTTAACTCCATGTAAAAAATAATCTGAAATTTGGTTTTCATGAAACGTTTCGAAATGCAGGTTTCAGTAAAAAATCATAATATATTATACACCAGTTTGTACTAGTTTCGGTCAAAAAATTAAAATAAATCGAGGACTGTTCGAAATGCTATCAAAATTTGCATATCCTTTCTATATGTTACGAGAGAAGGTTGTGATGGAAGTCCATGCAAAAAATCATCTCAACATTAGATTCTATGAAACTTTTCAAAATGCAAGTTTCGGTCAAAAAATCATGATATATTATACACTAGTTTGTACTAATTTTGATCAAAAAATAAAATAAATCGAGGATTGTTAGAAATGCTACCAAACTTTTCATATCCATTATATTGTTACGAGGGAAGGTTATGTGGGAAGTCCTCGCAATAAATCATCTCAAAATTGGATTCTATGATTTTTTTTCGAAATGCAAGTTTCTGTCAAAAATCATAGTTTATTATACACTAGGTTGTACTAGTTTAGGTCAAAAAATTAAATTAAGTAGAGGACTTATAAAATGATATGGAACTTTTCAGATCCTTTATATATGTTAAGAGAGAAGGTTATGATTTAACTCCATGTAAAAAATAATCTGAAATTTGGTTTTCATGAAACGTTTCGAAATGCAGGTTTCAGTAAAAAATCATAATATATTATACACCAGTTTGTACTAGTTTCGGTCAGAAAATTAAAATAAATCGAGGACTGTTCGAAATGCTATCAAAATTTGCATATCCTTTCTATATGTTACGAGGGAAGGTTGTGATGGAAGTCCATGCAAAAAATCATCTCAACATTAGATTCTATGAAACTTTTCAAAATGCAAGTTTCGGTCAAAAAATCATGATATATTATACACTGGTTTGTACTAATTTTGATCAAAAAATAAAATAAATCGAGGATTGTTAGAAATGCTACCAAACTTTTCATATCCATTATATTGTTACGAGGGAAGGTTATGTGGGAAGTCCTCGCAATAAATCATCTCAAAATTGGATTCTATGATTTTTTTTCGAAATGCAAGTTTCTGTCAAAAATCGTAGTTTATTATACACTAGGTTGTACTAGTTTAGGTCAAAAAATTAAATTAAGTAGAGGACTTATAAAATGATATGGAACTTTTCAGATCCTTTATATATGTTAAGAGAGAAGGTTATGATTTAACTCCATGTAAAAAAAAATCTGAAATTTGGTTTTCATGAAACGTTTCGAAATGCAGGTTTCAGTAAAAAATCATAATATATTATACACCAGTTTGTACTAGTTTCGGTCAAAAAATTAAAATAAATCGAGGACTGTTCGAAATGCTATCAAAATTTGCATATCCTTTCTATATGTTACGAGGGAAGGTTGTGATGGAAGTCCATGCAAAAAATCATCTCAACATTAGATTCTATGAAACTTTTCAAAATGCAAGTTTCGGTCAAAAAATCATGATATATTATACACTAGTTTGTACTAATTTTGATCAAAAAATAAAATAAATCGAGGGTTGTTAGAAATGCTACCAAACTTTTCATATCCATTATATTGTTACGAGGGAAGGTTATGTGGGAAGTCCTCGCAATAAATCATCTCAAAATTAGATTCTATGATTTTTTTCGAAATGCAAGTTTCTGTCAAAAATCATGGTTTATTATACACTAGGTTGTACTAGTTTAGGTCAAAAAATTAAATTAAGTAGAGGACTTATAAAATGATATGGAACTTTTCAGATCCTTTATATATGTTAAGAGAGAAGGTTATGATTTAACTCCATGTAAAAAATAATCTGAAATTTGGTTTTCATGAAATGTTTCGAAATGCAGGTTTCAGTAAAAAATCATAATATATTATACACCAGTTTGTACTAGTTTTGGTCAAAAAATTAAAATAAATCGAGGACTGTTCGAAATGCTATCAAAATTTGCATAACCTTTCTATATGTTACGAGAGAAGGTTGTGATGGAAGTCCATGCAAAAAATCATCTCAACATTAGATTCTATGAAACTTTTCAAAATGCAAGTTTCGGTCAAAAAATCATGATATATTATACACTAGTTTGTACTAATTTTGATCAAAAAATAAAATAAATCGAGGATTGTTAGAAATGCTACCAAACTTTTCATATCCATTATATTGTTACGAGGGAAGGTTATGTGGGAAGTCCTCGCAATAAATCATCTCAAAATTGGATTCTATGATTTTTTTCGAAATGCAAGTTTCTGTCAAAAATCATAGTTTATTATACACTAGGTTGTACTAGTTTAGGTCAAAAAATTAAATTAAGTAGAGGACTTATAAAATGATATGGAACTTTTCAGATCCTTTATATATGTTAAGAGAGAAGGTTATGATTTAACTCCATGTAAAAAATAATCTGAAATTTGGTTTTCATGAAACGTTTCGAAATGCAGGTTTCAGTAAAAAATCATAATATATTATACACCAGTTTGTACTAGTTTCGGTCAGAAAATTAAAATAAATCGAGGACTGTTCGAAATGCTATCAAAATTTGCATATCCTTTCTATATGTTACGAGGGAAGGTTGTGATGGAAGTCCATGCAAAAAATCATCTCAACATTAGATTCTATGAAACTTTTCAAAATGCAAGTTTCGGTCAAAAAATCATGATATATTATACACTAGTTTGTACTAATTTTGATCAAAAAATAAAATAAATCGAGGATTGTTAGAAATGCTACCAAACTTTTCATATCCATTATATTGTTACGAGGGAAGGTTATGTGGGAAGTCCTCGCAATAAATCATCTCAAAATTGGATTCTATGATTTTTTTTCGAAATGCAAGTTTCTGTCAAAAATCGTAGTTTATTATACACTAGGTTGTACTAGTTTAGGTCAAAAAATTAAATTAAGTAGAGGACTTATAAAATGATATGGAACTTTTCAGATCCTTTATATATGTTAAGAGAGAAGGTTATGATTTAACTCCATGTAAAAAATAATCTGAAATTTGGTTTTCATGAAATGTTTCGAAATGCAGGTTTCAGTAAAAAATCATAATATATTATACACCAGTTTGTACTAGTTTCGGTCAAAAAATTAAAATAAATCGAGGACTGTTCGAAATGCTATCAAAATTTGCATATCCTTTCTATATGTTACGAGAGAAGGTTGTGATGGAAGTCCATGCAAAAAATCATCTCAACATTAGATTCTATGAAACTTTTCAAAATGCAAGTTTCGGTCAAAAAATCATGATATATTATACACTAGTTTGTACTAATTTTGATCAAAAAATAAAATAAATCGAGGATTGTTAGAAATGCTACCAAACTTTTCATATCCATTATATTGTTACGAGGGAAGGTTATGTGGGAAGTCCTCGCAATAAATCATCTCAAAATTGGATTCTATGATTTTTTTCGAAATGCAAGTTTCTGTCAAAAATCATAGTTTATTATACACTAGGTTGTACTAGTTTAGGTCAAAAAAATAAATTAAGTAGAGGACTTATAAAATGATATGGAACTTTTCAGATCCTTTATATATGTTAAGAGAGAAGGTTATGATTTAACTCCATGTAAAAAATAATCTGAAATTTGGTTTTCATGAAACGTTTCGAAATGCAGGTTTCAGTAAAAAATCATAATATATTATACACCAGTTTGTACTAGTTTCGGTCAAAAAATTAAAATAAATCGAGGACTGTTCGAAATGCTATCAAAATTTGCATATCCTTTCTATATGTTACGAGAGAAGGTTGTGATGGAAGTCCATGCAAAAAATCATCTCAACATTAGATTCTATGAAACTTTTCAAAATGCAAGTTTCGGTCAAAAAATCATGATATATTATACACTAGTTTGTACTAATTTTGATCAAAAAATAAAATAAATCGAGGATTGTTAGAAATGCTACCAAACTTTTCATATCCATTATATTGTTACGAGGGAAGGTTATGTGGGAAGTCCTCGCAATAAATCATCTCAAAATTGGATTCTATGATTTTTTTTCGAAATGCAAGTTTCTGTCAAAAATCATAGTTTATTATACACTAGGTTGTACTAGTTTAGGTCAAAAAATTAAATTAAGTAGAGGACTTATAAAATGATATGGAACTTTTCAGATCCTTTATATATGTTAAGAGAGAAGGTTATGATTTAACTCCATGTAAAAAATAATCTGAAATTTGGTTTTCATGAAACGTTTCGAAATGCAGGTTTCAGTAAAAAATCATAATATATTATACACCAGTTTGTACTAGTTTCGGTCAAAAAATTAAAATAAATCGAGGACTGTTCGAAATGCTATCAAAATTTGCATATCCTTTCTATATGTTACGAGAGAAGGTTGTGATGGAAGTCCATGCAAAAAATCATCTCAACATTAGATTCTATGAAACTTTTCAAAATGCAAGTTTCGGTCAAAAAATCATGATATATTATACACTAGTTTGTACTAATTTTGATCAAAAAATAAAATAAATCGAGGATTGTTAGAAATGCTACCAAACTTTTCATATCCATTATATTGTTACGAGGGAAGGTTATGTGGGAAGTCCTCGCAATAAATCATCTCAAAATTGGATTCTATGATTTTTTTCGAAATGCAAGTTTCTGTCAAAAATCATAGTTTATTATACACTAGGTTGTACTAGTTTAGGTCAAAAAATTAAATTAAGTAGAGGACTTATAAAATGATATGGAACTTTTCAGATCCTTTATATATGTTAAGAGAGAATGTTATGATTTAACTCCATGTAAAATATAATCTGAAATTTGATTTTCATGAAACGTTTCGAAATGCAGGTTTCATAAAAAAATCATAATATATTATACACCAGTTTGTACTAGTTTCGGTCAAAAAATTAAAATAAATCGAGGACTGTTCGAAATGCTATCAAAATTTGCATATCCTTTCTATATGTTACGAGAGAAGGTTGTGATGGAAGGCCATGCAAAAAATCATCTCAACATTAGATTCTATGAAACTTTTCAAAATGCAAGTTTCGGTCAAAAAATCATGATATATTATACACTAGTTTGTACTAATTTTGATCAAAAAATAAAATAAATCGAGGATTGTTAGAAATGCTACCAAATTTTCATATCCATTATATTGTTACGAGGGAAGGTTATGTGGGAAGTCCTCGCAATAAATCATCTCAAAATTGGATTCTATGATTTTTTTTCGAAATGCAAGTTTCTGTCAAAAATCATAGTTTATTATACACTAGGTTGTACTAGTTTAGGTCAAAAAATTAAATTAAGTAGAGGACTTATAAAATGATATGGAACTTTTCAGATCCTTTATATATGTTAAGAGAGAAGGTTATGATTTAACTCCATGTAAAAAATAATCTGAAATTTGGTTTTCATGAAACGTTTCGAAATGCAGGTTTCAGTAAAAAATCATAATATATTATACACCAGTTTGTACTAGTTTCGGTCAAAAAATTAAAATAAATCGAGGACTGTTCGAAATGCTATCAAAATTTGCATATCCTTTCTATATGTTACGAGAGAAGGTTGTGATGGAAGTCCATGCAAAAAATCATCTCAACATTAGATTCTATGAAACTTTTCAAAATGCAAGTTTCGGTCAAAAAATCATGATATATTATACACTAGTTTGTACTAATTTTGATCAAAAAATAAAATAAATCGAGGATTGTTAGAAATGCTACCAAACTTTTCATATCCATTATATTGTTACGAGGGAAGGTTATGTGGGAAGTCCTCGCAATAAATCATCTCAAAATTGGATTCTATGATTTTTTTCGAAATGCAAGTTTCTGTCAAAAATCATAGTTTATTATACACTAGGTTGTACTAGTTTAGGTCAAAAAATTAAATTAAGTAGAGGACTTATAAAATGATATGGAACTTTTCAGATCCTTTATATATGTTAAGAGAGAAGGTTATGATTTAACTCCATGTAAAAAATAATCTGAAATTTGGTTTTCATGAAACGTTTCGAAATGCAGGTTTCAGTAAAAAATCATAATATATTATACACCAGTTTGTACTAGTTTCGGTCAAAAAATTAAAATAAATCGAGGACTGTTCGAAATGCTATCAAAATTTGCATATCCTTTCTATATGTTACGAGAGAAGGTTGTGATGGAAGTCCATGCAAAAAATCATCTCAACATTAGATTCTATGAAACTTTTCAAAATGCAAGTTTCGGTCAAAAAATCATGATATATTATACACTAGTTTGTACTAATTTTGATCAAAAAATAAAATAAATCGAGGATTGTTAGAAATGCTACCAAACTTTTCATATCCATTATATTGTTACGAGGGAAGGTTATGTGGGAAGTCCTCGCAATAAATCATCTCAAAATTGGATTCTATGATTTTTTTTCGAAATGCAAGTTTCTGTCAAAAATCATAGTTTATTATACACTAGGTTGTACTAGTTTAGGTCAAAAAATTAAATTAAGTAGAGGACTTATAAAATGATATGGAACTTTTCAGATCCTTTATATATGTTAAGAGAGAAGGTTATGATTTAACTCCATGTAAAAAATAATCTGAAATTTGGTTTTCATGAAACGTTTCGAAATGCAGGTTTCAGTAAAAAATCATAATATATTATACACCAGTTTGTACTAGTTTCGGTCAAAAAATTAAAATAAATCGAGGACTGTTCGAAATGCTATCAAAATTTGCATATCCTTTCTATATGTTACGAGAGAAGGTTGTGATGGAATTCCATGCAAAAAATCATCTCAACATTAGATTCTATGAAACTTTTCAAAATGCAAGTTTCGGTCAAAAAATCATGATATATTATACACTAGTTTGTACTAATTTTGATCAAAAAATAAAATAAATCGAGGATTGTTAGAAATGCTACCAAACTTTTCATATCCATTATATTGTTACGAGGGAAGGTTATGTGGGAAGTCCTCGCAATAAATCATCTCAAAATTGGATTCTATGATTTTTTTCGAAATGCAAGTTTCTGTCAAAAATCATAGTTTATTATACACTAGGTTGTACTAGTTTAGGTCAAAAAATTAAATTAAGTAGAGGACTTATAAAATGATATGGAACTTTTCAGATCCTTTATATATGTTAAGAGAGAAGGTTATGATTTAACTCCATGTAAAAAATAATCTGAAATTTGGTTTTCATGAAACGTTTCGAAATGCATGTTTCATAAAAAAATCATAATATATTATACACCAGTTTGTACTAGTTTCGGTCAAAAAATTAAAATAAATCGAGGACTGTTCGAAATGCTATCAAAATTTGCATATCCATTCTATATTTTACGAGAGAAGGTTGTGATGGAAGTCCATGCAAAAAATCATCTCAACATTAGATTCTATGAAACTTTTCAAAATGCAAGTTTCGGTCAAAAAATCATGATATATTATACACTAGTTTGTACTAATTTTGATCAAAAAATAAAATAAATCGAGGATTGTTAGAAATGCTACCAAACTTTTCATATCCATTATATTGTTACGAGGGAAGGTTATGTGGGAAGTCCTCGCAATAAATCATCTCAAAATTGGATTCTATGATTTTTTTTCGAAATGCAAGTTTCTGTCAAAAATCATAGTTTATTATACACTAGGTTGTACTAGTTTAGGTCAAAAAATTAAATTAAGTAGAGGACTTATAAAATGATATGGAACTTTTCAGATCCTTTATATATGTTAAGAGAGAAGGTTATGATTTAACTCCATGTAAAAAATAATCTGAAATTTGGTTTTCATGAAACGTTTTGAAATGCAGGTTTCAGTAAAAAATCATAATATATTATACACCAGTTTGTACTAGTTTCGGTCAAAAAATTAAAATAAATCGAGGACTGTTCGAAATGCTATGAAAATTTGCATATCCTTTCTATATGTTACGAGAGAAGGTTGTGATGGAAGTCCATGCAAAAAATCATCTCAACATTAGATTCTATGAAACTTTTCAAAATGCAAGTTTCGGTCAAAAAATCATGATATATTATACACTAGTTTGTACTAATTTTGATCAAAAAATAAAATAAATCGAGGATTGTTAGAAATGCTACCAAACTTTTCATATCCATTATATTGTTACGAGGGAAGGTTATGTGGGAAGTCCTCGCAATAAATCATCTCAAAATTGGATTCTATGATTTTTTTTCGAAATGCAAGTTTCTGTCAAAAATCATAGTTTATTATACACTAGGTTGTACTAGTTTAGGTCAAAAAATTAAATTAAGTAGAGGACTTATAAAATGATATGGAACTTTTCAGATCCTTTATATATGTTAAGAGAGAAGGTTATGATTTAACTCCATGTAAAAAATAATCTGAAATTTGGTTTTCATGAAACGTTTCGAAATGCAGGTTTCAGTAAAAAATCATAATATATTATACACCAGTTTGTACTAGTTTCGGTCAAAAAATTAAAATAAATCGAGGACTGTTCGAAATGCTATCAAAATTTGCATATCCTTTCTATATGTTACGAGAGAAGGTTGTGATGGAAGTCCATGCAAAAAATCATCTCAACATTAGATTCTATGAAACTTTTCAAAATGCAAGTTTCGGTCAAAAAATCATGATATATTATACACTAGTTTGTACTAATTTTGATCAAAAAATAAAATAAATCGAGGATTGTTAGAAATGCTACCAAACTTTTCATATCCATTATATTGTTACGAGGGAAGGTTATGTGGGAAGTCCTCGCAATAAATCATCTCAAAATTGGATTCTATGATTTTTTTCGAAATGCAAGTTTCTGTCAAAAATCATAGTTTATTATACACTAGGTTGTACTAGTTTAGGTCAAAAAATTAAATTAAGTAGAGGACTTATAAAATGATATGGAACTTTTCAGATCCTTTATATATGTTAAGAGAGAAGGTTATGATTTAACTCCATGTAAAAAATAATCTGAAATTTGGTTTTCATGAAACGTTTCGAAATGCAGGTTTCAGTAAAAAATCATAATATATTATACACCAGTTTGTACTAGTTTCGGTCAAAAAATTAAAATAAATCGAGGACTGTTCGAAATGCTATCAAAATTTGCATATCCTTTCTATATGTTACGAGAGAAGGTTGTGATGGAAGTCCATGCAAAAAATCATCTCAACATTAGATTCTATGAAACTTTTCAAAATGCAAGTTTCGGTCAAAAAATCATGATATATTATACACTAGTTTGTACTAATTTTGATCAAAAAATAAAATAAATCGAGGATTGTTAGAAATGCTACCAAACTTTTCATATCCATTATATTGTTACGAGGGAAGGTTATGTGGGAAGTCCTCGCAATAAATCATCTCAAAATTGGATTCTATGATTTTTTTTCGAAATGCAAGTTTCTGTCAAAAATCATAGTTTATTATACACTAGGTTGTACTAGTTTAGGTCAAAAAATTAAATTAAGTAGAGGACTTATAAAATGATATGGAACTTTTCAGATCCTTTATATATGTTAAGAGAGAAGGTTATGATTTAACTCCATGTAAAAAATAATCTGAAATTTGGTTTTCATGAAACGTTTCGAAATGCAGGTTTCAGTAAAAAATCATAATATATTATACACCAGTTTGTACTAGTTTCGGTCAGAAAATTAAAATAAATCGAGGACTGTTCGAAATGCTATCAAAATTTGCATATCCTTTCTATATGTTACGAGAGAAGGTTGTGATGGAAGTCCATGCAAAAAATCATCTCAACATTAGATTCTATGAAACTTTTCAAAATGCAAGTTTCGGTCAAAAAATCATGATATATTATACACTAGTTTGTACTAATTTTGATCAAAAAATAAAATAAATCGAGGATTGTTAGAAATGCTACCAAACTTTTCATATCCATTATATTGTTACGAGGGAAGGTTATGTGGGAAGTCCTCGCAATAAATCATCTCAAAATTGGATTCTATGATTTTTTTTCGAAATGCAAGTTTCTGTCAAAAATCATAGTTTATTATACACTAGGTTGTACTAGTTTAGGTCAAAAAATTAAATTAAGTAGAGGACTTATAAAATGATATGGAACTTTTCAGATCCTTTATATATGTTAAGAGAGAAGGTTATGATTTAACTCCATGTAAAAAATAATCTGAAATTTGGTTTTCATGAAACGTTTTGAAATGCAGGTTTCAGTAAAAAATCATAATATATTATACACCAGTTTGTACTAGTTTCGGTCAAAAAATTAAAATAAATCGAGGACTGTTCGAAATGCTATGAAAATTTGCATATCCTTTCTATATGTTACGAGAGAAGGTTGTGATGGAAGTCCATGCAAAAAATCATCTCAACATTAGATTCTATGAAACTTTTCAAAATGCAAGTTTCGGTCAAAAAATCATGATATATTATACACTAGTTTGTACTAATTTTGATCAAAAAATAAAATAAATCGAGGATTGTTAGAAATGCTACCAAACTTTTCATATCCATTATATTGTTACGAGGGAAGGTTATGTGGGAAGTCCTCGCAATAAATCATCTCAAAATTGGATTCTATGATTTTTTTTCGAAATGCAAGTTTCTGTCAAAAATCATAGTTTATTATACACTAGGTTGTACTAGTTTAGGTCAAAAAATTAAATTAAGTAGAGGACTTATAAAATGATATGGAACTTTTCAGATCCTTTATATATGTTAAGAGAGAAGGTTATGATTTAACTCCATGTAAAAAATAATCTGAAATTTGGTTTTCATGAAACGTTTCGAAATGCAGGTTTCAGTAAAAAATCATAATATATTATACACCAGTTTGTACTAGTTTCGGTCAAAAAATTAAAATAAATCGAGGACTGTTCGAAATGCTATCAAAATTTGCATATCCTTTCTATATGTTACGAGAGAAGGTTGTGATGGAAGTCCATGCAAAAAATCATCTCAACATTAGATTCTATGAAACTTTTCAAAATGCAAGTTTCGGTCAAAAAATCATGATATATTATACACTAGTTTGTACTAATTTTGATCAAAAAATAAAATAAATCGAGGATTGTTAGAAATGCTACCAAACTTTTCATATCCATTATATTGTTACGAGGGAAGGTTATGTGGGAAGTCCTCGCAATAAATCATCTCAAAATTGGATTCTATGATTTTTTTCGAAATGCAAGTTTCTGTCAAAAATCATAGTTTATTATACACTAGGTTGTACTAGTTTAGGTCAAAAAATTAAATTAAGTAGAGGACTTATAAAATGATATGGAACTTTTCAGATCCTTTATATATGTTAAGAGAGAAGGTTATGATTTAACTCCATGTAAAAAATAATCTGAAATTTGGTTTTCATGAAACGTTTCGAAATGCAGGTTTCAGTAAAAAATCATAATATATTATACACCAGTTTGTACTAGTTTCGGTCAAAAAATTAAAATAAATCGAGGACTGTTCGAAATGCTATCAAAATTTGCATATCCTTTCTATATGTTACGAGAGAAGGTTGTGATGGAAGTCCATGCAAAAAATCATCTCAACATTAGATTCTATGAAACTTTTCAAAATGCAAGTTTCGGTCAAAAAATCATGATATATTATACACTAGTTTGTACTAATTTTGATCAAAAAATAAAATAAATCGAGGATTGTTAGAAATGCTACCAAACTTTTCATATCCATTATATTGTTACGAGGGAAGGTTATGTGGGAAGTCCTCGCAATAAATCATCTCAAAATTGGATTCTATGATTTTTTTTCGAAATGCAAGTTTCTGTCAAAAATCATAGTTTATTATACACTAGGTTGTACTAGTTTAGGTCAAAAAATTAAATTAAGTAGAGGACTTATAAAATGATATGGAACTTTTCAGATCCTTTATATATGTTAAGAGAGAAGGTTATGATTTAACTCCATGTAAAAAATAATCTGAAATTTGGTTTTCATGAAACGTTTCGAAATGCAGGTTTCAGTAAAAAATCATAATATATTATACACCAGTTTGTACTAGTTTCGGTCAGAAAATTAAAATAAATCGAGGACTGTTCGAAATGCTATCAAAATTTGCATATCCTTTCTATATGTTACGAGAGAAGGTTGTGATGGAAGTCCATGCAAAAAATCATCTCAACATTAGATTCTATGAAACTTTTCAAAATGCAAGTTTCGGTCAAAAAATCATGATATATTATACACTAGTTTGTACTAATTTTGATCAAAAAATAAAATAAATCGAGGATTGTTAGAAATGCTACCAAACTTTTCATATCCATTATATTGTTACGAGGGAAGGTTATGTGGTAAGTCCTCGCAATAAATCATCTCAAAATTGGATTCTATGATTTTTTTCGAAATGCAAGTTTCTGTCAAAAATCATAGTTTATTATACACTAGGTTGTACTAGTTTAGGTCAAAAAATTAAATTAAGTAGAGGACTTATAAAATGATATGGAACTTTTCAGATCCTTTATATATGTTAAGAGAGAAGGTTATGATTTAACTCCATGTAAAAAATAATCTGAAATTTGGTTTTCATGAAACGTTTCGAAATGCAGGTTTCAGTAAAAAATCATAATATATTATACACCAGTTTGTACTAGTTTCGGTCAAAAAATTAAAATAAATCGAGGACTGTTCGAAATGCTATCAAAATTTGCATATCCTTTCTATATGTTACGAGAGAAGGTTGTGATGGAAGTCCATGCAAAAAATCATCTCAACATTAGATTCTATGAAACTTTTCAAAATGCAAGTTTCGGTCAAAAAATCATGATATATTATACACTAGTTTGTACTAATTTTGATCAAAAAATAAAATAAATCGAGGATTGTTAGAAATGCTACCAAACTTTTCATATCCATTATATTGTTACGAGGGAAGGTTATGTGGGAAGTCCTCGCAATAAATCATCTCAAAATTGGATTCTATGATTTTTTTTCGAAATGCAAGTTTCTGTCAAAAATCATAGTTTATTATACACTAGGTTGTACTAGTTTAGGTCAAAAAATTAAATTAAGTAGAGGACTTATAAAATGATATGGAACTTTTCAGATCCTTTATATATGTTAAGAGAGAAGGTTATGATTTAACTCCATGTAAAAAATAATCTGAAATTTGGTTTTCATGAAACGTTTCGAAATGCAGGTTTCAGTAAAAAATCATAATATATTATACACCAGTTTGTACTAGTTTCGGTCAGAAAATTAAAATAAATCGAGGACTGTTCGAAATGCTATCAAAATTTGCATATCCTTTCTATATGTTACGAGAGAAGGTTATGATGGAAGTCCATGCAAAAAATCATCTCAACATTAGATTCTATGAAACTTTTCAAAATGCAAGTTTCGGTCAAAAAATCATGATATATTATACACTAGTTTGTACTAATTTTGATCAAAAAATAAAATAAATCGAGGATTGTTAGAAATGCTACCAAACTTTTCATATCCATTATATTGTTACGAGGGAAGGTTATGTGGTAAGTCCTCGCAATAAATCATCTCAAAATTGGATTCTATGATTTTTTTCGAAATGCAAGTTTCTGTCAAAAATCATAGTTTATTATACACTAGGTTGTACTAGTTTAGGTCAAAAAATTAAATTAAGTAGAGGACTTATAAAATGATATGGAACTTTTCAGATCCTTTATATATGTTAAGAGAGAAGGTTATGATTTAACTCCATGTAAAAAATAATCTGAAATTTGGTTTTCATGAAACGTTTCGAAATGCAGGTTTCAGTAAAAAATCATAATATATTATACACCAGTTTGTACTAGTTTCGGTCAGAAAATTAAAATAAATCGAGGACTGTTCGAAATGCTATCAAAATTTGCATATCCTTTCTATATGTTACGAGAGAAGGTTGTGATGGAAGTCCATGCAAAAAATCATCTCAACATTAGATTCTATGAAACTTTTCAAAATGCAAGTTTCGGTCAAAAAATCATGATATATTATACACTAGTTTGTACTAATTTTGATCAAAAAATAAAATAAATCGAGGATTGTTAGAAATGCTACCAAACTTTTCATATCCATTATATTGTTACGAGGGAAGGTTATGTGGTAAGTCCTCGCAATAAATCATCTCAAAATTGGATTCTATGATTTTTTTCGAAATGCAAGTTTCTGTCAAAAATCATAGTTTATTATACACTAGGTTGTACTAGTTTAGGTCAAAAAATTAAATTAAGTAGAGGACTTATAAAATGATATGGAACTTTTCAGATCCTTTATATATGTTAAGAGAGAAGGTTATGATTTAACTCCATGTAAAAAATAATCTGAAATTTGGTTTTCATGAAACGTTTCGAAATGCAGGTTTCAGTAAAAAATCATAATATATTATACACCAGTTTGTACTAGTTTCGGTCAAAAAATTAAAATAAATCGAGGAGTGTTCGAAATGCTATCAAAATTTGCATATCCTTTCTATATGTTACGAGAGAAGGTTGTGATGGAAGTCCATGCAAAAAATCATCTCAACATTAGATTCTATGAAACTTTTCAAAATGCAAGTTTCGGTCAAAAAATCATGATATATTATACACTAGTTTGTACTAATTTTGATCAAAAAATAAAATAAATCGAGGATTGTTAGAAATGCTACCAAACTTTTCATATCCATTATATTGTTACGAGGGAAGGTTATGTGGGAAGTCCTCGCAATAAAACATCTCAAAATTAGATTCTATGATTTTTTTCGAAATGCAAGTTTCTGTCAAAAATCATAGTTTATTATACACTAGGTTGTACTAGTTTAGGTCAAAAAATTAAATTAAGTAGAGGACTTATAAAATGATATGGAACTTTTCAGATCCTTTATATATGTTAAGAGAGAAGGTTATGATTTAACTCCATGTAAAAAATAATCTGAAATTTGGTTTTCATGAAACGTTTCGAAATGCAGGTTTCAGTAAAAAATCATAATATATTATACACCAGTTTGTACTAGTTTCGGTCAGAAAATTAAAATAAATCGAGGACTGTTCGAAATGCTATCAAAATTTGCATATCCTTTCTATATGTTACGAGAGAAGGTTGTGATGGAAGTCCATGCAAAAAATCATCTCAACATTAGATTCTATGAAACTTTTCAAAATGCAAGTTTCGGTCAAAAAATCATGATATATTATACACTAGTTTGTACTAATTTTGATCAAAAAATAAAATAAATCGAGGATTGTTAGAAATGCTACCAAACTTTTCATATCCATTATATTGTTACGAGGGAAGGTTATGTGGGAAGTCCTCGCAATAAATCATCTCAAAATTGGATTCTATGATTTTTTTCGAAATGCAAGTTTCTGTCAAAAATCATAGTTTATTATACACTAGGTTGTACTAGTTTAGGTCAAAAAATTAAATTAAGTAGAGGACTTATAAAATGATATGGAACTTTTCAGATCCTTTATATATGTTAAGAGAGAAGGTTATGATTTAACTCCATGTAAAAAATAATCTGAAATTTGGTTTTCATGAAACGTTTCGAAATGCAGGTTTCAGTAAAAAATCATAATATATTATACACCAGTTTGTACTAGTTTCGGTCAGAAAATTAAAATAAATCGAGGACTGTTCGAAATGCTATCAAAATTTGCATATCCTTTCTATATGTTACGAGAGAAGGTTGTGATGGAAGTCCATGCAAAAAATCATCTCAACATTAGATTCTATGAAACTTTTCAAAATGCAAGTTTCGGTCAAAAAATCATGATATATTATACACTAGTTTGTACTAATTTTGATCAAAAAATAAAATAAATCGAGGATTGTTAGAAATGCTACCAAACTTTTCATATCCATTATATTGTTACGAGGGAAGGTTATGTGGGAAGTCCTCGCAATAAATCATCTCAAAATTAGATTCTATGATTTTTTTCGAAATGCAAGTTTCTGTCAAAAATCATAGTTTATTATACACTAGGTTGTACTAGTTTAGGTCAAAAAATTAAATTAAGTAGAGGACTTATAAAATGATATGGAACTTTTCAGATCCTTTATATATGTTAAGAGAGAAGGTTATGATTTAACTCCATGTAAAAAATAATCTGAAATTTGGTTTTCATGAAACGTTTCGAAATGCAGGTTTCAGTAAAAAATCATAATATATTATACACCAGTTTGTACTAGTTTCGGTCAAAAAATTAAAATAAATCGAGGACTGTTCGAAATGCTATCAAAATTTGCATATCCTTTCTATATGTTACGAGAGAAGGTTGTGATGGAAGTCCATGCAAAAAATCATCTCAACATTAGATTCTATGAAACTTTTCAAAATGCAAGTTTCGGTCAAAAAATCATGATATATTATACACTAGTTTGTACTAATTTTGATCAAAAAATAAAATAAATCGAGGATTGTTAGAAATGCTACCAAACTTTTCATATCCATTATATTGTTACGAGGGAAGGTTATGTGGGAAGTCCTCGCAATAAATCATCTCAAAATTGGATTCTATGATTTTTTTCGAAATGCAAGTTTCTGTCAAAAATCATAGTTTATTATACACTAGGTTGTACTAGTTTAGGTCAAAAAATTAAATTAAGTAGAGGACTTATAAAATGATATGGAACTTTTCAGATCCTTTATATATGTTAAGAGAGAAGGTTATGATTTAACTCCATGTAAAAAATAATCTGAAATTTGGTTTTCATGAAACGTTTCGAAATGCAGGTTTCAGTAAAAAATCATAATATATTATACACCAGTTTGTACTAGTTTCGGTCAGAAAATTAAAATAAATCGAGGACTGTTCGAAATGCTATCAAAATTTGCATATCCTTTCTATATGTTACGAGAGAAGGTTGTGATGGAAGTCCATGCAAAAAATCATCTCAACATTAGATTCTATGAAACTTTTCAAAATGCAAGTTTCGGTCAAAAAATCATGATATATTATACACTAGTTTGTACTAATTTTGATCAAAAAATAAAATAAATCGAGGATTGTTAGAAATGCTACCAAACTTTTCATATCCATTATATTGTTACGAGGGAAGGTTATGTGGGAAGTCCTCGCAATAAATCATCTCAAAATTAGATTCTATGATTTTTTTCGAAATGCAAGTTTCTGTCAAAAATCATAGTTTATTATACACTAGGTTGTACTAGTTTAGGTCAAAAAATTAAATTAAGTTGAGGACTTATAAAATGATATGGAACTTTTCAGATCCTTTATATATGTTAAGAGAGAAGGTTATGATTTAACTCCATGTAAAAAATAATCTGAAATTTGGTTTTCATGAAACGTTTCGAAATGCAGGTTTCAGTAAAAAATCATAATATATTATACACCAGTTTGTACTAGTTTCGGTCAAAAAATTAAAATAAATCGAGGACTGTTCGAAATGCTATCAAAATTTGCATATCCTTTCTATATGTTACGAGAGAAGGTTGTGATGGAAGTCCATGCAAAAAATCATCTCAACATTAGATTCTATGAAACTTTTCAAAATGCAAGTTTCGGTCAAAAAATCATGATATATTATACACTAGTTTGTACTAATTTTGATCAAAAAATAAAATAAATCGAGGATTGTTAGAAATGCTACCAAACTTTTCATATCCATTATATTGTTACGAGGGAAGGTTATGTGGGAAGTCCTCGCAATAAATCATCTCAAAATTGGATTCTATGATTTTTTTCGAAATGCAAGTTTCTGTCAAAAATCATAGTTTATTATACACTAGGTTGTACTAGTTTAGGTCAAAAAATTAAATTAAGTAGAGGACTTATAAAATGATATGGAACTTTTCAGATCCTTTATATATGTTAAGAGAGAAGGTTATGATTTAACTCCATGTAAAAAATAATCTGAAATTTGGTTTTCATGAAACGTTTCGAAATGCAGGTTTCAGTAAAAAATCATAATATATTATACACCAGTTTGTACTAGTTTCGGTCAGAAAATTAAAATAAATCGAGGACTGTTCGAAATGCTATCAAAATTTGCATATCCTTTCTATATGTTACGAGAGAAGGTTGTGATGGAAGTCCATGCAAAAAATCATCTCAACATTAGATTCTATGAAACTTTTCAAAATGCAAGTTTCGGTCAAAAAATCATGATATATTATACACTAGTTTGTACTAATTTTGATCAAAAAATAAAATAAATCGAGGATTGTTAGAAATGCTACCAAACTTTTCATATCCATTATATTGTTACGAGGGAAGGTTATGTGGTAAGTCCTCGCAATAAATCATCTCAAAATTGGATTCTATGATTTTTTTCAAAATGCAAGTTTTTGTCAAAAATCATAGTTTATTATACACTAGGTTGTACTAGTTTAGGTCAAAAAATTAAATTAAGTAGAGGACTTATAAAATGATATGGAACTTTTCAGATCCTTTATATATGTTAAGAGAGAAGGTTATGATTTAACTCCATGTAAAAAATAATCTGAAATTTGGTTTTCATGAAACGTTTCGAAATGCAGGTTTCAGTAAAAAATCATAATATATTATACACCAGTTTGTACTAGTTTCGGTCAAAAAATTAAAATAAATCGAGGAGTGTTCGAAATGCTATCAAAATTTGCATATCCTTTCTATATGTTACGAGAGAAGGTTGTGATGGAAGTCCATGCAAAAAATCATCTCAACATTAGATTCTATGAAACTTTTCAAAATGCAAGTTTCGGTCAAAAAATCATGATATATTATACACTAGTTTGTACTAATTTTGATCAAAAAATAAAATAAATCGAGGATTGTTAGAAATGCTACCAAACTTTTCATATCCATTATATTGTTACGAGGGAAGGTTATGTGGGAAGTCCTCGCAATAAATCATCTCAAAATTGGATTCTATGATTTTTTTTCGAAATGCAAGTTTCTGTCAAAAATCATAGTTTATTATACACTAGGTTGTACTAGTTTAGGTCAAAAAATTAAATTAAGTAGAGGACTTATAAAATGATATGGAACTTTTCAGATCCTTTATATATGTTAAGAGAGAAGGTTATGATTTAACTCCATGTAAAAAATAATCTGAAATTTGGTTTTCATGAAACGTTTCGAAATGCAGGTTTCAGTAAAAAATCATAATATATTATACACCAGTTTGTACTAGTTTCGGTCAGAAAATTAAAATAAATCGAGGACTGTTCGAAATGCTATCAAAATTTGCATATCCTTTCTATATGTTACGAGAGAAGGTTGTGATGGAAGTCCATGCAAAAAATCATCTCAACATTAGATTCTATGAAACTTTTCAAAATGCAAGTTTCGGTCAAAAAATCATGATATATTATACACTAGTTTGTACTAATTTTGATCAAAAAATAAAATAAATCGAGGATTGTTAGAAATGCTACCAAACTTTTCATATCCATTATATTGTTACGAGGGAAGGTTATGTGGTAAGTCCTCGCAATAAATCATCTCAAAATTGGATTCTATGATTTTTTTCGAAATGCAAGTTTCTGTCAAAAATCATAGTTTATTATACACTAGGTTGTACTAGTTTAGGTCAAAAAATTAAATTAAGTAGAGGACTTATAAAATGATATGGAACTTTTCAGATCCTTTATATATGTTAAGAGAGAAGGTTATGATTTAACTCCATGTAAAAAATAATCTGAAATTTGGTTTTCATGAAACGTTTCGAAATGCAGGTTTCAGTAAAAAATCATAATATATTATACACCAGTTTGTACTAGTTTCGGTCAGAAAATTAAAATAAATCGAGGACTGTTCGAAATGCTATCAAAATTTGCATATCCTTTCTATATGTTACGAGAGAAGGTTGTGATGGAAGTCCATGCAAAAAATCATCTCAACATTAGATTCTATGAAACTTTTCAAAATGCAAGTTTCGGTCAAAAAATCATGATATATTATACACTAGTTTGTACTAATTTTGATCAAAAAATAAAATAAATCGAGGATTGTTAGAAATGCTACCAAACTTTTCATATCCATTATATTGTTACGAGGGAAGGTTATGTGGGAAGTCCTCGCAATAAATCATCTCAAAATTGGATTCTATGATTTTTTTCGAAATGCAAGTTTCTGTCAAAAATCATAGTTTATTATACACTAGGTTGTACTAGTTTAGGTCAAAAAATTAAATTAAGTAGAGGACTTATAAAATGATATGGAACTTTTCAGATCCTTTATATATGTTAAGAGAGAAGGTTATGATTTAACTCCATGTAAAAAATAATCTGAAATTTGGTTTTCATGAAACGTTTCGAAATGCAGGTTTCAGTAAAAAATCATAATATATTATACACCAGTTTGTACTAGTTTCGGTCAGAAAATTAAAATAAATCGAGGACTGTTCGAAATGCTATCAAAATTTGCATATCCTTTCTATATGTTACGAGAGAAGGTTGTGATGGAAGTCCATGCAAAAAATCATCTCAACATTAGATTCTATGAAACTTTTCAAAATGCAAGTTTCGGTCAAAAAATCATGATATATTATACACTAGTTTGTACTAATTTTGATCAAAAAATAAAATAAATCGAGGATTGTTAGAAATGCTACCAAACTTTTCATATCCATTATATTGTTACGAGGGAAGGTTATGTGGTAAGTCCTCGCAATAAATCATCTCAAAATTGGATTCTATGATTTTTTTCGAAATGCAAGTTTCTGTCAAAAATCATAGTTTATTATACACTAGGTTGTACTAGTTTAGGTCAAAAAATTAAATTAAGTAGAGGACTTATAAAATGATATGGAACTTTTCAGATCCTTTATATATGTTAAGAGAGAAGGTTATGATTTAACTCCATGTAAAAAATAATCTGAAATTTGGTTTTCATGAAACGTTTCGAAATGCAGGTTTCAGTAAAAAATCATAATATATTATACACCAGTTTGTACTAGTTTCGGTCAGAAAATTAAAATAAATCGAGGACTGTTCGAAATGCTATCAAAATTTGCATATCCTTTCTATATGTTACGAGAGAAGGTTGTGATGGAAGTCCATGCAAAAAATCATCTCAACATTAGATTCTATGAAACTTTTCAAAATGCAAGTTTCGGTCAAAAAATCATGATATATTATACACTAGTTTGTACTAATTTTGATCAAAAAATAAAATAAATCGAGGATTGTTAGAAATGCTACCAAACTTTTCATATCCATTATATTGTTACGAGGGAAGGTTATGTGGGAAGTCCTCGCAATAAATCATCTCAAAATTGGATTCTATGATTTTTTTCGAAATGCAAGTTTCTGTCAAAAATCATAGTTTATTATACACTAGGTTGTACTAGTTTAGGTCAAAAAATTAAATTAAGTAGAGGACTTATAAAATGATATGGAACTTTTCAGATCCTTTATATATGTTAAGAGAGAAGGTTATGATTTAACTCCATGTAAAAAATAATCTGAAATTTGGTTTTCATGAAACGTTTCGAAATGCAGGTTTCAGTAAAAAATCATAATATATTATACACCAGTTTGTACTAGTTTCGGTCAAAAAATTAAAATAAATCGAGGAGTGTTCGAAATGCTATCAAAATTTGCATATCCTTTCTATATGTTACGAGAGAAGGTTGTGATGGAAGTCCATGCAAAAAATCATCTCAACATTAGATTCTATGAAACTTTTCAAAATGCAAGTTTCGGTCAAAAAATCATGATATATTATACACTAGTTTGTACTAATTTTGATCAAAAAATAAAATAAATCGAGGATTGTTAGAAATGCTACCAAACTTTTCATATCCATTATATTGTTACGAGGGAAGGTTATGTGGGAAGTCCTCGCAATAAATCATCTCAAAATTAGATTCTATGATTTTTTTCGAAATGCAAGTTTCTGTCAAAAATCATAGTTTATTATACACTAGGTTGTACTAGTTTAGGTCAAAAAATTAAATTAAGTAGAGGACTTATAAAATGATATGGAACTTTTCAGATCCTTTATATATGTTAAGAGAGAAGGTTATGATTTAACTCCATGTAAAAAATAATCTGAAATTTGGTTTTCATGAAACGTTTCGAAATGCAGGTTTCAGTAAAAAATCATAATATATTATACACCAGTTTGTACTAGTTTCGGTCAGAAAATTAAAATAAATCGAGGACTGTTCGAAATGCTATCAAAATTTGCATATCCTTTCTATATGTTACGAGAGAAGGTTGTGATGGAAGTCCATGCAAAAAATCATCTCAACATTAGATTCTATGAAACTTTTCAAAATGCAAGTTTCGGTCAAAAAATCATGATATATTATACACTAGTTTGTACTAATTTTGATCAAAAAATAAAATAAATCGAGGATTGTTAGAAATGCTACCAAACTTTTCATATCCATTATATTGTTACGAGGGAAGGTTATGTGGGAAGTCCTCGCAATAAATCATCTCAAAATTGGATTCTATGATTTTTTTCGAAATGCAAGTTTCTGTCAAAAATCATAGTTTATTATACACTAGGTTGTACTAGTTTAGGTCAAAAAATTAAATTAAGTAGAGGACTTATAAAATGATATGGAACTTTTCAGATCCTTTATATATGTTAAGAGAGAAGGTTATGATTTAACTCCATGTAAAAAATAATCTGAAATTTGGTTTTCATGAAACGTTTCGAAATGCAGGTTTCAGTAAAAAATCATAATATATTATACACCAGTTTGTACTAGTTTCGGTCAAAAAATTAAAATAAATCGAGGAGTGTTCGAAATGCTATCAAAATTTGCATATCCTTTCTATATGTTACGAGAGAAGGTTGTGATGGAAGTCCATGCAAAAAATCATCTCAACATTAGATTCTATGAAACTTTTCAAAATGCAAGTTTCGGTCAAAAAATCATGATATATTATACACTAGTTTGTACTAATTTTGATCAAAAAATAAAATAAATCGAGGATTGTTAGAAATGCTACCAAACTTTTCATATCCATTATATTGTTACGAGGGAAGGTTATGTGGGAAGTCCTCGCAATAAATCATCTCAAAATTAGATTCTATGATTTTTTTCGAAATGCAAGTTTCTGTCAAAAATCATAGTTTATTATACACTAGGTTGTACTAGTTTAGGTCAAAAAATTAAATTAAGTAGAGGACTTATAAAATGATATGGAACTTTTCAGATCCTTTATATATGTTAAGAGAGAAGGTTATGATTTAACTCCATGTAAAAAATAATCTGAAATTTGGTTTTCATGAAACGTTTCGAAATGCAGGTTTCAGTAAAAAATCATAATATATTATACACCAGTTTGTACTAGTTTCGGTCAGAAAATTAAAATAAATCGAGGACTGTTCGAAATGCTATCAAAATTTGCATATCCTTTCTATATGTTACGAGAGAAGGTTGTGATGGAAGTCCATGCAAAAAATCATCTCAACATTAGATTCTATGAAACTTTTCAAAATGCAAGTTTCGGTCAAAAAATCATGATATATTATACACTAGTTTGTACTAATTTTGATCAAAAAATAAAATAAATCGAGGATTGTTAGAAATGCTACCAAACTTTTCATATCCATTATATTGTTACGAGGGAAGGTTATGTGGGAAGTCCTCGCAATAAATCATCTCAAAATTGGATTCTATGATTTTTTTCGAAATGCAAGTTTCTGTCAAAAATCATAGTTTATTATACACTAGGTTGTACTAGTTTAGGTCAAAAAATTAAATTAAGTAGAGGACTTATAAAATGATATGGAACTTTTCAGATCCTTTATATATGTTAAGAGAGAAGGTTATGATTTAACTCCATGTAAAAAATAATCTGAAATTTGGTTTTCATGAAACGTTTCGAAATGCAGGTTTCAGTAAAAAATCATAATATATTATACACCAGTTTGTACTAGTTTCGGTCAAAAAATTAAAATAAATCGAGGAGTGTTCGAAATGCTATCAAAATTTGCATATCCTTTCTATATGTTACGAGAGAAGGTTGTGATGGAAGTCCATGCAAAAAATCATCTCAACATTAGATTCTATGAAACTTTTCAAAATGCAAGTTTCGGTCAAAAAATCATGATATATTATACACTAGTTTGTACTAATTTTGATCAAAAAATAAAATAAATCGAGGATTGTTAGAAATGCTACCAAACTTTTCATATCCATTATATTGTTACGAGGGAAGGTTATGTGGGAAGTCCTCGCAATAAATCATCTCAAAATTAGATTCTATGATTTTTTTCGAAATGCAAGTTTCTGTCAAAAATCATAGTTTATTATACACTAGGTTGTACTAGTTTAGGTCAAAAAATTAAATTAAGTAGAGGACTTATAAAATGATATGGAACTTTTCAGATCCTTTATATATGTTAAGAGAGAAGGTTATGATTTAACTCCATGTAAAAAATAATCTGAAATTTGGTTTTCATGAAACGTTTCGAAATGCAGGTTTCAGTAAAAAATCATAATATATTATACACCAGTTTGTACTAGTTTCGGTCAGAAAATTAAAATAAATCGAGGACTGTTCGAAATGCTATCAAAATTTGCATATCCTTTCTATATGTTACGAGAGAAGGTTGTGATGGAAGTCCATGCAAAAAATCATCTCAACATTAGATTCTATGAAACTTTTCAAAATGCAAGTTTCGGTCAAAAAATCATGATATATTATACACTAGTTTGTACTAATTTTGATCAAAAAATAAAATAAATCGAGGATTGTTAGAAATGCTACCAAACTTTTCATATCCATTATATTGTTACGAGGGAAGGTTATGTGGGAAGTCCTCGCAATAAATCATCTCAAAATTGGATTCTATGATTTTTTTCGAAATGCAAGTTTCTGTCAAAAATCATAGTTTATTATACACTAGGTTGTACTAGTTTAGGTCAAAAAATTAAATTAAGTAGAGGACTTATAAAATGATATGGAACTTTTCAGATCCTTTATATATGTTAAGAGAGAAGGTTATGATTTAACTCCATGTAAAAAATAATCTGAAATTTGGTTTTCATGAAACGTTTCGAAATGCAGGTTTCAGTAAAAAATCATAATATATTATACACCAGTTTGTACTAGTTTCGGTCAGAAAATTAAAATAAATCGAGGACTGTTCGAAATGCTATCAAAATTTGCATATCCTTTCTATATGTTACGAGAGAAGGTTGTGATGGAAGTCCATGCAAAAAATCATCTCAACATTAGATTCTATGAAACTTTTCAAAATGCAAGTTTCGGTCAAAAAATCATGATATATTATACACTAGTTTGTACTAATTTTGATCAAAAAATAAAATAAATCGAGGATTGTTAGAAATGCTACCAAACTTTTCATATCCATTATATTGTTACGAGGGAAGGTTATGTGGGAAGTCCTCGCAATAAATCATCTCAAAATTGGATTCTATGATTTTTTTCGAAATGCAAGTTTCTGTCAAAAATCATAGTTTATTATACACTAGGTTGTACTAGTTTAGGTCAAAAAATTAAATTAAGTAGAGGACTTATAAAATGATATGGAACTTTTCAGATCCTTTATATATGTTAAGAGAGAAGGTTATGATTTAACTCCATGTAAAAAATAATCTGAAATTTGGTTTTCATGAAACGTTTCGAAATGCAGGTTTCAGTAAAAAATCATAATATATTATACACCAGTTTGTACTAGTTTCGGTCAAAAAATTAAAATAAATCGAGGACTGTTCGAAATGCTATCAAAATTTGCATATCCTTTCTATATGTTACGAGAGAAGGTTGTGATGGAAGTCCATGCAAAAAATCATCTCAACATTAGATTCTATGAAACTTTTCAAAATGCAAGTTTCGGTCAAAAAATCATGATATATTATACACTAGTTTGTACTAATTTTGATCAAAAAATAAAATAAATCGAGGATTGTTAGAAATGCTACCAAACTTTTCATATCCATTATATTGTTACGAGGGAAGGTTATGTGGGAAGTCCTCGCAATAAATCATCTCAAAATTGGATTCTATGATTTTTTTTCGAAATGCAAGTTTCTGTCAAAAATCATAGTTTATTATACACTAGGTTGTACTAGTTTAGGTCAAAAAATTAAATTAAGTAGAGGACTTATAAAATGATATGGAACTTTTCAGATCCTTTATATATGTTAAGAGAGAAGGTTATGATTTAACTCCATGTAAAAAATAATCTGAAATTTGGTTTTCATGAAACGTTTCGAAATGCAGGTTTCAGTAAAAAATCATAATATATTATACACCAGTTTGTACTAGTTTCGGTCAGAAAATTAAAATAAATCGAGGACTGTTCGAAATGCTATCAAAATTTGCATATCCTTTCTATATGTTACGAGAGAAGGTTGTGATGGAAGTCCATGCAAAAAATCATCTCAACATTAGATTCTATGAAACTTTTCAAAATGCAAGTTTCGGTCAAAAAATCATGATATATTATACACTAGTTTGTACTAATTTTGATCAAAAAATAAAATAAATCGAGGATTGTTAGAAATGCTACCAAACTTTTCATATCCATTATATTGTTACGAGGGAAGGTTATGTGGTAAGTCCTCGCAATAAATCATCTCAAAATTGGATTCTATGATTTTTTTCAAAATGCAAGTTTCTGTCAAAAATCATAGTTTATTATACACTAGGTTGTACTAGTTTAGGTCAAAAAATTAAATTAAGTAGAGGACTTATAAAATGATATGGAACTTTTCAGATCCTTTATATATGTTAAGAGAGAAGGTTATGATTTAACTCCATGTAAAAAATAATCTGAAATTTGGTTTTCATGAAACGTTTCGAAATGCAGGTTTCAGTAAAAAATCATAATATATTATACACCAGTTTGTACTAGTTTCGGTCAAAAAATTAAAATAAATCGAGGAGTGTTCGAAATGCTATCAAAATTTGCATATCCTTTCTATATGTTACGAGAGAAGGTTGTGATGGAAGTCCATGCAAAAAATCATCTCAACATTAGATTCTATGAAACTTTTCAAAATGCAAGTTTCGGTCAAAAAATCATGATATATTATACACTAGTTTGTACTAATTTTGATCAAAAAATAAAATAAATCGAGGATTGTTAGAAATGCTACCAAACTTTTCATATCCATTATATTGTTACGAGGGAAGGTTATGTGGGAAGTCCTCGCAATAAATCATCTCAAAATTAGATTCTATGATTTTTTTCGAAATGCAAGTTTCTGTCAAAAATCATAGTTTATTATACACTAGGTTGTACTAGTTTAGGTCAAAAAATTAAATTAAGTAGAGGACTTATAAAATGATATGGAACTTTTCAGATCCTTTATATATGTTAAGAGAGAAGGTTATGATTTAACTCCATGTAAAAAATAATCTGAAATTTGGTTTTCATGAAACGTTTCGAAATGCAGGTTTCAGTAAAAAATCATAATATATTATACACCAGTTTGTACTAGTTTCGGTCAGAAAATTAAAATAAATCGAGGACTGTTCGAAATGCTATCAAAATTTGCATATCCTTTCTATATGTTACGAGAGAAGGTTGTGATGGAAGTCCATGCAAAAAATCATCTCAACATTAGATTCTATGAAACTTTTCAAAATGCAAGTTTCGGTCAAAAAATCATGATATATTATACACTAGTTTGTACTAATTTTGATCAAAAAATAAAATAAATCGAGGATTGTTAGAAATGCTACCAAACTTTTCATATCCATTATATTGTTACGAGGGAAGGTTATGTGGGAAGTCCTCGCAATAAATCATCTCAAAATTGGATTCTATGATTTTTTTCGAAATGCAAGTTTCTGTCAAAAATCATAGTTTATTATACACTAGGTTGTACTAGTTTAGGTCAAAAAATTAAATTAAGTAGAGGACTTATAAAATGATATGGAACTTTTCAGATCCTTTATATATGTTAAGAGAGAAGGTTATGATTTAACTCCATGTAAAAAATAATCTGAAATTTGGTTTTCATGAAACGTTTCGAAATGCAGGTTTCAGTAAAAAATCATAATATATTATACACCAGTTTGTACTAGTTTCGGTCAGAAAATTAAAATAAATCGAGGACTGTTCGAAATGCTATCAAAATTTGCATATCCTTTCTATATGTTACGAGAGAAGGTTGTGATGGAAGTCCATGCAAAAAATCATCTCAACATTAGATTCTATGAAACTTTTCAAAATGCAAGTTTCGGTCAAAAAATCATGATATATTATACACTAGTTTGTACTAATTTTGATCAAAAAATAAAATAAATCGAGGATTGTTAGAAATGCTACCAAACTTTTCATATCCATTATATTGTTACGAGGGAAGGTTATGTGGGAAGTCCTCGCAATAAATCATCTCAAAATTAGATTCTATGATTTTTTTCGAAATGCAAGTTTCTGTCAAAAATCATAGTTTATTATACACTAGGTTGTACTAGTTTAGGTTAAAAAATTAAATTAAGTAGAGGACTTATAAAATGATATGGAACTTTTCAGATCCTTTATATATGTTAAGAGAGAAGGTTATGATTTAACTCCATGTAAAAAATAATCTGAAATTTGGTTTTCATGAAACGTTTCGAAATGCAGGTTTCAGTAAAAAATCATAATATATTATACACCAGTTTGTACTAGTTTCGGTCAGAAAATTAAAATAAATCGAGGACTGTTCGAAATGCTATCAAAATTTGCATATCCTTTCTATATGTTACGAGAGAAGGTTGTGATGGAAGTCCATGCAAAAAATCATCTCAACATTAGATTCTATGAAACTTTTCAAAATGCAAGTTTCGGTCAAAAAATCATGATATATTATACATTAGTTTGTACTAATTTTGATCAAAAAATAAAATAAATCGAGGATTGTTAGAAATGCTACTAAACTTTTCATATCCATTATATTGTTACGAGGGAAGGTTATGTGGGAAGTCCTCGCAATAAATCATCTCAAAATTGGATTCTATGATTTTTTTCGAAATGCAAGTTTCTGTCAAAAATCATAGTTTATTATACACTAGGTTGTACTAGTTTAGGTCAAAAAATTAAATTAAGTAGAGGACTTATAAAATGATATGGAACTTTTCAGATCCTTTATATATGTTAAGAGAGAAGGTTATGATTTAACTCCATGTAAAAAATAATCTGAAATTTGGTTTTCATGAAACGTTTCGAAATGCAGGTTTCAGTAAAAAATCATAATATATTATACACCAGTTTGTACTAGTTTTGGTCAGAAAATTTAAATAAATCGAGGACTGTTCGAAATGCTATCAAAATTTGCATATCCTTTCTATATGTTACGAGGGAAGGTTGTGATGGAAGTCCATGCAAAAAATCATCTCAACATTAGATTCTATGAAACTTTTCAAAATGCAAGTTTCGGTCAAAAAATCATGATATATTATACACTAGTTTGTACTAATTTTGATCAAAAAATAAAATAAATCGAGGATTGTTAGAAATGCTACCAAACTTTTCATATCCATTATATTGTTACGAGGGAAGGTTATGTGGGAAGTCCTCGCAATAAATCATCTCAAAATTGGATTCTATGATTTTTTTCGAAATGCAAGTTTCTGTCAAAAATCATAGTTTATTATACACTAGGTTGTAATAGTTTAGGTCAAAAAATTAAATTAAGTAGAGGACTTATAAAATGATATGGAACTTTTCAGATCCTTTATATATGTTAAGAGAGAAGGTTATGATTTAACTCCATGTAAAAAATAATCTGAAATTTGGTTTCAATGAAACGTTTCGAAATGCATGTTTCAGTAAAAAATCATAATATATTATACACCAGTTTGTACTAGTTTCGGTCAAAAAATCAAAATAAATCGAGGACTGTTCGAAATGCTATCAAAATTTGCATATCCTTTCTATATGTTACGAGGGAAGGTTGTGATGGAAGTCCATGCAAAAAATCATCTCAACATTAGATTCTATAAAACTTTTCAAAATGCAAGTTTCGGTCAAAAAATCATGATATATTATACACTAGTTTGTACTAATTTTGATCAAAAAATAAAATAAATCGAGGATTGTTAGAAATGCTACCAAACTTTTCATATCCATTATATTGTTACGAGGGAAGGTTATGTGGGAAGTCCTCGCAATAAATCATCTCAAAATTAGATTCTATGATTTTTTTCGAAATGCAAGTTTCTGTCAAAAATCATAGTTTATTATACACTAGGTTGTACTAGTTTAGGTCAAAAAATTAAAGTAGAGGACTTATAAAATGATATGGAACTTTTCAGATCCTTTATATATGTTAAGAGAGAAGGTTATGATTTAACTCCATGTAAAAAATAATCTGAAATTTGGTTTTCATGAAACGTTTCGAAATGCAGGTTTCAGTAAAAAATCATAATATATTATACACCAGTTTGTACTAGTTTCGGTCAGAAAATTAAAATAAATCGAGGACTGTTCGAAATGCTATCAAAATTTGCATATCCTTTCTATATGTTACGAGAGAAGGTTGTGATGGAAGTCCATGCAAAAAATCATCTCAACATTAGATTCTATGAAACTTTTCAAAATGCAAGTTTCGGTCAAAAAATCATGATATATTATACACTAGTTTGTACTAATTTTGATCAAAAAATAAAATAAATCGAGGATTGTTAGAAATGCTACCAAACTTTTCATATCCATTATATTGTTACGAGGGAAGGTTATGTGGTAAGTCCTCGCAATAAATCATCTCAAAATTGGATTCTATGATTTTTTTCAAAATGCAAGTTTCTGTCAAAAATCATAGTTTATTATACACTAGGTTGTACTAGTTTAGGTCAAAAAATTAAATTAAGTAGAGGACTTATAAAATGATATGGAACTTTTCAGATCCTTTATATATGTTAAGAGAGAAGGTTATGATTTAACTCCATGTAAAAAATAATCTGAAATTTGGTTTTCATGAAACGTTTCGAAATGCAGGTTTCAGTAAAAAATCATAATATATTATACACCAGTTTGTACTAGTTTCGGTCAAAAAATTAAAATAAATCGAGGAGTGTTCGAAATGCTATCAAAATTTGCATATCCTTTCTATATGTTACGAGAGAAGGTTGTGATGGAAGTCCATGCAAAAAATCATCTCAACATTAGATTCTATGAAACTTTTCAAAATGCAAGTTTCGGTCAAAAAATCATGATATATTATACACTAGTTTGTACTAATTTTGATCAAAAAATAAAATAAATCGAGGATTGTTAGAAATGCTACCAAACTTTTCATATCCATTATATTGTTACGAGGGAAGGTTATGTGGGAAGTCCTCGCAATAAATCATCTCAAAATTGGATTCTATGATTTTTTTTCGAAATGCAAGTTTCTGTCAAAAATCATAGTTTATTATACACTAGGTTGTACTAGTTTAGGTCAAAAAATTAAATTAAGTAGAGGACTTATAAAATGATATGGAACTTTTCAGATCCTTTATATATGTTAAGAGAGAAGGTTATGATTTAACTCCATGTAAAAAATAATCTGAAATTTGGTTTTCATGAAACGTTTCGAAATGCAGGTTTCAGTAAAAAATCATAATATATTATACACCAGTTTGTACTAGTTTCGGTCAGAAAATTAAAATAAATCGAGGACTGTTCGAAATGCTATCAAAATTTGCATATCCATTCTATATGTTACGAGAGAAGGTTGTGATGGAAGTCCATGCAAAAAATCATCTCAACATTAGATTCTATGAAACTTTTCAAAATGCAAGTTTCGGTCAAAAAATCATGATATATTATACACTAGTTTGTACTAATTTTGATCAAAAAATAAATTAAATCGAGGATTGTTAGAAATGCTACCAAACTTTTCATATCCATTATATTGTTACGAGGGAAGGTTATGTGGTAAGTCCTCGCAATAAATCATCTCAAAATTGGATTCTATGATTTTTTTCGAAATGCAAGTTTCTGTCAAAAATCATAGTTTATTATACACTAGGTTGTACTAGTTTAGGTCAAAAAATTAAATTAAGTAGAGGACTTATAAAATGATATGGAACTTTTCAGATCCTTTATATATGTTACGAGAGAAGGTTATGATTTAACTCCATGTAAAAAATAATCTGAAATTTGGTTTTCATGAAACGTTTCGAAATGCAGGTTTCAGTAAAAAATCATAATATATTATACACCAGTTTGTACTAGTTTCGGTCAAAAAATTAAAATAAATCGAGGAGTGTTCGAAATGCTATCAAAATTTGCATATCCTTTCTATATGTTACGAGAGAAGGTTGTGATGGAAGTCCATGCAAAAAATCATCTCAACATTAGATTCTATGAAACTTTTCAAAATGCAAGTTTCGGTCAAAAAATCATGATATATTATACACTAGTTTGTACTAATTTTGATCAAAAAATAAAATAAATCGAGGATTGTTAGAAATGCTACCAAACTTTTCATATCCATTATATTGTTACGAGGGAAGGTTATGTGGGAAGTCCTCGCAATAAATCATCTCAAAATTGGATTCTATGATTTTTTTTCGAAATGCAAGTTTCTGTCAAAAATCATAGTTTATTATACACTAGGTTGTACTAGTTTAGGTCAAAAAATTAAATTAAGTAGAGGACTTATAAAATGATATGGAACTTTTCAGATCCTTTATATATGTTAAGAGAGAAGGTTATGATTTAACTCCATGTAAAAAATAATCTGAAATTTGGTTTTCATGAAACGTTTCGAAATGCAGGTTTCACTAAAAAATCATAATATATTATACACCAGTTTGTACTAGTTTCGGTCAGAAAATTAAAATAAATCGAGGACTGTTCGAAATGCTATCAAAATTTGCATATCCTTTCTATATGTTACGAGAGAAGGTTGTGATGGAAGTCCATGCAAAAAATCATCTCAACATTAGATTCTATGTAACTTTTCAAAATGCAAGTTTCGGTCAAAAAATCATGATATATTATACACTAGTTTGTACTAATTTTGATCAAAAAATAAATTAAATCGAGGATTGTAAGAAATGCTACCAAACTTTTCATATCCATTATATTGTTACGAGGGAAGGTTATGTGGTAAGTCCTCGCAATAAATCATCTCAAAATTGGATTCTATGATTTTTTTCGAAATGCAAGTTTCTGTCAAAAATCATAGTTTATTATACACTAGGTTGTACTAGTTTAGGTCAAAAAATTAAATTAAGTAGAGGACTTATAAAATGATATGGAACTTTTCAGATCCTTTATATATGTTAAGAGAGAAGGTTATGATTTAACTCCATGTAAAAAATAATCTGAAATTTGGTTTTCATGAAACGTTTCGAAATGCAGGTTTCAGTAAAAAATCATAATATATTATACACCAGTTTGTACTAGTTTCGGTCAAAAAATTAAAATAAATCGAGGAGTGTTCGAAATGCTATCAAAATTTGCATATCCTTTCTATATGTTACGAGAGAAGGTTGTGATGGAAGTCCATGCAAAAAATCATCTCAACATTAGATTCTATGAAACTTTTCAAAATGCAAGTTTCGGTCAAAAAATCATGATATATTATACACTAGTTTGTACTAATTTTGATCAAAAAATAAAATAAATCGAGGATTGTTAGAAATGCTACCAAACTTTTCATATCCATTATATTGTTACGAGGGAAGGTTATGTGGGAAGTCCTCGCAATAAATCATCTCAAAATTGGATTCTATGATTTTTTTTCGAAATGCAAGTTTCTGTCAAAAATCATAGTTTATTATACACTAGGTTGTACTAGTTTAGGTCAAAAAATTAAATTAAGTAGAGGACTTATAAAATGATATGGAACTTTTCAGATCCTTTTTATATGTTAAGAGAGAAGGTTATGATTTAACTCCATGTAAAAAATAATCTGAAATTTGGTTTTCATGAAACGTTTCGAAATGCAGGTTTCAGTAAAAAATCATAATATATTATACACCAGTTTGTACTAGTTTCGGTCAGAAAATTAAAATAAATCGAGGACTGTTCGAAATGCTATCAAAATTTGCATATCCTTTCTATATGTTACGAGAGAAGGTTGTGATGGAAGTCCATGCAAAAAATCATCTCAACATTAGATTCTATGAAACTTTTCAAAATGCAAGTTTCGGTCAAAAAATCATGATATATTATACACTAGTTTGTACTAATTTTGATCAAAAAATAAAATAAATCGAGGATTGTTAGAAATGCTACCAAACTTTTCATATCCATTATATTGTTACGAGGGAAGGTTATGTGGTAAGTCCTCGCAATAAATCATCTCAAAATTGGATTCTATGATTTTTTTCGAAATGCAAGTTTCTGTCAAAAATCATAGTTTATTATACACTAGGTTGTACTAGTTTAGGTCAAAAAATTAAATTAAGTAGAGGACTTATAAAATGATATGGAACTTTTCAGATCCTTTATATATGTTAAGAGAGAAGGTTATGATTTAACTCCATGTAAAAAATAATCTGAAATTTGGTTTTCATGAAACGTTTCGAAATGCAGGTTTCAGTAAAAAATCATAATATATTATACACCAGTTTGTACTAGTTTCGGTCAGAAAATTAAAATAAATCGAGGACTGTTCGAAATGCTATCAAAATTTGCATATCCTTTCTATATGTTACGAGAGAAGGTTGTGATGGAAGTCCATGCAAAAAATCATCTCAACATTAGATTCTATGAAACTTTTCAAAATGCAAGTTTCGGTCAAAAAATCATGATATATTATACACTAGTTTGTACTAATTTTGATCAAAAAATAAAATAAATCGAGGATTGTTAGAAATGCTACCAAACTTTTCATATCCATTATATTGTTACGAGGGAAGGTTATGTGGTAAGTCCTCGCAATAAATCATCTCAAAATTGGATTCTATGATTTTTTTCGAAATGCAAGTTTCTGTCAAAAATCATAGTTTATTATACACTAGGTTGTACTAGTTTAGGTCAAAAAATTAAATTAAGTAGAGGACTTATAAAATGATATGGAACTTTTCAGATCCTTTATATATGTTAAGAGAGAAGGTTATGATTTAACTCCATGTAAAAAATAATCTGAAATTTGGTTTTCATGAAACGTTTCGAAATGCAGGTTTCAGTAAAAAATCATAATATATTATACACCAGTTTGTACTAGTTTCGGTCAAAAAATTAAAATAAATCGAGGAGTGTTCGAAATGCTATCAAAATTTGCATATCCTTTCTATATGTTACGAGAGAAGGTTGTGATGGAAGTCCATGCAAAAAATCATCTCAACATTAGATTCTATGAAACTTTTCAAAATGCAAGTTTCGGTCAAAAAATCATGATATATTATACACTAGTTTGTACTAATTTTGATCAAAAAATAAAATAAATCGAGGATTGTTAGAAATGCTACCAAACTTTTCATATCCATTATATTGTTACGAGGGAAGGTTATGTGGGAAGTCCTCGCAATAAATCATCTCAAAATTAGATTCTATGATTTTTTTCGAAATGCAAGTTTCTGTCAAAAATCATAGTTTATTATACACTAGGTTGTACTAGTTTAGGTCAAAAAATTAAATTAAGTAGAGGACTTATAAAATGATATGGAACTTTTCAGATCCTTTATATATGTTAAGAGAGAAGGTTATGATTTAACTCCATGTAAAAAATAATCTGAAATTTGGTTTTCATGAAACGTTTCGAAATGCAGGTTTCAGTAAAAAATCATAATATATTATACACCAGTTTGTACTAGTTTCGGTCAGAAAATTAAAATAAATCGAGGACTGTTCGAAATGCTATCAAAATTTGCATATCCTTTCTATATGTTACGAGAGAAGGTTGTGATGGAAGTCCATGCAAAAAATCATCTCAACATTAGATTCTATGAAACTTTTCAAAATGCAAGTTTCGGTCAAAAAATCATGATATATTATACACTAGTTTGTACTAATTTTGATCAAAAAATAAAATAAATCGAGGATTGTTAGAAATGCTACCAAACTTTTCATATCCATTATATTGTTACGAGGGAAGGTTATGTGGGAAGTCCTCGCAATAAATCATCTCAAAATTGGATTCTATGATTTTTTTCGAAATGCAAGTTTCTGTCAAAAATCATAGTTTATTATACACTAGGTTGTACTAGTTTAGGTCAAAAAATTAAATTAAGTAGAGGACTTATAAAATGATATGGAACTTTTCAGATCCTTTATATATGTTAAGAGAGAAGGTTATGATTTAACTCCATGTAAAAAATAATCTGAAATTTGGTTTTCATGAAACGTTTCGAAATGCAGGTTTCAGTAAAAAATCATAATATATTATACACCAGTTTGTACTAGTTTCGGTCAGAAAATTAAAATAAATCGAGGACTGTTCGAAATGCTATCAAAATTTGCATATCCTTTCTATATGTTACGAGAGAAGGTTGTGATGGAAGTCCATGCAAAAAATCATCTCAACATTAGATTCTATGAAACTTTTCAAAATGCAAGTTTCGGTCAAAAAATCATGATATATTATACACTAGTTTGTACTAATTTTGATCAAAAAATAAAATAAATCGAGGATTGTTAGAAATGCTACCAAACTTTTCATATCCATTATATTGTTACGAGGGAAGGTTATGTGGGAAGTCCTCGCAATAAATCATCTCAAAATTGGATTCTATGATTTTTTTCGAAATGCAAGTTTCTGTCAAAAATCATAGTTTATTATACACTAGGTTGTACTAGTTTAGGTCAAAAAATTAAATTAAGTAGAGGACTTATAAAATGATATGGAACTTTTCAGATCCTTTATATATGTTAAGAGAGAAGGTTATGATTTAACTCCATGTAAAAAATAATCTGAAATTTGGTTTTCATGAAACGTTTCGAAATGCAGGTTTCAGTAAAAAATCATAATATATTATACACCAGTTTGTACTAGTTTCGGTCAAAAAATTAAAATAAATCGAGGACTGTTCGAAATGCTATCAAAATTTGCATATCCTTTCTATATGTTACGAGAGAAGGTTGTGATGGAAGTCCATGCAAAAAATCATCTCAACATTAGATTCTATGAAACTTTTCAAAATGCAAGTTTCGGTCAAAAAATCATGATATATTATACACTAGTTTGTACTAATTTTGATCAAAAAATAAAATAAATCGAGGATTGTTAGAAATGCTACCAAACTTTTCATATCCATTATATTGTTACGAGGGAAGGTTATGTGGGAAGTCCTCGCAATAAATCATCTCAAAATTGGATTCTATGATTTTTTTTCGAAATGCAAGTTTCTGTCAAAAATCATAGTTTATTATACACTAGGTTGTACTAGTTTAGGTCAAAAAATTAAATTAAGTAGAGGACTTATAAAATGATATGGAACTTTTCAGATCCTTTATATATGTTAAGAGAGAAGGTTATGATTTAACTCCATGTAAAAAATAATCTGAAATTTGGTTTTCATGAAACGTTTCGAAATGCAGGTTTCAGTAAAAAATCATAATATATTATACACCAGTTTGTACTAGTTTCGGTCAGAAAATTAAAATAAATCGAGGACTGTTCGAAATGCTATCAAAATTTGCATATCCTTTCTATATGTTACGAGAGAAGGTTGTGATGGAAGTCCATGCAAAAAATCATCTCAACATTAGATTCTATGAAACTTTTCAAAATGCAAGTTTCGGTCAAAAAATCATGATATATTATACACTAGTTTGTACTAATTTTGATCAAAAAATAAAATAAATCGAGGATTGTTAGAAATGCTACCAAACTTTTCATATCCATTATATTGTTACGAGGGAAGGTTATGTGGTAAGTCCTCGCAATAAATCATCTCAAAATTGGATTCTATGATTTTTTTCAAAATGCAAGTTTCTGTCAAAAATCATAGTTTATTATACACTAGGTTGTACTAGTTTAGGTCAAAAAATTAAATTAAGTAGAGGACTTATAAAATGATATGGAACTTTTCAGATCCTTTATATATGTTAAGAGAGAAGGTTATGATTTAACTCCATGTAAAAAATAATCTGAAATTTGGTTTTCATGAAACGTTTCGAAATGCAGGTTTCAGTAAAAAATCATAATATATTATACACCAGTTTGTACTAGTTTCGGTCAAAAAATTAAAATAAATCGAGGAGTGTTCGAAATGCTATCAAAATTTGCATATCCTTTCTATATGTTACGAGAGAAGGTTGTGATGGAAGTCCATGCAAAAAATCATCTCAACATTAGATTCTATGAAACTTTTCAAAATGCAAGTTTCGGTCAAAAAATCATGATATATTATACACTAGTTTGTACTAATTTTGATCAAAAAATAAAATAAATCGAGGATTGTTAGAAATGCTACCAAACTTTTCATATCCATTATATTGTTACGAGGGAAGGTTATGTGGGAAGTCCTCGCAATAAATCATCTCAAAATTAGATTCTATGATTTTTTTCGAAATGCAAGTTTCTGTCAAAAATCATAGTTTATTATACACTAGGTTGTACTAGTTTAGGTCAAAAAATTAAATTAAGTAGAGGACTTATAAAATGATATGGAACTTTTCAGATCCTTTATATATGTTAAGAGAGAAGGTTATGATTTAACTCCATGTAAAAAATAATCTGAAATTTGGTTTTCATGAAACGTTTCGAAATGCAGGTTTCAGTAAAAAATCATAATATATTATACACCAGTTTGTACTAGTTTCGGTCAGAAAATTAAAATAAATCGAGGACTGTTCGAAATGCTATCAAAATTTGCATATCCTTTCTATATGTTACGAGAGAAGGTTGTGATGGAAGTCCATGCAAAAAATCATCTCAACATTAGATTCTATGAAACTTTTCAAAATGCAAGTTTCGGTCAAAAAATCATGATATATTATACACTAGTTTGTACTAATTTTGATCAAAAAATAAAATAAATCGAGGATTGTTAGAAATGCTACCAAACTTTTCATATCCATTATATTGTTACGAGGGAAGGTTATGTGGGAAGTCCTCGCAATAAATCATCTCAAAATTGGATTCTATGATTTTTTTCGAAATGCAAGTTTCTGTCAAAAATCATAGTTTATTATACACTAGGTTGTACTAGTTTAGGTCAAAAAATTAAATTAAGTAGAGGACTTATAAAATGATATGGAACTTTTCAGATCCTTTATATATGTTAAGAGAGAAGGTTATGATTTAACTCCATGTAAAAAATAATCTGAAATTTGGTTTTCATGAAACGTTTCGAAATGCAGGTTTCAGTAAAAAATCATAATATATTATACACCAGTTTGTACTAGTTTCGGTCAGAAAATTAAAATAAATCGAGGACTGTTCGAAATGCTATCAAAATTTGCATATCCTTTCTATATGTTACGAGAGAAGGTTGTGATGGAAGTCCATGCAAAAAATCATCTCAACATTAGATTCTATGAAACTTTTCAAAATGCAAGTTTCGGTCAAAAAATCATGATATATTATACACTAGTTTGTACTAATTTTGATCAAAAAATAAAATAAATCGAGGATTGTTAGAAATGCTACCAAACTTTTCATATCCATTATATTGTTACGAGGGAAGGTTATGTGGGAAGTCCTCGCAATAAATCATCTCAAAATTGGATTCTATGATTTTTTTCGAAATGCAAGTTTCTGTCAAAAATCATAGTTTATTATACACTAGGTTGTACTAGTTTAGGTCAAAAAATTAAATTAAGTAGAGGACTTATAAAATGATATGGAACTTTTCAGATCCTTTATATATGTTAAGAGAGAAGGTTATGATTTACCTCCATGTAAAAAATAATCTGAAATTTGGTTTTCATGAAACGTTTCGAAATGCAGGTTTCAGTAAAAAATCATAATATATTATACACCAGTTTGTACTAGTTTCGGTCAGAAAATTAAAATAAATCGAGGACTGTTCGAAATGCTATCAAAATTTGCATATCCTTTCTATATGTTACGAGAGAAGGTTGTGATGGAAGTCCATGCAAAAAATCATCTCAACATTAGATTCTATGAAACTTTTCAAAATGCAAGTTTCGGTCAAAAAATCATGATATATTATACACTAGTTTGTACTAATTTTGATCAAAAAATAAAATAAATCGAGGATTGTTAGAAATGCTACCAAACTTTTCATATCCATTATATTGTTACGAGGGAAGGTTATGTGGTAAGTCCTCGCAATAAATCATCTCAAAATTGGATTCTATGATTTTTTTCAAAATGCAAGTTTCTGTCAAAAATCATAGTTTATTATACACTAGGTTGTACTAGTTTAGGTCAAAAAATTAAATTAAGTAGAGGACTTATAAAATGATATGGAACTTTTCAGATCCTTTATATATGTTAAGAGAGAAGGTTATGATTTAACTCCATGTAAAAAATAATCTGAAATTTGGTTTTCATGAAACGTTTCGAAATGCAGGTTTCAGTAAAAAATCATAATATATTATACACCAGTTTGTACTAGTTTCGGTCAAAAAATTAAAATAAATCGAGGAGTGTTCGAAATGCTATCAAAATTTGCATATCCTTTCTATATGTTACGAGAGAAGGTTGTGATGGAAGTCCATGCAAAAAATCATCTCAACATTAGATTCTATGAAACTTTTCAAAATGCAAGTTTCGGTCAAAAAATCATGATATATTATACACTAGTTTGTACTAATTTTGATCAAAAAATAAAATAAATCGAGGATTGTTAGAAATGCTACCAAACTTTTCATATCCATTATATTGTTACGAGGGAAGGTTATGTGGGAAGTCCTCGCAATAAATCATCTCAAAATTAGATTCTATGATTTTTTTCGAAATGCAAGTTTCTGTCAAAAATCATAGTTTATTATACACTAGGTTGTACTAGTTTAGGTCAAAAAATTAAATTAAGTAGAGGACTTATAAAATGATATGGAACTTTTCAGATCCTTTATATATGTTAAGAGAGAAGGTTATGATTTAACTCCATGTAAAAAATAATCTGAAATTTGGTTTTCATGAAACGTTTCGAAATGCAGGTTTCAGTAAAAAATCATAATATATTATACACCAGTTTGTACTAGTTTCGGTCAGAAAATTAAAATAAATCGAGGACTGTTCGAAATGCTATCAAAATTTGCATATCCTTTCTATATGTTACGAGAGAAGGTTGTGATGGAAGTCCATGCAAAAAATCATCTCAACATTAGATTCTATGAAACTTTTCAAAATGCAAGTTTCGGTCAAAAAATCATGATATATTATACACTAGTTTGTACTAATTTTGATCAAAAAATAAAATAAATCGAGGATTGTTAGAAATGCTACCAAACTTTTCATATCCATTATTACGAGGGAAGGTTATGTGGGAAGTCCTCGCAATAAATCATCTCAAAATTGGATTCTATGATTTTTTTCGAAATGCAAGTTTCTGTCAAAAATCATAGTTTATTATACACTAGGTTGTACTAGTTTAGGTCAAAAAATTAAATTAAGTAGAGGACTTATAAAATGATATGGAACTTTTCAGATCCTTTATATATGTTAAGAGAGAAGGTTATGATTTAACTCCATGTAAAAAATAATCTGAAATTTGGTTTTCATGAAACGTTGCGAAATGAAGGTTTCAGTAAAAAATCATAATATATTATACACCAGTTTGTACTAGTTTCGGTCAGAAAATTAAAATAAATCGAGGACTGTTCGAAATGCTATCAAAATTTGCATATCCTTTCTATATGTTACGAGAGAAGGTTGTGATGGAAGACCATGCAAAAAATCATCTCAACATTAGATTCTATGAAACTTTTCAAAATGCAAGTTTCGGTCAAAAAATCATGATATATTATACACTAGTTTGTACTAATTTTGATCAAAAAATAAAATAAATCGAGGATTGTTAGAAATGCTACCAAACTTTTCATATCCATTATATTGTTACGAGGGAAGGTTATGTGGGAAGTCCTCGCAATAAATCATCTCAAAATTAGATTCTATGATTTTTTTCGAAATGCAAGTTTCTGTCAAAAATCATAGTTTATTATACACTAGGTTGTACTAGTTTAGGTCAAAAAATTAAATTAAGTAGAGGACTTATAAAATGATATGGAACTTTTCAGATCCTTTATATATGTTAAGAGAGAAGGTTATGATTTAACTCCATGTATAAAATAATCTGAAATTTGGTTTTCATGAAACGTTTCGAAATGCAGGTTTCAGTAAAAAATCATAATATATTATACACCAGTTTGTACTAGTTTCGGTCAGAAAATTAAAATAAATCGAGGACTGTTCGAAATGCTATCAAAATTTGCATATCCTTTCTATATGTTACGAGAGAAGGTTGTGATGGAAGTCCATGCAAAAAATCATCTCAACATTAGATTCTATGAAACTTTTCAAAATGCAAGTTTCGGTCAAAAAATCATGATATATTATACATTAGTTTGTACTAATTTTGATCAAAAAATAAAATAAATCGAGGATTGTTAGAAATGCTACTAAACTTTTCATATCCATTATATTGTTACGAGGGAAGGTTATGTGGGAAGTCCTCGCAATAAATCATCTCAAAATTGGATTCTATGATTTTTTTCGAAATGCAAGTTTCTGTCAAAAATCATAGTTTATTATACACTAGGTTGTACTAGTTTAGGTCAAAAAATTAAATTAAGTAGAGGACTTATAAAATGATATGGAACTTTTCAGATCCTTTATATATGTTAAGAGAGAAGGTTATGATTTAACTCCATGTAAAAAATAATCTGAAATTTGGTTTTCATGAAACGTTTCGAAATGCAGGTTTCAGTAAAAAATCATAATATATTATACACCAGTTTGTACTAGTTTTGGTCAGAAAATTTAAATAAATCGAGGACTGTTCGAAATGCTATCAAAATTTGCATATCCTTTCTATATGTTACGAGGGAAGGTTGTGATGGAAGTCCATGCAAAAAATCATCTCAACATTAGATTCTATGAAACTTTTCAAAATGCAAGTTTCGGTCAAAAAATCATGATATATTATACACTAGTTTGTACTAATTTTGATCAAAAAATAAAATAAATCGAGGATTGTTAGAAATGCTACCAAACTTTTCATATCCATTATATTGTTACGAGGGAAGGTTATGTGGGAAGTCCTCGCAATAAATCATCTCAAAATTGGATTCTATGATTTTTTTCGAAATGCAAGTTTCTGTCAAAAATCATAGTTTATTATACACTAGGTTGTAATAGTTTAGGTCAAAAAATTAAATTAAGTAGAGGACTTATAAAATGATATGGAACTTTTCAGATCCTTTATATATGTTAAGAGAGAAGGTTATGATTTAACTCCATGTAAAAAATAATCTGAAATTTGGTTTCAATGAAACGTTTCGAAATGCATGTTTCAGTAAAAAATCATAATATATTATACACCAGTTTGTACTAGTTTCGGTCAAAAAATCAAAATAAATCGAGGACTGTTCGAAATGCTATCAAAATTTGCATATCCTTTCTATATGTTACGAGGGAAGGTTGTGATGGAAGTCCATGCAAAAAATCATCTCAACATTAGATTCTATAAAACTTTTCAAAATGCAAGTTTCGGTCAAAAAATCATGATATATTATACACTAGTTTGTACTAATTTTGATCAAAAAATAAAATAAATCGAGGATTGTTAGAAATGCTACCAAACTTTTCATATCCATTATATTGTTACGAGGGAAGGTTATGTGGGAAGTCCTCGCAATAAATCATCTCAAAATTAGATTCTATGATTTTTTTCGAAATGCAAGTTTCTGTCAAAAATCATAGTTTATTATACACTAGGTTGTACTAGTTTAGGTCAAAAAATTAAAGTAGAGGACTTATAAAATGATATGGAACTTTTCAGATCCTTTATATATGTTAAGAGAGAAGGTTATGATTTAACTCCATGTAAAAAATAATCTGAAATTTGGTTTTCATGAAACGTTTCGAAATGCAGGTTTCAGTAAAAAATCATAATATATTATACACCAGTTTGTACTAGTTTCGGTCAAAAAATTAAAATAAATCGAGGACTGTTCGAAATGCTATCAAAATTTGCATATCCTTTCTATATGTTACGAGGGAAGGTTGTGATGGAAGTCCATGCAAAAAATCATCTCAACATTAGATTCTATGAAACTTTTCAAAATGCAAGTTTCGGTCAAAAAATCATGATATATTATACACTAGTTTGTACTAATTATGATCAAAAAATAAAATAAATCGAGGATTGTTAGAAATGCTACCAAACTTTTCATATCCATTATATTGTTACGAGGGAAGGTTATGTGGGAAGTCCTCGCAATAAATCATCTCAAAATTAGATTCTATGATTTTTTTCGAAATGCAAGTTTCTGTCAAAAATCATAGATTATTATACACTAGGTTGTACTAGTTTAGGTCAAAAAATTAAATTAAGTAGAGGACTTATAAAATGATATGGAACTTTTCAGATCCTTTATATATGTTAAGAGAGAAGGTTATGATTTAACTCCATGTAAAAAATAATCTGAAATTTGGTTTTCATGAAACGTTTCGAAATGCAGGTTTCAGTAAAAAATCATAATATATTATACACCAGTTTGTACTAGTTTCGCTCAAAAAATTAAAATAAATCGAGGACTGTTCGAAATGCTATCAAAATTTGCATATCCTTTCTATATGTTACGAGGGAAGGTTGTGATGGAAGTCCATGCAAAAAATCATCTCAACATTAGATTCTATGAAACTTTTCAAAATGCAAGTTTCGGTCAAAAAATCATGATATATTATACACTAGTTTGTACTAATTTTGATCAAAAAATAAAATAAATCGAGGATTGTTAGAAATGCTACCAAACTTTTCATATCCATTATATTGTTACGAGGGAAGGTTATGTGGGAAGTCCTCGCAATAAATCATCTCAAAATTAGATTCTATGATTTTTTTCGAAATGCAAGTTTCTGTCAAAAATCATAGTTTATTATACACTAGGTTGTACTAGTTTAGGTCAAAAAATTAAATTAAGTAGAGGACTTATAAAATGATATGGAACTTTTCAGATCCTTTATATATGTTAAGAGAGAAGGTTATGATTTAACTCCATGTAAAAAATAATCTGAAATTTGGTTTTCATGAAACGTTTCGAAATGCAGGTTTCAGTAAAAAATCATAATATATTATACACCAGTTTGTACTAGTTTCGGTCAGAAAATTAAAATAAATCGAGGACTGTTCGAAATGCTATCAAAATTTGCATATCCTTTCTATATGTTACGAGAGAAGGTTGTGATGGAAGTCCATGCAAAAAATCATCTCAACATTAGATTCTATGAAACTTTTCAAAATGCATGTTTCGGTCAAAAAAGCATGATATATTATACACTAGTTTGTACTAATTTTGATCAAAAAATAAAATAAATCGAGGATTGTTAGAAATGCTACCAAACTTTTCATATCCATTATATTGTTACGAGGGAAGGTTATGTGGGAAGTCCTCGCAATAAATCATCTCAAAATTAGATTCTACGATTTTTTTCGAAATGCAAGTTTCTGTAAAAAATCATAGTTTATTATACACTAGGTTGTACTAGTTTAGGTCAAAAAATTAAATTAAGTAGAGGACTTATAAAATGATATGGAACTTTTCAGATCCTTTATATATGTTAAGAGAGAAGGTTATGATTTAACTCCATGTAAAAAATAATCTGAAATTTGGTTTTCATGAAACGTTTCGAAATGCAGGTTTCAGTAAAAAATCATAATATATTATACACCAGTTTGTACTAGTTTCGGTCAAAAAATTAAAATAAATCAAGGACTGTTCGAAATGCTATCAAAATTTGCATATCCTTTATATATGTTACGAGGGAAGGTTGTGATGGAAGTCCATGCAAAAAATCATCTCAACATTAGATTCTTTGAAACTTTTCAAAATGCAAGTTTCGGTCAAAAAATCATGATATATTATACACTAGTTTGTACTAATTTTGGTCAAAAAATAAAATAAATCGAGGATTGTTAGAAATGCTACCAAACTTTTCATATCCATTATATTTTTACGAGGGAAGGTTATGTGGGAAGTCCTTGCAATAAATCATCTCAAAATTAGATTCTATGATTTTTTTTCGAAATGCAAGTTTCTGTCAAAAATTATAGTTTATTATACACTAGGTTGTACTAGTTTAGATCAAAAAATTAAATTAAGTTGAGGACTTATAAAATGATATGGAACTTTTCAGATCCTTTATATATGTTAAGAGAGAAGGTTATGATTTAACTCCATGTAAAAAATAATCTAAAATTTGGTTTTCACGAAACGTTTCGAAATGCAGGTTTCAGTAAAAAATCATAATATATTATACACCAGTTTGTACTAGTTTCGGTCAAAAAATTAAAATAAATCGAGGACTGTTCGAAATGCTATCAAAATTTGCATATCCTTTCTATATGTTACGAGGGAAGGTTGTGATGGAAGTCCATGCAAAAAATCATCTCAACATTAGATTCTATGAAACTTTTCAAAATGCAAGTTTCGGTCAAAAAATCATGATATATTATACACTAGTTTGTACTAATTTTGATCAAAAAATAAAATAAATCGAGGATTGTTAGAAATGCTACTAAACTTTTAATATCCATTATATTGTTACGAGGGAAGGTTATGTGGGAAGTTCTCGCAATAAATCATCTCAAAATTAGATTCTATGATTTTTTTCGAAATGCAAGTTTCTGTCAAAAATCATAGTTTATTATACACTAGGTTGTACTAGTTTAGGTCAAAAAATTAAATTAAGTAGAGGACTTATAAAATGATATGGAACTTTTCAGATCCTTTATATATGTTAAGAGAGAAGGTTATGATTTAACTCCATGTAAAAAATAATCTGAAATTTGGTTTTCATGAAACGTTTCGAAATGCAGGTTTCAGTAAAAAATCATAATATATTATACACCAGTTTGAACTAGTTTCGGTCAAAAAATTAAAATAAATCGAGGACTGTTCGAAATGCTATCAAAATTTGCATATCCTTTATATATGTTACGAGGGAAGGTTGTGATGGAAGTCCATGCAAAAAATCATCTCAACATTAGATTCTTTGAAACTTTTCAAAATGCAAGTTTCGGTCAAAAAATCATGATATATTATACACTAGTTTGTACTAATTTTGGTCAAAAAATAAAATAAATCGAGGATTGTTAGAAATGCTACCAAACTTTTCATATCCATTATATTTTTACGAGGGAAGGTTATGTGGGAAGTCCTTGCAATAAATCATCTCAAAATTAGATTCTATGATTTTTTTTCGAAATACAAGTTTCTGTCAAAAATTATAGTTTATTATACACTAGGTTGTACTAGTTTAGGTCAAAAAATTAAATTAAGTAGAGGACTTATAAAATGATATGGAACTTTTCAGATCCTTTATATATGTTAAGAGAGAATGTTATGATTTAACTCCATGTAAAAAAATTATCTGAAATTTGGTTTTCATGAAACGTTTCGAAATGCAGGTTTCAGTAAAAAATCATAATATATTATACACCAGTTTGTACTAGTTTCGGTCAAAAAATTAAAATAAATCGAGGACTGTTCGAAATGCTATCAAAATTTGCATATCCTTTCTATATGTTACGAGAGAAGGTTGTGATAGAAGTCCATGCAAAAAATAATCTCAACATTAGATTCTATGAAACTTTTCAAAATGCAAGTTTCGGTCAAAAAATCATGATATATTATACACTAGTTTGTACTAATTTTGATCAAAAAATAAAATAAATCGAGGATTGTTAGAAATGCTACCAAACTTTTCATATACATTATATTGTTACGAGGGAAGGTTATGTGGGAAGTCCTCGCAATAAATCATCTCAAAATTGGATTCTATGATTTTTTTCGAAATGCAAGTTTCTGTCAAAAATCATAGTTTATTATACACTAGGTTGTACTAGTTTAGGTCAAAAAATTAAATTAAGTAGAGGACTTATAAAATGATATGGAACTTTTCAGATCCTTTATATATGTTAAGAGAGAAGGTTATGATTTAACTCCATGTAAAAAAATAATCTGAAATTTGGTTTTCATGAAACGTTTCGAAATGCAGGTTTCAGTAAAAAATCATAATATATTATACACCAGTTTGTACTAGTTTCGGTCAAAAAATTAAAATAAATCGAGGACTGTTCGAAATGCTATCAAAATTTGCATATCCTTTCTATATGTTACGAGAGAAGGTTGTGATGGAAGTCCATGCAAAAAATCATCTCAACATTAGATTCTATGAAACTTTTCAAAATGCAAGTTTCGGTCAAAAAATCATGATATATTATACACTAGTTTGTACTAATTTTGATCAAAAAATAAAATAAATCGAGGATTGTTAGAAATGCTACCAAACTTTTCATATCCATTATATTGTTACGAGGGAAGGTTATGTGGGAAGTCCTCGCAATAAATCATCTCAAAATTAGATTCTATGATTTTTTTCGAAATGCAAGTTTCTGTCAAAAATCATAGTTTATTATACACTAGGTTGTACTAGTTTAGGTCAAAAAATTAAATTATGTAGAGGACTTATAAAATGATATGGAACTTTTCATATCCTTTATATATGTTAAGAGAGAAGGTTATGATTTAACTCCATGTAAAAAATAATCTGAAATTTGGTTTTCATGAAACGTTTCGAAATGCAGGTTTCAGTAAAAAATCATAATATATTATACACCAGTTTGTACTAGTTTCGGTCAATAAATTAAAATAAATCGAGGACTGTTCGAAATGCTATCAAAATTTGCATATCCTTTCTATATGTTACGAGAGAAGGTTGTGATGGAAGTCCATGCAAAAAATCATCTCAACATTAGATTCTATGAAACTTTTCAAAATGCAAGTTTCGGTCAAAAAATCATGATATATTATACACTAGTTCGTACTAATTTTGATCAAAAAATAAAATAATTCGAGGATTGTTAGAAATGCTACCAAACTTTTCATATCCATTATATTGTTACGAGGGAAGGTTATGTGGGAAGTCCTCGCAATAAATCATCTCAAAATTAGATTCTATAATTTTTTTCGAAATGCAAGTTTCTGTCAAAAATCATAGTTTATTATACACTAGGTTGTACTAGTTTAGGTCAAAAAATTAAATTAAGTAGAGGACTTATAAAATGATATGGAACTTTTCAGATCCTTTATATATGTTAAGAGAGAAGGTTATGATTTAACTCCATGTAAAAAATAATCTGAAATTTGGTTTTCATGAAACGTTTCGAAATGCAGGTTTCAGTAAAAAATCATAATATATTATACACCAGTTTGTACTAGTTTCGGTCAAAAAATTAAAATAAATCGAGGACTGTTCGAAATGCTATCAAAATTTGCATATCCTTTCTATATGTTACGAGAGAAGGTTGTGATGGAAGTCCATGCAAAAAATCATCTCAACATTAGATTCTATGAAACTTTTCAAAATGCAAGTTTCGGTCAAAAAATCATGATATATTATACACTAGTTTGTACTAATTTTGATCAAAAAATAAAATAAATCGAGGATTGTTAGAAATGCTACCAAACTTTTCATATCCATTATATTGTTACGAGGGAAGGTTATGTGGGAAGTCCTCGCAATAAATCATCTCAAAATTGGATTCTATGATTTTTTTCGAAATGCAAGTTTCTGTCAAAAATCATAGTTTATTATACACTAGGTTGTACTAGTTTAGGTCAAAAAATTAAATTAAGTAGAGGACTTATAAAATGATATGGAACTTTTCAGATCCTTTATATATGTTAAGAGAGAAGGTTAAGATTTAACTCCATGTAAAAAATAATCTGAAATTTGGTTTTCATGAAACGTTTCGAAATGCAGGTTTCAGTAAAAAATCATAATATATTATACACCAGTTTGTACTAGTTTCGGTCAAAAAATTAAAATAAATCGAGGACTGTTCGAAATGCGATCAAAATTTGCATATCCTTTCTATATGTTACGAGAGAAGGTTGTGATGGAAGTCCATGCAAAAAATCATCTCAACATTAGATTCTATGAAACTTTTCAAAATGCAAGTTTCGGTCAAAAAATCATGATATATTATACACTAGTTTGTACTAATTTTGATCAAAAAATAAAATAAATCGAGGATTGTTAGAAATGCTACCAAACTTTTCATATCCATTATATTGTTACGAGGGAAGGTTATGTGGGAAGTCCTCGCAATAAATCATCTCAAAATTGGATTCTATGATTTTTTTTCGAAATGCAAGTTTCTGTCAAAAATCATAGTTTATTATACACTAGGTTGTACTAGTTTAGGTCAAAAAATTAAATTAAGTAGAGGACTTATAAAATGATATGGAACTTTTCAGATCCTTTATATATGTTAAGAGAGAAGGTTATGATTTAACTCCATGTAAAAAATAATCTGAAATTTGGTTTTCATGAAACGTTTCGAAATGCAGGTTTCAGTAATAAATCATAATATATTATACACCAGTTTGTACTAGTTTCGGTCAAAAAATTAAAATAAATCGAGGACTGTTCGAAATGCTATCAAAATTTGCATATCCTTTCTATATGTTACGAGAGAAGGTTGTGATGGAAGTCCATGCAAAAAATCATCTCAAAATTAGATTCTATGAAACTTTTCAAAATGCAAGTTTCGGTCAAAAAATCATGATATATTATACACTAGTTTGTATTAATTTTGATCAAAAAATAAAATAAATCGAGGATTGTTAGAAATGCTACCAAACTTTTCATATCCATTATATTGTTACGAGGGAAGGTTATGTGGGAAGTCCTCGCAATAAATCATCTCAAAATTAGATTCTATGATTTTTTTCGAAATGCAAGTTTCTGTCAAAAATCATAGTTTATTATACACTAGGTTGTACTAGTTTAGGTCAAAAAATTAAATTAAGTAGAGGACTTATAAAATGATATGGAACTTTTCAGATCCTTTATATATGTTAAGAGAGAAGGTTATGATTTAACTCCATGTAAAAAAATAATCTGAAATTTGGTTTTCATGAAACGTTTCGAAATGCAGGTTTCAGTAAAAAATCATAATATATTATACACCAGTTTGTACTAGTTTCGGTCAAAAAATTAAAATAAATCGAGGACTGTTCGAAATGCTATCAAAATTTGCATATCCTTTCTATATGTTACGAGAGAAGGTTGTGATGGAAGTCCATGCAAAAAATCATCTCAACATTAGATTCTATGAAACTTTTCAAAATGCAAGTTTCGGTCAAAAAATCATGATATATTATACACTAGTTTGTACTAATTTTGATCAAAAAATAAAATAATTCGAGGATTGTTAGAAATGCTACCAAACTTTTCATATCCATTATATTGTTACGAGGGAAGGTTATGTGGGAAGTCCTCGCAATAAATCATCTCAAAATTAGATTCTATAATTTTTTTCGAAATGCAAGTTTCTGTCAAAAATCATAGTTTATTATACACTAGGTTGTACTAGTTTAGGTCAAAAAATTAAATTAAGTAGAGGACTTATAAAATGATATGGAACTTTTCAGATCCTTTATATATGTTAAGAGAGAAGGTTATGATTTAACTCCATGTAAAAAATAATCTGAAATTTGGTTTTCATGAAACGTTTCGAAATGCAGGTTTCAGTAAAAAATCATAATATATTATACACCAGTTTGTACTAGTTTCGGTCAAAAAATCAAAATAAATCGAGGACTGTTCGAAATGCTATCAAAATTTGCATATCCTTTCTATATGTTACGAGGGAAGGTTGTGATGGAAGTCCATGCAAAAAATCATCTCAACATTAGATTCTATAAAACTTTTCAAAATGCAAGTTTCGGTCAAAAAATCATGATATATTATACACTAGTTTGTACTAATTTTGATCAAAAAATAAAATAAATCGAGGATTGTTAGAAATGCTACCAAACTTTTCATATCCATTATATTGTTACGAGGGAAGGTTATGTGGGAAGTCCTCGCAATAAATCATCTCAAAATTAGATTCTATGATTTTTTTCGAAATGCAAGTTTCTGTCAAAAATCATAGTTTATTATACACTAGGTTGTACTAGTTTAGGTCAAAAAATTAAAGTAGAGGACTTATAAAATGATATGGAACTTTTCAGATCCTTTATATATGTTAAGAGAGAAGGTTATGATTTAACTCCATGTAAAAAATAATCTGAAATTTGGTTTTCATGAAACGTTTCGAAATGCAGGTTTCAGTAAAAAATCATAATATATTATACACCAGTTTGTACTAGTTTCGGTCAAAAAATTAAAATAAATCGAGGACTGTTCGAAATGCTATCAAAATTTGCATATCCTTTCTATATGTTACGAGGGAAGGTTGTGATGGAAGTCCATGCAAAAAATCATCTCAACATTAGATTCTATGAAACTTTTCAAAATGCAAGTTTCGGTCAAAAAATCATGATATATTATACACTAGTTTGTACTAATTATGATCAAAAAATAAAATAAATCGAGGATTGTTAGAAATGCTACCAAACTTTTCATATCCATTATATTGTTACGAGGGAAGGTTATGTGGGAAGTCCTCGCAATAAATCATCTCAAAATTAGATTCTATGATTTTTTTCGAAATGCAAGTTTCTGTCAAAAATCATAGTTTATTATACACTAGGTTGTACTAGTTTAGGTCAAAAAATTAAATTAAGTAGAGGACTTATAAAATGATATGGAACTTTTCAGATCCTTTATATATGTTAAGAGAGAAGGTTATGATTTAACTCCATGTAAAAAATAATCTGAAATTTGGTTTTCATGAAACGTTTCGAAATGCAGGTTTCAGTAAAAAATCATAATATATTATACACCAGTTTGTACTAGTTTCGGTCAAAAAATTAAAATAAATCGAGGACTGTTCGAAATGCTATCAAAATTTGCATATCCTTTCTATATGTTACGAGGGAAGGTTGTGATGGAAGTCCATGCAAAAAATCATCTCAACATTAGATTCTATGAAACTTTTCAAAATGCAAGTTTCGGTCAAAAAATCATGATATATTATACACTAGTTTGTACTAATTTTGATCAAAAAATAAAATAAATCGAGGATTGTTAGAAATGCTACCAAACTTTTCATATCCATTATATTGTTACGAGGGAAGGTTATGTGGGAAGTCCTCGCAATAAATCATCTCAAAATTAGATTCTATGATTTTTTTCGAAATGCAAGTTTCTGTCAAAAATCATAGTTTATTATACACTAGGTTGTACTAGTTTAGGTCAAAAAATTAAATTAAGTAGAGGACTTATAAAATGATATGGAACTTTTCAGATCCTTTATATATGTTAAGAGAGAAGGTTATGATTTAACTCCATGTAAAAAATAATCTGAAATTTGGTTTTCATGAAACGTTTCGAAATGCAGGTTTCAGTAAAAAATCATAATATATTATACACCAGTTTGTACTAGTTTCGGTCAAAAAATTAAAATAAATCGAGGACTGTTCGAAATGCTATCAAAATTTGCATACCCTTTCTATATGTTACGAGGGAAGGTTGTGATGGAAGTCCATGCAAAAAATCATCTCAACATTAGATTCTATGAAACTTTTCAAAATGCATGTTTCGGTCAAAAAAGCATGATATATTATACACTAGTTTGTACTAATTTTGATCAAAAAATAAAATAAATCGAGGATTGTTAGAAATGCTACCAAACTTTTCATATCCATTATATTGTTAGGAGGGAAGGTTATGTGGGAAGTCCTCGCAATAAATCATCTCAAAATTAGATTCTACGATTTTTTTCGAAATGCAAGTTTCTGTAAAAAATCATAGTTTATTATACACTACGTTGTACTAGTTTAGGTCAAAAAATTAAATTAAGTAGAGGACTTATAAAATGATATGGAACTTTTCAGATCCTTTATATATGTTAAGAGAGAAGGTTATGATTTAACTCCATGTAAAAAAATAATCTGAAATTTGGTTTTCATGAAACGTTTCGAAATGCAGGTTTCAGTAAAAAATCATAATATATTATACACCAGTTTGTACTAGTTTCGGTCAAAAAATTAAAATAAATCGAGGACTGTTCGAAATGCTATCAAAATTTGCATATCCTTTCTATATGTTACGAGAGAAGGTTGTGATGGAAGTCCATGCAAAAAATCATCTCAACATTAGATTCTATGAAACTTTTCAAAATGCAAGTTTCGGTCAAAAAATCATGATATATTATACACTAGTTTGTACTAATTTTGATCAAAAAATAAAATAATTCGAGGATTGTTAGAAATGCTACCAAACTTTTCATATCCATTATATTGTTACGAGGGAAGGTTATGTGGGAAGTCCTCGCAATAAATCATCTCAAAATTAGATTCTATAATTTTTTTCGAAATGCAAGTTTCTGTCAAAAATCATAGTTTATTATACACTAGGTTGTACTAGTTTAGGTCAAAAAATTAAATTAAGTAGAGGACTTATAAAATGATATGGAACTTTTCAGATCCTTTATATATGTTAAGAGAGAAGGTTATGATTTAACTCCATGTAAAAAATAATCTGAAATTTGGTTTTCATGAAACGTTTCGAAATGCAGGTTTCAGTAAAAAATCATAATATATTATACACCAGTTTGTACTAGTTTCGGTCAAAAAATCAAAATAAATCGAGGACTGTTCGAAATGCTATCAAAATTTGCATATCCTTTCTATATGTTACGAGGGAAGGTTGTGATGGAAGTCCATGCAAAAAATCATCTCAACATTAGATTCTATAAAACTTTTCAAAATGCAAGTTTCGGTCAAAAAATCATGATATATTATACACTAGTTTGTACTAATTTTGATCAAAAAATAAAATAAATCGAGGATTGTTAGAAATGCTACCAAACTTTTCATATCCATTATATTGTTACGAGGGAAGGTTATGTGGGAAGTCCTCGCAATAAATCATCTCAAAATTAGATTCTATGATTTTTTTCGAAATGCAAGTTTCTGTCAAAAATCATAGTTTATTATACACTAGGTTGTACTAGTTTAGGTCAAAAAATTAAAGTAGAGGACTTATAAAATGATATGGAACTTTTCAGATCCTTTATATATGTTAAGAGAGAAGGTTATGATTTAACTCCATGTAAAAAATAATCTGAAATTTGGTTTTCATGAAACGTTTCGAAATGCAGGTTTCAGTAAAAAATCATAATATATTATACACCAGTTTGTACTAGTTTCGGTCAAAAAATTAAAATAAATCGAGGACTGTTCGAAATGCTATCAAAATTTGCATATCCTTTCTATATGTTACGAGGGAAGGTTGTGATGGAAGTCCATGCAAAAAATCATCTCAACATTAGATTCTATGAAACTTTTCAAAATGCAAGTTTCGGTCAAAAAATCATGATATATTATACACTAGTTTGTACTAATTATGATCAAAAAATAAAATAAATCGAGGATTGTTAGAAATGCTACCAAACTTTTCATATCCATTATATTGTTACGAGGGAAGGTTATGTGGGAAGTCCTCGCAATAAATCATCTCAAAATTAGATTCTATGATTTTTTTCGAAATGCAAGTTTCTGTCAAAAATCATAGTTTATTATACACTAGGTTGTACTAGTTTAGGTCAAAAAATTAAATTAAGTAGAGGACTTATAAAATGATATGGAACTTTTCAGATCCTTTATATATGTTAAGAGAGAAGGTTATGATTTAACTCCATGTAAAAAATAATCTGAAATTTGGTTTTCATGAAACGTTTCGAAATGCAGGTTTCAGTAAAAAATCATAATATATTATACACCAGTTTGTACTAGTTTCGGTCAAAAAATTAAAATAAATCGAGGACTGTTCGAAATGCTATCAAAATTTGCATATCCTTTCTATATGTTACGAGGGAAGGTTGTGATGGAAGTCCATGCAAAAAATCATCTCAACATTAGATTCTATGAAACTTTTCAAAATGCAAGTTTCGGTCAAAAAATCATGATATATTATACACTAGTTTGTACTAATTTTGATCAAAAAATAAAATAAATCGAGGATTGTTAGAAATGCTACCAAACTTTTCATATCCATTATATTGTTACGAGGGAAGGTTATGTGGGAAGTCCTCGCAATAAATCATCTCAAAATTAGATTCTATGATTTTTTTCGAAATGCAAGTTTCTGTCAAAAATCATAGTTTATTATACACTAGGTTGTACTAGTTTAGGTCAAAAAATTAAATTAAGTAGAGGACTTATAAAATGATATGGAACTTTTCAGATCCTTTATATATGTTAAGAGAGAAGGTTATGATTTAACTCCATGTAAAAAATAATCTGAAATTTGGTTTTCATGAAACGTTTCGAAATGCAGGTTTCAGTAAAAAATCATAATATATTATACACCAGTTTGTACTAGTTTCGGTCAAAAAATTAAAATAAATCGAGGACTGTTCGAAATGCTATCAAAATTTGCATACCCTTTCTATATGTTACGAGGGAAGGTTGTGATGGAAGTCCATGCAAAAAATCATCTCAACATTAGATTCTATGAAACTTTTCAAAATGCATGTTTCGGTCAAAAAAGCATGATATATTATACACTAGTTTGTACTAATTTTGATCAAAAAATAAAATAAATCGAGGATTGTTAGAAATGCTACCAAACTTTTCATATCCATTATATTGTTAGGAGGGAAGGTTATGTGGGAAGTCCTCGCAATAAATCATCTCAAAATTAGATTCTACGATTTTTTTCGAAATGCAAGTTTCTGTAAAAAATCATAGTTTATTATACACTACGTTGTACTAGTTTAGGTCAAAAAATTAAATTAAGTAGAGGACTTATAAAATGATATGGAACTTTTCAGATCCTTTATATATGTTAAGAGAGAAGGTTATGATTTAACTCCATGTAAAAAATAATCTGAAATTTGGTTTTCATGAAACGTTTCGAAATGCAGGTTTCAGTAAAAAATCATAATATATTATACACCAGTTTGTACTAGTTTCGGTCAAAAAATTAAAATAAATCACGGACTGTTCGAAATGCTATCAAAATTTGCATATCCTTTATATATGTTACGAGGGAAGGTTGTGATGGAAGTCCATGCAAAAAATCATCTCAACATTAGATTCTTTGAAACTTTTCAAAATGCAAGTTTCGGTCAAAAAATCATGATATATTATACACTAGTTTGTACTAATTTTGGTCAAAAAATAAAATAAATCGAGGATTGTTAGAAATGCTACCAAACTTTTCATATCCATTATATTTTTACGAGGGAAGGTTATGTGGGAAGTCCTTGCAATAAATCATCTCAAAATTAGATTCTATGATTTTTTTTCGAAATGCAAGTTTCTGTCAAAAATTATAGTTTATTATACACTAGGTTGTACTAGTTTAGATCAAAAAATTAAATTAAGTTGAGGACTTATAAAATGATATGGAACTTTTCAGATCCTTTATATATGTTAAGAGAGAAGGTTATGATTTAACTCCATGTAAAAAATAATCTAAAATTTGGTTTTCACGAAACGTTTCGAAATGCAGGTTTCAGTAAAAAATCATAATATATTATACACCAGTTTGTACTAGTTACGGTCAAAAAATTAAAATAAATCGAGGACTGTTCGAAATGCTATCAAAATTTGCATATCCTTTCTATATGTTACGAGGGAAGGTTGTGATGGAAGTCCATGCAAAAAATCATCTCAACATTAGATTCTATGAAACTTTTCAAAATGCAAGTTTCGGTCAAAAAATCATGATATATTATACACTAGTTTGTACTAATTTTGATCAAAAAATAAAATAAATCGAGGATTGTTAGAAATGCTACTAAACTTTTAATATCCATTATATTGTTACGAGGGAAGGTTATGTGGGAAGTTCTCGCAATAAATCATCTCAAAATTAGATTCTATGATTTTTTTCGAAATGCAAGTTTCTGTCAAAAATCATAGTTTATTATACACTAGGTTGTACTAGTTTAGGTCAAAAAATTAAATTAAGTAGAGGACTTATAAAATGATATGGAACTTTTCAGATCCTTTATATATGTTAAGAGAGAAGGTTATGATTTAACTCCATGTAAAAAATAATCTGAAATTTGGTTTTCATGAAACGTTTCGAAATGCAGGTTTCAGTAAAAAATCATAATATATTATACACCAGTTTGTACTAGTTTCGGTCAAAAAATTAAAATAAATCACGGACTGTTCGAAATGCTATCAAAATTTGCATATCCTTTATATATGTTACGAGGGAAGGTTGTGATGGAAGTCCATGCAAAAAATCATCTCAACATTAGATTCTTTGAAACTTTTCAAAATGCATGTTTCGGTCAAAAAATCATGATATATTATACACTAGTTTGTACTAATTTTGGTCAAAAAATAAAATAAATCGAGGATTGTTAGAAATGCTACCAAACTTTTCATATCCATTATATTTTTACGAGGGAAGGTTATGTGGGAAGTCCTTGCAATAAATCATCTCAAAATTAGATTCTATGATTTTTTTTCGAAATACAAGTTTCTGTCAAAAATTATAGTTTATTATACACTAGGTTGTACTAGTTTAGGTCAAAAAATTAAATTAAGTAGAGGACTTATAAAATGATATGGAACTTTTCAGATCCTTTATATATGTTAAGAGAGAAGGTTATGATTTAACTCCATGTAAAAAATTATCTGAAATTTGGTTTTCATGAAACGTTTCGAAATGCAGGTTTCAGTAAAAAATCATAATATATTATACACCAGTTTGTACTAGTTTCGGTCAAAAAATTAAAATAAATCGAGGACTGTTCGAAATGCTATCAAAATTTGCATATCCTTTCTATATGTTACGAGAGAAGGTTGTGATGGAAGTCCATGCAAAAAATCATCTCAACATTAGATTCTATGAAACTTTTCAAAATGCAAGTTTTGGTCAAAAAATCATGATATATTATACACTAGTTTGTACTAATTTTGATCAAAAAATAAAATAAATCGAGGATTGTTAGAAATGCTACCAAACTTTTCATATCCATTATATTGTTACGAGGGAAGGTTATGTGGGAAGTCCTCGCAATAAATCATCTCAAAATTGGATTCTATGATTTTTTTCGAAATGCAAGTTTCTGTCAAAAATCATAGTTTATTATACACTAGGTTGTACTAGTTTAGGTCAAAAAATTAAATTAAGTAGAGGACTTATAAAATGATATGGAACTTTTCAGATCCTTTATATATGTTAAGAGAGAAGGTTATGATTTAACTCCATGTAAAAAAATAATCTGAAATTTGGTTTTCATGAAACGTTTCGAAATGCAGGTTTCAGTAAAAAATCATAATATATTATACACCAGTTTGTACTAGTTTCGGTCAAAAAATTAAAATAAATCGAGGACTGTTCGAAATGCTATCAAAATTTGCATATCCTTTCTATATGTTACGAGAGAAGGTTGTGATGGAAGTCCATGCAAAAAATCATCTCAACATTAGATTCTATGAAACTTTTCAAAATGCAAGTTTCGGTCAAAAAATCATGATATATTATACACTAGTTTGTACTAATTTTGATCAAAAAATAAAATAAATCGAGGATTGTTAGAAATGCTACCAAACTTTTCATATCCATTATATTGTTACGAGGGAAGGTTATGTGGGAAGTCCTCGCAATAAATCATCTCAAAATTAGATTCTATGATTTTTTTCGAAATGCAAGTTTCTGTCAAAAATCATAGTTTATTATACACTAGGTTGTACTAGTTTAGGTCAAAAAATTAAATTATGTAGAGGACTTATAAAATGATATGGAACTTTTCATATCCTTTATATATGTTAAGAGAGAAGGTTATGATTTAACTCCATGTAAAAAATAATCTGAAATTTGGTTTTCATGAAACGTTTCGAAATGCAGGTTTCAGTAAAAAATCATAATATATTATACACCAGTTTGTACTAGTTTCGGTCAATAAATTAAAATAAATCGAGGACTGTTCGAAATGCTATCAAAATTTGCATATCCTTTCTATATGTTACGAGAGAAGGTTGTGATGGAAGTCCATGCAAAAAATCATCTCAACATTAGATTCTATGAAACTTTTCAAAATGCAAGTTTCGGTCAAAAAATCATGATATATTATACACTAGTTTGTACTAATTTTGATCAAAAAATAAAATAAATCGAGGATTGTTAGAAATGCTACCAAACTTTTCATATCCATTATATTGTTACGAGGGAAGGTTATGTGGGAAGTCCTCGCAATAAATCATCTCAAAATTGGATTCTATGATTTTTTTCGAAATGCAAGTTTCTGTCAAAAATCATAGTTTATTATACACTAGGTTGTACTAGTTTAGGTCAAAAAATTAAATTAAGTAGAGGACTTATAAAATGATATGGAACTTTTCAGATCCTTTATATATGTTAAGAGAGAAGGTTATGATTTAACTCCATGTAAAAAATAATCTGAAATTTGGTTTTCATGAAACGTTTCGAAATGCAGGTTTCAGTAAAAAATCATAATATATTATACACCAGTTTGTACTAGTTTCGGTCAAAAAATTAAAATAAATCGAGGACTGTTCGAAATGCGATCAAAATTTGCATATCCTTTCTATATGTTACGAGAGAAGGTTGTGATGGAAGTCCATGCAAAAAATCATCTCAACATTAGATTCTATGAAACTTTTCAAAATGCAAGTTTCGGTCAAAAAATCATGATATATTATACACTAGTTTGTACTAATTTTGATCAAAAAATAAAATAAATCGAGGATTGTTAGAAATGCTACCAAACTTTTCATATCCATTATATTGTTACGAGGGAAGGTTATGTGGGAAGTCCTCGCAATAAATCATCTCAAAATTGGATTCTATGATTTTTTTTCGAAATGCAAGTTTCTGTCAAAAATCATAGTTTATTATACACTAGGTTGTACTAGTTTAGGTCAAAAAATTAAATTAAGTAGAGGACTTATAAAATGATATGGAACTTTTCAGATCCTTTATATATGTTAAGAGAGAAGGTTATGATTTAACTCCATGTAAAAAATAATCTGAAATTTGGTTTTCATGAAACGTTTCGAAATGCAGGTTTCAGTAATAAATCATAATATATTATACACCAGTTTGTACTAGTTTCGGTCAAAAAATTAAAATAAATCGAGGACTGTTCGAAATGCGATCAAAATTTGCATATCCTTTCTATATGTTACGAGAGAAGGTTGTGATGGAAGTCCATGCAAAAAATCATCTCAACATTAGATTCTATGAAACTTTTCAAAATGCAAGTTTCGGTCAAAAAATCATGATATATTATACACTAGTTTGTACTAATTTTGATCAAAAAATAAAATAAATCGAGGATTGTTAGAAATGCTACCAAACTTTTCATATCCATTATATTGTTACGAGGGAAGGTTATGTGGGAAGTCCTCGCAATAAATCATCTCAAAATTGGATTCTATGATTTTTTTTCGAAATGCAAGTTTCTGTCAAAAATCATAGTTTATTATACACTAGGTTGTACTAGTTTAGGTCAAAAAATTAAATTAAGTAGAGGACTTATAAAATGATATGGAACTTTTCAGATCCTTTATATATGTTAAGAGAGAAGGTTATGATTTAACTCCATGTAAAAAATAATCTGAAATTTGGTTTTCATGAAACGTTTCGAAATGCAGGTTTCAGTAATAAATCATAATATATTATACACCAGTTTGTACTAGTTTCGGTCAAAAAATTAAAATAAATCGAGGACTGTTCGAAATGCTATCAAAATTTGCATATCCTTTCTATATGTTACGAGAGAAGGTTGTGATGGAAGTCCATGCAAAAAATCATCTCAACATTAGATTCTATGAAACTTTTCAAAATGCAAGTTTCGGTCAAAAAATCATGATATATTATACACTAGTTTGTACTAATTTTGATCAAAAAATAAAATAAATCGAGGATTGTTAGAAATGCTACCAAACTTTTCATATCCATTATATTGTTACGAGGGAAGGTTATGTGGGAAGTCCTCGCAATAAATCATCTCAAAATTGGATTCTATGATTTTTTTCGAAATGCAAGTTTCTGTCAAAAATCATAGTTTATTATACACTAGGTTGTACTAGTTTAGGTCAAAAAATTAAATTAAGTAGAGGACTTATAAAATGATATGGAACTTTTCAGATCCTTTATATATGTTAAGAGAGAAGGTTATGATTTAACTCCATGTAAAAAATAATCTGAAATTTGGTTTTCATGAAACGTTTCGAAATGCAGGTTTCAGTAAAAAATCATAATATATTATACACCAGTTTGTACTAGTTTCGGTCAAAAAATTAAAATAAATCGAGGACTGTTCGAAATGCGATCAAAATTTGCATATCCTTTCTATATGTTACGAGAGAAGGTTGTGATGGAAGTCCATGCAAAAAATCATCTCAACATTAGATTCTATGAAACTTTTCAAAATGCAAGTTTCGGTCAAAAAATCATGATATATTATACACTAGTTTGTACTAATTTTGATCAAAAAATAAAATAAATCGAGGATTGTTAGAAATGCTACCAAACTTTTCATATCCATTATATTGTTACGAGGGAAGGTTATGTGGGAAGTCCTCGCAATAAATCATCTCAAAATTGGATTCTATGATTTTTTTTCGAAATGCAAGTTTCTGTCAAAAATCATAGTTTATTATACACTAGGTTGTACTAGTTTAGGTCAAAAAATTAAATTAAGTAGAGGACTTATAAAATGATATGGAACTTTTCAGATCCTTTATATATGTTAAGAGAGAAGGTTATGATTTAACTCCATGTAAAAAATAATCTGAAATTTGGTTTTCATGAAACGTTTCGAAATGCAGGTTTCAGTAATAAATCATAATATATTATACACCAGTTTGTACTAGTTTCGGTCAAAAAATTAAAATAAATCGAGGACTGTTCGAAATGCGATCAAAATTTGCATATCCTTTCTATATGTTACGAGAGAAGGTTGTGATGGAAGTCCATGCAAAAAATCATCTCAACATTAGATTCTATGAAACTTTTCAAAATGCAAGTTTCGGTCAAAAAATCATGATATATTATACACTAGTTTGTACTAATTTTGATCAAAAAATAAAATAAATCGAGGATTGTTAGAAATGCTACCAAACTTTTCATATCCATTATATTGTTACGAGGGAAGGTTATGTGGGAAGTCCTCGCAATAAATCATCTCAAAATTGGATTCTATGATTTTTTTTCGAAATGCAAGTTTCTGTCAAAAATCATAGTTTATTATACACTAGGTTGTACTAGTTTAGGTCAAAAAATTAAATTAAGTAGAGGACTTATAAAATGATATGGAACTTTTCAGATCCTTTATATATGTTAAGAGAGAAGGTTATGATTTAACTCCATGTAAAAAATAATCTGAAATTTGGTTTTCATGAAACGTTTCGAAATGCAGGTTTCAGTAATAAATCATAATATATTATACACCAGTTTGTACTAGTTTCGGTCAAAAAATTAAAATAAATCGAGGACTGTTCGAAATGCTATCAAAATTTGCATATCCTTTCTATATGTTACGAGAGAAGGTTGTGATGGAAGTCCATGCAAAAAAATCATCTCAAAATTAGATTCTATGAAACTTTTCAAAATGCAAGTTTCGGTCAAAAAATCATGATATATTATACACTAGTTTGTATTAATTTTGATCAAAAAATAAAATAAATCGAGGATTGTTAGAAATGCTACCAAACTTTTCATATCCATTATATTGTTACGAGGGAAGGTTATGTGGGAAGTCCTCGCAATAAATCATCTCAAAATTGGATTCTATAATTTTTTTCGAAATGCAAGTTTCTGTCAAAAATCATAGTTTATTATACACTAGGTTGTACTAGTTTAGGTCAAAAAATTAAATTAAGTAGAGGACTTATAAAATGATATGGAACTTTTCAGATCCTTTATATATGTTAAGAGAGAAGGTTATGATTTAACTCCATGTAAAAAATAATCTGAAATTTGGTTTTCATGAAACGTTTCGAAATGCAGGTTTCAGTAAAAAATCATAATATATTATACACCAGTTTGTACTAGTTTCGGTCAAAAAATTAAAATAAATCGAGGACTGTTCGAAATGCTATCAAAATTTGCATATCCTTTCTATATGTTACGAGAGAAGGTTGTGATGGAAGTCCATGCAAAAAATCATCTCAACATTAGATTCTATGAAACTTTTCAAAATGCAAGTTTCGGTCAAAAAATCATGATATATTATACACTAGTTTGTACTAATTTTGATCAAAAAATAAAATAAATCGAGGATTGTTAGAAATGCTACCAAACTTTTCATATCCATTATATTGTTACGAGGGAAGGTTATGTGGGAAGTCCTCGCAATAAATCATCTCAAAATTGGATTCTATGATTTTTTTCGAAATGCAAGTTTCTGTCAAAAATCATAGTTTATTATACACTAGGTTGTACTAGTTTAGGTCAAAAAATTAAATTAAGTAGAGGACTTATAAAATGATATGGAACTTTTCAGATCCTTTATATATGTTAAGAGAGAAGGTTATGATTTAACTCCATGTAAAAAATAATCTGAAATTTGGTTTTCATGAAACGTTTCGAAATGCAGGTTTCAGTAAAAAATCATAATATATTATACACCAGTTTGTACTAGTTTCGGTCAAAAAATTAAAATAAATCGAGGACTGTTCGAAATGCTATCAAAATTTGCATATCCTTTCTATATGTTACGAGAGAAGGTTGTGATGGAAGTCCATGCAAAAAATCATCTCAAAATTAGATTCTATGAAACTTTTCAAAATGCAAGTTTCGGTCAAAAAATCATGATATATTATACACTAGTTTGTACTAATTTTGATCAAAAAATAAAATAAATCGAGGATTGTTAGAAATGCTACCAAACTTTTCATATCCATTATATTGTTACGAGGGAAGGTTATGTGGGAAGTCCTCGCAATAAATCATCTCAAAATTAGATTCTATGATTTTTTTCGAAATGCAAGTTTCTGTCAAAAATCATAGTTTATTATACACTAGGTTGTACTAGTTTAGGTCAAAAAATTAAATTAAGTAGAGGACTTATAAAATGATATGGAACTTTTCAGATCCTTTATATATGTTAAGAGAGAAGGTTATGATTTAACTCCATGTAAAAAATAATCTGAAATTTGGTTTTCATGAAACGTTTCGAAATGCAGGTTTCAGTAAAAAATCATAATATATTATACACCAGTTTGTACTAGTTTCGGTCAAAAAATTAAAATAAATCGAGGACTGTTCGAAATGCTATCAAAATTTGCATACCCTTTCTATATGTTACGAGGGAAGGTTGTGATGGAAGTCCATGCAAAAAATCATCTCAACATTAGATTCTATGAAACTTTTCAAAATGCATGTTTCGGTCAAAAAAGCATGATATATTATACACTAGTTTGTACTAATTTTGATCAAAAAATAAAATAAATCGAGGATTGTTAGAAATGCTACCAAACTTTTCATATCCATTATATTGTTACGAGGGAAGGTTATGTGGGAAGTCCTCGCAATAAATCATCTCAAAATTGGATTCTATGATTTTTTTCGAAATGCAAGTTTCTGTCAAAAATCATAGTTTATTATACACTAGGTTGTACTAGTTTAGGTCAAAAAATTAAATTAAGTAGAGGACTTATAAAATGATATGGAACTTTTCAGATCCTTTATATATGTTAAGAGAGAAGGTTATGATTTAACTCCATGTAAAAAATAATCTGAAATTTGGTTTTCATGAAACGTTTCGAAATGCAGGTTTCAGTAAAAAATCATAATATATTATACACCAGTTTGTACTAGTTTCTTTCAAAAAATTAAAATAAATCGAGGACTATTCGAAATGCTATCAAAATTTGCATATCCTTTCTATATGTTACGAGAGAAGGTTGTGATGGAAGTCCATGCAAAAAATCATCTCAACATTAGATTCTATGAAACTTTTCAAAATGCAAGTTTCGGTCAAAAAATCATGATATATTATACACTAGTTTGTACTAATTTTGATCAAAAAATAAAATAAATCGAGGATTGTTAGAAATGCTACCAAACTTTTCATATCCATTATATTGTTACGAGGGAAGGTTATGTGGGAAGTCCTCGCAATAAATCATCTCAAAATTGGATTCTATGATTTTTTTTCGAAATGCAAGTTTCTGTCAAAAATCATAGTTTATTATACACTAGGTTGTACTAGTTTAGGTCAAAAAATTAAATTAAGTAGAGGACTTATAAAATGATATGGAACTTTTCAGATCCTTTATATATGTTAAGAGAGAAGGTTATGATTTAACTCCATGTAAAAAATAATCTGAAATTTGGTTTTCATGAAACGTTTCGAAATGCAGGTTTCAGTAAAAAATCATAATATATTATACACCAGTTTGTACTAGTTTCGGTCAGAAAATTAAAATAAATCAAGGACTGTTCGAAATGCTATCAAAATTTGCATATCCTTTCTATATGTTACGAGAGAAGGTTGTGATGGAAGTCCATGCAAAAAATCATCTCAACATTAGATTCTATGAAACTTTTCAAAATGCAAGTTTCGGTCAAAAAATCATGATATATTATTATACACTAGTTTGTACTAATTTTGATCAAAAAATAAAATAAATCGAGGATTGTTAGAAATGCTACCAAACTTTTCATATCCATTATATTGTTACGAGGGAAGGTTATGTGGGAAGTCCTCGCAATAAATCATCTCAAAATTGGATTCTATGATTTTTTTGGAAATGCAAGTTTCTGTCAAAAATCATAGTTTATTATACACTAGGTGGTACTAGTTTAGGTCAAAAAATTAAATTAAGTAGAGGACTTATAAAATGATATGGAACTTTTCAGATCCTTTATATATGTTAAGAGAGAAGGTTATGATTTAACTCCATGTAAAAAATAATCTGAAATTTGGTTTCAATGAAACGTTTCGAAATGCATGTTTCAGTAAAAAATCATAATATATTATACACCAGTTTGTACTAGTTTCGGTCAAAAAATCAAAATAAATCGAGGACTGTTCGAAATGCTATCAAAATTTGCATATCCTTTCTATATGTTACGAGAGAAGGTTGTGATGGAAGTCCATGCAAAAAATCATCTCAACATTAGATTCTATGAAACTTTTCAAAATGCAAGTTTCGGTCAAAAAATCATGATATATTATACACTAGTTTGTACTAATTTTGATCAAAAAATAAAATAAATCGAGGATTGTTAGAAATGCTACCAAACTTTTCATATCCATTATATTGTTACGAGGGAAGGTTATGTGGGAAGTCCTCGCAATAAATCATCTCAAAATTAGATTCTATAATTTTTTTCGAAATGCAAGTTTCTGTCAAAAATCATAGTTTATTATACACTAGGTTGTACTAGTTTAGGTCAAAAAATTAAATTAAGTAGAGGACTTATAAAATGATATGGAACTTTTCAGATCCTTTATATATGTTAAGAGAGAAGGTTATGATTTAACTCCATGTAAAAAATAATCTGAAATTTGGTTTTCATGAAACGTTTCGAAATGCAGGTTTCAGTAAAAAATCATAATATATTATACACCAGTTTGTACTAGTTTCGGTCAGAAAATTAAAATAAATCGAGGACTGTTCGAAATGCTATCAAAATTTGCATATCCTTTCTATATGTTACGAGAGAAGGTTGTGATGGAAGTCCATGCAAAAAATCATCTCAACATTAGATTCTATGAAACTTTTCAAAATGCAAGTTTCGGTCAAAAAATCATGATATATTATTATACACTAGTTTGTACTAATTTTGATCAAAAAATAAAATAAATCGAGGATTGTTAGAAATGCTACCAAACTTTTCATATCCATTATATTGTTACGAGGGAAGGTTATGTGGGAAGTCCTCGCAATAAATCATCTCAAAATTGGATTCTATGATTTTTTTGGAAATGCAAGTTTCTGTCAAAAATCATAGTTTATTATACACTAGGTGGTACTAGTTTAGGTCAAAAAATTAAATTAAGTAGAGGACTTATAAAATGATATGGAACTTTTCAGATCCTTTATATATGTTAAGAGAGAAGGTTATGATTTAACTCCATGTAAAAAATAATCTGAAATTTGGTTTCAATGAAACGTTTCGAAATGCATGTTTCAGTAAAAAATCATAATATATTATACACCAGTTTGTACTAGTTTCGGTCAAAAAATCAAAATAAATCGAGGACTGTTCGAAATGCTATCAAAATTTGCATATCCTTTCTATATGTTACGAGAGAAGGTTGTGATGGAAGTCCATGCAAAAAATCATCTCAACATTAGATTCTATGAAACTTTTCAAAATGCAAGTTTCGGTCAAAAAATCATGATATATTATACACTAGTTTGTACTAATTTTGATCAAAAAAAAAATTAAATCGAGGATTGTTAGAAATGCTACCAAACTTTTCATATCCATTATATTGTTACGAGGGAAGGTTATGTGGGAAGTCCTCGCAATAAATCATCTCAAAATTAGATTCTATAATTTTTTTCGAAATGCAAGTTTCTGTCAAAAATCATAGTTTATTATACACTAGGTTGTACTAGTTTAGGTCAAAAAATTAAATTAAGTAGAGGACTTATAAAATGATATGGAACTTTTCAGATCCTTTATATATGTTAAGAGAGAAGGTTATGATTTAACTCCATGTAAAAAATAATCTGAAATTTGGTTTTCATGAAACGTTTCGAAATGCAGGTTTCAGTAAAAAATCATAATATATTATACACCAGTTTGTACTAGTTTCGGTCAGAAAATTAAAATAAATCGAGGACTGTTCGAAATGCTATCAAAATTTGCATATCCTTTCTATATGTTACGAGAGAAGGTTGTGATGGAAGTCCATGCAAAAAATCATCTCAACATTAGATTCTATGAAACTTTTCAAAATGCAAGTTTCGGTCAAAAAATCATGATATATTATTATACACTAGTTTGTACTAATTTTGATCAAAAAATAAAATAAATCGAGGATTGTTAGAAATGCTACCAAACTTTTCATATCCATTATATTGTTACGAGGGAAGGTTATGTGGGAAGTCCTCGCAATAAATCATCTCAAAATTGGATTCTATGATTTTTTTGGAAATGCAAGTTTCTGTCAAAAATCATAGTTTATTATACACTAGGTGGTACTAGTTTAGGTCAAAAAATTAAATTAAGTAGAGGACTTATAAAATGATATGGAACTTTTCAGATCCTTTATATATGTTAAGAGAGAAGGTTATGATTTAACTCCATGTAAAAAATAATCTGAAATTTGGTTTCAATGAAACGTTTCGAAATGCATGTTTCAGTAAAAAATCATAATATATTATACACCAGTTTGTACTAGTTTCGGTCAAAAAATCAAAATAAATCGAGGACTGTTCGAAATGCTATCAAAATTTGCATATCCTTTCTATATGTTACGAGAGAAGGTTGTGATGGAAGTCCATGCAAAAAATCATCTCAACATTAGATTCTATGAAACTTTTCAAAATGCAAGTTTCGGTCAAAAAATCATGATATATTATACACTAGTTTGTACTAATTTTGATCAAAAAAAAAATTAAATCGAGGATTGTTAGAAATGCTACCAAACTTTTCATATCCATTATATTGTTACGAGGGAAGGTTATGTGGGAAGTCCTCGCAATAAATCATCTCAAAATTAGATTCTATAATTTTTTTCGAAATGCAAGTTTCTGTCAAAAATCATAGTTTATTATACACTAGGTTGTACTAGTTTAGGTCAAAAAATTAAATTAAGTAGAGGACTTATAAAATGATATGGAACTTTTCAGATCCTTTATATATGTTAAGAGAGAAGGTTATGATTTAACTCCATGTAAAAAATTATCTGAAATTTGGTTTTCATGAAACGTTTCGAAATGCAGGTTTCAGTAAAAAATCATAATATATTATACACCAGTTTGTACTAGTTTCGGTCAAAAAATTAAAATAAATCGAGGACTGTTCGAAATGCTATCAAAATTTGCATATCCTTTCTATATGTTACGAGAGAAGGTTGTGATGGAAGTCCATGCAAAAAATCATCTCAACATTAGATTCTATGAAACTTTTCAAAATGCAAGTTTCGGTCAAAAAATCATGATATATTATACACTAGTTTGTACTAATTTTGATCAAAAAATAAAATAAATCGAGGATTGTTAGAAATGCTACCAAACTTTTCATATCCATTATATTGTTACGAGGGAAGGTTATGTGGGAAGTCCTCGCAATAAATCATCTCAAAATTGGATTCTATGATATTTTTCGAAATGCAAGTTTCTGTCAAAAATCATAGTTTATTATACACTAGGTTGTACTAGTTTAGGTCAAAAAATTAAATTAAGTAGAGGACTTATAAAATGATATGGAACTTTTCAGATCCTTTATATATGTTAAGAGAGAAGGTTATGATTTAACTCCATGTAAAAAATAATCTGAAATTTGGTTTTCATGAAACGTTTTGAAATGCAGGTTTCAGTAAAAAATCATAATATATTATACACCAGTTTGTACTAGTTTCGGTCAAAAAATTAAAATAAATCGAGGACTGTTCGAAATGGTATCAAAATTTGCATATCCTTTCTATATGTTACGAGGGAAGGTTGTGATGGAAGTCCATGCAAAAAATCATCTCAACATTAGATTCTATGAAACTTTTCAAAATGCAAGATTCGGTCAAAAAATCATGATATATTATACACTAGTTTGTACTAATTTTGATCAAAAAATAAAATAAATCGAGGATTGTTAGAAATGCTACCAAACTTTTCATATCCATTATATTGTTACGAGGGAAGGTTATGTGGGAAGTCCTCGCAATAAATCATCTCAAAATTAGATTCTATGATTTTTTTCGAAATGCAAGTTTCTGTTAAAAATCATAGTTTATTATACACTAGGTTGTACTAATTTAGGTCAAAAAATTAAATAAAGTTAAGGACTTATAAAATGATATGGAACTTTTCAGATCCTTTATATATGTTAAGAGAGAAGGTTATGATTTAACTCCATGTAAAAAATAATCTGAAATTTGGTTTTCATGAAACGTTTCGAAATGCAGGTTTCTGTAAAAAATCATAATATATTATACACCAGTTTGTACTAGTTTCGGTCAAAAAATTAATATAAATCGAGCACTGTTCGAAATGCTATCAAAATTTGCATATCCTTTATATATGTTACGAGGGAAGGTTGTGATGGAAGTCCATGCAAAAAATCATCTCAACATTAGATTCTATGAAACTTTTCAAAATGCAAGTTTCGGTCAAAAAATCATGATATATTATACACTAGTTTGTACTAATTTTGATCAAAAAATAAAATAAATCGAGGATTGTTAGAAATGCTACCAAACTTTTCATATCCATTATATTGTTACGAGGGAAGGTTATGTGGGAAGTCCTCGCAATAAATCATCTCAAAATTGGATTCTATGATTTTTTTCGAAATGCAAGTTTCTGTCAAAAATCATAGTTTATTATACACTAGGTTGTACTAGTTTAGGTCAAAAAATTAAATTAAGTAGAGGACTTATAAAATGATATGGAACTTTTCAGATCCATTATATATGTTAAGAGAGAAGGTTATGATTTAACTCCATGTAAAAAATAATCTGAAATTTGGTTTTCATGAAACGTTTCGAAATGCAGGTTTCAGTAAAAAATCATAATATATTATACACCAGTTTGTACTAGTTTCGGTCAAAAAATCAAAATAAATCGAGGACTGTTCGAAATGCTATCAAAATTTGCATATCCTTTCTATATGTTACGAGAGAAGGTTGTGATGGAAGTCCATGCAAAAAATCATCTCAACATTAGATTCTATGAAACTTTTCAAAATGCAAGTTTCGGTCAAAAAATCATGATATATTATACACTAGTTTGTACTAATTTTGATCAAAAAATAAAATAAATCGAGGATTGTTAGAAATGCTACCAAACTTTTCATATCCATTATATTGTTACGAGGGAAGGTTATGTGGGAAGTCCTCGCAATAAATCATCTCAAAATTGGATTCTATGATTTTTTTCGAAATGCAAGTTTCTGTCAAAAATCATAGTTTATTATACACTAGGTTGTACTAGTTTAGGTCAAAAAATTAAATTAAGTAGAGGACTTATAAAATGATATGGAACTTTTCAGATCCTTTATATATGTTAAGAGAGAAGGTTATGATTTAACTCCATGTAAAAAATAATCTGAAATTTGGTTTTCATGAAACGTTTCGAAATGCAGGTTTTAGTAAAAAATCATAATATATTATACACCAGTTTGTACTAGTTTCGGTCAAAAAATTAAAATAAATCGAGGACTGTTCGAAATGCGATCAAAATTTGCATATCCTTTCTATATGTTACGAGAGAAGGTTGTGATGGAAGTCCATGCAAAAAATCATCTCAACATTAGATTCTATGAAACTTTTCAAAATTCAAGTTTCGGTCAAAAAATCATGATATATTATACACTAGTTTGTACTAATTTTGATCAAAAAATAAAATAAATCGAGGATTGTTAGAAATGCTACCAAACTTTTCATATCCATTATATTGTTACGAGGGAAGGTTATGTGGGAAGTCCTCGCAATAAATCATCTCAAAATTAGATTCTATGATTTTTTTCGAAATGCAAGTTTCTGTCAAAAATCATAGTTTATTATACACTAGGTTGTACTAGTTTAGGTCAAAAAATTAAATTAAGTAGAGGACTTATAAAATGATATGGAACTTTTCAGATCCTTTATATATGTTAAGAGAGAAGGTTATGATTTAACTCCATGTAAAAAATAATCTGAAATTTGGTTTTCATGAAACGTTTCGAAATGCAGGTTTCAGTAAAAAAATCATAATATATTATACACCAGTTTGTACTAGTTTCGGTCAAAAAATTAAAATAAATCGAGGACTGTTCGAAATGCTATCAAAATTTGCATATCCTTTCTATATGTTACGAGAGAAGGTTGTGATGGAAGTCCATGCAAAAAATCATCTCAACATTAGATTCTATGAAACTTTTCAAAATGCAAGTTTCGGTCAAAAAATCATGATATATTATACACTAGTTTGTACTAATTTTGATCAAAAAATAAAATAAATCGAGGATTGTTAGAAATGCTACCAAACTTTTCATATCCATTATATTGTTACGAGGGAAGGTTATGTGGGAAGTCCTCGCAATAAATCATCTCAAAATTGGATTCTATGATTTTTTTTCGAAATGCAAGTTTCTGTCAAAAATCATAGTTTATTATACACTAGGTTGTACTAGTTTAGGTCAAAAAATTAAATTAAGTAGAGGACTTATAAAATGATATGGAACTTTTCAGATCCTTTATATATGTTAAGAGAGAAGGTTATGATTTAACTCCATGTAAAAAATAATCTGAAATTTGGTTTTCATGAAACGTTTCGAAATGCAGGTTTCAGTAAAAAATCATAATATATTATACACCAGTTTGTACTAGTTTCGGTCAAAAACTTAAAATAAATCGAGGACTGTTCGAAATGCGATCAAAATTTGTATATCCTTTCTATATGTTACGAGAGAAGGTTGTGATGGAAGTCCATGCAAAAAATCATCTCAACATTAGATTCTATGAAACTTTTCAAAATGTAAGTTTCGGTCAAAAAATCATGATATATTATACACTAGTTTGTTCTAATTTTGATCAAAAAATAAAATAAATCGAGGATTGTTAGAAATGCTACCAAACTTTTCATATCCATTATATTGTTACGAGGGAAGGTTATGTGGGAAGTCCTCGCAATAAATCATCTCAAAATTAGATTCTATGATTTTTTTCGAAATGCAAGTTTCTGTCAAAAATCATAGTTTATTATACACTAGGTTGTACTAGTTTAGGTCAAAAAATTAAATTAAGTAGAGGACTTATAAAATGATATGGAACTTTTCAGATCCTTTATATATGTTAAGAGAGAAGGTTATGATTTAACTCCATGTAAAAAATAATCTGAAATTTGGTTTTCATGAAACGTTTCGAAATGCAGGTTTCAGTAAAAAATCATAATATATTATACACTAGTTTGTACTAGTTTCGGTCAAAAAATTAAAATAAATCGAGGACTGTTCGAAATGCTATCAAAATTTGCATATCCTTTCTATATGTTACGAGGGAAGGTTGAGATGGAAGTCCATGCAAAAAATCATCTCAACATTAGATTCTATGAAACTTTTCAAAATGCAAGTTTCGGTCAAAAAATCATGATATATTATACACTAGTTTGTACTAATTTTGATCAAAAAATAAAATAAATCGAGGATTGTTAGAAATGCTACCAAACTTTTCATATCCATTATATTGTTACGAGGGAAGGTTATGTGGGAAGTCCTCGCAATAAATCATCTCAAAATTAGAATCTATGATTTTTTTCGAAATGCAAGTTTCTGTCAAAAATCATAGTTTATTATACACTAGGTTGTACTAGTTTAGGTCAAAAAATTAAATTAAGTAGAGGACTTATAAAATGATATGGAACTTTTCAGATCCTTTATATATGTTAAGAGAGAAGGTTATGATTTAACTCCATGAAAAAAATAATCTGAAATTTGGTTTTCATGAAACGTTTCGAAATGCAGGTTTCAGTAAAAAATCATAATATATTATACACCAGTTTGTACTAGTTTCGGTCAAAAAATTAAAATAAATCGAGGACTGTTCGAAATGCTATCAAAATTTGCATATCCTTTCTATATGTTACGAGAGAAGGTTGTGATGGAAGTCCATGCAAAAAATCATCTCAACATTAGATTCTATGAAACTTTTCAAAATGCAAGTTTCGGTCAAAAAATCATGATATATTATACACTAGTTTGTACTAATTTTGATCAAAAAATAAAATAAATCGAGGATTGTTAGAAATGCTAACAAACTTTTCATATCCATTATATTGTTACGAGGGAAGGTTATGTGGGAAGTCCTCGCAATAAATCATCTCAAAATTGGATTCTATGATTTTTTTCGAAATGCAAGTTTCTGTCAAAAATCATAGTTTATTATACACTAGGTGGTACTAGTTTAGGTCAAAAAATTAAATTAAGTAGAGGACTTATAAAATGATATGGAACTTTTCAGATCCTTTATATATGTTAAGAGAGAAGGTTATGATTTAACTCCATGTAAAAAATAATCTGAAATTTGGTTTCAATGAAACGTTTCGAAATGCATGTTTCAGTAAAAAATCATAATATATTATACACCAGTTTGTACTAGTTTCGGTCAAAAAATCAAAATAAATCGAGGACTGTTCGAAATGCTATCAAAATTTGCATATCCTTTCTATATGTTACGAGGGAAGGTTGTGATGGAAGTCCATGCAAAAAATCATCTCAACATTAGATTCTATGAAACTTTTCAAAATGCAAGTTTCGGTCAAAAAATCATGATATATTATACACTAGTTTGTACTAATTTTGATCAAAAAATAAAATAAATCGAGGATTGTTAGAAATGCTACCAAACTTTTCATATCCATTATATTGTTACGAGGGAAGGTTATGTGGGAAGTCCTCGCAATAAATCATCTCAAAATTAGATTCTATGATTTTTTTCGAAATGCAAGTTTCTGTCAAAAATCATAGTTTATTATACACTAGGTTGTACTAGTTTAGGTCAAAAAATTAAATTAAGTAGAGGACTTATAAAATGATATGGAACTTTTCAGATCCTTTATATATGTTAAGAGAGAAGGTTATGATTTAACTCCATGTAAAAAATAATCTGAAATTTGGTTTTCATGAAACGTTTCGAAATGCAGGTTTCAGTAAAAAATCATAATATATTATACACCAGTTTGTACTAGTTTCGGTCAAAAAATTAAAATAAATCGAGGACTGTTCGAAATGCTATCAAAATTTGCATATCCTTTCTATATGTTACGAGAGAAGGTTGTGATGGAAGTCCATGCAAAAAATCATCTCAACATTAGATTCTATGAAACTTTTCAAAATGCAAGTTTCGGTCAAAAAATCATGATATATTATACACTAGTTTGTACTAATTTTGATCAAAAAATAAAATAAATCGAGGATTGTTAGAAATGTTACCAAACTTTTCATATCCATTATATTGTTACGAGGGAAGGTTATGTGGGAAGTCCTCGCAATAAATCATCTCAAAATTGGATTCTATGATTTTTTTCGAAATGCAAGTTTCTGTCAAAAATCATAGTTTATTATACACTAGGTTGTACTAGTTTAGGTCAAAAAATTAAATTAAGTAGAGGACTTATAAAATGATATGGAACTTTTCAGATCCTTTATATATGTTAAGAGAGAAGGTTATGATTTAACTCCATGTAAAAAATAATCTGAAATTTGGTTTTCATGAAACGTTTCGAAATGCAGGTTTCAGTAAAAAATCATAATATATTATACACTAGTTTGTACTAGTTTCGGTCAAAAAATTAAAATAAATCGAGGACTGTTCGAAATGCTATCAAAATTTGCATATCCTTTCTATATGTTACGAGGGAAGGTTGAGATGGAAGTCCATGCAAAAAATCATCTCAACATTAGATTCTATGAAACTTTTCAAAATGCAAGTTTCGGTCAAAAAATCATGATATATTATACACTAGTTTGTACTAATTTTGATCAAAAAATAAAATAAATCGAGGATTGTTAGAAATGCTACCAAACTTTTCATATCCATTATATTGTTACGAGGGAAGGTTATGTGGGAAGTCCTCGCAATAAATCATCTCAAAATTAGAATCTATGATTTTTTTCGAAATGCAAGTTTCTGTCAAAAATCATAGTTTATTATACACTAGGTTGTACTAGTTTAGGTCAAAAAATTAAATTAAGTAGAGGACTTATAAAATGATATGGAACTTTTCAGATCCTTTATATATGTTAAGAGAGAAGGTTATGATTTAACTCCATGAAAAAAATAATCTGAAATTTGGTTTTCATGAAACGTTTCGAAATGCAGGTTTCAGTAAAAAATCATAATATATTATACACCAGTTTGTACTAGTTTCGGTCAAAAAATTAAAATAAATCGAGGACTGTTCGAAATGCTATCAAAATTTGCATATCCTTTCTATATGTTACGAGAGAAGGTTGTGATGGAAGTCCATGCAAAAAATCATCTCAACATTAGATTCTATGAAACTTTTCAAAATGCAAGTTTCGGTCAAAAAATCATGATATATTATACACTAGTTTGTACTAATTTTGATCAAAAAATAAAATAAATCGAGGATTGTTAGAAATGCTAACAAACTTTTCATATCCATTATATTGTTACGAGGGAAGGTTTTGTGGGAAGTCCTCGCAATAAATCATCTCAAAATTGGATTCTATGATTTTTTTCGAAATGCAAGTTTCTGTCAAAAATCATAGTTTATTATACACTAGGTGGTACTAGTTTAGGTCAAAAAATTAAATTAAGTAGAGGACTTATAAAATGATATGGAACTTTTCAGATCCTTTATATATGTTAAGAGAGAAGGTTATGATTTAACTCCATGTAAAAAATAATCTGAAATTTGGTTTCAATGAAACGTTTCGAAATGCATGTTTCAGTAAAAAATCATAATATATTATACACCAGTTTGTACTAGTTTCGGTCAAAAAATCAAAATAAATCGAGGACTGTTCGAAATGCTATCAAAATTTGCATATCCTTTCTATATGTTACGAGGGAAGGTTGTGATGGAAGTCCATGCAAAAAATCATCTCAACATTAGATTCTATGAAACTTTTCAAAATGCAAGTTTCGGTCAAAAAATCATGATATATTATACACTAGTTTGTACTAATTTTGATCAAAAAATAAAATAAATCGAGGATTGTTAGAAATGCTACCAAACTTTTCATATCCATTATATTGTTACGAGGGAAGGTTATGTGGGAAGTCCTCGCAATAAATCATCTCAAAATCAGATTCTATGATTTTTTTCGAAATGCAAGTTTCTGTCAAAAATCATAGTTTATTATACACTAGGTTGTACTAGTTTAGGTCAAAAAATTAAATTAAGTAGAGGACTTATAAAATGATATGGAACTTTTCAGATCCTTTATATATGTTAAGAGAGAAGGTTATGATTTAACTCCATGTAAAAAATAATCTGAAATTTGGTTTTCATGAAACGTTTCGAAATGCAGGTTTCAGTAAAAAATCATAATATATTATACACTAGTTTGTACTAGTTTCGGTCAAAAAATTAAAATAAATCGAGGACTGTTCGAAATGCTATCAAAATTTGCATATCCTTTCTATATGTTACGAGGGAAGGTTGAGATGGAAGTCCATGCAAAAAATCATCTCAACATTAGATTCTATGAAACTTTTCAAAATGCAAGTTTCGGTCAAAAAATCATGATATATTATACACTAGTTTGTACTAATTTTGATCAAAAAATAAAATAAATCGAGGATTGTTAGAAATGCTACCAAACTTTTCATATCCATTATATTGTTACGAGGGAAGGTTATGTGGGAAGTCCTCGCAATAAATCATCTCAAAATTAGAATCTATGATTTTTTTCGAAATGCAAGTTTCTGTCAAAAATCATAGTTTATTATACACTAGGTTGTACTAGTTTAGGTCAAAAAATTAAATTAAGTAGAGGACTTATAAAATGATATGGAACTTTTCAGATCCTTTATATATGTTAAGAGAGAAGGTTATGATTTAACTCCATGAAAAAAATAATCTGAAATTTGGTTTTCATGAAACGTTTCGAAATGCAGGTTTCAGTAAAAAATCATAATATATTATACACCAGTTTGTACTAGTTTCGGTCAAAAAATTAAAATAAATCGAGGACTGTTCGAAATGCTATCAAAATTTGCATATCCTTTCTATATGTTACGAGAGAAGGTTGTGATGGAAGTCCATGCAAAAAATCATCTCAACATTAGATTCTATGAAACTTTTCAAAATGCAAGTTTCGGTCAAAAAATCATGATATATTATACACTAGTTTGTACTAATTTTGATCAAAAAATAAAATAAATCGAGGATTGTTAGAAATGCTACCAAACTTTTCATATCCATTATATTGTTACGAGGGAAGGTTATGTGGGAAGTCCTCGCAATAAATCATCTCAAAATTGGATTCTATGATTTTTTTCGAAATGCAAGTTTCTGTCAAAAATCATAGTTTATTATACACTAGGTGGTACTAGTTTAGGTCAAAAAATTAAATTAAGTAGAGGAATTATAAAATGATATGGAACTTTTCAGATCCTTTATATATGTTAAGAGAGAAGGTTATGATTTAACTCCATGTAAAAAATAATCTGAAATTTGGTTTCAATGAAACGTTTCGAAATGCATGTTTCAGTAAAAAATCATAATATATTATACACCAGTTTGTACTAGTTTCGGTCAAAAAATCAAAATAAATCGAGGATTGTTCAAAATGCTATCAAAATTTGCATATCCTTTCTATATGTTACGAGGGAAGGTTGTGATGGAAGTCCATGCAAAAAATCATCTCAACATTAGATTCTATGAAACTTTTCAAAATGCAAGTTTCGGTCAAAAAATCATGATATATTATACACTAGTTTGTACTAATTTTGATCAAAAAATAAAATAAATCGAGGATTGTTAGAAATGCTACCAAACTTTTCATATCCATTATATTGTTACGAGGGAAGGTTATGTGGGAAGTCCTCGCAATAAATCATCTCAAAATTAGATTCTATGATTTTTTTCGAAATGCAAGTTTCTGTCAAAAATCATAGTTTATTATACACTAGGTTGTACTAGTTTAGGTCAAAAAATTAAAGTAGAGGACTTATAAAATGATATGGAACTTTTCAGATCCTTTATATATGTTAAGAGAGAAGGTAATGATTTAACTCCATGTAAAAAATAATCTGAAATTTGGTTTTCATGAAACGTTTCGAAATGCAGGTTTCAGTAAAAAATCATAATATATTATACACCAGTTTGTACTAGTTTCGGTCAAAAAATTAAAATAAATCGAGGACTGTTCGAAATGCTATCAAAATTTGCATATCCTTTCTATATGTTACGAGGGAAGGTTGTGATGGAAGTCCATGCAAAAAATCATCTCAACATTAGATTCTATGAAACTTTTCAAAATGCAAGTTTCGGTCAAAAAATCATGATATATTATACACTAGTTTGTACTAATTATGATCAAAAAATAAAATAAATCGAGGATTGTTAGAAATGCTACCAAACTTTTCATATCCATTATATTGTTACGAGGGAAGGTTATGTGGGAAGTCCTCGCAATAAATCATCTCAAAATTAGATTCTATGATTTTTTTCGAAATGCAAGTTTCTGTCAAAAATCATAGTTTATTATACACTAGGTTGTACTAGTTTAGGTCAAAAAATTAAATTAAGTAGAGGACTTATAAAATGATATGGAACTTTTCAGATCCTTTATATATGTTAAGAGAGAAGGTTATGATTTAACTCCATGTAAAAAATAATCTGAAATTTGGTTTTCATGAAACGTTTCGAAATGCAGGTTTCGGTAAAAAATCATAATATATTATACAACAGTTTGTACTAGTTTCGGTCAAAAAATTAAAATAAATCGAGGACTGTTCGAAATGCTATCAAAATTTGCATATCCTTTCTATATATTACGAGGGAAGGTTGTGATGGAAGTCCATGCAAAAAATCATCTCAACATTAGATTCTATGAAACTTTTCAAAATGCAAGTTTCGGTCAAAAAATCATGATATATTATACACTAGTTTGTACTAATTTTGATCAAAAAATAAAATAAATCGAGGATTGTTAGAAATGCTACCAAACTTTTCATATCCATTATATTGTTACGAGGGAAGGTTATGTGGGAAGTCCTCGCAATAAATCATCTCAAAATTAGATTCTATGATTTTTTTCGAAATGCAAGTTTCTGTCAAAAATCATAGTTTATTATACACTAGGTTGTACTAGTTTAGGTCAAAAAATTAAATTAAGTAGAGGACTTATAAAATGATATGGAACTTTTCAGATCCTTTATATATGTTAAGAGAGAAGGTTATGATTTAACTCCATGTAAAAAATAATCTGAAATTTGGTTTTCATGAAACGTTTCGAAATGCAGGTTTCAGTAAAAAATCATAATATATTATACACCAGTTTGTACTAGTTTCGGTCAAAAAATCAAAATAAATCGAGGACTGTTCGAAATGCTATCAAAATTTGCATATCCTTTCTATATGTTACGAGGGAAGGTTGTGATGGAAGTCCATGCAAAAAATCATCTCAACATTAGATTCTATGAAACTTTTCAAAATGCAAGTTTCGGTCAAAAAATCATGATATATTATACACTAGTTTGTACTAATTTTGATCAAAAAATAAAATAAATCGAGGATTGTTAGAAATGCTACCAAACTTTTCATATCCATTATATTGTTACGAGGGAAGGTTATGTGGGAAGTCCTCGCAATAAATCATCTCAAAATTGGATTCTATGATTTTTTTCGAAATGCAAGTTTCTGTCAAAAATCATAGTTTATTATACACTAGGTGGTACTAGTTTAGGTCAAAAAATTAAATTAAGTAGAGGACTTATAAAATGATATGGAACTTTTCAGATCCTTTATATATGTTAAGAGAGAAGGTTATGATTTAACTCCATGTAAAAAATAATCTGAAATTTGGTTTTCATGAAACGTTTCGAAATGCAGGTTTCAGTAAAAAATCATAATATATTATACACCAGTTTGTACTAGTTTCGGTCAAAACATTAAAATAAATCGAGGACTGTTCGAAATGCTATCAAAATTTGCATATCCTTTCTATATGTTACGAGGGAAGGTTGTGATGGAAGTCCATGCAAAAAATCATCTCAACATTAGATTCTATGAAACTTTTCAAAATGCAAGTTTCGGTCAAAAAATCATGATATATTATACACTAGTTTGTACTAATTTTGATCAAAAAATAAAATAAATCGAGGATTGTTAGAAATGCTACCAAACTTTTCATATCCATTATATTGTTACGAGGGAAGGTTATGTGGGAAGTCCTCGCAATAAATCATCTCAAAATTAGATTCTATGATTTTTTTCGAAATGCAAGTTTCTGTCAAAAATCATAGTTTATTATACACTAGGTTGTACTAGTTTAGGTCAAAAAATTAAATTAAGTAGAGGACTTATAAAATGATATGGAACTTTTCAGATCCTTTATATATGTTAAGAGAGAAGGTTATGATTTAACTCCATGTAAAAAATAATCTGAAATTTGGTTTTCATGAAACGTTTCGAAATGCAGGTTTCAGTAAAAAATCATAATATATTATACACCAGTTTGTACTAGTTTCGGTCAAAAAATCAAAATAAATCGAGGACTGTTCGAAATGCTATCAAAATTTGCATATCCTTTCTATATGTTACGAGGGAAGGTTGTGATGGAAGTCCATGCAAAAAATCATCTCAACATTAGATTCTATGAAACTTTTCAAAATGCAAGTTTCGGTCAAAAAATCATGATATATTATACACTAGTTTGTACTAATTTTGATCAAAAAATAAAATAAATCGAGGATTGTTAGAAATGCTACCAAACTTTTCATATCCATTATATTGTTACGAGGGAAGGTTATGTGGGAAGTCCTCGCAATAAATCATCTCAAAATTAGATTCTATGATTTTTTTCGAAATGCAAGTTTCTGTCAAAAATCATAGTTTATTATACACTAGGTTGTACTAGTTTAGGTCAAAAAATTAAATTAAGTAGAGGACTTATAAAATGATATGGAACTTTTCAGATCCTTTATATATGTTAAGAGAGAAGGTTATGATTTAACTCCATGTAAAAAATAATCTGAAATTTGGTTTTCATGAAACGTTTCGAAATGCAGGTTTCAGTAAAAAATCATAATATATTATACACAAGTTTGTACTAGTTTCGGTCAAAAAATTAAAATAAATCGAGGACTGTTCGAAATGCTATCAAAATTTGCATATCCTTTCTATATGTTACGAGAGAAGGTTGTGATGGAAGTCCATGCAAAAAATCATCTCAACATTAGATTCTATGAAACTTTTCAAAATGCAAGTTTCGGTCAAAAAATCATGATATATTATACACTAGTTTGTACTAATTTTGATCAAAAAATAAAATAAATCGAGGATTGTTAGAAATGCTACCAAACTTTTCATATCCATTATATTGTTACGAGGGAAGGTTATGTGGGAAGTCCTCGCAATAAATCATCTCAAAATTAGATTCTATGATTTTTTTCGAAATGCAAGTTTCTGTCAAAAATCATAGTTTATTATACACTAGGTTGTACTAGTTTAGGTCAAAAAATTAAATTAAGTAGAGGACTTATAAAATGATATGGAACTTTTCAGATCCTTTATATATGTTAAGAGAGACGGTTATGATTTAACTCCATGTAAAAAATAATCTGAAATTTGGTTTTCATGAAACGTTTCAAAATGCAGGTTTCAGTAAAAAATCATAATATATTATACACCAGTTTGTACTAGTTTCGGTCAAAAAATTAAAATAAATCGAGGACTGTTCGAAATGCTATCAAAATTTGCATATCCTTTCTATATGTTACGAGAGAAGGTTGTGATGGAAGTCCATGCAAAAAATCATCTCAACATTAGATTCTATGAAACTTTTCAAAATGCAAGTTTCGGTCAAAAAATCATGATATATTATACACTAGTTTGTACTAATTTTGATCAAAAAATAAAATAAATCGAGGATTGTTAGAAATGCTACCAAACTTTTCATATCCATTATATTGTTACGAGGGAAGGTTATGTGGGAAGTCCTCGCAATAAATCATCTCAAAATTAGATTCTATGATTTTTTTCGAAATGCAAGTTTCTGTCAAAAATCATAGTTTATTATACACTAGGTTGTACTAGTTTAGGTCAAAAAATTAAATTAAGTAGAGGACTTATAAAATGATATGGAACTTTTCAGATCCTTTATATATGTTAAGAGAGAAGGTTATGATTTAACTCCATGTTAAAAATAATCTGAAATTTGGTTTTCATGAAACGTTTCGAAATGCAGGTTTCAGTAAAAAATCATAATATATTATACACCAGTTTGTACTAGTTTCGGTCAAAACATTAAAATAAATCGAGGACTGTTCGAAATGCTATCAAAATTTGCATATCCTTTCTATATGTTACGAGGGAAGGTTGTGATGGAAGTCCATGCAAAAAATCATCTCAACATTAGATTCTATGAAACTTTTCAAAATGCAAGTTTCGGTCAAAAAATCATGATATATTATACACTAGTTTGTACTAATTTTGATCAAAAAATAAAATAAATCGAGGATTGTTAGAAATGCTACCAAACTTTTCATATCCATTATATTGTTACGAGGGAAGGTTATGTGGGAAGTCCTCGCAATAAATCATCTCAAAATTAGATTCTATGATTTTTTTCGAAATGCAAGTTTCTGTCAAAAATCATAGTTTATTATACACTAGGTTGTACTAGTTTAGGTCAAAAAATTAAATTAAGTAGAGGACTTATAAAATGATTTGGAACTTTTCAGATCCTTTATATATGTTAAGAGAGAAGGTTATGATTTAACTCCATGTAAAAAATAATCTGAAATTTGGTTTTCATGAAACGTTTCAAAATGCAGGTTTCAGTAAAAAATCATAATATATTATACACCAGTTTGTACTAGTTTCGGTCAAAAAATCAAAATAAATCGAGGACTGTTCGAAATGCTATCAAAATTTGCATATCCTTTCTATATGTTACGAGGGAAGGTTGTGATGGAAGTCCATGCAAAAAATCATCTCAACATTAGATTCTATGAAACTTTTCAAAATGCAAGTTTCGGTCAAAAAATCATGATATATTATACACTAGTTTGTACTAATTTTGATCAAAAAATAAAATAAATCGAGGATTGTTAGAAATGCTACCAAACTTTTCATATCCATTATATTGTTACGAGAGAAGGTTATGTGGGAAGTCCTCGCAATAAATCATCTCAAAATTAGATTCTATGATTTTTTTCGAAATGCAAGTTTCTGTCAAAAATCATAGTTTATTATACACTAGGTTGTACTAGTTTAGGTCAAAAAATTAAATTAAGTAGAGGACTTATAAAATGATATGGAACTTTTCAGATCCTTTATATATGTTAAGAGAGAAGGTTATGATTTAACTCCATGTAAAAAATAATCTGAAATTTGGTTTTCATGAAACGTTTCGAAATGCAGGTTTCAGTAAAAAATCATAATATATTATACACCAGTTTGTACTAGTTTCGGTCAAAAAATCAAAATAAATCGAGGACTGTTCGAAATGCTATCAAAATTTGCATATCCTTTCTATATGTTACGAGGGAAGGTTGTGATGGAAGTCCATGCAAAAAATCATCTCAACATTAGATTCTATGAAACTTTTCAAAATGCAAGTTTCGGTCAAAAAATCATGATATATTATACACTAGTTTGTACTAATTTTGATCAAAAAATAAAATAAATCGAGGATTGTTAGAAATGCTACCAAACTTTTCATATCCATTATATTGTTACGAGGGAAGGTTATGTGGGAAGTCCTCGCAATAAATCATCTCAAAATTAGATTCTATGATTTTTTTCGAAATGCAAGTTTCTGTCAAAAATCATAGTTTATTATACACTAGGTTGTACTAGTTTAGGTCAAAAAATTAAATTAAGTAGAGGACTTATAAAATGATATGGAACTTTTCAGATCCTTTATATATGTTAAGAGAGAAGGTTATGATTTAACTCCATGTAAAAAATAATCTGAAATTTGGTTTTCATGAAACGTTTCGAAATGCAGGTTTCAGTAAAAAATCATAATATATTATACACAAGTTTGTACTAGTTTCGGTCAAAAAATTAAAATAAATCGAGGACTGTTCGAAATGCTATCAAAATTTGCATATCCTTTCTATATGTTACGAGAGAAGGTTGTGATGGAAGTCCATGCAAAAAATCATCTCAACATTAGATTCTATGAAACTTTTCAAAATGCAAGTTTCGGTCAAAAAATCATGATATATTATACACTAGTTTGTACTAATTTTGATCAAAAAATAAAATAAATCGAGGATTGTTAGAAATGCTACCAAACTTTTCATATCCATTATATTGTTACGAGGGAAGGTTATGTGGGAAGTCCTCGCAATAAATCATCTCAAAATTAGATTCTATGATTTTTTTCGAAATGCAAGTTTCTGTCAAAAATCATAGTTTATTATACACTAGGTTGTACTAGTTTAGGTCAAAAAATTAAATTAAGTAGAGGACTTATAAAATGATATGGAACTTTTCAGATCCTTTATATATGTTAAGAGAGAAGGTTATGATTTAACTCCATGTAAAAAATAATCTGAAATTTGGTTTTCATGAAACGTTTCGAAATGCAGGTTTCAGTAAAAAATCATAATATATTATACACCAGTTTGTACTAGTTTCGGTCAAAAAATCAAAATAAATCGAGGACTGTTCGAAATGCTATCAAAATTTGCATATCCTTTCTATATGTTACGAGGGAAGGTTGTGATGGAAGTCCATGCAAAAAATCATCTCAACATTAGATTCTATGAAACTTTTCAAAATGCAAGTTTCGGTCAAAAAATCATGATATATTATACACTAGTTTGTACTAATTTTGATCAAAAAATAAAATAAATCGAGGATTGTTAGAAATGCTACCAAACTTTTCATATCCATTATATTGTTACGAGGGAAGGTTATGTGGGAAGTCCTCGCAATAAATCATCTCAAAATTAGATTCTATGATTTTTTTCGAAATGCAAGTTTCTGTCAAAAATCATAGTTTATTATACACTAGGTTGTACTAGTTTAGGTCAAAAAATTAAATTAAGTAGAGGACTTATAAAATGATATGGAACTTTTCAGATCCTTTATATATGTTAAGAGAGAAGGTTATGATTTAACTCCATGTAAAAAATAATCTGAAATTTGGTTTTCATGAAACGTTTCGAAATGCAGGTTTCAGTAAAAAATCATAATATATTATACACAAGTTTGTACTAGTTTCGGTCAAAAAATTAAAATAAATCGAGGACTGTTCGAAATGCTATCAAAATTTGCATATCCTTTCTATATGTTACGAGAGAAGGTTGTGATGGAAGTCCATGCAAAAAATCATCTCAACATTAGATTCTATGAAACTTTTCAAAATGCAAGTTTCGGTCAAAAAATCATGATATATTATACACTAGTTTGTACTAATTTTGATCAAAAAATAAAATAAATCGAGGATTGTTAGAAATGCTACCAAACTTTTCATATCCATTATATTGTTACGAGGGAAGGTTATGTGGGAAGTCCTCGCAATAAATCATCTCAAAATTAGATTCTATGATTTTTTTCGAAATGCAAGTTTCTGTCAAAAATCATAGTTTATTATACACTAGGTTGTACTAGTTTAGGTCAAAAAATTAAATTAAGTAGAGGACTTATAAAATGATATGGAACTTTTCAGATCCTTTATATATGTTAAGAGAGACGGTTATGATTTAACTCCATGTAAAAAATAATCTGAAATTTGGTTTTCATGAAACGTTTCAAAATGCAGGTTTCAGTAAAAAATCATAATATATTATACACCAGTTTGTACTAGTTTCGGTCAAAAAATTAAAATAAATCGAGGACTGTTCGAAATGCTATCAAAATTTGCATATCCTTTCTATATGTTACGAGAGAAGGTTGTGATGGAAGTCCATGCAAAAAATCATCTCAACATTAGATTCTATGAAACTTTTCAAAATGCAAGTTTCGGTCAAAAAATCATGATATATTATACACTAGTTTGTACTAATTTTGATCAAAAAATAAAATAAATCGAGGATTGTTAGAAATGCTACCAAACTTTTCATATCCATTATATTGTTACGAGGGAAGGTTATGTGGGAAGTCCTCGCAATAAATCATCTCAAAATTAGATTCTATGATTTTTTTCGAAATGCAAGTTTCTGTCAAAAATCATAGTTTATTATACACTAGGTTGTACTAGTTTAGGTCAAAAAATTAAATTAAGTAGAGGACTTATAAAATGATATGGAACTTTTCAGATCCTTTATATATGTTAAGAGAGAAGGTTATGATTTAACTCCATGTAAAAAATAATCTGAAATTTGGTTTTCATGAAACGTTTCGAAATGCAGGTTTCAGTAAAAAATCATAATATATTATACACCAGTTTGTACTAGTTTCGGTCAAAAAATTAAAATAAATCGAGGACTGTTCGAAATGCTATCAAAATTTGCATATCCTTTCTATATGTTACGAGGGAAGGTTGTGATGGAAGTCCATGCAAAAAATCATCTCAACATTAGATTCTATGAAACTTTTCAAAATGCAAGTTTCGGTCAAAAAATCATGATATATTATACACTAGTTTGTACTAATTTTGATCAAAAAATAAAATAAATCGAGGATTGTTAGAAATGCTACCAAACTTTTCATATCCATTATATTGTTACGAGGGAAGGTTATGTGGGAAGTCCTCGCAATAAATCATCTCAAAATTAGATTCTATGATTTTTTTCGAAATGCAAGTTTCTGTCAAAAATCATAGTTTATTATACACTAGGTTGTACTAGTTTAGGTCAAAAAATTAAATTAAGTAGAGGACTTATAAAATGATTTGGAACTTTTTAGATCCTTTATATATGTTAAGAGAGAAGGTTATGATTTAACTCCATGTAAAAAATAATCTGAAATTTGGTTTTCATGAAACGTTTCAAAATGCAGGTTTCAGTAAAAAATCATAATATATTATACACCAGTTTGTACTATTTTCGGTCAAAAAATTAAAATAAATCGAGGACTGTTCGAAATGCTATCAAAATTTGCATATCCTTTCTATATGTTACGAGAGAAGGTTGTGATGGAAGTCCATGCAAAAAATCATCTCAACATTAGATTCTATGAAACTTTTCAAAATGCAAGTTTCAGTCAAAAAATCATGATATATTATACACTAGTTTGTACTAATTTTGATTAAAAAATAAAATAAATCGAGGATTGTTAGAAATGCTACCAAACTTTTCATATCCATTATATTGTTACGAGGGAAGGTTATGTGGGAAGTCCTCGCAATAAATCATCTCAAAATTGGATTCTATGATTTTTTTCGAAATGCAAGTTTCTGTCAAAAATCATAGTTTATTATACACTAGGTTGTACTAGTTTAGGTCAAAAAATTAAATTAAGTAGAGGACTTATAAAATGATATGGAACTTTTCAGATCCTTTATATATGTTAAGAGAGAAGGTTATGATTTAACTCCATGTAAAAAATAATCTGAAATTTGGTTTTCATGAAACGTTTCGAAATGCAGGTTTCAGTAAAAAATCATAATATATTATACACCAGTTTGTACTAGTTTCGGTCAAAACATTAAAATAAATCGAGGACTGTTCGAAATGCTATCAAAATTTGCATATCCTTTCTATATGTTACGAGGGAAGGTTGTGATGGAAGTCCATGCAAAAAATCATCTCAACATTAGATTCTATGAAACTTTTCAAAATGCAAGTTTCGGTCAAAAAATCATGATATATTATACACTAGTTTGTACTAATTTTGATCAAAAAATAAAATAAATCGAGGATTGTTAGAAATGCTACCAAACTTTTCATATCCATTATATTGTTACGAGGGAAGGTTATGTGGGAAGTCCTCGCAATAAATCATCTCAAAATTAGATTCTATGATTTTTTTCGAAATGCAAGTTTCTGTCAAAAATCATAGTTTATTATACACTAGGTTGTACTAGTTTAGGTCAAAAAATTAAATTAAGTAGAGGACTTATAAAATGATATGGAACTTTTCAGATCCTTTATATATGTTAAGAGAGAAGGTTATGATTTAACTCCATGTAAAAAATAATCTGAAATTTGGTTTTCATGAAACGTTTCGAAATGCAGGTTTCAGTAAAAAATCATAATATATTATACACCAGTTTGTACTAGTTTCGGTCAAAAAATTAAAATAAATCGAGGACTGTTCGAAATGCTATCAAAATTTGCATATCCTTTCTATATGTTACGAGGGAAGGTTGTGATGGAAGTCCATGCAAAAAATCATCTCAACATTAGATTCTATGAAACTTTTCAAAATGCAAGTTTCGGTCAAAAAATCATGATATATTATACACTAGTTTGTACTAATTTTGATCAAAAAATAAAATAAATCGAGGATTGTTAGAAATGCTACCAAACTTTTCATATCCATTATATTGTTACGAGGGAAGGTTATGTGGGAAGTCCTCGCAATAAATCATCTCAAAATTAGATTCTGTGATTTTTTTCGAAATGCAAGTTTATGTCAAAAATCATAGTTTATTATACACTAGGTTGTACTAGTTTAGGTCAAAAAATTAAATTAAGTAGAGGACTTATAAAATGATATGGAACTTTTCAGATCCTTTATATATGTTAAGAGAGAAGGTTATGATTTAACTCCATGTAAAAAATAATCTGAAATTTGGTTTTCATGAAACGTTTCAAAATGCAGGTTTCAGTAAAAAATCATAATATATTATACACCAGTTTGTACTATTTTCGGTCAAAAAATTAAAATAAATCGAGGACTGTTCGAAATGCTATCAAAATTTGCATATCCTTTCTATATGTTACGAGAGAAGGTTGTGATGGAAGTCCATGCAAAAAATCATCTCAACATTAGATTCTATGAAACTTTTCAAAATGCAAGTTTCAGTCAAAAAATCATGATATATTATACACTAGTTTGTACTAATTTTGATTAAAAAATAAAATAAATCGAGGATTGTTAGAAATGCTACCAAACTTTTCATATCCATTATATTGTTACGAGGGAAGGTTATGTGGGAAGTCCTCGCAATAAATCATCTCAAAATTGGATTCTATGATTTTTTTCGAAATGCAAGTTTCTGTCAAAAATCATAGTTTATTATACACTAGGTTGTACTAGTTTAGGTCAAAAAATTAAATTAAGTAGAGGACTTATAAAATGATATGGAACTTTTCAGATCCTTTATATATGTTAAGAGAGAAGGTTATGATTTAACTCCATGTAAAAAATAATCTGAAATTTGGTTTTCATGAAACGTTTCGAAATGCAGGTTTCAGTAAAAAATCATAATATATTATACACCAGTTTGTACTAGTTTCGGTCAAAACATTAAAATAAATCGAGGACTGTTCGAAATGCTATCAAAATTTGCATATCCTTTCTATATGTTACGAGGGAAGGTTGTGATGGAAGTCCATGCAAAAAATCATCTCAACATTAGATTCTATGAAACTTTTCAAAATGCAAGTTTCGGTCAAAAAATCATGATATATTATACACTAGTTTGTACTAATTTTGATCAAAAAATAAAATAAATCGAGGATTGTTAGAAATGCTACCAAACTTTTCATATCCATTATATTGTTACGAGGGAAGGTTATGTGGGAAGTCCTCGCAATAAATCATCTCAAAATTAGATTCTATGATTTTTTTCGAAATGCAAGTTTCTGTCAAAAATCATAGTTTATTATACACTAGGTTGTACTAGTTTAGGTCAAAAAATTAAATTAAGTAGAGGACTTATAAAATGATATGGAACTTTTCAGATCCTTTATATATGTTAAGAGAGAAGGTTATGATTTAACTCCATGTAAAAAATAATCTGAAATTTGGTTTTCATGAAACGTTTCGAAATGCAGGTTTCAGTAAAAAATCATAATATATTATACACCAGTTTGTACTAGTTTCGGTCAAAAAATTAAAATAAATCGAGGACTGTTCGAAATGCTATCAAAATTTGCATATCCTTTCTATATGTTACGAGGGAAGGTTGTGATGGAAGTCCATGCAAAAAATCATCTCAACATTAGATTCTATGAAACTTTTCAAAATGCAAGTTTCGGTCAAAAAATCATGATATATTATACACTAGTTTGTACTAATTTTGATCAAAAAATAAAATAAATCGAGGATTGTTAGAAATGCTACCAAACTTTTCATATCCATTATATTGTTACGAGGGAAGGTTATGTGGGAAGTCCTCGCAATAAATCATCTCAAAATTAGATTCTGTGATTTTTTTCGAAATGCAAGTTTATGTCAAAAATCATAGTTTATTATACACTAGGTTGTACTAGTTTAGGTCAAAAAATTAAATTAAGTAGAGGACTTATAAAATGATATGGAACTTTTCAGATCCTTTATATATGTTAAGAGAGAAGGTTATGATTTAACTCCATGTAAAAAATAATCTGAAATTTGGTTTTCATGAAACGTTTCGAAATGCAGGTTTCAGTAAAAAATCATAATATTTTATACACAAGTTTGTACTAGTTTCGGTCAAAAAATTAAAATAAATCGAGGACTGTTCGAAATGCTATCAAAATTTGCATATCCTTTCTATATGTTACGAGAGAAGGTTGTGATGGAAGTCCATGCAAAAAATCATCTCAACATTAGATTCTATGAAACTTTTCAAAATGCAAGTTTCGGTCAAAAAATCATGATATATTATACACTAGTTTGTACTAATTTTGATCAAAAAATAAAATAAATCGAGGATTGTTAGAAATGCTACCAAACTTTTCATATCCATTATATTGTTACGAGGGAAGGTTATGTGGGAAGTCCTCGCAATAAATTATCTCAAAATTAGATTCTATGATTTTTTTCGAAATGCAAGTTTCTGTCAAAAATCATAGTTTATTATACACTAGGTTGTACTAGTTTAGGTCAAAAAATTAAATTAAGTAGAGGACTTATAAAATGATATGGAACTTTTCAGATCCTTTATATATGTTAAGAGAGAAGGTTATGATTTAACTCCATGTAAAAAATAATCTGAAATTTGGTTTTCATGAAACGTTTCGAAATGCAGGTTTCAGTAAAAAATCATAATATTTTATACACAAGTTTGTACTAGTTTCGGTCAAAAAATTAAAATAAATCGAGGACTGTTCGAAATGCTATCAAAATTTGCATATCCTTTCTATATGTTACGAGAGAAGGTTGTGATGGAAGTCCATGCAAAAAATCATCTCAACATTAGATTCTATGAAACTTTTCAAAATGCAAGTTTCGGTCAAAAAATCATGATATATTATACACTAGTTTGTACTAATTTTGATCAAAAAATAAAATAAATCGAGGATTGTTAGAAATGCTACCAAACTTTTCATATCCATTATATTGTTACGAGGGAAGGTTATGTGGGAAGTCCTCGCAATAAATTATCTCAAAATTAGATTCTATGATTTTTTTCGAAATGCAAGTTTCTGTCAAAAATCATAGTTTATTATACACTAGGTTGTACTAGTTTAGGTCAAAAAATTAAATTAAGTAGAGGACTTATAAAATGATATGGAACTTTTCAGATCCTTTATATATGTTAAGAGAGAAGGTTATGATTTAACTCCATGTAAAAAATAATCTGAAATTTGGTTTTCATGAAACGTTTCAAAATGCAGGTTTCAGTAAAAAATCATAATATATTATACACCAGTTTGTACTAGTTTCGGTCAAAAAATTAAAATAAATCGAGGACTGTTCGAAATGCTATCAAAATTTGCATATCCTTTCTATATGTTACGAGAGAAGGTTGTGATGGAAGTCCATGCAAAAAATCATCTCAACATTAGATTCTATGAAACTTTTCAAAATGCAAGTTTCGGTCAAAAAATCATGATATATTATACACTAGTTTGTACTAATTTTGATCAAAAAATAAAATAAATCGAGGATTGTTAGAAATGCTACCAAACTTTTCATATCCATTATATTGTTACGAGGGAAGGTTATGTGGGAAGTCCTCGCAATAAATCATCTCAAAATTGGATTCTATGATTTTTTTCGAAATGCAAGTTTCTGTCAAAAATCATAGTTTATTATACACTAGGTTGTACTAGTTTAGGTCAAAAAATTAAATTAAGTAGAGGACTTATAAAATGATATGGAACTTTTCAGATCCTTTATATATGTTAAGAGAGAAGGTTATGATTTAACTCCATGTAAAAAATAATCTGAAATTTGGTTTTCATGAAACGTTTCGAAATGCAGGTTTCAGTAAAAAATCATAATATATTATACACCAGTTTGTACTAGTTTCGGTCAAAACATTAAAATAAATCGAGGACTGTTCGAAATGCTATCAAAATTTGCATATCCTTTCTATATGTTACGAGGGAAGGTTGTGATGGAAGTCCATGCAAAAAATCATCTCAACATTAGATTCTATGAAACTTTTCAAAATGCAAGTTTCGGTCAAAAAATCATGATATATTATACACTAGTTTGTACTAATTTTGATCAAAAAATAAAATAAATCGAGGATTGTTAGAAATGCTACCAAACTTTTCATATCCATTATATTGTTACGAGGGAAGGTTATGTGGGAAGTCCTCGCAATAAATCATCTCAAAATTAGATTCTATGATTTTTTTCGAAATGCAAGTTTCTGTCAAAAATCATAGTTTATTATACACTAGGTTGTACTAGTTTAGGTCAAAAAATTAAATTAAGTAGAGGACTTATAAAATGATATGGAACTTTTCAGATCCTTTATATATGTTAAGAGAGAAGGTTATGATTTAACTCCATGTAAAAAATAATCTGAAATTTGGTTTTCATGAAACGTTTCGAAATGCAGGTTTCAGTAAAAAATCATAATATATTATACACCAGTTTGTACTAGTTTCGGTCAAAAAATTAAAATAAATCGAGGACTGTTCGAAATGCTATCAAAATTTGCATATCCTTTCTATATGTTACGAGGGAAGGTTGTGATGGAAGTCCATGCAAAAAATCATCTCAACATTAGATTCTATGAAACTTTTCAAAATGCAAGTTTCGGTCAAAAAATCATGATATATTATACACTAGTTTGTACTAATTTTGATCAAAAAATAAAATAAATCGAGGATTGTTAGAAATGCTACCAAACTTTTCATATCCATTATATTGTTACGAGGGAAGGTTATGTGGGAAGTCCTCGCAATAAATCATCTCAAAATTAGATTCTATGATTTTTTTCGAAATGCAAGTTTCTGTCAAAAATCATAGTTTATTATACACTAGGTTGTACTAGTTTAGGTCAAAAAATTAAATTAAGTAGAGGACTTATAAAATGATATGGAACTTTTCAGATCCTTTATATATGTTAAGAGAGAAGGTTATGATTTAACTCCATGTAAAAAATAATCTGAAATTTGGTTTTCATGAAACGTTTCGAAATGCAGGTTTCAGTAAAAAATCATAATATATTATACACCAGTTTGTACTAGTTTCGGTCAAAAAATTAAAATAAATCGAGGACTGTTCGAAATGCTATCAAAATTTGCATATCCTTTCTATATGTTACGAGGGAAGGTTGTGATGGAAGTCCATGCAAAAAATCATCTCAACATTAGATTCTATGAAACTTTTCAAAATGCAAGTTTCGGTCAAAAAATCATGATATATTATACACTAGTTTGTATTAATTTTGATCAAAAAATAAAATAAATCGAGGATTGTTAGAAATGCTACCAAACTTTTCATATCAATTATATTGTTACGAGGGAAGGTTATGTGGGAAGTCCTCGCAATAAATCATCTCAAAATTAGATTCTGTGATTTTTTTCGAAATGCATGTTTCTGTCAAAAATCATAGTTTATTATACACTAGGTTGTACTAGTTTAGGTCAAAAAATTAAATTAAGTAGAGGACTTATAAAATGATATGGAACTTTTCAGATCCTTTATATATGTTAAGAGAGAAGGTTATGATTTAACTCCATGTAAAAAATAATCTGAAATTTGGTTTTCATGAAACATTTCGAAATGCAGGTTTCAGTAAAAAATCATAATATATTATACACCAGTTTGTACTAGTTTCGGTCAAAACATTAAAATAAATCGAGGACTGTTCGAAATGCTATCAAAATTTGCATATCCTTTCTATATGTTACGAGGGAAGGTTGTGATGGAAGTCCATGCAAAAAATCATCTCAACATTAGATTCTATGAAACTTTTCAAAATGCAAGTTTCGGTCAAAAAATCATGATATATTATACACTAGTTTGTACTAATTTTGATCAAAAAATAAAATAAATCGAGGATTGTTAGAAATGCTACCAAACTTTTCATATCCATTATATTGTTACGAGGGAAGGTTATGTGGGAAGTCCTCGCAATAAATCATCTCAAAATTAGATTCTATGATTTTTTTCGAAATGCAAGTTTCTGTCAAAAATCATAGTTTATTATACACTAGGTTGTACTAGTTTAGGTCAAAAAATTAAATTAAGTAGAGGACTTATAAAATGATATGGAACTTTTCAGATCCTTTATATATGTTAAGAGAGAAGGTTATGATTTAACTCCATGTAAAAAATAATCTGAAATTTGGTTTTCATGAAACGTTTCGAAATGCAGGTTTCAGTAAAAAATCATAATATATTATACACCAGTTTGTACTAGTTTCGGTCAAAAAATTAAAATAAATCGAGGACTGTTCGAAATGCTATCAAAATTTGCATATCCTTTCTATATGTTACGAGGGAAGGTTGTGATGGAAGTCCATGCAAAAAATCATCTCAACATTAGATTCTATGAAACTTTTCAAAATGCAAGTTTCGGTCAAAAAATCATGATATATTATACACTAGTTTGTACTAATTTTGATCAAAAAATAAAATAAATCGAGGATTGTTAGAAATGCTACCAAACTTTTCATATCAATTATATTGTTACGAGGGAAGGTTATGTGGGAAGTCCTCGCAATAAATCATCTCAAAATTAGATTCTGTGATTTTTTTCGAAATGCATGTTTCTGTCAAAAATCATAGTTTATTATACACTAGGTTGTACTAGTTTAGGTCAAAAAATTAAATTAAGTAGAGGACTTATAAAATGATATGGAACTTTTCAGATCCTTTATATATGTTAAGAGAGAAGGTTATGATTTAACTCCATGTAAAAAATAATCTGAAATTTGGTTTTCATGAAACGTTTCGAAATGCAGGTTTCAGTAAAAAATCATAATATATTATACACCAGTTTGTACTAGTTTCGGTCAAAAAATTAAAATAAATCGAGGACTGTTCGAAATGCTATCAAAATTTGCATATCCTTTCTATATGTTACGAGGGAAGGTTGTGATGGAAGTCCATGCAAAAAATCATTTCAACATTAGATTCTATGAAACTTTTCAAAATGCATGTTTCGGTCAAAAAATCATGATATATTATACACTAGTTTGTACTAATTTTGATCAAAAAATAAAATAAATCGAGGATTGTTAGAAATGTTACTAAACTTTTCATATCCATTATATTGTTACGAGGGAAGGTTATGTGGGAAGTCCTCGCAATAAATCATCTCAAAATTAGATTCTATGATTTTTTTCGAAATGCAAGTTTCTGTCAAAAATCATAGTTTATTATACACTAGGTTGTACTAGTTTAGGTCAAAAAATTAAATTAAGTAGAGGACTTATAAAATGATATGGAACTTTTCAGATCCTTTATATATGTTAAGAGAGAAGGTTATGATTTAACTCCATGTAAAAAATAATCTGAAATTTGGTTTTCATGAAACGTTTCGAAATGCAGGTTTCAGTAAAAAATCATAATATATTATACACCAGTTTGTACTAGTTTCGGTCAAAAAATTAAAATAAATCGAGGACTGTTCGAAATGCTATCAAAATTTGCATATCCTTTCTATATGTTACGAGGGAAGGTTGTGATGGAAGTCCATGCAAAAAATCATCTCAACATTAGATTCTATGAAACTTTTCAAAATGCATGTTTCGGTCAAAAAATCATGATATATTATACACTAGTTTGTACTAATTTTGATCAAAAAATAAAATAAATCGAGGATTGTTAGAAATGCTACTAAACTTTTCATATCCATTATATTGTTACGAGGGAAGGTTATGTGGGAAGTCCTCGCAATAAATCATCTCAAAATTAGATTCTATGATTTTTTTCGAAATGCAAGTTTCTGTCAAAAATCATAGTTTATTATACACTAGGTTGTACTAGTTTAGGTCAAAAAATTAAATTAAGTAGAGGACTTATAAAATGATATGGAACTTTTCAGATCCTTTATATATGTTAAGAGAGAAGGTTATGATTTAACTCCATGTAAAAAATAATCTGAAATTTGGTTTTCATGAAACGTTTCGAAATGCAGGTTTCAGTAAAAAATCATAATATATTATACACCAGTTTGTACTAGTTTCGGTCAAAAAATTAAAATAAATCGAGGACTGTTCGAAATGCTATCAAAATTTGCATATCCTTTCTATATGTTACGAGAGAAGGTTGTGATGGAAGTCCATGCAAAAAATCATCTTAACATTAGATTCTATGAAACTTTTCAAAATGCAAGTTTCGGTCAAAATATCATGATATATTATACACTAGTTTGTACTAATTTTGATCAAAAAATAAAATAAATCGAGGATTGTTAGAAATGCTACCAAACTTATCATATCCATTATATTGTTACGAGGGAAGGTTATGTGGGAAGTCCTCGCAATAAATCATCTCAAAATTAGATTCTATGATTTTTTTCGAAATGCAAGTTTCTGTCAAAAATCATAGTTTATTATACACTAGGTTGTACTAGTTTAGGTCAAAAAATTAAATTAAGTAGAGGACATATAAAATGATATGGAACTTTTCAGATCCTTTATATATGTTAAGAGAGAAGGTTATGATTTAACTCCATGTAAAAAATAATCTGAAATTTGGTTTTCATGAAACGTTTCGAAATGCAGGTTTCAGTAAAAAATCATAATATATTATACACCAGTTTGTACTAGTTTCGGTCAAAAAATTAAAATAAATCGAGGACTGTTCGAAATGCTATCAAAATTTGCATATCCTTTCTATATGTTACGAGAGAAGGTTGTGATGGAAGTCCATGCAAAAAATCATCTCAACATTAGATTCTATGAAACTTTTCAAAATGCAAGTTTCGGTCAAAAAATCATGATATATTATACACTAGTTTGTACTAATTTTGATCAAAAATAAAATAAATCGAGGATTGTTAGAAATGCTACCAAACTTTTCATATCCATTATATTGTTACGAGGGAAGGTTATGTGGGAAGTCCTCGCAATAAATCATCTCAAAATTGGATTCTAAGATTTTTTTCGAAATGCAAGTTTCTGTCAAAAATCATAGTTTATTATACACTAGGTTGTACTAGTTTAGGTCAAAAAATTAAATTAAGTAGAGGACTTATAAAATGATATGGAACTTTTCAGATCCTTTATATATGTTAAGAGAGAAGGTTATGATTTAACTCCATGTAAAAAATAATCTGAAATTTGGTTTTCATGAAACGTTTCGAAATGCAGGTTTCAGTAAAAAATCATAGTATATTATACACCAGTTTGTACTAGTTTCGGTCAAAACATTAAAATAAATCGAGGACTGTTCGAAATGCTATCAAAATTTGCATATCCTTTCTATATGTTACGAGGGAAGGTTGTGATGGAAGTCCATGCAAAAAATCATCTCAACATTAGATTCTATGAAACTTTTCAAAATGCAAGTTTCGGTCAAAAAATCATGATATATTATACACTAGTTTGTACTAATTTTGATCAAAAAATAAAATAAATCGAGGATTGTTAGAAATGCTACCAAACTTTTCATATCCATTATATTGTTACGAGGGAAGGTTATGTGGGAAGTCCTCGCAATAAATCATCTCAAAATTAGATTCTATGATTTTTTTCGAAATGCAAGTTTCTGTCAAAAATCATAGTTTATTATACACTAGGTTGTACTAGTTTAGGTCAAAAAATTAAATTAAGTAGAGGACTTATAAAATGATATGGAACTTTTCAGATCCTTTATATATGTTAAGAGAGAAGGTTATGATTTAACTCCATGTAAAAAATAATCTGAAATTTGGTTTTCATGAAACGTTTCGAAATGCAGGTTTCAGTAAAAAATCATAATATATTATACACCAGTTTGTACTAGTTTCGGTCAAAAAATTAAAATAAATCGAGGACTGTTCGAAATGCTATCAAAATTTGCATATCCTTTCTATATGTTACGAGGGAAGGTTGTGATGGAAGTCCATGCAAAAAATCATCTCAACATTAGATTCTATGAAACTTTTCAAAATGCATGTTTCGGTCAAAAAATCATGATATATTATACACTAGTTTGTACTAATTTTGATCAAAAAATAAAATAAATCGAGGATTGTTAGAAATGCTACTAAACTTTTCATATCCATTATATTGTTACGAGGGAAGGTTATGTGGGAAGTCCTCGCAATAAATCATCTCAAAATTAGATTCTATGATTTTTTTCGAAATGCAAGTTTCTGTCAAAAATCATAGTTTATTATACACTAGGTTGTACTAGTTTAGGTCAAAAAATTAAATTAAGTAGAGGACTTATAAAATGATATGGAACTTTTCAGATCCTTTATATATGTTAAGAGAGAAGGTTATGATTTAACTCCATGTAAAAAATAATCTGAAATTTGGTTTTCATGAAACGTTTCGAAATGCAGGTTTCAGTAAAAAATCATAATATATTATACACCAGTTTGTACTAGTTTCGGTCAAAAAATTAAAATAAATCGAGGACTGTTCGAAATGCTATCAAAATTTGCATATCCTTTCTATATGTTACGAGAGAAGGTTGTGATGGAAGTCCATGCAAAAAATCATCTTAACATTAGATTCTATGAAACTTTTCAAAATGCAAGTTTCGGTCAAAATATCATGATATATTATACACTAGTTTGTACTAATTTTGATCAAAAAATAAAATAAATCGAGGATTGTTAGAAATGCTACCAAACTTATCATATCCATTATATTGTTACGAGGGAAGGTTATGTGGGAAGTCCTCGCAATAAATCATCTCAAAATTAGATTCTATGATTTTTTTCGAAATGCAAGTTTCTGTCAAAAATCATAGTTTATTATACACTAGGTTGTACTAGTTTAGGTCAAAAAATTAAATTAAGTAGAGGACATATAAAATGATATGGAACTTTTCAGATCCTTTATATATGTTAAGAGAGAAGGTTATGATTTAACTCCATGTAAAAAATAATCTGAAATTTGGTTTTCATGAAACGTTTCGAAATGCAGGTTTCAGTAAAAAATCATAATATATTATACACCAGTTTGTACTAGTTTCGGTCAAAAAATTAAAATAAATCGAGGACTGTTCGAAATGCTATCAAAATTTGCATATCCTTTCTATATGTTACGAGAGAAGGTTGTGATGGAAGTCCATGCAAAAAATCATCTCAACATTAGATTCTATGAAACTTTTCAAAATGCAAGTTTCGGTCAAAAAATCATGATATATTATACACTAGTTTGTACTAATTTTGATCAAAAATAAAATAAATCGAGGATTGTTAGAAATGCTACCAAACTTTTCATATCCATTATATTGTTACGAGGGAAGGTTATGTGGGAAGTCCTCGCAATAAATCATCTCAAAATTGGATTCTAAGATTTTTTTCGAAATGCAAGTTTCTGTCAAAAATCATAGTTTATTATACACTAGGTTGTACTAGTTTAGGTCAAAAAATTAAATTAAGTAGAGGACTTATAAAATGATATGGAACTTTTCAGATCCTTTATATATGTTAAGAGAGAAGGTTATGATTTAACTCCATGTAAAAAATAATCTGAAATTTGGTTTTCATGAAACGTTTCGAAATGCAGGTTTCAGTAAAAAATCATAGTATATTATACACCAGTTTGTACTAGTTTCGGTCAAAACATTAAAATAAATCGAGGACTGTTCGAAATGCTATCAAAATTTGCATATCCTTTCTATATGTTACGAGGGAAGGTTGTGATGGAAGTCCATGCAAAAAATCATCTCAACATTAGATTCTATGAAACTTTTCAAAATGCAAGTTTCGGTCAAAAAATCATGATATATTATACACTAGTTTGTACTAATTTTGATCAAAAATAAAATAAATCGAGGATTGTTAGAAATGCTACCAAACTTTTCATATCCATTATATTGTTACGAGGGAAGGTTATGTGGGAAGTCCTCGCAATAAATCATCTCAAAATTGGATTCTAAGATTTTTTTCGAAATGCAAGTTTCTGTCAAAAATCATAGTTTATTATACACTAGGTTGTACTAGTTTAGGTCAAAAAATTAAATTAAGTAGAGGACTTATAAAATGATATGGAACTTTTCAGATCCTTTATATATGTTAAGAGAGAAGGTTATGATTTAACTCCATGTAAAAAATAATCTGAAATTTGGTTTTCATGAAACGTTTCGAAATGCAGGTTTCAGTAAAAAATCATAGTATATTATACACCAGTTTGTACTAGTTTCGGTCAAAACATTAAAATAAATCGAGGACTGTTCGAAATGCTATCAAAATTTGCATATCCTTTCTATATGTTACGAGGGAAGGTTGTGATGGAAGTCCATGCAAAAAATCATCTCAACATTAGATTCTATGAAACTTTTCAAAATGCAAGTTTCGGTCAAAAAATCATGATATATTATACACTAGTTTGTACTAATTTTGATCAAAAAATAAAATAAATCGAGGATTGTTAGAAATGCTACCAAACTTTTCATATCCATTATATTGTTACGAGGGAAGGTTATGTGGGAAGTCCTCGCAATAAATCATCTCAAAATTAGATTCTATGATTTTTTTCGAAATGCAAGTTTCTGTCAAAAATCATAGTTTATTATACACTAGGTTGTACTAGTTTAGGTCAAAAAATTAAATTAAGTAGAGGACTTATAAAATGATATGGAACTTTTCAGATCCTTTATATATGTTAAGAGAGAAGGTTATGATTTAACTCCATGTAAAAAATAATCTGAAATTTGGTTTTCATGAAACGTTTCGAAATGCAGGTTTCAGTAAAAAATCATAATATATTATACACCAGTTTGTACTAGTTTCGGTCAAAAAATTAAAATAAATCGAGGACTGTTCGAAATGCTATCAAAATTTGCATATCCTTTCTATATGTTACGAGAGAAGGTTGTGATGGAAGTCCATGCAAAAAATCATCTCAACATTAGATTCTATGAAACTTTTCAAAATGCAAGTTTCGGTCAAAAAATCATGATATATTATACACTAGTTTGTACTAATTTTGATCAAAAATAAAATAAATCGAGGATTGTTAAAAATGCTACCAAACTTTTCATATCCATTATATTGTTACGAGGGAAGGTTATGTGGGAAGTCCTCGCAATAAATCATCTCAAAATTGGATTCTAAGATTTTTTTCGAAATGCAAGTTTCTGTCAAAAATCATAGTTTATTATACACTAGGTTGTACTAGTTTAGGTCAAAAAATTAAATTAAGTAGAGGACTTATAAAATGATATGGAACTTTTCAGATCCTTTATATATGTTAAGAGAGAAGGTTATGATTTAACTCCATGTAAAAAATAATCTGAAATTTGGTTTTCATGAAACGTTTCGAAATGCAGGTTTCAGTAAAAAATCATAGTATATTATACACCAGTTTGTACTAGTTTCGGTCAAAACATTAAAATAAATCGAGGACTGTTCGAAATGCTATCAAAATTTGCATATCCTTTCTATATGTTACGAGGGAAGGTTGTGATGGAAGTCCATGCAAAAAATCATCTCAACATTAGATTCTATGAAACTTTTCAAAATGCAAGTTTCGGTCAAAAAATCATGATATATTATACACTAGTTTGTACTAATTTTGATCAAAAAATAAAATAAATCGAGGATTGTTAGAAATGCTACCAAACTTTTCATATCCATTATATTGTTACGAGGGAAGGTTATGTGGGAAGTCCTCGCAATAAATCATCTCAAAATTAGATTCTATGATTTTTTTCGAAATGCAAGTTTCTGTCAAAAATCATAGTTTATTATACACTAGGTTGTACTAGTTTAGGTCAAAAAATTAAATTAAGTAGAGGACTTATAAAATGATATGGAACTTTTCAGATCCTTTATATATGTTAAGAGAGAAGGTTATGATTTAACTCCATGTAAAAAATAATCTGAAATTTGGTTTTCATGAAACGTTTCGAAATGCAGGTTTCAGTAAAAAATCATAATATATTATACACCAGTTTGTACTAGTTTCGGTCAAAAAATTAAAATAAATCGAGGACTGTTCGAAATGCTATCAAAATTTGCATATCCTTTCTATATGTTACGAGGGAAGGTTGTGATGGAAGTCCATGCAAAAAATCATCTCAACATTAGATTCTATGAAACTTTTCAAAATGCAAGTTTCGGTCAAAAAATCATGATATATTATACACTAGTTTGTACTAATTTTGATCAAAAAATAAAATAAATCGAGGATTGTTAGAAATGCTACCAAACTTTTCATATCAATTATATTGTTACGAGGGAAGGTTATGTGGGAAGTCCTCGCAATAAATCATCTCAAAATTAGATTCTATGATTTTTTTCGAAATGCAAGTTTCTGTCAAAAATCATAGTTTATTATACACTAGGTTGTACTAGTTTAGGTCAAAAAATTAAATTAAGTAGAGGACTTATAAAATGATATGGAACTTTTCAGATCCTTTATATATGTTAAGAGAGAAGGTTATGATTTAACTCCATGTAAAAAATAATCTGAAATTTGGTTTTCATGAAACGTTTCGAAATGCAGGTTTCAGTAAAAAATCATAATATATTATACACCAGTTTGTACTAGTTTCGGTCAAAAAATTAAAATAAATCGAGGACTGTTCGAAATGTTATCAAAATTTGCATATCCTTTCTATATGTTACGAGAGAAGGTTGTGATGGAAGTCCATGCAAAAAATCATCTCAACATTAGATTCTATGAAACTTTTCAAAATGCAAGTTTCGGTCAAAAAATCATGATATATTATACACTAGTTTGTACTAATTTTGATCAAAAAATAAAATAAATCGAGGATTGTTAGAAATGCTACCAAACTTTTCATATCCATTATATTGTTACGAGGGAAGGTTATGTGGGAAGTCCTCGCAATAAATCATCTCAAAATTGGATTCTAAGATTTTTTTCGAAATGCAAGTTTCTGTCAAAAATCATAGTTTATTATACACTAGGTTGTACTAGTTTAGGTCAAAAAATTAAATTAAGTAGAGGACTTATAAAATGATATGGAACTTTTCAGATCCTTTATATATGTTAAGAGAGAAGGTTATGATTTAACTCCATGTAAAAAATAATCTGAAATTTGGTTTTCATGAAACGTTTCGAAATGCAGGTTTCAGTAAAAAATCATAGTATATTATACACCAGTTTGTACTAGTTTCGGCAAAACATTAAAATAAATCGAGGACTGTTCGAAATGCTATCAAAATTTGCATATCCTTTCTATATGTTACGAGGGAAGGTTGTGATGGAAGTCCATGCAAAAAATCATCTCAACATTAGATTCTATGAAACTTTTCAAAATGCAAGTTTCGGTCAAAAAATCATGATATATTATACACTAGTTTGTACTAATTTTGATCAAAAAATAAAATAAATCGAGGATTGTTAGAAATGCTACCAAACTTTTCATATCCATTATATTGTTACGAGGGAAGGTTATGTGGGAAGTCCTCGCAATAAATCATCTCAAAATTAGATTCTATGATTTTTTTCGAAATGCAAGTTTCTGTCAAAAATCATAGTTTATTATACACTAGGTTGTACTAGTTTAGGTCAAAAAATTAAATTAAGTAGAGGACTTATAAAATGATATGGAACTTTTCAGATCCTTTATATATGTTAAGAGAGAAGGTTATGATTTAACTCCATGTAAAAAATAATCTGAAATTTGGTTTTCATGAAACGTTTCGAAATGCAGGTTTCAGTAAAAAATCATAATATATTATACACCAGTTTGTACTAGTTTCGGTCAAAAAATTAAAATAAATCGAGGACTGTTCGAAATGCTATCAAAATTTGCATATCCTTTCTATATGTTACGAGGGAAGGTTGTGATGGAAGTCCATGCAAAAAATCATCTCAACATTAGATTCTATGAAACTTTTCAAAATGCAAGTTTCGGTCAAAAAATCATGATATATTATACACTAGTTTGTACTAATTTTGATCAAAAAATAAAATAAATCGAGGATTGTTAGAAATGCTACCAAAATTTTCATATCAATTATATTGTTACGAGGGAAGGTTATGTGGGAAGTCCTCGCAATAAATCATCTCAAAATTAGATTCTATGATTTTTTTCGAAATGCAAGTTTCTCTCAAAAATCATAGTTTATTATACACTAGGTTGTACTAGTTTAGGTCAAAAAATTAAATTAAGTAGAGGACTTATAAAATGATATGGAACTTTTCAGATCCTTTATATATGTTAAGAGAGAAGGTTATGATTTAACTCCATGTAAAAAATAATCTGAAATTTGGTTTTCATGAAACGTTTTGAAATGCAGGTTTCAGTAAAAAATCATAATATATTATACACCAGTTTGTACTAGTTTCGGTCAAAAAATTAAAATAAATCGAGGACTGTTCGAAATGCTATCAAAATTTGCATATCCTTTCTATATGTTACGAGGGAAGGTTGTGATGGAAGTCCATGCAAAAAATCATCTCAACATTAGATTCTATGAAACTTTTCAAAATGCAAGTTTCGGTCAAAAAATCATGATATATTATACACTAGTTTGTACTAATTTTGATCAAAAAATAAAATAAATCGAGGATTGTTAGAAATGCTACTAAACTTTTCATATCCATTATATTGTTACGAGGGAAGGTTATGTGGGAAGTCCTCGCAATAAATCATCTCAAAATTAGATTCTATGATTTTTTTCGAAATGCAAGTTTCTGTCAAAAATCATAGTTTATTATACACTAGGTTGTACTAGTTTAGGTCAAAAAATTAAATTAAGTAGAGGACTTATAAAATGATATGGAACTTTTCAGATCCCTTATATATGTTAAGAGAGAAGGTTATGATTTAACTCCATGTAAAAAATAATATGAAATTTGGTTTTCATGAAACGTTTCGAAATGCAGGTTTCAGTAAAAAATCATAATATATTATACACCAGTTTGTACTAGTTTCGGTCAAAACATTAAAATAAATCGAGGACTGTTCGAAATGCTATCAAAATTTGCATATCCTTTCTATATGTTACGAGGGAAGGCTGTGATGGAAGTCCATGCAAAAAATTATCTCAACATTAGATTCTATGAAACTTTTCAAAATGCAAGTTTCGGTCAAAAAATCATGATATATTATACACTAGTTTGTACTAATTTTGATCAAAAAATAAAATAAATCGAGGATTGTTAGAAATGCTACCAAACTTTTCATATCCATTATATTGTTACGAGGGAAGGTTATGTGGGAAGTCCTCGCAATAAATCATCTCAAAATTGGATTCTATGATTTTTTTCGAAATGCAAGTTTCTGTCAAAAATCATAGTTTATTATACACTAGGTTGTACTAGTTTAGGTCAAAAAATTAAATTAAGTCGAGGACTTATAAAATGATATGGAACTTTTCAGATCCTTTATATATGTTAAGAGAGAAGGTTATGATTTAACTCCATGTAAAAAATAATCTGAAATTTGGTTTTCATGAAACGTTTCGAAATGCAGGTTTCAGTAAAAAATCATAATATATTATACACCACTTTGTACTAGTTTCGGTCAAAACATTAAAATAAATCGAGGACTGTTCGAAATGCTATCAAAATTTGCATATCCTTTCTATATGTTACGAGGGAAGGTTGTGATGGAAGTCCATGCAAAAAATCATCTCAACATTAGATTCTATGAAACTTTTCAAAATACAAGTTTCGGTCAAAAAATCATGATATATTATACACTAGTTTGTACTAATTTTGATCAAAAAATAAAATAAATCGAGGATTGTTAGAAATGCTACCAAACTTTTCATATCCATTATATTGTTACGAGGGAAGGTTATGTGGGAAGTCCTTGCAATAAATCATCTCAAAATTAGATTCTATGATTTTTTTCGAAATGCAAGTTTCTGTCAAAAATCATAGTTTATTATACACTAGGTTGTACTAGTTTAGGTCAAAAAATTAAATTAAGTTGAGGACTTATAAAATGATATGGAACTTTTCAGATCCTTTATATATGTTAAGAGAGAAGGTTATGATTTAACTCCATGTAAAAAATAATCTGAAATTTGGTTTTCATGAAACGTTTCGAAATGCAGGTTTCAGTAAAAAATCATAATATATTATACGCCAGTTTGTACTAGTTTCGGTCAAAAAATTAAAATAAATCGAGGACTGTTCGAAATGCTATCAAAATTTGCATATCCTTTCTATATGTTACGAGGGAAGGTTGTGATGGAAGTCCATGCAAAAAATCATCTCAACATTAGATTCTATGAAACTTTTCAAAATGCAAGTTTCGGTCAAAAAATCATGATATATTATACACTAGTTTGTACTAATTTTGATCAAAAAATAAAATAAATCGAGGATTGTTGGAAATGCTACCAAACTTTTCATATCCATTATATTGTTACGAGGGAAGGTTATGTGGGAAGTCCTTGCAATAAATCATCTCAAAATTAGATTCTATGATTTTTTTCGAAATGCAAGTTTCTGTCAAAAATTATAGTTTATTATACACTAGGTTGTACTAGTTTAGGTCAAAAATTTAAATTAAGTTGAGGACTTATAAAATGATATGGAACTTTTCAGATCCTTTATATATGTTAAGAGAGAAGGTTATGATTGAACTCCATGTAAAAAATAATCTGAAATTTGGTTTTCATGAAACGTTTCGAAATGCAGGTTTCATTAAAAAATCATAATATATTATACACCAGTTTGTACTAGTTTCGGTCAAAAAATAAAAATAAATCGAGGACTGTTCGAAATGCTATCAAAATTTGCATATCCTTTCTATATGTTACGAGGGAAGGTTGTGATGGAAGTCCATGCAAAAAATCATCTCAACATTAGATTCTATGAAACTTTTCAAAATGCAAGTTTCGGTCAAAAAATCATGATATATTATACACTAGTTTGTACTAATTTTGATCAAAAAATAAAATAAATCGAGGATTGTTAGAAATGCTACCAAACTTTTCCTATCCATTATATTGTTACGAGGGAAGGTTATGTGGGAAGTCCTCGCATTAAATCATCTCAAAATTAGATTCTATGATTTTTTTCGAAATGCAAGTTTCTGTCAAAAATCATAGTTTATTATACACTAGGTTGTACTAGTTTAGGTCAAAAAAATAAATTAAGTTGAGGACTTATAAAATGATATGGAACTTTTCAGATCCTTTATATATGTTAAGAGAGAAGGTTATGATTTAACTCCATGTAAAAAATAATCTGAAATTTGGTTTTCATGAAACGTTTCGAAATGCAGGTTTCAGTAAAAAATCATAATATATTATACACCACTTTGTACTAGTTTCGGTCAAAACATTAAAATAAATCGAGGACTGTTCGAAATGCTATCAAAATTTGCATATCCTTTCTATATGTTACGAGGGAAGGTTGTGATGGAAGTCCATGCAAAAAATCATCTCAACATTAGATTCTATGAAACTTTTCAAAATACAAGTTTCGGTCAAAAAATCATGATATATTATACACTAGTTTGTACTAATTTTGATCAAAAAATAAAATAAATCGAGGATTGTTAGAAATGCTACCAAACTTTTCATATCCATTATATTGTTACGAGGGAAGGTTATGTGGGAAGTCCTCGCAATAAATCATCTCAAAATTAGATTCTATGATTTTTTTCGAAATGCAAGTTTCTGTCAAAAATCATAGTTTATTATACACTAGGTTGTACTAGTTTAGGTCAAAAAATTAAATTAAGTAGAGGACTTATAAAATGATATGGAACTTTTCAGATCCCTTATATATGTTAAGAGAGAAGGTTATGATTTAACTCCATGTAAAAAATAATATGAAATTTGGTTTTCATGAAACGTTTCGAAATGCAGGTTTCAGTAAAAAATCATAATATATTATACACCAGTTTGTACTAGTTTCGGTCAAAACATTAAAATAAATCGAGGACTGTTCGAAATGCTATCAAAATTTGCATATCCTTTCTATATGTTACGAGGGAAGGCTGTGATGGAAGTCCATGCAAAAAATCATCTCAACATTAGATTCTATGAAACTTTTCAAAATGCAAGTTTCGGTCAAAAAATCATGATATATTATCCAATAGTTTGTACTAATTTTGATCAAAAAATAAAATAAATCGAGGATTGTTAGAAATGCTACCAAACTTTTCATATCCATTATATTGTTACGAGGGAAGGTTATGTGGGAAGTCCTTGCAATAAATCATCTCAAAATTAGATTCTATGATTTTTTTCGAAATGCAAGTTTCTGTCAAAAATCATAGTTTATTATACACTAGGTTGTACTAGTTTAGGTCAAAAAATTAAATTAAGTCGAGGACTTATAAAATGATATGGAACTTTTCAGATCCTTTATATATGTTAAGAGAGAAGGTTATGATTTAACTCCATGTAAAAAATAATCTGAAATTTGGTTTTCATGAAATGTTTCGAAATGCAGGTTTCAGTAAAAAATCATAATATATTATACACCAGTTTGTACTAGTTTCGGTCAAAAAATTAAAATAAATCGAGGACTGTTCGAAATGCTATCAAAATTTGCATATCCTTTCTATATGTTACGAGGGAAGGTTGTGATGGAAGTCCATGCAAAAAATTATCTCAACATTAGATTCTATGAAACTTTTCAAAATGCAAGTTTCGGTCAAAAAATCATGATATATTATACACTAGTTTGTACTAATTTTGATCAAAAAATAAAATAAATCGAGGATTGTTAGAAATGCTACCAAACTTTTCATATCCATTATATTGTTACGAGGGAAGGTTATGTGGGAAGTCCTCGCAATAAATCATCTCAAAATTGGATTCTATGATTTTTTTCGAAATGCAAGTTTCTGTCAAAAATCATAGTTTATTATACACTAGGTTGTACTAGTTTAGGTCAAAAAATTAAATTAAGTAGAGGACTTATAAAATGATATGGAACTTTTCAGATCCTTTATATATGTTAAGAGAGAAGGTTATGATTTAACTCCATGTAAAAAATAATCTGAAATTTGGTTTTCATGAAACGTTTCGAAATGCAGGTTTCAGTAAAAAATCATAATATATTATACACCACTTTGTACTAGTTTCGGTCAAAACATTAAAATAAATCGAGGACTGTTCGAAATGCTATCAAAATTTGCATATCCTTTCTATATGTTACGAGGGAAGGTTGTGATGGAAGTCCATGCAAAAAATCATCTCAACATTAGATTCTATGAAACTTTTCAAAATGCAAGTTTCGGTCAAAAAATCATGATATATTATACACTAGTTTGTACTAATTTTGATCAAAAAATAAAATAAATCGAGGATTGTTAGAAATGCTACCAAACTTTTCCTATCCATTATATTGTTACGAGGGAAGGTTATGTGGGAAGTCCTCGCATTAAATCATCTCAAAATTAGATTCTATGATTTTTTTCGAAATGCAAGTTTCTGTCAAAAATCATAGTTTATTATACACTAGGTTGTACTAGTTTAGGTCAAAAAAATAAATTAAGTTGAGGACTTATAAAATGATATGGAACTTTTCAGATCCTTTATATATGTTAAGAGAGAAGGTTATGATTTAACTCCATGTAAAAAATAATCTGAAATTTGGTTTTCATGAAACGTTTCGAAATGCAGGTTTCAGTAAAAAATCATAATATATTATACACCACTTTGTACTAGTTTCGGTCAAAACATTAAAATAAATCGAGGACTGTTCGAAATGCTATCAAAATTTGCATATCCTTTCTATATGTTACGAGGGAAGGTTGTGATGGAAGTCCATGCAAAAAATCATCTCAACATTAGATTCTATGAAACTTTTCAAAATACAAGTTTCGGTCAAAAAATCATGATATATTATACACTAGTTTGTACTAATTTTGATCAAAAAATAAAATAAATCGAGGATTGTTAGAAATGCTACCAAACTTTTCATATCCATTATATTGTTACGAGGGAAGGTTATGTGGGAAGTCCTCGCAATAAATCATCTCAAAATTAGATTCTATGATTTTTTTCGAAATGCAAGTTTCTGTCAAAAATCATAGTTTATTATACACTAGGTTGTACTAGTTTAGGTCAAAAAATTAAATTAAGTAGAGGACTTATAAAATGATATGGAACTTTTCAGATCCCTTATATATGTTAAGAGAGAAGGTTATGATTTAACTCCATGTAAAAAATAATATGAAATTTGGTTTTCATGAAACGTTTCGAAATGCAGGTTTCAGTAAAAAATCATAATATATTATACACCAGTTTGTACTAGTTTCGGTCAAAACATTAAAATAAATCGAGGACTGTTCGAAATGCTATCAAAATTTGCATATCCTTTCTATATGTTACGAGGGAAGGCTGTGATGGAAGTCCATGTAAAAAATCATCTCAACATTAGATTCTATGAAACTTTTCAAAATGCAAGTTTCGGTCAAAAAATCATGATATATTATCCAATAGTTTGTACTAATTTTGATCAAAAAATAAAATAAATCGAGGATTGTTAGAAATGCTACCAAACTTTTCATATCCATTATATTGTTACGAGGGAAGGTTATGTGGGAAGTCCTTGCAATAAATCATCTCAAAATTAGATTCTATGATTTTTTTCGAAATGCAAGTTTCTGTCAAAAATCATAGTTTATTATACACTAGGTTGTACTAGTTTAGGTCAAAAAATTAAATTAAGTCGAGGACTTATAAAATGATATGGAACTTTTCAGATCCTTTATATATGTTAAGAGAGAAGGTTATGATTTAACTCCATGTAAAAAATAATCTGAAATTTGGTTTTCATGAAACGTTTCGAAATGCAGGTTTCAGTAAAAAATCATAATATATTATACACCACTTTGTACTAGTTTCGGTCAAAACATTAAAATAAATCGAGGACTGTTCGAAATGCTATCAAAATTTGCATATCCTTTCTATATGTTACGAGGGAAGGTTGTGATGGAAGTCCATGCAAAAAATCATCTCAACATTAGATTCTATGAAACTTTTCAAAATACAAGTTTCGGTCAAAAAATCATGATATATTATACACTAGTTTGTACTAATTTTGATCAAAAAATAAAATAAATCGAGGATTGTTAGAAATGCTACCAAACTTTTCATATCCATTATATTGTTACGAGGGAAGGTTATGTGGGAAGTCCTTGCAATAAATCATCTCAAAATTAGATTCTATGATTTTTTTCGAAATGCAAGTTTCTGTCAAAAATCATAGTTTATTATACACTAGGTTGTACTAGTTTAGGTCAAAAAATTAAATTAAGTTGAGGACTTATAAAATGATATGGAACTTTTCAGATCCTTTATATATGTTAAGAGAGAAGGTTATGATTTAACTCCATGTAAAAAATAATCTGAAATTTGGTTTTCATGAAACGTTTCGAAATGCAGGTTTCAGTAAAAAATCATAATATATTATACGCCAGTTTGTACTAGTTTCGGTCAAAAAATTAAAATAAATCGAGGACTGTTCGAAATGCTATCAAAATTTGCATATCCTTTCTATATGTTACGAGGGAAGGTTGTGATGGAAGTCCATGCAAAAAATCATCTCAACATTAGATTCTATGAAACTTTTCAAAATGCAAGTTTCGGTCAAAAAATCATGATATATTATACACTAGTTTGTACTAATTTTGATCAAAAAATAAAATAAATCGAGGATTGTTGGAAATGCTACCAAACTTTTCATATCCATTATATTGTTACGAGGGAAGGTTATGTGGGAAGTCCTTGCAATAAATCATCTCAAAATTAGATTCTATGATTTTTTTCGAAATGCAAGTTTCTGTCAAAAATTATAGTTTATTATACACTAGGTTGTACTAGTTTAGGTCAAAAATTTAAATTAAGTTGAGGACTTATAAAATGATATGGAACTTTTCAGATCCTTTATATATGTTAAGAGAGAAGGTTATGATTGAACTCCATGTAAAAAATAATCTGAAATTTGGTTTTCATGAAACGTTTCGAAATGCAGGTTTCATTAAAAAATCATAATATATTATACACCAGTTTGTACTAGTTTCGGTCAAAAAATAAAAATAAATCGAGGACTGTTCGAAATGCTATCAAAATTTGCATATCCTTTCTATATGTTACGAGGGAAGGTTGTGATGGAAGTCCATGCAAAAAATCATCTCAACATTAGATTCTATGAAACTTTTCAAAATGCAAGTTTCGGTCAAAAAATCATGATATATTATACACTAGTTTGTACTAATTTTGATCAAAAAATAAAATAAATCGAGGATTGTTAGAAATGCTACAAAACTTTTCCTATCCATTATATTGTTACGAGGGAAGGTTATGTGGGAAGTCCTCGCATTAAATCATCTCAAAATTAGATTCTATGATTTTTTTCGAAATGCAAGTTTCTGTCAAAAATCATAGTTTATTATACACTAGGTTGTACTAGTTTAGGTCAAAAAAATAAATTAAGTTGAGGACTTATAAAATGATATGGAACTTTTCAGATCCTTTATATATGTTAAGAGAGAAGGTTATGATTTAACTCCATGTAAAAAATAATCTGAAATTTGGTTTTCATGAAACGTTTCGAAATGCAGGTTTCAGTAAAAAATCATAATATATTATACACCACTTTGTACTAGTTTCGGTCAAAACATTAAAATAAATCGAGGACTGTTCGAAATGCTATCAAAATTTGCATATCCTTTCTATATGTTACGAGGGAAGGTTGTGATGGAAGTCCATGCAAAAAATCATCTCAACATTAGATTCTATGAAACTTTTCAAAATACAAGTTTCGGTCAAAAAATCATGATATATTATACACTAGTTTGTACTAATTTTGATCAAAAAATAAAATAAATCGAGGATTGTTAGAAATGCTACCAAACTTTTCATATCCATTATATTGTTACGAGGGAAGGTTATGTGGGAAGTCCTCGCAATAAATCATCTCAAAATTAGATTCTATGATTTTTTTCGAAATGCAAGTTTCTGTCAAAAATCATAGTTTATTATACACTAGGTTGTACTAGTTTAGGTCAAAAAATTAAATTAAGTAGAGGACTTATAAAATGATATGGAACTTTTCAGATCCCTTATATATGTTAAGAGAGAAGGTTATGATTTAACTCCATGTAAAAAATAATATGAAATTTGGTTTTCATGAAACGTTTCGAAATGCAGGTTTCAGTAAAAAATCATAATATATTATACACCAGTTTGTACTAGTTTCGGTCAAAACATTAAAATAAATCGAGGACTGTTCGAAATGCTATCAAAATTTGCATATCCTTTCTATATGTTACGAGGGAAGGCTGTGATGGAAGTCCATGCAAAAAATCATCTCAACATTAGATTCTATGAAACTTTTCAAAATGCAAGTTTCGGTCAAAAAATCATGATATATTATCCAATAGTTTGTACTAATTTTGATCAAAAAATAAAATAAATCGAGGATTGTTAGAAATGCTACCAAACTTTTCATATCCATTATATTGTTACGAGGGAAGGTTATGTGGGAAGTCCTTGCAATAAATCATCTCAAAATTAGATTCTACGATTTTTTTCGAAATGCAAGTTTCTGTCAAAAATCATAGTTTATTATACACTAGGTTGTACTAGTTTAGGTCAAAAAATTAAATTAAGTCGAGGACTTATAAAATGATATGGAACTTTTCAGATCCTTTATATATGTTAAGAGAGAAGGTTATGATTTAACTCCATGTAAAAAATAATCTGAAATTTGGTTTTCATGAAATGTTTCGAAATGCAGGTTTCAGTAAAAAATCATAATATATTATACACCAGTTTGTACTAGTTTCGGTCAAAAAATTAAAATAAATCGAGGACTGTTCGAAATGCTATCAAAATTTGCATATCCTTTCTATATGTTACGAGGGAAGGTTGTGATGGAAGTCCATGCAAAAAATTATCTCAACATTAGATTCTATGAAACTTTTCAAAATGCAAGTTTCGGTCAAAAAATCATGATATATTATACACTAGTTTGTACTAATTTTGATCAAAAAATAAAATAAATCGAGGATTGTTAGAAATGCTACCAAACTTTTCATATCCATTATATTGTTACGAGGGAAGGTTATGTGGGAAGTCCTCGCAATAAATCATCTCAAAATTGGATTCTATGATTTTTTTCGAAATGCAAGTTTCTGTCAAAAATCATAGTTTATTATACACTAGGTTGTACTAGTTTAGGTCAAAAAATTAAATTAAGTAGAGGACTTATAAAATGATATGGAACTTTTCAGATCCTTTATATATGTTAAGAGAGAAGGTTATGATTTAACTCCATGTAAAAAATAATCTGAAATTTGGTTTTCATGAAACGTTTCGAAATGCAGGTTTCAGTAAAAAATCATAATATATTATACACCACTTTGTACTAGTTTCGGTCAAAACATTAAAATAAATCGAGGACTGTTCGAAATGCTATCAAAATTTGCATATCCTTTCTATATGTTACGAGGGAAGGTTGTGATGGAAGTCCATGCAAAAAATCATGTCAACATTAGATTCTATGAAACTTTTCAAAATGCAAGTTTCGGTCAAAAAATCATGATATATTATACACTAGTTTGTACTAATTTTGATCAAAAAATAAAATAAATCGAGGATTGTTAGAAATGCTACCAAACTTTTCCTATCCATTATATTGTTACGAGGGAAGGTTATGTGGGAAGTCCTCGCATTAAATCATCTCAAAATTAGATTCTATGATTTTTTTCGAAATGCAAGTTTCTGTCAAAAATCATAGTTTATTATACACTAGGTTGTACTAGTTTAGGTCAAAAAAATAAATTAAGTTGAGGACTTATAAAATGATATGGAACTTTTCAGATCCTTTATATATGTTAAGAGAGAAGGTTATGATTTAACTCCATGTAAAAAATAATCTGAAATTTGGTTTTCATGAAACGTTTCGAAATGCAGGTTTCAGTAAAAAATCATAATATATTATACACCACTTTGTACTAGTTTCGGTCAAAACATTAAAATAAATCGAGGACTGTTCGAAATGCTATCAAAATTTGCATATCCTTTCTATATGTTACGAGGGAAGGTTGTGATGGAAGTCCATGCAAAAAATCATCTCAACATTAGATTCTATGAAACTTTTCAAAATACAAGTTTCGGTCAAAAAATCATGATATATTATACACTAGTTTGTACTAATTTTGATCAAAAAATAAAATAAATCGAGGATTGTTAGAAATTCTACCAAACTTTTCATATCCATTATATTGTTACGAGGGAAGGTTATGTGGGAAGTCCTCGCAATAAATCATCTCAAAATTAGATTCTATGATTTTTTTCGAAATGCAAGTTTCTGTCAAAAATCATAGTTTATTATACACTAGGTTGTACTAGTTTAGGTCAAAAAATTAAATTAAGTAGAGGACTTATAAAATGATATGGAACTTTTCAGATCCCTTATATATGTTAAGAGAGAAGGTTATGATTTAACTCCATGTAAAAAATAATATGAAATTTGGTTTTCATGAAACGTTTCGAAATGCAGGTTTCAGTAAAAAATCATAATATATTATACACCAGTTTGTACTAGTTTCGGTCAAAACATTAAAATAAATCGAGGACTGTTCGAAATGCTATCAAAATTTGCATATCCTTTCTATATGTTACGAGGGAAGGCTGTGATGGAAGTCCATGCAAAAAATCATCTCAACATTAGATTCTATGAAACTTTTCAAAATGCAAGTTTCGGTCAAAAAATCATGATATATTATCCAATAGTTTGTACTAATTTTGATCAAAAAATAAAATAAATCGAGGATTGTTAGAAATGCTACCAAACTTTTCATATCCATTATATTGTTACGAGGGAAGGTTATGTGGGAAGTCCTTGCAATAAATCATCTCAAAATTAGATTCTATGATTTTTTTCGAAATGCAAGTTTCTGTCAAAAATCATAGTTTATTATACACTAGGTTGTACTAGTTTAGGTCAAAAAATTAAATTAAGTCGAGGACTTATAAAATGATATGGAACTTTTCAGATCCTTTATATATGTTAAGAGAGAAGGTTATGATTTAACTCCATGTAAAAAATAATCTGAAATTTGGTTTTCATGAAATGTTTCGAAATGCAGGTTTCAGTAAAAAATCATAATATATTATACACCAGTTTGTACTAGTTTCGGTCAAAAAATTAAAATAAATCGAGGACTGTTCGAAATGCTATCAAAATTTGCATATCCTTTCTATATGTTACGAGGGAAGGTTGTGATGGAAGTCCATGCAAAAAATTATCTCAACATTAGATTCTATGAAACTTTTCAAAATGCAAGTTTCTGTCAAAAAATCATGATATATTATACACTAGTTTGTACTAATTTTGATCAAAAAATAAAATAAATCGAGGATTGTTAGAAATGCTACCAAACTTTTCATATCCATTATATTGTTACGAGGGAAGGTTATGTGGGAAGTCCTCGCAATAAATCATCTCAAAATTGGATTCTATGATTTTTTTCGAAATGCAAGTTTCTGTCAAAAATCATAGTTTATTATACACTAGGTTGTACTAGTTTAGGTCAAAAAATTAAATTAAGTAGAGGACTTATAAAATGATATGGAACTTTTCAGATCCTTTATATATGTTAAGAGAGAAGGTTATGATTTAACTCCATGTAAAAAATAATCTGAAATTTGGTTTTCATGAAACGTTTCGAAATGCAGGTTTCAGTAAAAAATCATAATATATTATACACCACTTTGTACTAGTTTCGGTCAAAACATTAAAATAAATCGAGGACTGTTCGAAATGCTATCAAAATTTGCATATCCTTTCTATATGTTACGAGGGAAGGTTGTGATGGAAGTCCATGCAAAAAATCATCTCAACATTAGATTCTATGAAACTTTTCAAAATACAAGTTTCGGTCAAAAAATCATGATATATTATACACTAGTTTGTACTAATTTTGATCAAAAAATAAAATAAATCGAGGATTGTTAGAAATGCTACCAAACTTTTCATATCCATTATATTGTTACGAGGGAAGGTTATGTGGGAAGTCCTCGCAATAAATCATCTCAAAATTAGATTCTATGATTTTTTTCGAAATGCAAGTTTCTGTCAAAAATCATAGTTTATTATACACTAGGTTGTACTAGTTTAGGTCAAAAAATTAAATTAAGTAGAGGACTTATAAAATGATATGGAACTTTTCAGATCCCTTATATATGTTAAGAGAGAAGGTTATGATTTAACTCCATGTAAAAAATAATATGAAATTTGGTTTTCATGAAACGTTTCGAAATGCAGGTTTCAGTAAAAAATCATAATATATTATACACCAGTTTGTACTAGTTTCGGTCAAAACATTAAAATAAATCGAGGACTGTTCGAAATGCTATCAAAATTTGCATATCCTTTCTATATGTTACGAGGGAAGGCTGTGATGGAAGTCCATGCAAAAAATCATCTCAACATTAGATTCTATGAAACTTTTCAAAATGCAAGTTTCGGTCAAAAAATCATGATATATTATCCAATAGTTTGTACTAATTTTGATCAAAAAATAAAATAAATCGAGGATTGTTAGAAATGCTACCAAACTTTTCATATCCATTATATTGTTACGAGGGAAGGTTATGTGGGAAGTCCTTGCAATAAATCATCTCAAAATTAGATTCTACGATTTTTTTCGAAATGCAAGTTTCTGTCAAAAATCATAGTTTATTATACACTAGGTTGTACTAGTTTAGGTCAAAAAATTAAATTAAGTCGAGGACTTATAAAATGATATGGAACTTTTCAGATCCTTTATATATGTTAAGAGAGAAGGTTATGATTTAACTCCATGTAAAAAATAATCTGAAATTTGGTTTTCATGAAATGTTTCGAAATGCAGGTTTCAGTAAAAAATCATAATATATTATACACCAGTTTGTACTAGTTTCGGTCAAAAAATTAAAATAAATCGAGGACTGTTCGAAATGCTATCAAAATTTGCATATCCTTTCTATATGTTACGAGGGAAGGTTGTGATGGAAGTCCATGCAAAAAATTATCTCAACATTAGATTCTATGAAACTTTTCAAAATGCAAGTTTCGGTCAAAAAATCATGATATATTATACACTAGTTTGTACTAATTTTGATCAAAAAATAAAATAAATCGAGGATTGTTAGAAATGCTACCAAACTTTTCATATCCATTATATTGTTACGAGGGAAGGTTATGTGGGAAGTCCTCGCAATAAATCATCTCAAAATTGGATTCTATGATTTTTTTCGAAATGCAAGTTTCTGTCAAAAATCATAGTTTATTATACACTAGGTTGTACTAGTTTAGGTCAAAAAATTAAATTAAGTAGAGGACTTATAAAATGATATGGAACTTTTCAGATCCTTTATATATGTTAAGAGAGAAGGTTATGATTTAACTCCATGTAAAAAATAATCTGAAATTTGGTTTTCATGAAACGTTTCGAAATGCAGGTTTCAGTAAAAAATCATAATATATTATACACCACTTTGTACTAGTTTCGGTCAAAACATTAAAATAAATCGAGGACTGTTCGAAATGCTATCAAAATTTGCATATCCTTTCTATATGTTACGAGGGAAGGTTGTGATGGAAGTCCATGCAAAAAATCATGTCAACATTAGATTCTATGAAACTTTTCAAAATGCAAGTTTCGGTCAAAAAATCATGATATATTATACACTAGTTTGTACTAATTTTGATCAAAAAATAAAATAAATCGAGGATTGTTAGAAATGCTACCAAACTTTTCCTATCCATTATATTGTTACGAGGGAAGGTTATGTGGGAAGTCCTCGCATTAAATCATCTCAAAATTAGATTCTATGATTTTTTTCGAAATGCAAGTTTCTGTCAAAAATCATAGTTTATTATACACTAGGTTGTACTAGTTTAGGTCAAAAAAATAAATTAAGTTGAGGACTTATAAAATGATATGGAACTTTTCAGATCCTTTATATATGTTAAGAGAGAAGGTTATGATTTAACTCCATGTAAAAAATAATCTGAAATTTGGTTTTCATGAAACGTTTCGAAATGCAGGTTTCAGTAAAAAATCATAATATATTATACACCACTTTGTACTAGTTTCGGTCAAAACATTAAAATAAATCGAGGACTGTTCGAAATGCTATCAAAATTTGCATATCCTTTCTATATGTTACGAGGGAAGGTTGTGATGGAAGTCCATGCAAAAAATCATCTCAACATTAGATTCTATGAAACTTTTCAAAATACAAGTTTCGGTCAAAAAATCATGATATATTATACACTAGTTTGTACTAATTTTGATCAAAAAATAAAATAAATCGAGGATTGTTAGAAATTCTACCAAACTTTTCATATCCATTATATTGTTACGAGGGAAGGTTATGTGGGAAGTCCTCGCAATAAATCATCTCAAAATTAGATTCTATGATTTTTTTCGAAATGCAAGTTTCTGTCAAAAATCATAGTTTATTATACACTAGGTTGTACTAGTTTAGGTCAAAAAATTAAATTAAGTAGAGGACTTATAAAATGATATGGAACTTTTCAGATCCCTTATATATGTTAAGAGAGAAGGTTATGATTTAACTCCATGTAAAAAATAATATGAAATTTGGTTTTCATGAAACGTTTCGAAATGCAGGTTTCAGTAAAAAATCATAATATATTATACACCAGTTTGTACTAGTTTCGGTCAAAACATTAAAATAAATCGAGGACTGTTCGAAATGCTATCAAAATTTGCATATCCTTTCTATATGTTACGAGGGAAGGCTGTGATGGAAGTCCATGCAAAAAATCATCTCAACATTAGATTCTATGAAACTTTTCAAAATGCAAGTTTCGGTCAAAAAATCATGATATATTATCCAATAGTTTGTACTAATTTTGATCAAAAAATAAAATAAATCGAGGATTGTTAGAAATGCTACCAAACTTTTCATATCCATTATATTGTTACGAGGGAAGGTTATGTGGGAAGTCCTTGCAATAAATCATCTCAAAATTAGATTCTATGATTTTTTTCGAAATGCAAGTTTCTGTCAAAAATCATAGTTTATTATACACTAGGTTGTACTAGTTTAGGTCAAAAAATTAAATTAAGTCGAGGACTTATAAAATGATATGGAACTTTTCAGATCCTTTATATATGTTAAGAGAGAAGGTTATGATTTAACTCCATGTAAAAAATAATCTGAAATTTGGTTTTCATGAAATGTTTCGAAATGCAGGTTTCAGTAAAAAATCATAATATATTATACACCAGTTTGTACTAGTTTCGGTCAAAAAATTAAAATAAATCGAGGACTGTTCGAAATGCTATCAAAATTTGCATATCCTTTCTATATGTTACGAGGGAAGGTTGTGATGGAAGTCCATGCAAAAAATTATCTCAACATTAGATTCTATGAAACTTTTCAAAATGCAAGTTTCTGTCAAAAAATCATGATATATTATACACTAGTTTGTACTAATTTTGATCAAAAAATAAAATAAATCGAGGATTGTTAGAAATGCTACCAAACTTTTCATATCCATTATATTGTTACGAGGGAAGGTTATGTGGGAAGTCCTCGCAATAAATCATCTCAAAATTGGATTCTATGATTTTTTTCGAAATGCAAGTTTCTGTCAAAAATCATAGTTTATTATACACTAGGTTGTACTAGTTTAGGTCAAAAAATTAAATTAAGTAGAGGACTTATAAAATGATATGGAACTTTTCAGATCCTTTATATATGTTAAGAGAGAAGGTTATGATTTAACTCCATGTAAAAAATAATCTGAAATTTGGTTTTCATGAAACGTTTCGAAATGCAGGTTTCAGTAAAAAATCATAATATATTATACACCACTTTGTACTAGTTTCGGTCAAAACATTAAAATAAATCGAGGACTGTTCGAAATGCTATCAAAATTTGCATATCCTTTCTATATGTTACGAGGGAAGGTTGTGATGGAAGTCCATGCAAAAAATCATCTCAACATTAGATTCTATGAAACTTTTCAAAATACAAGTTTCGGTCAAAAAATCATGATATATTATACACTAGTTTGTACTAATTTTGATCAAAAAATAAAATAAATCGAGGATTGTTAGAAATGCTACCAAACTTTTCATATCCATTATATTGTTACGAGGGAAGGTTATGTGGGAAGTCCTTGCAATAAATCATCTCAAAATTAGATTCTATGATTTTTTTCGAAATGCAAGTTTCTGTCAAAAATCATAGTTTATTATACACTAGGTTGTACTAGTTTAGGTCAAAAAATTAAATTAAGTTGAGGACTTATAAAATGATATGGAACTTTTCAGATCCTTTATATATGTTAAGAGAGAAGGTTATGATTTAACTCCATGTAAAAAATAATCTGAAATTTGGTTTTCATGAAACGTTTCGAAATGCAGGTTTCAGTAAAAAATCATAATATATTATACACCAGTTTGTACTAGTTTCGGTCAAAAAATTAAAATAAATCGAGGACTGTTCGAAATGCTATCAAAATTTGCATATCCTTTCTATATGTTACGAGGGAAGGTTGTGATGGAAGTCCATGCAAAAAATCATCTCAACATTAGATTCTATGAAACTTTTCAAAATGCAAGTTTCGGTCAAAAAATCATGATATATTATACACTAGTTTGTACTAATTTTGATCAAAAAATAAAATAAATCGAGGATTGTTGGAAATGCTACCAAACTTTTCATATCCATTATATTGTTACGAGGGAAGGTTATGTGGGAAGTCCTTGCAATAAATCATCTCAAAATTAGATTCTATGATTTTTTTCGAAATGCAAGTTTCTGTCAAAAATTATAGTTTATTATACACTAGGTTGTACTAGTTTAGGTCAAAAATTTAAATTAAGTTGAGGACTTATAAAATGATATGGAACTTTTCAGATCCTTTATATATGTTAAGAGAGAAGGTTATGATTGAACTCCATGTAAAAAATAATCTGAAATTTGGTTTTCATGAAACGTTTCGAAATGCAGGTTTCATTAAAAAATCATAATATATTATACACCAGTTTGTACTAGTTTCGGTCAAAAAATAAAAATAAATCGAGGACTGTTCGAAATGCTATCAAAATTTGCATATCCTTTCTATATGTTACGAGGGAAGGTTGTGATGGAAGTCCATGCAAAAAATCATCTCAACATTAGATTCTATGAAACTTTTCAAAATGCAAGTTTCGGTCAAAAAATCATGATATATTATACACTAGTTTGTACTAATTTTGATCAAAAAATAAAATAAATCGAGGATTGTTAGAAATGCTACCAAACTTTTCCTATCCATTATATTGTTACGAGGGAAGGTTATGTGGGAAGTCCTCGCATTAAATCATCTCAAAATTAGATTCTATGATTTTTTTCGAAATGCAAGTTTCTGTCAAAAATCATAGTTTATTATACACTAGGTTGTACTAGTTTAGGTCAAAAAATTAAATTAAGTTGAGGACTTATAAAATGATATGGAACTTTTCAGATCCTTTATATATGTTAAGAGAGAAGGTTATGATTTAACTCCATGTAAAAAATAATCTGAAATTTGGTTTTCATGAAACGTTTCGAAATGCAGGTTTCAGTAAAAAATCATAATATATTATACACCAGTTTGTACTAGTTTCGGTCAAAAAATTAAAATAAATCGAGGACTGTTCGAAATGCTATCAAAATTTGCATATCCTTTATATATGTTACGAGGGAAGGTTGTGATGGAAGTCCATGCAAAAAATCATCTCAACATTAGATTCTATGAAACTTTTCAAAATGCAAGTTTCATTCAAAAAATCATGATATATTATACACTAGTTTGTACTAATTTTGGTCAAAAAATAAAATAAATCGAGGATTGTTAGAAATGCGACCAAACTTTTCATATCCATTATATTGTTAGGAGGGAAGGTTATGTGGGAAGTCCTTGCAATAAATCATCTCAAAATTAGATTCTATGATTTTTTTCGAAATGCAAGTTTCTGTCAAAAATTATAGTTTATTATACACTAGGTTGTACTAGTTTAGGTCAAAAAATTAAATTAAGTTGAGGACTTATAAAATGATATGGAACTTTTCAGATCCTTTATATATGTTAAGAGAGAAGGTTATGATTGAACTCCATGTAAAAAATAATCTGAAATTTGGTTTTCATGAAACGTTTCGAAATGCAGGTTTCAGTAAAAAATCATAATATATTATACACCAGTTTGTACTAGTTTCGGTCAAAAAATAAAAATAAATCGAGGACTATTCGAAATGCTATCAAAATTTGCATATCCTTTCTATATGTTACGAGGGAAGGTTGTGATGGAAGTCCATGCAAAAAATCATCTCAACATTAGATTCTATGAAACTTTTCAAAATGCAAGTTTCGGTCAAAAAATCATGATATATTATACACTAGTTTGTACTAATTTTGATCAAAAAATAAAATAAATCGAGGATTGTTAGAAATGCTACCAAACTTTTCCTATCCATTATATTGTTACGAGGGAAGGTTATGTGGGAAGTCCTCGCATTAAATCATCTCAAAATTAGATTCTATGATTTTTTTCGAAATGCAAGTTTCTGTCAAAAATCATAGTTTATTATACACTAGGTTGTACTAGTTTAGGTCAAAAAATTAAATTAAGTTGAGGACTTATAAAATGATATGGAACTTTTCAGATCCTTTATATATGTTAAGAGAGAAGGTTATGATTTAACTCCATGTAAAAATTAATCTGATATTTGGTTTTCATGAAACGTTTTGAAATGCAGGTTTCAGTAAAAAATCATAATATATTATACACCAGTTTGTACTAGTTTCGGTCAAAAAATTAAAATAAATCGAGGACAGTTCGAAATGCTATCAAAATTTGCATATCCTTTATATATGTTACGAGGGAAGGTTGTGATGGAAGTCCATGCTAAAAATCATCTCAACATTAGATTCTATGAAACTTTTCAAAATGCAAGTTTCGGTCAAAAAATCATGATATATTATACACTAGTTTGTACTAATTTTGATCAAAAAATAAATTAAATCGAGGATTGTTAGAAATGCTACCAAACTTTTCATATCCATTATATTGTTACGAGGGAAGGTTATGTGGGAAGTCCTTGCAATAAATCATCTCAAAATTAGATTCTATGATTTTTTTCGAAATGCAAGTTTCTGTCAAAAATCATAGTTTATTATACACTAGGTTGTACTAGTTTAGGTCAAAAAATTAAATTAAGTTGAGGACTTATAAAATGATATGGAACTTTTCAGATCCTTTATATATTTTAAGAGAGAAGGTTATGATTGAACTCCATGTAAAAAATAATCTGAAATTTGGTTTTCATGAAACGTTTCGAAATGCAGGTTTCATTAAAAAATCATAATATATTATACACCAGTTTGTACTAGTTTCGGTCAAAAAATAAAAATAAAACGAGGACTATTCGAAATGCTATCAAAATTTGCATATCCTTTCTATATGTTACGAGGGAAGGTTGTGATGGAAGTCCATGCAAAAAATCATCTCAACATTAGATTCTATGAAACTTTTCAAAATACAAGTTTCGGTCAAAAAATCATGATATATTATACACTAGTTTGTACTAATTTTGATTAAAAAATAAAATAAATCGAGGATTGTTAGAAATGCTACCAAACTTTTCATATCCATTATATTGTTACGAGGAAAGGTTATGTGGGAAGTCCTTGCATTAAATCATCTCAAAATTAGATTCTATGATTTTTTTCGAAATGCAAGTTTCTGTCAAAAATCATAGTTTATTATACACTAGGTTGTACTAGTTTAGGTCAAAAAATTAAATTAAGTTGAGGACTTATAAAATGATATGGAACTTTTCAGATCCTTTATATATGTTAAGAGAGAAGGTTATGATTTAACTCCATGTAAAAAATAATCTGAAATTTGGTTTTCATGAAACGTTTCGAAATGCAGGTTTCAGTAAAAAATCATAATATATTATACACCAGTTTGTACTAGTTTCGGTCAAAAAATTAAAATAAATCGAGGACAGTTCGAAATGCTATCAAAATTTGCATATCCTTTATATATGTTACGAGGGAAGGTTGTGATGGAAGTCCATGCTAAAAATCATCTCAACATTAGATTCTATGAAACTTTTCAAAATGCAAGTTTCGGTCAAAAAATCATGATATATTATACACTAGTTTGTACTAATTTTGATCAAAAAATAAATTAAATCGAGGATTGTTAGAAATGCTACCAAACTTTTCATATCCATTATATTGTTACGAGGGAAGGTTATGTGGGAAGTCCTTGCAATAAATCATCTCAAAATTAGATTCTATGATTTTTTTCGAAATGCAAGTTTCTGTCAAAAATCATAGTTTATTATACACTAGGTTGTACTAGTTTAGGTCAAAAAATTAAATTAAGTTGAGGACTTATAAAATGATATGGAACTTTTCAGATCCTTTATATATTTTAAGAGAGAAGGTTATGATTGAACTCCATGTAAAAAATAATCTGAAATTTGGTTTTCATGAAACGTTTCGAAATGCAGGTTTCATTAAAAAATCATAATATATTATACACCAGTTTGTACTAGTTTCGGTCAAAAAATAAAAATAAATCGAGGACTATTCGAAATGCTATCAAAATTTGCATATCCTTTCTATATGTTACGAGGGAAGGTTGTGATGGAAGTCCATGCAAAAAATCATCTCAACATTAGATTCTATGAAACTTTTCAAAATACAAGTTTCGGTCAAAAAATCATGATATATTATACACTAGTTTGTACTAATTTTGATTAAAAAATAAAATAAATCGAGGATTGTTAGAAATGCTACCAAACTTTTTCATATCCATTATATTGTTACGAGGGAAGGTTATGTGGGAAGTCCTTGCATTAAATCATCTCAAAATTAGATTCTATGATTTTTTTCGAAATGCAAGTTTCTGTCAAAAATCATAGTTTATTATACACTAGGTTGTACTAGTTTAGGTCAAAAAATTAAATTAAGTTGAGGACTTATAAAATGATATGGAACTTTTCAGATCCTTTATATATGTTAAGAGAGAAGGTTATGATTTAACTCCATGTAAAAAATAATCTGAAATTTGGTTTTCATGAAACGTTTCGAAATGCAGGTTTCAGTAAAAAATCATAATATATTATACACCAGTTTGTACTAGTTTCGGTCAAAAAATTAAAATAAATCGAGGACTGTTCGAAATGCTATCAAAATTTGCATATCCTTTATATATGTTACGAGGGAAGGTTGTGATGGAAGTCCATGCAAAAAATCATCTCAACATTAGATTCTATGAAACTTTTCAAAATGCAAGTTTCATTCAAAAAATCATGATATATTATACACTAGTTTGTACTAATTTTGGTCAAAAAATAAAATAAATCGAGGATTGTTAGAAATGCGACCAAACTTTTCATATCCATTATATTGTTAGGAGGGAAGGTTATGTGGGAAGTCCTTGCAATAAATCATCTCAAAATTAGATTCTATGATTTTTTTCGAAATGCAAGTTTCTGTCAAAAATTATAGTTTATTATACACTAGGTTGTACTAGTTTAGGTCAAAAATTTAAATTAAGTTGAGGACTTATAAAATGATATGGAACTTTTCAGATCCTTTATATATGTTAAGAGAGAAGGTTATGATTGAACTCCATGTAAAAAATAATCTGAAATTTGGTTTTCATGAAACGTTTCGAAATGCAGGTTTCAGTAAAAAATCATAATATATTATACACCAGTTTGTACTAGTTTCGGTCAAAAAATAAAAATAAATCGAGGACTATTCGAAATGCTATCAAAATTTGCATATCCTTTCTATATGTTACGAGGGAAGGTTGTGATGGAAGTCCATGCAAAAAATCATCTCAACATTAGATTCTATGAAACTTTTCAAAATGCAAGTTTCGGTCAAAAAATCATGATATATTATACACTAGTTTGTACTAATTTTGATCAAAAAATAAAATAAATCGAGGATTGTTAGAAATGCTACCAAACTTTTCCTATCCATTATATTGTTACGAGGGAAGGTTATGTGGGAAGTCCTCGCATTAAATCATCTCAAAATTAGATTCTATGATTTTTTTCGAAATGCAAGTTTCTGTCAAAAATCATAGTTTATTATACACTAGGTTGTACTAGTTTAGGTCAAAAAATTAAATTAAGTTGAGGACTTATAAAATGATATGGAACTTTTCAGATCCTTTATATATGTTAAGAGAGAAGGTTATGATTTAACTCCATGTAAAAATTAATCTGATATTTGGTTTTCATGAAACGTTTCGAAATGCAGGTTTCAGTAAAAAATCATAATATATTATACACCAGTTTGTACTAGTTTCGGTCAAAAAATTAAAATAAATCGAGGACAGTTCGAAATGCTATCAAAATTTGCATATCCTTTATATATGTTACGAGGGAAGGTTGTGATGGAAGTCCATGCTAAAAATCATCTCAACATTAGATTCTATGAAACTTTTCAAAATGCAAGTTTCGGTCAAAAAATCATGATATATTATACACTAGTTTGTACTAATTTTGATCAAAAAATAAATTAAATCGAGGATTGTTAGAAATGCTACCAAACTTTTCATATCCATTATATTGTTACGAGGGAAGTTTATGTGGGAAGTCCTTGCAATAAATCATCTCAAAATTAGATTCTATGATTTTTTTCGAAATGCAAGTTTCTGTCAAAAATCATAGTTTATTATACACTAGGTTGTACTAGTTTAGGTCAAAAAATTAAATTAAGTTGAGGACTTATAAAATGATATGGAACTTTTCAGATCCTTTATATATTTTAAGAGAGAAGGTTATGATTGAACTCCATGTAAAAAATAATCTGAAATTTGGTTTTCATGAAACGTTTCGAAATGCAGGTTTCATTAAAAAATCATAATATATTATACACCAGTTTGTACTAGTTTCGGTCAAAAAATAAAAATAAATCGAGGACTATTCGAAATGCTATCAAAATTTGCATATCCTTTCTATATGTTACGAGGGAAGGTTGTGATGGAAGTCCATGCAAAAAATCATCTCAACATTAGATTCTATGAAACTTTTCAAAATACAAGTTTCGGTCAAAAAATCATGATATATTATACACTAGTTTGTACTAATTTTGATTAAAAAATAAAATAAATCGAGGATTGTTAGAAATGCTACCAAACTTTTCATATCCATTATATTGTTACGAGGGAAGGTTATGTGGGAAGTCCTTGCATTAAATCATCTCAAAATTGGATTCTAAGATTTTTTTCGAAATGCAAGTTTCTGTCAAAAATCATAGTTTATTATACACTAGGTTGTACTAGTTTAGGTCAAAAAATAAAATTAAGTTGAGGAGTTATAAAATGATATGGAACTTTTCAGATCCTTTATATATGTTAAGAGAGAAGGTTATGATTTAACTCCATGTAAAAAATAATCTGAAATTTGGTTTTCATGAAACGTTTCGAAATGCAGGTTTCAGTAAAAAAATCATAATATATTATACACCAGTTTGTACTAGTTTCGGTCAAAAAATTAAAATAAATCGAGGACTGTTCGAAATGCTATCAAAATTTGCATATCCTTTATATATGTTACGAGGGAAGGTTGTGATGGAAGTCCATGCAAAAAATCATCTCAACATTAGATTCTATGAAACTTTTCAAAATGCAAGTTTCATTCAAAAAATCATGATATATTATACACTAGTTTGTACTAATTTTGGTCAAAAAATAAAATAAATCGAGGATTGTTAGAAATGCTACCAAACTTTTCATATCCATTATATTGTTAGGAGGGAAGGTTATGTGGGAAGTCCTTGCAATAAATCATCTCAAAATTAGATTCTATGATTTTTTTCGAAATGCAAGTTTCTGTCAAAAATTATAGTTTATTATACACTAGGTTGTACTAGTTTAGGTCAAAAATTTAAATTAAGTTGAGGACTTATAAAATGATATGGAACTTTTCAGATCCTTTATATATGTTCAGAGAGAAGGTTATTATTGAACTCCATGTAAAAAATAATCTGAAATTTGGTTTTCATGAAACGTTTCGAAATGCAGGTTTCATTAAAAAATCATAATATATTATACACCAGTTTGTACTAGTTTCGGTCAAAAAATAAAAATAAATCGAGGACTGTTCGAAATGCTATCAAAATTTGCATATCCTTTCTATATGTTACGAGGGAAGGTTGTGATGGAAGTCCATGCAAAAAATCATCTCAACATTAGATTCTATGAAACTTTTCAAAATGCAAGTTTCGGTCAAAAAATCATGATATATAATACACTAGTTTGTACTAATTTTGATCAAAAAATAAAATAAATCGAGGATTGTTAGAAATGCTACCAAACTTTTCCTATCCATTATATTGTTACGAGGGAAGGTTATGTGGGAAGTCCTCGCATTAAATCATCTCAAAATTAGATTCTATGATTTTTTTCGAAATGCAAGTTTCTGTCAAAAATCATAGTTTATTATACACTAGGTTGTACTAGTTTAGGTCAAAAAATTAAATTAAGTTGAGGACTTATAAAATGATATGGAACTTTTCACATCCTTTATATATGTTAAGAGAGAAGGTTATGATTTAACTCCATGTAAAAAATAATCTGAAATTTGGTTTTCATGAAACTTTTCGAAATGCAAGTTTCAGTAAAAAATCATAATATATTATACACCAGTTTGTACTAGTTTCGGTCAAAAAATTAAAATAAATCGAGGACTGTTCGAAATGCTATCAAAATTTGCATATACTTTCTATATGTTACGAGGGAAGGTTGTGATAAAAGTCTATGCAAAAAATCATCTCAACATTAGATTCTATGAAACTTTTCAAAATGCAAGTTTCGGTCAAAAAATCATGATATATTATACACTAGTTTGTACTAATTTTGATCAAAAAATAAAATAAATCGAGGATTGTTAGAAATGCTACGAAACTTTTCATATCCATTATATTGTTACGAGGGAAGGTTATGTGGGAAGTCCTTGCAATAAATCATCTCAAAATTAGATTCTATGATTTTTTTCGAAATGCAAGTTTCTGTCAAAAATCATAGTTTATTATACACTAGGTTGTACTAGTTTAGGTCGAAAAATTAAATTAAGTTGAGGACTTATAAAATGATATGGAACTTTTCACATCCTTTATATATGTTAAGAGAGAAGGTTATGATTTAACTCCATGTAAAAAATAATCTGAAATTTGCTTTTCATGAAACGTTTCGAAATGCAGGTTTCAGTAAAAAATCATAATATATTATACACCAGTTCGTACTAGTTTCGGTAAAAAAATTAAAATAAATCGAGGACTGTTCTAAATGCTATCAAAATTTGCATATACTTTCTATATGTTACGAGGGAAGGTTGTGATAAAAGTCCATGCAAAAAATCATCTCAACATTAGATTCTATGAAACTTTTCAAAATACAAGTTTCGGTCAAAAAATCATGATATATTATACACTAGTTTGTACTAATTTTGATCAAAAAATAAAATAAATCGAGGATTGTTAGAAATGCTACCAAACATTTCATATCCATTATATTGTTACGAGGGAAGGTTATGTGGGAAGTCCTTGCAATAAATCATCTCAAAATTAGATTCTATGATTTTTTTCGAAATGCAAGTTTCTGTCAAAAATCATAGTTTATTATACACTAGGTTGTACTAGTTTAGGTCAAAAAATTAAATTAAGTTGAGGACTTATAAAATGTTATGGAACTTTTCACATCCTTTATATATGTTAAGAGAGAAGGTTATGATTGAACTCCATGTAAAAAATAATCTGAAATTTGGTTTTCATGAAACTTTTCGAAATGCAAGTTTCAGTAAAAAATAATAATATATTATACACCAGTTTGTACTAGTTTCGGTCAAAAAATAAAAATAAATCGAGGACTGTTCGAAATGCTATCAAAATTTGCATATCCTTTATATATGTTACGAGGGAAGGTTGTGATGGAAGTCCATGCAAAAAATCATCTCAACATTAGATTCTATGAAACTTTTCAAAATGCAAGTTTCGGTCAAAAAATCATGATATATTATACACTAGTTTGTACTAATTTTGATCAAAAAATAAAATAAATCGAGGATTGTTAGAAATGCTACCAAACTTTTCATATCCATTATATTGTTACGAGGGAAGGTTATGTGGGAAGTCCTTGCATTAAATCATCTCAAAATTAGATTCTATGATTTTTTTCGAAATGCAAGTTTCTGTCAAAAATCATAGTTTATTATACACTAGGTTGTACTAGTTTAGGTCAAAAAATAAAATTAAGTTGAGGACTTATAAAATGATATGGAACTTTTCAGATCCTTTATATATGTTAAGAGAGAAGGTTATGATTTAACTCCATGTAAAAAATAATCTGAAATTTGGTTTTCATGAAACGTTTCGAAATGCAGGTTTCAGTAAAAAATCATAATATATTATACACCAGTTCGTACTAGTTTCGGTCAAAAAATTAAAATAAATCGAGGACTGTTCGAAATGCTATCAAAATTTGCATATCCTTTATATATGTTACGAGGGAAGGTTGTGACGGAAGTCCATGCAAAAAATCATCTCAACATTAGATTCTATGAAACTTTTCAAAATGCAAGTTTCATTCAAAAAATCATGATATATTATACACTAGTTTGTACTAATTTTGGTCAAAAAGTAAAATAAATCGAGGATTGTTAGAAATGCTACCAAACTTTTCATATCCATTATATTGTTAGGAGGGAAGGTTATGTGGGAAGTCCTTGCAATAAATCATCTCAAAATTAGATTCTATGATTTTTTTCGAAATGCAAGTTTCTGTCAAAAATTATAGTTTATTATACACTAGGTTGTACTAGTTTAGGTCAAAAATTTAAATTAAGTTGAGGACTTATAAAATGATATGGAACTTTTCAGATCCTTTATATATGTTAAGAGAGAAGGTTATGATTGAACTCCATGTAAAAAATAATCTGAAATTTGGTTTTCATGAAACGTTTCGAAATGCAGGTTTCATTAAAAAATCATAATATATTATACACCAGTTTGTACTAGTTTCGGTCAAAAAATAAAAATAAATCGAGGACTGTTCGAAATGCTATCAAAATTTGCATATCCTTTCTATATGTTACGAGGGAAGGTTGTGATGGAAGTCCATGCAAAAAATCATCTCAACATTAGATTCTATGAAACTTTTCAAAATGCAAGTTTCGGTCAAAAAATCATGATATATTATACACTAGTTTGTACTAATTTTGATCAAAAAATAAAATAAATCGAGGATTGTTAGAAATGCTACCAAACTTTTCCTATCCATTATATTGTTACGAGGGAAGGTTATGTGGGAAGTCCTCGCATTAAATCATCTCAAAATTAGATTCTATGATTTTTTTCGAAATGCAAGTTTCTGTCAAAAATCATAGTTTATTATACACTAGGTTGTACTAGTTTAGGTCAAAAAATTAAATTAAGTTGAGGACTTATAAAATGATATGGAACTTTTCACATCCTTTATATATGTTAAGAGAGAAGGTTATGATTTAACTCCATGTAAAAAATAATCTGAAATTTGGTTTTCATGAAACTTTTCGAAATGCAGGTTTCAGTAAAAAATCATAATATATTATACACCAGTTTGTACTAGTTTCGGTCAAAAAATTAAAATAAATCGAGGACTGTTCGAAATGCTATCAAAATTTGCATATACTTTCTATATGTTACGAGGGAAGGTTGTGATAAAAGTCTATGCAAAAAATCATCTCAACATTAGATTCTATGAAACTTTTCAAAATGCAAGTTTCGGTCAAAAAATCATGATATATTATACACTAGTTTGTACTAATTTTGATCAAAAAATAAAATAAATCGAGGATTGTTAGAAATGCTACGAAACTTTTCATATCCATTATATTGTTACGAGGGAAGGTTATGTGGGAAGTCCTTGCAATAAATCATCTCAAAATTAGATTCTATGATTTTTTTCGAAATGCAAGTTTCTGTCAAAAATCATAGTTTATTATACACTAGGTTGTACTAGTTTAGGTCGAAAAATTAAATTAAGTTGAGGACTTATAAAATGATATGGAACTTTTCACATCCTTTATATATGTTAAGAGAGAAGGTTATGATTTAACTCCATGTAAAAAATAATCTGAAATTTGCTTTTCATGAAACGTTTCGAAATGCAGGTTTCAGTAAAAAATCATAATATATTATACACCAGTTCGTACTAGTTTCGGTAAAAAAATTAAAATAAATCGAGGACTGTTCTAAATGCTATCAAAATTTGCATATACTTTCTATATGTTACGAGGGAAGGTTGTGATAAAAGTCTATGCAAAAAATCATCTCAACATTAGATTCTATGAAACTTTTCAAAATGCAAGTTTCGGTCAAAAAATCATGATATATTATACACTAGTTTGTACTAATTTTGATCAAAAAATAAAATAAATCGAGGATTGTTAGAAATGCTACGAAACTTTTCATATCCATTATATTGTTACGAGGGAAGGTTATGTGGGAAGTCCTTGCAATAAATCATCTCAAAATTAGATTCTATGATTTTTTTCGAAATGCAAGTTTCTGTCAAAAATCATAGTTTATTATACACTAGGTTGTACTAGTTTAGGTCAAAAAATTAAATTAAGTTGAGGACTTATAAAATGTTATGGAACTTTTCACATCCTTTATATATGTTAAGAGAGAAGGTTATGATTGAACTCCATGTAAAAAATAATCTGAAATTTGGTTTTCATGAAACTTTTCGAAATGCAAGTTTCAGTAAAAAATAATAATATATTATACACCAGTTTGTACTAGTTTCGGTCAAAAAATAAAAATAAATCGAGGACTGTTCGAAATGCTATCAAAATTTGCATATCCTTTATATATGTTACGAGGGAAGGTTGTGATGGAAGTCCATGCAAAAAATCATCTCAACATTAGATTCTATGAAACTTTTCAAAATGCAAGTTTCGGTCAAAAAATCATGATATATTATACACTAGTTTGTACTAATTTTGATCAAAAAATAAAATAAATCGAGGATTGTTAGAAATGCTACGAAACTTTTCATATCCATTATATTGTTACGAGGGAAGGTTATGTGGGAAGTCCTTGCAATAAATCATCTCAAAATTAGATTCTACGATTTTTTTCGAAATGCAAGTTTCTGTCAAAAATCATAGTTTATTATACACTAGGTTGTACTAGTTTAGGTCAAAAAATTAAATTAAGTTGAGGACTTATAAAATGATATGGAACTTTTCACATCCTTTGTATATGTTAAGAGAGAAGGTTATGATTGAACTCCATGTAAAAAATAATCTGAAATTTGGTTTTCATGAAACTTTTCGAAATGCAAGTTTCAGTAAAAAATCATAATATATTATACACCAGTTCGTACTAGTTTCGGTCAAAAAATAAAAATAAATCGAGGACTGTTCGAAATGCTATCAAAATTTGCATATACTTTCTATATGTTACGAGGGAAGGTTGTGATAAAAGTCTATGCAAAAAATCATCTCAACATTAGATTCTATGAAACTTTTCAAAATGCAAGTTTCGGTCAAAAAATCATGATATATTATACACTAGTTTGTACTAATTTTGATCAAAAAATAAAATAAATCGAGGATTGTTAGAAATGCTACGAAACTTTTCATATCCATTATATTGTTACGAGGGAAGGTTATGTGGGAAGTCCTTGCAATAAATCATCTCAAAATTAGATTCTATGATTTTTTTTGAAATGCAAGTTTCTGTCAAAAATCATAGTTTATTATACACTAGGTTGTACTAGTTTAGGTCAAAAAATTAAATTAAGTTGAGGACTTATAAAATGTTATGGAACTTTTCACATCCTTTATATATGTTAAGAGAGAAGGTTATGATTGAACTCCATGTAAAAAATAATCTGAAATTTGGTTTTCATGAAACTTTTCGAAATGCAAGTTTCAGTAAAAAATAATAATATATTATACACCAGTTTGTACTAGTTTCGGTCAAAAAATTAAAATAAATCGAGGACTGTTCGAAATGCTATCAAAATTTGCATATCCTTTATATATGTTACGAGGGAAGGTTGTGATGGAAGTCCATGCAAAAAATCATCTCAACATTAGATTCTATGAAACTTTTCAAAATGCAAGTTTCGGTCAAAAAATCATGATATATTATACACTAGTTTGTACTAATTTTGATCAAAAAATAAAATAAATCGAGGATTGTTAGAAATGCTACGAAACTTTTCATATCCATTATATTGTTACGAGGGAAGGTTATGTGGGAAGTCCTTGCAATAAATCATCTCAAAATTAGATTCTACGATTTTTTTCGAAATGCAAGTTTCTGTCAAAAATCATAGTTTATTATACACTAGGTTGTACTAGTTTAGGTCAAAAAATTAAATTAAGTTGAGGACTTATAAAATGATATGGAACTTTTCACATCCTTTGTATATGTTAAGAGAGAAGGTTATGATTGAACTCCATGTAAAAAATAATCTGAAATTTGGTTTTCATGAAACTTTTCGAAATGCAAGTTTCAGTAAAAAATCATAATATATTATACACCAGTTCGTACTAGTTTCGGTCAAAAAATAAAAATAAATCGAGGACTGTTCGAAATGCTATCAAAATTTGCATATACTTTCTATATGTTACGAGGGAAGGTTGTGATAAAAGTCTATGCAAAAAATCATCTCAACATTAGATTCTATGAAACTTTTCAAAATGCAAGTTTCGGTCAAAAAATCATGATATATTATACACTAGTTTGTACTAATTTTGATCAAAAAATAAAATAAATCGAGGATTGTTAGAAATGCTACGAAACTTTTCATATCCATTATATTGTTACGAGGGAAGGTTATGTGGGAAGTCCTTGCAATAAATCATCTCAAAATTAGATTCTATGATTTTTTTTGAAATGCAAGTTTCTGTCAAAAATCATAGTTTATTATACACTAGGTTGTACTAGTTTAGGTCAAAAAATTAAATTAAGTTGAGGACTTATAAAATGTTATGGAACTTTTCACATCCTTTATATATGTTAAGAGAGAAGGTTATGATTGAACTCCATGTAAAAAATAATCTGAAATTTGGTTTTCATGAAACTTTTCGAAATGCAAGTTTCAGTAAAAAATAATAATATATTATACACCAGTTTGTACTAGTTTCGGTCAAAAAATTAAAATAAATCGAGGACTGTTCGAAATGCTATCAAAATTTGCATATCCTTTATATATGTTACGAGGGAAGGTTGTGATGGAAGTCCATGCAAAAAATCATCTCAACATTAGATTCTATGAAACTTTTCAAAATGCAAGTTTCGGTCAAAAAATCATGATATATTATACACTAGTTTGTACTAATTTTGATCAAAAAATAAAATAAATCGAGGATTGTTAGAAATGCTACGAAACTTTTCATATCCATTATATTGTTACGAGGGAAGGTTATGTGGGAAGTCCTTGCAATAAATCATCTCAAAATTAGATTCTACGATTTTTTTCGAAATGCAAGTTTCTGTCAAAAATCATAGTTTATTATACACTAGGTTGTACTAGTTTAGGTCAAAAAATTAAATTAAGTTGAGGACTTATAAAATGATATGGAACTTTTCACATCCTTTGTATATGTTAAGAGAGAAGGTTATGATTGAACTCCATGTAAAAAATAATCTGAAATTTGGTTTTCATGAAACTTTTCGAAATGCAAGTTTCAGTAAAAAATCATAATATATTATACACCAGTTCGTACTAGTTTCGGTCAAAAAATAAAAATAAATCGAGGACTGTTCGAAATGCTATCAAAATTTGCATATACTTTCTATATGTTACGAGGGAAGGTTGTGATAAAAGTCTATGCAAAAAATCATCTCAACATTAGATTCTATGAAACTTTTCAAAATGCAAGTTTCGGTCAAAAAATCATGATATATTATACACTAGTTTGTACTAATTTTGATCAAAAAATAAAATAAATCGAGGATTGTTAGAAATGCTACGAAACTTTTCATATCCATTATATTGTTACGAGGGAAGGTTATGTGGGAAGTCCTTGCAATAAATCATCTCAAAATTAGATTCTATGATTTTTTTCGAAATGCAAGTTTCTGTCAAAAATCATAGTTTATTATACACTAGGTTGTACTAGTTTAGGTCAAAAAATTAAATTAAGTTGAGGACTTATAAAATGTTATGGAACTTTTCACATCCTTTATATATGTTAAGAGAGAAGGTTATGATTGAACTCCATGTAAAAAATAATCTGAATTTTGGTTTTCATGAAACTTTTCGAAATGCAAGTTTCAGTAAAAAATAATAATATATTATACACCAGTTTGTACTAGTTTCGGTCAAAAAATTAAAATAAATCGAGGACTGTTCTAAATGCTATCAAAATTTGCATATCCTTTATATATGTTACGAGGGAAGGTTGTGATGGAAGTCCATGCAAAAAATCATCTCAACATTAGATTCTATGAAACTTTTCAAAATGCAAGTTTCGGTCAAAAAATCATGATATATTATACACTAGTTTGTACTAATTTTGATCAAAAAATAAAATAAATCGAGGATTTTTAGAAATGCTACGAAACTTTTCATATCCATTATATTGTTACGAGGGAAGGTTATGTGGGAAGTCCTTGCAATAAATCATCTCAAAATTAGATTCTATGATTTTTTTCGAAATGCAAGTTTCTGTCAAAAATCATAGTTTATTATACACTAGGTTGTACTAGTTTAGGTCAAAAAATTAAATTAAGTTGAGGACTTATAAAATGATATGGAACTTTTCACATCCTTTGTATATGTTAAGAGAGAAGGTTATGATTGAACTCCATGTAAAAAATAATCTGAAATTTGGTTTTCATGAAACTTTTCGAAATGCAAGTTTCAGTAAAAAATAATAATATATTATACACCAGTTTGTACTAGTTTCGGTCAAAAAATTAAAATAAATCGAGGACTGTTCGAAATGCTATCAAAATTTGCATATCCTTTATATATGTTACGAGGGAAGGTTGTGATGGAAGTCCATGCAAAAAATCATCTCAACATTAGATTCTATGAAACTTTTCAAAATGCAAGTTTCGGTCAAAAAATCATGATATATTATACACTAGTTTGTACTAATTTTGATCAAAAAATAAAATAAATCGAGGATTGTTAGAAATGCTACGAAACTTTTCATATCCATTATATTGTTACGAGGGAAGGTTATGTGGGAAGTCCTTGCAATAAATCATCTCAAAATTAGATTCTACGATTTTTTTCGAAATGCAAGTTTCTGTCAAAAATCATAGTTTATTATACACTAGGTTGTACTAGTTTAGGTCAAAAAATTAAATTAAGTTGAGGACTTATAAAATGATATGGAACTTTTCACATCCTTTGTATATGTTAAGAGAGAAGGTTATGATTGAACTCCATGTAAAAAATAATCTGAAATTTGGTTTTCATGAAACTTTTCGAAATGCAAGTTTCAGTAAAAAATCATAATATATTATACACCAGTTCGTACTAGTTTCGGTCAAAAAATAAAAATAAATCGAGGACTGTTCGAAATGCTATCAAAATTTGCATATACTTTCTATATGTTACGAGGGAAGGTTGTGATAAAAGTCTATGCAAAAAATCATCTCAACATTAGATTCTATGAAACTTTTCAAAATGCAAGTTTCGGTCAAAAAATCATGATATATTATACACTAGTTTGTACTAATTTTGATCAAAAAATAAAATAAATCGAGGATTGTTAGAAATGCTACGAAACTTTTCATATCCATTATATTGTTACGAGGGAAGGTTATGTGGGAAGTCCTTGCAATAAATCATCTCAAAATTAGATTCTATGATTTTTTTCGAAATGCAAGTTTCTGTCAAAAATCATAGTTTATTATACACTAGGTTGTACTAGTTTAGGTCAAAAAATTAAATTAAGTTGAGGACTTATAAAATGTTATGGAACTTTTCACATCCTTTATATATGTTAAGAGAGAAGGTTATGATTGAACTCCATGTAAAAAATAATCTGAAATTTGGTTTTCATGAAACTTTTCGAAATGCAAGTTTCAGTAAAAAATAATAATATATTATACACCAGTTTGTACTAGTTTCGGTCAAAAAATTAAAATAAATCGAGGACTGTTCGAAATGCTATCAAAATTTGCATATCCTTTATATATGTTACGAGGGAAGGTTGTGATGGAAGTCCATGCAAAAAATCATCTCAACATTAGATTCTATGAAACTTTTCAAAATGCAAGTTTCGGTCAAAAAATCATGATATATCATACACTAGTTTGTAATAATTTTGATCAAAAAATAAAATAAATCGAGGATTGTTAGAAATGCTACAAAACTTTTCATATCCATTATATTGTTACGAGGGAAGGTTATGTGGGAAGTCCTTGCAATAAATCATCTCAAAATTAGATTCTATGATTTTTTTTCGAAATGCAAGTATCTGTCAAAAATCATAGTTTATTATACACTAGGTTGTACTAGTTTAGGTCAAAAAATTAAATTAAGTTGAGGACTTATAAAATGATATGGAACTTTTCACATCCTTTATATATGTTAAGAGAGAAGGTTATGATTTAACTCCATGTAAAAAATAATCTGAAATTTTGTTTTCATGAAACTTTTCGAAATGCAAGTTTCAGTAAAAAATCATAATATATTATACACCAGTTTGTACTAGTTTCGGTCAAAAAATTAAAATAAATCGAGGACTGTTCGAAATGCTATCAAAATTTGCATATACTTTCTATATGTTACGAGGGTAGGTTGTGATAAAAGTCTATGCAAAAAATCATCTCAACATTAGATTCTTTGAAACTTTTCAAAATGCAAGTTTCGGTCAAAAAATCATGATATATTATACACTAGTTTGTACTAATTTTGATCAAAAAATAAAATAAATCGAGGATTGTTAGAAATGCTACGAAACTTTTCATATCCATTATATTGTTACGAGGGAAGGTTATGTGGGAAGTCCTTGCAATAAATCATCTCAAAATTAGATTCTATGATTTTTTTCGAAATGCAAGTTTCTGTCAAAAATCATAGTTTATTATACACTAGGTTGTACTAGTTTAGGTCAAAAAAATAAATTAAGTTGAGGACTTATAAAATGTTATGGAACTTTTCACATCCTTTATATATGTTAAGAGAGAAGGTTATGATTGAACTCCATGTAAAAAATAATCTGAAATTTGGTTTTCATGAAACTTTTCGAAATGCAAGTTTCAGTAAAAAATAATAATATATTATACACCAGTTTGTACTAGTTTCGGTCAAAAAATTAAAATAAATCGAGGACTGTTCGAAATGCTATCAAAATTTGCATATCCTTTATATATGTTACGAGGGAAGGTTGTGATGGAAGTCCATGCAAAAAATCATCTCAACATTAGATTCTATGAAACTTTTCAAAATGCAAGTTTCGGTCAAAAAATCATGATATATTATACACTAGTTTGTAATAATTTTGATCAAAAAATAAAATAAATCGAGGATTGTTAGAAATGCTACAAAACTTTTCATATCCATTATATTGTTACGAGGGAAGGTTATGTGGGAAGTCCTTGCAATAAATCATCTCAAAATTAGATTCTATGATTTTTTTTCGAAATGCAAGTATCTGTCAAAAATCATAGTTTATTATACACTAGGTTGTACTAGTTTAGGTCAAAAAATTAAATTAAGTTGAGGACTTATAAAATGATATGGAACTTTTCACATCCTTTATATATGTTAAGAGAGAAGGTTATGATTTAACTCCATGTAAAAAATAATCTGAAATTTTGTTTTCATGAAACTTTTCGAAATGCAAGTTTCAGTAAAAAATCATAATATATTATACACCAGTTTGTACTAGTTTCGGTCAAAAAATTAAAATAAATCGAGGACTGTTCGAAATGCTATCAAAATTTGCATATACTTTCTATATGTTACGAGGGTAGGTTGTGATAAAAGTCTATGCAAAAAATCATCTCAACATTAGATTCTTTGAAACTTTTCAAAATGCAAGTTTCGGTCAAAAAATCATGATATATTATACACTAGTTTGTACTAATTTTGATCAAAAAATAAAATAAATCGAGGATTGTTAGAAATGCTACGAAACTTTTCATATCCATTATATTGTTACGAGGGAAGGTTATGTGGGAAGTCCTTGCAATAAATCATCTCAAAATTAGATTCTATGATTTTTTTCGAAATGCAAGTTTCTGTCAAAAATCATAGTTTATTATACACTAGGTTGTAATAGTTTAGGTCAAAAAATTAAATTAAGTTGAGGACTTATAAAATGATATGGAACTTTTCACATCCTTTATATATGTTAAGAGAGAAGGTTATGATTGAACTCCATGTAAAAAAAAATCTGAAATTTGGTTTTCATGAAACTTTTAAAAATGCAAGTTTCAGTAAAAAAATCATAATATATTATACACCAGTTTGTACTAGTTTCGGTCAAAAAATTAAAATAAATCGAGGACTGTTCGAAATGCTATCAAAATTTGCATATCCTTTATATATGTTACGAGGGAAGGTTGTGATGGAAGTCCATGCAAAAAATCAACTCAACATTAGATTCTATGAAACTTTTCAAAATGCAAGTTTCGGTCAAAAAATCATGATATATTATACACTAGTTTGTACTAATTTTGATCAAAAAATAAAATAAATCGAGGATTGTTAGAAATGCTACGAAACTTTTCATATCCATTATATTGTTACGAGGGAAGGTTATGTGGGAAGTCCTTGCAATAAATCATCTCAAAATTAGATTCTATGATTTTTTTCGAAATGCAAGTATCTGTCAAAAATCATAGTTTATTATACACTAGGTTGTACTAGTTTAGGTCAAAAAATTAAATTAAGTTGAGGACTTATAAAATGATATGGAACTTTTCACATCCTTTATATATGTTAAGAGAGAAGGTTATGATTTAACTCCATGTAAAAAATAATCTGAAATTTGGTTTTCATGAAACTTTTCGAAATGCAAGTTTCAGTAAAAAATCATAATATATTATACACCAGTTTGTACTAGTTTCGGTCAAAAAATTAAAATAAATCGAGGACTGTTCGAAATGCTATCAAAATTTGCATATACTTTCTATATGTTACGAGGGTAGGTTGTGATAAAAGTCTATGCAAAAAATCATCTCAACATTAGATTCTTTGAAACTTTTCAAAATGCAAGTTTCGGTCAAAAAATCATGATATATTATACACTAGTTTGTACTAATTTTGATCAAAAAATAAAATAAATCGAGGATTGTTAGAAATGCTACGAAACTTTTCATATCCATTATATTGTTACGAGGGAAGGTTATGTGGGAAGTCCTTGCAATAAATCATCTCAAAATTAGATTCTATGATTTTTTTCGAAATGCAAGTTTTTGTCAAAAATCATAGTTTATTATACACTAGGTTGTAATAGTTTAGGTCAAAAAATTAAATTAAGTTGAGGACTTATAAAATGATATGGAACTTTTCACATCCTTTATATATGTTAAGAGAGAAGGTTATGATTGAACTCCATGTAAAAAAAAATCTGAAATTTGGTTTTCATGAAACTTTTAAAAATGCAAGTTTCAGTAAAAAAATCATAATATATTATACACCAGTTTGTACTAGTTTCGGTCAAAAAATAAAAATAAATCGAGGACTGTTCGAAATGCTATCAAAATTTGCATATCCTTTATATATGTTACTAGGGAAGGTTGTGATGGAAGTCCATGCAAAAAATCATCTCAACATTAGATTCTATGAAACTTTTCAAAATGCAAGTTTCGGTCAAAAAATCATGATATATTATACACTAGTTTGTACTAATTTTGATCAAAAAATAAAATAAATCGAGGATTGTTAGAAATGCTACGAAACTTTTCATATCCATTATATTGTTACGAGGGAAGGTTATGTGGGAAGTCCTTGCAATAAATCATCTCAAAATTAGATTCTATGATTTTTTTCGAAATGCAAGTATCTGTCAAAAATCATAGTTTATTATACACTAGGTTGTACTAGTTTAGGTCATAAAATTAAATTAAGTTGAGGACTTATAAAATGATATGGAACTTTTCAAATCCTTTATATATGTTAAGAGAGATGGTTATGATTTAACTCCATGTAAAAAATAATCTGAAATTTGGTTTTCATGAAACGTTTCGAAATGCAGGTTTCAGTAAAAAATCATAATATATTATACACCAGTTTGTACTAGTTTCGGTCAAAAAATAAAAATAAATCGAGGACTATTCGAAATGCTATCAAAATTTGCATATCCTTTCTATATGTTACGAGGGAAGGTTGTGATAGAAGTCCATGCAAAAAATCATCTCAACATTAGATTCTATGAAACTTTTCAAAATGCAAGTTTCGGTCAAAAAATCATGATATATTATACACTAGTTTGTACTAATTTTGGTCAAAAAATAAAATAAATCGAGGATTGTTAGAAATGCTACGAAACTTTTCATATCCATTATATTGTTACGAGGGAAGGTTATGTGGGAAGTCCTTGCAATAAATCATCTAAAAATTAGATTCTATGATTTTTTTCGAAATGCAAGTTTCTATCAAAAATCATAGTTTATTATACACTAGGTTGTACTAGTTTCGGTCAAAAAATTAAATTAAGTTGAGGACTTATAAAATGATATGGAACTTTTCACATCCTTTATATATGTTAAGAGAGAAGGTTATGATTGAACTCCATGTAAAAAATAATCTGAAATTTGGTTTTCATGAAACTTTTCAAAATGCAAGTTTCAGTAAAAAAATCATAATATATTATACACCAGTTTGTACTAGTTTCGGTCAAAAAATAAAAATAAATCGAGGACTGTTCGAAATGCTATCAAAATTTGCATATCCTATATATATGTTACGAGGGAAGGTTGTGATGGAAGTCCATGCAAAAAATCATCTCAACATTAGATTCTATGAAACTTTTCAAAATGCAAGTTTCGGTCAAAAAATCATGATATATTATACACTAGTTTGTACTAATTTTGATCAAAAAATAAAATAAATCGAGGATTGTTAGAAATGCTACGAAACTTTTCATATCCATTATATTGTTACGAGGGAAGGTTATGTGGGAAGTCCTTGCAATAAATCATCTCAAAATTAGATTCTATGATTTTTTTCGAAATGCAAGTATCTGTCAAAAATCATAGTTTATTATACACTAGGTTGTACTAGTTTAGGTCAAAAAATTAAATTAAGTTGAGGACTTATAAAATGATATGGAACTTTTCACATCCTTTATATATGTTAAGAGAGAAGGTTATGATTTAACTCCATGTAAAAAATAATCTGAAATTTGGTTTTCATGAAACTTTTCGAAATGCAAGTTTCAGTAAAAAATCATAATATATTATACACCAGTTTGTACTAGTTTCGGTCAAAAAATTAAAATAAATCGAGGACTGTTCGAAATGCTATCAAAATTTGCATATACTTTCTATATGTTACGAGGGAAGGTTGTGATAAAAGTCTATGCAAAAAATCATCTCAACATTAGATTCTATGAAACTTTTCAAAATGCAAGTTTCGGTCAAAAAATTATGATATATTATACACTAGTTTGTACTAATTTTGATCAAAAAATAAAATAAATCGAGGATTGTTAGAAATGCTACGAAACTTTTCATATCCATTATATTGTTACGAGGGAAGGTTATGTGGGAAGTCCTTGCAATAAATCATCTCAAAATTAGATTCTATGATTTTTTTCGAAATGCAAGTTTCTGTCAAAAATCATAGTTTATTATACACTAGGTTGTAATAGTTAGGTCAAAAAATTAAATTAAGTTGAGGACTTATAAAATGATATGGAACTTTTCACATCCTTTATATATGTTAAGAGAGAAGGTTATGATTGAACTCCATGTAAAAAAAAATCTGAAATTTGGTTTTCATGAAACTTTTAAAAATGCAAGTTTCAGTAAAAAAATCATAATATATTATACACCAGTTTGTACTAGTTTCGGTCAAAAAATAAAAAAAAATCGAGGACTGTTCGAAATGCTATCAAAATTTGCATATCCTATATATATGTTACGAGGGAAGGTTGTGATGGAAGTCCATGCAAAAAATCATCTCAACATTAGATTCTATGAAACTTTTCAAAATGCAAGTTTCGGTCAAAAAATCATGATATATTATACACTAGTTTGTACTAATTTTGATCAAAAAATAAAATAAATCGAGGATTGTTAGAAATGCTACGAAACTTTTCATATCCATTATATTGTTACGAGGGAAGGTTATGTGGGAAGTCCTTGCAATAAATCATCTCAAAATTAGATTCTATGATTTTTTTCGAAATGCAAGTATCTGTCAAAAATCATAGTTTATTATACACTAGGTTGTACTAGTTTAGGTCAAAAAATTAAATTAAGTTGAGGACTTATAAAATGATATGGAACTTTTCACATCCTTTATATATGTTAAGAGAGAAGGTTATGATTTAACTCCATGTAAAAAATAATCTGAAATTTGGTTTTCATGAAACTTTTCGAAATGCAAGTTTCAGTAAAAAATCATAATATATTATACACCAGTTTGTACTAGTTTCGGTCAAAAAATTAAAATAAATCGAGGACTGTTCGAAATGCTATCAAAATTTGCATATACTTTCTATATGTTACGAGGGAAGGTTGTGATAAAAGTCTATGCAAAAAATCATCTCAACATTAGATTCTATGAAACTTTTCAAAATGCAAGTTTCGGTCAAAAAATCATGATATATTATACACTAGTTTGTACTAATTTTGATCAAAAAATAAAATAAATCGAGGATTGTTAGAAATGCTACGAAACTTTTCATATCCATTATATTGTTACGAGGGAAGGTTATGTGGGAAGTCCTTGCAATAAATCATCTCAAAATTAGATTCAATGATTTTTTTCGAAATGCAAGTTTCTGTCAAAAATCATAGTTTATTATACACTAGGTTGTAATAGTTTAGGTCAAAAAATTAAATTAAGTTGAGGACTTATAAAATGATATGGAACTTTTCACATCCTTTATATATGTTAAGAGAGAAAGTTATGATTGAACTCCATGTAAAAAAAAATCTGAAATTTGGTTTTCATGAAACTTTTAAAAATGCAAGTTTCAGTAAAAAAATCATAATATATTATACACCAGTTTGTACTAGTTTCGGTCAAAAAATAAAAATAAATCGAGGACTGTTCGAAATGCTATCAAAATTTGCATATCCTTTATATATGTTACGAGGGAAGGTTGTGATGGAAGTCCATGCAAAAAATCATCTCAACATTAGATTCTATGAAACTTTTCAAAATGCAAGTTTCGGTCAAAAAATCATGATATATTATACACTAGTTTGTACTAATTTTGATCAAAAAATAAAATAAATCGAGGATTGTTAGAAATGCTACGAAACTTTTCATATCCATTATATTGTTACGAGGGAAGGTTATGTGGGAAGTCCTTGCAATAAATCATCTCAAAATTAGATTCTATGATTTTTTTCGAAATGCAAGTATCTGTCAAAAATCATAGTTTATTATACACTAGGTTGTACTAGTTTAGGTCAAAAAATTAAATTAAGTTGAGGACTTATAAAATGATATGGAACTTTTCACATCCTTTATATATGTTAAGAGAGAAGGTTATGATTTAACTCCATGTAAAAAATAATCTGAAATTTGGTTTTCATGAAACTTTTCGAAATGCAAGTTTCAGTAAAAAATCATAATATATTATACACCAGTTTGTACTAGTTTCGGTCAAAAAATTAAAATAAATCGAGGACTGTTCGAAATGCTATCAAAATTTGCATATACTTTCTATATGTTACGAGGGAAGGTTGTGATAAAAATCTATGCAAAAAATCATCTCAACATTAGATTCTATGAAACTTTTCAAAATGCAAGTTTCGGTCAAAAAATCATGATATATTATACACTAGTTTGTACTAATTTTGATCAAAAAATAAAATAAATCGAGGATTGTTAGAAATGCTACGAAACTTTTCATATCCATTATATTGTTACGAGGGAAGGTTATGTGGGAAGTCCTTGCAATAAATCATCTCAAAATTAGATTCAATGATTTTTTTCGAAATGCAAGTTTCTGTCAAAAATCATAGTTTATTATACACTAGGTTGTAATAGTTTAGGTCAAAAAATTAAATTAAGTTGAGGACTTATAAAATGATATGGAACTTTTCACATCCTTTATATATGTTAAGAGAGAAAGTTATGATTGAACTCCATGTAAAAAAAAATCTGAAATTTGGTTTTCATGAAACTTTTAAAAATGCAAGTTTCAGTAAAAAAATCATAATATATTATACACCAGTTTGTACTAGTTTCGGTCAAAAAATAAAAATAAATCGAGGACTGTTCGAAATGCTATCAAAATTTGCATATCCTTTATATATGTTACGAGGGAAGGTTGTGATGGAAGTCCATGCAAAAAATCATCTCAACATTAGATTCTATGAAACTTTTCAAAATGCAAGTTTCGGTCAAAATATCATGATATATTATACACTAGTTTGTACAAATTTTGATCAAAAAATAAAATAAATCGAGGATTGTTAGAAATGCTACGAAACTTTTCATATCCATTATATTGTTACGAGGGAAGGTTATGTGGGAAGTCCTTGCAATAAATCATCTCAAAATTAGATTCTATGATTTTTTTTCGAAATGCTAGTTTCTGTCAAAAATCATAGTTTATTATACACTAGGTTGTACTAGTTTAGGTCAAAAAATTAAATTAAGTTGAGGACTTATAAAATGATATGGAACTTTTCACATCCTTTATATATGTTAAGAGAGAAGGTTATGATTTAACTCCATGTAAAAAATAATCTGAAATTTGGTTTTCATGAAACGTTTCGTAATGCAGGTTTCAGTAAAAAATCATAATATATTATACACCAGTTTGTACTAGTTTCGGTCAAAAAATAAAAATAAATCGAGGACTATTCGAAATGCTATCAAAATTTGCATATCCTTTCTATATGTTACGAGGGAAGGTTGTGATAGAAGTCCATGCAAAAAATCATCTCAACATTAGATTCTATGAAACTTTTCAAAATGCAAGTTTCGGTCAAAAAATCATGATATATTATACACTAGTTTGTAATAATTTTGATCAAAAAATAAAATAAATCGAGGATTGTTAGAAATGCTACAAAACTTTTCATATCCATTATATTGTTACGAGGGAAGGTTATGTGGGAAGTCCTTGCAATAAATCATCTCAAAATTAGATTCTATGATTTTTTTCGAAATGCAAGTATCTGTCAAAAATCATAGTTTATTATACACTAGGTTGTACTAGTTTAGGTCAAAAAATTAAATTAAGTTGAGGACTTATAAAATGATATGGAACTTTTCACATCCTTTATATATCTTAAGAGAGAAGGTTATGATTTAACTCCATGTAAAAAATAATCTGAAATTTGGTTTTCATGAAACTTTTCGAAATGCAAGTTTCAGTAAAAAATCATAATATATTATACACCAGTTTGTACTAGTTTCGGTCAAAAAACAAAAATAAATCGAGGACTGTTCGAAATGCTATCAAAATTTGCATATCCTTTATATATGTTACGAGGGAAGGTTGTGATGGAAGTCCATGCAAAAAATCATCTCGACATTAGATTCTATGAAACCTTTCAAAATGCAAGTTTCGGTCAAAAAATCATGATATATTATACACTAGTTTGTACTAATTTTGATCAAAAAATAAAATAAATCGAGGATTGTTAGAAATGCTGCGAAACTTTTCATATCCATTATATTGTTACGAGGGAAGGTTATGTGGGAAGTCCTTGCAATAAATCATCTCAAAATTACATTCTATGATTTTTTTCGAAATGCAAGTATCTGTCAAAAATCATAGTTTATTATACACTAGGTTGTACTAGTTTAGGTCAAAAAATTAAATTAAGTTGAGGACTTATAAAATGATATGGAACTTTTCACATCCTTTATATATGTTAAGAGAGAAGGTTATGATTTAACTCCATGTAAAAAATAATCTGAAATTTGGTTTTCATCAAACGTTTCGAAATGCAGGTTTCAGTAAAAAATCATAATATATTATACACCAGTTTGTACTAGTTTCGGTCAAAAAATAAAAATAAATCGAGGACCATTCGAAATGCTATCAAAATTTGCATATCCTTTCATTATGTTACGAGGGAAGGTTGTGATAGAAGTCCATGCAAAAAATCATCTCAACATTAGATTCTATGAAACTTTTGAAAATGCAAGTTTCGGTCAAAAAATCATGATATATTATACACTAGTTTGTACTAATTTTGGTCAAAAAATAAAATAAATCGAGGATTGTTAGAATTGCTACGAAACTTTTCATATCCATTATATTGTTACGAGGGAAGGTTATGTGGGAAGTCCTTGCAATAAATCATCTCAAAATTAGATTCTATGATTTTTTTCGAAATGCAAGTTTCTGTCAAAAATCATAGTTTATTATACACTAGGTTGTACTAGTTTAGGTCAAAAAATTAAATTAAGTTGAGGACTTATAAAATGATATGGAACTTTTCACATCCTTTATATATGTTAAGAGAGAAGGTTATGATTTAACTCCATGTAAAAAATAATCTGAAATTTGGTTTTCATCAAACGTTTCGAAATGCAGGTTTAAGTAAAAAATCATAATATATTATACACCAGTTTGTACTAGTTTCGGTCAAAAAATAAAAATAAATCGAGGACCATTCGAAATGCTATCAAAATTTGCATATCCTTTCATTATGTTACGAGGGAAGGTTGTGATAGAAGTCCATGCAAAAAATCATCTCAACATTAGATTCTATGAAACTTTTGAAAATGCAAGTTTCGGTCAAAAAATCATGATATATTATACACTAGTTTGTACTAATTTTGGTCAAAAAATAAAATAAATCGAGGATTGTTAGAAATGCTACGAAACTTTTCATATCCATTATATTGTTACGAGGGAAGGTTATGTGGGAAGTCCTTGCAATAAATCATCTCAAAATTAGATTCTATGATTTTTTTCGAAATGCAAGTTTCTATCAAAAATCATAGTTTATTATACACTAGGTTGTACTAGTTTCGGTCAAAAAATTAAATTAAGTTGAGGACTTATAAAATGAAATGGAACTTTTCAGATCCTTTATATATGTTACGAGAGAAGGTTATGATTGAACTCCATGTAAAAAATAATCTGAAATTTGGTTTTCATGAAACTTTTCAAAATGCAAGTTTCAGTAAAAAAATCATAATATATTATACACCAGTTTGTACTAGTTTCGGTCAAAAAATAAAAATAAATCGAGGACTGTTCGAAATGCTATCAAAATTTGCATATACTTTCTATATGTTACGAGGGAAGGTTGTGATAAAAGTCTATGCAAAAAATCATCTCAACATTAGATCCTATGAAATTTTTCAAAATGCAAGTTTCGGTCAAAAAATCATGATATATTATACACTAGTTTGTAATAATTTTGATCAAAAAATAAAATAAATCGAGGATTGTTAGAAATGCTACGAAACTTTTCATATCCATTATATTGTTACGAGGGAAGGTTATGTGGGAAGTCCTTGCAATAAATCATCTCAAAATTAGATTCTATGATTTTTTTCGAAATGCAAGTTTCTGTCAAAAATCATAGTTTATTATACACTAGGTTGTACTAGTTTAGGTCAAAAAATTAAATTAAGTTGAGGACTTATAAAATGATATGGAACTTTTCACATCCTTTATATATGTTAAGAGAGAAGGTTATAATTTAACTCCATGTAAAAAATAATCTGAAATTTGGTTTTCATCAAACGTTTCGAAATGCAGGTTTCAGTAAAAAATCATAATATATTATACACCAGTTTGTACTAGTTTCGGTCAAAAAATAAAAATAAATCGAGGACCATTCGAAATGCTATCAAAATTTGCATATCCTTTCTATATGTTACGAGGGAAGGTTGTGATAGAAGTCCATGCAAAAAATCATCTCAACATTAGATTCTATGAAACTTTTGAAAATGCAAGTTTCGGTCAAAAAATCATGATATATTATACACTAGTTTGTACTAATTTTGGTCAAAAAATAAAATAAATCGAGGATTGTTAGAAATGCTACGAAACTTTTCATATCCATTATATTGTTACGAGGGAAGGTTATGTGGGAAGTCCTTGCAATAAATCATCTCAAAATTAGATTCTATGATTTTTTTCGAAATGCAAGTTTCTATCAAAAATCATAGTTTATTATACACTAGGTTGTACTAGTTTCGGTCAAAAAATTAAATTAAGTTGAGGACTTATAAAATGATATGGAACTTTTCAGATCCTTTATATATGTTACGAGAGAAGGTTATGATTGAACTCCATGTAAAAAATAATCTGAAATTTGGTTTTCATGAAACTTTTCAAAATGCAAGTTTCAGTAAAAAATCATAATATATTATACACCAGTTTGTACTAGTTTCGGTCAAAAAATAAAAATAAATCGAGGACTGTTCGAAATGCTATCAAAATTTGCATATACTTTCTATATGTTACGAGGGAAGGTTGTGATAAAAGTCCATGCAAAAAATCATCTCAACATTAGATTCTATGAAACTTTTCAAAATGCAAGTTTCAGTCAAAAAATCATGATATATTATACACTAGTTTGTACTAATTTTGGTCAAAAAATAAAATAAATCGAGGATTGTTAGAAATGCTACGAAACTTTTCATATCCATTATATTATTACGAGGGAAGGTTATGTGGGAAGTCCTTGAAATAAATCATCTAAAAATTAGATTCTATGATTTTTTTCGAAATGCTAGTTTCTGTCAAAAATCATAGTTTATTATACACTAGGTTGTACTAGTTTAGGTCAAAAAATTAAATTAAGTTGAGGACTTATAAAATGATATGGAACTTTTCACATCCTTTATATATGTTAATAGAGAAGGTTATGATTTAACTCCATGTAAAAAATAATCTGAAATTTGGTTTTCATGAAACTTTTCGAAATGCAGGTTTCAGTAAAAAATCATAATATATTATACACCAGTTTGTACTAGTTTCGGTCAAAAAATAAAAATAAATCGAGGACTATTCGAAATGCTATCAAAATTTGCATATCCTTTCTATATGTTACGAGGGAAGGTTGTGATAGAAGTCCATGCAAAAAATCATCTCAACATTAGATTCTATGAAACTTTTCAAAATGCAAGTTTCGGTCAAAAAATCATGATATATTATACACTAGTTTGTACTAATTTTGGTCAAAAATTAAATATATCGAGGATTGTTAGAAATGCTACGAAACTTTTCATATCCATTATATTGTTACGAGGGAAGGTTATGTGGGGAGTCCTTGCAATAAATCATCTCAAAATTAGATTCTATGATTTTTTTCGAAATGCAAGTTTCTATAAAAAATCATAGTTTATTATACACTAGGTTGTACTAGTTTCGGTCAAAAAATTAAATTAAGTTGAGCACTTATAAAATGATATTGAACTTTTCAGATCCTTTATATATGTTAAGAGAGAAGGTTATGATTGAACTCCAAGTAAAAAATAATCTGAAATTTGGTTTTCATGACACTTTTCAAAATGCAAGTTTCAGTAAAAAATCATAATATATTATACACCAGTTTGTACTAGTTTCGGTCAAAAAATAAAAATAAATCGAGGACTGTTTGAAATGCTATCAAAATTTGCATATCCTTTCTATATGTTACGAGGGAAGGTTGTGATGGAAGTCCATGCAAAAAATCATCTCAACATTAGATTCTATGTAACTTTTCAAAATGCAAGTTTCGATCAAAAAATCATGATATATTATACACTAGTTTGTACTAATTTTGGTCAAAAAATAAAATAAATCGAGGATTGTTAGAAATTCTATGAAACTTTTCATGTCCATTATATTGTTATGAGGGAAGGTTATGTGGGAAGTCCTTGCAATAATTCATCTCAAAATTAGATTCTATGATTTTTTTCGCAATGCTAGTTTCTGTCAAAAATCATAGTTTATTATACACTAGGTTGTACTAGTTTAGGTCAAAAAATTAAATTAAGTTGAGGACTTATAAAATGATATGGAACTTTTCACATCCTTTATATATGTTAAGAGAGAAGGTTATGATTTAACTCCATGTAAAAAATAATCTGAAATTTGGTTTTCATGAAACGTTTCGAAATGCAGGTTTCTGTAAAAAAGCATAATATATTATACACCAGTTTGTACTAGTTTCGGTCAAAAAATAAAAATAAATCGAGGACCATTCGAAATGCTATCAAAATTTGCATATCCTTTCTATATGTTACGAGGGAAGGTTGTGATAGAAGTCCATGCAAAAAATCATCTCAACATTAGATTCTATGAAACTTTTGAAAATGCAAGTTTCGGTCAAAAAATCATGATATATTATACACTAGTTTGTACTAATTTTGGTCAAAAAATAAAATAAATCGAGGATTGTTAGAAATGCTACGAAACTTTTCATATCCATTATATTGTTACGAGGGAAGGTTATGTGGGAAGTCCTTGCAATAAATCATCTCAAAATTAGATTCTATGATTTTTTTCGAAATGCAAGTTTCTATCAAAAATCATAGTTTATTATACACTAGGTTGTACTAGTTTCGGTCAAAAAATTAAATTAAGTTGAGGACTTATAAAATGATATGGAACTTTTCAGATCCTTTATATATGTTAAGAGAGAAGGTTATGATTGAACTCCATGTAAAAAATAATCTGAAATTTGGTTTTCATGACACTTTTCAAAATGCAAGTTTCAGTAAAAAATCATAATATATTATACACCAGTTTGTACTAGTTTCGGTCAAAAAATAAAAATAAATCGAGGACTGTTCGAAATGCTATCAAAATTTGCATATACTTTCTATATGTTACGAGGGAAGGTTGTGATAAAAGTCTATGCAAAAAATCATCTCAACATTAGATCCTATGAAACTTTTCAAAATGCAAGTTTCGGTCAAAAAATCATGATATATTATACACTAGTTTGTACTAATTTTGATCAAAAAATAAAATAAATCGAGGATTGTTAGAAATGCTACGAAACTTTTCATATCCATTATATTGTTACGAGGGAAGGTTATGTGGGAAGTCCTTGCAATAAATCATCTCAAAATTAGATTCTATGATTTTTTTCGAAATGCAAGTTTCTGTCAAAAATCATAGTTTATTATACACTAGGTTGTACTAGTTTAGGTCAAAAAATTAAATTAAGTTGAGGACTTATAAAATGATATGGAACTTTTCACATCCTTTATATATGTTAAGAGAGAAGGTTATGATTTAACTCCATGTAAAAAATAATCTGAAATTTGGTTTTCATCAAACGTTTCGAAATGCAGGTTTCAGTAAAAAATCATAATATATTATACACCAGTTTGTACTAGTTTCGGTCAAAAAATAAAAATAAATCGAGGACCATTCGAAATGCTATCAAAATTTGCATATCCTTTCTATATGTTACGAGGGAAGGTTGTGATAGAAGTCCATGCAAAAAATCATCTCAACATTAGATTCTATGAAACTTTTGAAAATGCAAGTTTCGGTCAAAAAATCATGATATATTATACACTAGTTTGTACTAATTTTGGTCAAAAAATAAAATAAATCGAGGATTGTTAGAAATGCTACGAAACTTTTCATATCCATTATATTGTTACGAGGGAAGGTTATGTGGGAAGTCCTTGCAATAAATCATCTCAAAAATAAGATTCTATGATTTTTTTTCGAAATGCAAGATTCTATCAAAAATCATAGTTTATTATACACTAGGTTGTACTAGTTTCGGTCAAAAAATTAAATTAAGTTGAGGACTTATAAAATAATATGGAACTTTTCAGATCCTTTATATATGTTAAGAGAGAAGGTTATGATTGAACTCCATGTAAAAAATAATCTGAAATTTGGTTTTCATGAAACTTTTCAAAATGCAAGTTTCAGTAAAAAATCATAATATATTATACACCAGTTTGTACTAGTTTCGGTCAATAAAATAAAAATAAATCGAGGACTGTTCGAAATGCTATCAAAATTTGCATATCCTTTCTATATGTTACAAGGGAAGGTTGTGATGGAAGTCCATGCAAAAAATCATCTCAACATTAGATTCTATGAAACTTTTCAAAATGCAAGTTTCGGTCAAAAAATCATGATATATTATACACTAGTTTGTACTAATTTTGATCAAAAAATAAAATAAATCGAGGATTGTTAGAAATGCTACGAAACTTTTCATATCCATTATATTATTACGAGGGAAGGTTATGTGGGAAGTCCTTGAAATAAATCATCTAAAAATTAGATTCTATGATTTTTTTCGAAATGCTAGTTTCTGTCAAAAATCATAGTTTATTATACACTAGGTTGTACTAGTTTAGGTCAAAAAATTAAATTAAGTTGAGGACTTATAAAATGATATGGAACTTTTCACATCCTTTATATATGTTAAGAGAGAAGGTTATGATTTAACTCCATGTAAAAAATAATCTGAAATTTGGTTTTCATGAAACTTTTCGAAATGCAGGTTTCAGTAAAAAATCATAATATATTATACACCAGTTTGTACTAGTTTCGGTCAAAAAATAAAAATAAATCGAGGACTATTCGAAATGCTATCAAAATTTGCATATCCTTTCTATATGTTACGAGGGAAGGTTGTGATAGAAGTCCATGCAAAAAATCATCTCAACATTAGATTCTATGAAACTTTTCAAAATGCAAGTTTCGGTCAAAAAATCATGATATATTATACACTAGTTTGTACTAATTTTGGTCAAAAATTAAATATATCGAGGATTGTTAGAAATGCTACGAAACTTTTCATATCCATTATATTGTTACGAGGGAAGGTTATGTGGGGAGTCCTTGCAATAAATCATCTCAAAATTAGATTCTATGATTTTTTTCGAAATGCAAGTTTCTATAAAAAATCATTGTTTATTATACACTAGGTTGTACTAGTTTCGGTCAAAAAATTAAATTAAGTTGAGCACTTATAAAATGATATTGAACTTTTCAGATCCTTTATATATGTTAAGAGAGAAGGTTATGATTGAACTCCAAGTAAAAAATAATCTGAAATTTGGTTTTCATGACACTTTTCAAAATGCAAGTTTCAGTAAAAAATCATAATATATTATACACCAGTTTGTACTAGTTTCGGTCAAAAAATAAAAATAAATCGAGGACTGTTTGAAATGCTATCAAAATTTGCATATCCTTTCTATATGTTACGAGGGAAGGTTGTGATGGAAGTCCATGCAAAAAATCATCTCAACATTAGATTCTATGTAACTTTTCAAAATGCAAGTTTCGATCAAAAAATCATGATATATTATACACTAGTTTGTACTAATTTTGGTCAAAAAATAAAATAAATCGAGGATTGTTAGAAATTCTATGAAACTTTTCATGTCCATTATATTGTTATGAGGGAAGGTTATGTGGGAAGTCCTTGCAATAATTCATCTCAAAATTAGATTCTATGATTTTTTTCGCAATGCTAGTTTCTGTCAAAAATCATAGTTTATTATACACTAGGTTGTACTAGTTTAGGTCAAAAAATTAAATTAAGTTGAGGACTTATAAAATGATATGGAACTTTTCACATCCTTTATATATGTTAAGAGAGAAGGTTATGATTTAACTCCATGTAAAAAATAATCTGAAATTTGGTTTTCATGAAACGTTTCGAAATGCAGGTTTCTGTAAAAAAGCATAATATATTATACACCAGTTTGTACTAGTTTCGGTCAAAAAATAAAAATAAATCGAGGACCATTCGAAATGCTATCAAAATTTGCATATCCTTTCTATATGTTACGAGGGAAGGTTGTGATAGAAGTCCATGCAAAAAATCATCTCAACATTAGATTCTATGAAACTTTTGAAAATGCAAGTTTCGGTCAAAAAATCATGATATATTATACACTAGTTTGTACTAATTTTGGTCAAAAAATAAAATAAATCGAGGATTGTTAGAAATGCTACGAAACTTTTCATATCCATTATATTGTTACGAGGGAAGGTTATGTGGGAAGTCCTTGCAATAAATCATCTCAAAATTAGATTCTATGATTTTTTTCGAAATGCAAGTTTCTATCAAAAATCATAGTTTATTATACACTAGGTTGTACTAGTTTCGGTCAAAAAATTAAATTAAGTTGAGGACTTATAAAATGATATGGAACTTTTCAGATCCTTTATATATGTTAAGAGAGAAGGTTATGATTGAACTCCATGTAAAAAATAATCTGAAATTTGGTTTTCATGACACTTTTCAAAATGCAAGTTTCAGTAAAAAATCATAATATATTATACACCAGTTTGTACTAGTTTCGGTCAAAAAATAAAAATAAATCGAGGACTGTTCGAAATGCTATCAAAATTTGCATATACTTTCTATATGTTACGAGGGAAGGTTGTGATAAAAGTCTATGCAAAAAATCATCTCAACATTAGATCCTATGAAACTTTTCAAAATGCAAGTTTCGGTCAAAAAATCATGATATATTATACACTAGTTTGTACTAATTTTGATCAAAAAATAAAATAAATCGAGGATTGTTAGAAATGCTACGAAACTTTTCATATCCATTATATTGTTACGAGGGAAGGTTATGTGGGAAGTCCTTGCAATAAATCATCTCAAAATTAGATTCTATGATTTTTTTCGAAATGCAAGTTTCTGTCAAAAATCATAGTTTATTATACACTAGGTTGTACTAGTTTAGGTCAAAAAATTAAATTAAGTTGAGGACTTATAAAATGATATGGAACTTTTCACATCCTTTATATATGTTAAGAGAGAAGGTTATGATTTAACTCCATGTAAAAAATAATCTGAAATTTGGTTTTCATCAAACGTTTCGAAATGCAGGTTTCAGTAAAAAATCATAATATATTATACACCAGTTTGTACTAGTTTCGGTCAAAAAATAAAAATAAATCGAGGACCATTCGAAATGCTATCAAAATTTGCATATCCTTTCTATATGTTACGAGGGAAGGTTGTGATAGAAGTCCATGCAAAAAATCATCTCAACATTAGATTCTATGAAACTTTTGAAAATGCAAGTTTCGGTCAAAAAATCATGATATATTATACACTAGTTTGTACTAATTTTGGTCAAAAAATAAAATAAATCGAGGATTGTTAGAAATGCTACGAAACTTTTCATATCCATTATATTGTTACGAGGGAAGGTTATGTGGGAAGTCCTTGCAATAAATCATCTCAAAAATAAGATTCTATGATTTTTTTTCGAAATGCAAGATTCTATCAAAAATCATAGTTTATTATACACTAGGTTGTACTAGTTTCGGTCAAAAAATTAAATTAAGTTGAGGACTTATAAAATAATATGGAACTTTTCAGATCCTTTATATATGTTAAGAGAGAAGGTTATGATTGAACTCCATGTAAAAAATAATCTGAAATTTGGTTTTCATGAAACTTTTCAAAATGCAAGTTTCAGTAAAAAATCATAATATATTATACACCAGTTTGTACTAGTTTCGGTCAATAAAATAAAAATAAATCGAGGACTGTTCGAAATGCTATCAAAATTTGCATATCCTTTCTATATGTTACAAGGGAAGGTTGTGATGGAAGTCCATGCAAAAAATCATCTCAACATTAGATTCTATGAAACTTTTCAAAATGCAAGTTTCGGTCAAAAAATCATGATATATTATACACTAGTTTGTACTAATTTTGATCAAAAAATAAAATAAATCGAGGATTGTTAGAAATGCTACGAAACTTTTCATATCCATTATATTATTACGAGGGAAGGTTATGTGGGAAGTCCTTGAAATAAATCATCTAAAAATTAGATTCTATGATTTTTTTCGAAATGCTAGTTTCTGTCAAAAATCATAGTTTATTATACACTAGGTTGTACTAGTTTAGGTCAAAAAATTAAATTAAGTTGAGGACTTATAAAATGATATGGAACTTTTCACATCCTTTATATATGTTAAGAGAGAAGGTTATGATTTAACTCCATGTAAAAAATAATCTGAAATTTGGTTTTCATGAAACTTTTCGAAATGCAGGTTTCAGTAAAAAATCATAATATATTATACACCAGTTTGTACTAGTTTCGGTCAAAAAATAAAAATAAATCGAGGACTATTCGAAATGCTATCAAAATTTGCATATCCTTTCTATATGTTACGAGGGAAGGTTGTGATAGAAGTCCATGCAAAAAATCATCTCAACATTAGATTCTATGAAACTTTTCAAAATGCAAGTTTCGGTCAAAAAATCATGATATATTATACACTAGTTTGTACTAATTTTGGTCAAAAATTAAATATATCGAGGATTGTTAGAAATGCTACGAAACTTTTCATATCCATTATATTGTTACGAGGGAAGGTTATGTGGGAAGTCCTTGCAATAAATCATCTCAAAATTAGATTCTATGATTTTTTTCGAAATGCAAGTTTCTATCAAAAATCATAGTTTATTATACACTAGGTTGTACTAGTTTCGGTCAAAAAATTAAATTAAGTTGAGCACTTATAAAATGATATTGAACTTTTCAGATCCTTTATATATGTTAAGAGAGAAGGTTATGATTGAACTCCATGTAAAAAATAATCTGAAATTTGGTTTTCATGACACTTTTCAAAATGCAAGTTTCAGTAAAAAATCATAATATATTATACACCAGTTTGTACTAGTTTCGGTCAAAAAATAAAAATAAATCGAGGACTGTTTGAAATGCTATCAAAATTTGCATATCCTTTCTATATGTTACGAGGGAAGGTTGTGATGGAAGTCCATGCAAAAAATCATCTCAACATTAGATTCTATGTAACTTTTCAAAATGCAAGTTTCGATCAAAAAATCATGATATATTATACACTAGTTTGTACTAATTTTGGTCAAAAAATAAAATAAATCGAGGATTGTTAGAAATTCTATGAAACTTTTCATGTCCATTATATTGTTATGAGGGAAGGTTATGTGGGAAGTCCTTGCAATAATTCATCTCAAAATTAGATTCTATGATTTTTTTCGCAATGCTAGTTTCTGTCAAAAATCATAGTTTATTATACACTAGGTTGTACTAGTTTAGGTCAAAAAATTAAATTAAGTTGAGGACTTATAAAATGATATGGAACTTTTCACATCCTTTATATATGTTAAGAGAGAAGGTTATGATTTAACTCCATGTAAAAAATAATCTGAAATTTGGTTTTCATCAAACGTTTCGAAATGCAGGTTTCAGTAAAAAAAGCATAATATATTATACACCAGTTTGTACTAGTTTCGGTCAAAAAATAAAAATAAATCGAGGACCATTCGAAATGCTATCAAAATTTGCATATCCTTTCTATATGTTACGAGGGAAGGTTGTGATAGAAGTCCATGCAAAAAATCATCTCAACATTAGATTCTATGAAACTTTTGAAAATGCAAGTTTCGGTCAAAAAATCATGATATATTATACACTAGTTTGTACTAATTTTGGTCAAAAAATAAAATAAATCGAGGATTGTTAGAAATGCTACGAAACTTTTCATATCCATTATATTGTTACGAGGGAAGGTTATGTGGGAAGTCCTTGCAATAAATCATCTCAAAAATAAGATTCTATGATTTTTTTTCGAAATGCAACTTTCTATCAAAAATCATAGTTTATTATACACTAGGTTGTACTAGTTTCGGTCAAAAAATTAAATTAAGTTGAGGACTTATAAAATAATATGGAACTTTTCAGATCCTTTATATATGTTAAGAGAGAAGGTTATGATTGAACTCCATGTAAAAAATAATCTGAAATTTGGTTTTCATGAAACTTTTCAAAATGCAAGTTTCAGTAAAAAATCATAATATATTATACACCAGTTTGTACTAGTTTCGGTCAAAAAAATAAAAATAAATCGAGGACTGTTCGAAATGCTATCAAAATTTGCATATCCTTTCTATATGTTACGAGGGAAGGTTGTGATGGAAGTCCATGCAAAAAATCATCTCAACATTAGATTCTATGAAACTTTTCAAAATGCAAGTTTCGGTCAAAAAATCATGATATATTATACACTAGTTTGTACTAATTTTGATCAAAAAATAAAATAAATCGAGGATTGTTAGAAATGCTACGAAACTTTTCATATCCATTATATTATTACGAGGGAAGGTTATGTGGGAAGTCCTTGAAATAAATCATCTAAAAATTAGATTCTATGATTTTTTTCGAAATGCTAGTTTCTGTCAAAAATCATAGTTTATTATACACTAGGTTGTACTAGTTTAGGTCAAAAAATTAAATTAAGTTGAGGACTTATAAAATGATATGGAACTTTTCACATCCTTTATATATGTTAAGAGAGAAGGTTATGATTTAACTCCATGTAAAAAATAATCTGAAATTTGGTTTTCATGAAACGTTTCGAAATGCAGGTTTCAGTAAAAAATCATAATATATTATACACCAGTTTGTACTAGTTTCGGTCAAAAAATAAAAATAAATCGAGGACTATTCGAAATGCTATCAAAATTTGCATATCCTTTCTATATGTTACGAGGGAAGGTTGTGATAGAAGTCCATGCAAAAAATCATCTCAACATTAGATTCTATGAAACTTTTCAAAATGCAAGTTTCGGTCAAAAAATCATGATATATTATACACTAGTTTGTACTAATTTTGGTCAAAAATTAAATATATCGAGGATTGTTAGAAATGCTACGAAACTTTTCATATCCATTATATTGTTACGAGGGAAGGTTATGTGGGTAGTCCTTGCAATAAATCATCTCAAAATTAGATTCTATGATTTTTTTCGAAATGCAAGTTTCTATCAAAAATCATAGTTTATTATACACTAGGTTGTACTAGTTTCGGTCAAAAAATTAAATTAAGTTGAGCACTTATAAAATGATATTGAACTTTTCAGATCCTTTATATATGTTAAGAGAGAAGGTTATGATTGAACTCCATGTAAAAAATAATCTGAAATTTGGTTTTCATGACACTTTTCAAAATGCAAGTTTCAGTAAAAAATCATAATATATTATACACCAGTTTGTACTAGTTTCGGTCAAAAAATAAAAATAAATCGAGGACTGTTTGAAATGCTATCAAAATTTGCATATCCTTTCTATATGTTACGAGGGAAGGTTGTGATGGAAGTCCATGCAAAAAATCATCTCAACATTAGATTCTATGTAACTTTTCAAAATGCAAGTTTCGATCAAAAAATCATGATATATTATACACTAGTTTGTACTAATTTTGGTCAAAAAATAAAATAAATCGAGGATTGTTAGAAATTCTATGAAACTTTTCATGTCCATTATATTGTTACGAGGGAAGGTTATGTGGGAAGTCCTTGCAATAATTCATCTCAAAATTAGATTCTATGATTTTTTTCGCAATGCTAGTTTCTGTCAAAAATCATAGTTTATTATACACTAGGTTGTACTAGTTTAGGTCAAAAAATTAAATTAAGTTGAGGACTTATAAAATGATATGGAACTTTTCACATCCTTTATATATGTTAAGAGAGAAGGTTATGATTTAACTCCATGTAAAAAATAATCTGAAATTTGGTTTTCATCAAACGTTTTGAAATGCAGGTTTCAGTAAAAAAGCATAATATATTATACACCAGTTTGTACTAGTTTCGGTCAAAAAATAAAAATAAATCGAGGACCATTCGAAATGCTATCAAAATTTGCATATCCTTTCTATATGTTACGAGGGAAGGTTGTGATAGAAGTCCATGCAAAAAATCATCTCAACATTAGATTCTATGAAACTTTTGAAAATGCAAGTTTCGGTCAAAAAATCATGATATATTATACACTAGTTTGTACTAATTTTGGTCAAAAAATAAAATAAATCGAGGATTGTTAGAAATGCTACGAAACTTTTCATATCCATTATATTGTTACGAGGGAAGGTTATGTGGGAAGTCCTTGCAATAAATCATCTCAAAATTAGATTCTATGATTTTTTTTCGAAATGCAAGTTTCTATCAAAAATCATAGTTTATTATACACTAGGTTGTACTAGTTTCGGTCAAAAAATTAAATTAAGTTGAGGACTTATAAAATAATATGGAACTTTTCAGATCCTTTATATATGTTAAGAGAGAAGGTTATGATTGAACTCCATGTAAAAAATAATCTGAAATTTGGTTTTCATGAAACTTTTCAAAATGCAAGTTTCAGTAAAAAATCATAATATATTATACACAAGTTTGTACTAGTTTCGGTCAAAAAAATAAATATAAATCGAGGACTGTTCGAAATGCTATCAAAATTTGCATATCCTTTCTATATGTTACGAGGGAAGGTTGTGATGGAAGTCCATGCAAAAAATCATCTCAACATTAGATTCTATGAAACTTTTCAAAATGCAAGTTTCGGTCAAAAAATCATGATATATTATACACTAGTTTGTACTAATTTTGATCAAAAAATAAAATAAATCGAGGATTGTTAGAAATGCTACGAAACTTTTCATATCCATTATATTATTACGAGGGAAGGTTATGTGGGAAGTCCTTGCAATAAATCATCTCAAAATTAGATTCTATGATTTTTTTTCGAAATGCTAGTTTCTGTCAAAAATCATAGTTTATTATTCACTAGGTTGTACTAGTTTAGGTCAAAAAATTAAATTAAGTTGAGGACTTATAAAATGATATGGAACTTTTCACATCCTTTATATATGTTAAGAGAGAAGGTTATGATTTAACTCCATGTAAAAAATAATCTGAAATTTGGTTTTCATGAAACGTTTCGAAATGCAGGTTTCAGTAAAAAATCATAATATATTATACACCAGTTTGTACTAGTTTCGGTCAAAAAATAAAAATAATTCGAGGACTATTCGAAATGCTATCAAAATTTGCATATCCTTTCTATATGTTACGAGGGAAGGTTGTGATAGAAGTCCATGCAAAAAATCATCTCAACATTAGATTCTATGAAACTTTTCAAAATGCAAGTTTCGGTCAAAAAATCATGATATATTATACACTAGTTTGTACTAATTTTGGTCAAAAAATAAAATAAATCGAGGATTGTTAGAAATGCTACAAAACTTTTCATATCCATTATATTGTTACGAGGGAAGGTTATGTGGGAAGTCCTTGCAATAAATCATATCAAAATTAGATTCTATGATTTTTTTCGAAATGCAAGTTTCTATCAAAAATCATAGTTTATTATACACTAGGTTGTACTAGTTTCGGTCAAAAAATTAAATTAAGTTGAGCACTTATAAAATGATATTGAACTTTTCAGATCCTTTATATATGTTAAGAGAGAAGGTTATGATTGAACTCCATGTAAAAAATAATCTGAAATTTGGTTTTCATGAAACGTTTCGAAATGCAAGTTTCAGTAAAAAATCATAATATATTTACACCAGTTTGTACTAGTTTCGGTCAAAAAATAAAAATAAATCGAGGACTGTTCGAAATGCTATCAAAATTTGCATATCCTTTATATATATTACGAGGGAAGGTTGTGATGGAAGTCCATGCTAAAAATCATCTCAACATTAGATTCTATGAAACTTTTCAAAATGCAAGTTTCGGTCAAAAAATCATGATATATTATACACTAGTTTGTACTAATTTTGGTCAAAAAATAAAATAAATCGAGGATTGTTAGAAATGCTACGAAACTTTTCATGTCCATTATATTGTTACGAGTGAAGGTTATGTGGGAAGTCCTTGCAATAAATCATCTCAAAATTAGATTCGATGAATTTTACGAAATGCAAGTTTTTGTCAAAAATCATAGTTTATTATACACTAGGTTGTACTAGTTTCGGTCAAAAAATTAAATTAAGTTGAGGACTTATAAAATGATATGGAACTTTATAGATCCTTTATATATGTTAAGAGAGAAGGTTATGATTTAACTCCATGTAAAAAATATTCTGAAATTTGGTTTTCATGAAACTTTTCGAAATGCAGGTTTAAGTAAAAAATCATAATATATTATACACCAGTTTGTACTAGTTTCGGTCAAAAAATAAAACTAAATCGAGAACTGTTCGAAATGCTATCAAAATTTGCATATCCTTTCTATATGTTACGAGGGAAGGTTGTGATGGAAGTCCATGCAAAAAATCATCTCAACATTAGATTCTATGAAACTTTACAAAATGCAAGTTTCGGTCAAAAAATCATGATATATTATACAATAGTTTGTACTAATTTTGATCATAAAATAAAATAAATCGAGGATTGTTAGAAATGCTACGAAACTTTTCATATCCATTATATTGTTACGAGGTAAGGTTATGTGGGAAGTCCTTGCAATAAATCATCTCAAAATTAGATTCTATGATTTTTTTCGAAATGCAAGTTTCTGTCAAAAATCATAGTTTATTATACACTAGGTTGTACTAGTTTAGGTCAAAAAATTAAATTAAGTTGAGGACTTATAAAATGATATGGAACTTTTCACATCCTTTATATATGTTAAGAGAGAAGGTTATGATTTAACTCCAGGTAAAAACTAATCTGAAATTTGGTTTTCATGAAACGTTTCGAAATGCAGGTTTCAGTAAAAAATCATAAGATATTATACACCAGTTTGTACTAGTTTCGGTCAAAAAATAAAAATAAATCGAGGACTGTTCGAAACGCTATCAAAATTTGCATATCCTTTATATATGTTACGAGGGAAGGTTGTGATGGAAGTCCATGCAAAAAATCATCTCAACATTAGATTCTATGAAACTTTACAAAATGCAAGTTTCGGTCAAAAAATCATGATATATTATACACTAGTTTGTACTAATTTATATCAAAAAATAAAATAAATCGCGGATTGTTAGAAATGCTACGAAACTTTTCATATCCATTATATTGTTACGAGGGAAGGTTATGTGGGAAGTACTTGCAATAAATCATCTCAAAATTAGATTCTATTAGTTTTTTCGAAATGTAAGTTTCTATCATAAATCATAGTTTATTATACACTAGGTTGTACTAGTTTCGGTCAAAAAATTAAATTAAGTTAAGGATTTATAAAATGATATGGAACTTTTCACATCCTTTATATATGTTAAGAGAGAAGGTTATGATTGAACTCCATGTAAAAAATAATCTGAAATTTGGTTTTCATGAAACTTTTCAAAATGCAAGTTTCAGTAAAAAATCATAATATATTAGACACAAGTTTGTACTAGTTTCGGTCAAAAAAATAAATATAAATCGAGGACTGTTCGAAATGCTATCAAAATTTGCATATCCTTTCTATATGTTACGAGGGAAGGTTGTGATGGAAGTCCATGCAAAAAATCATCTCAACATTAGATTCTATGAAACTTTTCAAAATGCAAGTTTCTGTCAAAAAATCATGATATATTATACACTAGTTTGTACTAATTTTGATCAAAAAATAAAATAAATCGAGCATTGTTAGAAATGCTACGAAACTTTTCATATCCATTATATTATTACGAGGGAAGGTTATGTGGGAAGTCCTTGCAATAAATCATCTCAAAATTAGATTCTATGATTTTTTTCGAAATGCTAGTTTCTGTCAAAAATCATAGTTTATTATTCACTAGGTTGTACTAGTTTAGGTCAAAAAATTAAATTAAGTTGAGGACTTATAAAATGATATGGAACTTTTCACATCCTTTATATATGTTAAGAGAGAAGGTTATGATTTAACTCCATGTAAAAAATAATCTGAAATTTGGTTTTCATGAAACGTTTCGAAATGCAGGTTTCAGTAAAAAATCATAATATATTATACACCAGTTTGTACTAGTTTCGGTCAAAAAATAAAAATAAATCGAGGACTATTCGAAATGCTATCAAAATTTGCATATCCTTTCTATATGTTACGAGGGAAGGTTGTGATAGAAGTCCATGCAAAAAATCATCTCAACATTAGATTCTATGAAACTTTTCAAAATGCAAGTTTCGGTCAAAAAATCATGATATATTATACACTAGTTTGTACTAATTTTGGTCAAAAAATAAAATAAATCGAGGATTGTTAGAAATGCTACGAAACTTTTCATATCCATTATATTGTTACGAGGGAAGGTTATGTGGGAAGTCCTTGCAATAAATCATATCAAAATTAGATTCTATGATTTTTTTCGAAATGCAAATTTCTATCAAAAATTATAGTTTATTATACACTAGGTTGTACTAGTTTCGGTCAAAAAATTAAATTAAGTTGAGCACTTATAAAATGATATTGAACTTTTCAGATCCTTTATATATGTTAAGAGAGAAGGTTATGATTGAACTCCATGTAAAAAATAATCTGAAATTTGGTTTTCATGAAACGTTTCGAAATGCAAGTTTCAGTAAAAAATCATAATATATTATACACCAGTTTGTACTAGTTTCGGTCAAAAAATAAAAATAAATCGAGGACTGTTCGAAATGCTATCAAAATTTGCATATCCTTTATATATATTACGAGGGAAGGTTGTGATGGAAGTCCATGCTAAAAATCATCTCAACATTAGATTCTATGAAACTTTTCAAAATGCAAGTTTCGGTCAAAAAATCATGATATATTATACACTAGTTTGTACTAATTTTGGTCAAAAAATAAAATAAATCGAGGATTGTTAGAAATGCTACGAAACTTTTCATGTCCATTATATTGTTACGAGTGAAGGTTATGTGGGAAGTCCTTGCAATAAATCATCTCAAAATTAGATTCGATGAATTTTACGAAATGCAAGTTTTTGTCAAAAATCATAGTTTATTATACACTAGGTTGTACTAGTTTCGGTCAAAAAATTAAATTAAGTTGAGGACTTATAAAATGATATGGAACTTTATAGATCCTTTATATATGTTAAGAGAGAAGGTTATGATTTAACTCCATGTAAAAAATATTCTGAAATTTGGTTTTCATGAAACTTTTCGAAATGCAGGTTTAAGTAAAAAATCATAATATATTATACACCAGTTTGTACTAGTTTCGGTCAAAAAATAAAACTAAATCGAGAACTGTTCGAAATGCTATCAAAATTTGCATATCCTTTCTATATGTTACGAGGGAAGGTTGTGATGGAAGTCCATGCAAAAAATCATCTCAACATTAGATTCTATGAAACTTTACAAAATGCAAGTTTCGGTCAAAAAATCATGATATATTATACAATAGTTTGTACTAATTTTGATCATAAAATAAAATAAATCGAGGATTGTTAGAAATGCTACGAAACTTTTCATATCCATTATATTGTTACGAGGTAAGGTTATGTGGGAAGTCCTTGCAATAAATCATCTCAAAATTAGATTCTATGATTTTTTTCGAAATGCAAGTTTCTGTCAAAATTCATAGTTTATTATACACTAGGTTGTACTAGTTTAGGTCAAAAAATTAAATTAAGTTGAGGACTTATAAAATGATATGGAACTTTTCACATCCTTTATATATGTTAAGAGAGAAGGTTATGATTTAACTCCAGGTAAAAACTAATCTGAAATTTGGTTTTCATGAAATGTTTCGAAATGCAGGTTTCAGTAAAAAATCATAAGATATTATACACCAGTTTGTACTAGTTTCGATCAAAAAATAAAAATAAATCGAGGACTGTTCGAAACGCTATCAAAATTTGCATATCCTTTATATATGTTACGAGGGAAGGTTGTGATGGAAGTCCATGCAAAAAATCATCTCAACATTAGATTCTATGAAACTTTACAAAATGCAAGTTTCGGTCAAAAAATCATGATATATTATACACTAGTTTGTACTAATTTATATCAAAAAATAAAATAAATCGCGGATTGTTAGAAATGCTACGAAACTTTTCATATCCATTATATTGTTACGAGGGAAGGTTATGTGGGAAGTACTTGCAATAAATCATCTCAAAATTAGATTCTATTAGTTTTTTCGAAATGTAAGTTTCTATCATAAATCATAGTTTATTATACACTAGGTTGTACTAGTTTCGGTCAAAAAATTAAATTAAGTTAAGGATTTATAAAATGATATGGAACTTTTCACATCCTTTATATATGTTAAGAGAGAAGGTTATGATTGAACTCCATGTAAAAAATAATCTGAAATTTGGTTTTCATGAAACTTTTCAAAATGCAAGTTTCAGTAAAAAATCATAATATATTATACACCAGTTTGTACTAGTTTCGGTCAAAAAAATAAATATAAATCGAGGACTGTTCGAAATGCTATCAAAATTTGCATATCCTTTCTATATGTTACGAGGGAAGGTTGTGATGGAAGTCCATGCAAAAAATCATCTCAACATTAGATTCTATGAAACTTTTCAAAATGCAAGTTTCGGTCAAAAAATCATGATATATTATACACTAGTTTGTACTAATTTTGATCAAAAAATAAAATAAATCGAGGATTGTTAGAAATGCTACGAAACTTTTCATATCCATTATATTATTACGAGGGAAGGTTATGTGGGAAGTCCTTGCAATAAATCATCTCAAAATTAGATTCTATGATTTTTTTCGAAATGCTAGTTTCTGTCAAAAATCATAGTTTATTATACACTAGGTTGTACTAGTTTAGGTCAAAAAATTAAATTAAGTTGAAGACTTATAAAATGATATGGAACTTTTCACATCCTTTATATATGTTAAGAGAGAAGGTTATGATTTAACTCCATGTAAAAAATAATCTGAAATTTGGTTTTCATGAAACGTTTCGAAATGCAGGTTTCAGTAAAAAATCATAATATATTATACACCAGTTTGTACTAGTTTCGGTCAAAAAATAAAAATAAATCGAGGACTATTCGAAATGCTATCAAAATTTGCATATCCTTTCTATATGTTACGAGGGAAGGTTGTGATAGAAGTCCATGCAAAAAATCATCTCAACATTAGATTCTATGAAACTTTTCAAAATGCAAGTTTCGGTCAAAAAATCATGATATATTATACACTAGTTTGTACTAATTTTGGTCAAAAAATAAAATAAATCGAGGATTGTTAGAAATGCTACGAAACTTTTCATATCCATTATATTGTTACGAGGGAAGGTTATGTGGGAAGTCCTTGCAATAAATCATATCAAAATTAGATTCTATGATTTTTTTCGAAATGCAAGTTTCTATCAAAAATCATAGTTTATTATACACTAGGTTGTACTAGTTTCGGTCAAAAAATTAAATTAAGTTGAGGACTTATAAAATGATATGGAACTTTATAGATCCTTTATATATGTTAAGAGAGAAGGTTATGATTTAACTCCATGTAAAAAATATTCTGAAATTTGGTTTTCATGAAACTTTTCGAAATGCAGGTTTAAGTAAAAAATCATAATATATTATACACCAGTTTGTACTAGTTTCGGTCAAAAAATAAAACTAAATCGAGAACTGTTCGAAATGCTATCAAAATTTGCATATCCTTTCTATATGTTACGAGGGAAGGTTGTGATGGAAGTCCATGCAAAAAATCATCTCAACATTAGATTCTATGAAACTTTACAAAATGAAAGTTTCGGTCAAAAAATCATGATATATTATACAATAGTTTGTACTAATTTTGATCATAAAATAAAATAAATCGAGGATTGTTAGAAATGCTACGAAACTTTTCATATCCATTATATTGTTACGAGGTAAGGTTATGTGGGAAGTCCTTGCAATAAATCATCTCAAAATTAGATTCTATGATTTTTTTCGAAATGCAAGTTTCTGTCAAAAATCATAGTTTATTATACACTAGGTTGTACTAGTTTAGGTCAAAAAATTAAATTAAGTTGAGGACTTATAAAATGATATGGAACTTTTCACATCCTTTATATATGTTAAGAGAGAAGGTTATGATTTAACTCCAGGTAAAAACTAATCTGAAATTTGGTTTTCATGAAACGTTTCGAAATGCAGGTTTCAGTAAAAAATCATAAGATATTATACACCAGTTTGTACTAGTTTCGGTCAAAAAATAAAAATAAATCGAGGACTGTTCGAAACGCTATCAAAATTTGCATATCCTTTATATATGTTACGAGGGAAGGTTGTGATGGAAGTCCATGCAAAAAATCATCTCAACATTAGATTCTATGAAACTTTACAAAATGCAAGTTTCGGTCAAAAAATCATGATATATTATACACTAGTTTGTACTAATTTATATCAAAAAATAAAATAAATCGCGGATTGTTAGAAATGCTACGAAACTTTTCATATCCATTATATTGTTACGAGGGAAGGTTATGTGGGAAGTACTTGCAATAAATCATCTCAAAATTAGATTCTATTAGTTTTTTCGAAATGTAAGTTTCTATCATAAATCATAGTTTATTATACACTAGGTTGTACTAGTTTCGGTCAAAAAATTAAATTAAGTTAAGGATTTATAAAATGATATGGAACTTTTCACATCCTTTATATATGTTAAGAGAGAAGGTTATGATTGAACTCCATGTAAAAAATAATCTGAAATTTGGTTTTCATGAAACTTTTCAAAATGCAAGTTTCAGTAAAAAATCATATTATATTATACACCAGTTTGTACTAGTTTCGGTCAAAAAAATAAATATAAATCGAGGACTGTTCGAAATGCTATCAAAATTTGCATATCCTTTCTATATGTTACGAGGGAAGGTTGTGATGGAAGTCCATGCAAAAAATCATCTCAACATTAGATTCTATGAAACTTTTCAAAATGCAAGTTTCGGTCAAAAAATCATGATATATTATACACTAGTTTGTACTAATTTTGATCAAAAAATAAAATAAATCGAGGATTGTTAGAAATGCTACGAAACTTTTCATATCCATTATATTATTACGAGGGAAGGTTATGTGGGAAGTCCTTGCAATAAATCATCTCAAAATTAGATTCTATGATTTTTTTCGAAATGCTAGTTTCTGTCAAAAATCATAGTTTATTATACACTAGGTTGTACTAGTTTAGGTCAAAAAATTAAATTAAGTTGAGGACTTATAAAATGATATGGAACTTTTCACATCCTTTATATATGTTAAGAGAGAAGGTTATGATTTAACTCCATGTAAAAAATAATCTGAAATTTGGTTTTCATGAAACGTTTCGAAATGTAGGTTTCAGTAAAAAATCATAATATATTATACACCAGTTTGTACTAGTTTCGGTCAAAAAATAAAAATAAATCGAGGACTATTCGAAATGCTATCAAAATTTGCATATCCTTTCTATATGTTACGAGGGAAGGTTGTGATAGAAGTCCATGCAAAAAATCATCTCAACATTAGATTCTATGAAACTTTTCAAAATGCAAGTTTCGGTCAAAAAATCATGATATATTATACACTAGTTTGTACTAATTTTGGTCAAAAAATAAAATAAATCGAGGATTGTTAGAAATGCTACGAAACTTTTCATATCCATTATATTGTTACGAGGGAAGGTTATGTGGGAAGTCCTTGCAATAAATCATATCAAAATTAGATTCTATGATTTTTTTCGAAATGCAAGTTTCTATCAAAAATCATAGTTTATTATACACTAGGTTGTACTAGTTTCGGTCAAAAAATTAAATTAAGTTGAGCACTTATAAAATGATATTGAACTTTTCAGATCCTTTATATATGTTAAGAGAGAAGGTTATGATTGAACTCCATCTAAAAAATAATCTGAAATTTGGTTTTCATGAAACGTTTCGAAATGCAAGTTTCAGTAAAAAATCATAATATATTATACACCAGTTTGTACTAGTTTCGGTCAAAAAATAAAAATAAATCGAGGACTGTTCGAAATGCTATCAAAATTTGCATATCCTTTATATATATTACGAGGGAAGGTTGTGATGGAAGTCCATGCTAAAAATCATCTCAACATTAGATTCTATGAAACTTTTCAAAATGCAAGTTTCGGTCAAAAAATCATGATATATTATACACTAGTTTGTACTAATTTTGGTCAAAAAATAAAATAAATCGAGGATTGTTAGAAATGCTACGAAACTTTTCATGTCCATTATATTGTTACGAGTGAAGGTTATGTGGGAAGTCCTTGCAATAAATCATCTCAAAATTAGATTCGATGAATTTTACGAAATGCAAGTTTTTGTCAAAAATCATAGTTTATTATACACTAGGTTGTACTAGTTTCGGTCAAAAAATTAAATTAAGTTGAGGACTTATAAAATGATATGGAACTTTATAGATCCTTTATATATGTTAAGAGAGAAGGTTATGATTTAACTCCATGTAAAAAATATTCTGAAATTTGGTTTTCATGAAACTTTTCGAAATGCAGGTTTAAGTAAAAAATCATAATATATTATACACCAGTTTGTACTAGTTTCGGTCAAAAAATAAAACTAAATCGAGAACTGTTCGAAATGCTATCAAAATTTGCATATCCTTTCTATATGTTACGAGGGAAGGTTGTGATGGAAGTCCATGCAAAAAATCATCTCAACATTAGATTCTATGAAACTTTACAAAATGCAAGTTTCGGTCAAAAAATCATGATATATTATACAATAGTTTGTACTAATTTTGATCATAAAATAAAATAAATCGAGGATTGTTAGAAATGCTACGAAACTTTTCATATCCATTATATTGTTACGAGGTAAGGTTATGTGGGAAGTCCTTGCAATAAATCATCTCAAAATTAGATTCTATGATTTTTTTCGAAATGCAAGTTTCTGTCAAAAATCATAGTTTATTATACACTAGGTTGTACTAGTTTAGGTCAAAAAATTAAATTAAGTTGAGGACTTATAAAATGATATGGAACTTTTCACATCCTTTATATATGTTAAGAGAGAAGGTTATGATTTAACTCCAGGTAAAAACTAATCTGAAATTTGGTTTTCATGAAACGTTTCGAAATGCAGGTTTCAGTAAAAAATCATAAGATATTATACACCAGTTTGTACTAGTTTCGGTCAAAAAATAAAAATAAATCGAGGACTGTTCGAAATGCTATCAAAATTTGCATATCCTTTATATATGTTACGAGGGAAGGTTGTGATGGAAGTCCATGCAAAAAATCATCTCAACATTAGATTCTATGAAACTTTACAAAATGCAAGTTTCGGTCAAAAAATCATGATATATTATACACTAGTTTGTACTAATTTATATCAAAAAATAAAATAAATCGAGGATTGTTAGAAATGCTACGAAACTTTTCATATCCATTATATTGTTACGAGGGAAGGTTATGTGGGAAGTACTTGCAATAAATCATCTCAAAATTAGATTCTATTAGTTTTTTCGAAATGCAAGTTTCTATCATAAATCATAGTTTATTATACACTAGGTTGTACTAGTTTCGGTCAAAAAATTAAATTAAGTTAAGGATTTATAAAATGATATGGAACTTTTCACATCCTTTATATATGTTAATAGAGAAGGTTATGATTGAACTCCATGTAAAAAATAATCTGAAATTTGGTTTTCATGAAACGTTTCGAAATGCAAGTTTCAATAAAAAATCATAATATATTATACACCAGTTTGTACTAGTTTCGGTCAAAAAATAAAAATAAATCGAGGACTGTTCGAAATGCTATCAAAATTTGCATATCCTTTATATATGTTACGAGGGAAGGTTGTGATGGAAGTCCATGCTAAAAATCATTTCAACATTAGATTCTATGAAACTTTTCAAAATGCAAGTTTCGGTCAAAAAATCATGATATATTATACACTAGTTTGTACTAATTTTGGTCAAAAAATAAAATAAATCGAGGATTGTTAGAAATGCTACGAAACTTTTCAAATCCATTATATTGTTACGAGGGAAGGTTATGTGGGAAGTCCTTGCAATAAATCATCTCAAAATTAGATTCTATTAGTTTTTTCGAAATGCAAGTTTCTATCAAAAATCATAGTTTATTATACACTAGGTTGTACTAGTTTCGGTCAAAAAATTAAATTAAGTTAAGGACTTATAAAATGATATGGAACTTTTCACATCCTTTATATATGTTAAGAGAGAAGGTTATGATTGAAATCCATGTAAAAAATAGTCTGAAATTTGGTTTTCAAGAAACGTTTCGAAATGCAGGTTTCAATAAAAAATCATAATATATTATACACCAGTTTGTACTAGTTTCGGTCAAAAAATAAAACTAAATCGAGGACTGTTCGATATGCTATCAAAATTTGCATATCCTTTCTATATGTTACGAGGGAAGGTTGTGATGGAAGTCCATGCAAAAAATCATCTCAACATTAGATTCTATGAATCTTTACAAAATGCAAGTTTCGGTCAAAAAATCATGATATATTATACAATAGTTTGTACTAATTTTGATCATAAAATAAAATAAATCGAGGATTGTTAGAAATGCTACGAAACTTTTCATATCCATTATATTGTTACGAGGTAAGGTTATGTGGGAAGTCCTTGCAATAAATCATCTCAAAATTAGATTCTATGATTTTTTTCGAAATTCAAGTTTCTGTCAAAAATCATAGTTTATTATACACTAGGTTGTACTAGTTTAGGTCAAAAAATTAAATTAAGTTGAGGACTTATAAAATGATATGGAACTTTTCACATCCTTTATATATGTTAAGAGAGAAGGTTATGATTTAACTCCATGTAAAAACTAATCTGAAATTTGGTTTTCATGAAACGTTTCGAAATGCAGGTTTCAGTAAAAAATCATAAGATATTATACACCAGTTTGTACTAGTTTCGGTCAAAAAATAAAAATAAATCGAGGACTGTTCGAAATGCTATCAAAATTTGCATATCCTTTATATATGTTACGAGGGAAGGTTGTGATGGAAGTCCATGCTAAAAATCATTTCAACATTAGATTCTATGAAACTTTTCAAAATGCAAGTTTCGGTCAAAAAATCATGATATATTATACACTAGTTTGTACTAATTTTGGTCAAAAAATAAAATAAATCGAGGATTGTTAGAAATGCTACGAAACTTTTCAAATCCATTATATTGTTACGAGGGAAGGTTATGTGGGAAGTCCTTGCAATAAATCATCTCAAAATTAGATTCTATTAGGTTTTTCGAAATGCAAGTTTCTATCAAAAATCATAGTTTATTATACACTAGGTTGTACTAGTTTCGGTCAAAAAATTAAATTAAGTTAAGGACTTATAAAATGATATGGAACTTTTCACATCCTTTATATATGTTAAGAGAGAAGGTTATGATTGAAATCCATGTAAAAAATAGTCTGAAATTTGGTTTTCAAGAAACGTTTCGAAATGCAGGTTTCAATAAAAAATCATAATATATTATACACCAGTTTGTACTAGTTTCGGTCAAAAAATAAAACTAAATCGAGGACTGTTCGATATGCTATCAAAATTTGCATATCCTTTCTATATGTTACGAGGGAAGGTTGTGATGGAAGTCCATGCAAAAACTCATCTCAACATTAGATTCTATGAAACCTTTCAAAATGCAAGTTTCGGTCAAAAAATCATGATATATTATACACTAGTTTGTACTAATTTTGGTCAAAAAATAAAATAAATCGAGGATTGTTAGAAATTCTACGAAACTTTTCATGTCCATTATATTGTTACGAGTGAAGGTTATGTGGGAAGTCCTTACAATAAATCATCTCAAAATTAGATTCTATGAATTTTTTCGAAATGCAAGTTTTTGTCAAAAATCATAGTTTATTATACACTAGGTTGTACTAGTTTCGGTCAAAAAATTAAATTAAGTTGAGGACTTATAAAATGATATGGAACTTTATAGATCCTTTATATATGTTAAGAGAGAAGGTTATGATTTAACTCCATGTAAAAAATATTCTGAAATTTGGTTTTCATGAAACATTTCGAAATGCAGGTTTCAGTAAAAAATCATAATATATTATACACCAGTTTGTACTAGTTTCGGTCAAAAAATAAAACTAAATCGAGGACTGTTCGAAATGCTATCAAAATTTGCATATCCTTTCTATTTGTTACGAGGGAAGGTTGTGATGGAAGTCCAGGCAAAAAATCATCTCAACATTAGATTCTATGAAACTTTACAAAATGCAAGTTTCGGTCAAAAAATCCTGATATATTATACACTAGTTTGTACTAATTTTGATCAAAAAATAAAATAAATCGAGGATTATTAGAAATGCTAGGAAACTTTTCATATCCATTATATTGTTACGAGGTAAGGTTATGTGGGAAGTCCTTGCAATAAATCATCTCAAAATTAGATTCTATGATTTTTTTCGAAATGCAAGTTTTTGTCAAAAATCATAGTTTATTATACACTAAGTTGTAATAGTTTAGGTCAAAAAATTAAATTAAGTTGAGGACTTATAAAATGATATGGAACTTTTGACATCCTTTATATATGTTAAGAGAGATGGTTATGATTTAACTCCATGTAAAAAATAATCTGAAATTTGGTTTTCATGAAACGTTTCGAAATGCAGGTTTCAGTAAAAAATCATAAGATATTATACACCAGTTTGTACTAGTTTCGGTCAAAAAATAAAAATAAATCGAGGACTGTTCGAAATGCTATCAAAATTTGAATATCCTTTATATATGTTACGAGGGAAGGTTGTGATGGAAGTCCATGCTAAAAATCATCTCAACATTAGATTCTATGAAACTTTTCAAAATGCATGTTTCGGTCAAAAAATCATGATATATTATACACTAGTTTGTACTAATTTTGGTCAAAAAATAAAATAAATCGAGGATTGTTAGAAATGCTACGAAACTTTTCATATCCATTATATTGTTACGAGGGAAGGTTATGTGGGAAGTCCTTGCAATAAATCATCTCAAAATTAGATTCTATTAGTTTTTTCGAAATGCAAGTTTCTATCAAAAATCATAGTTTATTATACACTAGGTTGTACTAGTTTAGGTCAAAAAATTAAATTAAGTTGAGGACTTATAAAACGATATGGAACTTTTCACATCCTTTATATATGTTAAGAGAGAAGGTTATGATTTAACTCCATGTATAAAATAATCTGAAATTTGGTTTTCATGAAACGTTTCGAAATGACGGTTTCAGTAAAAAATCATAATATATTATACACCAGTTTGTACTAGTTTCGGTCAAAAAATAAAAATAAATCGAGGACTATTCGAAATGCTATCAAAATTTGCATATCCTTTCTATATGTTACGAGGGAAGGTTGTGATAGAAGTCCATGCAAAAAATCATCTCAACATTAGATTCTATGAAACTTTTCAAAATGCAAGTTTCGGTCAAAAAATCATGATATATTATACACTAGTTTGTACTAATTTTGGTCAAAAAATAAAATAAATCGAGGATTGTTAGAAATGCTACGAAACTTTTCATATCCATTATATTGTTACGAGGGAAGGTTATGTGGGAAGTCCTTGCAATAAATCATCTCAAAATTAGATTCTATTAGTTTTTTCGAAATGCAAGTTTCTATCAAAAATCATAGTTTATTATACACTAGGTTGTACTAGTTTAGGTCAAAAAATTAAATTAAGTTGAGGACTTATAAAACGATATGGAACTTTTCACATCCTTTATATATGTTAAGAGAGAAGGTTATGATTTAACTCCATGTATAAAATAATCTGAAATTTGGTTTTCATGAAACGTTTCGAAATGCAGGTTTCAGTAAAAAATCATAATATATTATACACCAGTTTGTACTAGTTTCGGTCAAAAAATAAAAATAAATCGAGGACTATTCGAAATGCTATCAAAATTTGCATATCCTTTCTATATGTTACGAGGGAAGGTTGTGATAGAAGTCCATGCAAAAAATCATCTCAACATTAGATTCTATCAAACTTTTCAAAATGCAAGTTTCGGTCAAAAAATCATGATATATTATACACTAGTTTGTACTAATTTTGGTCAAAAAATAAAATAAATCGAGGATTGTTAGAAATGCTACGAAACTTTTCATATCCATTATATTGTTACGAGGGAAGGTTATGTGGGAAGTCCTCGCAATAAATCATCTAAAAATTAGATTCTATGATTTTTTTCGAAATGCAAGTTTCTATCAAAAATCATAGTTTATTATACACTAGGTTGTACTAGTTTCGGTCAAAAAATTAAATTAAGTTGAGGACTTATAAAATGATATGGAACTTTTCAGATCCTTTATATATGTTAAGAGAGAAGGTTATGATTGAACTCCATGTAAAAAATAATCTGAAATTTGGTTTTCTTGAAACTTTTCAAAATGCAAGTTTCAGTAAAAAATCATAATATATTATACACCAGTTTGTACTAGTTTCAGTCAAAAAATAAAAATAAATCGAGGACTGTTCGAAATGCTATCAAAATTTGCATATCCTTTCTATATGTTACGAGGGAAGGTTGTGATGGAAGTCCATGCAAAAAATCATCTCAACATTAGATTCTATGAAACTTTTCAAAATGCAAGTTTCGGTCAAAAAATCATGATATATTATACACTAGTTTGTACTAATTTTGGTCTAAAAATAAAATAAATCGAGGATTGTTAGAAATTCTACGAAACTTTTCATGTCCATTATATTGTTACGAGTGAAGGTTATGAGGGAAGTCCTTGCAATAAATCATCTCAAAATTAGATTCTATTATTTTTTTCGAAATGCAAGTTTTTGTCAAAAATCATAGTTTATTATACACTAAGTTGTACTAGTTTAGGTCAAAAAATTAAATTAAGTTGAGGACTTATAAAATGATATGGAACTTTTCAGATCCTTTATATATGTTAAGAGAGGAGGTTATGATTGAAATCCATGTAAAAAATAATCTGAAATTTGGTTTTCATGAAACTTTTCGAAATGCAGGTTTAAGTAAAAAATCATAATATATTATACACCAGTTTGTACTAGTTTCTGTCAAAAAATTAAAATAAATCGAGGATTGTTCGAAATGCTATCAAAATTTGCATATCCTTTCTATATGTTACGAGGGAAGGTTGTGATGGAAGTCCATGCAAAAACTCATCTCAACATTAGATTCTATGAAACCTTTCAAAATGCAAGTTTCGGTCAAAAAATCATGATATATTATACACTAGTTTGTACTAAATTTGATCAAAAAATAAAATAAATCGAGGATTGTTAGAAATGCTACGAAACTTTTCATATCCATTATATTGTTACGAGGGAAGGTTATGTGGGAAGTCCTTGCAATAAATCATCTCAACATTAGATTCTATGAAACTTTACAAAATGCAAGTTTCGGTCAAAAAATCATGATATATTATACACTAGTTTGTACTAATTTTGATCAAAAAATAAAATAAATCGAGGATTATTAGAAATGCTACGAAACTTTTCATATCCATTATATTGTTACGAGGTAAGGTTATGTGGGAAGTCCTTGCAATAAATCATCTCAAAATTAGATTCTATGATTTTTTTCGAAATGCAAGTTTTTGTCAAAAATCATAGTTTATTATACACTAAGTTGTACTAGTTTAGGTCAAAAAATTAAATTAAGTTGAGGACTTATAAAATGATATGGAACTTTTCACATCCTTTATATATGTTAAGAGAGAAGGTTATGATTTAACTCCATGTAAAAAATAATCTGAAATTTGGTTTTCATGAAACGTTTCGAAATGCAGGTTTCAGTAAAAAATCATAAGATATTATACACCAGTTTGTACTAGTTTCGGTCAAAAAATAAAAATAAATCGAGGACTGGTCGAAATGCTATCAAAATTTGCATATCCTTTATATATGTTACGAGGGAAGGTTGTGATGGAAGTCCATGCTAAAAATTATCTCAACATTAGATTCTATGAAACTTTTCAAAATGCAAGTTTCGGTCAAAAAATCATGATATATTATACACTAGTTTGTACTAATTTTGGTCAAAAAATAAAATAAATCGAGGATTGTTAGAAATGCTACGAAACTTTTCATATCCATTATATTGTTACGAGGGAAGGTTATGTGGGAAGTCCTTGCAATAAATCATCTCAAAATTAGATTCTACGATTTTTTTCGAAATGCAAGTTTCTGTCAAAAATCATAGTTTATTATACACTAGGTTGTACTAGTTTAGGTCAAAAAATTAAATTAAGTTGAGGACTTATAAAATGATATGGAACTTTTCACATCCTTTGTATATGTTAAGAGAGAAGGTTATGATTGAACTCCATGTAAAAAATAATCTGAAATTTGGTTTTCATGAAACTTTTCGAAATGCAAGTTTCAGTAAAAAATCATAATATATTATACACCAGTTCGTACTAGTTTCGGTCAAAAAATAAAAATAAATCGAGGACTGTTCGAAATGCTATCAAAATTTGCATATACTTTCTATATATTACGAGGGAAGGTTGTGATAAAAGTCTATGCAAAAAATCATCTCAACATTAGATTCTATGAAACTTTTCAAAATGCAAGTTTCGGTCAAAAAATCATGATATATTATACACTAGTTTGTACTAATTTTGATCAAAAAATAAAATAAATCGAGGATTGTTAGAAATGCTACGAAACTTTTTATATCCATTATATTGTTACGAGGGAAGGTTATGTGGGAAGTCCTTGCAATAAATCATCTCAAAATTAGATTTTATGATTTTTTTCGAAATGCAAGTTTCTGTCAAAAATCATAGTTTATTATACACTAGGTTGTACTAGTTTAGGTCAAAAAATTAAATTAAGTTGAGGACTTATAAAATGTTATGGAACTTTTCACATCCTTTATATATGTTAAGAGAGAAGGTTATGATTGAACTCCATGTAAAAAATAATCTGAAATTTGGTTTTCATGAAACTTTTCGAAATGCAAGTTTCAGTAAAAAAAAATAATAATATATTATACACCAGTTTGTACTAGTTTCGGTCAAAAAATTAAAATAAATCGAGGACTGTTCGAAATGCTATCAAAATTTGCATATCCTTTATATATGTTACGAGGGAAGGTTGTGATGGAAGTCCATGCAAAAAATCATCTCAACATTAGATTCTATGAAACTTTTCAAAATGCAAGTTTCGGTCAAAAAATCATGATATATTATACACTAGTTTGTAATAATTTTGATCAAAAAATAAAATAAATCGAGGATTGTTAGAAATGCTACAAAACTTTTCATATCCATTATATTGTTACGAGGGAAGGTTATGTGGGAAGTCCTTGCAATAAATCATCTCAAAATTAGATTCTATGATTTTTTTCGAAATGCAAGTATCTGTCAAAAATCATAGTTTATTATACACTAGGTTGTACTAGTTTAGGTCAAAAAATTAAATTAAGTTGAGGACTTATAAAATGATATGGAACTTTTCACATCCTTTATATATCTTAAGAGAGAAGGTTATGATTTAACTCCATGTAAAAAATAATCTGAAATTTGGTTTTCATGAAACTTTTCGAAATGCAAGTTTCAGTAAAAAATCATAATATATTATACACCAGTTTGTACTAGTTTCGGTCAAAAAACAAAAATAAATCGAGGACTGTTCGAAATGCTATCAAAATTTGCATATCCTTTATATATGTTACGAGGGAAGGTTGTGATGGAAGTCCATGCAAAAAATCATCTCGACATTAGATTCTATGAAACCTTTCAAAATGCAAGTTTCGGTCAAAAAATCATGATATATTATACACTAGTTTGTACTAATTTTGATCAAAAAATAAAATAAATCGAGGATTGTTAGAAATGCTGCGAAACTTTTCATATCCATTATATTGTTACGAGGGAAGGTTATGTGGGAAGTCCTTGCAATAAATCATCTCAAAATTACATTCTATGATTTTTTTCGAAATGCAAGTATCTGTCAAAAATCATAGTTTATTATACACTAGGTTGTACTAGTTTAGGTCAAAAAATTAAATTAAGTTGAGGACTTATAAAATGATATGGAACTTTTCACATCCTTTATATATGTTAAGAGAGAAGGTTATGATTTAACTCCATGTAAAAAATAATCTGAAATTTGGTTTTCATGAAACTTTTCGAAATGCAAGTTTCAGTAAAAAATCATAATATATTATACACCAGTTTGTACTAGTTTCGGTCAAAAAATTAAAATAAATCGAGGACTGTTCGAAATGCTATCAAAATTTGCATATACTTTCTATATGTTACGAGGGAAGGTTGTGATAAAAGTCTATGCAAAAAATCATCTCGACATTAGATTCTATGAAACTTTTCAAAATGCAAGTTTCGGTCAAAAAATCATGATATATTATACACTAGTTTGTACTAATTTTGATCAAAAAATAAAATAAATCGAGGATTGTTAGAAATGCTACGAAACTTTTCATATCCATTATATTGTTACGAGGGAAGGTTATGTGGGAAGTCCTTGCAATAAATCATCTCAAAATTAGATTCTACGATTTTTTTCGAAATGCAAGTTTCTGTCAAAAATCATAGTTTATTATACACTAGGTTGTACTAGTTTAGGTCAAAAAATTAAATTAAGTTGAGGACTTATAAAATGATATGGAACTTTTCACATCCTTTGTATATGTTAAGAGAGAAGGTTATGATTGAACTCCATGTAAAAAATAATCTGAAATTTGGTTTTCATGAAACTTTTCGAAATGCAAGTTTCAGTAAAAAAAAATAATAATATATTATACACCAGTTTGTACTAGTTTCGGTCAAAAAATTAAAATAAATCGAGGACTGTTCGAAATGCTATCAAAATTTGCATATCCTTTATATATGTTACGAGGGAAGGTTGTGATGGAAGTCCATGCAAAAAATCATCTCAACATTAGATTCTATGAAACTTTTCAAAATGCAAGTTTCGGTCAAAAAATCATGATATATTATACACTAGTTTGTAATAATTTTGATCAAAAAATAAAATAAATCGAGGATTGTTAGAAATGCTACAAAACTTTTCATATCCATTATATTGTTACGAGGGAAGGTTATGTGGGAAGTCCTTGCAATAAATCATCTCAAAATTAGATTCTATGATTTTTTTCGAAATGCAAGTATCTGTCAAAAATCATAGTTTATTATACACTAGGTTGTACTAGTTTAGGTCAAAAAATTAAATTAAGTTGAGGACTTATAAAATGATATGGAACTTTTCACATCCTTTATATATCTTAAGAGAGAAGGTTATGATTTAACTCCATGTAAAAAATAATCTGAAATTTGGTTTTCATGAAACTTTTCGAAATGCAAGTTTCAGTAAAAAATCATAATATATTATACACCAGTTTGTACTAGTTTCGGTCAAAAAACAAAAATAAATCGAGGACTGTTCGAAATGCTATCAAAATTTGCATATCCTTTATATATGTTACGAGGGAAGGTTGTGATGGAAGTCCATGCAAAAAATCATCTCGACATTAGATTCTATGAAACCTTTCAAAATGCAAGTTTCGGTCAAAAAATCATGATATATTATACACTAGTTTGTACTAATTTTGATCAAAAAATAAAATAAATCGAGGATTGTTAGAAATGCTGCGAAACTTTTCATATCCATTATATTGTTACGAGGGAAGGTTATGTGGGAAGTCCTTGCAATAAATCATCTCAAAATTACATTCTATGATTTTTTTCGAAATGCAAGTATCTGTCAAAAATCATAGTTTATTATACACTAGGTTGTACTAGTTTAGGTCAAAAAATTAAATTAAGTTGAGGACTTATAAAATGATATGGAACTTTTCACATCCTTTATATATGTTAAGAGAGAAGGTTATGATTTAACTCCATGTAAAAAATAATCTGAAATTTGGTTTTCATGAAACTTTTCGAAATGCAAGTTTCAGTAAAAAATCATAATATATTATACACCAGTTTGTACTAGTTTCGGTCAAAAAATTAAAATAAATCGAGGACTGTTCGAAATGCTATCAAAATTTGCATATACTTTCTATATGTTACGAGGGAAGGTTGTGATAAAAGTCTATGCAAAAAATCATCTCGACATTAGATTCTATGAAACTTTTCAAAATGCAAGTTTCGGTCAAAAAATCATGATATATTATACACTAGTTTGTACTAATTTTGATCAAAAAATAAAATAAATCGAGGATTGTTAGAAATGCTACGAAACTTTTCATATCCATTATATTGTTACGAGGGAAGGTTATGTGGGAAGTCCTTGCAATAAATCATCTCAAAATTAGATTCTACGATTTTTTTCGAAATGCAAGTTTCTGTCAAAAATCATAGTTTATTATACACTAGGTTGTACTAGTTTAGGTCAAAAAATTAAATTAAGTTGAGGACTTATAAAATGATATGGAACTTTTCACATCCTTTGTATATGTTAAGAGAGAAGGTTATGATTGAACTCCATGTAAAAAATAATCTGAAATATGGTTTTCATGAAACTTTTCGAAATGCAAGTTTCAGTAAAAAATCATAATATATTATACACCAGTTCGTACTAGTTTCGGTCAAAAAATAAAAATAAATCGAGGACTGTTCGAAATGCTATCAAAATTTGCATATACTTTCTATATGTTACGAGGGAAGGTTGTGATAAAAGTCTATGCAAAAAATCATCTCAACATTAGATTCTATGAAACTTTTCAAAATGCAAGTTTCGGTCAAAAAATCATGATATATTATACACTAGTTTGTACTAATTTTGATCAAAAAATAAAATAAATCGAGGATTGTTAGAAATGCTACGAAACTTTTCATATCCATTATATTGTTACGAGGGAAGGTTATGTGGGAAGTCCTTGCAATAAATCATCTCAAAATTAGATTCTATGATTTTTTTCGAAATGCAAGTTTCTGTCAAATATCATAGTTTATTATACACTAGGTTGTACTAGTTTAGGTCAAAAAATTAAATTAAGTTGAGGACTTATAAAATGTTATGGAACTTTTCACATCCTTTATATATGTTAAGAGAGAAGGTTATGATTGAACTCCATGTAAAAAATAATCTGAAATTTGGTTTTCATGAAACTTTTCGAAATGCAAGTTTCAGTAAAAAAATAATAATATATTATACACCAGTTTGTACTAGTTTCGGTCAAAAAATTAATATAAATCGAGGACTGTTCGAAATGCTATCAAAATTTGCATATCCTTTATATATGTTACGAGGGAAGGTTGTGATGGAAGTCCATGCAAAAAATCATCTCAACATTAGATTCTATGAAACTTTTCAAAATGCAAGTTTCGGTCAAAAAATCATGATATATTATACACTAGTTTGTAATAATTTTGATCTAAAAATAAAATAAATCGAGGATAGTTAGAAATGCTAAAAAACTTTTCATATCCATTATATTGTTACGAGGGAAGGTTATGTGGGAAGTCCTTGCAATAAATCATCTCAAAATTAGATTCTATGATTTTTTTCGAAATGCAAGTATCTGTCAAAAATCATAGTTTATTATACACTAGGTTGTACTAGTTTAGGTCAAAAAATTAAATTAAGTTGAGGACTTATAAAATGATATGGAACTTTTCACATCCTTTATATATGTTAAGAGAGAAGGTTATGATTTAACTCCATGTAAAAAATAATCTGAAATTTGGTTTTCATGAAACTTTTTGAAATGCAAGTTTCAGTAAAAAATCATAATATATTATACACCAGTTTGTACTAGTTTCGGTCAAAAAATTAAAATAAATCGAGGACTGTTCGAAATGCTATCAAAATTTGCATATACTTTCTATATGTTACGAGGGAAGGTTGTGATAAAAGTCTATGCAAAAAATCATCTCAACATTAGATTCTATGAAACTTTTCAAAATGCAAGTTTCGGTCAAAAAATCATGATATATTATACACTAGTTTGTACTAATTTTGATCAAAAAATAAAATAAATCGAGGATTGTTAGAAATGCTACGAAACTTTTCATATCCATTATATTGTTACGAGGGAAGGTTATGTGGGAAGTCCTTGCAATAAATCATCTCAAAATTAGATTCTATGATTTTTTTTCGAAATGCAAGTTTCTGTCAAAAATCATAGTTTATTATACACTAGGTTGAAATAGTTTAGGTCAAAAAATTAAATTAAGTTGAGGACTTATAAAATGATATGGAACTTTTCACATCCTTTATATATGTTAAGAGAGAAGGTTATGATTGAACTCCATGTAAAAAAAAATCTGAAATTTGGTTTTCATGAAACTTTTAAAAATGCAAGTTTCAGTAAAAAAATCATAATATATTATACACCAGTTTGTACTAGTTTCGGTCAAAAAATAAAAATAAATCGAGGACTATTCGAAATGCTATCAAAATTTGCATATCCTTTCTATATGTTACGAGGGAAGGTTGTGATAGAAGTCCATGCAAAAAATCATCTCAACATTAGATTCTATGAAACTTTTCAAAATGCAAGTTTCCGTCAAAAAATCATTATATATTATACACTAGTTTGTACTAATTTTGGTCAAAAAATAAAATAAATCGAGGATTGTTAGAAATGCTACGAAACTTTTCATATCCATTATATTGTTATGAGGGAAGGTTATGTGGGAAGTCCTTGCAATAAATCAACTCAAAATTAGATTCTATGATTTTTTTCGAAATGCAAGTTTCTATCAAAAATCATAGTTTATTATACACTAGGTTGTACTAGTTTCGGTCAAAAAATTAAATTAAGTTGAGGACTTATAAAATGATATGGAACTTTTCAGATCCTTTATATATGTTACGAGAGAAGGTTATGATTGAACTCCATGTAAAAAATAATCTGAAATTTGGTTTTCATGAAACTTTTCAAAATGCAAGTTTCAGTAAAAAAATCATAATATATTATACACCAGTTTGTACTAGTTTCGGTCAAAAAATAAAAATAAATCGAGGACTGTTCGAAATGCTATCAAAATTTGCATATACTTTCTATATGTTACGAGGGAAGGTTGTGATAAAAGTCTATGCAAAAAATCATCTCGACATTAGATTCTATGAAACTTTTCAAAATGCAAGTTTCGGTCAAAAAATCATGATATATTATACACTAGTTTGTACTAATTTTGATCAAAAAATAAAATAAATCGAGGATTGTTAGAAATGCTGCGAAACTTTTCATATCCATTATATTGTTACGAGGGAAGGTTATGTGGGAAGTCCTTGCAATAAATCATCTCAAAATTACATTCTATGATTTTTTTCGAAATGCAAGTATCTGTCAAAAATCATAGTTTATTATACACTAGGTTGTACTAGTTTAGGTCAAAAAATTAAATTAAGTTGAGGACTTATAAAATGATATGGAACTTTTCACATCCTTTATATATGTTAAGAGAGAAGGTTATGATTTAACTCCATGTAAAAAATAATCTGAAATTTGGTTTTCATGAAACTTTTCGAAATGCAAGTTTCAGTAAAAAATCATAATATATTATACACCAGTTTGTACTAGTTTCGGTCAAAAAATTAAAATAAATCGAGGACTGTTCGAAATGCTATCAAAATTTGCATATACTTTCTATATGTTACGAGGGAAGGTTGTGATAAAAGTCTATGCAAAAAATCATCTCGACATTAGATTCTATGAAACTTTTCAAAATGCAAGTTTCGGTCAAAAAATCATGATATATTATACACTAGTTTGTACTAATTTTGATCAAAAAATAAAATAAATCGAGGATTGTTAGAAATGCTACGAAACTTTTCATATCCATTATATTGTTACGAGGGAAGGTTATGTGGGAAGTCCTTGCAATAAATCATCTCAAAATTAGATTCTACGATTTTTTTCGAAATGCAAGTTTCTGTCAAAAATCATAGTTTATTATACACTAGGTTGTACTAGTTTAGGTCAAAAAATTAAATTAAGTTGAGGACTTATAAAATGATATGGAACTTTTCACATCCTTTGTATATGTTAAGAGAGAAGGTTATGATTGAACTCCATGTAAAAAATAATCTGAAATATGGTTTTCATGAAACTTTTCGAAATGCAAGTTTCAGTAAAAAATCATAATATATTATACACCAGTTCGTACTAGTTTCGGTCAAAAAATAAAAATAAATCGAGGACTGTTCGAAATGCTATCAAAATTTGCATATACTTTCTATATGTTACGAGGGAAGGTTGTGATAAAAGTCTATGCAAAAAATCATCTCAACATTAGATTCTATGAAACTTTTCAAAATGCAAGTTTCGGTCAAAAAATCATGATATATTATACACTAGTTTGTACTAATTTTGATCAAAAAATAAAATAAATCGAGGATTGTTAGAAATGCTACGAAACTTTTCATATCCATTATATTGTTACGAGGGAAGGTTATGTGGGAAGTCCTTGCAATAAATCATCTCAAAATTAGATTCTATGATTTTTTTCGAAATGCAAGTTTCTGTCAAATATCATAGTTTATTATACACTAGGTTGTACTAGTTTAGGTCAAAAAATTAAATTAAGTTGAGGACTTATAAAATGTTATGGAACTTTTCACATCCTTTATATATGTTAAGAGAGAAGGTTATGATTGAACTCCATGTAAAAAATAATCTGAAATTTGGTTTTCATGAAACTTTTCGAAATGCAAGTTTCAGTAAAAAAATAATAATATATTATACACCAGTTTGTACTAGTTTCGGTCAAAAAATTAATATAAATCGAGGACTGTTCGAAATGCTATCAAAATTTGCATATCCTTTATATATGTTACGAGGGAAGGTTGTGATGGAAGTCCATGCAAAAAATCATCTCAACATTAGATTCTATGAAACTTTTCAAAATGCAAGTTTCGGTCAAAAAATCATGATATATTATACACTAGTTTGTAATAATTTTGATCTAAAAATAAAATAAATCGAGGATAGTTAGAAATGCTAAAAAACTTTTCATATCCATTATATTGTTACGAGGGAAGGTTATGTGGGAAGTCCTTGCAATAAATCATCTCAAAATTAGATTCTATGATTTTTTTCGAAATGCAAGTATCTGTCAAAAATCATAGTTTATTATACACTAGGTTGTACTAGTTTAGGTCAAAAAATTAAATTAAGTTGAGGACTTATAAAATGATATGGAACTTTTCACATCCTTTATATATGTTAAGAGAGAAGGTTATGATTTAACTCCATGTAAAAAATAATCTGAAATTTGGTTTTCATGAAACTTTTTGAAATGCAAGTTTCAGTAAAAAATCATAATATATTATACACCAGTTTGTACTAGTTTCGGTCAAAAAATTAAAATAAATCGAGGACTGTTCGAAATGCTATCAAAATTTGCATATACTTTCTATATGTTACGAGGGAAGGTTGTGATAAAAGTCTATGCAAAAAATCATCTCAACATTAGATTCTATGAAACTTTTCAAAATGCAAGTTTCGGTCAAAAAATCATGATATATTATACACTAGTTTGTACTAATTTTGATCAAAAAATAAAATAAATCGAGGATTGTTAGAAATGCTACGAAACTTTTCATATCCATTATATTGTTACGAGGGAAGGTTATGTGGGAAGTCCTTGCAATAAATCATCTCAAAATTAGATTCTATGATTTTTTTTCGAAATGCAAGTTTCTGTCAAAAATCATAGTTTATTATACACTAGGTTGAAATAGTTTAGGTCAAAAAATTAAATTAAGTTGAGGACTTATAAAATGATATGGAACTTTTCACATCCTTTATATATGTTAAGAGAGAAGGTTATGATTGAACTCCATGTAAAAAAAAATCTGAAATTTGGTTTTCATGAAACTTTTAAAAATGCAAGTTTCAGTAAAAAAATCATAATATATTATACACCAGTTTGTACTAGTTTCGGTCAAAAAATAAAAATAAATCGAGGACTATTCGAAATGCTATCAAAATTTGCATATCCTTTCTATATGTTACGAGGGAAGGTTGTGATAGAAGTCCATGCAAAAAATCATCTCAACATTAGATTCTATGAAACTTTTCAAAATGCAAGTTTCCGTCAAAAAATCATTATATATTATACACTAGTTTGTACTAATTTTGGTCAAAAAATAAAATAAATCGAGGATTGTTAGAAATGCTACGAAACTTTTCATATCCATTATATTGTTATGAGGGAAGGTTATGTGGGAAGTCCTTGCAATAAATCAACTCAAAATTAGATTCTATGATTTTTTTCGAAATGCAAGTTTCTATCAAAAATCATAGTTTATTATACACTAGGTTGTACTAGTTTCGGTCAAAAAATTAAATTAAGTTGAGGACTTATAAAATGATATGGAACTTTTCAGATCCTTTATATATGTTACGAGAGAAGGTTATGATTGAACTCCATGTAAAAAATAATCTGAAATTTGGTTTTCATGAAACTTTTCAAAATGCAAGTTTCAGTAAAAAAATCATAATATATTATACACCAGTTTGTACTAGTTTCGGTCAAAAAATAAAAATAAATCGAGGACTGTTCGAAATGCTATCAAAATTTGCATATACTTTCTATATGTTACGAGGGAAGGTTGTGATAAAAGTCTATGCAAAAAATCATCTCAACATTAGATTCTATGAAACTTTTCAAAATGCAAGTTTCGGTCAAAAAATCATGATATATTATACACTAGTTTGTACTAATTTTGATCAAAAAATAAAATAAATCGAGGATTGTTAGAAATGCTACGAAACTTTTCATATCCATTATATTGTTACGAGGGAAGGTTATGTGGGAAGTCCTTGCAATAAATCATCTCAAAATTAGATTCTGTGATTTTTTTCGAAATGCAAGTTTCTGTCAAAAATCATAGTTTATTATACACTAGGTTGTACTAGTTTAGGTCAAAAAATTAAATTAAGTTGAGGACTTATAAAATGATATAGAACTTTTCACATCCTTTATATATGTTAAGAGAGAAGGTTATGATTGAACTCCATGTAAAAAATAATCTGAAATTTGGTTTTCATGAAACTTTTCGAAATGCAAGTTTCAGTAAAAAAATCATAATATATTATACACCAGTTTGTACTAGTTTCGGTCAAAAAATAAAAATAAATCGAGGACTGTTCGAAATGCTATCAAAATTTACATATCCTTTATATATGTTACGAGGGAAGGTTGTGATGGAAGTCCATGCAAAAAATCATCTCAACATTAGATTCTATGAAACTTTTCAAAATGCAAGTTTCGGTCAAAAAATCATGATATATTATACACTAGTTTGTACTAATTTTGATCAAAAAATAAAATAAATCGAGGATTGTTAGAAATGCTACGAAACTTTTCATATCCATTATATTGTTACGAGGGAAGGTTATGTGGGAAGTCCTTGCAATAATTCATCTCAAAATTAGATTCTATGATTTTTTTCGAAATGCTAGTTTCTGTCAAAAATCATAGTTTATTATACACTTGGTTGTACTAGTTTAGGTCAAAAAATTAAATTAAGTTGAGGACTTATAAAATGATATGGAACTTTTCACATCCTTTATATATGTTAAGAGAGAAGGTTATGATTTAACTCCATGTAAAAAATAATCTGAAATTTGGTTTTCATCAAACGTTTCGAAATGCAGGTTTCAGTAAAAAATCATAATATATTATACACCAGTTTTTACTAGTTTCGGTCAAAAAATAAAAATAAATCGAGGACCATTCGAAATGCTATCAAAATTTGCATATCCTTTCTATATGTTACGAGGGAAGGTTGTGATAGAAGTCCATGCAAAAAATCATCTCAACATTAGATTCTATGAAACTTTTGAAAATGCAAGTTTCGGTCAAAAAATCATGATATATTATACACTAGTTTGTACTAATTTTGGTCAAAAAATAAAATAAATCGAGGATTGTTAGAAATGCTACGAAACTTTTCATATCCATTATATTGTTACGAGGGAAGGTTATGTGGGAAGTCCTTGCAATAAATCATCTCAAAATTAGATTCTATGATTTTTTTTCGAAATGCAAGTTTCTATCAAAAATCATAGTTTATTATACACTAGGTTGTACTAGTTTAGGTCAAAAAATTAAATTAAGTTGAGGACTTATAAAATAATATGGAACTTTTCAGATCCTTTATATTTGTTAAGAGAGAAGGTTATGATTGAACTCCATGTAAAAAATAATCTGAAATTTTGTTTTCATGAAACTTTTCAAAATGCAAGTTTCAGTAAAAAATCATAATATATTATACACCAGTTTGTACTAGTTTCGGTCAAAAAAATAAAAATAAATCGAGGACTGTTCGAAATGCTATCAAAATTTGCATATCCTTTCTATATGTTACGAGGGAAGGTTGTGATGGAAGTCCATGCAAAAAATCATCTCAACATTAGATTCTATGAAACTTTTCAAAATGCAAGTTTCGGTCAAAAAATCATGATATATTATACACTAGTTTGTACTAATTTTGATCAAAAAATAAAATAAATCGAGGATTGTTAGAAATGCTACGAAACTTTTCATATCCATTATATTGTTACGAGGGAAGGTTATGTGGGAAGTCCTTGCAATAATTCATCTCAAAATTAGATTCTATGATTTTTTTCGAAATGCTAGTTTCTGTCAAAAATCATAGTTTATTATACACTAGGTTGTACTAGTTTAGGTCAAAAAATTAAATTAAGTTGAGGACTTATAAAATGATATGGAACTTTTCACATCCTTTATATATGTTAAGAGAGAAGGTTATGATTTAACTCCATGTAAAAAATAATATGAAATTTGGTTTTCATCAAACGTTTCGAAATGCAGGTTTCAGTAAAAAATCATAATATATTATACACCAGTTTTTACTAGTTTCGGTCAAAAAATAAAAATAAATCGAGGACCATTCGAAATGCTATCAAAATTTGCATATCCTTTCTATATGTTACGAGGGAAGGTTGTGATAGAAGTCCATGCAAAAAATCATCTCAACATTAGATTCTATGAAACTTTTCAAAATGCAAGTTTCGGTCAAAAAATCATGATATATTATACACTAGTTTGTACTAATTTTGGTCAAAAAATAAAATAAATCGAGGATTGTTAGAAATGCTACGAAACTTTTCATATCCATTATATTGTTACGAGGGAAGGTTATGTGGGAAGTCCTTGCAATAAATCATCTCAAAATTAGATTCTATGATTTTTTTTCGAAATGCAAGTTTCTATCAAAAATCATAGTTTATTATACACTAGGTTGTACTAGTTTCGGTCAAAAAATTAAATTAAGTTGAGGACTTATAAAATGATATTGAACTTTTCAGATCCTTTATATATGTTAAGAGAGAAGGTTATGATTGAACTCCATGTAAAAAATAATCTGAAATTTGGTTTTCATGACACTTTTCAAAATGCAAGTTTCAGTAAAAAATTATAATATATTATACACCAGTTTGTACTAGTTTCGGTCAAAAAAATAAAAATAAATCGAGGACTGTTCGAAATGCTATCAAAATTTGCATATCCTTTCTATATGTTACGAGGGAAGGTTGTGATGGAAGTCCATGCAAAAAATCATCTCAACATTAGATTCTATGAAACTTTTCAAAATGCAAGTTTCGGTCAAAAAATAATGATATATTATACAATAATTTGTACTAATTTTGATCATAAAATAAAATAAATCGAGGATTGTTAGAAATGCTACGAAACTTTTCATATCCATTATATTTTTACGAGGTAAGGTTATGTGGGAAGTCCTTGCAATAAATCATCTCAAAATTAGATTCTATGATTTTTTTCGAAATGCAAGTTTCTGTCAAAAATCATAGTTTATTATACACTAGGTTGTACTAGTTTAGGTCAAAAAATTAAATTAAGTTGAGGACTTATAAAATGATATGGAACTTTTCACATCCTTTATATATGTTAAGAGAGAAGGTTATGATTTAACTCCATGTAAAAACTAATCTGAAATTTGGTTTTCATGAAACGTTTCGAAATGCAGGTTTCAGTAAAAAATCATAAGATATTATACACCAGTTTGTACTAGTTTCGGTTTAAAAATAAAAATAAATCGAGGACTGTTTGAAATGCTATCAAAATTTGCATATCCTTTCTATATGTTACGAGGGAAGGTTGTGATGGAAGTCCATGCAAAAAATCATCTCAACATTAGATTCTATGAAACTTTTCAAAATGCAAGTTTCGATCAAAAAATCATGATATATTATACACTAGTTTGTACTAATTTTGGTCAAAAAATAAAATAAATCGAGGATTGTTAGAAATTCTATGAAACTTTTCATGTCCATTATATTGTTACGAGTGAAGGTTATGTGGGAAGTCCTTGCAATAAATCATCTCAAAATTAGATTCGATGAATTTTTTCGAAATGCAAGTTTTTGTCAAAAATCATAGTTTATTATACACTAGGTTGTACTAGTTTCGGTCAAAAAATTAAATTAAGTTGAGGACTTATAAAATGATATGGAACTTTATAGATCCTTTATATATGTTAAGAGAGAAGGTTATGATTTAACTCCATGTAAAAAATATTCTGAAATTTGGTTTTCATGAAACTTTTCGAAATGCAGGTTTAAGTAAAAAATCATAATATATTATACACCAGTTTGTACTAGATTCGGTCAAAAAATAAAACTAAATCGAGGACTGTTCGAAATGCTATCAAAATTTGCATATCCTTTCTATATGTTACGAGGGAAGGTTGTGATGGAAGTCCATGCAAAAAATCATCTCAACATTAGATTCTATGAAACTTTACAAAATGCAAGTTTCGGTCAAAAAATCATGATATATTATACAATAGTTTGTACTAATTTTGATCATAAAATAAAATAAATCGAGGATTGTTAGAAATGCTACGAAACTTTTCATATCCATTATATTTTTACGAGGTAAGGTTATGTGGGAAGTCCTTGCAATAAATCATCTCAAAATTAGATTCTATGATTTTTTTCGAAATGCAAGTTTCTGTCAAAAATCATAGTTTATTATACACTAGGTTGTACTAGTTTAGGTCAAAAAATTAAATTAAGTTGAGGACTTATAAAATGATATGGAACTTTTCACATCCTTTATATATGTTAAGAGAGAAGGTTATGATTTAACTCCATGTAAAAACTAATCTGAAATTTGGTTTTCATGAAACGTTTCGAAATGCAGGTTTCAGTAAAAAATCATAAGATATTATACACCAGTTTGTACTAGTTTCGGTTTAAAAATAAAAATAAATCGAGGACTGTTTGAAATGCTATCAAAATTTGCATATCCTTTCTATATGTTACAAGGGAAGGTTGTGATGGAAGTCCATGCAAAAAATCATCTCAACATTAGATTCTATGAAACTTTTCAAAATGCAAGTTTCGATCAAAAAATCATGATATATTATACACTAGTTTGTACTAATTTTGGTCAAAAAATAAAATAAATCGAGGATTGTTAGAAATTCTATGAAACTTTTCATGTCCATTATATTGTTACGAGTGAAGGTTATGTGGGAAGTCCTTGCAATAAATCATCTCAAAATTAGATTCGATGAATTTTTTCGAAATGCAAGTTTTTGTCAAAAATCATAGTTTATTATACACTAGGTTGTACTAGTTTCGGTCAAAAAATTAAATTAAGTTGAGGACTTATAAAATGATATGGAACTTTATAGATCCTTTATATATGTTAAGAGAGAAGGTTATGATTTAACTCCATGTAAAAAATATTCTGAAATTTGGTTTTCATGAAACTTTTCGAAATGCAGGTTTAAGTAAAAAATCATAATATATTATACACCAGTTTGTACTAGATTCGGTCAAAAAATAAAACTAAATCGAGGACTGTTCGAAATGCTATCAAAATTTGCATATCCTTTCTATATGTTACGAGGGAAGGTTGTGATGGAAGTCCATGCAAAAAATCATCTCAACATTAGATTCTATGAAACTTTACAAAATGCAAGTTTCGGTCAAAAAATCATGATATATTATACAATAGTTTGTACTAATTTTGATCATAAAATAAAATAAATCGAGGATTGTTAGAAATGCTACGAAACTTTTCATATCCATTATATTTTTACGAGGTAAGGTTATGTGGGAAGTCCTTGCAATAAATCATCTCAAAATTAGATTCTATGATTTTTTTCGAAATGCAAGTTTCTGTCAAAAATCATAGTTTATTATACACTAGGTTGTACTAGTTTAGGTCAAAAAATTAAATTAAGTTGAGGACTTATAAAATGATATGGAACTTTTCACATCCTTTATATATGTTAAGAGAGAAGGTTATGATTTAACTCCATGTAAAAACTAATCTGAAATTTGGTTTTCATGAAACGTTTCGAAATGCAGGTTTCAGTAAAAAATCATAAGATATTATACACCAGTTTGTACTAGTTTCGGTTTAAAAATAAAAATAAATCGAGGACTGTTTGAAATGCTATCAAAATTTGCATATCCTTTCTATATGTTACAAGGGAAGGTTGTGATGGAAGTCCATGCAAAAAATCATCTCAACATTAGATTCTATGAAACTTTTCAAAATGCAAGTTTCGATCAAAAAATCATGATATATTATACACTAGTTTGTACTAATTTTGGTCAAAAAATAAAATAAATCGAGGATTGTTAGAAATTCTATGAAACTTTTCATGTCCATTATATTGTTACGAGTGAAGGTTATGTGGGAAGTCCTTGCAATAAATCATCTCAAAATTAGATTCGATGAATTTTTTCGAAATGCAAGTTTTTGTCAAAAATCATAGTTTATTATACACTAGGTTGTACTAGTTTCGGTCAAAAAATTAAATTAAGTTGAGGACTTATAAAATGATATGGAACTTTATAGATCCTTTATATATGTTAAGAGAGAAGGTTATGATTTAACTCCATGTAAAAAATATTCTGAAATTTGGTTTTCATGAAACTTTTCGAAATGCAGGTTTAAGTAAAAAATCATAATATATTATACACCAGTTTGTACTAGATTCGGTCAAAAAATAAAACTAAATCGAGGACTGTTCGAAATGCTATCAAAATTTGCATATCCTTTATATATGTTACGAGGGAAGGTTGTGATGGAAGTCCATGCTAAAAATCATCTCAACATTAGATTCTATGAAACTTTTCAAAATGCAAGTTTCGGTCAAAAAATCATGATATATTATACACTAGTTTGTACTAATTTTGGTCAAAAAATAAAATAAATCGAGGATTGTTAGAAATGCTACGAAACTTTTCAAATCCATTATATTGTTACGAGGGAAGGTTATGTGGGAAGTCCTTGCAATAAATCATCTCAAAATTAGATTCTATTAGTTTTTTCGAAATGCAAGTTTCTATCAAAAATCATAGTTTATTATACACTAGGTTGTACTAGTTTCGGTCAAAAAATTAAATTAAGTTAAGGACTTATAAAATGATATGGAACTTTTCACATCCTTTATATATGTTAAGAGAGAAGGTTATGATTGAAATCCATGTAAAAAATAATCTGAAATTTGGTTTTCAAGAAACGTTTCGAAATGCAGGTTTCAATAAAAAATCATAATATATTATACACCAGTTTGTACTAGTTTCGGTCAAAAAATAAAACTAAATCGAGGACTGTTCGAAATGCTATCAAAATTTGCATATCCTTTCTATATGTTACGAGGGAAGGTTGTAATGGAAGTCCATGCAAAAAATCATCTCAACATTAGATTCTATGAAACTTTTCAAAATGCAAGTTTCGGTCAAAAAATAATGATATATTATACAATAATTTGTACTAATTTTGATCATAAAATAAAATAAATCGAGGATTGTTAGAAATGCTACGAAACTTTTCATATCCATTATATTTTTACGAGGTAAGGTTATGTGGGAAGTCCTTGCAATAAATCATCTCAAAATTAGATTCTATGATTTTTTTCGAAATGCAAGTTTCTGTCAAAAATCATAGTTTATTATACACTAGGTTGTACTAGTTTAGGTCAAAAAATTAAATTAAGTTGAGGACTTATAAAATGATATGGAACTTTTCACATCCTTTATATATGTTAAGAGAGAAGGTTATGATTTAACTCCATGTAAAAACTAATCTGAAATTTGGTTTTCATGAAACGTTTCGAAATGCAGGTTTCAGTAAAAAATCATAAGATATTATACACCAGTTTGTACTAGTTTCGGTTTAAAAATAAAAATAAATCGAGGACTGTTTGAAATGCTATCAAAATTTGCATATCCTTTCTATATGTTACGAGGGAAGGTTGTGATGGAAGTCCATGCAAAAAATCATCTCAACATTAGATTCTATGAAACTTTTCAAAATGCAAGTTTCGATCAAAAAATCATGATATATTATACACTAGTTTGTACTAATTTTGGTCAAAAAATAAAATAAATCGAGGATTGTTAGAAATTCTATGAAACTTTTCATGTCCATTATATTGTTACGAGTGAAGGTTATGTGGGAAGTCCTTGCAATAAATCATCTCAAAATTAGATTCGATGAATTTTTTCGAAATGCAAGTTTTTGTCAAAAATCATAGTTTATTATACACTAGGTTGTACTAGTTTCGGTCAAAAAATTAAATTAAGTTGAGGACTTATAAAATGATATGGAACTTTATAGATCCTTTATATATGTTAAGAGAGAAGGTTATGATTTAACTCCATGTAAAAAATATTCTGAAATTTGGTTTTCATGAAACTTTTCGAAATGCAGGTTTAAGTAAAAAATCATAATATATTATACACCAGTTTGTACTAGATTCGGTCAAAAAATAAAACTAAATCGAGGACTGTTCGAAATGCTATCAAAATTTGCATATCCTTTCTATATGTTACGAGGGAAGGTTGTGATGGAAGTCCATGCAAAAAATCATCTCAACATTAGATTCTATGAAACTTTACAAAATGCAAGTTTCGGTCAAAAAATCATGATATATTATACAATAGTTTGTACTAATTTTGATCATAAAATAAAATAAATCGAGGATTGTTAGAAATGCTACGAAACTTTTCATATCCATTATATTTTTACGAGGTAAGGTTATGTGGGAAGTCCTTGCAATAAATCATCTCAAAATTAGATTCTATGATTTTTTTCGAAATGCAAGTTTCTGTCAAAAATCATAGTTTATTATACACTAGGTTGTACTAGTTTAGGTCAAAAAATTAAATTAAGTTGAGGACTTATAAAATGATATGGAACTTTTCACATCCTTTATATATGTTAAGAGAGAAGGTTATGATTTAACTCCATGTAAAAACTAATCTGAAATTTGGTTTTCATGAAACGTTTCGAAATGCAGGTTTCAGTAAAAAATCATAAGATATTATACACCAGTTTGTACTAGTTTCGGTTTAAAAATAAAAATAAATCGAGGACTGTTTGAAATGCTATCAAAATTTGCATATCCTTTCTATATGTTACAAGGGAAGGTTGTGATGGAAGTCCATGCAAAAAATCATCTCAACATTAGATTCTATGAAACTTTTCAAAATGCAAGTTTCGATCAAAAAATCATGATATATTATACACTAGTTTGTACTAATTTTGGTCAAAAAATAAAATAAATCGAGGATTGTTAGAAATTCTATGAAACTTTTCATGTCCATTATATTGTTACGAGTGAAGGTTATGTGGGAAGTCCTTGCAATAAATCATCTCAAAATTAGATTCGATGAATTTTTTCGAAATGCAAGTTTTTGTCAAAAATCATAGTTTATTATACACTAGGTTGTACTAGTTTCGGTCAAAAAATTAAATTAAGTTGAGGACTTATAAAATGATATGGAACTTTATAGATCCTTTATATATGTTAAGAGAGAAGGTTATGATTTAACTCCATGTAAAAAATATTCTGAAATTTGGTTTTCATGAAACTTTTCGAAATGCAGGTTTAAGTAAAAAATCATAATATATTATACACCAGTTTGTACTAGATTCGGTCAAAAAATAAAACTAAATCGAGGACTGTTCGAAATGCTATCAAAATTTGCATATCCTTTCTATATGTTACGAGGGAAGGTTGTGATGGAAGTCCATGCAAAAAATCATCTCAACATTAGATTCTATGAAACTTTACAAAATGCAAGTTTCGGTCAAAAAATCATGATATATTATACAATAGTTTGTACTAATTTTGATCATAAAATAAAATAAATCGAGGATTGTTAGAAATGCTACGAAACTTTTCATATCCATTATATTTTTACGAGGTAAGGTTATGTGGGAAGTCCTTGCAATAAATCATCTCAAAATTAGATTCTATGATTTTTTTCGAAATGCAAGTTTCTGTCAAAAATCATAGTTTATTATACACTAGGTTGTACTAGTTTAGGTCAAAAAATTAAATTAAGTTGAGGACTTATAAAATGATATGGAACTTTTCACATCCTTTATATATGTTAAGAGAGAAGGTTATGATTTAACTCCATGTAAAAACTAATCTGAAATTTGGTTTTCATGAAACGTTTCGAAATGCAGGTTTCAGTAAAAAATCATAAGATATTATACACCAGTTTGTACTAGTTTCGGTTTAAAAATAAAAATAAATCGAGGACTGTTTGAAATGCTATCAAAATTTGCATATCCTTTCTATATGTTACAAGGGAAGGTTGTGATGGAAGTCCATGCAAAAAATCATCTCAACATTAGATTCTATGAAACTTTTCAAAATGCAAGTTTCGATCAAAAAATCATGATATATTATACACTAGTTTGTACTAATTTTGGTCAAAAAATAAAATAAATCGAGGATTGTTAGAAATTCTATGAAACTTTTCATGTCCATTATATTGTTACGAGTGAAGGTTATGTGGGAAGTCCTTGCAATAAATCATCTCAAAATTAGATTCGATGAATTTTTTCGAAATGCAAGTTTTTGTCAAAAATCATAGTTTATTATACACTAGGTTGTACTAGTTTCGGTCAAAAAATTAAATTAAGTTGAGGACTTATAAAATGATATGGAACTTTATAGATCCTTTATATATGTTAAGAGAGAAGGTTATGATTTAACTCCATGTAAAAAATATTCTGAAATTTGGTTTTCATGAAACTTTTCGAAATGCAGGTTTAAGTAAAAAATCATAATATATTATACACCAGTTTGTACTAGATTCGGTCAAAAAATAAAACTAAATCGAGGACTGTTCGAAATGCTATCAAAATTTGCATATCCTTTATATATGTTACGAGGGAAGGTTGTGATGGAAGTCCATGCTAAAAATCATCTCAACATTAGATTCTATGAAACTTTTCAAAATGCAAGTTTCGGTCAAAAAATCATGATATATTATACACTAGTTTGTACTAATTTTGGTCAAAAAATAAAATAAATCGAGGATTGTTAGAAATGCTACGAAACTTTTCAAATCCATTATATTGTTACGAGGGAAGGTTATGTGGGAAGTCCTTGCAATAAATCATCTCAAAATTAGATTCTATTAGTTTTTTCGAAATGCAAGTTTCTATCAAAAATCATAGTTTATTATACACTAGGTTGTACTAGTTTCGGTCAAAAAATTAAATTAAGTTAAGGACTTATAAAATGATATGGAACTTTTCACATCCTTTATATATGTTAAGAGAGAAGGTTATGATTGAAATCCATGTAAAAAATAATCTGAAATTTGGTTTTCAAGAAACGTTTCGAAATGCAGGTTTCAATAAAAAATCATAATATATTATACACCAGTTTGTACTAGTTTCGGTCAAAAAATAAAACTAAATCGAGGACTGTTCGAAATGCTATCAAAATTTGCATATCCTTTCTATATGTTACGAGGGAAGGTTGTAATGGAAGTCCATGCAAAAAATCATCTCAACATTAGATTCTATGAAACTTTTCAAAATGCAAGTTTCGGTCAAAAAATAATGATATATTATACAATAATTTGTACTAATTTTGATCATAAAATAAAATAAATCGAGGATTGTTAGAAATGCTACGAAACTTTTCATATCCATTATATTTTTACGAGGTAAGGTTATGTGGGAAGTCCTTGCAATAAATCATCTCAAAATTAGATTCTATGATTTTTTTCGAAATGCAAGTTTCTGTCAAAAATCATAGTTTATTATACACTAGGTTGTACTAGTTTAGGTCAAAAAATTAAATTAAGTTGAGGACTTATAAAATGATATGGAACTTTTCACATCCTTTATATATGTTAAGAGAGAAGGTTATGATTTAACTCCATGTAAAAACTAATCTGAAATTTGGTTTTCATGAAACGTTTCGAAATGCAGGTTTCAGTAAAAAATCATAAGATATTATACACCAGTTTGTACTAGTTTCGGTTTAAAAATAAAAATAAATCGAGGACTGTTTGAAATGCTATCAAAATTTGCATATCCTTTCTATATGTTACGAGGGAAGGTTGTGATGGAAGTCCATGCAAAAAATCATCTCAACATTAGATTCTATGAAACTTTTCAAAATGCAAGTTTCGATCAAAAAATCATGATATATTATACACTAGTTTGTACTAATTTTGGTCAAAAAATAAAATAAATCGAGGATTGTTAGAAATTCTATGAAACTTTTCATGTCCATTATATTGTTACGAGTGAAGGTTATGTGGGAAGTCCTTGCAATAAATCATCTCAAAATTAGATTCGATGAATTTTTTCGAAATGCAAGTTTTTGTCAAAAATCATAGTTTATTATACACTAGGTTGTACTAGTTTCGGTCAAAAAATTAAATTAAGTTGAGGACTTATAAAATGATATGGAACTTTATAGATCCTTTATATATGTTAAGAGAGAAGGTTATGATTTAACTCCATGTAAAAAATATTCTGAAATTTGGTTTTCATGAAACTTTTCGAAATGCAGGTTTAAGTAAAAAATCATAATATATTATACACCAGTTTGTACTAGATTCGGTCAAAAAATAAAACTAAATCGAGGACTGTTCGAAATGCTATCAAAATTTGCATATCCTTTCTATATGTTACGAGGGAAGGTTGTGATGGAAGTCCATGCAAAAAATCATCTCAACATTAGATTCTATGAAACTTTACAAAATGCAAGTTTCGGTCAAAAAATCATGATATATTATACAATAGTTTGTACTAATTTTGATCATAAAATAAAATAAATCGAGGATTGTTAGAAATGCTACGAAACTTTTCATATCCATTATATTTTTACGAGGTAAGGTTATGTGGGAAGTCCTTGCAATAAATCATCTCAAAATTAGATTCTATGATTTTTTTCGAAATGCAAGTTTCTGTCAAAAATCATAGTTTATTATACACTAGGTTGTACTAGTTTAGGTCAAAAAATTAAATTAAGTTGAGGACTTATAAAATGATATGGAACTTTTCACATCCTTTATATATGTTAAGAGAGAAGGTTATGATTTAACTCCATGTAAAAACTAATCTGAAATTTGGTTTTCATGAAACGTTTCGAAATGCAGGTTTCAGTAAAAAATCATAAGATATTATACACCAGTTTGTACTAGTTTCGGTTTAAAAATAAAAATAAATCGAGGACTGTTTGAAATGCTATCAAAATTTGCATATCCTTTCTATATGTTACAAGGGAAGGTTGTGATGGAAGTCCATGCAAAAAATCATCTCAACATTAGATTCTATGAAACTTTTCAAAATGCAAGTTTCGATCAAAAAATCATGATATATTATACACTAGTTTGTACTAATTTTGGTCAAAAAATAAAATAAATCGAGGATTGTTAGAAATTCTATGAAACTTTTCATGTCCATTATATTGTTACGAGTGAAGGTTATGTGGGAAGTCCTTGCAATAAATCATCTCAAAATTAGATTCGATGAATTTTTTCGAAATGCAAGTTTTTGTCAAAAATCATAGTTTATTATACACTAGGTTGTACTAGTTTCGGTCAAAAAATTAAATTAAGTTGAGGACTTATAAAATGATATGGAACTTTATAGATCCTTTATATATGTTAAGAGAGAAGGTTATGATTTAACTCCATGTAAAAAATATTCTGAAATTTGGTTTTCATGAAACTTTTCGAAATGCAGGTTTAAGTAAAAAATCATAATATATTATACACCAGTTTGTACTAGATTCGGTCAAAAAATAAAACTAAATCGAGGACTGTTCGAAATGCTATCAAAATTTGCATATCCTTTCTATATGTTACGAGGGAAGGTTGTGATGGAAGTCCATGCAAAAAATCATCTCAACATTAGATTCTATGAAACTTTACAAAATGCAAGTTTCGGTCAAAAAATCATGATATATTATACAATAGTTTGTACTAATTTTGATCATAAAATAAAATAAATCGAGGATTGTTAGAAATGCTACGAAACTTTTCATATCCATTATATTTTTACGAGGTAAGGTTATGTGGGAAGTCCTTGCAATAAATCATCTCAAAATTAGATTCTATGATTTTTTTCGAAATGCAAGTTTCTGTCAAAAATCATAGTTTATTATACACTAGGTTGTACTAGTTTAGGTCAAAAAATTAAATTAAGTTGAGGACTTATAAAATGATATGGAACTTTTCACATCCTTTATATATGTTAAGAGAGAAGGTTATGATTTAACTCCATGTAAAAACTAATCTGAAATTTGGTTTTCATGAAACGTTTCTAAATGCAGGTTTCAGTAAAAAATCATAAGATATTATACACCAGTTTGTACTAGTTTCGGTTTAAAAATAAAAATAAATCGAGGACTGTTTGAAATGCTATCAAAATTTGCATATCCTTTCTATATGTTACAAGGGAAGGTTGTGATGGAAGTCCATGCAAAAAATCATCTCAACATTAGATTCTATGAAACTTTTCAAAATGCAAGTTTCGATCAAAAAATCATGATATATTATACACTAGTTTGTACTAATTTTGGTCAAAAAATAAAATAAATCGAGGATTGTTAGAAATTCTATGAAACTTTTCATGTCCATTATATTGTTACGAGTGAAGGTTATGTGGGAAGTCCTTGCAATAAATCATCTCAAAATTAGATTCGATGAATTTTTTCGAAATGCAAGTTTTTGTCAAAAATCATAGTTTATTATACACTAGGTTGTACTAGTTTCGGTCAAAAAATTAAATTAAGTTGAGGACTTATAAAATGATATGGAACTTTATAGATCCTTTATATATGTTAAGAGAGAAGGTTATGATTTAACTCCATGTAAAAAATATTCTGAAATTTGGTTTTCATGAAACTTTTCGAAATGCAGGTTTAAGTAAAAAATCATAATATATTATACACCAGTTTGTACTAGATTCGGTCAAAAAATAAAACTAAATCGAGGACTGTTCGAAATGCTATCAAAATTTGCATATCCTTTATATATGTTACGAGGGAAGGTTGTGATGGAAGTCCATGCTAAAAATCATCTCAACATTAGATTCTATGAAACTTTTCAAAATGCAAGTTTCGGTCAAAAAATCATGATATATTATACACTAGTTTGTACTAATTTTGGTCAAAAAATAAAATAAATCGAGGATTGTTAGAAATGCTACGAAACTTTTCAAATCCATTATATTGTTACGAGGGAAGGTTATGTGGGAAGTCCTTGCAATAAATCATCTCAAAATTAGATTCTATTAGTTTTTTCGAAATGCAAGTTTCTATCAAAAATCATAGTTTATTATACACTAGGTTGTACTAGTTTCGGTCAAAAAATTAAATTAAGTTAAGGACTTATAAAATGATATGGAACTTTTCACATCCTTTATATATGTTAAGAGAGAAGGTTATGATTGAAATCCATGTAAAAAATAATCTGAAATTTGGTTTTCAAGAAACGTTTCGAAATGCAGGTTTCAATAAAAAATCATAATATATTATACACCAGTTTGTACTAGTTTCGGTCAAAAAATAAAACTAAATCGAGGACTGTTCGAAATGCTATCAAAATTTGCATATCCTTTCTATATGTTACGAGGGAAGGTTGTAATGGAAGTCCATGCAAAAACTCATCTCAACATTAGATTCTATGAAACCTTTCAAAATGCAAGTTTCGGTCAAAAAATCATGATATATTATACACTAGTTTGTACTAATTTTGGTCAAAAAATAAAATAAATCGAGGATTGTTAGAAATTCTACGAAACTTTTCATGTCCATTATATTGTTACGAGTGAAGGTTATGTGGGAAGTCCTTGCAATAAATCATCTCAAAATTAGATTCTATGAATTTTTTCGAAATGCAAGTTTTTGTCAAAAATCATAGTTTATTATACACTAGGTTGTACTAGTTTCGGTCAAAAAATTAAATTAAGTTGAGGACTTATAAAATGATATGGAACTTTTTAGATCCTTTATATATGTTAAGAGAAAAGGTTATGATTTAACTCCATGTAAAAAATATTCTGAAATTTGGTTTTCATGAAACATTTCGAAATGCAGGTTTCAGTAAAAAATCATAATATATTATACACCAGTTTGTACTAGTTTCGGTCAAAAAATAAAACTAAATCGAGGACTGTTCGAAATGCTATCAAAATTTGCATATCCTTTCTATTTGTTACGAGGGAAGGTTGTGATGGAAGTCCAGGCAAAAAATCATCTCAACATTAGATTCTATGAAACTTTTCAAAATGCAAGTTTCGGTCAAAAAATCATGATATATTATACACTAGTTTGTACTAATTTTGGTCAAAAAATAAAATAAATCGAGGATTGTTAGAAATGCTACGAAACTTTTCATATCCATTATATTGTTACGAGGGAAGGTTATGTGGGAAGTCCTTGCAATAAATCATCTCAAAATTAGATTCTATTAGTTTTTTCGAAATGCAAGTTTCTATCAAAAATCATAGTTTATTATACACTAGGTTGTACTAGTTTAGGTCAAAAAATTAAATTAAGTTGAGGACTTATAAAACGATATGGAACTTTTCACATCCTTTATATATGTTAAGAGAGAAGGTTATGATTTAACTCCATGTAAAAAATAATCTGAAATTTGGTTTTCATGAAACGTTTCGAAATGCAGGTTTCAGTAAAAAATCATAATATATTATACACCAGTTTGTACTAGTTTCGGTCAAAAAATAAAAATAAATCGAGGACTATTCGAAATGCTATCAAAATTTGCATATCCTTTCTATATGTTACGAGGGAAGGTTGTGATAGAAGTCCATGCAAAAAATCATCTCAACATTAGATTCTATGAAACTTTTCAAAATGCAAGTTTCGGTCAAAAAATCATGATATATTATACACTAGTTTGTACTAATTTTGGTCAAAAAATAAAATAAATCGAGGATTGTTAGAAATGCTACGAAACTTTTCATATCCATTATATTGTTACGAGGGAAGGTTATGTGGGAAGTCCTTGCAATAAATCATCTCAAAATTAGATTCTATGATTTTTTTCGAAATGCAAGTTTCTATCAAAAATCATAGTTTATTATACACTAGGTTGTACTAGTTTCGGTCAAAAAATTAAATTAAGTTGAGGACTTATAAAATGATATGGAACTTTTCAGATCCTTTATATATGTTAAGAGAGAAGGTTATGATTGAACTCCATGTAAAAAATAATCTGAAATTTGGTTTTCTTGAAACTTTTCAAAATTCAAGTTTCAGTAAAAAATCATAATATATTATACACCAGTTTGTACTAGTTTCGGTCAAAAAATAAAAATAAATCGAGGACTGTTCGAAATGCTATCAAAATTTGCATATCCTTTATATATGTTACGAGGGAAGGTTGTGATGGAAGTCCATGCTAAAAATTATCTCAACATTAGATTCTATGAAACTTTTCAAAATGCAAGTTTCGGTCAAAAAATCATGATATATTATACACTAGTTTGTACTAATTTTGGTCAAAAAATAAAATAAATCGAGGATTGTTAGAAATGCTACGAAACTTTTCATATCCATTATATTGTTAAGAGGGAAGGTTATGTGGGATGTCCTTGCAATAAATCATCTCAAAATTAGATTCTATTAGTTTTTTCGAAATGCAAGTTTCTATCAAAAATCATAGTTTATTATACACTAGGTTGTACTAGTTTAGGTCAAAAAATTAAATTAAGTTGAGGACTTATAAAATGATATGGAACTTTTCACATCCTTTATATATGTTAAGAGAGAAGGTTATGATTTAACTCCATGTAAAAAATAATCTGAAATTTGGTTTTCATGAAACGTTTTGAAATGCAGGTTTCAGTAAAAAATCATAATATATTATACACCAGTTTGTACTAGTTTCGGTCAAAAAATAAAAATAAATCGAGGACTATTCGAAATGCTATCAAAATTTGCATATCCTTTCTATATGTTACGAGGGAAGGTTGTGATAGAAGTCCATGCAAAAAATCATCTCAACATTAGATTCTATGAAACTTTTCAAAATGCAAGTTTCGGTCAAAAAATCATGATATATTATACACTAGTTTGTACTAATTTTGGTCAAAAAATAAAATAAATCGAGGATTGTTAGAAATGCTACGAAACTTTTCATATCCATTATATTGTTACGAGGGAAGGTTATGTGGGAAGTCCTTGCAATAAATCATCTCAAAATTAGATTCTATGATTTTTTTCGAAATGCAAGTTTCTATCAAAAATCATAGTTTATTATACACTAGGTTGTACTAGTTTCGGTCAAAAAATTAAATTAAGTTGAGGACTTATAAAATGATATGGAACTTTTCAGATATTTTATATATGTTAAGAGAGAAGGTTATGATTGAACTCCATGTAAAAAATAATCTGAAATTTGGTTTTCATGAAACTTTTCAAAATGCAAGTTTCAGTAAAAAATCATACTATATTATACACCAGTTTGTACTAGTTTCGTTCAAAAAATAAAAATAAATCGAGGAATGTTCGAAATGCTATCAAAATTTGCATATCCTTTCTATATGTTACGAGGGAAGGTTGTGATGGAAGTCCATGCAAAAACTCATCTCAACATTAGATTCTATGAAACCTTTCAAAATGAAAGTTTCGGTCAAAAAATCATGATATATTATACACTAGTTTGTACTAAATTTGATCAAAAAATAAAATAAATCGAGGATTGTTAGAAATGCTACGAAACTTTTCATATCCATTATATTGTTACGAGGGAAGGTTATGTGGGAAGTCCTTGCAATAAATCATCTCAAAATTAGATTCTATGATTTTTTTTCGAAATGCAAGTTTCTGTCAAAAATCATAGTTTATTATACACTAGGTCGTACTAGTTTAGGTCAAAAAATTAAATTAAGTTGAGGACTTATAAAATGATATGGAACTTTTCACATCCTTTATATATGTTAAGAGAGAAGGTTATGATTTAACTCCATGTAAAAAATAATCTGAAATTTGGTTTTCATGAAACTTTTCGAAATGCAGGTTTCAGTAAAAAATCATAAGATATTATACACCAGTTTGTACTAGTTTCGGTCAAAAAATAAAAATAAATCGAGGACTGTTCGAAATGCTATCAAAATTTGCATATCCTTTATATATGTTATGAGGGAAGGTTGTGATGGAAGTCCATGCAAAAAATCATCTCAACATTAGATTCTATGAAACTTTACAAAATGCAAGTTTCGGTCAAAAAATCATGATATATTATACACTAGTTTGTACTAATTTTGATCAAAAAATAAAATAAATCGAGGATTGTTAGAAATGCTACGAAACTTTTCATATCCATTATATTGTTACGAAGGAAGGTTATGTGGGAAGTACTTGCAATAAATCATCTCAAAATTAGATTCTATTAGTTTTTTCGAAATGCAAGTTTCTATCATAAATCATAGTTTATTATACACTAGGTTGTACTAGTTTCGGTCAAAAAATTAAATTAAGTTAAGGATTTATAAAATGATATGGAACTTTTCACATCCTTTATATATGTTAAGAGAGAAGGTTATGATTTAACTCCATGTAAAAAATAATCTGAAATTTGGTTTTCATGAAACGTTTCGAAATGCAAGTTTCAATAAAAAATCATAATATATTATACACCAGTTTGTACTAGTTTCGGTCAAAAAATAAAAATAAATCGAGGACTGTTCGAAATGCTATCAAAATTTGCATATCCTTTATATATGTTACGAGGGAAGGTTGTGATGGAAGTCCATGCAAAAAATCATCTCAACATTAGATTCTATGAAACTTTTCAAAATGCAAGTTTAGGTCAAAAAATCATGATATATTATACACTAGTTTGTACTAATTTTGGTCAAAAAATAAAATAAATCGAGGATTGTTAGAAATGCTACGAAACTTTTCATATCCATTATATTGTTACGAGGGAAGGTTATGTGGGAAGTCCTTGCAATAAATCATCTCAAAATTAGATTCTATGATTTTTTTCGAAATGCAAGTTTCTATCAAAAATCATAGTTTATTATACACTAGGTTGTACTAGTTTCGGTCAAAAAATTAAATTAAGTTGAGGACTTATAAAATGATATGGAACTTTTCACATCCTTTATATATGTTAAGAGAGAAGGTTATGATTTAACTCCATGTAAAAAATAATCTGAAATTTGGTTTTCATGAAACGTTTCGAAATGTAGGTTTCAGTAAAAAATCATAATATATTATACACCAGTTTGTACTAGTTTCGGTCAAAAAATTAAAATAAATCGAGGACTGTTCGAAATGCTATCAAAATTTGCATATCCTTTCTATATGTTACGAGGAAAGGTTGTGATGGAAGTCCATGCAAAAAATCATCTCAACATTAGATTCTATGAAACTTTACAAAATGCAAGTTTCGGTCAAAAAACATGATATATTATACACTAGTTTGTACTAATTTTGATCAAAAAATAAAATAAATCGAGGATTGTTAGAAATGCTACGAAACTTTTCATATCCATTATATTGTTACGAGGGAAGGTTATGTGGGAAGTCCTTGCAATAAATCATCTCAAAATTAGATTCTATGATTTATTTCGAAATGCAAGTTTCTGTCAAAAATCATGGTTTATTATACACTAGGTTGTACTAGTTTAGGTTAAAAAATTAAATTAAGTTGAGGACTTATAAAATGATATGGAACTTTTCACATCCTTTATATATGTTAAGAGAGAAGGTTATGATTTAACTCCATGAAAAAAATAATCTGAAATTTGGTTTTCATGAAACGTTTCGAAATGCAGGTTTCTGTAAAAAAATCATAAGATATTATACACCAGTTTGTACTAGTTTCGGTCAAAAAATTAAAATAAATCGAGGACTGTTCGAAATGCTATCAAAATTTGCATATCCTTTATATATGTTACGAGGGAAGGTTGTGATGGAAGTCCATGCTAAATATCATCTCAACATTAGATTCTATGAAACTTTTCAAAATGCAAGTTTCGGTCAAAAAATCATGATATATTATACACTAGTTTGTACTAATTTTGGTCAAAAAATAAAATAAATCGAGGATTGTTAGAAATGCTACGAAACTTTTCATATCCATTATATTGTTACGAGGGAAGGTTATTTGGGAAGTCCTTGCAATAAATCATCTCAAAATTAGATTCTATTAGTTTTTTCGAAATGCAAGTTTCTATCAAAAATCATAGTTTATTATACACTAGGTTGTACTATTTCGGTCAAAAAATTAAATTAAGTTAAGGACTTATAAAATGATATGGAACTTTTCACATCCTTTATATATATTAAGAGAGAAGGTTATGATTGAACTCCATGTAAAAAATAATCTGAAATTTGGTTTTCATGAAACGTTTCGAAATGCAAGTTTCAATAAAAAATCATAATATATTATACACCAGTTTGTACTAGTTTCGGTCAAAAAATAAAAATAAATCGAGGACTGTTCGAAATGCTATCAAAATTTGCATATCCTTTCTATATGTTACGAGGGAAGGTTGTGATGGAAGTCCATGCAAAAAATCATCTCAACATTAGATTCTATGAAACTTTTCAAAATGCAAGTTTCGGTCAAAAAATCATAATATATTATACACTAGTTTGTACTAATTTTGGTCAAAAAATAAAATAAATCGAGGATTGTTAGAAATTCTACGAAACTTTTCATGTCCATTATATTGTTACGAGTGAAGGTTATGTGGGAAGTCCTTGCAATAAATCATCTCAAAATTAGATTCTATGAATTTTTTCGAAATGCAAGTTTTTGTCAAAAATCATAGTTTATTATACACTAGGTTGTACTAGTTTCGGTCAAAAAATTAAATTAAGTTGAGGACTTATAAAATGATATGGAACTTTTTAGATCCTTTATATATGTTAAGAGAGAAGGTTATGATTTAACTCCATGTAAAAAATATTCTGAAATTTGGTTTTCATGAAACATTTCGAAATGCAGGTTTCAGTAAAAAATCATAATATATTATACACCAGTTTGTACTAGTTTCGGTCAAAAAATAAAACTAAATCGAGGACTGTTCGAAATGCTATCAAAATTTGCATATCCTTTCTATATGTTATGAGGGAAGGTTGTGATGGAAGTCCATGCAAAAAATCATCTCAATATTAGATTCTTTGAAACTTTACAAAATGCAAGTTTCGGTCAAAAAATCATGATATATTATACACTAGTTTGTACTAATTTTAATCAAAAAATAAAATAAATCGAGGATTGTTAGAAATGCTATGAAACTTTTCATATCCATTATATTGTTACGAGGTAAGGTTATGTGGGAAGTCCTTGCAATAAATCATCTCAAAATTAGATTCTATGATTTTTTTCGAAATGCAAGTTTTTGTCAAAAATCATAGTTTATTATACACTAAGTTGTACTAGTTTAGGTCAAAAAATTAAATTAAGTTGAGGACTTATAAAATGATATGGAACTTTTTAGAACCTTTATATATGTTAAGAGAGAAGGTTATGATTTAACTCCATGTAAAAAATAATCTGGAATTTGGTTTTCATGAAACTTTTCGAAATGCAGGTTTAAGTAAAAAATCATAATATATTATACACTAGTTTGTACTAGTTTCGGTCAAAAAATTAAAATAAATCGAGGACTGTTCGAAATGCTATCAAAATTTGCATATCCTTTATATATGTTACGAGGGAAGGTTGTGATGGAAGTCCATGCAAAAATTCATCTCAACATTAGATTCTATGAAACTTTACAAAATGCAAGTTTCGGTCAAAAAATCATGATATATTATACACTAGTTTGTGATAATTTTGATCAAAAAATAAAATAAATCGAGTATTATTAGAAATGCTACGAAACTTTTTATATCCATTATATTGTTACGAGGGAAGGTTATGTGGGAAGTCCTTGCAATAAATCATCTCAAAATTAGATTCTATGATTTTTTTCGAAATGCAAGTTTTAGTCAAAAATCATAGTTTATTATACACTAAGTTGTACTAGTTTAAGTCAAAAAATTAAATTAAGTTGAGGACTTATAAAATGATATGGAACTTTTCACATCCTTTATATATGTTAAGAGAGAAGGTTATGATTTAACTCCATGTAAAAAATAATCTGAAATTTGGTTTTCATGAAACGTTTCGAAATGTAGGTTTCAGTAAAAAATCATAATATATTATACACCAATTTGTACTAGTTTCGGTCAAAAAATTAAAATAAATCGAGGACTGTTCGAAATGCTATCAAAATTTGCATATCCTTTCTATATGTTACGAGGAAAGGTTGTGATGGAAGTCAATGCAAAAAATCATCTCAACGTTAGATTTTATGAAACTTTACAAAATGCAAGTTTCTGACAAAAAACATGATATATTATACACTAGTTTGTACTAATTTTGATCAAAAAATAAAATAAATCGAGGATTGTTAGAAATGCTACGAAACTTTTCATATCCATTATATTGTTACGAGGGAAGGTTATGTGGGAAGTCCTTGCAATAAATCATAGCAAAATTAGATTCTATGATTTTTTTCGAAATGCAAGTTTCTGTCAAAAATCATAGTTTATTATACACTAGGTTGTACTAGTTTAGGTCAAAAAATTAAATAAAGTTGAGGACTTATAAAATGATATGGAACTTTTCACATCCTTTATATATGTTAAGAGAGAAGGTTATGATTTAACTCCATGTAAAAAATAATCTGAAATTTGGTTTTCATGAAACGTTTCGAAATGCAGGTTTCAGTAAAAAATCATAAGATATTATACACCAGTTTGTACTAGTTTCGGTCAAAAAATTAAAATAAATCGAGGACTGTTCGAAATGCTATCAAAATTTGCATATCCTTTATATATGTTACGAGGGAAGGTTGTGATGGAAGTCCATGCTAAATATCATCTCAACATTAGATTCTATGAAACTTTTCAAAATGCAAGTTTCGGTCAAAAAATCATGATATATTATACACTAGTTTGTACTAATTTTGGTCAAAAAATAAAATAAATCGAGGATTGTTAGAAATGCTACGAAACTTTTCATATCCATTATATTGTTACGAGGGAAGGTTATTTGGGAAGTCCTTGCAATAAATCATCTCAAAATTAGATTCTATTAGTTTTTTCGAAATGCAAGTTTCTATCAAAAATCATAGTTTATTATACACTAGGTTGTACTATTTCGGTCAAAAAATTAAATTAAGTTAAGGACTTATTAAATTATATGGAACTTTTCACATCCTTTATATATATTAAGAGAGAAGGTTATGATTGAACTCCATGTAAAAAATAATCTGAAATTTGGTTTTCATGAAACGTTTCGAAATGCAAGTTTCAATAAAAAATCATAATATATTATACACTAGTTTGTACTAGTTTCGGTCAAAAAATTAAAATAAATCGAGGACTGTTCGAAATGCTATCAAAATTTCCATATCCTTTATATATGTTACGAGGGAAGGTTGTGATGGAAGTCCATGCAAAAATTCATCTCAACATTAGATTCTATGAAACTTTACAAAATGCAAGTTTCGGTCAAAAAATCATGATATATTATACACTAGTTTGTACTAATTTTGATCAAAAAATAAAATAAATCGAGGATTATTAGAAATGCTACGAAACTTTTTATATCCATTATATTGTTACGAGGGAAGGTTATGTGGGAAGTCCTTGCAATAAATCATCTCAAAATTAGATTCTATGATTTTTTTCGAAATGCAAGTTTTAGTCAAAAATCATAGTTTATTATACACTAGGTTGTACTAGTTTAGGTCAAAAAATTAAATTAAGTTGAGGACTTATAAAATGATATGGAACTTTTCACATCCTTTATATATGTTAAGAGAGAAGGTTATGATTTAACTCCATGTAAAAAATAATCTGAAATTTGGTTTTCATGAAACGTTTCGAAATGTAGGTTTCAGTAAAAAATCATAATATATTATACACCAGTTTGTACTAGTTTCGGTCAAAAAATTAAAATAAATCGAGGACTGTTCGAAATGCTATCAAAATTTGCATATCCTTTCTATATGTTACGAGGAAAGGTTGTGATGGAAGTCCATGCAAAAAATCATCTCAACATTAGATTCTATGAAACTTTACAAAATGCAAGTTTCGGTCAAAAAACATGATATATTATACACTAGTTTGTACTAATTTTGATCAAAAAATAAAATAAATCGAGGATTGTTAGAAATGCTACGAAACTTTTCATATCCATTATATTGTTACGAGGGAAGGTTATGTGGGAAGTCCTTGCAATAAATCATCTCAAAATTAGATTCTATGATTTTTTCGAAATGCAAGTTTCTGTCAAAAATCATAGTTTATTATACACTAGGTTGTACTAGTTTAGGTTAAAAAATTAAATTAAGTTGAGGACTTATAAAATGATATGGAACTTTTCACATCCTTTATATATGTTAAGAGAGAAGGTTATGATTTAACTCCATGTAAAAAATAATCTGAAATTTGGTTTTCATGAAACGTTTCGAAATGCAGGTTTCTGTAAAAAATCATAAGATATTATACACCAGTTTGTACTAGTTTCGGTCAAAAAATAAAAATAAATCGAGGATTGTTCGAAATGCTATCAAAATTTGCATATCCTTTATATATGTTACGAGGGAAGGTTGTGATGGAAGTCCATGCAAAAAATCATCTCAACATTAGATTCTATGAAACTTTACAAAATGCAAGTTTCGGTCAAAAAATCATGATATATTATACACTAGTTTGTACTAATTTTGATCAAAAAATAAAATAAATCGAGGATTATTAGAAATGCTACGAAACTTTTTATATCCATTATATTGTTACGAGGGAAGGTTATGTGGGAAGTCCTTGCAATAAATCATCTCAAAATTAGATTCTATGATTTTTTTCGAAATGCAAGTTTTAGTCAAAAATCATAGTTTATTATACACTAAGTTGTACTAGTTTAGGTCAAAAAATTAAATTAAGTTGAGGACTTATAAAATGATATGGAACTTTTCACATCCTTTATATATGTTAAGAGAGAAGGTTATGATTTAACTCCATGTAAAAAATAATCTGAAATTTGGTTTTCATGAAACGTTTCGAAATGTAGGTTTCAGTAAAAAATCATAATATATTATACACCAGTTTGTACTAGTTTCGGTCAAAAAATTAAAATAAATCGAGGACTGTTCGAAATGCTATCAAAATTTGCATATCCTTTCTATATGTTACGAGGAAAGGTTGTGATGGAAGTCCATGCAAAAAATCATCTCAACATTAGATTCTATGAAACTTTACAAAATGCAAGTTTCGGTCAAAAAACATGATATATTATACACTAGTTTGTACTAATTTTGATCAAAAAATAAAATAAATCGAGGATTGTTAGAAATGCGACGAAACTTTTCATATCCATTATATTGTTACGAGGGAAGGTTATGTGGGAAGTCCTTGCAATAAATCATCTCAAAATTAGATTCTATGATTTTTTCGAAATGCAAGTTTCTGTCAAAAATCATAGTTTATTATACACTAGGTTGTACTAGTTTAGGTTAAAAAATTAAATTAAGTTGAGGACTTATAAAATGATATGGAACTTTTCACATCCTTTATATATGTTAAGAGAGAAGGTTATGATTTAACTCCATGTAAAAAATAATCTGAAATTTGGTTTTCATGAAACGTTTCGAAATGCAGGTTTCTGTAAAAAAATCATAAGATATTATACACCTGTTTGTACTAGTTTCGGTCAAAAAATAAAAATAAATCGAGGACTGTTCGAAATGCTATCAAAATTTGCATATCCTTTATATATGTTACGAGGGAAGGTTGTGATGGAAGTCCATGCTAAATATCATCTCAACATTAGATTCTATGAAACTTTTCAAAATGCAAGATTCGGTCCAAAAATCATGATATATTATACACTAGTTTGTACTAATTTTGGTCAAAAAATAAAATAAATCGAGGATTGTTAGAAATGCTACGAAACTTTTCATATCCATTATATTGTTACGAGGGAAGGTTATTTGGCAAGTCCTTGCAATAAATCATCTCAAAATTAGATTCTATTAGTTTTTTCGAAATGCAAGTTTCTATCAAAAATCATAGTTTATTATACACTAGGTTGTACTATTTCGGTCAAAAAATTAAATTAAGTTAAGGACTTATAAAATGATATGGAACTTTTCACATCCTTTATATATATTAAGAGAGAAGGTTATGATTGAACTCCATGTAAAAAATAATCTGAAATTTGGTTTTCATGAAACGTTTCGAAATGCAAGTTTCAATAAAAAATCATAATATATTATACACCAGTTTGTACTAGTTTCGGTCAAAAAATAAAAATAAATCGAGGACTGTTCGAAATGCTATCAAAATTTGCATATCCTTTCTATATGTTACGAGGGAAGGTTGTGATGGAAGTCCATGCAAAAAATCATCTCAACATTAGATTCTATGAAACTTTTCAAAATGCAAGTTTCGGTCAAAAAATCATAATATATTATACACTAGTTTGTACTAATTTTGGTCAAAAAATAAATTAAATCGAGGATTGTTAGAAATTCTACGAAACTTTTCATGTCCATTATATTGTTACGAGTGAAGGTTATGTGGGAAGTCCTTGCAATAAATCATCTCAAAATTAGATTCTATGATTTTTTTCGAAATGCAAGTTTTTGTCAAAAATCATAGTTTATTATACACTAGGTTGTACTAGTTTCGGTCAAAAAATTAAATTAAGTTGAGGACTTATAAAATGATATGGAACTTTTTAGATCCTTTATATATGTTAAGAGAGAAGGTTATGATTTAACTCCATGTAAAAAATATTCTGAAATTTGGTTTTCATGAAACATTTCGAAATGCAGGTTTCAGTAAAAAATCATAATATATTATACACCAGTTTGTACTAGTTTCGGTCAAAAAATAAAACTAAATCGAGGACTGTTCGAAATGCTATCAAAATTTGCATATCCTTTCTATATGTTACGAGGGAAGGTTGTGATGGAAGTCCATGCAAAAAATCATCTCAACATTAGATTCTTTGAAACTTTACAAAATGCAAGTTTCGGTCAAAAAATCATGATATATTATACACTAGTTTGTACTAATTTTGATCAAAAAATAAAATAATTCGAGGATTGTTAGAAATGCTATGAAACTTTTCATATCCATTATATTGTTACGAGGTAAGGTTATGTGGGAAGTCCTTGCAATAAATCATCTCAAAATTAGATTCTATGATTTTTTTCGAAATGCAAGTTTTAGTCAAAAATCATAGTTTATTATACACTAAGTTGTACTAGTTTAGGTCAAAAAATTAAATTAAGTTGAGGACTTATAAAATGATATTGAACTTTTCACATCCTTTATATATGTTAAGAGAGAAGGTTATGATTTAACTCCATGTAAAAAATAATCTGAAATTTGGTTTTCATGAAACGTTTCGAAATGTAGGTTTCAGTAAAAAATCATAATATATTATACACCAGTTTGTACTAGTTTCGGTCAAAAAATTAAAATAAATCGAGGACTGTTCGAAATGCTATCAAAATTTGCATATCCTTTCTATATGTTACGAGGAAAGGTTGTGATGGAAGTCCATGCAAAAAATCATCTCAACATTAGATTCTATGAAACTTTACAAAATGCAAGTTTCGGTCAAAAAACATGATATATTATACACTAGTTTGTACTAATTTTGATCATAAAATAAAATAAATCGAGGATTGTTAGAAATGCTACGAAACTTTTCATATCCATTATATTGTTACGAGGGAAGGTTATGTGGGAAGTCCTTGCAATAAATCATCTCAAAATTAGATTCTATGATTTTTTCGAAATGCAAGTTTCTGTCAAAAATCATAGTTTATTATACACTAGGTTGTACTAGTTTAGGTTAAAAAATTAAATTAAGTTGAGGACTTATAAAATGATATGGAACTTTTCACATCCTTTATATATGTTAAGAGAGAAGGTTATGATTTAACTCCATGTAAAAAATAATCTGAAATTTGGTTTTCATGAAACGTTTCGAAATGCAGGTTTCTGTAAAAAATCATAAGATATTATACACCTGTTTGTACTAGTTTCGGTCAAAAAATAAAAATAAATCGAGGACTGTTCGAAATGCTATCAAAATTTGCATATCCTTTATATATGTTACGAGGGAAGGTTGTGATGGAAGTCCATGCTAAATATCATCTCAACATTAGATTCTATGAAACTTTTCAAAATGCAAGATTCGGTCCAAAAATCATGATATATTATACACTAGTTTGTACTAATTTTGGTCAAAAAATAAAATAAATCGAGGATTGTTAGAAATGCTACGAAACTTTTCATATCCATTATATTGTTACGAGGGAAGGTTATTTGGGAAGTCCTTGCAATAAATCATCTCAAAATTAGATTCTATTAGTTTTTTCGAAATGCAAGTTTCTATCAAAAATCATAGTTTATTATACACTAGGTTGTACTATTTCGGTCAAAAAATTAAATTAAGTTAAGGACTTATAAAATGATATGGAACTTTTCACATCCTTTATATATATTAAGAGAGAAGGTTATGATTGAACTCCATGTAAAAAATAATCTGAAATTTGGTTTTCATGAAACGTTTCGAAATGCAAGTTTCAATAAAAAATCATAATATATTATACACCAGTTTGTACTAGTTTCGGTCAAAAAATAAAAATAAATCGAGGACTGTTCAAAATGCTATCAAAATTTGCATATCCTTTCTATATGTTACGAGGGAAGGTTGTGATGGAAGTCCATGCAAAAAATCATCTCAACATTAGATTCTATGAAACTTTTCAAAATGCAAGTTTCGGTCAAAAAATCATAATATATTATACACTAGTTTGTACTAATTTTGGTCAAAAAATAAAATAAATCGAGGATTGTTAGAAATTCTACGAAACTTTTCATGTCCATTATATTGTTACGAGTGAAGGTTATGTGGGAAGTCCTTGCAATAAATCATCTCAAAATTAGATTCTATGAATTTTTTCGAAATGCAAGTTTTTGTCAAAAATCATAGTTTATTATACACTAGGTTGTACTAGTTTCGGTCAAAAAATTAAATTAAGTTGAGGACTTATAAAATGATATGGAACTTTTTAGATCCTTTATATATGTTAAGAGAGAAGGTTATGATTTAACTCCATGTAAAAAATATTCTGAAATTTGGTTTTCATGAAACATTTCGAAATGCAGGTTTCAGTAAAAAATCATAATATATTATACACCAGTTTGTACTAGTTTCGGTCAAAAAATAAAACTAAATCGAGGACTGTTCGAAATGCTATCAAAATTTGCATATCCTTTCTATATGTTATGAGGGAAGGTTGTGATGGAAGTCCATGCAAAAAATCATCTCAACATTAGATTCTTTGAAACTTTACAAAATGCAAGTTTCGGTCAAAAAATCATGATATATTATACACTAGTTTGTACTAATTTTAATCAAAAAATAAAATAAATCGAGGATTTTTAGAAATGCTACGAAACTTTTCATATCCATTATATTGTTACGAGGTAAGGTTATGTGGGAAGTCCTTGCAATAAATCATCTCAAAATTAGATTCTATGATTTTTTTCGAAATGCAAATTTTTGTCAAAAATCATAGTTTATTATACACTAAGTTGTACTAGTTTAGGTCAAAAAATTAAATTAAGTTGAGGACTTATAAAATGATATGGAACTTTTTAGAACCTTTATATATGTTAAGAGAGAAGGTTATGATTTAACTCCATGTAAAAAATAATCTGAAATTTGGTTTTCATGAAAATTTTCGAAATGCAGGTTTAAGTAAAAAATCATAATATATTATACACTAGTTTGTACTAGTTTCGGTCAAAAAATTAAAATAAATCGAGGACTGTTCGAAATGCTATCAAAATTAGCATATCCTTTATATATGTTACGAGGGAAGGTTGTGATGGAAGTCCATGCAAAAAATCATCTCAACATTAGATTCTATGAAACTTTACAAAATGCAAGTTTCGGTCAAAAAATCATGATATATTATACACTAGTTTGTACTAATTTTGATCAAAAAATAAAATAAATCGAGGATTATTAGAAATGCTACGAAACTTTTCATATCCATTATATTGTTACGAGGGAAGGTTATGTGGGAAGTCCTTGCAATAAATCATAGCAAAATTAGATTCTATGATTTTTTTCGAAATGCAAGTTTCTGTCAAAAATCATAGTTTATTATACACTAGGTTGTACTAGTTTAGGTCAAAAAATTAAATTAAGTTGAGGACTTATAAAATGATATGGAACTTTTCACATCCTTTATATATGTTAAGAGAGAAGGTTATGATTTAACTCCATGTAAAAAATAATCTGAAATTTGGTTTTCATGAAACGTTTCGAAATGCAGGTTTCAGTAAAAAATCATAAGATATTATACACCAGTTTGTACTAGTTTCGGTCAAAAAATAAAAATAAATCGAGGACTGTTCGAAATGCTATCAAAATTTGCATATCCTTTATATATGTTACGAGGGAAGGTTGTGATGGAAGTCCATGCTAAATATCATCTCAACATTAGATTCTATGAAACTTTTCAAAATGCAAGTTTCGGTCAAAAAATCATGATATATTATACACTAGTTTGTACTAATTTTGGTCAAAAAATAAAATAAATCGAGGATTGTTAGAAATGCTACGAAACTTTTCATATCCATTATATTGTTACGAGGGAAGGTTATTTGGGAAGTCCTTGCAATAAATCATCTCAAAATTAGATTCTATTAGTTTTTTCGAAATGCAAATTTCTATCAAAAATCATAGTTTATTATACACTAGGTTGTACTATTTCGGTCAAAAAATTAAATTAAGTTAAGGACTTATAAAATGATATGGAACTTTTCACATCCTTTATATATATTAAGAGAGAAGGTTATGATTGAACTCCATGTAAAAAATAATCTGAAATTTGGTTTTCATGAAACGTTTCGAAATGCAAGTTTCAATAAAAAATCATAATATATTATACACCAGTTTGTACTAGTTTCGGTCAAAAAATAAAAATAAATCGAGGACTGTTCGAAATGCTATCAAAATTTGCATATCCTTTCTATATGTTACGAGGGAAGGTTGTGATGGAAGTCCATGCAAAAAATCATCTCAACATTAGATTCTATGAAACTTTTCAAAATGCAAGTTTCGGTCAAAAAATCATAATATATTATACACTAGTTTGTACTAATTTTGGTCAAAAAATAAAATAAATCGAGGATTGTTAGAAATTCTACGAAACTTTTCATGTCCATTATATTGTTACGAGTGAAGGTTATGTGGGAAGTCCTTGCAATAAATCATCTCAAAATTAGATTCTATGAATTTTTTCGAAATGCAAGTTTTTGTCAAAAATCATAGTTTATTATACACTAGGTTGTACTAGTTTCGGTCAAAAAATTAAATTAAGTTGAGGACTTATAAAATGATATGGAACTTTTTAGATCCTTTATATATGTTAAGAGAGAAGGTTATGATTTAACTCCATGTAAAAAATATTCTGAAATTTGGTTTTCATGAAACATTTCGAAATGCAGGTTTCAGTAAAAAATCATAATATATTATACACCAGTTTGTACTAGTTTCGGTCAAAAAATAAAACTAAATCGAGGACTGTTCGAAATGCTATCAAAATTTGCATATCCTTTCTATATGTTATGAGGGAAGGTTGTGATGGAAGTCCATGCAAAAAATCATCTCAACATTAGATTCTTTGAAACTTTACAAAATGCAAGTTTCGGTCAAAAAATCATGATATATTATACACTAGTTTGTACTAATTTTAATCAAAAAATAAAATAAATCGAGGATTGTTAGAAATGCTACGAAACTTTTCATATCCATTATATTGTTACGAGGTAAGGTTATGTGGGAAGTCCTTGCAATAAATCATCTCAAAATTAGATTCTATGATTATTTTCGAAATGCAAATTTTTGTCAAAAATCATAGTTTATTATACACTAAGTTGTACTAGTTTAGGTCAAAAAATTAAATTAAGTTGAGGACTTATAAAATGATATGGAACTTTTTAGAACCTTTATATATGTTAAGAGAGAAGGTTATGATTTAACTCCATGTAAAAAATAATCTGAAATTTGGTTTTCATGAAACTTTTCGAAATGCAGGTTTAAGTAAAAAATCATAATATATTATACACTAGTTTGTACTAGTTTCGGTCAAAAAATTAAAATAAATCGAGGACTGTTCGAAATGCTATCAAAATTTGCATATCCTTTATATATGTTACGAGGGAAGGTTGTGATGGAAGTCCATGCAAAAAATCATCTCAACATTAGATTCTATGAAACTTTACAAAATGCAAGTTTCGGTCAAAAAATCATGATATATTATACACTAGTTTGTACTAATTTTGATCAAAAAATAAAATAAATCGAGGATTATTAGAAATGCTACGAAACTTTTCATATCCATTATATTGTTACGAGGGAAGGTTATGTGGGAAGTCCTTGCAATAAATCATAGCAAAATTAGATTCTATGATTTTTTTCGAAATGCAAGTTTCTGTCAAAAATCATAGTTTATTATACACTAGGTTGTACTAGTTTAGGTCAAAAAATTAAATTAAGTTGAGGACTTATAAAATGATATGGAACTTTTCACATCCTTTATATATGTTAAGAGAGAAGGTTATGATTTAACTCCATGTAAAAAATAATCTGAAATTTGGTTTTCATGAAACGTTTCGAAATGCAGGTTTCAGTAAAAAATCATAAGATATTATACACCAGTTTGTACTAGTTTCGGTCAAAAAATAAAAATAAATCGAGGACTGTTCGAAATGCTATCAAAATTTGCATATCCTTTATATATGTTACGAGGGAAGGTTGTGATGGAAGTCCATGCTAAATATCATCTCAACATTAGATTCTATGAAACTTTTCAAAATGCAAGTTTCGGTCAAAAAATCATGATATATTATACACTAGTTTGTACTAATTTTGGTCAAAAAATAAAATAAATCGAGGATTGTTAGAAATGCTACGAAACTTTTCATATCCATTATATTGTTACGAGGGAAGGTTATTTGGGAAGTCCTTGCAATAAATAATCTCAAAATTAGATTCTATTAGTTTTTTCGAAATGCAAGTTTCTATCAAAAATCATAGTTTATTATACACTAGGTTGTACTATTTCGGTCAAAAAATTAAATTAAGTTAAGGACTTATAAAATGATATGGAACTTTTCACATCCTTTATATATATTAAGAGAGAAGGTTATGATTGAACTCCATGTAAAAAATAATCTGAAATTTGGTTTTCATGAAACGTTTCGAAATGCAAGTTTCAATAAAAAATCATAATATATTATACACCAGTTTGTACTAGTTTCGGTCAAAAAATAAAAATAAATCGAGGACTGTTCGAAATGCTATCAAAATTTGCATATCCTTTCTATATGTTACGAGGGAAGGTTGTGATGGAAGTCCATGCAAAAAATCATCTCAACATTAGATTCTATGAAACTTTTCAAAATGCAAGTTTCGGTCAAAAAATCATAATATATTATACACTAGTTTGTACTAATTTTGGTCAAAAAATAAAATAAATCGAGGATTGTTAGAAATTCTACGAAACTTTTCATGTCCATTATATTGTTACGAGTGAAGGTTATGTGGGAAGTCCTTGCAATAAATCATCTCAAAATTAGATTCTATGAATTTTTTCGAAATGCAAGTTTTTGTCAAAAATCATAGTTTATTATACACTAGGTTGTACTAGTTTCGGTCAAAAAATTAAATTAAGTTGAGGACTTATAAAATGATATGGAACTTTTTAGATCCTTTATATATGTTAAGAGAGAAGGTTATGATTTAACTCCATGTAAAAAATATTCTGAAATTTGGTTTTCATGAAACATTTCGAAATGCAGGTTTCAGTAAAAAATCATAATATATTATACACCAGTTTGTACTAGTTTCGGTCAAAAAATAAAACTAAATCGAGGACTGTTCGAAATGCTATCAAAATTTGCATATCCTTTCTATATGTTATGAGGGAAGGTTGTGATGGAAGTCCATGCAAAAAATCATCTCAACATTAGATTCTTTGAAACTTTACAAAATGCAAGTTTCGGTCAAAAAATCATGATATATTATACACTAGTTTGTACTAATTTTAATCAAAAAATAAAATAAATCGAGGATTGTTAGAAATGCTACGAAACTTTTCATATCCATTATATTGTTACGAGGTAAGGTTATGTGGGAAGTCCTTGCAATAAATCATCTCAAAATTAGATTCTATGATTTTTTTCGAAATGCAAGTTTCTGTCAAAAATCATAGTTTATTATACACTAAGTTGTACTAGTTTAGGTCAAAAAATTAAATTAAGTTGAGGACTTATAAAATGATATGGATCTTTTTAGAACCTTTATATATGTTAAGAGAGAAGGTTATGATTTAACTCCATGTAAAAAATAATCTGAAATTTGGTTTTCATGAAACTTTTCGAAATGCAGGTTTAAGTAAAAAATCATAATATATTATACACTAGTTTGTACTAGTTTCGGTCAAAAAATTAAAATAAATCGAGGACTGTTCGAAATGCTATCAAAATTTGCATATCCTTTATATATGTTACGAGGGAAGGTTGTGATGGAAGTCCATGCAAAAAATCATCTCAACAATAGATTCTATGAAACTTTACAAAATGCAAGTTTCGGTCAAAAAATCATGATATATTATACACTAGTTTGTACTAATTTTGATCAAAAAATAAAATAAATCGAGTATTATTAGAAATGCTACGAAACTTTTCATATCCATTATATTGTTACGAGGGAAGGTTATGTGGGAAGTCCTTGCAATAAATCATAGCAAAATTAGATTCTATGATTTTTTTCGAAATGCAAGTTTCTGTCAAAAATCATAGTTTATTATACACTAGGTTGTACTAGTTTAGGTCAAAAAATTAAATTAAGTTGAGGACTTATAAAATGATATGGAACTTTTCACATCCTTTATATATGTTAAGAGAGAAGGTTATGATTTAACTCCATGTAAAAAATAATCTGAAATTTGGTTTTCATAAAACGTTTCGAAATGCAGGTTTCAGTAAAAAATCATAAGATATTATACACCAGTTTGTACTAGTTTCGGTCAAAAAATAAAAAAAAATCGAGGACTGTTCGAAATGCTATCAAAATTTGCATATCCTTTATATATGTTACGAGGGAAGGTTGTGATGGAAGTCCATGCAAAAAATCATCTCAACAATAGATTCTATGAAACTTTACAAAATGCAAGTTTCGGTCAAAAAATCATGATATATTATACACTAGTTTGTACTAATTTTGATCAAAAAATAAAATAAATCGAGGATTATTAGAAATGCTACGAAACTTTTCATATCCATTATATTGTTACGAGGGAAGGTTATGTGGGAAGTCCTTGCAATAAATCATAGCAAAATTAGATTCTATGATTTTTTTCGAAATGCAAGTTTCTGTCAAAAATCATAGTTTATTATACACTAGGTTGTACTAGTTTAGGTCAAAAAATTAAATTAAGTTGAGGACTTATAAAATGATATGGAACTTTTCACATCCTTTATATATGTTAAGAGAGAAGGTTATGATTTAACTCCATGTAAAAAATAATCTGAAATTTGGTTTTCATAAAACGTTTCGAAATGCAGGTTTCAGTAAAAAATCATAAGATATTATACACCAGTTTGTACTAGTTTCGGTCAAAAAATAAAAATAAATCGAGGACTGTTCGAAATGCTATCAAAATTTGCATATCCTTTATATATGTTACGAGGGAAAGTTGTGATAAAAGTCTATGCAAAAAATCATCTCAACATTAGATTCTATGAAACTTTTCAAAATGCAAGTTTCGGTCAAAAAATCATGATATATTATACACTAGTTTGTACTAATTTTGATCAAAAAATAAAATAAATCGAGGATTGTTAGAAATGCTACGAAACTTTTCATATCCATTATATTGTTACGAGGGAAGGTTATGTGGGAAGTCCTTGCAATAAATCATCTCAAAATTAGATTCTATGATTTTTTTCGAAATGCAAGTTTCTGTCAAAAATCATAGTTTATTATACACTAGGTTGTACTAGTTTAGGTCAAAAAATTAAATTAAGTTGAGGACTTATAAAATGATATGGAACTTTTCACATCCTTTATATATGTTAAGAGAGAAGGTTATGATTGAACTCCATGTAAAAAATAATCTGAAATTTGGTTTTCATGAAACGTTTCGAAATGCAGGTTTCAGTAAAAAAATCATAATATATTATACACCAGTTTGTACTAGTTTCGGTCAAAAAATTATAATAAATCGAGGACTGTTCGAAATGCTATCAAAATTTGCATATCCTTTCTATATGTTACGAGGGAAGGTTGTGATGGAAGTCCATGCAAAAAATCATCTCAACATTAGATTCTATGAAACTTTACAAAATGCAAGTTTCGGTCAAAAAATCATGATATATTATACACTAGTTTGTACTAATTTTGATCAAAAAATAAAATAAATCGAGGATTGTTAGAAATGCTACGAAACTTGTCATATCCATTATATTGTTACGAGGGAAGGTTATGTGGGAAGTCCTTGCAATAAATCATCTCAAAATTAGATTCTATGATTTTTTTCGAAATGCAAGTTTCTGTCAAAAATCATAGTTTATTATACACTAGGTTGTACTAGTTTAGGTCAAAAAATTAAATTAAGTTGAGGACTTATAAAATGATATGGAACTTTTCACATCCTTTATATATGTTAAGAGAGAAGGTTATGATTGAACTCCATGTAAAAAATAATCTGAAATTTGGTTTTCATGAAACTTTTCGAAATGCAAGTTTCAGTAAAAAATCATAATATATTATACACCAGTTTGTACTAGTTTCGGTCAAAAAATAAAAATAAATCGAGGACTGTTCGAAATGCTATCAAAATTTGCATATCCTTTATATATGTTACGAGGGAAGGTTGTGATAAAAGTCTATGCAAAAAATCATCTCAACATTAGATTCTATGAAACTTTTCAAAATGCAAGTTTCGGTCAAAAAATCATGATATATTATACACTAGTTTGTACTAATTTTGATCAAAAAATAAAATAAATCGAGGATTGTTAGAAATGCTACGAAACTTTTCATATCCATTATATTGTTACGAGGGAAGGTTATGTGGGATGTCCTTGCAATAAATCATCTCAAAATTAGATTCTATGATTTTTTTCGAAATGCAAGTTTCTGTCAAAAATCATAGTTTATTATACACTAGGTTGTACTAGTTTAGGTCAAAAAATTAAATTAAGTTGAGGACTTATAAAATGATATGGAACTTTTCACATCCTTTATATATGTTAAGAGAGAAGGTTATGATTGAACTCCATGTAAGAAATAATCTGAAATTTGGTTTTCATGAAACGTTTCGAAATGCAGGTTTCAGTAAAAAATCATAATATATTATACACCAGTTTGTACTAGTTTCGGTCAAAAAATTAAAATAAATCGAGGACTGTTCGAAATGCTATCAAAATTTGCATATCCTTTCTATATGTTACGAGGGAAGGTTGTGATGGAAGTCCATGCAAAAAATCATCTCAACATTAGATTCTATGAAACTTTACAAAATGCAAGTTTCGGTCAAAAAATCATGATATATTATACACTAGTTTGTACTAATTTTGATCAAAAAATAAAATAAATCGAGGATTGTTAGAAATGCTACGAAACTTTTCATATCCATTATATTGTTACGAGGGAAGGTTATGTGGGAAGTCCTTGCAATAAATCATCTCAAAATTAGATTCTATGATTTTTTTCGAAATGCAAGTTTCTGTCAAAAATCATAGTTTATTATACACTAGGTTGTACTAGTTTAGGTCAAAAAATTAAATTAAGTTGAGGACTTATAAAATGATATGGAACTTTTCACATCCTTTATATATGTTAAGAGAGAAGGTTATGATTGAACTCCATGTAAAAAATAATCTGAAATTTGGTTTTCATGAAACTTTTCGAAATGCAAGTTTCAGTAAAAAATCATAATATATTATACACCAGTTTGTACTAGTTTCGGTCAAAAAATAAAAATAAATCGAGGACTGTTCGAAATGCTATCAAAATTTGCATATCCTTTATATATGTTACGAGGGAAGGTTGTGATAAAAGTCTATGCAAAAAATCATCTCAACATTAGATTCTATGAAACTTTTCAAAATGCAAGTTTCGGTCAAAAAATCATGATATATTATACACTAGTTTGTACTAATTTTGATCAAAAAATAAAATAAATCGAGGATTGTTAGAAATGCTACGAAACTTTTCATATCCATTATATTGTTACGAGGGAAGGTTATGTGGGAAGTCCTTGCAATAAATCATCTCAAAATTAGATTCTATGATTTTTTTCGAAATGCAAGTTTCTGTCAAAAATCATAGTTTATTATACACTAGGTTGTACTAGTTTAGGTCAAAAAATTAAATTAAGTTGAGGACTTATAAAATGATATGGAACTTTTCACATCCTTTATATATGTTAAGAGAGAAGGTTATGATTGAACTCCATGTAAAAAATAATCTGAAATTTGGTTTTCATGAAACGTTTCGAAATGCAGGTTTCAGTAAAAAATCATAATATATTATACACCAGTTTGTACTAGTTTCGGTCAAAAAATTAAAATAAATCGAGGACTGTTCGAAATGCTATCAAAATTTGCATATCCTTTCTATATGTTACGAGGGAAGGTTGTGATGGAAGTCCATGCAAAAAATCATCTCAACATTAGATTCTATGAAACTTTACAAAATGCAAGTTTCGGTCAAAAAATCATGATATATTATACACTAGTTTGTACTAATTTTGATCAAAAAATAAAATAAATCGAGGATTGTTAGAAATGCTACGAAACTTTTCATATCCATTATATTGTTACGAGGGAAGGTTATGTGGGAAGTCCTTGCAATAAATCATCTCAAAATTAGATTCTATGATTTTTTTCGAAATGCAAGTTTCTGTCAAAAATCATAGTTTATTATACACTAGGTTGTACTAGTTTAGGTCAAAAAATTAAATTAAGTTGAGGACTTATAAAATGATATGGAACTTTTCACATCCTTTATATATGTTAAGAGAGAAGGTTATGATTGAACTCCATGTAAAAAATAATCTGAAATTTGGTTTTCATGAAACTTTTCGAAATGCAAGTTTCAGTAAAAAATCATAATATATTATACACCAGTTTGTACTAGTTTCGGTCAAAAAATAAAAATAAATCGAGGACTGTTCGAAATGCTATCAAAATTTGCATATCCTTTATATATGTTACGAGGGAAGGTTGTGATAAAAGTCTATGCAAAAAATCATCTCAACATTAGATTCTATGAAACTTTTCAAAATGCAAGTTTCGGTCAAAAAATCATGATATATTATACACTAGTTTGTACTAATTTTGATCAAAAAATAAAATAAATCGAGGATTGTTAGAAATGCTACGAAACTTTTCATATCCATTATATTGTTACGAGGGAAGGTTATGTGGGAAGTCCTTGCAATAAATCATCTCAAAATTAGATTCTATGATTTTTTTCGAAATGCAAGTTTCTGTCAAAAATCATAGTTTATTATACACTAGGTTGTACTAGTTTAGGTCAAAAAATTAAATTAAGTTGAGGACTTATAAAATGATATGGAACTTTTCACATCCTTTATATATGTTAAGAGAGAAGGTTATGATTGAACTCCATGTAAGAAATAATCTGAAATTTGGTTTTCATGAAACGTTTCGAAATGCAGGTTTCAGTAAAAAATCATAATATATTATACACCAGTTTGTACTAGTTTCGGTCAAAAAATTAAAATAAATCGAGGACTGTTCGAAATGCTATCAAAATTTGCATATCCTTTCTATATGTTACGAGGGAAGGTTGTGATGGAAGTCCATGCAAAAAATCATCTCAACATTAGATTCTATGAAACTTAACAAAATGCAAGTATCGGTCAAAAAATCATGATATATTATACACTAGTTTGTACTAATTTTGATCAAAAAATAAAATAAATCGAGGATTATTAGAAATGCTACGAAACTTTTCATATCCATTATATTGTTACGAGGGAAGGTTATGTGGGAAGTCCTTGCAATAAATCATCTCAAAATTAGAATCTATGATTATTTTCGAAATGCAAGTTTCTGTCAAAAATCATAGTTTATTATACACTAGGTTGTACTAGTTTAGGTCAAAAAATTAAATTTAGTTGAGGACTTATAAAATGATATGGAACTTTTCACATCCTTTATATATGTTAAGAGAGAAGGTTATGATTGAACTCCATGTAAAAAATAATCTGAAATTTGGTTTTCATGAAACTTTTCGAAATGCAAGTTTCAGTAAAAAATCATAATATATTATACACCAGTTTGTACTAGTTTCGGTCAAAAAATAAAAATAAATCGAGGACTGTTCGAAATGCTATCAAAATTTGCATATCCTTTATATATGTTACGAGGGAAGGTTGTGATAAAAGTCTATGCAAAAAATCATCTCAACATTAGATTCTATGAAACTTTTCAAAATGCAAGTTTCGGTCAAAAAATCATGATATATTATACACTAGTTTGTACTAATTTTGATCAAAAAATAAAATAAATCGAGGATTGTTAGAAATGCTACGAAACTTTTCATATCCATTATATTGTTACGAGGGAAGGTTATGTGGGAAGTCCTTGCAATAAATCATCTCAAAATTAGATTTTATGATTTTTTTCGAAATGCAAGTTTCTGTCAAAAATCATAGTTTATTATACACTAGGTTATACTAGTTTAGGTCAAAAAATTAAATTAAGTTGAGGACTTATAAAATGATATGGAACTTTTCACATCCTTTATATATGTTAAGAGAGAAGGTTATGATTGAACTCCATGTAAGAAATAATCTGAAATTTGGTTTTCATGAAACGTTTCGAAATGCAGGTTTCAGTAAAAAATCATAATATATTATACACCAGTTTGTACTAGTTTCGGTCAAAAAATTAAAATAAATCGAGGACTGTTCGAAATGCTATCAAAATTTGCATATCCTTTCTATATGTTACGAGGGAAGGTTGTGATGGAAGTCCATGCAAAAAATCATCTCAACATTAGATTCTATGAAACTTTACAAAATGCAAGTTTCGGTCAAAAAATCATGATATATTATACACTAGTTTGTACTAATTTTGATCAAAAAATAAAATAAATCGAGGATTGTTAGAAATGCTACGAAACTTTTCATATCCATTATATTGTTACGAGGGAAGGTTATGTGGGAAGTCCTTGCAATAAATCATCTCAAAATTAGATTCTATGATTTTTTTCGAAATGCAAGTTTCTGTCAAAAATCATAGTTTATTATACACTAGGTTGTACTAGTTTAGGTCAAAAAATTAAATTAAGTTGAGGACTTATAAAATGATATGGAACTTTTCACATCCTTTATATATGTTAAGAGAGAAGGTTATGATTGAACTCCATGTAAAAAATAATCTGAAATTTGGTTTTCATGAAACTTTTCGAAATGCAAGTTTCAGTAAAAAATCATAATATATTATACACCAGTTTGTACTAGTTTCGGTCAAAAAATAAAAATAAATCGAGGACTGTTCGAAATGCTATCAAAATTTGCATATCCTTTATATATGTTACGAGGGAAGGTTGTGATAAAAGTCTATGCAAAAAATCATCTCAACATTAGATTCTATGAAACTTTTCAAAATGCAAGTTTCGGTCAAAAAATCATGATATATTATACACTAGTTTGTACTAATTTTGATCAAAAAATAAAATAAATCGAGGATTGTTAGAAATGCTACGAAACTTTTCATATCCATTATATTGTTACGAGGGAAGGTTATGTGGGAAGTCCTTGCAATAAATCATCTCAAAATTAGATTCTATGATTTTTTTCGAAATGCAAGTTTCTGTCAAAAATCATAGTTTATTATACACTAGGTTGTACTAGTTTAGGTCAAAAAATTAAATTAAGTTGAGGACTTATAAAATGATATGGAACTTTTCACATCCTTTATATATGTTAAGAGAGAAGGTTATGATTGAACTCCATGTAAAAAATAATCTGAAATTTGGTTTTCATGAAACGTTTCGAAATGCAGGTTTCAGTAAAAAATCATAATATATTATACACCAGTTTGTACTAGTTTCGGTCAAAAAATTAAAATAAATCGAGGACTGTTCGAAATGCTATCAAAATTTGCATATCCTTTCTATATGTTACGAGGGAAGGTTGTGATGGAAGTCCATGCAAAAAATCATCTCAACATTAGATTCTATGAAACTTTACAAAATGCAAGTTTCGGTCAAAAAATCATGATATATTATACACTAGTTTGTACTAATTTTGATCAAAAAATAAAATAAATCGAGGATTGTTAGAAATGCTACGAAACTTTTCATATCCATTATATTGTTACGAGGGAAGGTTATGTGGGAAGTCCTTGCAATAAATCATCTCAAAATTAGATTCTATGATTTTTTTCGAAATGCAAGTTTCTGTCAAAAATCATAGTTTATTATACACTAGGTTGTACTAGTTTAGGTCAAAAAATTAAATTAAGTTGAGGACTTATAAAATGATATGGAACTTTTCACATCCTTTATATATGTTAAGAGAGAAGGTTATGATTGAACTCCATGTAAAAAATAATCTGAAATTTGGTTTTCATGAAACTTTTCGAAATGCAAGTTTCAGTAAAAAATCATAATATATTATACACCAGTTTGTACTAGTTTCGGTCAAAAAATAAAAATAAATCGAGGACTGTTCGAAATGCTATCAAAATTTGCATATCCTTTATATATGTTACGAGGGAAGGTTGTGATAAAAGTCTATGCAAAAAATCATCTCAACATTAGATTCTATGAAACTTTTCAAAATGCAAGTTTCGGTCAAAAAATCATGATATATTATACACTAGTTTGTACTAATTTTGATCAAAAAATAAAATAAATCGAGGATTGTTAGAAATGCTACGAAACTTTTCATATCCATTATATTGTTACGAGGGAAGGTTATGTGGGAAGTCCTTGCAATAAATCATCTCAAAATTAGATTCTATGATTTTTTTCGAAATGCAAGTTTCTGTCAAAAATCATAGTTTATTATACACTAGGTTGTACTAGTTTAGGTCAAAAAATTAAATTAAGTTGAGGACTTATAAAATGATATGGAACTTTTCACATCCTTTATATATGTTAAGAGAGAAGGTTATGATTGAACTCCATGTAAGAAATAATCTGAAATTTGGTTTTCATGAAACGTTTCGAAATGCAGGTTTCAGTAAAAAATCATAATATATTATACACCAGTTTGTACTAGTTTCGGTCAAAAAATTAAAATAAATCGAGGACTGTTCGAAATGCTATCAAAATTTGCATATCCTTTCTATATGTTACGAGGGAAGGTTGTGATGGAAGTCCATGCAAAAAATCATCTCAACATTAGATTCTATGAAACTTAACAAAATGCAAGTATCGGTCAAAAAATCATGATATATTATACACTAGTTTGTACTAATTTTGATCAAAAAATAAAATAAATCGAGGATTATTAGAAATGCTACGAAACTTTTCATATCCATTATATTGTTACGAGGGAAGGTTATGTGGGAAGTCCTTGCAATAAATCATCTCAAAATTAGAATCTATGATTATTTTCGAAATGCAAGTTTCTGTCAAAAATCATAGTTTATTATACACTAGGTTGTACTAGTTTAGGTCAAAAAATTAAATTTAGTTGAGGACTTATAAAATGATATGGAACTTTTCACATCCTTTATATATGTTAAGAGAGAAGGTTATGATTGAACTCCATGTAAAAAATAATCTGAAATTTGGTTTTCATGAAACGTTTCGAAATGCAGGTTTCAGTAAAAAATCATAATATATTATACACCAGTTTGTACTAGTTTCGGTCAAAAAATAAAAATAAATCGAGGACTGTTCGAAATGCTATCAAAATTTGCATATCCTTTATATATGTTACGAGGGAAGGTTGTGATAAAAGTCTATGCAAAAAATCATCTCAACATTAGATTCTATGAAACTTTTCAAAATGCAAGTTTCGGTCAAAAAATCATGATATATTATACACTAGTTTGTACTAATTTTGATCAAAAAATAAAATAAATCGAGGATTGTTAGAAATGCTACGAAACTTTTCATATCCATTATATTGTTACGAGGGAAGGTTATGTGGGAAGTCCTTGCAATAAATCATCTCAAAATTAGATTCTATGATTTTTTTCGAAATGCAAGTTTCTGTCAAAAATCATAGTTTATTATACACTAGGTTGTACTAGTTTAGGTCAAAAAATTAAATTAAGTTGAGGACTTATAAAATGATATGGAACTTTTCACATCCTTTATATATGTTAAGAGAGAAGGTTATGATTGAACTCCATGTAAGAAATAATCTGAAATTTGGTTTTCATGAAACGTTTCGAAATGCAGGTTTCAGTAAAAAATCATAATATATTATACACCAGTTTGTACTAGTTTCGGTCAAAAAATTAAAATAAATCGAGGACTGTTCGAAATGCTATCAAAATTTGCATATCCTTTCTATATGTTACGAGGGAAGGTTGTGATGGAAGTCCATGCAAAAAATCATCTCAACATTAGATTCTATGAAACTTAACAAAATGCAAGTATCGGTCAAAAAATCATGATATATTATACACTAGTTTGTACTAATTTTGATCAAAAAATAAAATAAATCGAGGATTATTAGAAATGCTACGAAACTTTTCATATCCATTATATTGTTACGAGGGAAGGTTATGTGGGAAGTCCTTGCAATAAATCATCTCAAAATTAGAATCTATGATTATTTTCGAAATGCAAGTTTCTGTCAAAAATCATAGTTTATTATACACTAGGTTGTACTAGTTTAGGTCAAAAAATTAAATTTAGTTGAGGACTTATAAAATGATATGGAACTTTTCACATCCTTTATATATGTTAAGAGAGAAGGTTATGATTGAACTCCATGTAAAAAATAATCTGAAATTTGGTTTTCATGAAACTTTTCGAAATGCAAGTTTCAGTAAAAAATCATAATATATTATACACCAGTTTGTACTAGTTTCGGTCAAAAAATAAAAATAAATCGAGGACTGTTCGAAATGCTATCAAAATTTGCATATCCTTTATATATGTTACGAGGGAAGGTTGTGATAAAAGTCTATGCAAAAAATCATCTCAACATTAGATTCTATGAAACTTTTCAAAATGCAAGTTTCGGTCAAAAAATCATGATATATTATACACTAGTTTGTACTAATTTTGATCAAAAAATAAAATAAATCGAGGATTGTTAGAAATGCTACGAAACTTTTCATATCCATTATATTGTTACGAGGGAAGGTTATGTGGGTAGTCCTTGCAATAAATCATCTCAAAATTAGATTTTATGATTTTTTTCGAAATGCAAGTTTCTGTCAAAAATCATAGTTTATTATACACTAGGTTATACTAGTTTAGGTCAAAAAATTAAATTAAGTTGAGGACTTATAAAATGATATGGAACTTTTCACATCCTTTATATATGTTAAGAGAGAAGGTTATGATTGAACTCCATGTAAGAAATAATCTGAAATTTGGTTTTCATGAAACGTTTCGAAATGCAGGTTTCAGTAAAAAATCATAATATATTATACACCAGTTTGTACTAGTTTCAGTCAAAAAATTAAAATAAATCGAGGACTGTTCGAAATGCTATCAAAATTTGCATATCCTTTCTATATGTTACGAGGGAAGGTTGTGATGGAAGTCCATGCAAAAAATCATCTCAACATTAGATTCTATGAAACTTTACAAAATGCAAGTTTCGGTCAAAAAATCATGATATATTATACACTAGTTTGTACTAATTTTGATCAAAAAATAAAATAAATCGAGGATTGTTAGAAATGCTACGAAACTTTTCATATCCATTATATTGTTACGAGGGAAGGTTATGTGGGAAGTCCTTGCAATAAATCATCTCAAAATTAGATTCTATGATTTTTTTCGAAATGCAAGTTTCTGTCAAAAATCATAGTTTATTATACACTAGGTTGTACTAGTTTAGGTCAAAAAATTAAATTAAGTTGAGGACTTATAAAATGATATGGAACTTTTCACATCCTTTATATATGTTAAGAGAGAAGGTTATGATTGAACTCCATGTAAAAAATAATCTGAAATTTGGTTTTCATGAAACTTTTCGAAATGCAAGTTTCAGTAAAAAATCATAATATATTATACACCAGTTTGTACTAGTTTCGGTCAAAAAATAAAAATAAATCGAGGACTGTTCGAAATGCTATCAAAATATGCATATACTTTCTATATGTTACGAGGGAAGGTTGTGATAAAAGTCTATGCAAAAAATCATCTCAAGATTAGATTCTATGAAACTTTTCAAAATGCAAGTTTCGGTCAAAAAATCATGATATATTATACACTAGTTTGTACTAATTTTAATCAAAAAATAAAATAAATCGAGGATTATTAGAAATGCTACGAAACTTTTCATATCCATTATATTGTTACGAGGGAAGGTTATGTGGGAAGTCCTTGCAATAAATCATCTCAAAATTAGATTCTATGATTTTTTTCGAAATGCAAGTTTTTGTCAAAAATCATAGTTTATTATACACTAAGTTGTACTAGTTTAGTTCAAAAAATTAAATTAAGTTGAGGACTTATAAAATGATATGGAACTTTTTAGAACCTTTATATATGTTAAGAGAGAAGGTTATGATTTAACTCCATGTAAAAAATAATCTGAAATTTGGTTTTCATGAACTTTTCGAAATGCAGGTTTAAGTAAAAAATCATAATATATTATACACTAGTTTGTACTAGTTTCGGTCAAAAAATTAAAATAAATCGAGGACTGTTCGAAATGCTATCAAAATTTGCATATCCTTTATATATGTTACGAGGGAAGGTTGTGATGGAAGTCCATGCAAAAAATCATCTCAACATTAGATTCTATGAAACTTTACAAAATGCAAGTTACGGTCAAAAAATCATGATATATTATACACTAGTTTGTACTAATTTTGATCAAAAAATAAAATAAATCGAGGATTGTTAGAAATGCTACGAAACTTTTCATATCCATTATATTGTTACGAGGGAGGGTTATGTGGGAAGTCCTTGCAATAAATCATCTCAAAATTAGATTCTATGATTTTTTTCGAAATGCAAGTTTCTGTCAAAAATCATAGTTTATCATACACTAGGTTGTACTAGTTTAGGTCAAAAAATTAAATTAAGTTGAGGACTTATAAAATGATATGGAACTTTTCACATCCTTTATATATGTTAAGAGAGAAGGTTATGATTGAACTCCATGTAAAAAATAATCTGAAATTTGGTTTTCATGAAACGTTTCGAAATGCAGGTTTCAGTAAAAAATCATAATATATTATACACCAGTTTGTACTAGTTTCGGTCAAAAAATTAAAATAAATCGAGGACTGTTCGAAATGCTATCAAAATATGCATATACTTTCTATATGTTACGAGGGAAGGTTGTGATAAAAGTCTATGCAAAAAATCATCTCAAGATTAGATTCTATGAAACTTTTCAAAATGCAAGTTTCGGTCAAAAAATCATGATATATTATACACTAGTTTGTACTAATTTTAATCAAAAAATAAAATAAATCGAGGATTATTAGAAATGCTACGAAACTTTTCATATCCATTATATTGTTACGAGGGAAGGTTATGTGGGAAGTCCTTGCAATAAATCATCTCAAAATTAGATTCTATGATTTTTTTCGAAATGCAAGTTTTTGTCAAAAATCATAGTTTATTATACACTAAGTTGTACTAGTTTAGTTCAAAAAATTAAATTAAGTTGAGGACTTATAAAATGATATGGAACTTTTTAGAACCTTTATATATGTTAAGAGAGAAGGTTATGATTTAACTCCATGTAAAAAATAATCTGAAATTTGGTTTTCATGAAACTTTTCGAAATGCAGGTTTAAGTAAAAAATCATAATATATTATACACTAGTTTGTACTAGTTTCGGTCAAAAAATTAAAATAAATCGAGGACTGTTCGAAATGCTATCAAAATTTGCATATCCTTTATATATGTTACGAGGGAAGGTTGTGATGGAAGTCCATGCAAAAAATCATCTCAACATTAGATTCTATGAAACTTTACAAAATGCAAGTTACGGTCAAAAAATCATGATATATTATACACTAGTTTGTACTAATTTTGATCAAAAAATAAAATAAATCGAGGATTGTTAGAAATGCTACGAAACTTTTCATATCCATTATATTGTTACGAGGGAGGGTTATGTGGGAAGTCCTTGCAATAAATCATCTCAAAATTAGATTCTATGATTTTTTTCGAAATGCAAGTTTCTGTCAAAAATCATAGTTTATCATACACTAGGTTGTACTAGTTTAGGTCAAAAAATTAAATTAAGTTGAGGACTTATAAAATGATATGGAACTTTTCACATCCTTTATATATGTTAAGAGAGAAGGTTATGATTGAACTCCATGTAAAAAATAATCTGAAATTTGGTTTTCATGAAACGTTTCGAAATGCAGGTTTCAGTAAAAAATCATAATATATTATACACCAGTTTGTACTAGTTTCGGTCAAAAAATTAAAATAAATCGAGGACTGTTCGAAATGCTTTCAAAATTTGCATATCCTTTCTATATGTTACGAGGGAAGGTTGTGATGGAAGTCCATGCAAAAAATCATCTCAACATTATATTCTATGAAACTTTACAAAATGCAAGTTTCGGTCAAAAAATCATGATATATTATACACTAGTTTGTACTAATTTTGATCAAAAAATAAAATAAATCGAGGATTGTTAGAAATTCTACGAAACTTTTCATATCCATTATATTATTACGAGGGAAGGTTATGTGGGAAGTCCTTGCAATAAATCATCTCAAAATTAGATTCTATGATTTTTTTCGAAATGCAAGTTTCTGTCAAAAATCATAGTTTATTATACACTAGATTGTACTAGTTTAGGTCAAAAAATTAAATTAAGTTGAGGACTTATAAAATGATATGGAACTTTTCACATCCTTTATATATGTTAAGAGAGAAGGTTATGATTGAACTCCATGTAAAAAATAATCTGAAATTTGGTTTTCATGAAACTTTTCGAAATGCAAGTTTCAGTAAAAAATCATAATATATTATACACCAGTTTGTACTAGTTTCGGTCAAAAAATAAAAATAAATCGAGGACTGTTCGAAATGCTATCAAAATTTGCATATCCTTTATATATGTTACGAGGGAAGGTTGTGATAAAAGTCTATGCAAAAAATCATCTCAACATTAGATTCTATGAAACTTTTCAAAATGCAAGTTTCGGTCAAAAAATCATGATATATTATACACTAGTTTGTACTAATTTTGATCAAAAAATAAAATAAATCGAGGATTGTTAGAAATGCTACGAAACTTTTCATATCCATTATATTGTTACGAGGGAAGGTTATGTGGGAAGTCCTTGCAATAAATCATCTCAAAATTAGATTCTATGATTTTTTTCGAAATGCAAGTTTCTGTCAAAAATCATAGTTTATTATACACTAGGTTGTACTAGTTTAGGTCAAAAATTAAATTAAGTTGAGGACTTATAAAATGATATGGAACTTTTCACATCCTTTATATATGTTAAGAGAGAAGGTTATGATTGAACTCCGTGTAAAAAATAATCTGAAATTTGGTTTTCATGAAACGTTTCGAAATGCAGGTTTCAGTAAAAAATCATAATATATTATACACCAGTTTGTACTAGTTTCGGTCAAAAAATTAAAATAAATCGAGGACTGTTCATAATGCTATCAAAATTTGCATATCCTTTCTATATGTTACGAGGGAAGGTTGTGATGGAAGTCCATGCAAAAAATCATCTCAACATTAGATTCTATGAAACTTTACAAAATGCAAGTTTCGGTCAAAAAATCATGATATATTATACACTAGTTTGTACTAATTTTGATCAAAAAATAAAATAAATCGAGGATTGTTAGAAATGCTACGAAACTTTTCATATCCATTATATTGTTACGAGGGAAGGTTATGTGGCAAGTCCTTGCAATAAATCATAGCAAAATTAGATTCTATGATTTTTTTCGAAATGCAAGTTTCTGTCAAAAATCATAGTTTATCATACACTAGGTTGTACTAGTTTAGGTCAAAAAATTAAATTAAGTTGAGGACTTATAAAATGATATGGAACTTTTCACATCCTTTATATATGTTAAGAGAGAAGGTTATGATTTAACTCCATGTAAAAAATAATCTGAAATTTGGTTTTCATGAAATGTTTCGAAATGCAGGTTTCAGTAAAAAATCATAAGATATTATACACCAGTTTGTACTAGTTTCGGTCAAAAAATAAAAATAAATCGAGGACTGTTCGAAATGCTATCAAAATTTGCATATCCTTTATATATGTTACGAGGGAAGGTTGTGATAAAAGTCTATGCAAAAAATCATCTCAACATTAGATTCTATGAAACTTTTCAAAATGCAAGTTTCGGTCAAAAAATCATGATATATTATACACTAGTTTGTACTAATTTTGATCAAAAAATAAAATAAATCGAGGATTGTTAGAAATGCTACGAAACTTTTCATATCCATTATATTGTTACGAGGGAAGGTTATGTGGGAAGTCCTTGCAATAAATCATCTCAAAATTAGATTCTATGATTTTTTTCGAAATGCAAGTTTCTGTCAAAAATCATAGTTTATTATACACTAGGTTGTACTAGTTTAGGTCAAAAAATTAAATTAAGTTGAGGACTTATAAAATGATATGGAACTTTTCACATCCTTTATATATGTTAAGAGAGAAGGTTATTATTGAACTCCGTGTAAAAAATAATCTGAAATTTGGTTTTCATGAAACATTTCGAAATGCAGGTTTCAGTAAAAAATCATAATATATTATACACCAGTTTGTACTAGTTTCGGTCAAAAAATTAAAATAAATCGAGGACTGTTCATAATGCTATCAAAATTTGCATATCCTTTCTATATGTTACGAGGGAAGGTTGTGATGGAAGTCCATGCAAAAAATCATCTCAACATTAGATTCTATGAAACTTTACAAAATGCAAGTTTCGGTCAAAAAATCATGATATATTATACACTAGTTTGTACTAATTTTGATCAAAAAATAAAATAAATCGAGGATTGTTAGAAATGCTACGAAACTTTTCATATCCATTACATTGTTACGAGGGAAGGTTATGTGGGAAGTCCTTGCAATAAATCATCTCAAAATTAGATTCTATGATTTTTTTCGAAATGCAAGTTTCTGTCAAAAATCATAGTTTATTATACACTAGGTTGTACTAGTTTAGGTCAAAAAATTAAATTAAGTTGAGGACTTATAAAATGATATGGAACTTTTCACATCCTTTATATATGTTAAGAGAGAAGGTTATGATTGAACTCCATGTAAAAAATAATCTGAAATTTGGTTTTCATGAAACTTTTCGAAATGCAAGTTTCAGTAAAAAATCATAATATATTATACACCAGTTTGTACTAGTTTCGGTCAAAAAATAAAAATAAATCGAGGACTGTTCGAAATGCTATCAAAATATGCATCTACTTTCTATATGTTACGAGGGAAGGTTGTGATAAAAGTCTATGCAAAAAATCATCTCAAGATTAGATTCTATGAAACTTTTCAAAATGCAAGTTTCGGTCAAAAAATCATGATATATTATACACTAGTTTGTACTAATTTTGATCAAAAAATAAAATAAATCGAGGATTGTTAGAAATGCTACGAAACTTTTCATATCCATTATATTGTTACGAGGGAAGGTTATGTGGGAAGTCCTTGCAATAAATCATCTCAAAATTAGATTCTATGATTTTTTTCGAAATGCAAGTTTCTATCAAAAATCATAGTTTATTATACATTAGGTTGTACTAGTTTCGGTCAAAAAATTAAATTAAGTTGAGGACTTATAAAATGATATGGAACTTTTCAGATCCTTTATATATGTTAAGAGAGAAGGTTATGATTAAACTCCATGTAAAAAATAATCTGAAATTTGGTTTTCATGAAACTTTTCAAAATGCAAGTTTCAGTAAAAAATCATAATATATTATACACCAGTTTGTACTAGTTTCGGTCAAAAAATAAAAATAAATCGAGGACTGTTCGAAATGCTATCAAAATTTGCATATCCTTTCTATATGTTACGAGGAAAGGTTGTGATGGAAGTCCATGCAAAAAATCATCTCAACATTAGATTCTAAGAAACTTTTCAAAATGCAAGTTTCGGTCAAAAAATCATGATATATTATACACTAGTTTGTACTAATTTTGATCAAAAAATAAAATAAATCGAGGATTGTTAGAAATGCTACGAAACTTTTCATATCCATTATATTGTTACGAGGGAAGGTTATGTGGGAAGTCCTTGCGATAAATCATCTCAAAATTAGATTCTATGATTTTTTTCGAAATGCAAGTTTCTTTCAAAAATCATAGTTTATTATACACTAGGTTGTACTAGTTTAGGTCAAAAAATTAAATTAAGTTGAGGACTTATAAAATGATATGTAACTTTTCACATCCTTTATATATGTTAAGAGAGAAGGTTATGATTGAACTCCATGTATAAAATAATCTGAAATTTGGTTTTCATGAAACTTTTCGAAATGCAAGTTTCAGTAAAAAATCATAATATATTATACACCAGTTTGTACTAGTTTCGGTCAAAAAATTAAAATAAATCGAGGACTGTTCGAAATGCTATCAAAATTTGCATATCCTTTATATATGTTACGAGGGAAGGTTTTGATGGAAGTCCATGCAAAAAATCATCTCAACATTAGATTCTATGAAACTTTACAAAATGCAAGTTTCGGTCAAAAAATCATGATATATTATAAACTAGTTTGTACTAATTTTGATCAAAAAATAAAATAAATCGAGGATTGTTAGAAATGCTACGAAACTTTTCATATCCATTATATTGTTACGAGGGAAGGTTATGTGGGAAGTCCTTGCAATAAATCATCTCAAAATTAGATTCTATGATTTTTTTCGAAATGCAAGTTTTTGTCAAAAATCATAGTTTATTATACACTATGTTGTACTAGTTTAGGTCAAAAAATTAAATTAAGTTGAGGACTTATAAAATGATATGGAACTTTTTAGAACCTTTATATATGTTAAGAGAGAAGGTTATGATTTAACTCCATGTAAAAAATAATCTGAAATTTGGTTTTCATGAAACTTTTCAAAATGCAGGTTTAAGTAAAAAATCATAATATATTATACACCAGTTTGTACTAGTTTCGGTCAAAAAATTAAAATAAATCGAGGACTGTTCGAAATGCTATCAAAATTTGCATATCCTTTATATATGTTACGAGGGAAGGTTGTGATGGAAGTCCATGCAAAAAATCATCTCAACATTAGATTCTATGAAACTTTACAAAATGCAAGTTTCGGTCAAAAAATCATGATATATTATACACTAGTTTGTACTAATTTTGATCAAAAAATAAAATAAATCGAGGATTGTTAGAAATGCTACGAAACTTTTCATCTCCATTATATTGTTACGAGGGAAGGTTATGTGGGAAGTCCTTGCAATAAATCATCTCAAAATTAGATTCTATGATTTTTTTCGAAATGCAAGTTTCTGTCAAAAATTATAGTTTATTATACACTAGGTTGTACTAGTTTAGGTCAAAAAATTAAATTAAGTTGAGGACTTATAAAATGATATGGAACTTTTCACATCCTTTATATATGTTAAGAGAGAAGGTATTGATTTAACTCCATGTAAAAAATAATTTGAAATTTGGTTTTCATGAAACGTTTCGAAATGCAGGTTTCAGTAAAAAATCATAAGATATTATACACCAGTTTGTACTAGTTTCGGTAAAAAAATAAAAATAAATCGAGGACTGTTCGAAATGCTATCAAAATTTGCATATCCTTTATATATGTTACGAGGGAAGGTTGTGATGGAAGTCCATGCTAAAAATCATCTCAACATTAGATTCTATGAAACTTTTCAAAATGCAAGTTTCGGTCAAAAAATCATGATATATTATACACTAGTTTGTACTAATTTTGTCAAAAAATAAAATAAATCGAGGATTGATAGAAATGCTACGAAACTTTTCATATCCATTATATTGTTACGAGGGAAGGTTATGTGGGAAGTCCTTGCAATAAATCATCTCAAAATTAGATTCTATTATTTTTTTTGAAATGCAAGTTTCTATCAAAAATCATAGTTTATTATACACTAGGTTGTACTAGTTTCGGTAAAAAAATTAAATTAAGTTAAGGACTTATAAAATGATATGGAACTTTTCACATCCTTTATATATGTTAAGAGAGAAGGTTATGATTGAACTCCATGTAAAAAATAATCTGAAATTTGGTTTTCATGAAACGTTTCGAAATGCAAGTTTCAGTAAAAAATCATAATATATTATACACCAATTTGTACTAGTTTCGGTCAAAAAATTAAAATAAATCGAGGACTGTTCGAAATGCTATCAAAATTTGCATATCCTTTCTATATGTTACGAGGGAAGGTTGTGATGGAAGTCTATGCAAAAAATCATCTCAACATTAGATTCTATGAAACTTTTCAAAATGCAAGTTTCGGTCAAAAAATCATGATATATTATACACTAGTTTGTACTAATTTGGGTCAAAAAATAAAATAAATTGAGTATTGTTAGAAATTCTACGATACTTTTCATGTCCATTATATTGTTACGAGTGAAGGTTATGTGGGAAGTCCTTGCAATAAATCATCTCAAAATTAGATTCTATTATTTTTTTCGAAATGCAAGTTTCTATCAAAAATCATAGTTTATTATACACTAGGTTATACTAGTTTCGGTCAAAAAATTAAATTAAGTTAAGGACTTATAAAATGATATGGAACTTCATAGATCCTTTATATATGTTAAGAGAGAAGGTTATGATTTAACTACATGTAAAAAATAATCTGAAATTTTGTTTTCATGAAACTTTTCGAAATGCAGGTTTAAGTTAAAAATCATAATATATTATACACCAGTTTGTACTAGTTTCAGTCAAAAAATAAAACTAAATCAAGGATTGTTCGAAATGCTATCAAAATTTGCATATCCTTTCTATATGTTACGAGGGAAGGTTGTGATGGAAGTCCATGCAAAAAATCATCTCAACATTAGATTCTATGAAACTTTACAAAATGCAAGTTTCGGTCAAAAAATCATGATATATTATACACTAGTTTGTACTAATTTTGATCAAAAAATAAAATAAATCGAGAATTGTTAGAAATGCTACGAAACTTTTCATATCCATTATATTGTTACGAGGGAAGGTTATGTCGGAAGTCCTTGCAATAAATCATCCCAAAATTAGATTCTATGATTTTTTTCGAAATGCAAGTTTTTGTCAAAAATCATAGTTTATTATACACTAGGTTGTACTAGTTTAGATCAAAAAATTAAATTAAGTTGAGGACTTATAAAATGATATGGAACTTTTCACATCCTTTATATATGTTAAGAGAGAAGGTTATGATTGAACTCCATGTAAAAAATAATCTGAAATTTGGTTTTCATGAAACTTTTCGAAATGCAAGTTTCAGTAAAAAATCATAATATATTATACACCAGTTTGTACTAGTTTCGGTCAAAAAATAAAAATAAATCGAGGACTGTTCGAAATGATATCAAAATTTGCATATCCTTTATATATGTTACGAGGGAAGGTTGTGATGGAAGTCCATGCAAAAAATCATCTCAACATTATATTCTATGAAACTTTTCAAAATGCAAGTTTCGGTCAAAAAATCATGATATATTATACACTAGTTTGTACTAATTTTGATCAAAAAATAAAATAAATCGAGGATTGTTAGAAATGCTACGAAACTTTTCATATCCATTATATTGTTACGAGGGAAGGTTATGTGGGAAGTCCTTGCAATAAATCATCTCAAAATTAGATTCTATGATTTTTTTCGAAATGCAAGTTTCTGTCAAAAATCATAGTTTATTATACACTAGGTTGTACTAGTTTAGGTCAAAAAATTAAATTAAGTTGAGGACTTATAAAATGATATGGAACTTTTCACATCCTTTATATATGTTAAGAGAGAAGGTTATGATTGAACTCCATGTAAAAAATAATCTGAAATTTGGTTTTCATGAAACGTTTCGAAATGCAGGTTTCAGTAAAAAATCATAATATATTATACACCAGTTTGTACTAGTTTCGGTCAAAAAATTAAAATAAATCGAGGACTGTTCGAAATGCTATCAAAATTTGCATATCCTTTCTATATGTTACGAGGGAAGGTTGTGATGGAAGTCCATGCAAAAAATCATCTCAACATTAGATTCTATGAAACTTTACAAAATGCAAGTTTCGGTCAAAAAATCATGATATATTATACACTAGTTTGTACTAATTTTGATCAAAAAATAAAATAAATCGAGGATTGTTAGAAATGCTACGAAACTTTTCATATCCATTATATTGTTACGAGGGAAGGTTATGTGGGAAGTCCTTGCAATAAATCATCTCAAAATTAGATTCTATGATTTTTTTCGAAATGCAAGTTTCTGTCAAAAATCATAGTTTATTATACACTAGGTTGTACTAGTTTAGGTCAAAAAATTAAATTAAGTTGAGGACTTATAAAATGATATGGAACTTTTCACATCCTTTATATATGTTAAGAGAGAAGGTTATGATTGAACTCCATGTAAAAAATAATCTGAAATTTGGTTTTCATGAAACTTTTCGAAATGCAAGTTTCAGTAAAAAATCATAATATATTATACACCAGTTTGTACTAGTTTCGGTCAAAAAATAAAAATAAATCGAGGACTGTTCGAAATGCTATCAAAATTTGCATATCCTTTATATATGTTACGAGGGAAGGTTGTGATAAAAGTCTATGCAAAAAATCATCTCAACATTAGATTCTATGAAACTTTTCAAAATGCAAGTTTCGGTCAAAAAATCATGATATATTATACACTAGTTTGTACTAATTTTGATCAAAAAATAAAATAAATCGAGGATTGTTAGAAATGCTACGAAACTTTTCATATCCATTATATTGTTACGAGGGAAGGTTATGTGGGAAGTCCTTGCAATAAATCATCTCAAAATTAGATTCTATGATTTTTTTCGAAATGCAAGTTTCTGTCAAAAATCATAGTTTATTATACACTAGGTTGTACTAGTTTAGGTCAAAAAATTAAATTAAGTTGAGGACTTATAAAATGATATGGAACTTTTCACATCCTTTATATATGTTAAGAGAGAAGGTTATGATTGAACTCCATGTAAGAAATAATCTGAAATTTGGTTTTCATGAAACGTTTCGAAATGCAGGTTTCAGTAAAAAATCATAATATATTATACACCAGTTTGTACTAGTTTCGGTCAAAAAATTAAAATAAATCGAGGACTGTTCGAAATGCTATCAAAATTTGCATATCCTTTCTATATGTTACGAGGGAAGGTTGTGATGGAAGTCCATGCAAAAAATCATCTCAACATTAGATTCTATGAAACTTAACAAAATGCAAGTATCGGTCAAAAAATCATGATATATTATACACTAGTTTGTACTAATTTTGATCAAAAAATAAAATAAATCGAGGATTATTAGAAATGCTACGAAACTTTTCATATCCATTATATTGTTACGAGGGAAGGTTATGTGGGAAGTCCTTGCAATAAATCATCTCAAAATTAGAATCTATGATTATTTTCGAAATGCAAGTTTCTGTCAAAAATCATAGTTTATTATACACTAGGTTGTACTAGTTTAGGTCAAAAAATTAAATTTAGTTGAGGACTTATAAAATGATATGGAACTTTTCACATCCTTTATATATGTTAAGAGAGAAGGTTATGATTGAACTCCATGTAAAAAATAATCTGAAATTTGGTTTTCATGAAACTTTTCGAAATGCAAGTTTCAGTAAAAAATCATAATATATTATACACCAGTTTGTACTAGTTTCGGTCAAAAAATAAAAATAAATCGAGGACTGTTCGAAATGCTATCAAAATTTGCATATCCTTTATATATGTTACGAGGGAAGGTTGTGATAAAAGTCTATGCAAAAAATCATCTCAACATTAGATTCTATGAAACTTTTCAAAATGCAAGTTTCGGTCAAAAAATCATGATATATTATACACTAGTTTGTACTAATTTTGATCAAAAAATAAAATAAATCGAGGATTGTTAGAAATGCTACGAAACTTTTCATATCCATTATATTGTTACGAGGGAAGGTTATGTGGGAAGTCCTTGCAATAAATCATCTCAAAATTAGATTCTATGATTTTTTTCGAAATGCAAGTTTCTGTCAAAAATCATAGTTTATTATACACTAGGTTGTACTAGTTTAGGTCAAAAAATTAAATTAAGTTGAGGACTTATAAAATGATATGGAACTTTTCACATCCTTTATATATGTTAAGAGAGAAGGTTATGATTGAACTCCATGTAAGAAATAATCTGAAATTTGGTTTTCATGAAACGTTTCGAAATGCAGGTTTCAGTAAAAAATCATAATATATTATACACCAGTTTGTACTAGTTTCGGTCAAAAAATTAAAATAAATCGAGGACTGTTCGAAATGCTATCAAAATTTGCATATCCTTTCTATATGTTACGAGGGAAGGTTGTGATGGAAGTCCATGCAAAAAATCATCTCAACATTAGATTCTATGAAACTTAACAAAATGCAAGTATCGGTCAAAAAATCATGATATATTATACACTAGTTTGTACTAATTTTGATCAAAAAATAAAATAAATCGAGGATTATTAGAAATGCTACGAAACTTTTCATATCCATTATATTGTTACGAGGGAAGGTTATGTGGGAAGTCCTTGCAATAAATCATCTCAAAATTAGAATCTATGATTATTTTCGAAATGCAAGTTTCTGTCAAAAATCATAGTTTATTATACACTAGGTTGTACTAGTTTAGGTCAAAAAATTAAATTTAGTTGAGGACTTATAAAATGATATGGAACTTTTCACATCCTTTATATATGTTAAGAGAGAAGGTTATGATTGAACTCCATGTAAAAAATAATCTGAAATTTGGTTTTCATGAAACTTTTCGAAATGCAAGTTTCAGTAAAAAATCATAATATATTATACACCAGTTTGTACTAGTTTCGGTCAAAAAATAAAAATAAATCGAGGACTGTTCGAAATGCTATCAAAATTTGCATATCCTTTATATATGTTACGAGGGAAGGTTGTGATAAAAGTCTATGCAAAAAATCATCTCAACATTAGATTCTATGAAACTTTTCAAAATGCAAGTTTCGGTCAAAAAATCATGATATATTATACACTAGTTTGTACTAATTTTGATCAAAAAATAAAATAAATCGAGGATTGTTAGAAATGCTACGAAACTTTTCATATCCATTATATTGTTACGAGGGAAGGTTATGTGGGAAGTCCTTGCAATAAATCATCTCAAAATTAGATTTTATGATTTTTTTCGAAATGCAAGTTTCTGTCAAAAATCATAGTTTATTATACACTAGGTTATACTAGTTTAGGTCAAAAAATTAAATTAAGTTGAGGACTTATAAAATGATATGGAACTTTTCACATCCTTTATATATGTTAAGAGAGAAGGTTATGATTGAACTCCATGTAAGAAATAATCTGAAATTTGGTTTTCATGAAACGTTTCGAAATGCAGGTTTCAGTAAAAAATCATAATATATTATACACCAGTTTGTACTAGTTTCAGTCAAAAAATTAAAATAAATCGAGGACTGTTCGAAATGCTATCAAAATTTGCATATCCTTTCTATATGTTACGAGGGAAGGTTGTGATGGAAGTCCATGCAAAAAATCATCTCAACATTAGATTCTATGAAACTTTACAAAATGCAAGTTTCGGTCAAAAAATCATGATATATTATACACTAGTTTGTACTAATTTTGATCAAAAAATAAAATAAATCGAGGATTGTTAGAAATGCTACGAAACTTTTCATATCCATTATATTGTTACGAGGGAAGGTTATGTGGGAAGTCCTTGCAATAAATCATCTCAAAATTAGATTCTATGATTTTTTTCGAAATGCAAGTTTCTGTCAAAAATCATAGTTTATTATACACTAGGTTGTACTAGTTTAGGTCAAAAAATTAAATTAAGTTGAGGACTTATAAAATGATATGGAACTTTTCACATCCTTTATATATGTTAAGAGAGAAGGTTATGATTGAACTCCATGTAAAAAATAATCTGAAATTTGGTTTTCATGAAACTTTTCGAAATGCAAGTTTCAGTAAAAAATCATAATATATTATACACCAGTTTGTACTAGTTTCGGTCAAAAAATAAAAATAAATCGAGGACTGTTCGAAATGCTATCAAAATATGCATATACTTTCTATATGTTACGAGGGAAGGTTGTGATAAAAGTCTATGCAAAAAATCATCTCAAGATTAGATTCTATGAAACTTTTCAAAATGCAAGTTTCGGTCAAAAAATCATGATATATTATACACTAGTTTGTACTAATTTTAATCAAAAAATAAAATAAATCGAGGATTATTAGAAATGCTACGAAACTTTTCATATCCATTATATTGTTACGAGGGAAGGTTATGTGGGAAGTCCTTGCAATAAATCATCTCAAAATTAGATTCTATGATTTTTTTCGAAAAGCAAGTTTTTGTCAAAAATCATAGTTTATTATACACTAAGTTGTACTAGTTTAGTTCAAAAAATTAAATTAAGTTGAGGACTTATAAAATGATATGGAACTTTTTAGAACCTTTATATATGTTAAGAGAGAAGGTTATGATTTAACTCCATGTAAAAAATAATCTGAAATTTGGTTTTCATGAAACTTTTCGAAATGCAGGTTTAAGTAAAAAATCATAATATATTATACACTAGTTTGTACTAGTTTCGGTCAAAAAATTAAAATAAATCGAGGACTGTTCGAAATGCTATCAAAATTTGCATATCCTTTATATATGTTACGAGGGAAGGTTGTGATGGAAGTCCATGCAAAAAATCATCTCAACATTAGATTCTATGAAACTTTACAAAATGCAAGTTACGGTCAAAAAATCATGATATATTATACACTAGTTTGTACTAATTTTGATCAAAAAATAAAATAAATCGAGGATTGTTAGAAATGCTACGAAACTTTTCATATCCATTATATTGTTACGAGGGAGGGTTATGTGGGAAGTCCTTGCAATAAATCATCTCAAAATTAGATTCTATGATTTTTTTCGAAATGCAAGTTTCTGTCAAAAATCATAGTTTATCATACACTAGGTTGTACTAGTTTAGGTCAAAAAATTAAATTAAGTTGAGGACTTATAAAATGATATGGAACTTTTCACATCCTTTATATATGTTAAGAGAGAAGGTTATGATTGAACTCCATGTAAAAAATAATCTGAAATTTGGTTTTCATGAAACGTTTCGAAATGCAGGTTTCAGTAAAAAATCATAATATATTATACACCAGTTTGTACTAGTTTCGGTCAAAAAATTAAAATAAATCGAGGACTGTTCGAAATGCTATCAAAATTTGCATATCCTTTCTATATGTTACGAGGGAAGGTTGTGATGGAAGTCCATGCAAAAAATCATCTCAACATTATATTCTATGAAACTTTACAAAATGCAAGTTTCGGTCAAAAAATCATGATATATTATACACTAGTTTGTACTAATTTTGATCAAAAAATAAAATAAATCGAGGATTGTTAGAAATTCTACGAAACTTTTCATATCCATTATATTATTACGAGGGAAGGTTATGTGGGAAGTCCTTGCAATAAATCATCTCAAAATTAGATTCTATGATTTTTTTCGAAATGCAAGTTTCTGTCAAAAATCATAGTTTATTATACACTAGATTGTACTAGTTTAGGTCAAAAAATTAAATTAAGTTGAGGACTTATAAAATGATATGGAACTTTTCACATCCTTTATATATGTTAAGAGAGAAGGTTATGATTGAACTCCATGTAAAAAATAATCTGAAATTTGGTTTTCATGAAACTTTTCGAAATGCAAGTTTCAGTAAAAAATCATAATATATTATACACCAGTTTGTACTAGTTTCGGTCAAAAAATAAAAATAAATCGAGGACTGTTCGAAATGCTATCAAAATTTGCATATCCTTTATATATGTTACGAGGGAAGGTTGTGATAAAAGTCTATGCAAAAAATCATCTCAACATTAGATTCTATGAAACTTTTCAAAATGCAAGTTTCGGTCAAAAAATCATGATATATTATACACTAGTTTGTACTAATTTTGATCAAAAAATAAAATAAATCGAGGATTGTTAGAAATGCTACGAAACTTTTCATATCCATTATATTGTTACGAGGGAAGGTTATGTGGGAAGTCCTTGCAATAAATCATCTCAAAATTAGATTCTATGATTTTTTTCGAAATGCAAGTTTCTGTCAAAAATCATAGTTTATTATACACTAGGTTGTACTAGTTTAGGTCAAAAATTAAATTAAGTTGAGGACTTATAAAATGATATGGAACTTTTCACATCCTTTATATATGTTAAGAGAGAAGGTTATGATTGAACTCCGTGTAAAAAATAATCTGAAATTTGGTTTTCATGAAACGTTTCGAAATGCAGGTTTCAGTAAAAAATCATAATATATTATACACCAGTTTGTACTAGTTTCGGTCAAAAAATTAAAATAAATCGAGGACTGTTCATAATGCTATCAAAATTTGCATATCCTTTCTATATGTTACGAGGGAAGGTTGTGATGGAAGTCCATGCAAAAAATCATCTCAACATTAGATTCTATGAAACTTTACAAAATGCAAGTTTCGGTCAAAAAATCATGATATATTATACACTAGTTTGTACTAATTTTGATCAAAAAATAAAATAAATCGAGGATTGTTAGAAATGCTACGAAACTTTTCATATCCATTATATTGTTACGAGGGAAGGTTATGTGGCAAGTCCTTGCAATAAATCATAGCAAAATTAGATTCTATGATTTTTTTCGAAATGCAAGTTTCTGTCAAAAATCATAGTTTATCATACACTAGGTTGTACTAGTTTAGGTCAAAAAATTAAATTAAGTTGAGGACTTATAAAATGATATGGAACTTTTCACATCCTTTATATATGTTAAGAGAGAAGGTTATGATTTAACTCCATGTAAAAAATAATCTGAAATTTGGTTTTCATGAAATGTTTCGAAATGCAGGTTTCAGTAAAAAATCATAAGATATTATACACCAGTTTGTACTAGTTTCGGTCAAAAAATAAAAATAAATCGAGGACTGTTCGAAATGCTATCAAAATTTGCATATCCTTTATATATGTTACGAGGGAAGGTTGTGATAAAAGTCTATGCAAAAAATCATCTCAACATTAGATTCTATGAAACTTTTCAAAATGCAAGTTTCGGTCAAAAAATCATGATATATTATACACTAGTTTGTACTAATTTTGATCAAAAAATAAAATAAATCGAGGATTGTTAGAAATGCTACGAAACTTTTCATATCCATTATATTGTTACGAGGGAAGGTTATGTGGGAAGTCCTTGCAATAAATCATCTCAAAATTAGATTCTATGATTTTTTTCGAAATGCAAGTTTCTGTCAAAAATCATAGTTTATTATACACTAGGTTGTACTAGTTTAGGTCAAAAAATTAAATTAAGTTGAGGACTTATAAAATGATATGGAACTTTTCACATCCTTTATATATGTTAAGAGAGAAGGTTATGATTGAACTCCGTGTAAAAAATAATCTGAAATTTGGTTTTCATGAAACATTTCGAAATGCAGGTTTCAGTAAAAAATCATAATATATTATACACCAGTTTGTACTAGTTTCGGTCAAAAAATTAAAATAAATCGAGGACTGTTCATAATGCTATCAAAATTTGCATATCCTTTCTATATGTTACGAGGGAAGGTTGTGATGGAAGTCCATGCAAAAAATCATCTCAACATTAGATTCTATGAAACTTTACAAAATGCAAGTTTCGGTCAAAAAATCATGATATATTATACACTAGTTTGTACTAATTTTGATCAAAAAATAAAATAAATCGAGGATTGTTAGAAATGCTACGAAACTTTTCATATCCATTACATTGTTACGAGGGAAGGTTATGTGGGAAGTCCTTGCAATAAATCATCTCAAAATTAGATTCTATGATTTTTTTCGAAATGCAAGTTTCTGTCAAAAATCATAGTTTATTATACACTAGGTTGTACTAGTTTAGGTCAAAAAATTAAATTAAGTTGAGGACTTATAAAATGATATGGAACTTTTCACATCCTTTATATATGTTAAGAGAGAAGGTTATGATTGAACTCCATGTAAAAAATAATCTGAAATTTGGTTTTCATGAAACTTTTCGAAATGCAAGTTTCAGTAAAAAATCATAATATATTATACACCAGTTTGTACTAGTTTCGGTCAAAAAATAAAAATAAATCGAGGACTGTTCGAAATGCTATCAAAATATGCATCTACTTTCTATATGTTACGAGGGAAGGTTGTGATAAAAGTCTATGCAAAAAATCATCTCAAGATTAGATTCTATGAAACTTTTCAAAATGCAAGTTTCGGTCAAAAAATCATGATATATTATACACTAGTTTGTACTAATTTTGATCAAAAAATAAAATAAATCGAGGATTGTTAGAAATGCTACGAAACTTTTCATATCCATTATATTGTTACGAGGGAAGGTTATGTGGGAAGTCCTTGCAATAAATCATCTCAAAATTAGATTCTATGATTTTTTTCGAAATGCAAGTTTCTATCAAAAATCATAGTTTATTATACATTAGGTTGTACTAGTTTCGGTCAAAAAATTAAATTAAGTTGAGGACTTATAAAATGATATGGAACTTTTCAGATCCTTTATATATGTTAAGAGAGAAGGTTATGATTGAACTCCATGTAAAAAATAATCTGAAATTTGGTTTTCATGAAACTTTTCAAAATGCAAGTTTCAGTAAAAAATCATAATATATTATACACCAGTTTGTACTAGTTTCGGTCAAAAAATAAAAATAAATCGAGGACTGTTCGAAATGCTATCAAAATTTGCATATCCTTTCTATATGTTACGAGGAAAGGTTGTGATGGAAGTCCATGCAAAAAATCATCTCAACATTAGATTCTAAGAAACTTTTCAAAATGCAAGTTTCGGTCAAAAAATCATGATATATTATACACTAGTTTGTACTAATTTTGATCAAAAAATAAAATAAATCGAGGATTGTTAGAAATGCTACGAAACTTTTCATATCCATTATATTGTTACGAGGGAAGGTTATGTGGGAAGTCCTTGCGATAAATCATCTCAAAATTAGATTCTATGATTTTTTTCGAAATGCAAGTTTCTTTCAAAAATCATAGTTTATTATGCACTAGGTTGTACTAGTTTAGGTCAAAAAATTAAATTAAGTTGAGGACTTATAAAATGATATGTAACTTTTCACATCCTTTATATATGTTAAGAGAGAAGGTTATGATTGAACTCCATGTATAAAATAATCTGAAATTTGGTTTTCATGAAACTTTTCGAAATGCAAGTTTCAGTAAAAAATCATAATATATTATACACCAGTTTGTACTAGTTTCGGTCAAAAAATTAAAATAAATCGAGGACTGTTCGAAATGCTATCAAAATTTGCATATCCTTTATATATGTTACGAGGGAAGGTTTTGATGGAAGTCCATGCAAAAAATCATCTCAACATTAGATTCTATGAAACTTTACAAAATGCAAGTTTCGGTCAAAAAATCATGATATATTATAAACTAGTTTGTACTAATTTTGATCAAAAAATAAAATAAATCGAGGATTGTTAGAAATGCTACGAAACTTTTCATATCCATTATATTGTTACGAGGGAAGGTTATGTGGGAAGTCCTTGCAATAAATCATCTCAAAATTAGATTCTATGATTTTTTTCGAAATGCAAGTTTTTGTCAAAAATCATAGTTTATTATACACTATGTTGTACTAGTTTAGGTCAAAAAATTAAATTAAGTTGAGGACTTATAAAATGATATGGAACTTTTTAGAACCTTTATATATGTTAAGAGAGAAGGTTATGATTTAACTCCATGTAAAAAATAATCTGAAATTTGGTTTTCATGAAACTTTTCAAAATGCAGGTTTAAGTAAAAAATCATAATATATTATACACCAGTTTGTACTAGTTTCGGTCAAAAAATTAAAATAAATCGAGGACTGTTCGAAATGCTATCAAAATTTGCATATCCTTTATATATGTTACGAGGGAAGGTTGTGATGGAAGTCCATGCAAAAAATCATCTCAACATTAGATTCTATGAAACTTTACAAAATGCAAGTTTCGGTCAAAAAATCATGATATATTATACACTAGTTTGTACTAATTTTGATCAAAAAATAAAATAAATCGAGGATTGTTAGAAATGCTACGAAACTTTTCATCTCCATTATATTGTTACGAGGGAAGGTTATGTGGGAAGTCCTTGCAATAAATCATCTCAAAATTAGATTCTATGATTTTTTTCGAAATGCAAGTTTCTGTCAAAAATTATAGTTTATTATACACTAGGTTGTACTAGTTTAGGTCAAAAAATTAAATTAAGTTGAGGACTTATAAAATGATATGGAACTTTTCACATCCTTTATATATGTTAAGAGAGAAGGTATTGATTTAACTCCATGTAAAAAATAATTTGAAATTTGGTTTTCATGAAACGTTTCGAAATGCAGGTTTCAGTAAAAAATCATAAGATATTATACACCAGTTTGTACTAGTTTCGGTAAAAAAATAAAAATAAATCGAGGACTGTTCGAAATGCTATCAAAATTTGCATATCCTTTATATATGTTACGAGGGAAGGTTGTGATGGAAGTCCATGCTAAAAATCATCTCAACATTAGATTCTATGAAACTTTTCAAAATGCAAGTTTCGGTCAAAAAATCATGATATATTATACACTAGTTTGTACTAATTTTGTCAAAAAATAAAATAAATCGAGGATTGATAGAAATGCTACGAAACTTTTCATATCCATTATATTGTTACGAGGGAAGGTTATGTGGGAAGTCCTTGCAATAAATCATCTCAAAATTAGATTCTATTATTTTTTTTGAAATGCAAGTTTCTATCAAAAATCATAGTTTATTATACACTAGGTTGTACTAGTTTCGGTAAAAAAATTAAATTAAGTTAAGGACTTATAAAATGATATGGAACTTTTCACATCCTTTATATATGTTAAGAGAGAAGGTTATGATTGAACTCCATGTAAAAAATAATCTGAAATTTGGTTTTCATGAAACGTTTCGAAATGCAAGTTTCAGTAAAAAATCATAATATATTATACACCAATTTGTACTAGTTTCGGTCAAAAAATTAAAATAAATCGAGGACTGTTCGAAATGCTATCAAAATTTGCATATCCTTTCTATATGTTACGAGGGAAGGTTGTGATGGAAGTCTATGCAAAAAATCATCTCAACATTAGATTCTATGAAACTTTTCAAAATGCAAGTTTCGGTCAAAAAATCATGATATATTATACACTAGTTTGTACTAATTTGGGTCAAAAAATAAAATAAATTGAGTATTGTTAGAAATTCTACGATACTTTTCATGTCCATTATATTGTTACGAGTGAAGGTTATGTGGGAAGTCCTTGCAATAAATCATCTCAAAATTAGATTCTATTATTTTTTTCGAAATGCAAGTTTCTATCAAAAATCATAGTTTATTATACACTAGGTTATACTAGTTTCGGTCAAAAAATTAAATTAAGTTAAGGACTTATAAAATGATATGGAACTTCATAGATCCTTTATATATGTTAAGAGAGAAGGTTATGATTTAACTACATGTAAAAAATAATCTGAAATTTTGTTTTCATGAAACTTTTCGAAATGCAGGTTTAAGTTAAAAATCATAATATATTATACACCAGTTTGTACTAGTTTCAGTCAAAAAATAAAACTAAATCAAGGATTGTTCGAAATGCTATCAAAATTTGCATATCCTTTCTATATGTTACGAGGGAAGGTTGTGATGGAAGTCCATGCAAAAAATCATCTCAACATTAGATTCTATGAAACTTTACAAAATGCAAGTTTCGGTCAAAAAATCATGATATATTATACACTAGTTTGTACTAATTTTGATCAAAAAATAAAATAAATCGAGAATTGTTAGAAATGCTACGAAACTTTTCATATCCATTATATTGTTACGAGGGAAGGTTATGTCGGAAGTCCTTGCAATAAATCATCCCAAAATTAGATTCTATGATTTTTTTCGAAATGCAAGTTTTTGTCAAAAATCATAGTTTATTATACACTAGGTTGTACTAGTTTAGATCAAAAAATTAAATTAAGTTGAGGACTTATAAAATGATATGGAACTTTTCACATCCTTTATATATGTTAAGAGAGAAGGTTATGATTGAACTCCATGTAAAAAATAATCTGAAATTTGGTTTTCATGAAACTTTTCGAAATGCAAGTTTCAGTAAAAAATCATAATATATTATACACCAGTTTGTACTAGTTTCGGTCAAAAAATAAAAATAAATCGAGGACTGTTCGAAATGATATCAAAATTTGCATATCCTTTATATATGTTACGAGGGAAGGTTGTGATGGAAGTCCATGCAAAAAATCATCTCAACATTAGATTCTATGAAACTTTTCAAAATGCAAGTTTCGGTCAAAAAATCATGATATATTATACACTAGTTTGTACTAATTTTGATCAAAAAATAAAATAAATCGAGGATTGTTAGAAATTCTACGAAACTTTTCATGTCCATTATATTGTTACGAGTGAAGGTTATGTGGGAAGTCCTTGCAATAAATCATTTCAAAATTAGATTCTATGAATTTTTTCGAAATCCAAGTTTTTGTCAAAATCATAGTTTATTATACACTAGGTTGTACTAGTTTCGGTCAAAAAATTAAATTAAGTTGAGGACTTATAAAATGATATGGAACTTCATAGATCCTTTATATATGTTAAGAGAGAAGGTTATGATTTAACTCCATGTAAAAAATAATCTGAAATTTTATTTTCATGAAACTTTTCAAAATGCAGGTTTAAGTTAAAAATCATAATATATTATACACCAGTTTGTACTAGTTTCAGTCAAAAAATAAAACTAAATCGAGGACTGTTCGAAATGCTATCAAAATTTGCATATCCTTTCTATATGTTACGAGGGAAGGTTGTGATGGAAGTCCATGCAAAAAATCATCTCAACATTAGATTCTATGAAAGTTTACAAAATGCAAGTTTCGGTCAAAAAATCATGATATATTATACACTAGTTTGTACTAATTTTGATCAAAAAATAAAATAAATCGAGAATTGTTAGAAATGCTACGAAACTTTTCATATCCATTATATTGTTACGAGGGAAGGTTATGTCGGAAGTCCTTGCAATAAATCATCCCAAAATTAGATTCTATGATTTTTTTCGAAATGCAAGTTTTTGTCAAAAATCATAGTTTATTATACACTAGGTTGTACTAGTTTAGATCAAAAAATTAAATTAAGTTGAGGACTTATAAAATGATATGGAACTTTTCACATCCTTTATATATGTTAAGAGAGAAGGTTATGATTGAACTCCATGTAAAAAATAATCTGAAATTTGGTTTTCATGAAACTTTTCGAAATGCAAGTTTCAGTAAAAAATCATAATATATTATACACCAGTTTGTACTAGTTTCGGTCAAAAAATAAAAATAAATCGAGGACTGTTCGAAATGCTATCAAAATTTGCATATCCTTTATATATGTTACGAGGGAAGGTTGTGATGGAAGTCCATGCAAAAAATCATCTCAACATTAGATTCTATGAAACTTTTCAAAATGCAAGTTTCGGTCAAAAAATCATGATATATTATACACTAGTTTGTACTAATTTTGATCAAAAAATAAAATAAATCGAGGATTGTTAGAAATTCTACGAAACTTTTCATGTCCATTATATTGTTACGAGTGAAGGTTATGTGGGAAGTCCTTGCAATAAATCATTTCAAAATTAGATTCTATGAATTTTTTGGAAATCCAAGTTTTTGTCAAAATCATAGTTTATTATACACTAGGTTGTACTAGTTTCGGTCAAAAAATTAAATTAAGTTGAGGACTTATAAAATGATATGGAACTTCATAGATCCTTTATATATGTTAAGAGAGAAGGTTATGATTTAACTCCATGTAAAAAATAATCTGAAATTTTATTTTCATGAAACTTTTCAAAATGCAGGTTTAAGTTAAAAATCATAATATATTATACACCAGTTTGTACTAGTTTCAGTCAAAAAATAAAACTAAATCGAGGACTGTTCGAAATGCTATCAAAATTTGCATATCCTTTCTATATGTTACGAGGGAAGGTTGTGATGGAAGTCCATGCAAAAAATCATCTCAACATTAGATTCTATGAAAGTTTACAAAATGCAAGTTTCGGTCAAAAAATCATGATATATTATACACTAGTTTGTACTAATTTTGATCAAAAAATAAAATAAATCGAGGATTGTTAGAAATGCTACGAAACTTTTCATATCCATTATATTGTTACGAGGGAAGGTTATGTCGGAAGTCCTTGCAATAAATCATCCCAAAATTAGATTCTATGATTTTTTTCGAAATGCAAGTTTTTGTCAAAAATCATAGTTTATTATACACTAGGTTGTACTAGTTTAGATCAAAAAATTAAATTAAGTTGAGGACTTATAAAATGATATGGAACTTTTCACATCCTTTATATATGTTAAGAGAGAAGGTTATGATTGAACTCCATGTAAAAAAAAATCTGAAATTTGGTTTTCATGAAACTTTTCGAAATGCAAGTTTCAGTAAAAAATCATAATATATTATACACCAGTTTGTACTAGTTTCGGTCAAAAAATTAAAATAAATCGAGGACTGTTCGAAATGCTATCAAAATTTGCATATCCTTTATATATGTTACGAGGGAAGGTTGTGATGGAAGTCCATGCAAAAAATCATCTCAACATTAGATTCTATGAAACTTTTCAAAATGCAAGTTTCGGTCAAAAAATCATGATATATTATACACTAGTTTGTACTAATTTTGATCAAAAAATAAAATAAATCGAGGATTGTTAGAAATGCTACCAAACTTTTCATATCCATTATATTGTTACGAGGGAAGGTTATGTGGGAAGTCCTTGCAATAAATCATCTCAAAATTAGATTCTATGATTTTTTTCGAAATGCAAGTTTCTGTCAAAAATCATAGTTTATTATACACTAGGTTGTACTAGTTTAGGTCAAAAAATTAAATTAAGTTGTGGACTTATAAAATGATATGGAACTTTTCAGATCCTTTATATATATTAAGAGAGAAGGTTATGATTTAACTCCATGTAAAAAATAATCTGAAATTTGGTTTTCATGAAACGTTTCGAAATGCAGGTTTCAGTAAAAAAATCATAATATATTATACACCAGTTTGTACTAGTTTCGGTCAAAAAATAAAAATAAATAGATGACTGTTCGAAATGCTATCAAAATTTGCATATCCTTTCTATATGTTACGAGGGAAGGTTGTGATGTAAGTCCATGCAAAAAATCATCTCAACATTAGATTCTATGAAACTTTTCAAAATGCAATATTCGGTCAAAAAATCATGATATATTATACACTAGTTTGTACTAATTTTGGTCAAAAAATAAAATAAATCGAGGATTGTTAGAAATTCTACGAAACTTTTCATGTCCATTATATTGTTACGAGTGAAGGTTATGTGGGAAGTCCTTGCAATAAATCATTTCAAAATTAGATTCTATGAATTTTTTCGAAATCCAAGTTTTTGTCAAAATCATAGTTTATTATACACTAGGTTGTACTAGTTTCGGTCAAAAAATTAAATTAAGTTGAGGACTTATAAAATGATATGGAACTTCATAGATCCTTTATATATGTTAAGAGAGAAGGTTATGATTTAACTCCATGTAAAAAATAATTTGAAATTTTGTTTTCATGAAACTTTTCGAAATGCAGGTTTCAGTAAAAAATCATAATATATTATACACCAGTTTGTACTAGTTTCGGTCAAAAAATAAAAATAAATCGAGGACTGTTCGAAATGCTATCAAAATTTGCATATCCTTTCTATATGTTACGAGGGAAGGTTGTGATGTAAGTCCATGCAAAAAATCATCTCAACATTAGATTCTATGAAACATTTCAAAATGCAAGTTTCGGTCAAAAAATCATGATATATTATACACTAGTTTGTACTAATTTTGGTCAAAAAATAAAATAAATCGAGGATTGTTAGAAATGCTACGAAACTTTTCATGTTCATTATATTGTTACGAGGGAAGGTTATGTGGGAAGTCCAAGCGCCTTACTTGAGAGACTCGACTATGAATCTCATCAAACTAGCTCATCCAAGCTCTTCGATTGAGGATTTCGACTAAGATTCTCATCAGACATGCTTATAAAATCAATGTTGAGTTGGTTTGTGTGAGTAAGTCTGCGGGTAAAGTAGATTTGGATAGTCAGTTCACAAATTGATCCATACCAATGAACACTCCTAGTAATAAACTGTCTACTATTTAGGGGTGGCAAAACGGGTCTCCCGCCCCACCTAGTGCCCGCCCCGCCTTAAACCCGCCAAAAAAATAATGGGGCGGACAAGCCCGCCAAGTTGAAATGGGCACAAAAGTCTAGCCCGCCCCTCCAAGGTGGCGGGTTGGCGGGCATCGGGCTTGCCCGCCTTATTTTTTTATTATTTTTTAAATAAATTAAAAGGTTCTTCTTTCTACATTTCAATAAAAAAACATCAAACCAACATTTAAAAAACATAATTTTTATTAACCTAAAACATCAACTTTTTGTGAAATAATACTCTTATCATATATAACATCAATTTTAGTATTTTATATGATCTAAATTCAAATTTTGATCCCACTTTTTCTATTTTTCATTAGTAAAATTCAAAATACTTGCCCAACAATAGAGACAGGGAAAATAGATTAGTCCTAATAATCTAAAAATAACTTATGAACATATCACAAACTATTTTATTAGGCTCTTCCAAATACTTAAATAGTGTTATTATATAGGTGCAGTGGGATTTGGCGGACGGGGGATTTTGGCGGGGCGGGCTTTGGCGGGTAGCGGGATTTAACGGGCGGTCTTTGGTGGGCGGCAGACCTAAAATCCCACCCAACCTGCCACTTTTGGCGGAAACGCGGGCCAGCCCGGCGGGCCACGACCCGTTTTGCCACCCCTATTACTATTGCAAAAAGTTATTTTGAAGATTTATAAGCAGCCAAGCAATGTGAATATGAACCTATGCTTAGTCTTATTCAACCTAAGATCTATGTGGAAGACAATACAAAACATACAACCCCTTTACTTAAGTAAGAATTGTATGTTGTTTTATGTGAAATGTACCCTAATAAATTGTCGGGCCCAAACAGTTTTAATCAAACTTTCTATCAGAACTTTTTGGATTTGTGTGGGAAGGATATCTTGAAGGATGCCACAGTTTGGTTGGAGATGGGTTTCTTTCCACTGTCATTAAATGATACTAATATTTATTTGATTCCAAAGAGTACTATCCCTCCTGACATGAAGGATTTCTGGCCTATCTCATTAAGTAACGTGATCTACAAATTGGTGTCTAAAGTTCTTGCTAATAGATTAAATATTATGTTAGATAAATGTGTGGTTGAGGAACAATCGGTGTTTGTTAAGGATCGATCTATTCTTGATAACCCGATGATTGCTATAGAGGTCATGCATGATCTCAAGCGCAAGACTAGAGATAGTAACGCTCATTAGGCTCTAAAGGTAAATATTAGTAAGGCGTATGATAGAGTGGATTGAGGATTTTTGAGAGGTGTGCTCTGAGTTTTGTCGATAAGTGGATTCATTGGATTATGATGTGCGTTACTACACTGCACTATATTGTTCTTGTTAATTCAAAACGGGTTGGACCTATTGAACCAGGGAGAGGACTGAGGCAAAGGATATTCTATCTCTTTACCTCTTTATTCTAGTCTTAGAAGGTCTTTCATCTCTCATTAAAGGAGCAATGGCTAGTGGCGACATTCATGGATCCAAATCTGCAGAGGGGAACCTAATGTGTCCCACATTCTTTTTGCTGAAGATTGTTTTTTATTTTGTAGGTAAAGTCTTTCAGAAGTTTGATATCTAATGAGGCTGATGAAAACTTACGCATATGTTTCAGGTCAGGAGATTACTTTGACTAAAAGTGTTCTTTAGTCGTAACCTCAACAATTCGGCTAAGGAGGACCTTGCTAGCATAATGAGAGTTCGTCATGTGATGGGAACTGGGAAGTACTTAGGTTTACCTTCAGTGATTGGTAGGAGTAAGAAGGCAACTTTCTCATTCATAAAATATCATATATGGAAGAGAATTAACACATGGAGAGGTCGGTCATTATCAAAATCAGGGAAAGATTAAATCAGTCCTTCAAGCAATTCCATCATATATTTTGATTTTTTCTATCCTTCCAGATGCAGTGTGTAATGATATTGAGAAGATGCTTAATTCCTTCTGATGGGGAGAAGGTAATAATAATAGGGGAGTAATTGGATGTCTTGGGATAAACTTGCTTGTACTAAGAAGGAATGTGTATTATAGTTTAGAGACTTTAAAGCCTTCAACATGTCCATGGTTCCTAAATAAGGTTGGAACCTTATGACAAAACCACACTCTCTTGTTTCAAGAATCTTCAAAGTAAGGTAGTACCCTAGAACGTCTTATTTTGATGTTGACATTGGTTATTATCCTAGTTTTGTATGGGTGAGTATTTGGAAGGCGAATGAAGTTTGATCTTAGGGTGTAGATGGAGTATTGGGGACGGTACTCACATCATGGTAATGAATGAATCTTGGATTCAGGAAAAAATGGATGGGTGTCTAAGAGGTCCCATAAGCAAGGTGCATATGATATTACTGTTAGAAACCTTATGTTTCCTAATGTGAAACAATGGGATATGAGGGTAATAAGGGATTTGTTTAACTGTGCAGATTCTGAAGAAATCTTACATGCATGTTCCTTTATTTGAGGAGGTGAAAGGGGATAGGTGAATTTGGAAGGAAGAACAAAGTGGTTCTTATAGTGCGCGTTCTGGATATAGGTTGTAGAGGAGCTCGCATATGAGGTATGAGAATCGAAAAGGGGAAGAGGATTAATGTAGTCTCTGGAATATCAAAGCCCCACCTAGAGTCAAGCATTTTCTTTAGAGAATCTGTAAGGGATGTTTACCGACACATGTTAGACTCCATCGACATCATGTTCTTTGTCTTCTTACTTGTCTGTTTTATGACCATGACCTTGAAGATGATTGACATTTGTTATTTCTTTGGTTGTAAAGCGACAAGCCAGTGTTAGAGGGCAACAAGTTTGTCCATTCTTATAGACGCTCGTTTACATTTTTTAATGATGCTAAGTCACTTATCTTTGATATATGTAGTAAGGAGGATAAAAAAGATTCTGGAAGATTTGCAGTTGTGATATATATGAGATCTGGAAGAATATGAATGATCATATTTGGCACGGTGAGTACGAGGAAGTCCATATACTTGGTTGTTTTGCTTTTCATAAGTGGTAGGAATGGTTTATGGCTAAAAAAGATCAAGATTCTGGAAATGACCAGCATTATCCTATGACTTGGAATCCGCCAAGGGACGGTTGGTTGAAATGTAACGTGGATGCGGCTTTTAATAATCACCATGGTACTACTAATATAGGTTGGTGTGTGCGTGATAACCTCAGAAATTTCATTATTGCAGGTGTGACTTGGGATCCTGGTACACTATCCGTTATTGAAGCTGAAGCTTTGACCTTTAAAGAAGCAATCAAAGGAGCTATCAACTTACAAACAGAAAATGTTATTTTCGAAAGCGACTCCCAATGTGTAGTCCACGCCATTCATTCTAATCACAATGGTGGATCTGAGTTTAATTTTATTATCAATTCTATTAAAACTTTGTTATCTATTTATCCAAACTTTGAGATAAAATTTATTAAGCGACAATCGAATATGGTTGTCTATTCTCTTACAAGAAAGATTAATTCTTGGTCAAGGCGTATTACATTTAACTTGACTCTTTCTTGTATTGAACAAGTTCTGATTAATGAATTGGTAAATAAAAATAGCATTATTAATTTGTTTAATTGCTATAATTTAATGTTTTGTTAGTGTTTTAACCATCAGATAGACTAATTAGTGAGACACGAGTAAGACATAATTTGAGAAACAATTGTTCAAGCCATAAATTCCAAAACTTCATAATTAATAACCATTTAAACCAAACCATTTGGCTGTAATGCTATGATCTTATAGTACTCTTATACCACTTCAACTCCAACAACTCAATCGTGTTGTCCATTATTGCACATGTTCATTCTTCACAATACAACTGTCAATTCATATTAAAAAAACATTGACCACATTAAAAAATATATATTTATATTTAGTTAAATTCTTTATTCCTTTTCTCTTTTATATATACAACTGTGTGTGGACACAATTATTTATTTTGTACGAAATAGCTACTTTGGTCTTTTTCATTGTTCTTAAATTGCAATGCAAATGTAGCTAGAATCAAAACTTGGACAACAAGATAGTACCAACTCAAGAATCTTACTCAAGTGATACAATGCTTCTATGTATCATTGCTTTATCGAATCCAAAGGTTCTCTTTATTAAAACCATTTCTATATTTCCTACAAAAATTTAATATCAACACACCGACTCTATTTTACCACGAGATATTGAATTTTCCTTAAAGTTATTTATATGGTCCATTAAAACTAACTTGTTTCTAAAGTTAGGTAGATTTTGACTCTCTTTTTTTTCATTATTTAAGCTTAGCAAGACTAATAATGTGAAATATCAACTCGAGAGCTATTAACATTTGTATCAATGATATTGATTACACTTTAGAATATAAAATTTCTAACCATAATAAAATAATATTTAACTTTGAAAATGCCTTTCCACAAATTTGATATTATAGTTACAGTTCTTAGATCAGAAAATCAATCAACAACCAACATGTCGTGGACTTCAAATTCAACGATTTACGAAGAAAAGAAATGGGATGTACATGTAAGACACTTCGATGTTAAACTAAATTTAGAGTGGAAAGAGAACAAGTACATAAGGTTTTTAGAAAATAATTCAAAATATATGACTCTCCTATGGAGGAAGGTATTTATAATGTGCTTCCAGTAATGAGTCAAGATCTATGTTATGGGCTGAATCTTCAAGCCCATAACAAAAGACTGCATGACTCCTACATGATAGTGGGATGACCAACACATACTCATCGTCATACGTTAACCACTCCAGTATCTTCGGTGAGTGGAAGATTGACCCATCGTGAAGGGCGAAACATCTTCGCGAGATACGCGAGAGAAGTTTGCCACGTGTCCTCGGGTGAGGAGCACGTGGGTGACGTGTTCTTAAACGGTTATGGAGGAATGGACCGTCCTCAACAAACTATTGGATTGGGCCTGCTCGACAGTGGGTCAACTACAACCCAGTCTAGAACACTTACAAATATGATAAAACATTTTTTTAATAAAGACAAATTATAAAAAACAATGAGATATAAAACCTAAAGCATCAAAAAATTAGGAAAAACGAGATCTCTCAACAACTTTCAAAAGTAAAAATACATTAGTGTTATAGTTTAAAAAATCCAAATCGTTTAATCTATCTATACATATATTATTATATTTGAAAATGTGAGATATCTTGAATGTAAATAATATGTAAAGTATAATTCCATTAAATAAAAGATGTCAAACGGTAATATTCACATTAAAAAATGCACTAATGACCAATATTTAGTCAGCTTCAAGCAAAAGATTTTTTTTTATTCTTCCTATTAGCATATTTCATAGCAAACATGATTTCATGTCAATCAACTTGAAATGAGATTCAAAATTCAATATTATTTGAGAAAACTCGCAAGAATGTTCTAAGTTACTCCAAAATATGTTATTACAAGTTAATATTCCAATATTTGCTTATGAAACTCCATCTGCATTGCACTTAATCCAATTATGACTAGGAAAACGATAATTAATTTATATGATTCTAGGTGCAGGAGGAAGTCAACATTTGATGTCAAAATATTTAATATTTATAAACTCTGAATTGAAACGTACATGTGTCCATTAAAAGAAGTACATAGCATACATACCAATTGTCTAACATGAGAAGTGTCTCGATTAAAGTCAATTTTACCATTTTGAAATCTGATATCATTTATATTTTCCAAGTTTTCTAAAGAACTATTATGATGAGTGTCATGGATAAATTATAAATTTGTTAGCTCCAACTTCTACCAACAAGTTGAAATAAGCTTTTGTAATTAGTTCTATTAATGTAAACAATTGCTCCATCCAATGCCAAAAAAGCAAAGGTGTAACTACATCTAAGAAATAAGTGATTTGCACTTTACACATCAAGATTGCAAAGATAGCATCTCGAAACCATATGCATTTTCTTTTGAATCAAGTTGTTTTCTATTGCAATAACAAGATGAATTAGCTTATATGTCATTAATGACTTAGCAGGTGGTATATAGGGATGTCAAATGACTTTTGTCAGAGAAGGTTCAATATGATCCCTCCTGATACAATTGTAGGCTTATTTTAAAGATAGATCACCATTTACAGATCATGTCCGAATGAGTTTATCACCTATAGTATTATCAAATGACAAGTTAATCTTTAAAATGTCTTCAATAATTTTAATAGGTAAAAAGGACAATTCATAAGGAGTGTTTCAATTGATGCCTTGGATAATTGAATTGACCTTATTAGTTTGCATAAATCGAATATCCATTGACAATATTAGGTGTAAATATTTATTTTAATATCTCAACCAATTGTCAATCCATTAATCAATATTCTTTTCATTACCAACTCGACATTTACTATGTTCCTCCAGAAAGAGAAATGAATGATTTATGTCAGACCATATTGAAGAAGAAATATGATGCATGATTGATTTTTTGTGCCCGGAGTATCTACTAATAAGATCATTGATTATTGATAGTTAATAACGTCCAACAAAGAGATAAACAAATAGTTTTAATTTGTCTTAATATCTCTCTGATCAAGATCTTCTTCAGACAAAGGTAAGCAAATAACCTTCAATGATGTAATAATCAACTTTCTATTATCTATACTACGAGTCCATACAAAATTTCTGATGCAAGAATTTAATTTGTTAAGAGATTGATTGGTCATTCATAAATCTTAATACTATACAAAAGCACACCTTATATGAATGATTGTGCCAATTGAACATACCCATTATAGAAAGAAGGTGCCCTTTCCAAATGGCTAACTTGTCAAATACTCTATCTACTACGATTTGAAGATGTTAAATTCAAGGCTTTCCTTTGAATATAGGAACTCCAAGATAGTTAAATGGTGTTGACGATATTGATCTTGAAGGAAATAATTAATGACTTAAGTATTTTTTCTGGTAATTTTGTAAAATACCTTAAGGTTATTTGTACAAAATCGTAAATAGTAATAGTTGTCGTAACAAGCAACATAAATGTCAACTTACTCTAATCCACCAATATAGATAAATATTATGTACTAAGTGTCTCCTTAGCAATGTAAAAGAACAAGAAATATAAAGACTATGTATGAGTTTTGCCTAATATTTCTTTAAAAAAAAAAAGAAACATTACTACACTCCATAAATGAAAAACATAAAACCAAAAGCAATCAAAGGGAATAAGATTAAAAAAAAATATATAAAAAAAAAGATAGTATGAAAGGAATCCATAAGCAAAAGTAATCTAATAGCAACATGTGAAAGATTCACTACATTTACAAAACTAGTCAACAAGTCTACATGCATTAATAAAATGCATAAATCAAACAGCTAATTTTTGTTGCTTTTGATGGGAAGATTCATCTTCATTGAAGCATAAATGTGCCTTTAGTGATATTGCTAAACTTAGTGAAGAATCTGCAAATTTTAGAGGTTGCATTTGCAGCATTTCTCTTTGAAGATGAACACAATAGCATTGGAAAGTGTTTGGTGTTACATTTAAATTAAAACCTAAACCAAACAAAAAATCTAACTCAAGATAATTCATTTCTGTTGTGTTGATTCCTCCAACTTTTGCATAATAAGCATTATTATAGCACCTGAATATTATAAATCATACACAAGAAAAACTTATCATTAGTTCATGCAAAATGCAAAATGTTTTTCCATACAAAATATGCAACAACAATAATATATATATATATATATATATATATATATATATATATATATATATATATATATATATATATATATATATATATATATTAAAAATAACAGTTGGTTATGTGAGTTAGCCAGCAGAGTCACATGGGTAAATTAATTGTATGTTTGATAGAAAGCCAGCCTGGACCTAATATTATTCACAAGAAAGGTAATATTCTTTTTAAAGTTTATTTTTTGATACAAAATTCCTTTTAGAGCACAAATTGTTTAAAAAAAAACCAATTTTAAATCTTACGTAAACAAAAATATTTTACTTATTTTCCATAATTATCAGAATTCTATTCTTCAAAAAGACTACAAATATAGTACAAATAATTTTAAGTGTCATCCAAATTTTATCATATTTAAATGTAAAACTTTTTTTAAATTATATAGCCATTAAAATATTATTATTATTATTATAGACAATATACCAAAATAAATAAATAATTATTACCATAGACAATGTTGATTAAAGTTAATGTCAGAATAATAATATTTTTCTTCTATAATTCTTGAATGGTAACAAAACTCCATATACTTGAAATCAATGAAAATGGAAAAACAAAGAATTCATATATCATCAAAATTTAATAAATAAAACAATAAAAAAAATGAAAATTTCTAAACAAGATGAATTGAAAATAGAAACTTACAAATCATCCATGAATTTAGCAGCAACCATAACACTAGTAATCAACAAACGATGAACATTGAAGGAATTAATAGGCAAATTTGGTTGCAACTTAGAGAAACGATCAAGGTAGACATAAGCAACAATGAAGCATGATGAACTACAATTTGCATACTTGAAAATTCTCTCAAGATAGTTTTGAATTGAGATGTTGGGTCTTGTTAATCCATGAAAAATTGAAATCTTTTGTTGCTGTTTTGTCTCATCATTTGATTCAGCAACTCTTTCAAGAAGTGAGGAAAGGAAAGTTATCATCTTTGGCATCATTGGACTCTCTAACTCTGCCATGGAGAACACAGTTTTTGATTCTAAAAGTTTTGAAATTTTCATGTGGAATAGGTCTATATATATCCAAAGATAAATAATTAGACATGATAATTATTTAATGTTATGGTTTACTATTTGATACTTACTATTACAATTAAATAAAATACCGTGACAATAATTAATTACTAATATAGTTAAGATTAAGATAAAACATTCTAAAAAGAATTTAGTAAATATGAATTAACAGTGTAAAAAAATAAGTATGATGTGACGATATACATGATATAAAAATATTTATACGTAACTTTTTAGATTTGATAACAAAAACACAATAATTATTATAAACTCACGAATAAACACAAATATGTTGGTCCTGTTTAAACATATTTTACAAATGTCTTAAAATATATCTCGATTTTCATCGGAAAAAAATAAATGCGAGGCAAAAGGATATATATGAGCACTACACTCCTAAAAATAAAAAATTGTAAAAATTCTTATTAATATTCACACCTGTAAAAACCTTAAAAATACAAGATGAAAGCGAATTTAAAATTTTAATTTGTCCACAAAAACCGCGGACAAAACGAATATATCTGATCTGATATGTCAATTTCGTTTTAACATCCATATTTAAATTTAAAATTGGAACTCTTTATAAAGTATGTCAATTGAATATGACTTATATACTAAATTAAATATATTTTAATATAATATATAAAAAAATTAAAAAATTATTTCATATACTCAAACATAATTATTAAATAGAAGAATACTAGGAAAAGAATATATAAAAGTGATAGAGGGGGCTAATAAAGGTATGTACTTTTCTTAATCCAAATGACCCTAGTGATTTAAACTATGAGTTGTAAGTTGCTATATTAGTGGTGGTTTGGGTCCCTTTCAAGAAACTTTTTGTGTAATTTGAATTGAGAAATGATGAATTAAAATTCAAAACTTGATTTGTAAAAGAGGGAAGAATGGTTGATTAATTAATGTCACTTTCTTGAAAAATAATTAGTGGTATTCTTATTGGTGGTGATATTATAGTGTTCATGTGATTACATGTGAGGAATTTGTTAGTGTAGGGGTAAGGGTCCCACAATTTGAAGGACCTTTGCATGTGTTTAGATTCTAGTACAAGTGGGTGACATGACATGGATTTGTTATGTTGGTCCACAACATTGTTGTAACCTTCTTTTGTTCTTACTTCTTTATAAAAACAAACTTGAGACAGATAACAAGTGCTTTGTCTTCAAGACAAGATTGGTTCATGTGATCCAAATCAATTTTAGTGTTTGAATAATATAATTGACATGCTAGTGAAATGCCGCTAATTAAGGTTCTAGATGGCATCAACATTTTATTGGTTTTTTGTTATGGAGGGCAAATGAACATGGTCTAAAAAAATAAAGGACGGACTCGTTACATAATAAAATACGGGCAGAGTGGGACGAGACAAATTTATAAAAAAAATACAGAAACAAATGAGAAAAAATCACGATTAACGTGAAAAAATATACTATAATGTATGGGTCTAAATCATGATCAACTCCAAAAAAAAACATAACATAAAGTGCGCGAGCTTAAAATCATACTTAACTAAAAAGAAGTATTGGCAGTTTTTTTTTAACATAACTTTTTTTAATATTTTTGAATAATTTTTTATAATTAAAATCACAAGAAATGTTAACAAGAATAATTTTTGAATAATTTTAATATTTTTGAATAATTAAAATCATAACTTTTATAGTAAAAAAAGGAAGTAGTTAACAAGAAATGTTATGAGTGTTTAAATATCATTGTTGTTTAAATGAAGTGCAAATCATAATCACTAATGTTTTTTAATGTTAATTTTTACATGGTATCCATCACTACTTTTTAAATAACATAATCAATGATTTCATCTTAAATCTAAAAATAAATTTATTTATGACACTTTAAAGAGAGACAATGTTGCATTCCCCCATGCTTTTGCACAACAAAGAAACTGAGTAGAAAGAAACAACACGGCTAGCATGATCAATGTATTTTGCCACAATAAGATGCATAATACAGTTGGAATAATAATAGGTAAGTATTGGCTTTACATGAAAATAGAAAATATATATAGAAACATGACACACTTTATTTGGATCTAATCTAACGTGCTAGGAAAGCAAAAATAGTATACAGATTTGTGACAAAACATTTTTAACCTTGTTGTCTCATTTGGCATCACTAGTTCCTCTCAATATTGCTGGAAAAAAGGTTCTAAGTTGGATGCTTGCTGATGAAGAAAAGTAAAATATTTGTTAAGATGCCTTTGGTTAAAAGCTATCACATAAATGTGACAATTTCTTTTAAAGATAGTGAAATTTAAAAAACAAAAACGAGTATAAGAGATACTCGAATGACCAAGAAAGGAAGATTAAAAATGGTAAAAAAAAAAAAAAGTGTGAGGACAAAAAGGATGATCAAGTTGTTAGTGATAATGAAAGTGATGATTTACGAAGTGGGTGTGAAAGTGATGAAACTACTAATGTTGTGAGGAAAAAGTATCATATGTTTAAATTACAGAAAGACATGTCAAATTTCAAATGGGAGGTTGGGATGTATTTCACAACCAAATCTGATTTCAAAGAAGCAATAGCATCATATGCAATGCAATCTGGCTGGGGTCTTAGGTACAGTAAGAATGACAAGGTAAGGGTGATGGTTAGATGCAAGGAAGGATGTGATTGGGAAGCCTAATGTGCAAAGTTACCTAATAAGAATTATTGGCAACTAAGGAAGATCATAGATAAGCATAGTTGTGGTAAAGAGTACAATGTCAAAATGATGAGTACCAAGTGGTTAAGCAAGAGGCTTCAAAATTCTGTGAAAACCAACCCAAGACTGAAGCTTAAGGACATAAAGGAAAAAGCACATAAAAAGTGGAATGTAGGTGTAAGTAAGCAAAAAGGTCATTAGAGCAAGATTTGCTGCTAGAGATATGGTAGATGGTTCTTTCCTTGGGGACTATATACAAGGGTCTATGACTACTGCCATGAACTTTTGAGGTCTAACCCAGGTTCTACTGTTAAACTGAATGTTCAACCTGTAACATAGGGTACTGCAGATCAAAGACCATATTTTAAGAGGCTATACATTTGCTTGGCAGCTTGTAAGGAGAGTTTTAAATTATGTAGATATTTCATTGGTCTTGATGGTTGTTTTTTAAAAGGATTATGTGAAGGTCAAATCTTGTCAGCCATAGGTAGAGGTCCAAATGATCAAATGCTACCAATTACAATTGTTGTAGTTAAAAGTGAAAATAAAGACAGTTGGACATGGTTCTTGGAGCTTCTTATTGATGATCTTGGTGGGAGAGAAAAGTGTCTCACATACACTTATATATATGATCAACAAAAGGTATAATTTTGATTAACTTGTGTTATACTTTGTTTTACAAGTGTGATGCAATCCTCAATAATATGTCAGAGGCATTCAATAGTGTAATACTAGACTCTAGAGCCAAGCCACTCATAACTATGGTTGAAGAGATAAGGACATATATGATGGAGAGATGGGGCAACAAATAATTTGAGGCTTCAGATAACACAATACCAACAAGCAAGTCAGGCAACACAAGGCCAACAAGCATCACAACAGAAATCTAAAGGAAATGCCAAGATATCCTCTTCTGCAGGAGAATCACAAGCATCCCAGAAAAATCAAGAAAGACCCAAAAAATTGTCAATCAGAAGGCCAACTAAGCCTTTTATTCCACCAGGCCCAACCACAAGGATGAGTGCAGCCAAGCCTGCTTATGACCAACTACAAGGAGATCAACACCAACCAAGAGAACATCAAAGAATTGGAAAATTTAGATAGATGTAGGGCTATTACAATCGTATGTTATTATGTTAATATATGTATGGTATTTTGCTAAGACATATGGTATTATGTTAAGACATGTATGGTATTCTGTTAGGTTAAGACAAGCTATGACATGTATGATATTTTGTTATGTTAAGACAAGCTGTGACTTGTGTATTTTGGCTAGCAATCAAATATTATGGTATTTTGTCACTTATTACTGATAACATATTTCTGTACCAAATTGGTATCAGTTGCTTCTGTTATAATATTGGTAACATTTGATAACATATTTATGTACCAAATTGGTATCGTTTGGTAACATTTTTATCACATATTGGTATCAGATATTGGTATCAGTTGCTTCTGTATCATATTGGTAACATTTTGGTCCCACATTTTTATCACATATTGGTATCATTTGCTTTATAACATATTTCTGTAACAAATTGTTAACAAATTTCTGTAACAAATTTCGGTAACATATTTCATAACAAATTAAGTAGATTGATAACAGTAAATCTGATACATATTTCCTCATTTAATTGATAACACCAAAATCAGTACATTGATAACACCTTCATAAACAACAGATTCATTACATTGAGTACACCTTGATAAATAACACATTTCCTAAAGCATTCTAATAACAACTACAATGAGGCACATGAACAAAATCACATTCCACAATTGTTCCACTTCTGTAAGTTCTTCAATTCAGTTTCCACATTGCTTATTTGTTACCCATATTCTTCGACAACGATTTGACATTCCACAACTGTGTTTGAAAGCTTTTCTATTATATCCATCAACACCTGCTCCTTCTCGTCTCCAACATCTTCATAATATCATCCAAAGTACCCACAACCAGCATGCATTGATCCCTATAAAATTCATCTATGTACATCAAATCTTTGCAACAACAACTATTATAATAAGAATAAATTGAATTGACATTACACATACCTTAAAATTAGGACAACCCCAGAAATATTTTCCATGGTTCTTAATTGTTGTTGCCATTCGAAGCACATCTAAATCCCCACAGTGACAAAACGGTTTCCAACTAGTGTTGGTGTTGACATTCGTCTCATGCTTCGAAGAAGACATACCAAATGTGTTTTTTTGCTTCATTGCTGGAGAAGAGTTATTCGATTTCATGGTTGAAGCTGGATTTGGTGAAGAAACCTTAGACATGTCGTGAATCAATTTGGGGAAGAATCTCTAACAACAAAATCCCTAATCCAGAAGGCTTGAACAATGAAGAAGATGAAATATGTCATGTCATTATGCCACATATACAGAAATAATCATCTGTTTGGGGCACTTGACGGACAGGACCAACGTGGAACCATTTAAAAAATTAAAAGATTTTTTTGACACTTTTAAATTTAAGAAACCAAATTGGACCCAATGATAAAATTAAGGGATCAATTTAGATATTTTGTCATAATTTTTTATGCTTCCAAACGGAAAATCTAGATATTATAGTATCAATCATAGGTTGTCAAACCTTGGATTTGCACCAATCGGAATCTGAAGATAATTAAATGGAGTCGCTCCTTTCTTGCAATCAATATGGTTGATGGCTGGTTGCAGTCCATGGACCCTAAAGTATCGGTCACATTGGAGATGAAAAAAACTATATCCTCCTTTAAATTTATATCTAGAGAAGTTCTCCAACTCAATTGCTCTTTTCATACAATTGCTCTTTTCATAAGAAGATTACAGAGAAAGAGGAAAATGTTACATCCTCAAGCCTCTATCAACATTAAACTCCTTTATTGCCATTCACCATAAAGCCCTCTAAAATCCACCTCCTCATCTATTTCCAACAATCTAATCATATTCTTATCCTTCTTTATTTTTTCACATTTTCACTTCTTATTTTTATAAACAAAACAACTACCGTTATTAATTAGTTATTTGGAATTCTTTGATACCTTTGTAAATTTTAGTATCAGTTTGGAGACTTATATAGGCTTCCTACCAAAAGCTTGAGAAAATTGATTAGGAATTCTTCTAGTAATCATATATTTTCTAAATAGAACTGTGACTGGAGTAAAGTATGACCTTGTAAAGGTGAAAACATGAAATAAGAATATAACAATTATAAACTTTTTACTTATCTGGTAAAATGGTAACACAAGGTGAGTTGCTAAATAGTAAATCCCTATTAACCTAGCATTTAATAATTGTCTTGATAAGCCATAGAAGCTTGAGAAAAAGAACATCAAAACATTTCTCCCTATGATCAAGTAACTCATTTTCCACTGGTCAAAACAAAAACAAATTCTCAAAAGCTACTATCTACTTGGTTGAACAACACTTGAGAATCATCATAATCATCATCACCATCCATGTTTTCACTTTCAACAATATCATTCATTCTTTCAATCTTGCTTGACAATTCATCTTTGCTAATTAGCGATGCATACGCTTTATCATTATGGTATCTCGACTTCCTCAACAATTCAATTAAAACCTCGGCACTCTCCATTTTATCTTCGTCTCGACAAAGCTTAAGGAATGCAGCCAAATATATCGGCTTCGGTTTCCATCTTTTCGAACCACTGATAGTAAAAGCCTTTTCCAAACACAACAAAGCGTCTGAAACCCTCTTTTCTGCAATATGAGCCGCCGAAAGAAGCTCCCATGAAGTCGAACTTGGACATCCACCACCTTCAATCATATGCTCAAAGAAACTCAAAGCTTTATCTGATTTTCCATTCTTAAGATACCAATATAGGAGAAGGTTTCCTATTCTAGAATCATCGGTCAGCCTTACCAAAACCCATTCTTCATAAAGCTTTTCCGCAGCCTCAATATCATCCATTCTAAGGAGAGAAGAAATAAAAACACGGTATCCTGAGTTAGATACACTTGGAAATATTGACTTATAGTTATTCCAAACGCGATAAACCTCATGCTTGTTTCCAACGCTTCCATACATACTAAGGAGATAATGAGAAGGTTTTCTTTCTCGACCTGATATCCAGCCCTCCACCTTTTTCAAGTACTCTTGTGCTTTTTCAAACAGTTCCATCTTAATATACAGTGTAGCCATTATACTGAATGTAACCCAGTCAGGGGTAACGGTGGGATCTTTCGACATTTGTTCAAAAACTTGTTCCATCTTTTCCATCGATTCTTGAGATACACAACAAGATAACCAGATATTATATGTATATTTATCTAGTTGTATGTTTTTTTCTTTCATTTCTGAAACCAACATATAGACTTTATCATATTCTCGAAGTTTCATGTACAGTGTCATCATTAAATTAAACGGCCGTGAATGTGTCAAGTACCTTTTGCTTCTCATTACATCCAGCAAAGATTCCGCTTCCTCTTTTGATCTATAACGAGTATATGCATTCAAGAGGGCACAATATGTCCTCTTGTCTTTTAAATTGTCAGTTAAGTTCAGAAAAAATCTTTCTGCTCTTGAAACTCCGTAAACTCTTGCGACTAAATCTAACTGAATCGCAGTGTCATTTGTAGACATACTAAACATCTCTGGTCGGCTGTTTATCCATTCACATACCTGCAAAAGATGCTCATAAGTCAGTACCTGAACTATAAAAAGGTGTAATTAGGTCCTCAAACTAATATATTTTTTGTTCATATCCTTTTCGCTACACTACTGTTAGACAAGTATTTGTAACGAGAAACTAGTTTAGTACGAAAACGTAACAGAAGAGCATTCCTGATAGAGTCAAAGATAGTAGTAGAACATCTATGGAACCAACCAGATTTAACAATATTCTCATCACAATGAACTTCTATTCATATCACAATGAATTACTCAAAATGAACACAGTTTCAATTCAACAGCTAATAAACACAAACACAAACCCTAACCCTAACCTCCAACACAAAACCAAATTCCAGACATTCAATTCAACAAAAGAATTCATTTTTCTGACCTAATTAGAATAACAAATTGATTAATATTACCTGAAGAGCTTTATCATGTCTTCCATACTTTCTCAACTCCTCAACAATCCTAAAAAGTTCCAATTTGTTAATAAATTTACCTTCACTCTCCCACTTATTCAACACAGAAGCAACACCCAATTTAGGGTTTTCCATCGTCAAAATTCTCTTGTAAACAACATTCCATACATTATGAGTACGATATTTGTGGACTTTTGAAATGGAACAAGTGAAGGAGAGTGTTCCTCTTTTCTGGTAAATGTAACGGACACTGAGGCTTTGTTTGAATGGAAGAGTGTGAGAGTAGAAAAAGGAAGACGAAAGAGAAACTGAAGATTGAATTTGAATAGGTGTCGTCATCGTCGAAAATGGTGTTACACATTGAAATTTTTACCAAAATAAATACCCAACTTTTTTAAATAAATTCCCCAAATAATTTATTTTAAAAAAAAATTCCAAAGTACCCTAAAAAAATTAAGTGCACTCTCCACTTAAATTGACGACTATGTTGTAAATTAAAGAGGTGTCGTCAATTGGATTGGAGACACCATATGCAATCTCTAGTTCAATTGATGACGATGTTTATTTGTAGTGAGGGGTCGCCAATTTATCTGAAGATATGGTTGAATGTGAAATTTTGCTATAAATAGAGGTGGTGTGATCAATTATTTTCGCATCTCTTTTTATATTCTTGTATTAGTGATATCATGTATCGTCGCCGCTACGGAAAAGTGATTTTTCAAGAGAGAAGCCTCTGATCGACATGCTTTTCTGGAATATCCAAAGTTTCAATCAATTGTAGAGGGAGTTGAATCGATGATTAGAGGGAGAAATGTCTGAAGGCGAGAAAATTCACAATATTGAGAGACTTGATAGGCTGCGTGGGTGGGTGCGAGTTAAGACTGTCAATGATGCGAGGGAAGTGATGTTTGGACCTAATGAAATCAGCTTGATTGTTGTAATCAATTAAAAATGTCGTATTTATTTTTTGTATGAGTTGTTTATTTTTAGTGTGTTTAAGTCATTGTGATGTTTGTTGTTAACATTATTGTAACAAAAAAATTAATATATTAAAATCTAAGGTTACAACAAGTGAAAGGAGAAACTAAATTATGATGCAGAGGTCGCTCCGACATTGGAACGTTTTTTCTTGTTGTGTTCGGACTGATGGCATATACTACATAATCTTATCATTTTATCAACCATATATATTTTTGTTCTTATATGCGTGTTGTTTGGGCGATATTTTTTCTTTCTTCACATCTCATCGTTGTACCAAACTATGTCCCCTTGGTATGAAGGCAATTATACCTTCATTGCTAGCATTGTGAAGTCTTCCTTGTAGACATTCATTACGTTAATGGTCTTGTAAACATCAAATAGATGGTTGTAAGGGTCCTGACGAGCATGTGTGCATGTCGCAATGACATGGGAGCAAGATACCTGGAAGGTCTGGTACTTGCCACAGTCACACCAACATCTGTCTAGTATGACACCATAATCTAAATTTGGTATCCTCTTATTGTGGTCCATTGTTTCCTTTACATTGAAATTTTTCTTATGACGCTCAAAGACTGTGACTGCATGTGTGCTAGCTTTGATAGTTTTCTCTTTCATCACTTTCATTATGCATTCACTGAATAATTGATCCGACATTAACATTGCACTCCATCTTTCGCCTCTTGTTGCAAAAAAGTGATACTAGCCTATAATAGGTTGGTCTCACCAATGTAGTTATTGGTAGGTTTCTAATTCCTTTGAAGACGTCGTTCATGGATTCCACAAGGATTGTTGTCATGTGGCCCCAATGACATCCACCGTCAAATGCCTTTGTCCACTTGTCCAATGGAATGTTATCCAGCCATTTTCCTGCATTTACATTGGACAATCTAATTTCGTCATGGTAGTCTTCAAATGATGGTTGAGTTAGAGCATAACCTGCATTCACAACTTTATTGCGAAGGTTCTTGTCTTGATTTCATGCATGAAGTTTTGTGTGATATGTCTAATGCAATAGACATGGGGTAGAAAGAGGATTATGCCACCCATTATCTTGGTTATTGTAAGCACTCTCAATAACAATTTATCTGTCTGAAATCAAAAAGAGATTGGCATGTGGAGCCACATGTATTCTGAGATTCTTAAGGAAGAAACTCCAAGCAATAACGATCTCACCTTTAACCAGAGCAAAGACAATGAGAAATACATTATTGTTGTTGTCTTGTGAAACTGCCATAAGCAAGGTATCCTTGCATTTTCCGTACAACCATGTTCCATCAATCTGAATAATAGGTTTGTAGAATGCAATACATTTGATGCATAGTTGTAACGCCCAAAAGAGTCAGTGAAATATTGCATTTTCGTCAACAATAGTTCCATTTGGCCTACATTCTGGCATTGTCTGCATAATTGCAACAGTCACTGATGTGTATGTCTTAAGTGCCATAAAAATTGTTGTAATTCTTTGTATGAATCCTCTCAGTTGTCAAATACTTGTTCATCGACCTTTGTCCCTGCAATCCACACCTTCTTGTACGATGGAGTATAATTATGTTGTGCAATAATATGAGAGATTATTAAACTCACATTCACTAAAGGATCTTTGTTGACAAACGCCAATCTAGATCTTATATTGGAATTGCAAAAAGGACAAATTTTAAAACAACAATGCAACGCCGATGGATAAATTTTTATGCTTTCAATTCGACAATCTAGATCTTATAGTATAAATCACAGGTTGTCAAACCTTGTATTTTAACCAATCGGAATCCCATGATAGCTAATGGAGTGACTCCTATCATGCAATCAATGTGGTCGATGGTTGGTTGTGGTCCATGGAGGAGAGCTAAAAGTATGACATATAGACTGATATTTACCATTGCGGCAAGGCAGAAAATTGACATTATCTGTCAAAGCCACCATGGCGCCACTATTTGATAACATTGCTTGCAATACATTGGTGGTGTCTCCAAGCCAACACCGATAGAAATTAATTTCATACTACAACTTTTTTGAAAGTTGACTTTTGATCCCGACAACATCTCAAATAAAATCAAATTCACCTTTATGCTCCTAATATTCTCCCACTTCTTTCTCCTATGATTAAAGTATCGTTCGAATATTAGAGATGCAAAAAAACTCTCATCTCTTTCAAATTTATATACAGAGAAATTCTCTTCTTATAAGAGTGTTAAAATCTCTGCTCTAAGAAGAATGAGGAAAAGGTACACCCTAAAGCCTTATAGAGTTGCCATTCACCAACAGTGAAACCTTTGATGTCTTGGAGTCCTCAAAAATTGATATCCTCGTCTTATCCTTCTTTATTTTATCACATTTCCCCTTATTTTTATAAATAAAACAACTACCGTCATTAACTTATAATCATAATAATTATAAGTTAATGGTGATGTCTCCAAGCCAACACCGATAGAAATTAATTTCATACTACAACTTTTTTGAAAGTTGACTTTTGATCCCGACAACATCTCAAATAAAATCAAATTCACCTTTATGCTCCTAATATTCTCCCACTTCTTTCTCCTATGATTAAAGTATCGTTCGAATATTAGAGATGCAAAAAAACTATCATCTCTTTCAAATTTATATACAGAGAAATTCTCCAAATCAATTGCTCTTCTTATAAGAGTGTTAAAATCTTTGCTCTAAGAAGAATGAGGAAAAGGTACACCCTAAAACCTTATAGAGTTGCCATTCACCAACAGTGAAACCTTTGATGTCTTGGAGTCCTCAAAAATTGATATCCTCGTCTTATCCTTCTTTATTTTATCACATTTCCCCTTATTTTTATAAATAAAACAACTACTGTCATTAACTTATAATCATAATAATTATAAATTAATGGTGGTGTCTCCAAGCCAACACCGATAGAAATTAATTTCATACTACAACTTTTTTGAAAGTTGACTTTTGATCCCGACAACATCTCAAATAAAATCAAATTCACCTTTATGCTCCTAATATTCTCCCACTTCTTTCTCCTATGATTAAAGTATCGTTCGAATATTAGAGATGCAAAAAAACTATCATCTCTTTCAAATTTATATACAGAGAAATTCTCCAAATCAATTGCTCTTCTTATAAGAGTGTTAAAATCTCTGCACTAAGAAGAATGGGGAAAAGGTACACCCTAAAGCCTTATAGAGTTGCCATTCACCAACAGTGAAACCTCAAAAATTGATATCCTCGTCTTATCCTTCTTTATTTTATCACATTTTCCCTTATTTTTATAAATAAAACAACTACCGTCATTAACTTATAATCATAATAATTAGTAAACAAATTTAACAAAGTATTAGGAATTCTTTGATACCTTTGAAAATTTTAGTATCAGTTTGGAGACTTAAATAGGATTCCTACCAAAGCTTAAGAAAAATGATTAGGAATTCTTCTAGTAATCATATATTTTATTAATAGAACTGTTACCGGAGTAAAGTATGACATTGTAAATATGAAAACATGAAATAAGAATATAACAATTGTAAACTCATTACTTATCTGGTAAAATGGTCAAAATAAAGTGATGCTATTAGGTGAGTTGCTAAAGGATAAATTATGTGACAGTTAATAGTCAACATAATTGCGGTTAATGAAGTTCAGTACACAGGGTTGCCAAGTTATCAAAGCTTACTTTACTTGATACACATTTTTTAACATCATAAATAAGGGACATTGGAACAAAATGGTGAGTACAAATGAAAAGAAACCATTTCCTAGTAAGGGTCCAATTCCAAATTATCATCCATGTAACACTATTTCAGTCCAAATCTAAACAAAATCATATTTAAAATGATACAACTCATACAAAACACACACAAGGATAGTAAATTCCTATTAAGCTAGAACTCATACAAAACACACACAAGGATAGTAAATTCCCATTAAGCTAGCATAGAAGTTTCAACATTCTTGTAGTTCAAACAACACCTAGTATTTAATAATTGTCTTGATAAGCCATAGAGGCTTGAGAGAAAAGAACATCAAAACATTTCTCCCTATGATCAAGTAACTCATTTTCCACTGGTCAAAACAAAAACAAATTCTCAAAAGCTGCTATCTACTTGGTTGAACAACAATTGAGACTCATCATCATCATCGTCATCACCATCCATGTTCTCCCTGTCAACAATATCATTCATTCTTTCAATCTTGCTTGACAATTCATCTTTGCTAATTAGCGATGCATACGCTTTATCATTATGGAATCCTGACTTCCTCAACAATTCAATTAAAACCTCGGCACTCTCCATGTCGTCTTCGTCTTGACAAAGCTTAAGGAATTCAGCCAATTTTATCTGCTTCGGTTTCCAACTTTTCGAACCAATAGTAGTAAAAGCCTTTTCCAAACACAACAAAGCGTCTGAAACCCTCTTTTCTGCAATATGAGCCTCCGAAAGAAGCTCCCATGTAGTTGTATTTGGATATCCACCACCTTCAATCATATGCTCAAAGAAACTCAAAACTTTATCTGATTTTCCATTCTTAAGATACCATCCTAAGAGAAGGTTTCCTATTCTAGAATCATCGGTCGGCCTTACCAAAACCCATTCTTCATAAAGCTTTTCCGCAGCCTCAATATCATCCATTCTAAGAAGAGAAGAAATAATAGCATGGTATCCTAAGTTAGGTACACGTGGAAATATTGACTTATAGTTATTCCACATGCGATAAATCTCATGCTTGTTTCCAACGCTTCCATACATACTAAGGAGAAAATGAAAAGGTATTCTATCTCGACCTGATATCCTACTCTCCATCATTTTCAAGTACTCTTGTGCTTTTTCAAACAGTTCCATCTTAATATACATTGCAGCCATTATACTGAATGTACTCCAGTTAGGGATAATGGTAGGATCTTTTGACATTTGTTCAAAAACTTGTTCCATCTTTTCTACCAATTCTTGAGATCCACAAGAAGACAACCAGATATTATATGTATATATATCTAGTTGTATGTTCTTTTCTTTCATTTCTGAAACCAACATATCGACTTTTTCATATTCTTTTAGTTTCTTGTACAATGTCATCATTAAATTAAATGGTAGTGAATGTATCAAGTACCTTTTGCTTCTCATTACGTCGAGTAAGGATTCCGCTTTCTCTTTTGATCTAGAATGAACATATGCATTCAAGAGGGCACCATATGTCCTCTTGTCTTTTAAATTGTCAGTCAAGTTCAGAAAAAATCCTTCTGCTCTTGAAATTCCGTGAGCTCTTGCAATTAAATCTAACTGAATCGCAATGTCACTTGCAGACATTATAAACCTCTCTGGTCTATTGTTTATCCAATCATATACCTGCAAAATATGCTCATAAGTTAGTACCTGAACTATAAAGAGTTGTAATTAGGTCCTCAAACAAATATATTTTTTGTTCAGATCAGATCTTTATGTTACACTACTGTTAGACAACTATTCGTAACAAGAAACTAGTACGATTTTGTGTTTTTCCGGAAAAATCCTACCGTACTGTACGAAAGCGTAACAGAAGAGCATATCTGATAGAGTCAAAGATAGTAGTAGAACTTGTATGGAACCAACCAGGTTTAACAATATTCTCATATGGTTCACACCTACTCCGATCCTTGGATATTTTTTAATAAATGTTTGTGTCAGAGGGAGAAGTTGAATCCGTAACCTATTTATCACTCCAACCCTCAAGTCTTTTTCCAAAGTTAATTGAGGGAGAAGTTGCACTCTCAATTAACAACAACTAAAAACACCTAAGAAAATGGTATTACACACAAGTTGCAACTCTACCAACAAAGTCTAATGCTAAAAATAAACACCGGAATAAAGATTTTCATAACATTAAATTGCAAAAGCTGAAATCAAATTGCAATGCAATGTCATAACTATTTCCATTCCGATGGAATCAGAAGCTGTTTAACATGAAGAACACATCATATAATACACACAACACTAGTAGTAGAACCATATTCATGTCAAGGTGAATTATTCAAATCGAGCATAATTTCGATTCAAGCTTGAGTAAAATCAAGCTAATAAACACAAACACAAACCCTAACCCTAATATCCAACACAAAAGCAAATTCAACACATTCAATTCAGCCAAAGAAATCATTTTTCTGACCTAATTAGAATAAAAAATAGAAGAAAAGGTTTACAATGAGTAATTATTACCTGAAGAGCTTTATGATGTCTTCTATACTTTCTCAACTCCTTAACAATTCTACAAAGTTCCCATTTTGTAAGACATTTACCTTCATTCTCCCACTGATTCAACACAGAAGCAACACCCAATTCAGGGTTATCCATCAGGGAAATTCTCTTGTAAAGGACGTTCCATTTCTTAATATGTTTTCGCTCGAAATCAACTGTACCATAGTTGTGGACTTTTGAAATGGAACAAGTCAAAGAGAGTGTTCCTCTTCTCTGGTAAATGTAACGGACACTGAGGCTTTGTTTGAATGGAAGAGTGTGAGAGTAGAAATGGGAAGATGAAAGAGAAAGCGATGATTGAATTTGAAGAGGTGTCGTCATCATCGTGTGAAGAAAATTGGAAAATGGTGGTGAAGCATGTGGAAAATTGGAAAAAGTTTCTGTTCAAGATAATGAAAAGGTTTGGAAAGACAAGATTAGACCCAGGCGATGCATCTGTAAAATTTTTGAACAATCACAAATATTATTTAATAAATAATTAAAATAAAGTTTAAAAATAAATTTATAATTTAACGTGTCGCTTTGATAGTGTAATACTGAAATGAGTTACCTTATTGATGTTTATGTTGAGAAAATATGACATCCTATTTATGAGTTAATTATATGTTTCTATAAATTAAGTGTTTGGGATTTAGAGTTTTATAGTTTTATGGTTACTTCTAATCAGTTTTGAAGCTTTAGTTACTGAGTAAGGGGACGAAGCAAAATCATTAATTTTCATCAGCATAACAAATTTGAGAGTTGTGGAAAGTCAAGAACTAGAAAAGAAATTATATGTTTCAATTGTGGTAAGGTGGGGTACTTAAAAATGAATTGCAAGTTTCTCAAATAAGAATATTCAAAAGAAAGAGACGAAAGCAATAAGAAGAAAAATGATAAAGACACAGAAGCAGTTGAACGTGATAGTGATGTTTACATTGTTTATACGTGATAGTGATGTTTACATTGTTTATGATGATAATTTTATAGACCTTAAATGTCAAGATTCAACCTGGATTACTGATTCAGGGTGACTCATACCATGTTCTTCTAGATGTGATTTCTTCTCATCTTATATTGTTGGTGATTTTAGAACGGTAAAAATGGGAAGCGATAGAGTTTGTGAAATTGTTGGTATAGGAGATGTTTGGGTTGAAACTGGTGTTGGATGCAAGTTTAAATTGAAGAATGAGAGATGTTCCTGATATTCGTCTCAACTTCATTTTGGTCAAAACCTTAGATATTAAAGATTATCACATTTACTTTGGTACTGGTGACATATGTAATATCACCAAAGGGTCACTAGTGGTAGCAAAGGAGCAAATTCTTGCAACTCTTTACAAGGTTCTTGTAAAGCTATGTAAAGAGAAAGTGAATGCAGTTGAAAATGCAACTAGTGATTTATGGCACACACACCTTGATCACTTGAGTGATAAAGGTCTCAAATCTCAATATTCTTGGGAGAAAATTTCCTTAGGTGAAAGGTACTCCTTTAAAAACATGCACTCATTGTTTTTAAGGTAAGTAACATATAGTTTCCTTTAATAGTAACGGTCCTCATATGTGGTCAAATATTCTAGATTTAGTTCTCACTTATATTTTTATGATGGATGGTAAATATTTAGGTGGTACGTCATATTTTGTTACTTTTATCGACAATCACTCTAGAAAAGTGTGAGCTTTTGTTTTGAAATCTAAAGACCATTTACTTGGTGTTTTCAAGCACTTTCATACAAATATTGAAAGCGGACAAGAAACGAAACTGAAATGTGTCAAAGCGAATAATGGTGGTGAATATAGGGTCCATTTGAAAAGTATTGTAAATGGCATGGAATCAATCTTGTGAAGAATGTTCCAAAGACTCCTCTACATATTGAAGTTTCAGAGAAAATGAATCGTACGACTAATGACATAATCATGTGTGTGTTATCTCATTCAAAGTTATCATAAGCCTTTTGGTGTGAAGCATTGACGAATGCAATGAATTTGATCAATATTTATCCTTTTGTTCCTCTTGATGATGATGTTCCAAACAATGTATGAATAGGAAAAAATGTCTCTTATGATTATTTAAGAGTGTTGGTTGTCGAGCTTTTGTTCACATTCCAATAGATGAGAGATCCAAGCTTGATAAAAGATCTAAACGGTGTATGTGTGTAGGTTAAGGTCATGAAGAGTTTGGTTATAAATTGTGGGATTTAGTTGACAAGAAAATTATCAAAAATTGTGATGTGATATTTCTTAAAGACCAAACTATTGAAGATTTTGATAAATTAGAGAAGCCAAAATCTGATGGTAGAAGTAACACTGGTGTTATGTCTAAACCTCTTGGTGGAAATTTTGTTGATAGGGGAAGATATATAAGTAGATGATAATGTAACCAATGAATAAAAACATTATCATGATGAGTAAGTTGAAGAGGCTCCACCTGAGCCACCAGGTGAACCTGAGTTGAGAAGATCTACTAGAAAACGTCAAGTTTCTTAGAGATATCATCCAATGAGTATATGATGATCATTGATAATGGAAAGCCAGAATACTACCAAGAATTCATTTCAAATGTTGATAAATAAAAATCATTGAAATCCATGCTAGAAGTGATGAAATCCTTGCATGAGAATCACACATATGAGTTGGTGAAATTGTCCAAGAGTAGAAGAACACTCAATAATAAATTAATATACAAGATAAAATTATAAGAAAATAAATTTCAACCAAGATACAAAGCAAGATTGGATGTGAAATATTTTAAACAGAAAAATGTATTGACTTTGAAGAAATTTTCTTACATGTGGTGAAGATGATATATATTCAAGTTGTGTTGGGATTAATAACTAGCTTGAATTATAGATTAAACAACTTGATGTAAGAACTGCTTTCCTTCATGGTGACTTAGAGGAAGAGGTCTATATGAAATAACCCGAGGGATTCAAAGTCAAACCTCTATCAACATTAAACTCTTTTATAGTGTTGAAATTCACCAACACTGAATCCGTTGATGTCTTCGAACCCTTTATAATTGATCTCCTAATCTATTCCCAACAATCTAATCATATTCTTATCCTAGTTTATTTTATCACATTTTCACTTCTTATTTTTATAAACAAAACAACAACAGTCATTAACTTATTATCATAATAACTATTAAACAAATTTAACAAAGTATTTGGAATTCTTTGATACCTTTGTAAATTTTAGTATCAGTTTGGAGACTTATATAGGCTTCCTACCAAAGCTTTGAGAAAAATGATTAGGAATTCTTCTAGTAATCATATATTTTCTTAATAGAATTATGACTGGAGTAAAGTATGACCTTGTAAAGCTTTTTACTTATCTGGTAAAATGATAACACAAGGTGAGTTGCTAAAGAATAGATTATGTGACAGTTAATAGTCAACTTAATTGCGGTTAATGAAGTTCAGTATACAGGGTTGCCAAGTTAACAATTGTAAGCTTTTTACTTATCTGGTAAAATGATAACACAAGGTGAGTTGCTAAAGAATAGATTATGTGACAGTTAATAGTCAACTTAATTGCGGTTAATGAAGTTCAGTATACAGGGTTGCCAAGTTAACAATTGTAAGCTTTTTACTTATCTGGTAAAATGATAACACAAGGTGAGTTGCTAAAGAATAGATTATGTGACAGTTAATAGTCAACTTAATTGCGGTTAATGAAGTTCAGTATACAGGGTTGCCAAGTTAACAAAGCATACTTGATGCACATTTTTGAACATCATAAATAAAAGACATTGGAACAAAATGGTGAGTACAAATGAAAAGAAACCATTTCCTAGTAAGGGTCCAAATCTAAACAAAATCATATTTAAAATGATACAACTCATACAAAACACACACAAGGATAGTAAATCCCTATTAATCTAGCATTTAATAATTGTCTTGATAAGCCATAGAAGCTTGAGAGAAAAAGAACATCAAAATATTTCCCCATCTAGCAACTCATTTTTCACTAGTCAAAACAAAAACAAATTCTCAAAAGCTACAATCTACTTGGTTGAACAACACTTGAGACTCATCATCATCATCATCATCACAAATCCATGTATTCACTGTCAACAATAGCATTCATTCATTCAATCTTGCTTGACAATTCATCTTTGCTAATTAGTGATGCATACGCTTTTTCATTATGGTATCCTGACTTCCTCAACAATTCAATTAAAACCTCAGCACTCTCCATGTCATCTTTGTCTCGACAAAGCTCAAGGAAAGCAGCCAAATTTATTGACTTCGGTTTCCATCTTTCCGAACCACCGATAGTAAAAGCCTTTTCCAAGCACAACAACGCATCCGAAACCCTCTTTTCTGCAATATGAGCCGCCGAAAGAAGCTCCCATGTAGTCGAATTTGGACATCCACCACCTTCAATCATATGCTCAAAGAAACTCAAAACTTTATCTGATTTTCCATTCTTAAGATACCCTCCTATGAGAAGGTTTCCTATTCCAGAATCACCGGTCGGCCTTACCAAAACCCATTCTTCATAAAGCTTTTCCGCTCCCTCAAAATCATCCATTCTAATGAGAGAAGAAATAATAGCATGGTACCCTGAGTTAGGTACACTTTGAAATATTGACTTATAGTTATTCCACACGCGATAAACCCCGTCCTTGTTTCCAACGCTTCCATACATACTAAGGAGATAATGAAAAGGTTTTCTTTCTCGACCTAATATCCCACCCTCTGCCTTTTTCAAGCACTCTTGTGATTTTTCAAACTGTTCCTTCTTAATGTACAGTGCAGCCATCATACTGAATGTATTCCAGTCAGGGATAACGGTAGGATCTTTTGACATTTTTTCAAAAACTTGTTCCATCTTTTCTATCGATTCTTGAGATACACAAGAAAATAACCAGTTCTTATATGTATATTTATCTAGTCGTATGTTCTTTTCTTTCATTTCTGAAACCAACATATCGACTTTTTCATATTCTTTAAGTTTCTTGTACAATGTCATCATTAAATTAAACGGTAGTGAATGTATCAAGTGCCTTTTGCTTCTTATTTCGTCGAGTAATGATTCCGCTTTCTCTTTTGATCCAGAATAAACATATGCACTCAAGAGGGCACCATATGTCCACTTGTCTTTTAAATCGTCAGTCAAGTTCAGAAAAAATCCTTCTGCTCTTGAAATTCCGTGAGCTCTTGAGATTAAATCTAACTGAATCGCAATGTCACTTGCAGACATTATAAACCTCTTTGGTCCATTGTTTATCCAATCAAATACCTGCAAAATATGCTCATAAGTTAGTACCTGAACTATAAAAAGCTGTAATTAGGTCCTCAAACTAATATATTTTTTGTTCAGATTCTATCGCTACGCTACTGTTAGACAAGTATTTGTAACGAGAAACTAGTACAAAAGCGTAACAGAAGAGCATTCCTGATAGTCTCAAAGATTATGGAACCAACCAGGTTTAGCAATATTCTCATATGGTTCACACCTACTCCGATCCTTGGATATTTTTTAACAACAAATGTTGGTAATTAGTATTTTGTGTCAGAGGGAGAAGTTGGATCCATAACCTATTTATCACTACAACCCTCAAGTCTTTTTCCAAAGTTTATCCATTCCTTGTGATCATTTTAAGCTCCCATGTTACAGCAGTTGAGTACTAAATTGGAAGACGCATGAATGAAAAAGATGAAAAAATTTAAGTATCCTGGCTCTCCCTCTCAATATCTATTTCCAAAACCACAAACTAATACCTATACCTTCCATCCTATTATTCATCTCATGTTATTTCTCTCTTTCCTCCGTCAAATATTTGTTCCCAATCACTCAATGTAGCACCGACACTTCAAATTGAAGGTGTGTCCGGTGTCCCAAACTAACACTGACACATACAATTACAATCAAATATTCGATTTTCTCAAATTATTACTAGTGCTGACATGTGAGTGTCATGTTTAGTATCCGCGTCTATGTCAATGTTGTATAACTTTCATTTTAAGCCTTTTGTTTGCACACTCAATTAACAACTAAAAACACCTAAGAAACGGTATTACACACAAGTTGCAACTCTACCAACAAAGTCTAACGCTAAAAATAAACACCGGAATGAAGATTTTCATAACATTTAACTGCAAAAGCTGAAATCAAATTGCAATGCTATGTCATAACTATTCCAATTCAGATGCAATGAGAAGCTGTTTAACAAGAAGAACATATCATATACACACAACACTATATTCAAAATGAGCACAATTTCAATTCAAGCTTGAGAAAAATCAAGCTAATAAACACAAACACAAAAGCAAATTCCGCAGATTGAATTCAACAAAAGAAATCCTTTTTCTGACCTAATAAGAATAAAAAATGGATTAATTATTACCTGAAGAGCTTTATCATGTCTTCCATACTTCCTCAACTCCTTAATAATTCTACGAAATTCCCATTTCGAAATAGATTTACCTTCAGTCTCCCACTGATTCAACACAGAAGCAACACCCAATTCAGGTTTTTCCATCCAGGAAATTCTCTTGTAAAGAGCGATCCAATTATTAGCTGGTTTTCGCTCGACAGCAACTGTAGCATTGTTTTGGACTTTTGAAATGGAACAAGTCAAAGAGAGTGTGCCTCTTCTCTGGTAAATGTAACGGACACTGAGGCTTTGTTTGAACGGAAGAGTGTGAGAGTAGAAGAGAGAAGATTGAATTTGAAGAGGTGTCGTCGTCATCGTGCGAAGAAAATTGGAAAATGGTTGTGAAATGTCGATAAGGTTTCCGTTCAAGATAAAGAAAATGTTTGGATTTCTATCCGCAAAATTGAGGGATAGGATGAATATGAATTGAATTGTTAATGGATAGATTAATACACTCTATTAATCAGTAAAATCCACTAAAATTATTACAATCCTATACTAATTAATGTTACTTGCTTTTGAATTTATAATAATAGAGATTTTTGATATAAAATACTAGATAAATTTTAAATATTTCATTTTAAAGTTTTTAACATAATTTAAATTACTGAATAAATATATTTTCTTTTGTATTTTGGATTTGAAATATAAAATAAAATAATCTATTGAATTTTGGAATAAATTGGATAATTGATGGATTGCATTAAATCCATTAACTAATATTTTATATAATGGATAAATCAGATGAATTTTTTAATGGATGAATCGGATGAATAATTGTCTAATGGATCTACTTAGCACCCATAATTAAGACTAATTATGATTAAAAAAATTAATTAATTTTGAAGAACCAACAAAAATGTTTTGATTTTTTTTGAAAATACAAAAAAGTCATTTTTTTTAATTAAAAATAAATTTTTTGGATGGATGGATATCCATCCACTAAAAATGTGTTAACGGATGAATTTAATATATTTTTTTCTTAATGGATAGATTGGATTGAATAATTTAAAGAAAACTTTGATGAATTATTAATAGATTAATGGATTAGTTTGATTCATCCATTAACAATATAATTCATATTTATCAAATCCATCAATTTTACCATCCCTAAATAAACGTGATTTTGTTGGAATATTTGATTCAAAATATGTACGGAATCCCTCTCCTTTAAATAGATACTAAAATAAGGATAATTTGTTGTAATTGGTTGAATCATCGGCATGTCATCAATTTTATAGTAAATAATGAAATGAAAAAGTATTATACCTTAATACATAAATAAACCAGACTCATTAACACACAAGGTTGAATGAAGTATGAACCAACATGCTCGATGCTAATTATGTGACATCTTAAATCTCAAATAAATTTTTCTTTATTTTATTTTAATAAGAATATAAATTACAGAATAATTTATATAATAAATTATAAATAAAACAAAAGGTATCACACATTAGTCATAGCTTATATTATCAACTTCCCATAGCTGGGTAATATGTTTGGAATTCATTAATAAACATTAAAAATAATATGTTTGGAATTCATTAATAAACATTAAAAACAATGACATATTCTCTTAAATTGAAAACTCCATTCTTGATGTCACTGTATTAGAACATTTATTTAGACTCAATCCCTAGCTGACTCACACGTGTCAGTTACACATTACAACTAATGTAAGATGATCTTCTACACTATCTTCAATGCATTCCTCACAAAGCAATTATTCCTCAGTCTCATCTCGAGGGTATCATGTAGAAAGGTATATCATACAAACATAAAAAGCAAAAGGGTGAGAATATATTTTAGAAATATTAACAGTATAAAAATGGCAATATAGTATCACACAAACATTCACAATCATTATCATAGCATAATCAAATGACACACCAATTCATTGATAGTACAATACAAACATTCACAATAATTATAACTACATAACAATTAACACGTCTATTCATACGTCAACACGATGCACATGAATGTTATGCAATATATGATAATCTCTACTCTTATGCATGTGGGAGCATCCTACAACATTAAATCGAAGTCCTACATTGTCGTACCAAACTCTATCATAGTCAAACCTAAGTCCATCATCGTCGGACCAAAGTCTATCATCGTTGGACCGAAGTCCTAACCTAAACTCTGATATACATGATGCATGAATAAACCAAATGCAAACAACCTTCATCCGAACCTCTTACTCCCATTATCAAGTACCGATCACAACATTGGATCAAACTCTTACAACACTGGACTGAAGTCTTATATTTTCGGATCGAAGTCCATCATCGTCGTTCTCATAAACCCATCTCAACAATTATCCTGATAAATGTAAGCAACACAACATAAATATTCAACCATTTTTAATATTCCTCGTTATCTTGTAATCAATTACATCAAAATTCATCATTCAACACTTGAACTCATAGTATACTCAAGGATATACATGTGAGTTATGCTTCATACAACAACTCACTCTCTCTCTCTCTCTCTCTACGTTTATAGACTTGAGGAGTACATGTTAGGTACATCCATACTACAACACTCCCATAAACACAAATCCTACCCCCACACTAGTATGATGCATGGACAAACCATATACAATAATTTATCTTGAGTCTTCTTCATTTTTGAAATGCATTACTTTACACTACCACATAAGGGTTTCATGGTAATTTTCTCGCAACACATTTTTATTATTGCCACATTAGGGTTTCACATTGATTCATCTCACGCATTTGTAATCTACCAAAGTCATATTGATGCAACAATATCATTAACTTTTACCACAAGAAAGCTTATTGCGTTAGATTTCCAATGCAACTGATTGTACCTCAAACAAACTTATGAAACTCAAGTTACGCGTGAAATAAGTTGATAAACACTAGACTGAAATTCGACAATGTGCTTGATAGAAAAACCAGAGGCAAATAAACTTAGTCATCAACAATGAATTTTTGGAGATTCGAATAAGACCTGATTGCCTTCTCAATTTGATATTTTACCAGCATTTTTAAGCAACCCCCCCAAGTTTAGGGATAAATAAGACTCGTAGGAATTAACTACTATTGCTATGGACCTGAACTAGAGTAATTCTTCAACCTTATAATTGATTAAGGGATAAATAATTATAGATTATCAATCATGATTAATGCACTTATTTTCTAGATTTTGCTATCCAGCTTGCATAAGAGATTAGGAAATTGTAATTTAAGTTAGTGAGTTATTTACCAAGGAATTTGGTATAACGACCTTGTTAACTCATCATTATCCTGTGAAATAAAATTTAGACAAATAAACTTAGTCATCAACTATGAAATTTTGGGGATTCGAATAAGACCCGACTGCCTTCTCAATTTGATATTTTAACAACATTTTTAAGTATTTTCAAGCAAAACTTCCAAGTTTTACTTTTCAAAAGCACGTGAATCGCTTTGTTAAAATAGCACAATCCCTATGGATATGAACTTATAAATTTTAGGCAAAATACCCAAATTAGTCCCTTAATTTTATCTCTGGGTCCAATTTGGTCCCTTAAATTAAAAAAGTGTCAAAAAGATCTCTTAAGTATTTAAAAGGTTCCACGTTAGTCCTTCCGTCACCTACCGTTAGTCAAAGTCAAACGTTTTGGACACGTGGTGCTGTAATTTGCTTATTCATCTGTCATGTTGGATATGAATAATTAAAAAAAGAAAATAAACACATTGCATTATCTCACTAATTTCTCAGAAAAGGAAAAAGGTTCAGCATAGAGAAACAAAAACAAATTTATTCTTCTTCTAGGTTCAACATAGAGAAACAAAAACAAATATATTCTTCTTCTACTCTTCATGTGAGGCACAATGGTACTATTCACAACAAATGAACGACGCCGAACACTTTCTCATGAAATGCAAGTCGCCAGAAAATAAGCTTCTGTTACCTTCTCCACGATGAGTTTTTTCCCGCTCTTTCACATTTTCAACGAATCGCTCCGCTAACAACTTGAACAATAAAATCAATTTTCACGGAGGCATCTTCTCTCGTGTCAGCTTGCGTGGTAATTCTGAATCGATTTTGTTAATATCTTGCGATTGTTACAGAGGCTTTGCTCGTTGTGAATTGTGTGTGAATGAAGGTTTATGTTGAAATTGCTTTGTTGAAGGTATTGTTGAGTTTATGGTTCAATTTGCAGGTTACAAATGGTTATGGAGTTGAGAAAATCTAGATATGCCGTGAATTTGGTGAAGAAATCTAGATATGCCATGAATCAATTTGGGGAAGAAACTCTAACAACACAAACCCTAACCCAGAAGGCGTTAATAATGAAGAAGATGAAATATGTCATGTCATACTGCCACATAAGCATAAATAAACGTTTGTTTGGGCCACTTGACAGACAAGACCAATTTGGAACCATTTAAATAATTAAGGGACCTTTTTGACACTTTTTAAACTTAAGGGTCCAAATTGGACCCAATGGTAGAGTTAAGGGACCAATTTGGGTATTTTGCCTAAATTTTATTACTTCGATATGTTTAGTACACTTGCTAAATTGTCATCAAAATGTGATGTAAATTAATGATCTATCTGATTCAAATCAATTGTTCATTTTCTCACATAATTCGTGCCTTACTTCCAGCACACATATAAATCTCATTTGTCCTTTATCCATATAATTTTGATAGAGAGAAAATTCTATCAGAATCACAAAAATCTATACTTTCACGATTCTTTGGGAAAACCTAGTGTGTTCTTCCTTTCACAAACACTTTCCACTTAATTTAACCTAGCGAAAAACATTCTAAAATGTTGTTCTTGTGAGATTCAAGTGTGTAGTGTGAAGATTGCTACAACAGGAAGCTTGGAGTAGGAACTTTGGCTCTAGCAAGACTTTGGTTCTAGCACGATTTGAAAGCGAGGAACATACTTATTTCTACGTTAAGCACAAAAGTGTATTACTAGATTTCACATCATAATATAGCACAATAAATGTGGAAAGCATTTCAAATACTCTATGAGGGTACTAAAGAGGTAAAAGAATCAAAGATTAACATGTTGACAAAAGAATATGAGTTATTCTGTATGTAACATGATGGAGTTATGGAATCCATGCAAATGCACTTTAATAACTTAATCAATAAGTTAAAAAGTTTAAGTAAGAATTTATCTAACAGGATAATGTTAACAAAATATTAATATCAATGAGCATGAAAACGAGTTAATCGAATCATATGAAGCTAATCACAAAAAGAATGATAATACTACAAAGATAAAAGATGCATCTCCTTTAAAGTCTATACTTCCAAGGTCTAACTCTATTGACCTGAACTAGATTAATTATTCAACCTTATAGTTGATTTAGGGATAAATGATTATATATTTTTATTCAGAAATTAATGAACTAATTTTGTCTGATTTTGCTATCAAACCAGCCTAAGAGATTAATGAGTTATAGTCTAAATTTATGAATTGTACATCAATAAATTTGATATAACTGCCTTATTAATTCGTCGTAATTATGTGAAATCAAATGAACAAGGTCATCAACAGTGAAATTTAGAGGATTCAAATAAAATCTGATCGTTTTCTCAATTTAATATTTTACCAACATTTTAAAGTATTTTCATTCCACAGACTCTCAATCAAAACCCCTAACTTTTATTTTTCAAAAGCACATGAATCACTTTGGTAAACTAGCATAGTCCATGTGGATATGAATTTATAAATTTTATTACTTTAATACTTTTAATACAATACCTTGCTAAATTGTCATCAAGTTTTTGGTGTCGTCAAAAATTGTTGAATGATTTCAACGTGGCAATTTTTGTGATACAATTTTAATTTATTTTTCAGTTATTTATATTTTTATATTTTCCACTCTTATTCCATTTTTGTTTTGGTGCAAAGCTATTAAGGTATTTTCTAAATGTTTATGTGAGGTTCTAGTTTGATACTAATATTATTGTAGTACCTTGTGGGGAAGCTTGGAATAAAGGAAAATGGGAAAGCAAAAGGTCGCACTCTTCTGTCTACTAAGAAACCAAACTGCAAAGCAGACATCTTGTCATGTCAGAAGAAAAATTGGCTTTATGCTTTCTCCTTTTCTGATCCATATTCATTTTCCTTTTGCTTGAAGAGATTGGGGTTGGGGGAATTTGTGAAAAAATGTCTGAATTAGAGACGTTTATAAGGTATCAATAACACCAAGATAATAGATGTATTACAACAAACCCATCTTTGGTTGTGTTTTCCATAACTATCATAGTCTTAGATGCTTCAACTGGCTGAGATATTAGAGAAAAATAGGGAATAAATTGAAATGAAGATCTCAAACACGTAGAATTATTCTATATTAATTCATAGTTTAAAGGTAAATATAAAGAAAACATTAAATTTTAAGGTAAATATAACGTATAATTATTCTATATTAATTGAAATGACTGAGATAGTGTAATACTGAGATGAGTTACATTATTGTTGTGTTCTGATAATTTTTGAATTATTTCTTGTATGATTCAAAATGAAGTTGATTTTTATTCATGAGACAATTAATGTTGAGTTGTTATTATTTATTTTCATTACCATAATATAATATGAGATTTGAGAAAGATGTTTATGATGAGAAAATGTGACATCCTATTTATGAGTTGATTATATCTATATGTTTATATAAATTAAGTGTTTGGAATTTAGGGTTTTATAGTTTTATTGTTACTTCTAATCAGTTTAAAGCTCTAGTTACTGAGTAAGGGGGCGAAGCAAAATCATAAATTTTCATCGGCGTAACTGTGGAATATTGGAACAAATCGTAGTATGAATAACATGTCGTCGAAGTCTGCTCACATGTTATTGTTTAATTGAGCCCTGTGTTATGAATTCCATTGCTTAAGTTAGCTTGTACCCTAAGTTAGCTTATAATGAATAATTGTTAAAAAAAACCATTAGGTTAGTGTATTAGTTTTCTTATAAATAGCATACTAGTCTCTCATATTTTTTATAAGGGAAAATAGGAAGATAAAACCCTAATTTAAAAGTGAGAAAGGTTATTGGTTATTCTTGTATACTTGTAATCTTGTTTTAAGAGAAAGGAAAGAATAACAGTTTATAACCAATCCTTGTTGTTATCTTTGGTAACCCTAAACCCTAACCTTTGTGGATTTCTTGACTGATCAAGGAACCAATTATACTTTGTTTCTAAGGTATCTGATTCACAACAGTAACAAATTTGAGAGTCGTGGAAAGTCAAGAAGTAAGTCAAGAACTAGAAAAGAAATTATATATTTCGACTGTAGTAAGGTGGGGTACATAAAAATGAATTTCAAGTTTCTCAAATGAGAATATTCAAGAGAAAGAGACGAAGGCAATAAGAAAAAAAATGATAAAGACACAAAAGCAGTTGCACGTGATAATGATGTTTACATTGTTTATGATGATAATTTTATAAACCTTACATGTCAAGATTCAACCTGAATTATTGATTCAGGTGCCTCGTACCATGTTCTTTTAGACGTGATTTCTTCTCATCTTATATTGCTGGTGATTCTAGAACGGTGAAATTGTTGGTATATGAGATGTTTGGGTTGAAACTGGTATTGGATGCAAGCTTAAATTGAAGAATGTGAGAGATGTTCCTGATATTCATCTCAACTTCATTTTGGTCAAAGCTTTGGATGTTAAAGGTTATCACATTTACTTTGGTACCGGTGACATATGTAATATCACCAAAGGATCACTAGTGGTAGCAAAAGAGAAAAATCACGCAACTCTTTACAAGGTTCCTGTAAAGTTATGCAAAGAGAAAGTGAATGCAGTTGAAAATGCAACTAGTGATTTATGGCATACACACCTTGGGGTAAGTAACATAGAGTTTCCTTTAATATTAATGGTCCTCATATGAGGTCAAATATTCTAGATTTAATTCTCACTGATATTTTTACGATGGATCATAAACATTTAGGTGGTATGTCATATTTTGTTACTTTGATTGACAACCACTCTAGAAAAGTGTGAACTTTTGTTTTGAAATCTAAAGACCATTTACTCAGTGTTTTCAAGCACTTTCATGCAAATATTGAAAACGAAGATGGAACGAAACTGAAATGTGTCAAAGCAAATAATGGTGGTGTATATAGGGGTCCATTTGAAAAGTATTGTAAATGGCGTGAAATCAATCTTGTGAAGAATGATCCAAAGACTCCTATACGTATTGGAGTTACAGAGAAAATGAATTGTATGACTAATGACAGAATCAGGTGTGTGTGTGTTATCTCATTCAAAGTTATCAAAAGCGTTTTGGTCTGAAGCAATGACGAATGCAATGAATTTGATCAATATTTATCCTTTTGTTCCTCTTGATGGTGATGTTCCAAACAAAGTATGGATAGGAAAAAATGTCTCTTATGATTACTTAAGAGTGTTTGGTTGCAGAGCTTTTGTTCACATTCTAATAGATGAGACATCCAAGCTTGATAAAAGATCTAAACGATGTATGTGTGTAGGTTATCGTCATGAAGAGTTTGGTTATAAATTGTGGGATCTAGTTGACAAGAAAATTATCAGAAGCCGTGATGTGATATTTCTTAAAGACCAAACTATTAAAGGTTTTGATAAATTAGAGAAACCAAAATCTGATGGTAGAAGTAACACCAGTGTTGTGTTTAAACCTCCTAGTGGAAATTTTGTTGATATGGCAAGATATATAGGTAGATGATAATGTAACCAATGAACAAGAATCTTATCATGATGAGTAAGTTGAAGAGGCTCCACCTGAGCCACCAGGTGAACCTGAGTTGAGAAGATCTACTAGAAAGCGTCGAGTTTCTTAGAGATATCGTCCACATGAGTATATGATGATCACTGATAATGGAAAGCCAGAATACTTAGAAGAATCCATTTCAAATGTTGATAAATAAAAATGGTTGAAGTCCATGCAAGAAGTGATGAAATCCTTGCATGAGAATCAAACATATAAGTTGGTGAAATTGTCCAAGACTAGAAGAGCACTCAATAATAAATGTATATAGAAGATAAAGTTAGAAGAGAATAAATTTCAACCAAGATACAAAGCAAGATTGGATATGAAATATTTTAATTAGAAAAATGTATTGACTTTGAAGAAATTTTTTCACATGTGGTGAAGATGATATCTTTTCGAGTTGTGCTGGAATTAACAACTAACCTGAATTAGAGGTTAGTTGATATTCACCAACATTAAACCTCTATTAACATTAAACTCTTTTATAGAGTTGATATTCACCAACACTAAAACCATTGATGTCTTCAACTCTTTATAATCGATCTCCTGCTCTATTCCCAGCAATCTAATCATATTCTTATCCTTCTTTATTTTCTCACATTTTCACTTCTTATTTTTATAAACATAAACAACTACAGTCATTAACTTAAAATCATAATAAATATTAAACAAATTTAACAGAATATTTGGAATTCTTTGATACCTTTGTAAATTTTAGTATCAGTTTGGAGACTTCTATAGGCTTCCTACCGAAGCTTTGAGAAAAATGATTAGGAATTCTTCTAGTAATCAATATATTTTCTTAATAGAATTATGACTGGAGTAAAGTATGACCTTGTAAAGGTGAAAACATGAAATATGAATATAACAATTGTAAACTTTTTACTTATCTGCTAAAATGATAACACAAGGTGAGTTGCTAAAGAATAAATTATGTGAGAATTAATAGTCAACTTAATTGCGGTTGCCAAGTGAACAAAGCTTACTTAATATTGAACATCATAAATAAGGGACATTGGAACAAAATGGTGAGTACAAATGAAAAGAAACCATTTCCTAGTAAGGGTCCAAATCTAAACAAAATCATATTTAAAATGATACAACTCATACAAAACACACACAAGGTAGCAAATCCCTATTAATCTAGCATTTAATAATTGTCTGGATAAGCCATAGAAGCTTGAGAGAAAAAGAACATCAAAATGTTCCCCCCATCTAGCAACTCATTTTCCACAAGTCAAAACAAAAACAAATTCTCAAAAGCTACTATCTACTTGGTTGAACAACACTTGAGAATCATCATCATCATCATCATCATCATCATCATCATCATCATCATCATCCATGTTTTCACTGTCAACAATATCATTCATTCATTCAATCTTGCTTGACAATTCAGTTTTGCTAATTAGTGATGCATACGCTTTATAATTAAGGGATCCTGACTTCCTCAACAATTCAATTAAAACCTCGGCACTCCCCATGTCATCTTCGTCTTGACAAAGCTTAAGGAATGCAGCCAAATTTATCGACGTCGGTTTCCATTTTTCCGAACCACCGACAGTAAAAGCCTTTTTCAAGCACAACAACGCATCCGAAACCCTCTTTTCTGCAATATGAGCCGCCAAAAGAAGCTCCCATGTAGTCGAATTTGGACATCCACCACCTTCAATCATATGCTCAAAGAAACTCAAAACTTTATCTGATTTTCCATTCTTAAGATACCCTCCCATGAGAAGGTTTTCTATGCTAGAATCATTGCCCGGCCTTACCAAAACCCATTCTTCATAAAGCTTTTCCGCTCCCTCAATATCATCCATTCTAATGAGAGAAGAAATAATAGCACGGTATCCTGTGTTAGGTACACTTGGAAATATTGACTTATAGTTATTCCACACGCGATAAACCCCGTCCTTGTCTCCAACGCTTCCATACATACTAAGGACATAATGAAAAGCTTTTCTTTCTCGACCTGATAACCTACTCTCCGCCCTTTTCAAGTACTCTTGTGCTTTTTCATACAGATCCATCTTAATATACGCTGCAGACATTATACTGAATGTACTCCAGTTAGGGATAATGGTAGGATCTTTCGACATTTGTTCAAAAACTTGTTCCATCTTTTCTATCGATTCTTGAGATACAGAAGAAGATAACCAGATATTATATGTACATATATCTAGTTGTATGTTCTTTTCTTTCATTTCTGAAACCAACATATCGACTTTTTCATATTCTTTAAGTTTCTTGTACAATGTCATCATTAAATTAAATGGTAGTGAATCTATCACATACTGTTTGCTTCTCATTACGTCGAGTAAAGATTCCGCTTTCTCTTTTGATCTATAATGAACATATGAACTCAAGAGGGCACCATATGTCCTCTTGTCTTTTAAATCGTCAGTCAAGTTCTGAAAAAATTCTTCTGCTCTTGAAATTCCGTAAGCTCTTGTGATTAAATCTAACTGAATCGCAATGTCCCTTTCAGACATTATAAACATCTCAGGTCTATTGTTTATCCAAGCATATACCTACAAAATATGCTCATAAGTAAGTACCTGAACTATAAAGAGTTGTAATTAGGTCCTCAAACAAATATATTTTTTGTTCAGATCCTTATGCCACACCACTGTTAGACAAGTATTTGTAACAAGAAACTAGTACGAAAGCCTAACAGAAGAGCATTTCTGATGGAGTCAAAGATAGTAGTAGAACTTCTATGGAACCAACCAGGTGTAACAATATTCACATATGGTTCACACCTACTCCGATTCTTGGGTATTTTTTAACAACAAATGATGGTAATTAGTATTTTGTGTCAGGGGGAGATGTTGAATCCATAACAAATTTATCACTCCAACCCTCTCAAGTCTTTTTTCCAAAGTTTATCCATTCCTTGAAATCATTTTAAGCTCCCATGTTACAGCAATTGAGTGTTAAATTGGAAGACACATAAATGAAAAAGATGAAAAAATTTAAGTATCCTGGCTCTCCCTCTCAATATCTATTTCCAAAACCACAAACTAATACCTATACCTTCCATCCTATTATTCATCTCATGTTATTTCTCTCTTTCCTCCTTCAAATATTTGTTCCCAATCACTCAATGTAGCACCGACACTTCAAATTGAAGATGTGTCCGGTGTCCCAAACTAACACTGACACATACAATTACAATCAAATATTTGATCTCCTCAAATTATTACTGGTGCTGACATGTGAGAGTCATGTTTAGTATCCGCGTCTATGCCAATGTTCTATAACTTTAATTTTTAAGCCTTTTGTTTGCACTCTCAATTAACAACGACTAAAAACACCTAAGAAAACGGTATTACACACAAGTTGCAACTCTACCAACAAAGTCTAATGCTAAAAATAAACACCGGAATGAAGATTTTCATAACATTAAATTGCAAAAGCTGAAATCAAATTGCAAGCTATGTCATAATTATTTCCATTCCAATGCAATCAGAAGCTGTTTAACATGAAAAACACATCATACAATATACAACATGAAAAACACATCATACAACATACAACATACAACATACAACATACAACATACAACATACAACATACAACATACAACATACACATACACATACACATACACATACACATACACATACACATACACATACACATACATATACATATACATATATATATACATATACATATACATATACATATTACACAACACTATTCATGTCACGGTGAAATATTCAAATCGAGCATAATTTTGATTCAAGCTTGAGGAAAATCAAACTAATAAACACAAACGCAAACCCTAACCCTAACATCCAACACAAAAGCAAATTCCAGACATTAAATTCAACAAAATAATTCATTTTTCTGACCTAATTAGAATAAAAAATAGAAGAAAAGGTTTACAATGATTAATTATTACCTGAAGAGCTTTATGATATCTTTTAATCTTTCTCAACTCCTTAACAATTCTACGAAATTCCCATGGCGTAAGAGATTTACCTTCATTCTCCCACTGATTCAACACAGTAGCAACACCCAATCGAGGATTTTCCATCCAGGAAATTCTCTTGTAAAGAGCGATCCAATTATTAACTGGTTTTTGCTCGACAGCAACTGTAGCATTGTTTTGGACTTTTGAAATGGAACAAGTGAAGGAGAGTGTTCCTCTGCTCTGGTAAATGTAACGGACACTGAGGCTTTGTTTGAACGGAAGAGTGTGAGAGTAGAAGAGAGAAGATTGAATTTGAAGAGGTGTCGTCGTCATCGTGTGAAGAAAATTGGGAAATGGTTGTGAAGTATGTCGATAAGGTTTCTGTTGAAGATAAAGAAAATATGTGGACTTCAAAGAGATTAGATTAAGACTATGTTATGATAAAGGTATACTCCCTCCCGGCTTATTTATATACAAAAGTTTTTGCTTTTTTTTTTTTTTTTTTTTACCATAAATATAAATAAAAATCCACAAATCTATTTGCATTTAATATTTTTATTTCAAAATTATTCCTACATTAATTTATTTGACATTGTTAGTAGAAGACACTTTAATTAATGATATACTAGTAATTGTGTTATTTTTCTTACATGAAATCAAGAAAATTAAATGCACTTAATTATCTTTCTTAATTATCTTTCTTAATAAGCGTGCATTTGGTCTTTTTTTTCTTCTTTTAATAAATCAGACCAGAGTAGAATCATACAAACACGAAAAACAAAAGGGTGATAATATATTTTAGAAATATAAACGGTATAAATGGCAATGCAGTATCACACATACATTCATAATCATTATCATAGCATAATAAAATGACATGTCAATTCATTGATAGTACAATACAAACATTCACAATAATTATAACTACACAACAATTAACACTCTTATTCATACATTAATACATCTATGCACGTGAATGTTATGTGATAATCTATACTCTTATGCATGTGAGATCATCCTACAACATTGGATCAAAGTCCTACATTGTCGGACCAAAATCTATCATAGTCGAACCTAAGTCCATCATCGTCGGACCAAAATCTATCATCGTTGGACCGAAGTCCTAACCTAAACTCTGATATACATGATACATGAATAAACCAAATGCAAACAACCTTCATCTGAACTTCATATTCCCATTATCAAGTATCAATCACAACATTGGATCAAACTCTTACAACACTGGATTGAAGTCTTGTATTTTCGGATCGAAGTCCATCATCGTCGTTCTCATAAACCCATCTAAACAATTATCCTGATAAATGTAAGCAACACAACATAAATATTCAACAATTTTTAATATTCCTCGTCATCTTGTAATCAATTACATCAAAATTCATCATTCAACACTTGGACTCATAGTATACTCATGGATATACATATGAGTTATGCTTCAAACAATAACTTTCTATCTCTCTCTACGTTTATAGACTTGAGGAGTACATGTTATGTACATCCATATTACAACACTCTCGTAAACACAAATCCTACCCCACACTAGTATGATGCATGGACAAACCATAAATAATAATTTATCTTGAATCTTCATCCTTTTTTAAATGCATTACTTTACACTACCACATAAGGGTTTCATGGTAATTTCCTCGTAACACATTTCTATTATTGCCACGTTAGGGTTTCACATTAATTCATCTCACACATTTGTAATCTACCAAAGTCATACTGATGCAACAATATCATTAACCTTTACCACAAGAAAGCTTATTGTGTTAGATTTCCAATGCAACTGATTGTACCTCAAATAAACTTATAAAACTCAAGTTACGCGTGAAACAAAATGATAAACACTAGACTGAAATTCAACAATGTGCTTGATAGAAAAATCAGAGGCAAATAAACTTAGTCATCAACAATGAAATTTTAGAGATTCGAATAAGACCCGATTGCCTTCTCAATTTGATATTTTACCAGCATTTTAAAGTATTTTCAAGCAAAACCCCAAGTTTAGGGATAAATAAGACCCATAGGAATTAATTACCCTAGCTCTATGGACCTGAACTAGAGTAATTCTTCAACCTTATACTTGATTTAGATATAAATAATTATAGGTTATCGATCATGAATTAATGAACTTACTTTTCCAGATTTTGCTATCCAACTGGTCTAATTAGAAAGTTGTAGTTTAAATTAGTGAGTTATTCACCAAGGAATTTGGTATAACGGTCTTGTTAATTCATCATTATTTTGTGAAATAAAATTTAGACAAATAAACTTAGTCATCAACAATGAAAGTTTGAGGATTTGAAAAGACTCGATTGCCTTCTCAATTTGATATTTTACCATCATAATATAACTCAATAAATGTGGAAATCATTTAAATACTCTATGAGGGTACTAAAGAGGTAAAGAAATCAAAGATTAACATGTTTGCAAAAGAATACAAGCTATTCCGTATGTAACATGATGGTATTATGGAATCCATGCAGATGCACTTTAATAACTTAATCAACAAGTTATACAATTTAAGTAAGAATTTATCTAACTAAGATGATGTTAACAAAATTATTAAGATCAATAAGCATGAAACGAGTTTAAAAGACTTGAAGCATATGAAGCTAATCACAAAGGCTACAGACATAAAAAAGATGCATCTCCTTTGAAGCCTATACTTTCAAGGTCTAACTCTATTAACCTAAACTAGATTAATTATTTAACCTTATAATTGATTTAGGGATAAATGATTATATGTTGTTAATAGAAAATTAACTAACTGATTTTGATTTTGTCTGATTTTGCTATCAAACTAGTCTAAGAGATTAATGAGTTATAGTTTAAATTAGTGAATTATACATCAAAGAATTTGATATAACGACCTTATTAATTTGTCGTAATTCTATGAAATCAAATTTAGCCAAATGAATAGGGTCATCAACAGTGAAATTTAGAGGATTCGAATAAGACCTAATCGTCTTCTCAATTTGATATTTTACCAACATTTTAAAGTATTTTGAATTCCAACAACTCCATCAAAGCCCCCTAGCTTTTACTTTTTAAAAGCACATTAATCACTTTGTTAAAATAGTAATCCACTTTGTTAAAATAGTAATCCGGATACAAATTTATAAATTTTATTACTTTGATACTTTTAATATCCTTGCTAAATTGTCATTAAATTTTTGGTCCCTATGGATACGAATTTACAAATTTTATTGCTTTGATACTTTTAATACCCTTGCTAAATTGTCATCAAATTTTTGGTGTCATTTTTGTGATACATTTTTATTTTTATTTTTAATTTATTTTCCAGTTATTTTTATTTTTATATTTTCCACTCTTATTCCATTTTTGTTTTGGTGCAAAGCTATTAATGAATTTTCTAAATGTTTATGTGAGGTTCGAGTTCAATACTAATATTATTGGATTCAAAAATTTAAAGGACTGCAAGAGCAATTCTAAAGAGAAGCACAACAAGGTAAGGAGATATTGGAATAAGAGAAAACACTTGTTTCTTTTGATAAAGTTGCTTGGAAATGAGTATATCATGTAACATTATTGAGTCAATTGATTAGATACATGTTAAGAAATCAAACATTATTGTGTGAATTAACATTATATCATGTTTACACTATTTAGAAATCATTCTCTTATTTATAACTCTTTAAAACTGATTATAAATCCCAAGTACAGCTTTTAAGATTTGAGAATGCTAAAGAATACAGGCTATCTAGCAACATATATATTGAATACAGGCAACTATCCGTAGATATGGTGATTTTAACTTCACTTAAACTTGCAACTGTGACAAAAAGGGCAATAAAGTAAACTAACAACTTCACAATCGACGAATTTTAAATCGACAATCAAGCCAGACAAAGGATTATGGGCAGCCAGGCCAAACTTTGTTGAAAACGACCTGGTTTTCTAAATTTCCATGGACATAAACTTTGGGCGCTTTAACCTGCAACGGGTAAACCGGGATAAATAAGTTTGGAAGGTACAAAGCATTCATTGTTTGAAGTGATTATCAATTGCAGAAACCACTGACCAGTAAGATTGGTGGAAAGCCATATTTAATGCGCATTCTTGAGAACCCATCTTCAGTAAATAGACACTTGAATCCATTCATCATAGGATGTTCACTAGTAAAAAGCAAGAAAAAGATCGGATTATGAAGAAAATTCCTAAATCGGTGCACGGAAATGTGAAATCATGTGCAAGAGCATCTTATAATTTTCTATATTAAATATAGTATCCGAATTTATCACCTAATATCCGATTGTAACCTTCGAGTATCCTGGGATTGTTTTCTATATTATTTAGGTATTAATATGATTTCCTCTCAAAAAAGACATTATTTTTTTTTATCAAATCATTATCAATCATATTTCATCATGCTCTTCAAGGGGGGATCGGACATACAAACTTTATTATTTTTAACGCATAAAATCGCTTATTTGACATTAATGACGGCTCATGCGATCTCTCTTCGTTAAGAAAGCATGTGTGCAGCTAATATGCGAGTTAACGGATAACTCACTTTATTAGGAATGTAAAATTTCTCTGCTGAAATTCTTGCAAGCTAATTTCTTCTTTAGAATATCTGCATTTAAGGAAAATAGAAATGTATCTTAGGATCAGAAAATAGTGGGGACAGTAACTTACTAAAGCAAAAGGCCTAGAAAGGAATGTCTTCACTGGTCTACATGAAATGCTTATTATATTCAAACATTGTCAGGATCCTTGGAAGAATTAAATTGCAACCATAAGTTGTAAGTATGCATAAAAGAGAAGTAAACTATACCTCCATGGGAAATCCCTTTCACAAAAGCGAGATATTCCATTCATTGCAGAAAATGTATCAATGTGAACCATTTGTTCATTTGTATCCTGATGAAGACCTGCGGAAAAAAAAAACACTTGTACATTACTCTCCTATCCATAACTTGTTTAGCATTCGAGATAACATTAATTTTTTAGACATTTCGGTTTTTGTAATTTAAATAATGAATTTTTCTGGATGGAAGTTGTTTGAGCTTTCAACAACTCTGTTTGTTAGTCTTGTAAATTAGAAGAAAGGAATTGTGAGCGAGAAACACAAATGATACATATCAAATCAAATTGGAACACATCAATCAAAGGCCATAGAAAACTTTTACTTGATAACATAGTGATTGTAAAAACAATCCTTAATATTTTCCCAATTGATATTGAGAGACATGGATAACATAAGAACATGCTAATAACAATGTACTTCATTTTCAACTACACCATAGATTCAATATTTTTACAAAATAATGGGAAAAAAAATGTATTTTGAAGCAAATTCTAGCTAAATGATTTGCAGGAAATGCATGAAAATTTTGCGACACATGGACTCACCAATCCCATGCAATCTTTTTAAGGCGTGACCACTAGGATAGTTCCAATATGATGCTGTAAAAGTTGTGACGGTTACTGCAAAACTACAAGAGAGAGAATAAGCACAAGAAAGAAAGATATATCAACCATGAAACAAAATGACTAGTGAACCAACCTCATTAGAAGTAATCCCAACATAATGAGGAAAAGCAAGTTCCAGATCATCTTTTTCCTATTATTGTAACTGAAACATTTCAGGACACATACTAATGAAGGTTAGTACATTGCAACATAAAACAAGAAAAGAGCAAGCTAATTCTTCAAAAAGAGCACCTCATTTTAAAATCTCAAATAAGATTACAAATACAGTTCTTTTCAATCATCATTGTAGGAGTATATGATTTGTATTGTATGTACTATACTTCGAATATCCTGTATAGCACACTAGACTGTATAGAATCACTATAGATACTGTATAGAACCACTGTAACTGCATAGTGTCGGTTAATGTGTTACTATCGCATGTTGCAGGTCAGTCAGTGTTTGTAACCTACTGAATGTACTATACATTCCTGATCTACAGCTCAGAGGTTAACAATGCAGAATACAATTCTCTAAAAACAAGGAAAGGAACTCAAATTCATTTATATATCAAATTCCAAATTGTTTCAATTGTACATTGGTATACATTTTGCAAACATGACAATAATTTCAGAAAATGCAGAGAGAACCCATCTAACTTTTATCAACCTAGATCAAAGTTTCTGTGTCTAATTCATATCTGACCAGAAACATTGCAACTAAAATCCACATGTAAGACAAGAAAAAGCTATGTAAATAGTATGCTTTCTCAAGGCCAGTTGTAACAATGAAACTTAGATAAGCATAGAGACCTTACATTCTGTTACATGCAACAGAAGCAGACAAGTTGAATATTGGAACTGAACTTAAAATAAAACGAAGTTCCTGCAATTTCCATCAATATAATGTTATAACTTTTGGTTTGATGACAGACACAAATTAAGCAACAGGTGTCATAGTATTATTGTAGTACCTTGTGGGGAAGCTTGGAATAAAGAAAAATGAAGGCAAGAACTGGAAAAGCAAAAGGCCGTACTCTTCTGTCTACTAAGAAACCAAACTGCAAAGCAGACATCTTGTCAAGTCAGAAGAAAAAACGGCTTTATTCTCTCCTTTACCGATCTCTATTTATTTTCTTTTTGCTTGAAGAGATTGGGGTGGGGGGGAATTTGTGAAAAAATGTCTGAATCAGAGACATTTAAAAGGTATCAATAACACCAAGATAATATAAAATATAGATAATAGCTGTATTACAACAAGTCCATCTTCGGTTAAATTTTCCATAGCTATCATAGTCCTAGATGCTTCAACTGGCTGAGACACAAAGATAATATAAAATATAGATAATAGTTGTATTACAACAAGTCCATCTTCGGTTAAATTTTCCATAGCTATCATAGTCCTAGATGCTTCAACTGGCTGAGATACTAGAGAAAAATATGGAATAAATTGAAATGAAGTTTTCAAATCACATAGAATTATTCCATATTAATTCATAATTCAAATGTAAATATAGAGAAAATATTAAACTTTAAGTTTGGTGTTGGGAAGAGTACACAAAACATGTCATAATGATATTACAAGATATTAATCAGTTCAATAGATGACTTACCAGTGAAAGAGGATATGCAACAAGTAGTGAACGAGGGAGTGCGGAAGTGAAATACCAATGGAAAGCATGTGTCTAACAATGTTTGTGAAGGAGCATAATAAATAACTTATCAAGTATAAATGGGACAGTATTATCAAAAGCAACAGACCGCATGCAGATTTTGGATAATGATAGAAACAAAATCCATGTGACTCACCTAAAGGAAAAACGAGAGGAAATTCATCTTATCAATAATGATTACAAAGAGTAACCACTACCCACCTAATTTCCAATCCCAATACATAGGAATAACAACTTGATAGGATTAACAACTTCTGTGTCTGCTTTCCACCATTCCCTTCCCATGTTATCATGGTTAATAACATTAACATATTAACATAATTATGTAGCAAATAGAAAATGTACACTTTATTATAAGTAGAGTTCTAACTTACCTAATACAATCGGAACTTATTTGGAGCTGGAACTTCAGAATCTTCATTCTCCGCTCTAGCTACTTTTTGAGGAAGATAATAAGCAGATGGAATTAGTAGAAGAGGATTATAATGACCCTTTTTATCATCAAACATTCCTTTGGAGCTGGAACTACTGAATCTTCATTCTCCGCTGTAGCTACTTTTGCTAAATTATAGCTATTATTTGCAACTATATAGTGTGCAGCATATTTGCGGTTGTGAAGAGACAACTATGCATAGTTAGAAAATCATAGAGCATTCTACTTATTATTGAATAATTTTTTTGCAAACACATTAATTGTACCTAATTTCCAGTGCAAGCATTGGGTCAAGTGGATATGCTATTGTATGGAATGGATGGACATTAGGAAGAACTGAAATCTGAAAACTAGAAAAACAAAATAACAGAAGAATATCCAAACAGACGTGCATGTTTATATCATAGGTTGAGTTTCTGAAAAAACAAAATTGTATACAAATTACTCCTCACATTAATTTGCCTTCTGATAATCCCTTCTACTTCCTTGAACATTTGATCGCGATCCTCCCAACAGCAGACACACTGCAATATTGCAAAAGAAACTGTATACTTACATTAGATGCAACAAAGGTATGCATAATGGGGTGATAACAAGGGAAACACCCAAGACTAAAATATAACCAAATACCAAAGAGAAACAGATACAGACACGCATCATAACATTAAACATATGAAATAATGATTTTAATCATTGTGCTGAATAATATATCCAAAATCAAGATGACAAGAGAATATCATATAGTCCAATCAAGTCGAATAGACAGCAAGCTATACTTATTCGTTCCAAGCACACAACCTACCAATACAACAACCACTTCAATATTAGAAACGAGTAGAACCAACAAGATGAACTGGCAAAAATAAAGAGTTTTAACTTTCTAATAAGGTACTTCAATCACGGACAATAATAAAAATAATACAAGCAGCACACCAATGAAAAACACTTTGCTTTGGAACATATCATAAAAATTCAATAAATTTTTGAAAAATCAACCAGCTTAAGAAACGAATTTTTAAACAACTACTAACTTAATACTAAACATAACAAATGGTAAAAAAAACTTGAAGTGTGAGTAGAAGATTGCAAGTTGCTTCAGGAAAGTCTTTACAGAGGACCAATGCCTTTCTATAGCTCTTTACAACTGCTGCCTCTACATGTCCACTGAAATAAAGAGTAAAATTACATTGAGCATACATTTTTGAGTAACCTAAACAGCTGCCTCTACATTTACAGCAAAAGAAGAAACCTACAAGTTCTGATGCAGCCACAAGAAAAATAATTTCCAATAGATGTCAGAAGGTCCAGGTTCAGTTTCAATATTAAGCTAAAATACATATTATTTGAATTGAAGCTCACACTGCTAGTTATTTAATAGTTTGCGTTAGTTCCAAAGTTACAAACCTATCTTTATAGGCAGAAGCCAAATTAGCATGAGCTTCAACCATAATAGACCTGACAGTAATTGCACGTATATAATCTTGGACAGCATCACTAACTCTTCTAATCTTCTTATAAGTATTGTCTCTGTTTACAAGACCATCAGCTGCCAAAGGATCAATGCGAAAGACCTCATTGTAGCAAGATACATAATTCCACTACGATATTGCCCAAGAAATAAACAGGATAAGCAACAATATAATTTTATCAACTTTTTCTCTAAGCTTCCAACCCTTGCAATTATCTTATGTTTTATCATAGATATATACACCAAAAAAGTATTAGGTTTTCATACCTACTGCTTATAGATTATAGCAAGGTTGTTATAAGGTGTAGATAATTCAGTGGTTACGCTTGGTGTAGCTTTATAATATGAAGCAGCAGCAATCACCATGTTCCTGCATCACCAATTTCAAGAAAGAAAATTCAAATTCTCTCGGATAACCTACAAACTACTACCATTAGCATGAAGATGGAAGGATCAATACCATTCCATGTATATATTTCCAAGATTGGTCAACGTTTGTGGATGGTTGGGCTATAATGAAAGCCATTGCTCCTTAGTAACAAAAAAACAAGTTGAGTAAGAATATAATGGCTTGAAAGCATAACGAATTAATGACTAAACACATGTAAAGCAGAAAAAAGACATACATTGTAGCACTAGACTACTTCTTCCACTCTGCCAACATCTTTCAAAGCATTACCCTAAGAAAAAAAAATCTCAAATCAGCCACTGAAAACCCTAAATAACAAAAAAAAAATGAAATAAAAAAATAACGTCTGATTTGTAAGCATCTACAACATCTTTCAAAGCATTGTCATAGAGTTTTCTTGACTCTATCCTATAAAAGAGAATGACAATAAAGCAGTAGGCGGTTTCAAAAACTCCTGATTTGTAAGCATCTATAAGAAATACTTTATAACTAGATACTGCTTGCTTTTCGCCAGTAAGGGATGCAACCTGAACAAATACACAAGACAAGTAGTTAGAATACATGTTTATCAAATGCAGTAAAAGAAGAATAAATATACAACTTTGACGGTAGAATCGGATACAACTCCTAAGTTAGAGAACTTATCAAACATCTGCAACTCTTAATGAGCCAATTATTTGTTCAACAACATGTGCAGCTTTCGCATAAGCAGTTTGATCTTTAGAAGCCATTTTGCCTATGATAACAGTCATGGTAGCACCTGACACAGCAAGAAGCGGAGGAGTCGACATCATAACATGAATAAGAAGCCACCCTTTGGTAAATGCTATTTCAAAACCACCAATGAATATTGCTATCAGCTGCAGAAATTTCCCAACCTGTTTTCTCAAACACAAAAATTTAACCTTCATTTAGTAAATTAAATCCAAACTAACTAACCTTTTACTCCAAAATCATAAGGCAACTTACATTTGCAGTTACATTTAAGGCAACTTAAATTTGCAGTTATTCTAGAAATAGAAAATAGAGTCACTTTTTAGTTGTGAATGATTATCCTGAACTCTTATTTTATCTCTCTCTCTCTCTCTATACTCTCAGAAAGACGACCCAACCTCCCTTCTAAAGATGTTGTTTTCTCTTCAGTTGAAGCAGCATGAGACTCGGCTTTCCTGCGAAAGTTTGTCTCATTTTGGAGCTTAACCTAAATTTCAAATGCAAGAATAAAACAAGCTTCAACAATAAGTTACTAGCATAACACATGCATTGAGATCAAGAATTTTAAAATTAGCAGCAATAGTTGAGAAAATTAAAGTGACCTGGAGTTCACTATTTAACTGTATATGTTTTCTCAATTGTTCTTGAGAATCATAACACATGCATTGAGATCAAGAATTTTAAAATTAGCAGCAATAGTTGAGAAAATAAAAGAGACTTGGAGTTCACTGTTTAGCTGTATATGTTTTCTCATTTGTTCTTGAGAATCAGTAACCTCTTTAACCTAAATTTCAAATGCAAGAATAAAACAAGCTTCAACAATAAGTTACTAGCATAACACATGCATTGAGATCAAGAATTTTAAAATTAGCAGCAATAGTTGAGTAAATAAAAGAGACTCGGAGTTCACTGTTTAACTGTATATGTTTTCTCAATTGTTCTTGAGAATCAGTAATCTCTTTCAAATGTTGATCATGTAGTGCCTTTTCACGCCCTTTTGCGGCAACGAGTTCTTGTTCAGTGTATAAAAATTGGTCCACAAATTTCTCCCTCTCAGTGTCTGTGAAATTTGACAGTCAAAACAAAGGTAAGTGGTAAGTGGTGAAATGAAAAGTAATTGGAGAAAGAAGCATATTCTTACAAACTTTTTGAAAATTATCATTGAGTGACTCCAATTGAGATTGATAATCACGAACTTGATTTTCAGCTTTACTTGAGCCATCTAGAAATCCGATTTAAAATTAGCAAATTAGAAATAGAAAGCTGAAATCGATGGAGAAGAAGAAAGGGAAAGAAACCACAAAGGTATGTATGCATAATGGGGTGATAACAAAGGAAACACCCAAGCCACAGACACGCATCATAACATTAAACATATGAAATAATGATTTCAATCTCTGTGCTGAATAGTATATCCAAAATCAAGATGACAAGAGAATATCATATAGTCCAATCAAGTCGAACAGACAGCAAGTTATACTTATTCGTTCCAAGCACACAACCTACCAATACAACAACCACTTCAATATTAGAAACGAATAGAACCAACAACCACTTCAATATTAAAAACGAGAAGTACCAACAAGATGAATTTCAAACATATGCAACAAAAGATCTATGCAAGAAATACAATCCAAAATGACAATTCCATCATACCTGGAGAGCAATCTGTTGTTGTGCATGCATTAAAATCTTAGGCTGCATTGGGTTTGTGTTTCGATTAGCTCGTCAAATAGTAATGGTCTTATCGCCCATTTTTATTCCATTGAGAGCTGCACAAGCTGTAACGCCAAGATCTTGATAAACACAAAATGCATAACTCTTTGAATTCCATGTTTCTCTATCTTTCACTAGATCAAAACCCCGAAGAGGACCAAAAGTCTCTAAAAGCACCCTGATCTGTGTTCCAGTAAAGTAATAAGGAGCTCCACCAAAAAAATCCGATTAGGACCATCAAGTCCCCTAGAAGACCCAGGTGATAGGCCGACTGCGCCCAAATTAAGGTTTGGGTTAGGTTGGTTGGGCCTAGGGCAACAGCTAGAGAAGGATTAAAATTCAAAAGTAGTACAAATAAAACCAGATAAAAAATCCCCCTACGTGATCTCTACTTAACCAGACTTCTACTCAAATCTCAATAATCAGTAATAAAGAATGTGCAATAAGCCATTAACATACTCTAAAAAGCTTCAAAATTTTCTGAAACATGGAAATTGGAATTTAAATGGCAAATAGGGAATTTAACAAATAAGAAACTAGCTTGGCCCCCAACGGGAAACCAATTGGAAAGATCAGAATGAGTTGTTCTATATTACCCGCTCATTACCTATAGGAAAGAGGCCTCCTACATACACCCGTTTAGCATGTCGTGTAGCCTATATGTTGTACAACCAAATAGTTAGTCATAAATATTGGAAAAATTATATGAATAGACAAAGATCAATTGGCTGAAAATAAAACATTTTCAATGTTTTGGTTATAAAATTGTGAATTTTCATATTAGACCAATAAATCACATGAAAAACTGGTTTTACATTGATCATAGTCATCTCTACCCCTAATCCTTCTATCACTATGAACCTTGTGTCGATCTCTATGATGGTGATCACGGTCCTTGACCCTTTCCTTCTTTGTGTCCCGATCAAGTTCCATGTCTCTGCTTCTCTCCCAGCTTCTCTTCCTATCTCTGACCCTGTCTCGTCTTCTCTCCTTATCCCTGTCCCATCTTCTCTCCCTGTCTCGTCCTTTTTTCCCTTTTCCTCTCCTTCTCTCTCCCATTCTTCAGCTCCTTTTCTCTTTTATTATCCTGAGAACCATACTTCCAAAAAAAAATCAAAAGATTAACAGGATGTAAACAAACACATATCTTCAAACTTGATAATAACTATGCATATAAATTTAGGTGTAAGTAAGAGATGCTTTCATGGAACAAAGAAACAAGAACCCAATAGGTATACACAAACCAAAATCGCATATAAAAACATCTTCCATGTAAAAATATAAATTCAACAAACAACCAACATTTCAACATTATTAGTATATACTCAAAATAAAAACGTTAAAACAAACGATAAATAAATTTATGAACATATTTCAGAGACTTAAAAAAACGGAATTCATCAATTAAAAGAAAAACAACCTATGAAGCACTGACACCTCTATGAATAAGTGTGTCGCGGTGTCCGACAAGTGTCTACTTTCTACTTTCTAATAAGGTACTTTAATCATAGACAATAATAAAAATAATACAAGCAATTAACCTATATCCTTTATGCTGGAGAGAAAAACTTTGGCTCTTTGAGTGATGAACTCAGAAGGATCCTTTCTTTTTGTGCACACATCTTTCTCATCCATCTGCTTTGAACATTACCTTTTTCTGTTCAGATCAAAATCTTTGCAAAATCAATTTGAGTTTACAATGAAGATATCATAACAATTTAAAAGAATTTGAACAGAAAAATCAAGGGAAAGAGCATTTGATAACAACCCAAAATATCTTACTTTGCAAGATTGGGAAAGTTGATGCACCCCCACAACATTATGCCAGAGCTCAACGCAATTTCTTTGTTATCATAGTTGTTTGGAAAAAGATACAGAGATGTCAGCAATATGGTGTTTATTTGTTTTGTGACTGTTAAACTTCGATAATTATATTACATATTAGTTTAATTACATATTGATTTAGGATAATTATAAAATAAGTACTAATTGATGGATCAATTTTGAAAATCAATATTATAAAATAAGAAAGATGTAACTACCTGATACTGGTGAGAGGTGTGACCGTCTCTGGAAATGGTTTATTGTATAGGAATACCTTTGGGATCTCCGATCAAAGCGTTAGGTGGTATCGCGTTTCTTTCATTACATATTGATTAGTTTAAGATGAGTATATAAAATATGCACAAACTGATTGATCAATTTTGAAAATAAATCGCATCAAAGAAGAAAGATGTAACTACCTGACAGAGAGGGCAATTGAAGGGAGCAGAAGTGTCTCTGGTAAATGATCTGCTGGATGATAATGCCTTTAGAATCTCAGATCAACGCGTTAGGTGGGATACCGTTGCAACGCTACTTAAAATTAAGCAACAAACACATCAAAACTACAAGAGAGAGCACCTATTGTGTATTGTGCTCTAATCTGAATACTACAAAAACATTTATAATGCATTAAAACACAAATAAAATAATAAATTTACTAGCTTAAAACAATATATTAGGTTGAACAATACCTCACAAAATATGGATTATCACACCTTGAATCATTACCTACCTGTCCTCAGGTGATGCGACAAATAACGATAATTATATTACCGATTAGTTTGATTACATATTGGTTTAGGATAATTATAAAATAAGTACTAATTGATTGATCAATTTTGAAAATCAATACCATAAAATAAGAAAGATGCTGAGACTGGTGAGAGAGGTGTGACCGTCTTTGTAAATGGTTTTATTGGATGAGATTGATTTTGGGATCTCCGATCAAAGCGTTAGATGGTATACCGTTTCTTTCATTGTAAAATATCTTATAGTTTGATTACAAATTAATTAGCTTAGGATGAGTATATAAAATATGCAAAAATTGATTGATCAATTTTGAAAATCAATCTCATCAAAGAAGAAAGAAGAAAAATGTAACTACCTGACAGTGAGGGCAATTGAAAGGAGCATAAATGTCTCTGTAACTGGTCTGCTGGATGGGAATGCCTTTGGGATCTCCGATCAACGTGTAAGACAGGATACCATTTCAACGCTACTTCAAATCAAGCAACAAACATATCAAAACTACAAGAGAGAGCACCTATTGTGCTCTAAATTGAATACTAAAAAAACATTTATAATGCATTAAAACACAAACAAAATGATAAATCTATTAGCTTAAAACAACATATTAGGTTGTACTATAACTGACAAAATGTGGATTATCAACCTCAGGTGATGCGACAAATAACGACACAAAGATTACACCAACCAACATTCTTTAAATAAATAAATTATTTTAATTTTTTAAAACTTAAAATATCATTTTATTCAACACAAAATTATTTCTTTAACTTGTGCCCTAAGGCAACAACTTAGCAAGATCTTTTCCAAAAAGAACATACATTTTTATTATTTAAAAGAGTCAATTATTTTTATATTTAATGTAATGAATAAAACGAATTTAAAAAAAAAGCTAAGATCTTTTCCAAAGAGAACATACATTTTTATTATTTAAAAGAGTCAATTATTTTAATATTTAATGCATTGAATACAAGAATTTCAAAATAAAAACATATCATTTTAAACTCTTAGTACCCATGGGACACCTGTTAGTATTTCTCTTAAAATAAAAAATTTTCACCCTATGCAAACCAATTTAAATCATTCTATTATAAATCAATCTATTTCTTTTGTTTCGTTTCACCCACTTTCATTCAAGCGCAATCACATTAAGCCCGTTATCTTTACATATACATAGTAGGGAAATCGGTTAGTGATTCTGATCCTTTGTCACGGGGTTCTGGTGCATAAATTTGGTAACCCCTTTTGTTTACCCAATCGCAGTTGCGGGGGATCGGACCGTAGTCCGCCCTACCAAGTTCAGCACCAGACACCTCTGAACCAACTGACAACGGGTTTTCTTTTTAGGTTGTGGACCTTTATCACGGAGTTCTGGTGCATAAGTTTGGTAACTCCTTTTGCTTACCCAATCGCAGTTGTGGGGGATCGGACCGTAGTCCGCCCTACCAAGTTCAGCCCCAGACACCTCTGAACCAACTGACAACGAGTTATTTTATAATTATTTTTTAGGTTCCACAACCTTTGGGATCATTCACTTATATTCATCGACTCCCTACGTAGTTTGTGTATAAGATGGTGCTGACTGCTAATTTAAACTACTTGGGGACTACTTTAAAACTCAAACTTAAGGTCTCAATATAATAAGTGCTCAAATTGATCTGCATAGTTACTACTCTAACCCTCTCTAATATTGCAAAAAAAATAAATAGATAATAAAAATATATGAAGAATAAAAACAAAATTACAAAATGGAAAATTCACCATAAGAACATTATATCATATTTACTAACATATTATAAGGATTTTCCAGCTTATTTGGAGCAAAAGGTGATCAAATAACAAGTGAATGTTATTGACGATAGTCATAAAATACTAATTTGGTCTGGGGTAACATTAAAAAAATCAAAGCAAAAATTATGATAAAAAATAATGCACAGATAGTATTAAAGTAACTGTTTTCAACATCACAAACCAAATTAGATCAAATTGAGACAGGAGAGCATTACAGATCAAATTAGTATAGTAAATAAATACCTCATCAATGTAATAATGGAAAATTGATCAAAGCTTTTACTAAGGTCCACAAATCTCATCATATAAGATCTTTAGTTCCGGGTCGTCAGTTTCCCACAAACCATGAAACTATTGTATAGAAATAAAAAATGAATAAAAAATAAAAAGTAGTAATAAGTAAATCTTAACAATATTTAAACCAAATAGGAAGAATATGAACCTAATTGGATTATTCATCATGTTATCAAAATTCAATTAGATTTGTGAGAAGAATATGAACATGAGACACAATCCGTATCCGCAATAATAAATCACATATTATAGAGCAAAAGCAGTTTGTTAAAATTTGGCTATGCTATAGTGCCGCTAGAATCGCAATTTGACTATAGTGCCGCTAGAATCGCAATTTGACGATACTCATGCTAATGTAGGTTCAACTAACTGTCTGCATATTTTGCATGTACTCAAATTCATAACACTTTTGTCATTTTGTTAAGCAAAATCCTAGAAAACTATGGTCAGATAGTTGAATTAGCTAACTCATTTTATTACTTTCACCGCAAGTTACAGGCAGCAATGTATAAATGCCACTTTATTAGTTGTGCCATTTTAGATCATTTAATGAAATCAATCCTTGATCTCATTTCTTTCTCAACTAATATCATAAGATTTTTTCACCAAAAACAAATATCATAAGATTTTCCCATTTGAGTCTATGAACTTTTAGGAATTTGGATTGTATCACTCTTTAACCCCAAATCCAGAAACTCTTCACCTACTTTTAAGTTGTGGTTTTGCCTTTTGCCTACCTTACTTATGAATTAACATTGTGAAAACACTTCCTTAACACTTTCTACAGGGTGAAAAATAACATGCGGGTGAGTTATATAAGATATACTTTACTTTCTTTTTATGCATTCATGTTTTGTTACCTATAAACAGTTGTTTCAGGAAGCTTCTCGAGCACCGCGGTCCTTGGCCTCGTCACTTGTATGAGAATTTTGGCAAAAGATATTGCCACCTGCATATATAAAAACGGTTTTAAATCGCAGTTGCAATAACATCGCGTAACTCAATATGGTAAAAAAGAAACTACGGTCAAATACATCTAAAAGTATTTGATATTTTGTTTACCGCGACAAGAAGACCAATCTAAAAAGTCGAATTTGTCAACCTTCCAAAGAAGAATAGCCGCTTTAATGTCGATAAGGCTCATCACAGCTGCTATGATAATTGCGGCCAGCACTGCATTCAGAGTGTACTTGAATAGCAGTGTAATCACCAACAGAGTTAACAACAAAACTATGGACATAACTACGTTCGATACAGCAGTTCTACAACCAGACATATAGTTCACAGCCGACCACGAAAACAATCCTGCAAAATATCAGAAACAAACACTCATTAAGATATGATGATTTACAAGATTCTCAATAGAAACTAAAACATGATTCATTGAATTAGTCCTCCTTGTATACCTGTGGCTACATAACAAGATTTTAATGAACCAATAACATTCATCGTTCCTAGTGCCACCATTTCTCTATTACCATCCAATGAATAGTCGCTGCAAATGTTTTTCCAATAGCCACAGCTTCCTATAATTTTTTTAAAGAAAATTGGATGAAATTTCCTATAAATGCTTATGATTTATGAAACAAAAGATAAGAAAAGTTTCTATAAATTCACGTACCATGAGTGCTACCATACCAGAAATCAGACCGATCCTTCTTTTCACAATCCGTCTTGACTCTTGAGCGTTTTTTATGGATAGGTTTCACAGGAACCATCAAAACAAAACAAGAAACATATTTTTGTGTGAATGTGATGAATATGGAAAAGAAAACCATAAAGAAGAAGAAGAAGAAAACGACCGTTGAATGTTGGTCGGTGGCGCCACCGCCATTGTCACAACACGGTGAAGAAAAGAGCCGTTGAAACGAACCAGCTTTGTGTTGTGGTAAAATAATGCGATAGCAATTCAGTGTGATGAAAATGTTGAATACATTTGAAATTTAGAGACCGTTGTGATAAAAGAAGAAAACGGCCGATGAATGTTGGTCGGTGGCGCCACCGCCATTGTCACAGCACGGTGAAGAAAAGAGCCGTTGAAACGAACCATCTATTGTTGTTGTAATTCAGTGTGATGAAAATGTTGAATACGAATGAAATTTAGAGTCCGTTGTGATAAAAGAAGAAAAGAGCCGTTGAATGGCGCCACCGCCATTGTCACCGCCATTCTTGATTCGGTCAATTTTGAACTCAATGGGTTAATACTCTTATTAAATCATTAAATCATTAATAAATTATTTAATATTCTTATTAAATCATTAATTTTAATTAAAAATTAATTAATGCTAATGAAGGTGTCAGAACCCTTTTTTTTAACGATTTTAAATAAATAAAACTTTCTTTAAATAAATTAATTATTTTAATTTCTTAAAACTTAAAATATCATTTTATTCAACACAATTATTTCTTTAACTTGTGCCCTAAGGCAACAACTTAGCAATATCTTTTCCAAAAAGAACATATATTTTTATTATTTAAAAAAGTCAATTATTTTGATATCTAATGCATTGAATACAAGAATTTCAACCAAAAAAAAATCTTTTTAAACTCTTAAAATAGTACCCTTGGGACACTTGTTAGTTAGTATTTCTCATAAAATCAATAATTTTGATTAATAATTAATTCTGATGAATAATTAATTTTGATTAATATTTATAGTAATATAGTAAAAATCAATAAAAAATTTATAAGTATATTTGAATTAGAGTATAATTGAATTTTGGTTAAAACTTTAAATCATTAACTCTTACTTAAGTGCTCAATATTCTATCCGATTTTAATTTTATATATATATATATATATATATATATATATATATATATATATATATATATATATATATATATATATATATATATATATATATATATATATATATATATATATTGTTTCTATTTAGTTTTAATATTTTATCAAAGAATCTTAATAATTTTGTGAGAGAGATGAATGCAATTAGATTATAAATAGAGAATGATATTTAAATAAAAATATAACAAATTTCATAAAGCATAATAAAAATTATCAATATTTGTAAAAATATTTGGATTAGCAACAAAGACCAATTATGTAAAAATTATTGGATGTAGAAGTTATGTTCCCTTTAAGACATATAGATATTTATATGAGTGACTTGCTATTTTATAGAGAAAAGTCTTAGAAGTTGTCTAATAACCTGAAACCTGGTGGTTTGTAGGGGAAACTGAACTTGGAGAGACGTTAAGACTTTGAGAAAATCTTTCCAATAACGAACATTCTCTACTGCAGTGTGAGAAAGGACCACCATCGTCATGAAACTCCATCTTTTCTTCCATTAGCAAATCATGAAACTCATGAGATTTTTTTTATCAACTCTTCCATTAGACTCTCTGGAACTCTGTAATGTATGTGTTGAACATACATAGTTGACATTCAATTGGAACTCTGTAATGTATGTGTTGAACATACATAGTTGACATTCAATATCATTTGGGAAAAATACTATGGAAAATGACTAATTCAATGAATTTCTAAAGAGAAGCACAACAAGGTAAGGAGAAATTGGAATAAGAGAAAACACTTGTTTCTTTTGATAACGAAAGAGATCAAGAGAAAGAAGAAATAGCTAATCCACTGATGAGAGACTACTGCAGGAAAAAGGGTGCTCGATTAATTTCTTTATAATTTCAACATTGGATTGAAGTCCTACATTGTCGGACCAAAATCTATTATAGTTGAACCTAGGTCCATCATCGTCGGACCAAAATCTATCATCGTTGGACCGAAGTCCTAACCTAAACTCTGATATACATGATGCATGAATAAACCAAATGCAAACAACCTTCATCTGAACCTCATATTCCCATTATCAAGTACCAATCACAACATTGGATCAAACTCTTATAACACTAGACTGAAGTCTTGTATTTTCGGATCGAAGTTCATCATCGTCGTTCTCATAAACCCATCTAAACAATTATCCTGATAAATGTAAGCAACACAATATAAATATTCAACAATTTTTAATATTCCTCGTCATCTTGTAATCAATTACATCAAAATTCATCATTCAACATTATTGAGTGTAACATGTAACATTATTGAGTCAATTGATTAGATACATGTTAAGAAATCAAACATTATATCATTTTTACACTATTTAGAAAACATTCTCTTATTTATAACTCTTTAAAACTGATTGTTTAAATGATTTTAAATCAAACAATTTCTAATTTCTCTCTTTAAAACCAAATTTCACAGTACAATTTTTTTTTTTTAAAATTTTAAATCACCTTACACTTATAATATTACAAATTCTTAAATAAATCCCAAGTACAGCTTTTAAGATTTGAGAATGCTAAACAGGTTAAAGAAAAACAACATACTACCTAAGAATACAGGCTATCTAGCAACATATATATTGAATACAGGCAACTATCCGTAGATATGGTGATTTTAACTTCACTTAAACTTGCAACTGTGACAAAAAGGGCAATAAAGTAAACTAACAACTTCACAATCGACGAATTTTAAATCGACAATCAAGCCAGACAAAGGATTATGGGCAGCCAGGCCAAACTTTGTTGAAAACGACCTGGTTTTCTAAATTTCCATGGACATAAACTTTGGGCGCTTTAACCTGCAACGGGTAAACCGGGATAAATAAGTTTGGAAGGTACAAAGCATTCATTGTTTGAAGTGATTATCAATTGCAGAAACCACTGACCAGTAAGATTGGTGGAAAGCCATATTTAATGCGCATTCTTGAGAACCCATCTTCAGTAAATAGACACTTGAATCCATTCATCATAGGATGTTCACTAGTAAAAAGCAAGAAAAAGATCGGATTATGAAGAAAATTCCTAAATCGGTGCACGGAAATGTGAAATCATGTGCAAGAGCATCTTATAATTTTCTATATTAAATATAGTATCCGAATTTATCACCTAATATCCGATTGTAACCTTCGAGTATCCTGGGATTGTTTTCTATATTATTTAGGTATTAATATGATTTCCTCTCAAAAAAGACATTATTTTTTTTTATCAAATCATTATCAATCATATTTCATCATGCTCTTCAAGGGGGGATCGGACATACAAACTTTATTATTTTTAACGCATAAAATCGCTTATTTGACATTAATGACGGTTCATGCGATCTCTCTTCGTTAAGAAAGCATGTGTGCAGCTAATATGCCAGTTAACGGATAACTCACTTTATTAGGAATGTAAAATTTCTCTGCTGAAATTCTTGCAAGCTAATTTCTTCTTCTTTAGAATATCTGCATTTAAGGAAAATAGAAATGTATCTTAGGATCAGAAAATAGTGGGGACAGTAACTTACTAAAGCAAAAGGCCTAGAAAGGAATGTCTTCACTGGTCTACATGAAATGCTTATTATATTCAAACATTGTCAGGATCCTTGGAAGAATTAAATTGCAACCATAAGTTGTAAGTATGCATAAAAGAGAAGTAAACTATACCTCCATGGGAAATCCCTTTCACAAAAGCGAGATATTCCATTCATTGCAGAAAATGTATCAATGTGAACCATTTGTTCATTTGTATCCTGATGAAGACCTGCGGAAAAAAAAAACTTGTCCATTACTCTCCTATATTTTAGACATTTCGGTTTTTGTAATTTAAATAATGAATTTTTCTGGATGGAAGTTGTTTGAGCTTTCAACAACTCTGTTTGTTAGTCTTGTAAATTAGAAGAAAGGAATTGTGAGCGAGAAACGCAAATGATACATATCAAATCAAATTGGAACACATTAATCAAAGGCCATAGAAAACTTTTACTTGATAACATAGTGATTGTAAAAACAATCCTTATTATTTTCCCAATTGATATTAAGAGACATGGATAACATAAGAACATGCTAATAACAATGTACTTCATTTTCAACTACACCATAAATTCAATATTTTTACAAAATAATGGAAAAAAATGTATTTTGAAGCAAATTCTAGCTAAATGATTTGCAGGAAATGCATGAAAATTTTGCAACACATGGACTCACCAATCCCGTGCAATCTTTTTAAGGCGTGACCACTAGGATAGTTCCAATATGATGCTGTAAAAGTTGTGACGGTTACTGCAAAACTACAAGAGAGAGAGAATAAGCACAAGAAAGAAAGATATATCAATCATGAAACAAAATGACTAGTGAACCAACCTCATTAGAAGTAATCCAAACATAATGAGGAAAAGCAAGTTCCAGATCATCTTTTTCCTATTATTGTAACTGAAACATTTCAGGACACATACTAATGAAGGTTAGTACATTGCAACATAAAACAAGAAAAGAGCAAGCTAATTCTTCAAAAAGAGCACCTCATTTTAAAATCTCAAATAAGATTACAAATACAGTTCTTTTCAATCATCACTGTAGGAGTAAATGATTTGTATTGTATGTACTATTCTTCGAATATCCTGTATAGTACACTAGACTGTATAGAATCACTATAGATACTGTATAGAACCACTGTAACTGCATAGTGTCAGTTAATGTGTTACTGTCGCATGTTGCAGGTCAGTCAGTGTTTGTAACCTACTGAATGTACTATACATTCCTGATCTACAGCTCAGAGGTTAACAATGCAGAATACAATTCTCTAAAAACAAGGAAAGGAACTCAAATTCATTTATATATCAAATTCCAAATTGTTTCAATTGTACATTGGTATACATTTTGCAAACATGACAATAATTTCTGAAAATGCAGAGAACCCATCTAACTTTTATCAACCTAGATCAAAGTTTCTGTGTCTAATTCATATCTGACCAGAAACATTGCAACTAAAATCCACATGTAAGACAAGAAAAAGCTATGTAAATAGTATGCTTTCTCAAGGCCAGTTGTAACAATGAAACTTAGATAAGCATAGAGACCTTACATTCTGTTACATGCAACAGAAGCAGACAAGTTGAATATTGGAACTGAACTTAAAATAAAACGAAGTTCCTGCAATATCCATCAATATAATGTTATAACTTTTGGTTTGATGACAGACACAAATTAAGCAACAGGTGTCATAGTATTATTATAGTACCTTGTGGGGAAGCTTGGAATAAAGAATAATGAAGGCAAGAACTGGAAAAGCAAAAGGCCGTACTCTTCTGTCTACTAAGAAACCAAACTGCAAAGCAGACATCTTGTCAAGTCAGAAGAAAAAACGGCTTTATTCTCTCCTTTACCGATCTCTATTTATTTTCTTTTTGCTTGAAGAGATTGGGGTGGGGGGGAATTTGTGAAAAAATGTCTGAATCAGAGACATTTAAAAGGTATCAATAACACCAAGATAATATAAAATATAGATAATAGCTGTATTACAACAAGTCCATCTTCGGTTAAATTTTCCATAGCTATCATAGTCCTAGATGCTTCAACTGGCTGAGATACTAGAGAAAAATAGGGAATAAATTGAAATGAAGTTTTCAAATCACATAGAATTATTCCATATTAATTCATAATTCAAATGTAAATATAGAGAAAAAATATTAAACTTTAAGTTTGGTGTTGGGAAGAGTACACAAAACATGTCATAATGATATTACAAGATATTAATCAGTTCAATAGATGACTTACCAGTGAAAGAGGATATGCAACAAGTAGTGAACGAGGGAGTGCGGAAGTGAAATACCAATGGAAAGCATGTGTCTAACAATGTTTGTGAAGGAGCATAATAAATAACTTATCAAGTATAAATGGGACAGTATTATCAAAAGCAACAGACCGCATGCAGATTTTGGATAATGATAGAAACAAAATCCATGTGACTCACCTAAAGGAAAAACGAGAGGAAATTCATCTTATCAATAATGATTACAAAGAGTAACCACTGCCCACCTAATTTCCAATCCCAATACACTTTAAACCCTCAATATTGCATAGATGTAGCAAGAGCACAACTAACTTTATCTTCCAATCATGAACATACTAGACTTTAGGGGTCAGCCTCTAACATAAACAAAAAAGCGGTAAAAAGATTACCTATCTCTACCTAAAATATTTATCATATAGTATTGATATTCTATAGTATGCAGTTGTTCAATATAAACTCTATGAAGGATACTCCCCATTCAGAACTCTTGTTCAGGACAGAGTTAAACCAAAAAACTTCAAATTCAGGCCATAACAACCTTTTCCACATAATTGAGTCAACCAATATGGTTATACCTGTAATGTATATAGGATTAAGATACCTCAATATCAGAATCAAATTTTAATGAAACCGCTGTCGTAAAGCATAATTTTTACTTTTATTTAAATCAAAAATCAATCATAAAAACATTTCACCAACCTACGCATAAGAAGGCCATCCCAGTACAGTATTTTAGAGCACTCCATACTGAAATTTTTTTCGTCTTCCCTTCAAGAGATAAATATTATCAGGCACAAAGCTTGATCATAATAATTTAACATTGAATTTTCAGAACAAACTTTTCAAGTTTTGATTATATTTGACCAAAAGTTCAAGCCCAGAAAATTTGGGTAAAAAAAATCATCAAACAGAACACTAAACTTAAATGCAATAAAAACAACAAACATACTGAAGTTTCAACATTAAAACTACTCAAGAAAAAAGTCAAAACAAATATAATTTGAATTGTGCTGGGAAATATGATTTTGTTACTTCCTCAAACAAATAAGAGAGAAATGGTTGACATATTTTCTTATTTGTTTGGAAAAAAAAGGAGTAAGATGCAAAAAAAAAAAAAAAAACGCATTGTGACTGGATTTCGGAAAGAAAAATAAAAAAGAAGAAAAGTAGAAGCACACAACAGAAACGTGCAGTAATTTCACATTGACAAATTTTCATTTCTTTCTTTTTTACATCGATATGGAAGACTTTTTATCCGAAAAACAAGAACAAATATGGGGGAATATCATAACTCATTTGATATCCTCGCAAAAACCACAATAACTAAAGAATTGACATATATCTAATATGAAGGTTAGACAAGATGGCAGCTTAACAGGCCCTATGTAATGCACCTCAAGCATCTAAGAAGAATAGGGCAAATTATAAGAAGCTCAAGCATCTAAGGAGAATAGGACAAATTATAAGAAGTTTACATAAAGTGCAACATACCAGAAGAAGTTGTAGCCCAAGGGGACCAAGAAGTAACAGCATGTCACATCTGAACACAGTTGTAGCAAAAATCTGATAATCAGAAAGTGCCAAGAGTTTTTCACAAAAGTCAGTGCATATATGGAAAAGGTAAAAGGAAGACCAAAACTAGAGAAGCATTCTACGCATTAACAGTAAAAAATTCCTATATAAAATATATATTTAATAGGATGAAATATGGAAAAGGTAAAAGGAAGACCAAAACTTGAGATATAAACCTAACTATTAAAGTCATTAGAAAGCATGAATTAACAACTAAAAACAATATTCTATACAATTTTAATAGATTATACAATCATCAATACCGAGCACAAAATTTAATCTTTACGGTGTAAAATCCAACATCAAATGTTAGTTTATATTTTCTTTTAATGTTAGCAACTTTACTGTAAAAGACTAATTTGGAAACTAATTCTCGAACAGAAGATTTAATCAAATAATAATAGCATTGCAAAAAGTATGTACATGTTTAGAAGTGGGGGAAATTGCATAAAAGCTAGTAAAGGAAAATTAAAAATCGGCCCCAACATAAAACTTAAGTAAAACAATATGACATACATACCAAAGAGTTTAGAGCGGCATAAAAGCGGCCCTGGAACCAGTATCCAAACGCCAAATTCACTGCAAATAAATAGAGAAAAACACTTGTCCATGATGTTGACTAGAACATTAAGAAAATCCCTTAAAAGGGCATTATTAGAATTTAAGGGAAAATTTGTACCAAAAAGAATTCAGGGAAAATAGTGAGATTGAAAATACAAAATTCACTGAATCAATGCAAGGAATTTACCTATACCCAAAGCAAGAATGTTAGGAAGCGGGCGAGAACAATAGAACAGAAAATGAAACTGAATGGAAGTCAGTATCACAAAGAAGGTTTCTACTTGGTGTCCAAATTTATTCCTTATCTGCACAACAAATAACATGATTCAGGGAACATATCCAACTTAATCTACAATAGTGGCGAGAGTTCCACAAGTCTGCTGAAAAACCATCGAAGAAACAAACAACTACATTTCCCCTACCCTTTCAATAGTTCACAAACAAAATATTGTGAAGTCAAATCTCAAGAAAGCAATTCTATCCTGTATAGATTTGCATGATCTAAAGTACAGTCAAGAAGAGGCACAGAATAAATGAGTAAGTTTCTACAAGCATAGAAAATTAGCTAGAATGTTTTGAAATCGTATTTTTGTGAATGAGCTAAAATGTTTATGAAATCCTATTTATCATAACAATGTATAGCTATGATAACTAGTTAAGCAAAAATAAATAATGTTTATGAAAAGTTCTAGAATGCTATGTTAAAAAAAGTATAAAACTATTGTCGTTAGTCGTTACTATCATTTCATCTGAAACCAGAACTCTAATTAGATAGGTAAGACACAAATGACAGATTCAAAGAAAAATTAAATTCATTTACTCAATATAGGCCTTCTTTATTGATTATCAATAGAGATAATAGGAAACTAGGAAAGAGGGAAAAGGAGTCAAAGGTACAAACCTGATGGCGAAAGAATCTTAATGTAAACAGTACGATGCATCCTAGGACCATTCGAACTGCATATCAACAATACGTTACATAGACTATATGTAATAAAAATAAGTTGTGGAAAAGCTGATGACAAAAAAAAAAGTCAAAATGAACAATTTAAAGAACATACTATCAACAGAACCAAATTAATCAGATTCATCAAATATATGAAGCAGTCTTTACGTAGCCATAGAGCACCGCATTTGATAAATTTGAACATTTTGTATAAGAAATGTAGTGGAGGGGGTAAAGAAAGATTAAACACTACAACACTCTAAATAGAGGAAAATAAAATACGCAAAAAGGGATGTGCAATGTGTCCATGACCGTCAAAAAGAGGCTACCTATGATAAGAGCATACAACTTTGGCAAATGCAGCAAACTTGTAATTAACACAATCGGAGATGCAACAAGTGACACAAGCAAAGCGCCTGAAAAAAATTAAGATGGTTAGAGATAAGATATAATAATATGATAAAAAGAGACTAACTACCTAAATTGACCTTTTTGTAAAAACACATTGCGAAGAATTCAAATTAACACAGAGACGAGCATGATTCAATCGCCACTACCAACAACTAAACAGACTACAATAAAAGTTAGAAAACAAGCTAGTCCTAACAATCAATCCCAAACAATTTTAAATGGATTCGCACTAGGCCATATTTACTCGCTTATCAAAAAAGAAACTTACAACAACCAAACCTTATCCCACTGAGTGGGGTCGGCTACATGAATCAACTTTCATCGTAATGTTCTTTCAAGAATCATGTTTCTATCCAAATCATTAATGTCGAGATCATTCTTAATAACAAAATAATAATACCTTACTAGTTTCAATCTCTTTACTAATATCGCTTCTTACATTCAATCTCTTAAATTTCTAATGAAATGATCTAGTTGTTCTTTGTTCAATAACAATAACAATATGATAATCTATTGAGATCATACTAGAGAAAAAATCTTAGAATAATTGTAGAAAACTCAAAATTTTACCGATGAAAGTGCGAGGAACAACGCCGGGAAACTCCAAATGATCATACTGTTAAAAAAAAAACCTAAATTCAATCAACAATGTTCATAAAATTATATATTAATAAAGTTTATAAAAATAAAATAGCACAGAGCAAACTCACATTATCTAAGTGAAACCGATGATAAAGAATATCGTGCATTGCCTGAACGTTGAAACTTTCTTCGACCTTAGTGTAAGGCACCGTGAGTATATAGAAAGCAGCGATTGATCCCAAAACCAAATCGCAACCATAATTCTTCACAAACATCGCCATTGTCTTCGTCTTCCGCGTGTTTCAGATACACCGCAGAATTTCAACACTAGACTGAGAAATTAAATGGGCTTATTGGGCCTTTTAGAAATTATTGGGCTTTTAATATAAGGCCCATTTGACTCTGGTAAGTGCTCTCTGCATTCAAGTGTTAGACGGTTGCGCATTAGATAGCGCACAACGTTAAACCACTCTCGCCGGACCACCTTGAGCCCCGCCGCTAGAGCTATCATTTTCACCGTCAATCCCCTTCGCTACTCAATCCGTGGCAACTTCAATTCACACTAGCAGCATCACTTTTACTTCCACTTTTTTCACTCGCCTCAATTACTTCAGTATCAAATAAGGTAAAAACGTTGAACTCAAATTTGTTCTATTTACATACCAATATCTATTTCTTAATTAGTTTTGTTTATTAATACAGTACAATGTTTATGACAAGTTTAACTGTAGTATAGGAATTTATTTGCCATTGAAAGATTTGGTTAGGTTAGGGAGTTTTTTTGCAGTGCATAGAGTTCAAATAACACTTGCTAATAAATTATATGCAGATAGTTGCTTCTCTTTTAATTAGTGGTATTTGATAAAATATTATGATGTTGCTTGATCCATGTAGCCGACTGCACACAGTGAGATAAGAATTAGTTGTTGTTCATGACATATAAACAAGTGACATCTATGCTGTTAAAAAACTTGACTATTTGATTTTTTCTTATATTGGTTTTAGTGATTCAACCTCGTTACATTGACCGAGTCAATGACCATCTGAGTTTAGTAAAACTCGCTTGAATTGTAGGATATCAGTTATTTTATACGGATACCGGTTGATTTTTCTGGATAGTAGGTATTCAAACCAATAACTGTTACTTTTTTTCTTCCCTTTGATCCTTCACCCAAAATTTAATTCCAGCTACGTTCTTACTAAGCAACTCCACCTTTGCTACAGCCAAGGTCTCTTTAACCCCCTTTGCGACTTTGCACTTTCAGAAGAGGATAGTAAGCATTTTTTCTTGTTGGGGAATGAGAGGCAAATAAATATTGTTCTATAGTGACTATGTCAAGAACGGGTCAACTTTTACATAACTTGGCCATACTTTAATTTTATTGATAATCAGTGTTATCAAATAGCGGTGCCATGGCCGCTATGGCGAATATGCATGGTGGTTTTTGGGCTTGCCGAAATGGTAAGTATTGGCAGATATTGCGGGTTTTTCCTCTACAATCCGCTATAACGGCGCCGCAAAGCAGGAATTTGGCTCTCCGCCATCGACAACACTGATGATAATGTATATGTTTGAGTAATTTACTCCGTACTAATACTATACTGCATTGTAAGTTCAAACAATGAAACTAAATTAGTTACATTCTATCTCTCAGAAACATAGCATTTTCTTCTTCAGGGCAAATAGTGACTATTGAATGGCTGCAACAAGGACTCGAGTAAGTAGCTTTTCTCGTAATGTGTCGAGTGTAACGTCTCAGAATTCAGGACTCAAGCATGGCCCTAATGGGACAACATTTATATCGTCTGGGATTCCAGATCTCGACAGTAAATATCACTTTCACTTCCTTCAAATCAATTAAGTTATTTTATTTGTATCTTTTCATGGCTGATTCTTTTTTTATTTATTTATAAAAATATAGAGATTTTAGGTGGTGGCTTTTCTCTTGGTAGCCTTGTCATGATTATGGAAGATGCAGAAGCACCTCATCACATGCTTCTATTGAGAAATTTTATGTCTCAGGGACTATTACACAAACAGCCACTCTTGTATGCTAGTAGTGCTTCTAGAGACCCTAAAGGATTTCTTGGTACTTTGCCTGCTCCAGCCTCAGTCAAAGAGGATAAATCTCGAGATCTTACTAATGTACTTTACTTTGTCTGTTGCACTCTGTGATCATGTATAAACTATTATGTTTGCCATGGCTGTGTAATTTGTTCATTATTACACTTTTGATTACAGGAAAAGGATCTGAGAATTGCTTGGCAATACAAGAAGTACTTTGGTGATCCTCAGTTAAATATCGGCTCTAATAATGGTAAGCTTTTCCTATTCTTCTCTTATTGTTTAATCTTGAATCGCTGTCATATTGAGAGTGAATAATTCACATCTTATTCAGTAGAATTATACTTGCATTGCACAGGTGCTCAACATGATTACTGCAATGATTTTGACCTGCGGAAGCCTCTCGAGCGACATTTTTATAGTGGCAAGAATGCAGATTGTGTCACCATACAAGATTCTCCAAACCTCACTTCTCTTCAAGATCAATGTGCTGGATTTCTATCTCAGTTCTCAAGGTGTGGAGATCTATAGCCCTATTTTTTGAAAGTACTTTTTAGAGATTTAGGATTATTCCTAGGTCTCCTATAGCTCAGATTTCAGGAGAGTTGTTCTTGCCAGTGTTCAACAATTTATTTACATTGTTACACCTGATTGAGTTAAGTTTTCGCTAAAAGTTACAGAATAGGAAAGTTTAATGTTGGTATTTGAAGTGTTGGCTTGATAGAAGAGATTGAGGATGGTCAAATAGTCTTTAGAATTTAGAAGAAAAGGAGAGTATAGATAATTATAAGTCTAGAAAACATCTAGGTGTAAATGTATAGGGTTTGTGCACCTGGGCTCATATTTTGAAAATGCAAGCATTTTTGTATGATTGGCCTCTAGTGTCATTTTCTTCAATTCCGGAATTTAAAGGTCAGGTTTCAATATTGATGTTTTGAACGACACTCATTTCCAGCTTTGGTGTCTGCTCTAGTATTAGATACAATGCCACATGATGAGATATACATGTAATTAGAGATTGAACTTTTCTGTGAATTTCTTGTTTTGCATCAATTGAATTGTGAGTTGTGACAAAGACTACTCTGGTGGTGATGCATTAATTTTATATATAAAAATAGCTTCCTTTCTATTCAAAATTTCATTCACTAACATTATGGATGACATTGGCAGAAATGAAGCCAATATTTCCTCTGCCAGCCGTATTGCAATTCAATCATTCTGTTCTCCGCAATGCAAATATGCAAACATGGTGAGTTATATGCTGTTTTACTCATTTCTTTTTCTTATATGGCTCTGAACTAAGTTTCTTATTTTGCCATATGTTGAGTAAAGTATTTATCTGATGGCAAATCCTGTCACACGATCCTTCTTGGATCTTAACAATTGCGAACTGTTTTTCATTCCTCCATAAATGCTTGATATTTTTCTTATTTGAAATGTGTTAATATCGTTATTGCAGGAGTGGCATATGCTATCTTTTGTTAGGTCCCTAAAAGCCATGACGCGATCTTCAAATGCTGTTGTTGTTGTAACATTTCCACCTTCACTTCTTTCTCCATCTTGTTCAAAAAGATTGCAACATATGGCAGACACCTTACTTTCTGTCAAAGCAATTCCAGGTTCATAATCAACTTACATAATTCATTTGTTCATTTATCAATTAGCTCAAATTTCAGAACTAGACTATATATGTTTCAGACGAGGATAAAGAAATGGCAAGACTCCTCACAGGTTACCAAGACATGATTGGACTTCTTAATGTACATAAAGTCGCACGGTTAAATACTCAGGTTATATTCTTGCTTGATGTTGAATTATATGCTTTTATTTTTTTTGGTTCATCTCTCCACACACACACCCTGTTTTCTAGAATCTACCATTTTCTTTCTTTTTGTTCGATCTGAACAAGTTTGTGTTGATAGTAGTTTTTCAATTTGCAGGTTCCCGTGATTCTTGAGGCAACAACATTCTCGATAAAATTGCAAAAAAGGCGGTATTTGGTTCTAGAATGTTTAAATCAAGCCCCGGTTGACGGTTCAAGCGGGAGTTCTTATAATACATCTGGTAGTTGTTCTGGGTCGACTAAAGCAGGGTCGCTTGATTTTTAAATGACGTTGCATACAACTTGATGGAATGATCAGCACTATTAAATTGCAAGAAAGTTTTCTATTTTTTTTTTTAATTTCAAATTCAATTTTAGGCTATTTTCATTTTTATAATTTAACTAATGATATGTAGATAATTAAATCATCTGAATTATTTTACATCATTAAAGAGTATTATGATACTAAATGCTCTTATAATACATCTGGTAGTTGTTCTGAGTCGACTAAAGCAGGGTCACTTGATTTTTAAATGACGTTGCATAGAACTTGATGGAATGATCAACACTATTAAATTGCAAGAAAGTTTTCTATTTTTTATTTTTAATTTCAAATTCAATTTTAGGCTATTTTCATTTTTATAATTTAACTAATGATATATAGATAATTAAATCATCTGAATTATTTTACATCATTAAAGAGTATTATGATACTAAATGCTCTTATAATACATCTGATAGTTGTTCTGGGTCGACTAAAGCAGGGTCACTTGATTTTTAAATGACGTTGCATAGAACTTGATGGAATGATCAACACTATTAAATTGCAAGAAAGTTTTCTATTTTTTATTTTTAATTTCAAATTCAATTTTAGGCTATTTTCATTTTTATAATTTAACTAATGATATGTAGATAATTAAATCATTAAAGAGTATTATGATACTAAATGCTCTTATAATACATCTGATAGTTGTTCTGGGTCGACTAAAGCAGGGTCACTTGATTTTTAAATGACGTTGCATAAAACTTGATGGAATGATCAACCCTATTAAATTGCAAGAAAGTTTTCTATTTTTTATTTTTAATTTCAAATTCAATTTTAGGCTATTTTCATTTTTATAATTTAACTAATTATGTAGATAATTAAATCATCTGAATTATTTTACATCATTAAAGAGTATTATGATACTAAATGCTTTTAGGGAATTGATTGATAAAACTCGTGTACTCTATGAATCAAATTTATTTTGTTCCCTCGCAACAAATATGAGCAATGTATATTTTCTTGACAAAGAGATTCTTTTTTTAGTTCATTTTAAGAAAAAAATCGGGTCAATAAAGTCTCTGAACCAACATCTCTCACTAAACATATTTCAAACTATTATGCGGATGATTTTCAATCTAGTTATTTGTTGACTAAAATAATTACTGAGAAATATAATTTCATTAAGAAACAACGTAGGGATACATTGGCTACACAGAGGGTTAGGCATCAATCCAATTTTTTTATACACAATTTCCCAGAACCAATAAAGTTAAGAGCATCATTATTAAAAGTTCTACTTAAAACCATAACTGAACCTAACTTAAAGCTATTAAGAAGTGAGTGACAATTTGTTGCAATGGGCTCAAAAACTGCATTAACAATGATGGAATTTATGCAATCAACAACAATAAAGGAGACAGACTGGAGAATGATTCTTCCCAAGTTCAACTCTTTTATCAACGTGAGACACCGTCTGATAACCAAAATTTCAGCAACCTCTGGAGCAACTGATATATACTCCTTCCGACTAGCGAGAATGATTTCCATCGTCGGATTTTTGATGATGCAACCAAATAAATCAAACTCTTCCAAGTGAATGCCAAGGTTGAACATGAACATTTCTAGGTGCAAAATCCTCAATAGGTTGAAGATAGAAGGATCACATACCATTCCACGTATATATTTCTGAGATCGGTCAACGCTTGTGGATGGTTGGACCGTAATGAAAGGCATTACTTCATAGTAACAAAAAAAAAAGTTGATTAAGATTATAATGGCTCAAAAGCATAAAATGATCGGCCTGCAAGAATATATTTTCACCGATGAGATTAACATCCATTAAACATTATACAGTAAGATCAATAGGTCTAGTGTATAGAAACAACTTACATCATTCGGTTTGCTCCATGTTTCTTCAGCTAGTTGTTTGACATACTCAGGATCATTAGTAATAACAACATTGTCGAACAAGTTACCAAATTTCACCTGCCATGTTAAGAAGGTTGCTCGTCAGAGATTGGATAAAAATGACATAAATGAAAGTAAGTAAAGCAAAAACATAATGAACACTTTACCTGCCACAATTTAATATCAACATACTTCAATTTGAAAACATATAGGTCTGGGTCATCCTTGAAGTCTGGTAAGTAAATATATTTCAAATGTTAAGAAAACTGTAAATACAAGGATGAAACTAAACCTAGTTGTCAATCAATGGTGCCCTCCACTTTCCACTGTAGTTATAGTTCTTAATTTTCTACATAAAGGTTGAACATATGGTTAGTAAGCAAATCAATTTCTAAACATACTGAATATAGCGTCAATCAACGGGTCCACACAAACATTTGGCTTTCGTGGTCGCTTGTACTCTGGGTTGGCAATGGTAGGTGCAGTTCACTCGCCATCTTGCTCATCATACCAGTCTTCAGGCTACAATAAAAAATAGTCTAATTAGTAACTTAGACATAATAAGAGACAAATAAACACAACAATAGGAAACAACAAACCTTTTTGGCATCAGGGTCTGCAATCTCTTTAAATATGTCACCGTATCCCTTTTGTTTCTCTCTCTTTATCATCTCAATCTTTTGGGTGCAAGTATATAGAATACAATTAAGACTTATGAATACACGAGACAATTAAGCTATTAGAGTAGGTGGAAAAGGTACCTTTTTGGCCTCCGAATCCATTATTTTCTTTGCAGGAAGAAAATTCCAATCAGTGGAGACTACCAGCTTGCTTCTCCACATTATCGATCAGGATACTGTAGGTTGCATCTGGACGGATGATGAAGGTGTAAACATGTGTAAATTGGTCAGTCTCATGGTAGCAAGATATGACATCTGCATAATTCCCCTACGATATTGCCCAAGAAATAAACAAAATAAGCAGCAATATAATTTTATCAACTTTTTCTCTAAGCTTCCAACCCTTGCAATTATCTTAAGTTTTATCATGGATATATACACTAAAAAAAGTACTAGGTTTTCATCCCTGCAACTTATGAACTTATAGATTATAGTAAAGTTGTTATAACGTGCAGATAATCCAGTGGTTACGCTTAGTGTAGCTTTATAATATGATGCAACAGCATTCACCATGTTCCTAAGTCGGTCGGTCTCATTGTAGCAAGATATGACATTTGTATAATTCCCCTACGATATTGCCCAAGAAATAAACAAGATAAACAGCAATATAATTTTATCAACTTTCTCTCTAAGCTTCTAACCCTTGAAATTATCATATGTTTTATCATGAATATATACACCAAAAAAGTAATAGGTTTTCTTCCAGTGGTTACGCTTAGTGTAACTTTATAATATGAAGCAGCAGCAGTCACCATGTTCCTGCATCACCGAGTTAAACCAAGAAAATTCAGTTCCTCTCGCATAACCCACAAAATACTACAATTAACATGAAGATAGAAGGATCACATACCATTCCATGTATATATTTCCGAGATTGGTCAACGCTTGTGGATGGTTGAGCCATAATTAAAGGCATTACTTCATAGTAACAAAAAAAAGTTGATTAAGAATATAATGGCTCAAAAGCATAAAATGATCAGCCTGCAAGAATAAGTTTTCACTAATGAGATTAACATCCATTCAACATTATACAGTAAGATCAATAGGTCTAGTGTATAGAAAAAACTTACATCCTTCGGTTTGCCCCATGTTTCTTCAGGTAGTTGGTTGGAATACTCGGCATCATCAGTAATAACAACAATGTCGAACAAGGTACCAGATTTCACCAGCCATGTTAAGAAGGTTGGTCATCAGAGATTGGATAAAAATGACAGAAATGAAAGTAAGTAAAGCAAAAACATAATAAAAGCTTTACCTGCTACAATTTAATATCAACATACTTCAACTTGAAAACATATAGGTCTAGGTCATCCTTGAAGTCTGGTAAATAAATATATACCAAATTTAAGAAAACTGTAAATGCAAGGATGAAACTAAACCTGAGTTGTCAATCATTGGTGCCCTCCATTTTCCACTGTATTTATAGTTCTTAATTTTCTGCAGAAAGGTAAAACATATGGGTTAGTAAGCAAATCCATCTCTAAACATATGGAATATAGCGTCAATCAACGGATCCACACAAACCTTTGACTTTCATTGTCCCTTGTCCTCTGGGTTGGCAATGGTAGGTGCAGTCACTCATCATCTTCCTCATCATACCAATCTTCAGGCTACAGTAAAAATTATTCTAATTAGTAACTAAGACATAATGAGAGACAAATAAACACAGCAATAGAAAACAACAAATCTTTTTGGCATCAGGGTCTGCAATCTCTTTAGAGATGTCATTGTATCCCTCTGGTTTCTATCGGGATCAAGAATAAACTTTTTTATCATCTCAATCTTCTGGATGCAAGTATATAGAATACAATTAGAAGTTATGTATACGCGACACTTTTAAACTATTAGACTAGGTGGTAAAGGTACCTTTTTTGCCTCAGGATCTTTAATTTTCTTTGCAGAAAGAAGATTCCAATCAATGGAGACTACCAGTTTGCTTCTCCACATTATTGATCAGGATACTGTAGGTTGCATCTGGACGGATGATGGTGTAAACATGTCTAAGTTGGTCGGTCTCATTGTAGGAAGATATGGCATCTGCATAATTCCCGTATGATATTGCCCAAGAAATAAACAAGATATGCATCAATATAATTTCCTTGACTTTTTCTCTAAGCTTCTAACTCATGCAATTATCATATGTTTTATCATGAATATATACACCAAAAAAGTAATAGGTTTTCATCCAGTGATTACGCTTAGTGTAACTTTATAAGATGAAGCCGCAGCAGTCACCATTTTCCTGCATCAGCGATTTAAACCAAGAAAATTCAGTTCCTCTCGCATAACCCACAAAATACTACAATTAGCATGAAGATAAAAGGATCACATACCATTCCATGTATATATTTCTTAGATTTGTCAATGCTTGTGGATGGTTGGGCCTTAATGAAAGGCATTACTTCATAGTAACAAAAAACTAGTTGATTAAGAAGATAATGGCTCAAAAGCATAAAATGATCAGCCTGCTAGAATATGTTTTCACCAATGAGATTAACATCCATTCAGCATTATACAGTAATATCAATAGGTCTGGTGTATAGAAACAACTTACATCCTTCGGTTTTCTCCATGTTTCTTCAGCTAGTTGTTTGACATACTCGGGATCATTAGTAATAACAACATTGTCGAACAAGTTACCAGATTTCACCCACCACGTTAAGAAGGCGCTCGTCAGAGATTAAATAAAAATAACACAAATGAAAGTAATTAAAGCAAAAACATAATAAACAATTTACCTGCCACAATTTAATATCAACAAACTTCAATTTGATAACATATAGGTCTGGGTCATCCTTGAAGTCTGGTAAATAAATATATTTAAAAAGTTAAGAAAACTGTTAATTTAAGGATGAAACTAAACCTGGTTGTCAATCAATGGTGCCCTCCACTTTCCATTGTAGTTATAGTCCTTAATTTTCTACATAAAGGTTGAACATATGATTAGTAAGCAAATCCATCTCTAAACATACTGGAATATAGCGTCAATCAACGGGTCCACACAAACCATTTGCTTTCGTGGTCGCTTGTACTCGTGGTTGGCAATGGTAGGTGCAGTCCACTCACCATCTTCCTCATCATACCAGTCTTCAGGCTACAATAAAAAATATTCTAATTAGTAACTTAGACATAATGAGAGACAAATAAACACAACAATAAGAAACAACAAACCTTTTTGGCATCAAGGTCTGCAATCTCTTTAGATATGTCACCGTATCCCTCTTGTTTCTCTCAGGATCATGAATAAACTCTTTATCATCTTAATCTTTTAGGTGCAAGTATATATAATACAATTAGGACTTAGGAATACAAGACACAATTAAGCTATTAAAGTAGGTGGAAAAGTACATTTTTGGCCTCCGGATTCATTATTTTCTTTGCAGGAAGAAAATTCTAATCAGTGGAGACTACGAGTTTGCTTCTCCACATTATCGATCAGGATACTGTAGGTTGCATCATGACGGATGATGAAGATGTAAATATGTGAAAGTTAGTCAGTTTCATTATAGCAAGATATGGCATCTGCACAATTCTCTTACAATATTGCCTAAGAAATAAACAAGATAAGCAGAAAGATAATTTTATCAACTTTTTCTCTAAGCTTGCAACTCTTGCAATTATCTTATGTTTTATCATGGATATATACACTAAAAAAGTACTAGGTTTTCATACCTGCTACTTATAGATTTTAGTAAAGTTGTTATAAAGTGCAGATAATTCAGTGGTTACGTTTAGTGTAGCTTTATAATATGATGCAGCAGCAGTCACCATGTTCCTGCATCACCGATTTCAACCAAGAAAATTCAATTTCTCTCGCATAACCCACAAACTACTACCATTAGCATGAAGATAGAAGGATCACATACCATTCCATGTATATATTTCCAAGATTGGTCAACACTTGTGGATGTTTAGGCCTTAATGAAAGTCATGATTTCATAGTAACAAAAAAACAAGTTGAGTAAGAATATAATGGCTCGAAAGAATAAAACGATCAGCTTGCGAGAATATATTTTCAGAAAAGAGATTAACATTCATTCAGCATTATATAGTAAGGTCAATAGGTCTGGGGTATAGAAACAACTTACATCCTTCTGTTTGTCCCATGTTTCTTCACCTAGTTGTTTGCTTTACTCGGGATCATCAGTAATAACAACATTGTCGAACAAGGTACCAAATTTCACCTATCATGTTATGAAGGTTGCTCGTCAGAGATTGGATAAAAAAGGCTCAAATGAAAGTAAGTAAAGCAAAAACATCAAGATTTTACCTGCCACAATTCAATACCAACATACTTCAACTTGAAAACATGTAGTCCTGAGTCATCCTTGAAGTTTGATAAATAAATATATTTCAAATGTTTAGAATACTTTTAATGCAAGGATGAAACCAAACCTGGGTTATCAATCATTGGTGCCTTCCACTTTCCACGATATTTAGGATTCCTAATTTGTTGCAGAAATGTAGAACACATGGGTTAGTAAGCAAATCCATCTCTAAACATATTGAAATATAACGTTAATCAACAGGTCCACAGAAATCTTTGGCTTCCATGGTCCCTTGTACTCTGGGTTGACAATGGTAGGTGTAGCCCACTCACTATCTTCATCATCATCTCAGTCTTCAGGCTACAATTAAAATTAGTTTAATCAGTAACCAAGACATAATGAGAGACAACACAACAATAGGAAACAACAAACCTTTTTGGCATGTGGGTCTGCATTCTCTTAAGGGATGTCACCGTTTCTCTCTAGTTTCTCTTGGGATCAAGAATAAACTCCTTATCATCTCAATCTTCTGGATGTAAGTATAAAGAATACAATTAAAAGTTATGAATACACGACATGATTAAGCTATTAGAGTAGGTGGAAAAGGTTCCTTGTTGGCCTCAGTATCCTTAATTTTCTTTGCATGAACAAGATTCTAATCAGTGGAGACTACCAGTTTCTTTCTCCACGTTATTAATCAGGATACTGTAGGTTGCATCTGGACGGATGATGAAGGTGTAAACATGCCTAAGTCGGTCGATCTCATTGTAGCCAGATATGACATCTGTATAATTCCCCAACGATATTGCCCAAGAAATAAACAAGATAAGCAACAATATAATTTTATCAACTTTTTCTCTAAGCTTCTAACCCTTGCAATTATCATATGTTTTATCATGGATATATACACCAAAAAAGTAATAGGTTTTCATCCAGTGGTTACGCTTAGTGTAACTTTGTAACTTTATAATATGAAACATCAACACTCACCATGTTCCTGCATCACCGATTTAAACACAGAAAATTCAGTTCCTCTCGCATAACCCACAAAATACTACAATTAGCATGAAGATAGAAGGATCACATACCATTCTATGTATATATTCCGAGATTGGTCAACGCTTGTGGATGGTTAAGCCATAATGAAAGACATTACTTTATAGTAACAAAAAAAAATTAATTAAGAATATAATGGCTCAAAAGCATAAAATGTTCAGCCCTCAAGAATATGTTTTCACCAATGAGATTTACATCCATTCAACATTATACAGTAAGATCAATAGGTCTGATGTATAGAAACAACTTACGCTTAGTGTTGCTTTATAATATGATGCAGCAGCAGTCACAATGTTCCTGCATCATCGATTTCAACCAAGAAAATTCAATTTCTCTCGCATAACCCACAAACTACTACCATTAGCATGAAGATAGAAGGATCACATACCATTCCATGTATATATTTCCAAGATTGGTCAACGCTTGTGGATGGTTAGGCCTTAATGAAAGTCATGATTTCATAGTAACAAAAAAATAGTTGAGTAAAAATATAATGGCTCGAAAGAATAAAACGATCAGCATGCAAGAATATATTTTCAGCGAAGAGATTAAAATTCATTCAGCATTATAAAATAAGGTCAATAGGTCAGGGGTATAAAAACAACTTACATCCTTCTGTTTGTCCCATGTTTCTTCACCTAGTTGTTTGACATACTCGAGATCATCAGTAATAACAACATTGTCGAACAAGGTACCAAATTTCACTTATCATGTTATGAAGGTTTCCCGTCAGAGATTGGATAAAAAAGGCTCAAATGAAAGTAAGTAAAACAAAAACATCAACATTTTACCTGCCATAATTCAATACCAACATACTTCAACTTGAAAACATGTAGTCCTGGGTCATCCTTGAAGTCTGGTAAATAAATATATTTCAAATGTTTAGAATACTTTTAATGCAAGGATGAAACCATACCTGGGTTATCAATCAATGGTTCCTTCCACTTTCCACGGTATTTAGGGTTCCTAATTTGTTGCAGAAATGTAGAACACATGGGTTAGTAAACAAATCCATCTCTAAACATACTGGAATATAGATTTAATCAACACGTCCACATAAACCTTTGGCTTCCATGGTGCCTTGTACTCTGGGTTGGCAATGGTAGGAGTAGTCCACTCACTATCTTCATCATCATCTCAGTCTTCAGGCTACAATAAAAATTAGTCTAATCAGTACCAAGACATAATGAGAGACAACACAACAATAGGAAACAACAAACCTTTTTGGCATCTGGGTCTGCATTCTCTTTAGGGATGTCACAGAATCTCTCTGGTTTCTCTCGGGATCAAGAGTAAACTCTTTATCATCTCAATCTTCTGGATGCAAATATAAAAAATACAATTAAAAGTTATGAATACACGACATGATTAAGCTATTAGAGTAGGTGGAAAAAGTTCCTGTTTGGCCTCAGGAACCTTAATTTTCTTTGCAGGAAAAAGATTATAATCAGTGGAGACTACCAGTTTCCTTCTCCACATTATTGATCAGGATACTGTAGGTTGCATCTGGACGGATGATAAAGGTGCAAACAAGCCTAAGTCGGTCGGTCTCATTGTAGCAAGATATGACATTTGTATAATTCCCTACGATATTGCCCAAGAAATAAACAAGATAAGCAGCAATATAATTTTATCAACTTTCTCTCTAAGCTTCTAACCCTTGAAATTATCATATGTTTTATCATGAATATATACACAAAAAAAGTAATAGGTTTTCTTCCAGTGGTTAGGCTTAATGTAACTTTATAATATGAAGCAGCAGCAGTCACCATGTTCCTGCATCACCGATTTAAACCAAGAAAATTCAGTTCCTCTCGCATAACCCACAAAATACTACAATTAACATGAAGATAGAAGGATCACATACCATTCCATGTATATATTTCCGAGATTGGTCAACGCTTGTGGATGGTTGAGCCATAATTAAAGGCATTACTTCATAGTAACAAAAAAAAGTTGATTAAGAATATAATGGCTCAAAAGCATAAAATGATCAGCCTGCAAGAATAAGTTTTCACTAATGAGATTAACATCCATTCAACATTATACAGTAAGATCAATAGGTCTAGTGTATAGAAAAAACTTACATCCTTCGGTTTGCCCCATGTTTCTTCAGCTAGTTGGTTGGAATACTCGGGATCATCAGTAATAACAACAATGTCGAACAAGGTACCAGATTTCACCAGCCATGTTAAGAAGGTTGGTCGTCAGAGATTGGATAAAAATGACAGAAATGAAAGTAAGTAAATCAAAAACATAATAAAAACTTTACCTGCTACAATTTAATATCAACATACTTCAACTTGAAAACATATAGGTCTAGGTCATCCTTGAAGTCTGGTAAATAAATATATACCAAATGTTAAGAAAACTGTAAATGCAAGGATGAAACTAAACCTGAGTTGTCAATCATTGGTGCCCTCCATTTTCCACTGTATTTATAGTTCTTAATTTTCTGCAGAAAGGTAAAACATATGGGTTAGTAAGCAAATTCATCTCTAAACATATGGAATATAGCGTCAATCAACGGATCCACACAAACCTTTGACTTTCATTGTCCCTTGTCCTCTGGGTTGGCAATGGTAGGTGCAGTCACTCATCATCTTCCTCATCATACCAATCTTCAGGCTACAGTAAAAATTATTCTAATCAGTAACTAAGACATAATGAGAGACAAATAAACACAGCAATAGAAAACAACAAATCTTTTTGGCATCAGGGTCTGCAATCTCTTTAGAGATGTCATTGTATCCCTTTGGTTTCTATCGGGATCAAGAATAAACTTTTTTATCATCTCAATCTTCTGGATGCAAGTATATAGAATACAATTAGAAGTTATGTATAAGCGACACTTTTAAACTATTAGACTAGGTGGTAAAGGTACCTTTTTTGCCTCAGGATCTTTAATTTTCTTTGCAGAAAGAAGATTCCAATCAATGGAGACTACCAGTTTGCTTCTCCACATTATTGATCAGGATACTGTAGGTTGCATCTGGACGGATGATGGTGTAAACATGTCTAAGTTGGTCGGTCTCATTGTAGGAAGATATGGCATCTGCATAATTCCCGTATGATATTGCCCAAGAAATAAACAATATATACATTATATAATTTCCTCGACTTTTTCTCTAAGCTTCTAACTCATGCAATTATCAAATGTTTTATCATGAATATATACACCAAAAAAGTAATAGGTTTTCATCCAGTGATTACGTTTAGTGTAACTTTATAACATGAAGCCGCAACAGTCACCATTTTCCTGCATCAGCGATTTAAACCAAGAAAATTCAATTCCTCTCACATAACCCACAAAATACTACAATTAGCATGAAGATAAAAGGATCACATACCATTCCATGTATATATTTCTGAGATTTGTCAACGCTTGTGGATGGTTGGGCCGTAATGAAAGGCATTACTTCATAGTAACAAAAAACTAGTTGATTAAGAAGATAATGGCTCAAAAGCATAAAATGATCAGCCTGCTAGAATATGTTTTCACTAATGAGATTAACATCCATTCAGCATTATACAGTAATATCAATAGGTCTGGTGTATAGAAACAACTTACATCCTTCGGTTTTCTCCATGTTTCTTCAGCTAGTTGTTTGACATACTCGGGATCATTAGTAATAACAACATTGTCGAACAAGTTAACAGATTTCACCCACCACATTAAGAAGGCGCTCGTCAGAGATTGAATAAAATTAACACAAATGAAAGTAATTAAAGCAAAAACATAATAAACAATTTACCTGCCACAATACAATATCAACAAACATCAATTTGATAACATATAGGTCTGGGTCATCCTTGAAGTCTGGTAAATAAATATATTTAAAAAGTTAAGAAAACTGTTAATTTAAGGATGAAACTAAACCTGGTTGTCAATCAATGGTGCCCTCCACTTTCCATTGTAGTTATAGTCCTTAATTTTCTACATAAAGGTTGAACATATGATTAGTAAGCAAATTCATCTCTAAACATACTGGAATATAGCGTCAATCAACGGGTCCACACAAACCATTTGCTTTCGTGGTCGCTTGTACTCGTGGTTGGCAATGGTAGGTGCAGTCCACTCACCATCTTCCTCATCATACCAGTCTTCAGGCTACAATAAAAAATATTCTAATTAGTAACTTAGACATAATGAGAGACAAATAAACACAACAATAAGAAACAACAAACCTTTTTGGCATCAAGGTCTGCAATCTCTTTAGATATGTCACCGTATCCCTCTTGTTTCTCTCAGGATCATGAATAAACTCTTTATCATCTTAATCTTTTAGGTGCAAGTATATATAATACAATTAGGACTTAGGAATACAAGACATAATTAAGCTATTAAAGTAGGTGGAAAAAGTACCTTTTTGGCCTCCGGATTTATTATTTTCTTTGCAGGAAGAAAATTCTAATCAGTGGAGACTACGAGTTTGCTTCTCCACATTATCGATCAGGATACTGTAGGTTGCATCATGACGGATGATGAAGATGTAAATATGTGAAAGTTAGTCAGTTTCATTATAGCAAGATATGGCATCTGCACAATTCTCTTACAATATTGCCTAAGAAATAAACAAGATAAGCAGAAAGATAATTTTATCAACTTTTTCTCTAAGCTTGCAACTCTTGCAATTATCTTATGTTTTATCATGGATATATACACTAAAAAAGTACTAGGTTTTCATACCTGTTACTTATAGATTTTAGTAAAGTTGTTATAAAGTGCAGATAATTTAGTGGTTACGTTTAGTGTAGCTTTATAATATGATGCAGCAGCAGTCACCATGTTCCTGCATCACCGATTTCAACCAAGAAAATTCAATTTCTCTCGCATAACCCACAAACTACTACCATTAGCATGAAGATAGAAGGATCACATACCATTCCATGTATATATTTTCAAGATTGGTCAACGCTTGTGGATGTTTAGGCTTTAATGAAAGTCATGATTTCATAGTAACAAAAAAACAAGTTGAGTAAGAATATAATGGCTCGAAAGAATAAAACGATCAGCTTGCGAGAATATATTTTCAGAAAAGAGATTAACATTCATTCAGCATTATATAGTAAGGTCAATAGGTCTGGGGTATAGAAACAACTTACATCCTTCTGTTTGTCCCATGTTTCTTCACCTAGTTGTTTGGTTTACTCGGGATCATCAGTAATAACAACATTGTCGAACAAGGTACCAAATTTCACCTATCATGTTATGAAGGTTGCTCGTCAGAGATTGGATAAAAAAGGCTCAAATGAAAGTAAGTAAAGCAAAAACATCAACATTTTACCTGCCACAATTCAATACCAACATACTTCAACTTGAAAACATGTAGTCCTGTGTCATCCTTGAAGTTTGATAAATAAATAAATTTCAAATATTTAGAATACTTTTAATGCAAGGATGAAACCAAACCTGGGTTATCAATCATTGGTGCCTTCCACTTTCCACGATATTTAGGATTCCTAATTTGTTGCAGAAATGTAGAACACATGGGTTAGTAAGCAAATCCATCTCTAAACATATTGAAATATAGCGCTAATCAACAGGTCCACAGAAATCTTTGGCTTCCATGGTCCCTAGAAATCTTTGGCTTCCATGGTCCCTTGTACTCTGGATTGACAATGGTAGGTGTAGCCCACTCACTATCTTCATCATCATCTCAGTCTTCAGGCTACAATAAAAATTAGTTTAATCATTAACCAAGACATAATGAGAGACAACACAACAATAGGAAACAACAAACCTTTTTGGCATCTGGGTCTGCATTCTCTTAAGGGATGTCACCGTTTCTCTCTAGTTTCTCTTGGGATTAAGAATAAACTCCTTATCATCTCAATCTTCTGGATGCAAGTATAAAGAATACAATTAAAAGTTATGAATACACGACATGATTAAGCTATTAGAGTAGGTGGAAAAGGTTCCTTGTTGGCCTCAGTATCCTTAATTTTCTTTGCATGAACAAGATTCTAATCAGTGGAGACTACCAGTTTCTTTCTCCACGTTATTAATCAGGATACTGTAGGTTGCATCTGGACGGATGATGAAGGTGTAAACATGCCTAAATCGGTCGATCTCATTGTAGCCAGATATGACATCTGTATAATTCCCCTACGATATTGCCCAAGAAATAAAAAAGATAAGCAACAATATAATTTTATCAACTTTTTCTCTAAGCTTCTAACCCTTGCAATTATCATATGTTTTATCATGGATATATACACCAAAAAAGTAATAGGTTTTCATCCAGTGGTTACGCTTAGTGTAACTTTGTAACTTTATAATATGAAACATCAACAGTCACCATGTTTCTGCATCACCGATTTAAACACAGAAAATTCAGTTCCTCTCGCATAACCCACAAAATACTACAATTAGCATGAAGATAGAAGGATCACATACCATTCTATGTATATATTCCGAGATTGGTCAATGCTTGTGGATGGTTAAGCCATAATGAAAGGCATTACTTTATAGTAACAAAAAAAAATTAATTAAGAATATAATGGCTCAAAAGCATAAAATGATCAGCCTGCAAGAATATGTTTTCACCAATGAGATTTACATCCATTCAACATTATACAGTAAGATCAATAGGTCTGATGTATAGAAACAACTTACGCTTAGTGTTGCTTTATAATATGATGCAGCAGCAGTCACAATGTTCCTGCATCATCGATTTCAACCAAGAAAATTCAATTTCTCTCGCATAACCCACAAACTACTACCATTAGCATGAAGATAGAAGGATCACGTACCATTCCATGTATATATTTCCAAGATTGGTCAACGCTTGTGGATGGTTAGGCCTTAATGAAAGTCATGATTTCATAGTAACAAAAAAATTGTTGAGTAAAAATATAATGGCTCGATAGAATAAAACGATCAGCATGCAAGAATATATTTTCAGCGAAGAGATTAAAATTCATTCAGCATTATAAAATAAGGTCAATAGGTCAGGGGTATAGAAACAACTTACATCCTTCTGTTTGTCCCGTGTTTCTTCACCAAGTTGTTTGACATACTCGAGATCATCAGTAATAACAACATTGTCGAACAAGGTACCAAATTTCACTTATCATGTTATGAAGGTTGCCCGTCAGAGATTGGATAAAAAAGGCTCAAATGAAAGTAAGTAAAGCAAAAACATCAACATTTTACCTGCCATAATTCAATACCAACCTACTTCAACTTGAAAACATGTAGTCCTGGGTCATCCTTGAAGTCTGGTAAATAAATATATTTCAAATGTTTAGAATACTTTTAATGCAAGGATGAAACCATACCTGGGTTATCAATCAATGATTCCTTCCACTTTCCACGGTATTTAGGGTTCCTAATTTGTTGCAGAAATGTAGAACACATGGGTTAGTAAACAAATCCATCTCTAAACATACTGGAATATAGATTTAATCAACACGTCCACATAAACCTTTGGCTTCCATGGTCCCTTGTACTCTGGATTGGCAATGGTAGGAGTAGTCCACTCACTATCTTCATAATCATCTCAGTCTTCAGGCTACAATAAAAATTAGTCTAATCAGTACCAAGACATAAAGAGAGACAACACAACAATAGGAAACAACAAACCTTTTTGGCATCTGGGTCTGCATTCTCTTTAGGGATGTCACTGAATCTCTCTGGTTTCTCTCGGGATCAAGAGTAAACTCTTTATCATCTCAATCTTCTGGATGCAAGTATAAAAAATACAATTAAAAGTTATGAATACACGACATGATTAAGCTATTAGAGTAGGTGGAAAAAGTTCTTGTTTGGCCTCAGGAACCTTAATTTTCTTTGCAGGAAAAAGATTATAATCAGTGGAGACTACCAGTTTCCTTCTCCACATTATTGATCAGGATACTGTAGGTTGCATCTGGACGGATGATAAAGGTGTAAACAAGCCTAAGTCGGTCGGTCTCATTGTAGCAAGATATGACATTTGTATAATTCCCCTACGATATTGCCCAAGAAATAAACAAGATAAGCAGCAATATAATTTTATCAACTTTCTCTTTAAGCTTTTAACCCTTGAAATTATCATATGTTTTATCATGAATATATACACCAAAAATGTAATAGGTTTTCTTCCAGTGGTTAGGCTTACTGTAACTTTATAATATGAAGCAGCAGCAGTCACCATGTTCCTGCATCACCGATTTAAACCAAGAAAATTCAGTTCCTCTCGCATAACCCACAAAATACTACAACTAACATGAAGATAGAAGGATCACATACCATTCCATGTATATATTTCCGAGATTGGTCAACGCTTGTGGATGGTTGAGCCATAATTAAAGGCATTACTTCATAGTAACAAAAAAAAGTTGATTAAGAATATAATGGCTCAAAAGCATAAAATGATCAGCCTGAAAGAATAAGTTTTCACTAATGAGATTAACATCCATTCAACATTATACAGTAAGATCAATCGGTCTAGTGTATAGAAAAAATTTACATCCTTCGGTTTGCCCCATGTTTCTTCAGATAGTTGGTTGGAATACTCGAGATCACCAGTAATAACAACAATGTCGAACAAGGTACCAGATTTCACCAGCCATGTTAAGAAGGTTGGTCGTCAGAGATTGGATAAAAATGACAGAAATGAAAGTAAGTAAAGCAAAAACATAATAAAAACTTTACCTGCTACAATTTAATATCAACATACTTCAACTTGAAAACATATAGGTCTAGGTCATCCTTGAAGTCTGGTAAATAAATATATACCAAATGTTAAGAAAACTGTAAATGCAAGGATGAAACTAAACCTTAGTTGTCAATCATTGGTGCCCTACATTTTCCACTGTATTTATAGTTCTTAATTTTCTGCAGAAAGGTAAAACATATGGGTTAGTAAGCAAATCCATCTCTAAACATATGGAATATAACGTCAATCAACGGATCCACACAAACCTTTGACTTTCATTGTCCCTTGTCCTCTGGGTTGACAATGGTAGGTGCAGTCACTCATCATCTTCCTCATCATACCAATCTTCAGGCTACAGTAAAAATTATTCTAATTAGTAACTAAGACATAATGAGAGACAAATAAACACAGCAATAGAAAACAACAAATCTTTTTGGCATCAGGGTCTGCAATCTCTTTAGAGATGTCATTGTATCCCTCTGGTTTCTATCGGGATCAAGAATAAACTTTTTTATCATCTCAATCTTCTGGATGCAAGTATATAGAATACAATTAGAAATTATGTATACGCGACACTTTTAAACTATTAGACTAGGTGGTAAAGGTACCTTTTTTGCCTCAGGATCTTTAATTTTCTTTGCAGAAAGAAGATTCCAATCAATGGAGACTACCAGTTTGCTTCTCCACATTATTGATCAGGATACTGTAGGTTGCATCTGGACGGATGATGGTGTAAACATGTCTAAGTTGGTCGGTCTCATTGTAGGAAGATATGGCATCTGCATAATTCCCGTATGATATTGCCCAAGAAATAAACAAGATATGCATCAATATAATTTCCTCGACTTTTTCTCTAAGCTTCTAACTCATGCAATTATCATATGTTTTATCATGAATATATACACCAAAAAAGTAATAGGTTTTCATCCAGTGATTACGCTTAGTGTAACTTTATAACATAAGCCGCAGCAGTCACCATTTTCCTGCATCAGCGATTTAAACCAAGAAATTTCAGTTCTTCTCGCATAACCCACAAAATACTACAATTAGCATGAAGATAAAAGGATCACATACCATTCCATGTATATATTTCTGAGATTTGTCAACGCTTGTGGATGGTTGGGCCGTAATGAAAGGCATTACTTCATAGTAACAAAAAACTAGTTGATTAAGAAGATAATGGCTCAAAAGCATAAAATGATCAGCCTGCTAGAATATGTTTTCACCAATGAGATTAACATCCATTCAGCATTATACAGTAATATCAATAGGTCTGGTGTATAGAAACAACTTACATCCTTCGGTTTTCTCCATGTTTCTTCAGCTAGTTGTTTGACATACTCGGGATCATTAGTAATAACAACATTGTCGAACAAGTTACCAGATTTCACCCACCACGTTAAGAAGGCGCTCGTCAGAGATTGAATAAAAATAACACAAATGAAAGTAATTAAAGCAAAAACATAATAAACAATTTACCTGCCACAATTTAATATCAACAAACTTCAATTTGATAACATATAGGTTTGGGTCATCCTTGAAGTCTGGTAAATAAATATATTTAAATAGTTAAGAAAACTGTTAATTTAAGGATGAAACTAAACCTGGTTGTCAATCAATGGTGTCATCCACTTTCCATTGTAGTTATAGTCCTTAATTTTCTACATAAAGGTTGAACATATGATTAGTAAGCAAATCCATCTCTAAACATACTGGAATATAGCGTCAATCAACGGGTCCACACAAACCATTTGCTTTCGTGGTCGGTTGTACTCGTGGTTGGCAATGGTAGGTGCAGTCCACTCACCATCTTCCTCATCATAATGAGAGACAAATAAACACAACAATAAGAAACAACAAACCTTTTTGGCATCAAGGTCTGCAATCTCTTTAGATATGTCACCGTATCCCTCTTGTTTCTCTCAGGATCATGAATAAACTCTTTATCATCTTAATCTTTTAGGTGCAAGTATATATAATACAATTAGGACTTAAGAATACAAGACACAATTAAGCTATTAAAGTAGGTGGAAAAAGTACCTTTTTGGCCTTCGGATTCATTATTTTCTTTGCAGGAAGAAAATTTTAATCAGTGGAGACTACGAGTTTGCTTCTCCACATTATCGATCAGGATACTGTAGGTTGCATCATGACGGATGATGAAGATGTAAATATGTGAAAGTTAGTCAGTTTCATTATAGCAAGATATGGCATCTGCACAATTCTCTTACAATATTGCCTAAGAAATAAACAAGATAAGCAGAAAGATAATTTTATCAACTTTTTCTCTAAGCTTGCAACTCTTGCAATTATCTTATGTTTTATCATGGATATATACACTAAAAAAGTACTAGGTTTTCATACCTGCTACTTATAGATTTTAGTAAAGTTGTTATAAAGTGCAGATAATTTAGTGGTTACGTTTAGTGTAGCTTTATAATATGGTGCAGCAGCAGTCACCATGTTCCTGCATCACCGATTTCAACCAAGAAAATTCAATTTCTCTCGCATAACCCACAAACTACTACCATTAGCATGAAGATAGAAGAATCACATACCATTCCATGTATATATTTTCAAGATTGGTCAACGCTTGTGGATGTTTAGGCTTTAATGAAAGTCATGATTTCATAGTAACAAAAAAACAAGTTGAGTAAGAATATAATGGCTCGAAAGAATAAAACGATCAGCTTGCAAGAATATATTTTCAGAAAAGAGATTAACATTCATTCAGCATTATATAGTAAGGTCAATAGGTCTGGGGTATAGAAACAACTTACATCCTTCTGTTTGTCCCATGTTTCTTCACCTAGTTGTTTGGTTTACTCGGGATCATCAGTAATAACAACATTGTCGAACAAGGTACCAAATTTCACCTATCATGTTATGAAGGTTGCTCGTCAGAGATTTGATAAAAAAGGCTAAAATGAAAGTAAGTAAAGCAAAAACATCAACATTTTACCTGCCACAATTCAATACCAACATACTTCAACTTGAAAACATGTAGTCCTGAGTCATCCTTGAAGTTTGATAAATAAATATATTTCAAATGTTTAGAATACTTTTAATGCAAGGATGAAACCAAACCTGGGTTATCAATCATTGGTGCCTTCCACTTTCCACGATATTTAAGATTCCTAATTTGTTGCAGAAATGTAGAACACATGGGTTAGTAAGCAAATCCATCTCTAAACATATTGAAATATAGCGTTAATCAACAGGTCCACAGAAATCTTTGGCTTCCATGGTCCCTTGTACTCTGGGTTGACAATGGTAGGTGTAGCCCACTCACTATCTTCATCATCATCTCAGTCTTCAGGCTACAATAAAAATTAGTTTAATCAGTAACCAAGACATAATGAGAGACAACACAACAATAGGAAACAACAAACCTTTTTGGCATCTGGGTCTGCATTCTCTTAAGGGATGTCACCGTTTCTCTCTAGTTTCTCTTAGGATTAAGAATAAACTCCTTATCATCTCAATCTTCTGGATGCAAGTATAAAGAATACAATTAAAAGTTATGAATACACGACATGATTAAGCTATTAGAGTAGGTGGAAAAGGTTCCTTGTTGGCCTCAGTATCCTTAATTTTCTTTGCATGAACAAGATTTTAATCAGTGGAGACTACCAGTTTCTTTCTCCACGTTATTAATCAGGATATTGTAGGTTGCATCTGGACGGATGATGAAGGTGTAAACATGCCTAAATCGGTCGATCTCATTGTAGCCAGATATGACATCTGTATAATTCCCCTACGATATTGCCCAAGAAATAAACAAGATAAGCAACAATATAATTTTATCAACTTTTTCTCTAAGCTTCTAACCCTTGCAATTATCATATGTTTTATCATGGATATATACACCAAAAAAGTAATAGGTTTTCATCCAGTGGTTACGCTTAGTGTAACTTTGTAACTTTATAATATGAAACATCAACAGTCACCATGTTTCTGCATCACCGATTTAAACACAGAAAATTCAGTTCCTCTCGCATAACCCACAAAATACTACAATTAGCATGAAGATAGAAGGATCACATACCATTCTATGTATATATTCCGAGATTGGTCAATGCTTGTGGATGGTTAAGCCATAATGAAAGGCATTACTTTATAGTAACAAAAAAAAATTAATTAAGAATATAATGGCTCAAAAGCATAAAATGATCAGCCTGCAAGAATATGTTTTCACCAATGAGATTTACATCCATTCAACATTATACAGTAAGATCAATAGGTCTGATGTATAGAAACAACTTACGCTTAGTGTTGCTTTATAATATGATGCAGCAGCAGTCACAATGTTCCTGCATCATCGATTTCAACCAAGAAAATTCAATTTCTCTCGCATAACCCACAAACTACTACCATTAGCATGAAGATAGAAGGATCACGTACCATTCCATGTATATATTTCCAAGATTTGTCAACGCTTGTGGATGGTTAGGCCTTAATGAAAGTCATGATTTCATAGTAACAAAAAAGTAGTTGAGTAAAAATATAATGGCTCGAAAGAATAAAACGATCAGCATGCAAGAATATTTTTTCAGCGAAGAGATTAAAATTCATTCAGCATTATAAAATAAGGTCAATAGGTCAGGGGTATAGAAACAACTTACATCCTTTTGTTTGTCTCATGTTTCTTCACCTAGTTGTTTGACATACTCGAGATCATCAGTAATAACAACATTGTCGAACAAGGTACCAAATTTCACTTATCATGTTATGAAGGTTGCCCGTCAGAGATTGGATAAAAAAGGCTCAAATGAAAGTAAGTAAAGCAAAAACATCAACATTTTACCTGCCATAATTCAATACCAACCTACTTCAACTTGAAAACATGTAGTCCTGGGTCATCCTTGAAGTCTGGTAAATAAATATATTTCAAATGTTTAGAATACTTTTAATGCAAGGATGAAACCATACCTGGGTTATCAATCAATGGTTCCTTCCACTTTCCACGGTATTTAGGGTTCCTAATTTGTTGCAGAAATGTAGAACACATGGGTTAGTAAACAAATCCATCTCTAAACATACTGGAATATAGATTTAATCAACACGTCCACATAAACCTTTGGCTTCCATGGTCCCTTGTACTCTGGGTTGGCAATGGTAGGAGTAGTCCACTCACTATCTTCATAATCATCTCAGTCTTCAGGCTACAATAAAAATTAGTCTAATCAGTACCAAGACATAAAGAGAGACAACACAACAATAGGAAACAACAAACCTTTTTGGCATCTGGGTCTGCATTCTCTTTAGGGATGTCACTGAATCTCTCTGGTTTCTCTCGGGATCAAGAGTAAACTCTTTATCATCTCAATCTTCTGGATGCAAGTATAAAAAATACAATTAAAAGTTATGAATACACGACATGATTAAGCTATTAGAGTAGGTGGAAAAAGTTCTTGTTTGGCCTCAGGAACCTTAATTTTCTTTGCAGGAAAAAGATTATAATCAGTGGAGACCACCAGTTTCTTTCTCTACATTATTGATCAGGATACTGTAGGTTGCATCTGGACGGATGATGAAGGTGTAAACAAGCCTAAGTCGGTCGGTCTCATTGTAGCAAGATATGACATTTGTATAATTCCCCTACGATATTGCCCAAGAAATAAACAAGATAAGCAGCAATATAATTTTATCAACTTTCTCTCTAAGCTTCTAACCCTTGAAATTATCATATGTTTTATCATGAATATATACACCAAAAAAGTAATAGGTTTTCTTCCAGTGGTTACGTGAGTGTAACTTTATAATATGAAGCAGCAGCAGTCACCATGTTCCTGCATCACCGAGTTAAACCAAGAAAATTCATTTCCTCTCGCATAACCCACAAAATACTACAATTAACATGAAGATAGAAGGATCACATACCATTCCATGTATATATTTCCGAGATTGGTCAACGCTTGTGGATGGTTGAGCCATAATTAAAGGCATTACTTCATAGTAACAAAAAAAAGTTGATTAAGAATATAATGGCTCAAAAGCATAAAATGATCAGCCTGCAAGAATAAGTTTTCACTAATGAGATTAACATCCATTCAACATTATACAGTAAGATCAATAGGTCTAGTGTATAGAAAAAACTTACATCCTTCGGTTTGCCCCATGTTTCTTCAGCTAGTTGGTTGGAATACTCGGGATCATCAGTAATAACAACAATGTCGAACAAGGTACCAGATTTCACCAGCCATGTTAAGAAGGTTGGTCGTCAGAGATTGGATAAAAATGACAGAAATGAAAGTAAGTAAAGCAAAAACATAATAAAAACTTTACCTACTACAATTTAATATCAACATACTTCAACTTGAAAACATATAGGTCTAGGTCATCCTTGAAGTCTGGTAAATAAATATATACCAAATGTTAAGAAAACTTTAAATGCAAGGATGAAACTAAACCTGAGTTGTCAATCATTGGTGCCCTCCATTTTCCACTGTATTTATAGTTCTTAATTTTCTGCAGAAAGGTAAAACATATGGGTTAGTAAGCAAATCCATCTCTAAACATATGGAATATAGCGTCAATCAACGGATCCACACAAACCTTTGACTTTCATTGTCCCTTGTCCTCTGGGTTGGCAATGGTAGGTGGAGTCACTCATCATCTTCCTCATCATACCAATCTTCAGGCTACAGTAAAAATTATTCTAATCAGTAACTAAGACATAATGAGAGACAAATAAACACAGCAATAGAAAACAACAAATCTTTTTGGCATCAGGGTCTGCAATCTCTTTAGAGATGTCATTGTATCCCTCTGGTTTCTATCGGGATCAAGAATAAACTTTTTTATCATCTCAATCTTCTGGATGCAAATATATAGAATACAATTAGAAGTTATGTATACGTGACACTTTTAAACTATTAGACTAGGTGGTAAAGGTACCTTTTTTGCCTCAGGATCTTTAATTTTCTTTGTAGAAAGAAGATTCCAATCAATGGAAACTACCAATTTGATTCTCCAAATTATTGATCAGGATACTGTAGGTTGCATCTGGACGGATGATGGTGTAAACATGTCTAAGTTGGTCGGTCTCATTGTAGGAAGATATGGCATCTGCATAATTCCTGTATGATATTGCCCAAGAAATAAACAAGATATGCATCAATATAATTTCCTCAACTTTTTCTCTAAGCTTCTAACTCATGCAATTATCATATGTTTTATCATGAATATATACACCAAAAAAGTAATAGGTTTTCATCCAGTGATTACGCTTAGTGTAACTTTATAACATGAAGCCGCAGCAGTCACCATTTTCCTGCATCAGCGATTTAAACCAAGAAAATTCGGTTCCTCTCGCATAACCCACAAAATACTACAATTAGCATGAAGATAAAAGGATCACATACCATTCCATGTATATATTTCTGAGATTTGTCAACGCTTGTGGATGGTTGGGCCGTAATGAAAGGCATTACTTCATAGTAACAAAAAACTAGTTGATTAAGAAGATAATGACTCAAAAGCATAAAATGCTCAGCCTGCTAGAATATGTTTTCACCAATGAGATTAACATCCATTCAGCATTATACAGTAATATCAATAGGTCTGGTGTATAGAAACAACTTACATCCTTCGGTTTTCTCCATGTTTCTTCAGCTAGTTGTTTGACATACTCGGGATCATTAGTAATAACAACATTGTCGAACAAGTTACCAGATTTCACCCACCACGTTAAGAAGGCGCTCGTCAGAGATTGAATAAAAATAACACAAATGAAAGTAATTAAAGCAAAAACATAATAAACAATTTACCTGCCACAATTTAATATCAACAAACTTCAATTTGATAACATATAGGTCTGGGTCATCCTTGAAGTCTGGTAAATAAATATATTTAAAAAGTTAAGAAAACTGTTAATTTAAGGATGAAACTAAACCTGGTTGTCAATCAATGGTGCCCTCCACTTTCCATTGTAGTGATAGTCCTTAATTTTCTACATAAAGGTTGAACATATGATTAGTAAGCAAATCCATCTCTAAACATACTGGAATATAGCGTCAATCAATGGGTCCACACAAACTATTTGCTTTCGTGGTCGCTTGTACTCGTGGTTGGCAATGGTAGGTGCAGTCCACTCACCATCTTCCTCATCATACCAGTCTTCAGGCTACAATAAAAAATATTCTAATTAGTAACTTAGACATAATGAGAGACAAATAAACACAACAATAAGAAACAACAAACCTTTTTGGCATCAAGGTCTGCAATCTCTTTAGATATGTCACCGTATCCCTCTTGTTTCTCTCAGGATCATGAATAAACTCTTTATCATCTTAATCTTTTAGGTGCAAGTATATATAATACAATTAGGACTTAGGAATACAAGACACAATTAAGCTATAAAAGTAGGTGGAAAAAGTACCTTTTTGGCCCCCGGATTCATTATTTTCTTTGCAGGAAGAAAATTCTAATCAGTGGAGACTACGAGTTTGCTTCTCCACATTATCGATCAGGATACTGTAGGTTGCATCATGACGGATGATGAAGATGGAAATATGTAAAAGTTAGTCAGTTTCATTATAGCAAGATATGGCATCTGCACAATTCTCTTACAATATTGCCTAAGAAATAAACAAGATAAGCAGAAAGATAATTTTATCAACTTTTTCTCTATGCTTGCAACTCTTGCAATTATCTTATGTTTTATCATGGATATATACACTAAAAAAGTACTAGGTTTTCATACCTGCTACTTATAGATATTAGTAAAGTTGTTATAAAGTGCAGATATTTCAGTGGTTACGTTTAGTGTAACTTTATAATATGATGCAGCAGCAGTCACCATGTTCCTGCATCACCGATTTCAACCAAGAAAATTCAATTTCTCTCGCATAACCCACAAACTACTACCATTAGCATGAAGATAGAAGGATCACATACCATTCCATGTATATATTTCCAAGATTGGTCAACGTTTGTGGATGTTTAGGCCTTAATGAAAGTCATGATTTCATAGTAACAAAAAAACAAGTTGAGTAAGAATATAATGGCTCGAAAGAATAAAACTATCAGCTTGCGAGAAAATATTTTCAGAAAAGAGATTAACATTCATTCAGCATTATATAGTAAGGTCAATAGGTCTGGGGTATAGAAACAACTTACATCCTTCTGTTTGTCCCATGTTTCTTCACCTAGTTGTTTGGTTTACTCGGGATCATCAGTAATAACAACATTGTCGAACAAGGTACCAAATTTCACCTATCATGTTATGAAGGTTGCTCGTCAGAGATTGGATAAAAAAGACTTAAATGAAAGTAAGTAAAGCAAAAACATCAACATTTTACCTGCCACAATTCAATACCAACATACTTCAACTTGAAAACATGTAATCCTGAGTCATCCTTGAAGTTTGATAAATAAATATATTTCAAATGTTTAGAATACTTTTAATGCAAGGATGAAACCAAACCTGGGTTATCAATCATTGGTGCCTTCCACTTTCCACGATATTTAGGATTCCTAATTTGTTGCAGAAATGTAGAACACATGGGTTAGTAAGCAAATCCATCTCTAAACATATTGGAATATAGCGTTAATCAACAGGTCCACAGAAATCTTTGGATTCCATGGTCCCTTGTACTCTGGGTTGACAATGGTAGGTGTAGTCCACTCATTATCTTCATCATCATCTCAGTCTTCAGGCTACAATAAAAATTAGTTTAATCAGTAACCAAGACATAATGAGAGACAACACAACAATAGGAAACAACAAACCTTTTTGGCATCTGGGTCTGCATTCTCTTAAGGGATGTCACCGTTTCTCTCTAGTTTCTCTTGGGATCAAGAATAAACTCCTTATCATCTCAATCTTCTGGATGCAAGTATAAAGAATACAATTAAAAGTTATGAATACACGACATGATTAAGCTATTAGAGTAGGTGGAAAAGGTTCTTTGTTGGCCTCAGTATCCTTAATTTTCTTTGCATGAACAAGATTCTAATCAGTGGAGACTACCAATTTCTTTCTCCACGTTATTAATCAGGATACTGTAGGTTGCATCTGGACGGATGATGAAGGTGTAAACATGCCTAAGTCGGTCGATCTCATTGTAGCCAGATATGACATCTGTATAATTCCCCTACGATATTGCCCATGAAATAAACAAGATAAGCAACAATATAATTTTATCAACTTTTTCTCTAAGCTTCTAACCCTTGCAATTATCATATGTTTTATCATGGATATATACACCAAAAAAGTAATAGGTTTTCATCCAGTGGTTACGCTTAGTGTAACTTTGTAACTTTATAATATGAAACATCAACAGTCACCATGTTCCTGCATCACCGATTTAAACACAGAAAATTCAGTTCCTCTCGCATAACCCACAAAATACTACAATTAGCATGAAGATAGAAGGATCACATACCATTCTATGTATATATTCCGAGATTGGTCAACGCTTGTGGATGGTTAAGCCATAATGAAAGGCATTACTTTATAGTAACAAAAAAAAATTAATTAAGAATATAATGACTCAAAAGCATAAAATGATCAGCCTGCAAGAATATGTTTTCACCAATGAGATTTACATCCATCCAACATTATACAGTAAGATCAATAGGTCTGATGTATAGAAACAACTTACGCTTAGTGTTGCTTTATAATATGATGCAGCAGCAGTCACAATGTTCCTTCATCATCGATTTCAACCAAGAAAATTCAATTTCTCTCGTATAACCCACAAACTACTACCATTAGCATGAAGATAGAAGGATCACATACCATTCCATGTATATATTTCCAAGATTGGTCAACGCTTGTGGATGGTTAGGCCTTAATGAAAGTCATGATTTCATAGTAACAAAAAAATAGTTGAGTAAAAATATAATGGCTCGAAAGAATAAAACGATCAGCATGCAAGAATATATTTTCAGCGAAGAGATTAAAATTCATTCAGCATTATAAAATAAGGTCAATAGGTCAGGGGTATAGAAACAACTTACATCCTTCTGTTTGTCCCATGTTTTTTCACCTAGTTGTTTGACATACTCGAGATCATCAGTAATAACAACATTGTCGAACAAGGTACCAAATTTCACTTATCATGTTATGAAGGTTGCCCGTCAGAGATTGGATAAAAAAGGCTCAAATGAAAGTAAGTAAAACAAAAACATCAACATTTTACCTGCCATAATTCAATACCAACATACTTCAACTTGAAAACATGTAGTCCTGGGTCATCCTTGAAGTCTAGTAAATAAATATATTTCAAATGTTTAGAATACTTACATCCTTCGGTTTTCCCCATGTTTTTTCAGATTGGTTGGCATACTCGGGATCATCAGTAATAACATTGTCGAACAAGGTACCAGATTTCACATGCCATGTTAAGAAGGTTGGTCGTCAGAGATTAGATAAAAATGACACAAATGAAAGTAAGTAAAGCAAAAACATAATAAAAACTTTACCTGCCACAATTTAATATCAACATACTTCAACTTGAAAACACATAAGTCTGGGTCATTCTTAAAGTCTGGTAAATAAATATATTTCAAATGTTAAGAAAACTGTTAATGTAAGGATGAAACTAAACATTGGTTGTCAACAATAGGGTGTTTATTTTTGTGACTTAAACTTCGATAATTATATTACAGATTAATTTGATTACATATTGGTTTAGGATAATTATAAAATAAGTACTAATTGATTGATCAATTTTCGAAAATCAATATCATAAAATAAGAAAGATGTTGAGACTGGTGAGAGAGGTGTGACCGTCTTTGTAAATGGTTTTATTGGATGGGAATGTCTTTGGGATCTCCGATCAAAGCGTTAGATGGTATACCGTTTCTTTCATTGTAAATATCCTATAGTTTGATTACATATTGATTAGTTTAGGATGAGTATATAAAATATGCACAAATTGATTGATCAATTTTGAAAATCAATCTCATCAAAGAAGAAAGAAGAAAGATGTAACTACCTGACAGTGAGGGCAATTGAAAGGAGCATAAGTGTCTCTGTAAATGGTCTGCTGGATGGGAATGCCATTGGGATCTTTGATCAACGCGTTAGACAGGATACCGTTTCAACGCTAGTTCAAATCAAGCAACAAACACATCAAAACTACAAGAGAGAGCACCTATTATGCTCTAAATTGAATACTACAAAAACATTTATAATGCATTAAAACACAAACAAAATGATAAATCTACTAGCTTAAAACAACATATTAGGTTGTACAATAACTCACAAAATGTGGATAATCACACCTCAAACTTGAATCATTACCTACCTGTCCTAAGGTGATGCGACAAATAACGACACTAAGACTACACCAACCTTCTTTAAATAAATTAATTATTTTAATTTCTTAAAACTTAAAATATCATTTTATTCAACACAAAATGATTTTCTTAACTTGTGCCTAAGGCAACAACTTAGCAAGATATTTTCCAAAAAGAATATACATATATTATTTAAAAGAGTCAATTATTTTGATATTTAAGGCATTTAATACAAGAATTAAAAAAAAAAATCTTTTTAAACTCTTAAATAGTACCTTTGGGATACTTGTTAGTATTTTTCTTAAAATAAAAAATCCTCACCCTATGCAAACCAATTTGAATCATTCTATTATAAATCGATCTATTTCTTTTGTTTCGTTTCACCCACTTTCATTCAAACGCAATCACATTAAGCCCTTTATCTTTACACATACATAGTAGGGGAATCGGTTAGTGATTCTGATCCTTTGTCACGGGGTTCTGGTGCATAAATTTGGTAACCCCTTTTGTTTACCCAATCGCAGTTGCGGGGGATCGGACCGTAGTCCGCCCTACCAAGTTCAGCACCAGACACCTCTGAACCAACTGACAACAGGTTTTTTTTTTAGGTTGTGGACCTTTATCACGGAGTTCTGGTGCATAAGTTTGGTAACTCCTTTTGTTTACCCAATCGCAGTTGTGGGGGATCGGACCGTAGTCCGCCCTACCAAGTTCAGCACCAGACACCTCTGAACCAACTGACAACGGGTTATTTTATAATTTTTTTTTTAGGTTCCACAACCTTTAGGATCATTCACTTATATTCATCGACTCCTTACGTAGTTTGTGCATAAGATGGTGCTGATTGCTAATTTAAACTACTCGGGGGCTACTTTAAAACTCAAACTTAAGATCTCGATATAATAAGTACTCAAATTGATCTGCATAGTTACTATTTCAACTCTCTCTAATATTGCAAGAAAAATAAACAGATAATAACATATATGAAGAAGAAAAAAAACAAAATTACAAAATGGAAAATTCACCATAACATTTTATCATATTTACTAACATATTACAAAGATTTTCCAGTTTATTTGGAGCAAAAAGGTGATCAAATAACAAGGGATTGTTATTGACGATAGTCATAAAATACTAATTTGGTCTGTTGTGACATTAAAAAAATCAAAGCAAAAATTATGATAAAAAATAATGCACAAATAATACTAAAGTAATTGTTTTCAACATCACAAACCAAATTAGATCAAATTGAGACAGGAGAGCATTACAAATCAAAATTCGTATAGTAAATAAATACCTCATCAATGTGATAATGGAAAATTGATCAAAGCTTTTACGAAGCTCCACAACCTCATCACATAAGATTTTTAGTTCCGGGTCGTCAATTTCCCACAAACCATGAAACTATTGTATAGAAATGAAAATGAATAAAAAATGGAAAGTAGTAATGAGTAAATCTTAACAATATTAAAACCAAATATAAAGAATATGAACCTAATTGGATTATTCATCATGTTATCAAAATTCAATTAGATTTGTGGGAAGAATATGAACATGAGACACAATCAGTATCCGCAATAATAAATCGCATACTGCAGAGCAAAAGCAATTTGTTAAAATTTGGCTACGCTATAGTGCCACTAGAACCGCTATTTGACGATACTGATGGTAATGTAGGTTCAACTAATTGTCTGCATATTTTGCATATGCTCAAATTCATAACACTTCTGTCATTTTGTTAAACACAATCCTAGAACTATGGTCAGATAGTTGAATTAGCTAACTCATTTTGTTACTTTCACCGCAAGTTACAGGCAGCAATGTATAAATACCACTTTATAAGTTGTGCCATTTTAGATCATTTAATGAAATCAATCCTTGATCTCATTTCTTTCTCAACTAATATCATAAGATTTTTTCACAAAAAAAAAATATCATAAGATTTTCCCATTTGAGTCTATGAACTTTTAGGAATTTGGATTGTATCACTCTTTAACCCCAAATCCAGAAACTCTTCACCTACTTTTAAGTTGTGGTTTTGCCTCCCTTACTTATGAATTAACATTGTGAAAACACTTTCTTAACACTTTCTATAGGGGGAAAAATAAAATGCTGATGAGTTATATGATATACTTTTCTTTCTTTTTATGCATTTATGTTTTGTTACCTATAAACAGTTGTTCCAAGAAGCTTCCCGAGCACCGCGGTCCTTGGCCTCGTCACTTGTATGAGAATTTTGGCAAAAGATATTGCCACTTGCATATATAAAAACGGTTTTAAATTGCAGTTGCAATAACATCGCGTAACTCAATATTGTAAAAAAGAAACTATGGTCAAATACATCTAAAAGTTGTGGTTTTGCCTACCTTACTTATGAATTAACATTGTGAAAACACTTTCTTAACACTTTCTACAGGGGGGAAAATAAAATGCTGGTGAGTTATATAAGATATACTTTTCTTTCTTTTTATGCATTCATGTTTTGTTACCTATAAACAGTTGTTCCAGGAAGCTTCCCGAGCACCGCGGTCCTTGGCCTCGTCACTTGTATGAGAATTTTGGCAAAAGATATTGCCACCTGCATATATAAAAACGGTTTTAAATCGCAGATGCAATAACATCGCGTAACTCAATATTGTAAAAAAGAAACTATGGTCAAATACATCTAAAAGTATTTGATATTTTGTTTACCGCGATAAGACGACCAATCTCAACACTTTTGAAGATGACACCAAAGAAGGCTCCTCCTATGCAAGTTAAAAAGTTGAATTTGTCAACCTTCCAAAGAAGAATAGCCGCTTTAATGTCGATGATAAGGCTCATCACAGCCGCTATGATAATCGCGGCCAGCACTGCATTCGGATTGTACTTGAATAGAAGTGTAATCAGCAACAGAGTTAACAACAAAACAATGGACATAACTATGTTCGATACAACAGTTCTACTACCAGACATATAGTTCACAGCCAACCACGAAAGCAATCCTGCAAAATATTAAAAACAAACACTCATTAAGATATTATGATTTACAAGATTCTCAATAGAGACTAAAACATGATTCATTGAATAAGTCCTCCTTTTATACCTGTGGCTACATAACAAGATGTTAATGAACCAATAACATTCATTGTTCCTAGTGCCACCATTTCTCTATTACCATCCAATGAATTCTTTCATAGCTGCAAATGTTTTTCCAATAGCCACAACTTCCTATAACTTATTTTAAAGAAAATTGGCTGAAATTTCCTATAAATGCTTATGATTTATAAAACAAAAAGAGATAAGAAAAGTTTCTATAAATTCACGTACCGTGAGTGCTACCATACCAGAAATCAGACCGATCCTAATACCAGCAAAAAAGATAATTTCCGCTGAAAAATATTTCACCGGCTGATATTGGATTCACACCATCTTCAATATGTTTCACCTGAAACACAATAATGTTTTTTGAGTCTTAAAAAGTGCTTCATTTTGTTTGAAACTATTCAAGAAATGAATTCATTTTTGTTACTTACAATTGCTACTCCTTTCTTGTCTGCCCTTGTAATGTAAACGGAAAAAGTAGAGACAATAACACATATCATAGGAGAAATTGCAGCAACCCAAAAGAGATTCTTTTTCTTCAAGAAATGAATGCATTGGCACACTAAAAATATAATTTTCAAAAGGGTTAACTGTTGTTTATATCTGGGTGGTGTTGTGCCACGAGTATACTTTTCTCAAGAACAGAAATTAGATTGCATCAGCATCAGCAAGGTGTTGTGCTTAAACATTCACCATAATGCTTTTTTTTCTAATCACATAAACATTATTTCCTGGATTATCAAGGTGTTGTGCCACGAGTATACCAATAAGTGCACACTCTGAATTATCAGTTTCTTAAATTTCTGATTCCTTCTCCTCTTATCCAAATCAACCAAAGTTTTCACAATCCGTCTTGACTCTTGAGCCTTTTTTATGGATAGGTTTCATAGGAACCTTCAAAACAAAACAAAAAAACATATTTAGTGTGTGAATGTGATGAATATAGAAATGGGTTGTTAGTTAAAGTGATGATAGGAAAGAAAAGAAAAGCATAAAGAAAAAGAAGAGTTGGATAGGAAAGAACCTTGATGAAACGAACCAACTTTGTTGTTGTTGTAAAATAAGTGTGATGAAAATGTTGAATACATTTGAAATTTAGAGTCCCTTGTGATAAAAGAAGAAAAGAGCCGTTGAATTGCGCCACCGCCATTCTTGATTCGACATTCTTGATTTGGTGGGTTTGAGATTCTTTGATTAGTGGGTTTCACATTCTTATAATTATAATTAATAAATTATTTAATATTCTTATTAAATCATTAATTTTAATTAAAATTAATTCATTAATATCATTGATTAAATTATCTATTTGTTATGATTAATAAATTATTTAATATTCTTATTAAATCATTAGTTTTAATTAAAATTAATTCATTAATATCATTTATTAAATTATCTATTTGTTGTCAGGAATGTTTTTTTATTTGTGTGTTATTATTGTTGATGATGTTTTCTAATAATTTTTCAAATATATATTTTTCTTTTAAATTCTTTAAATTTTGATAGTCATCTTTTTTTAATCTCACAAAAACATAAAAGAAACACTCTGTTCTAAGTATTTAATTTTTATAAAAGAATTCCATAATCAAAAAAAATTCATGCTAATGAAGGTGTCAGAAGCATTTTTTAACGATTTTAAATAAATAAAACATTCTTTAAATAAATTAATTATTTTAATTTCTTAAAACTTAAAATATCATTTTATTCCACACAAAATTATTTCTTTAACTTGTGCTCTAAGGCAACAACTTAGCAAGATCTTTTCCAAAAAGAACATACATTTTTATTATTTAAAAGAGTCAATTATTTTGATATTTAATGTATTGAATATAAGAATTTCAAAAAAAAAAACATAACTTTTTAAACTCTTAAATATAGTATCCTTGGGACACTTGTTAGTATTTCTCTTAAAATAAAAAATTCTCACCCAATTTGAATCATTCTATTATAAATCGATCTATTTCTTTTGTTTCGTTTCACCCACTTTCATTCAAACGCAATCACATTAAGCCCTTTATCTTTACACATACATAGTAGGGGAATCGGTTAGTGATTCTGATCCTTTGTCACGGGGTTCTGGTGCATAAATTTGGTAACCCTTTTTGTTTACCCAATCGCAGTTGCGGGGGATTGGACCGTAGTCCGCCCTACCAAGTTCAGCACCAGACACCTCTGAACCAACTGACAACGGGTTTTTTTTTTTAGGTTGTGGACCTTTATCACGGAGTTCTGGTGCATAAGTTTGGTAACTCCTTTTGTTTACCCAATCGCAGTTGTGGGGGATCGGACCGTAGTCCGCCCTACCAAGTTCAGCACCAGACACCTCTGAACCAACTGACAACGGGTTATTTTATAATTTTTTTTTTAGGTTCCACAACCTTTAGGATCATTCACTTATATTCATCGACTCCTTACGTAGTTTGTGCATAAGATGGTGCTGATTGCTAATTTAAACTACTCGGGGGCTACTTTAAAACTCAAACTTAAGATCTCGATATAATAAGTACTCAAATTGATCTGCATAGTTACTACTCCGACCCTCTCTAATATTGCAAAAAAGATCAACAGATAATAACAATATATGAAGAAAAAAAAAACAAAATTACAAAATGGAAAATTCACCATAACATTTTATCATATTTACTAACATATTACAAGGATTTTCCAGTTTATTTGGAGCTAAAGGTGATCAAATAACAAGTGAATGTTATTGACGATAGTCATAAAATACTAATTTGGTCTGTGGTGACATTAAAAAAAATAAACATACTATTTGTTAACTGTGATTCAAAAACATAAGGATTTGAAGTATAAAATCACATCATTTCAACACAGGCATGCGAATTAAAAAAATCAAAGCAAAAATTATGATAAAAAATAATGCACAACCTCTTCAATGTAAATACAGATCAAATTAGTATAATAAATAAATACCTCATCAATGTGATAATGGAAAATTGATCACAGCTTTTACTAAGCTCCACAACCTCATCACATAAGATCTTTAGTTCCGGGTCGTCAATTTCCCACAAACCATGAAACTATCGTATAAAAATGAAAAATGAATAAAAAATGGAAAGTAGTAATAAGTAAATCTTAACAATATCTAAACCAAATAGGAAGAATATAAACATAATTGGATTATTGATCGTGTTATCAAAATTCATTTAGATTTGTGGGAAGAATATGAACATGAGACTATCCGCAATAATAAATCACATACTGCAGAGCAAAAGCAGTTTGTTAAAATTTGGCTAAGCTATAGTGCCGCTAGAACCGCTATTTGACGATACTGATGGTAATGTAGGTTCAACTAATTGTCTGCATATTTTGCATGTACTCAAATTCATAACACTTTTGTCATTTTGTTAAACACAATCCTAGAACTATGGTCAGATAGTTGAATTAGCTAACTCATTTTGTTACTTTCACCGCAAGTTACAGGCAGCAATGTATAAATACCACTTTATAAGTTGTGCCATTTTAGATCATTTAATGAAATCAATCCTTGATCTCATTTCTTTCTCAACTAATATCATAAGATTTTTTCACCAAAAAAAATATCATAAGATTTTCCCATTTGAGTCTATGAACTTTTAGGAATTTGGATTGTATCACTCTTTAATCTCAAATCCAGAAACTCTTCACCTACTTTTAAGTTGTGGTTTTGCCTACCTTACTTATGAATTAACATTGTGAAAACACTTCCTTAACACTTTCTACAGGGTGAAAAATAAAATGCTTGTGAGTTATATAAGATATACTTTTCTTTCTTTTTATGCATTCATGTTTTGTTTACCTATAAACAGTTGTTTCAGGAAGCTTCCCGAGCACCGCGGTCCTTGGCCTCGTCACTTGTATGATAATTTTGGCAAAAGATATTGCCACCTGCATATATAAAAACGGTTTTAAATCGCAGTTGCAATAACATCGCGTAACTCAATATTGTAAAAAAGAAACTATGGTCAAATGCATCTAAAAGTATTTGATATTTTGTTTACCGCGATAAGAAGACCAATCTCAACACTTTTGAAGATGACACCAAAGAAGGCTCCTATGCAAGCCAAAAAGTCGAATTTGTCAACCTTCCAAAGAAGAATAGCCGCTTTAATGTCGATAAGGCTCATCACAGCCGCTATGATAATTGCGGCCAGCACTGCATTCGGAGTGTACTTGAATAGAAGTGTAATCAGCAACAGAGTTAACAACAAAACTATGGACATAACTATGTTCGATACAGCAGTTCTACAACCAGACATATAGTTCACAGCCGACCACGAAAACGATCCAGCAAAATATCAGAAACGAACACTCATTAAGATATGATGATTTACAAGATTCTCAATAGAAACTAAAACATGATTCATTGAATTAGTCCTCCTTTTATACCTGTGGCTACATAACAAGATTTTAATGAACCAATAACATTCATTGTTCCTAGTGCCACCATTTCTCTATTACCATCCAATGAATAGTCGCTGCAAATGTTTTTCCAATAGCCACAGCTTCCTATAATTTTTTTTAAAGAAAATTGGATGAAATTTCCTACCATGAGTGCTACCATACCAGAAATCAGACCGATCATTCTTTTCACAATCCGTCTTGACTCTTGAGCGTTTTTTATGGATAGGTTTCACAGGAACCTTCAAAACAAAACAAGAAACATATTTAATGTGTGAATGTGATGAATATGGAAAAGAAAACCATAAAGAAGAAAAATAGTTGGTTACATTTGAAATTTAGAATCCATTGTGATAAAAGAAGAAAACAGCCGTTGAATGTTGCTCGGTGGCGCCACCGCCATTGTCACAGCACGGTGAAGAAAAGAGCCGTTGAAACGAACCAGCTTTGTGTTGTTGTAAAATAATGCGATAGCAATTCAGTGTGATGAAAATGTTGAATACATTTGAAATTTAGAGTCCGTTGTGATAAAAGAAGAAAACGGCCGTTGAATGTTGGTCGGTGGCGCCACCGCCATTGTCACAACACGATGAAGAAAAGAGCCGTTGAAACGAACCAGCTTTGTTGTTGTTGTAAAATAATGTGATAGTAATTCAGTGTGATGAAAATGTTGAATACAATTGAAATTTAGAGTCCGTTGTGATAAAAGAAGGAAAGAGCCGTTGAATGGCGCCACCGCCATTGTCACCGCCATTCTTGATTCGGTCGATTTTGAACTCAATGGGTTTGGGATTCTTTGGATTAGTGGACTTCACATTCTTATAATTATGATTAATAAATTATTTAATAATCTTATTAAATCATTAATTTTAATTAAAAATTAATTCATGCTAATGAAGGTGTGTCAGAACCATTTTTTAACGATTTTAAATAAATAAAATATTCTTTAAATAAATGAATTATTTTAATTTCTTAAAACTTAAAATATCATTTTATTCAACACAAAATTATTTCTTTAATTTGTGCCCTAAGCAACAACTTAGCAAGATCTTTTCCAAAAACAACATATATTTTTATTATTTAAAAGAGTCAATTATTTTGATACGAGAACACAAAAATTTCAACAAAAAGATATATATCTTTTTAAACTTCTTAAACTAATACCCTTGAGACACTTGTTAGTTAATATTTCTCATAAAATCAATAATTTTGATTAATATTTATAGTAATATAGTAAAAATCAATAAAAAAATTTATAAGTATATTTTAATTAGAGTATGAATTGAATTTTGGTTAAAATTTTAAATCATTAACTCTTACTTAATTGCTCAATGTTCTATCCGATTTTAATTACCTTAAAATATATATATATATATATATATATATATATATATATATATATATATATATATATATATATATATATATATATATATTTAGTTTTAATATTTTATCAAAGAATCTTAATAATTTTGTGAGAGAGATGAATGCAATTAGATTATAAATAGAGAATGATATTTAAATAAAAATATAACAAATTTCATAAAACATAATAAAAATTATCAATATTTGTAAAAATATTTGGATTAGCAACAAAGACCAATTATGTAAAAGTTATTGGATGTAGAAGTTATGTTCCCTTTAAGGCATATAGATATTTATATGAGTGGCCTGGCTTGCTATTTTATAGAGAAAAGTCTTAGAAGTTAAGCCTAATAACCTGAAATCTGGTGGTTTGTAGGGGAAACTGAACTGGAGAGACGTTAAGACTTTGAGAAAATCTCTCCAATAATGAACATTCTCTGCTGCAGGGTGAGAAAGGACCACCATTGTCGTGAAACTCCATCTTTTCTTCCACTAGCAAATCATGAAACTCATGAGAATTTTTTTATCAACTCTTCCATTAGACTCTCTAGAACTCTGTGATTTATGTGTTGAACATACATAGTTGACATTCAATATCATTTGGGAAAAATACTATGGAAAATGACTAAATACATGTAAAGCAGAAAAAGACATACATTGTAGTATTGGACTGCTTCCTCCACTCTACTAACATATTTCTAAGCATTACCCTAAGTAAACAAAATCTCAAATCAACCACTAAAAAGCCTAAATAACAATAAAAATGAAATAAAAAAACGCATGATTTGTAAGCATCTACAACATCTTACAAAGCATTGCCCACAAAGTTTTCTTGACTTTATCCTATAGAAGAGAATGACATTAAAGCAATAGGTGAAAACTCCTGATTTGTAAGCATCTAAAAGAAATACTTTATAACTAGATATTGCTTGCTTTTCGCCAGTAAAGGATGCAGCCTGAACAAATACACAAGACAAGTAGTTAGAATACATATTTGTCATAAGCAGTAAAAGAAGAATAAATATACAACTTTGACAGCAGAATCGGATAAAACTCATAAGTTAGAGAATTTATCAAACATCTAAAACATACGGTTCTTATTGATCCAATTGTTTGTTCAACAACATGTGCAGCTTTCGCATAAGCAATTTGACCTTTAGAAGCCATTTTGCCTATGATAACAACCATGGCAGCACCTGACACAACGAGAAGCAGAAGAGTCGACACCATAACAAGAGTAAGAAGCCACCCATTGGTAAATGCTATTACAAAGCCACCAATGAATGTTGCTATCAGCTGCAGAAATTTCCCAACCTGTTTTCTCAAACACAAAAATTTAACCTGCATTTAGTAAATTAAATCCAAACTAACTAACCTTTTACTCCAAAATCATAAGGCAACTTACATTTTCAGTTACATTTAAGGCAATTTACATTTGTAGTTATTCTAGAAATAGAAAACTGAGTCATTTTCCAGTTGCAAATGATCATCCTGAACTCTTATTTTATCTCTCTCTAATTATACTCTTAGAAAGACTGTCCAACCTCCGTTCTAAAGATGTTTCTTTCTCTTCAGCTTAAGCATCATGAGACTTAGCTTTCCTACGAAGGTTTGTCTCATTTACATGTTGTTGTTAATGTTGTTGCATTTTGTTGTTGATGTTGTTGCATGTTGGTTTTGATGTTGTTGCATGAGATCGTTTTTGTTGTTGACATTGCATATTGTCATTGATGGAGCATGTCATATGCATAGTTGTGGGATGGTGTACCAAGGTAGGGTAACAATGTCCATCTGAATTCCTTAAGGGAATCGTTGTTGGTGCGGTCATGAAATAGGGACCGTACGTGACCATGAAACAGGGGTCGTGAGTGTGATCATGAAATATGGATCATACTAGACCATGAAACGGGGGTCGAGAGTTCCGATGGGAACTGGATCATAAAACAGGGATTGTTAAATGGTACCACATGCATCGAGTCTGGTGGAGTCTCATTTGCATGAATTAGTTGATGGATTTGCATAATGTTAATATGTGTGTTGGTATAAATGTTTATTCTGTTGATTGATGAAAAGTGGTGAATATTTGACGATGTTTATCTTTTATTTGTATTATTCTTCTCTTTTATTGGTGTAAGTATCTCAGCCCTTCTGTTTGATTGTTACCTCTATGTGGGTAATGTGCAGGTGATCATGAGTAGTAGAGTCAGTTGTTAGTGAAGTCGGTTCATTTCACATTAGAAGAGTAGGCTCTGATACTTAACTCTGGGGAGTTGGGAACGATGCTTGATTTTTCATGTTTTTAAACAAAAGACTAAGTTATTATAGAAATATTATATTTATTTTCTTTGAAAAATTTTGCTGCATGAATAACTTTTATGTTACATATCGTTTGAGCCATATTATGGGAAGAAATTGTAACACTTTAATTTCGTTTTATATTTTGGATACTCTGATTTTAAATTTAAATTTTATGGGGAAGTAATTGGGTGTTACAAAGTGGAATCAGAGCAGGTCGGTCCGTCCGACCAAGTAGTTGAGTCTTCTTTAAGGAACTAATTGATTGATCAATTTGGAAAGATGTAAGTACATGTTGCCTTTATAGTAACCCAAAATCAATGAGATGTTGAATGTTGGTCAGTGACACCACCACCATCGTTCTCTCGGTTTTTGCCCATAGAGTTTTCTCGACTCAATCCTACAGAAGAGAATGACATTAAAGCAGTTGGTGGTTTAAAAAATTCTTGATTTGTAAGCATCTACAAGAAATACTTTATAACTAGATACTACTTGCTTTTCGCCAGTAAAGGATGCAACCTGAACAAATACACAAGACAAGTAGTTAGAATACATGTTTATCATAAGCAGTAAAAGAAGAATAAATATACAACTTTGACGGCGGAATCAGATACAACTCATAAGTAAGAGAATTTACCAAACATCTAACAACATATGGTTCTTATATAGCCAATTGTTTGTTCAACAACATGTGTCGCTTTTGCATAAGTAGTTTGACATTTAGAAGCCATTTTGCCTATGATAACAACCATGTAGCACCTGATACAGCGAGAGCCGAAGAGTCAACATCATAACAAGAGTAAGAAGCCACCCTTTGGTAAATGTTATTCCAAAACCACAAATGAATGTTGATATCACAACAGAAATTTCCCAACCTGTTTTCTCAAACACAAATTTAACCTTCATTTAGTAAATTACATCCAAACTAACTAACCTTTTACTCAAAAATCATAATCTACATTCATCTACAAAATTCATACCTTCTCACCCATGGCATCTTGAATTAGAACAATATCACCATACATTATTCCTACAACCTCTCCTGTGTTTGTTTCTTTATCAAAGAAAGCAACACCTTTGTCTTAGTATTGTTTTCAAATACAATCTCATAATTCTCGCCGTTTGTCTTTCTCCGATGACCATCCAACAAGTCACCTCTGAAAACACAAAAATAATTCACAAGTTTAGTGTCTTTTCTTCAAACATCTAAAGAAAAGTTCATCATCTTAATTACAAAATATATATACTTTCATAAAAATGCTACCACCCTACATCCTATGGAAAAATATACAAATCTCAGAGATACCTGTAATTAATTTCATCATCAAACTAAGGAAAAAATGTCATTGATTAATTAATTAAGTTATATAATTTTGTGGCATGATTTTTACCTTGGACACTTGTTTAACAACATCATCTATGTTACTTTGGTTACAACCGAAACTATTTATCATTTTACCAAACAACAAAGTCATGAGAGGTAAACCCATACCGTTACCAAAAACACCTTAGCCTGCAAGAATATGTTTTCACCAGAGAGATTAACACATTCATCATTATAGAGTAAGGTCAATAGCTTTGGTGTATAAAAAAAACTGACATCCTTCAGTTTGCCCCATTTTTCTTCACCTAATTATTCGACATACTCGGGATCATTAGTAATAACAACATTGTCGAACAAGGTACCAGATTTCAGCTGTCATGTTAAGAAGGTTGCTCATCAAAGTAGGGTACGTAAAGAAAAAACATAATAAATATTTTACCTGCCACAATTCAATACTAACATACTTCACCTTGAATACTTATAGTCTTGGGTCATCCTTGAACACTGCTAATGAAAGGATGAAACTAAACTTGGGTTATCAATCAATGGTTCCTTCCACTCTCCATTGTAGTTAGGGTTCTTAATTTGCTACAAAAAGGTATAACACATGGTTAAGAAGAAAATCTATCTCTAAACACACTGGAATATAGCGTCAATCAACCGGTCTACACAAACCATTGGCTTTCATGGTCCCTTGTACTCTAGGTTGGCAATGATAGGTGTAGTCCATTCACCATCTTCCTCATCATCCCAGTATTCAGGCTACAATAAAATTTAGTTTGTTCAATAACCAAGACATTATGAGAGAAAAATAAACACAGAAATAGGAAACAACAAACCTTTTTTGCATCAGGGTTTGTAATCTCTTAAGGGATATCATTGTATCCCTTTGGGTTCTATCGGGATCATGAATAAACTCTTTATGATCTCAATCTTATGGATGCAAGTATATAGAATACAATTAGAAGTTATGAATACACGACACAATTAAGCTATTAGAGTAGGTGGAAAAGGTACCTTATTGGCCTCAGGATCCTTAATTTTCTTTGCAGGAAGAAGATTCCAATCAGTGAAGACTACCAGTTTGCTTCTCCACATTAACGATCAGGAAGATGTAGGTTGCATTTGGACGGATGATGTATGTGTAAATATGTGTAAGTTGGCCAGTCTCATTGTAGCAAGATATGACATCTGCATAATTCCCATACGATATTGCCCAAGAAATAAACAAGATAAGCAACAATATAATTTTATCAACTTTTTCTAAGCTTCCAACCCTTGCAATTATCTTATGTTTTATCATGGATATATACACCAAAAAAGTATTAGGTTTTCATACCTTCTACTTATAGATTATATCAAGGTAGTTATAAGGTGCGGATAATCCAGTTGTTACGCTTAGTGAAACTTTATAATATGAAGCAACAATAGTAATTATGCTTCTGCATCACCGATTTTAACTAAGAAAATTAAACTTCTCTCACATAACCCACAAACTACTACCATTAGTATGAGATAGAAGGATCACATACCATTCCATGTATATATTTCCAAGATTAGTCAACGGGGATGGTTGGGCCGTAATGAAAGGCATTGCTTCACAAAAAAACAACTTCAGTAAGAATATAATAGCGAAAGCATAAAATGATCAACCTGCAAGAATTTGTTTTCACCAAAGAGATTAGCATTCATTCAGCATTATACTATAAGGTTAGGTCTGGTATATAGAAACAACTTACATACTTCGGGTTGCCCCATATTTCTTCAGCTAGTTATTTGGCATACTCGGGGTCATCAGTAATAACAACATTGTCGAACAAGGTACCAGATTTCACCTGCCATTTTAAGAAGGTAGCTCGTCAGAAATGGGATAAAAAAGGCTCAAATGAAAGTAAGTAAAGAAAAAACATAATGTACATTTTACCTGCCACAATTCAATATTAACATACTTCAACTTGAAAACATATAGTCTTGGGTCATCGTTGAAGTCTGATAAATAAATATATTTCAAATGTTAAGAATACTGTTAATGCAAGTATGAAACTAAACCTGGATTATCAATCATTGGTGCCTTCCATTTTCCATTGTAGTTAAGGTTCTTAATTTACTGCAAAAAGGTATAACACATAGGTTAGTAAGCAAATACATCTATAAACATACTAGAATATAACGTCAATCAACGGGTCCATATAAACCTTTGGCTTCCATATAAACCTTTGGCTTCATGAAGATAGAAGGATCACAAACCATTCCAGGTATATATTTCCAAAATTGGTCAACGGGGATGGTTGGGCCGTAATGAAATGCATTGCTTCATAGTAATAAAAAAACAAGTAAAGTAAGAATATAATGGCTCGAAAGCATAAAATGATCAGCTTGCAAGAATATGTTTTCACCAAAGATATTAGAGTTCATTCAGCTTTATATAATAAGGTCAATAGGTCTGGTGTATAGAAACAACTTACATCCTTCAGCTTACCCCATGTTTCTTCAGCTAATTATGTGGCATATTTGGGGTCATCAGTAATAACAACATTGTCGAACAAGGTACCAAATTTCACCTGCCATTTTAAGAAAGTTTCTCATCAGAGATGGGATAAAGAAAAGACTCAAATGAAAGTAAGTAAAACAAAAACATAATGAACACTTTACCTGCCACAATTCAATACCAAATACTTCAATTTGAAAACATATAGTCCTGGTCATCCCTGAAGTCTGATAATAAATATATTTCAAATGTTAAGAATACTATTAATGTAAGGATAAAACTAAACATGGGTTATCAATCATTGGTGCCTTCCACTTTCCACTGTAGTTAGGATTTTTAATTTGCTGCAAAAAGGTATAACAAATGGGTTAGTAAGCAAATCCATCTCTAAACATACTAGAATATATCATCAATCAACGGGCCCACACAAAAATTTGGCTTCCATGGTCCCTTGTACTCTTGGTTGGCAATGGAAGGTGCAGTCCACTCACCGTCTTCCACATCATCCCAATCTTCAGGCTACAATAAAAATTAGACTAATTAGTAACCAAGACATATTGAGAGACAAATAAACATAGTAATAGAATGCAACAAACCGTTTTGGCATCTGGGTCTTCAATCTCTTTAGGGATGTCATCATATCCATATGGTTTCTCTCGGGATCAGGAATAAACTCTTTATCGTCTCAATCTTCTGGATGCAAGTATATAGAATACATTTAGAAGTTATGAATACACGACACGATTAATCTGTTAAAGTAGGTGGAAAAGGTACCTTATAGGCATCAGAATCCATAACTTTCTTTGCAGGAAAAAGATTCCATTCAGTGGAGAGTACTAGTTTGATTCTACACATTATCGATCAAGATATTGTAGGTTGTCTCTGGACGGATGATGAAGGTGTAAACATGTATAAGTTGGTCAATATCATTATAGCAAGATATGGCATCTCCATAACCCCCCTACGATATTTCCCAAGAAATAAACAAGATAAGCTGCAAGATGATTTTATCAACTTTTTATTTAAGCTTCCAACACTTGCAAATATCTTATGTTTTATCATGGATACATACACTAATAAAGTACTAGGTTTTCATTCCTGTTACTTATAGATTATAGAAAGGTATTTATAAGGTGCATATAATTTATTGGTTACGCTTAGTGTAGCTTTATAATATGAAGCAGCAACAGTCACCATGTTCCTGCATCACCGTTTTCAACCAAGAAAAATCAATTTCTCTCGGATAAACAACAAACTACTATCATTAGCATGAAGATAGAAGGATCACATACCATTCCATGTATATATTTCCAAGATTGGTCAATGGGGATGATTGGGCCGTAATGTAAGGCATTGCTTCATAGTAACAAAAAAGTAAGTTGAGTGAGAATATAATGGCTTGAAAGCATAAAATGATCAACCTGCAAGAATTTGTTTTAACCAAAGAGATTAACATTCATTCAACATTATACAGTAAGGTCAATAAGTCTTGTGTATAGAAGCAACCTGCATCCTTCGGATTACCCCATATTTATTCATCTAGTTGTTAGGCATACTCGGGGTCATCAGTAATAACAACATTGTCGAACAAGGTACAAAATTTCACCTGCCATTTTAAGAAGGTAGCTTGTCAGAGATGGGATAAAAAAGGCTCAAATGAAAGTAAGTAAAGCAGAAACATAATGAACATTTTACCTGCCACAATTCAATACTAACATACTTCAATTTGAAAACATATAGTCCTGGGTCATCATTAAAGTCTGATAAATAAATATATTTCAAATGTTAAGAATACTGTTAATGCAAGGATGAAACTAAACCTGGATTATCAATCATCAGTGCCATCCATTTTCCATTGTAGTTAAGGTTCTTAATTTACTGCAAAAAGGTAGAACACATAGGTTATTAAGCAAATACATCTATAAACATACTAGAATATAGCGTCAATCAACGGGTCCACACAAACCTTTGGCTTCCATGGTCCCTTGTACTCTGGGTTGGCAATGGAAGGTGCAACCCACTCACCATATTCCTCATCAACCCAGTCTTCAGGCTACGATAAAAATTAGTCTAATAAGTAACCAAGAAATAATGAGAGACAAATAAACACAACAATAGAAAACAACTAACCTTTTTTACATCAGGGTCTACAATCTCATTAGGGATGTCATCGTATCCCTCTAGTTTCTCTTGGGATCAAGAATAAACTCTTTATTGTCTCAATCTTCTGAATGCAAGTGTATAAAATACAATTAGAAGTTATGAATACACGAAACAATTAAGCTGTTAGAGTTGGTGGAAAAGGTACATTCTTGGCCTCAAGATTCATAATTTTCTTTGCAGGAAGAAGATTACATTCAGTGGAGACTACTAGTTTGCTTCTCCACATTATCGATCAAGATACTGTAAGTTGCATCTGGACGGATGATGAAGGTGTAAACATTTGTAAGTTGGTCAGTCTCATTTTTAGCAAGATATGTCGTCTACATAATTCCCCTATGATATTGCCCAAGAAATAAACAGGATAACCAACAATATAATTTTATCAACTTTTTCTCTAAGCTTCTAACCCTTGCAATTATCTTATGTTTTATCATGGATATATACACCAAAAAAGTACTGGGTTTTCATACCTACTACTTATAAATTATATCAACGTTGTTATAAGGTGGAGATAATCCATTAGTTACGCTTAGTGTAGCTTTATAATATGAAGCATCATTAGTTACAATGTTCATGTATCACCGATTTCAACCAAGAAAATTTAATTTCTCTCGGATAACGCACAAACTACTACCATTATCATGAAGATAGAAGGATCACAAACCATTTCAGGTATATATTTCCAAAATTGGTCAACGGGGATGGTTGGGCCGTAATGAAAGGCATTGCTTCAAAGTAACAAAAAAACAATTAAAGTAAGAATTAAATGGCTCGAAAGCATAAAATGATCAGCCTGCAAGAATATGTTTTCACCAAAGATATTAGAGTTCATTCGGCTTTATACAATAAGGTCAATAGGTCTGGTGTATAAAAATAACTTACATCCTTCAATTTACCCCATGTTTCGTCAGCTAACTGTGTGGCATACTTGGGGTCATCAGTAATAACAACATTGTCGAACAAGGTACCAGATTTCACCTGCCATTTTAAGAAGGTTTCTCATCAGAGATGGGATAAAAAAAGGCTCAAATGAAAGTAAGTAAAAAAACATAATGAACATTTTACCTGCCACAATTCAATACCAAATACTTCAATTTGAAAACATATAGTCTTGGTCATCCCTGAAGTCTGGTAAATAAATATATTTCAAATGTTAAGAATACTGTTAATGCAAGGATAAAACTAAACACGGGTTATCAATCATTGGTGCCTTCCACTTTCCATTGTAGTTAGGGTTTTTAATTTGCTGCAAAAAGGTATAACAAATGGGTTAGTAAGAAAATCCACCTCTAAACATACTAGAATATAACATCAATCAACGGGTCCACACAAACATTTGGCTTCCATGGTCCCTTGTACTCTTGGTTGGAAATGGAAGGTGCAGTCCACTCACCGTCTTCCACATCATCCCAGTCTTCAGGCTACAATAAAAATTAGACTAATTAGTAACCAAGACATATTGAGAGACAAATAAACATAGAAATAGAATGCAACAAACAGTTTTGGCATCAGGGTCTGCAATCTCTTTAGGGATGTTGTAATACGGTGAGAGAACTGACTTTCTATAAATGTTGCGGATAGCAAGAGTCGCCACCGACTTTTATTTTATCCAAGTGGAAAGGACATAAAAGAACAGGAAAGACTTATTTTTAAAAGACTTGAGTTTGTGGGGTAGGTTATATAAAGGGAAGGTATTAGCACCCTTTATATCCATGCTTATCCATGGGCTCTTAATTAATTAGCTCACTTAATAGTTTTGAAAGTGTGAAGTGTGTGATTAGAAAAGCGAAGAGATTGGAAGAGTACAAGAAGTTGGAAGCTCAACTACAAGAATTGAGGGTGGAAAATGCATAAATGACCAGCTTGTACCATCGTGCGATCTATTCCAAGGAGGAAGTAGAAGAAAAGTTGCATAAAATGCAAGCCGCTCAGGAGATTAAGGAAAAAGAGTTGGATAGTAGAGAAGCTTACTTCCAAAGAAGGGGTATGATGGCTACTAAAAGAGAGGAAAAGTATAAGAAGACTAAGAAGACTCTCAAGGAAGCCAAACAATCCCTCGCCTGGTTGCAAGATCATAGGATTCAAGACCAGAAGGTGCACAAGGAAAGATAAGAGTTCCATGAATTGTAGATGATTTCCAAGACTCATCAGTTGGAGCAAAGCCAGAAGGCACTTGAAGCGACACTCCAAGAGATAGAAGATCTCAAATTGATGTCTGGAATTAAGAAGGCTAGAGTAGGGACCTAACAAGGAGAGATCCGAGTCCTCTAGCAGTAGCTTTGGTTTCTCTGTATTCAGATTACCTACAAACATGTTGTAGGAATCTTGGTTTTATTCTTCTATGTCCTTTTGTAAGAATTGTACCCTATGGGGAATGTTGTTATTCTCGCCTTATGGGCTGATCTATGTTATGCGGGTTTTAGTCAACTCTCTCTATTTTGCGTATGCACTGATACTTAGGCCCTTACAGTTATACGAATCCAATTTTTATGCAAAGGATTTTCAAAGTCGGGGGTCGAACGCCATCGGGATATCTTTGTTAAATGTCGGAACTGGGGCATAAATAACCTTGAGATCGAAAGCATAAACAATTGCATTGCATGCATATCACCCTGTTCTTTGTTTTGCAGGTACATTCTCAAATTGCTAACAACTCTTATGTTTCAAGCACTATTTCTACGAAGAAGGTTCACAGGTATCCTACTAAACAAAACAGAGGTCGAATCATGGATCAAATGTAAACTGAGCTAGCGGAGCTGCGTAATTGTATGGACCAGTTCATGACTTTGATAACTGGAATCAATCAGAACCAATAGCGTCTGCGAGAGATGATGGACGACAACGACAACAATGGTGGAGGCCCTAAAAGTACTGGTACTCTAGGAAGTGGTGGCCCTCAACCTCAACCTCAATCCGAGGTTATTGTCAATGCTGGTGGTGGTCCTCAACCCCAAGTGGATAATCCAGATGTTCAGTTCACCATCCTGGAAGACATGGAAGGACAGGGTGCAGAGGTCAATCGCTGTTTTGAGGAAATGGCCAAGCGAATTCGTTCCATTCAATCTCAGAACTCTTTGGGATTCGACATCACTGACTTGGGTCTTGTGCCTGGGGTGAGAATTCCCCACAAATTCAAAGCCCCCACCTTTGACAAGTACAATGCTACTTCTTGCCCAAGGACCCATCTCCAGTCTTTTGTCGGTAGGATTGCTGCTCATACCGATGATGAAAAGTTGTGGATGTACTATTTCCAGGATAGTCTCTTTGGAGCTTCCCAAGAATGGTACATGAAGCTGAGTAGGACCTCTATCAAGAGCTAAAAAGAATTAGTTGAAGCCTTTGTCAAGCATTATCAGTATAATCTGGACATGGCTCCAAACCATACACAACTTCAGAGCATGTCGCAGAATGCTAAAGAAAGATTCAAAGAGTACGCCCAGAGGTGGCGCCAATTAGCTGCAAGAGTGCAACCTCCGTTGTTAGAGGATGAAATGGAGGATATGTTCATGAGTACTTTACAAGGGGTGTTCATCGACCGTCTGGCTTCCTGTTCGGCCACCAAATTTATCGATCTCGTCATTGCTGGTGAAAGAGTGGAAAATTTGCTAAAGATGGGGAAAATTCAAGATGTTGGTGCCAGCAGTTCAACCGGGGGAAGAAATCCCTATGCCGTTCCCCAAAGGAAGAGAGAAGGCAAAACTAATGTTGTCTACGGTAGAAGTTGTAGTCGGGGTCGTCAGAATCACTATGGTCAGGTGACTGCAGTTACTATTCCATCAGGGCCTACTCAACAACAACCACAACAATAGAATCAACATCAACAAAGGCCTTACCAACACCGTTCACACCAATATGATCGTGTCATTGAGCCCATTTCGATGACATATACTGCACTGCTTCAAAGATTGTTGGATTTGAACATGATCCAGTTGAGGATGTTGTAACTCATCACTGAGGATTCTCTACCACCGGGCTACGATGCCAATGCCAGATGTGTTTTTCATTCAGGTGCCCCGGGGCACTCAACTGAGAAGTGTAGGGATTTACAACCGAAAGTCCAGGATTTGATTGACGCAAAAACTATCAACTTTGCACCACCGCTGAATGTCAATACCAATCCTATGCCCGATCATGGAAGGGCAATGATCAATGCCATTGAGATGGGAAGAACCTTGAACTTGATTCTAAATGTCGACGAAGTGAAGACTCCTTTGTGTGTTTTCAAGGGGAGATTACCGAAAGGCCAGGTGTTTCCTGGATGTAGAAAAGATTGCGCAGGTCGCAAGACTTTTGAGAACGGGTGTGATAAGCTGAAAATAGGCATCCAAGCATTGATTGGTGAGGGCTCGCTACAATTTGATAAGGTATACGACCAAAGCGACAATGTCTCTACTGTCACCATACATTTCACTCCAGAAGAAATGCCTTCTCCATCAGCACCAATTACCATCTACATACAGCAAGAAGCAAGGTTTGTTACCACAAGCCCAGTAACCATCACGGTTCCTGGACAGGTCCCCTACGAGAGTGAAAAAAGCAGTTCCTTGACACTGTGGATCAGATGTGTATGTTCATGGGCAGAAGATTGAAGACAAGTCCCTAGTTGTTATTGATCTGAGTGTTGTAAACGTCGGTGGAATAGTTGGATTCACCCTAAGTGGACGACTCTTCGCCCCACAAACTCTCCGAACGAACAACGAAGTCGAAGCTGCAGCCCGAGCTAAAGGGAAATAGGTAGCTACAGAAAAAGTGGTGATTCCGTCAAAAGAGCAGAGCACCTTTGAAAAGGAGGTCGAAGAATTTATGCGAATCATCAAGAAGAGCAATTACAAAGTGGTTGACCAGCTAAACCAAACACCCTCAAAGATTTCAATATTGTCTCTACTTATATGCTCTCCAGCACCATGAGGCATTGCTGAAGGTTCTACAAATGGCTTACGTTCCACAAGAGATAACTGTGAAATAACTTGAAACTGTGATTGCAAGTGTCAATTCCAGTCAAGGACTGGGTTATACAAACATAGACTTGACATCGGAAGGGAGAAATTATAACAAGGCCTTGCACATCACCATGGAGTGCAAAGGTTTTGTGTTATCCCACGTTCTAGTTGACACCGACTCTTTTTTGAATGTGCTTTCGAAGAAAGCTTTGATGAAGTTGGAAGTAGACACGCTGATTTTGAGACCAAGTGACCTGGTGGTGAGAGCCTTTGATGGTTCTAGAAGATCGGTATTTGGTGAGGTTGAGTTGACAGTGAAGATAGGATCACAGGTCTTCAAAAGCATATTATATGTCATGGATATTCAGCCAACTTACATCTGTCTCTTGGGACGTCCATGGATCCACACCGCAGGCGCAATAACTTCAACCTTGCATCAGAAGTTGAAATATGTTGTTGATGGTCAGGTTGTTACTGTGTGCGGAGAAGAGGATATCTTCGGCAGCCATCTGTCGACATTCAAGTATGTTGAAATGGATGGGGAGATCCATGAAACGTTATAGGCAGTTGTTTCTTAGTGCCAAACTTTAGATTCATTTTGTTAAACTCAATCACAAACTCGAGAGCTTCTTCTACAACCATGAGAGGTTATAATCTCTTCTGCTGATACAATAGAAGATTACACATATTCCATATATTTTGAAGAAGGGAACACCACAATTGGGTGTTCATCAAATCGCCACAAATTAAAATACTCAACATCCAATCATAGAAATGCAAATCAGGAGGGATCCGATAACTAAGAATAGAGGAGAAAAATACTTGTTTGGTATACTCACACTCTATGAAAAGATGGTGGGTTGATTCAACTGCTGAATGACAAAAGGAGCAAGAATTATCCAAACAAATTCCTTAAGGAGATTTTCTTTTGAAGGAAGAATATTCTTTGTCAGCCTCCAAATAATGTTTCGTGTCCTAGTATGAATCTTGGACCTCCAAATCTCTTTCCAAAGTCTTTGAAACGGACAACTAGAAGGACATGGGTTCTTTGCAAGCCGGTTTTGCAGGCTGATGTGGTATGCAGAACAAACATAATAATCCTCATGTTATTTGTGATGCCAGATAATACGATCATCAGTGTTCCTAAAAGAGATGGGGATGCTGACGATTTGATTTGCTTCCGCAGGGTCGAAGTTATCAAAAATTAGATATTTCTTCCAAATGCCCAAGTCACTATCAATGATCTCCTTCAATCAGGATTCCTTGTCAATACCTCTCACATGCCTAAGGATCCTAAAACCTTTATTATCTAGTAGCCAACTATCTTTGCAGGCCATAACTTTCTCCATGTTTCAAATCCTCCATCTAGCTCATTTGTTAATAAGATCACTGGCACTAAGGATACTCCTCCAAGCTAAGCTAGGGGAGAATACAATAGAGGTTCCTGCTATGGAACTGTATTGGTAGTACCTGCCTTTAAATTTTTTTCCAAGTAAAGAGCTTTCACCAGTCAACAGACGCCAATAATGCTTACCAAGAAGGCTATTGTCGAAATCATTAATCATACACCCTATCATGACACCAGACGCTCCTGGAATACCACCTAGGCCATCCAATCAAAAAGTACTTGAGGCTAGGGATGATCATATGGAAGACATGTCGGCGGTTTATCGATGTGTAATGGAGATAGTAGAGCAGGCATAAAGGAAAAACTCTTTGAAAATGGTAGTCCTCAGTTGGCCTTCGTGGCAAACATGATTGTCGAGTTACAGAATGTCATGCAATACAAGTAGAAGAGAAGAAGACAATGGGTTAGACATATCCAGTAGTTTATGTTCGTATATTTTTTTTCAAACAAATGGTATGTATGGTCTTGACTTTTTGGATTTACTTTAATTAATGTATGACTATTTGCTTTCATTTCACTTTAATATAACTTGACTTTACTTTAATATAACTTGTCCTAAAAAAAATTACAATGTTGGGACAAAATTGCTGCTCTGAAATGATTCATGTGGGTTTTCGGATATGCATCTCCAAAAGATTCACTTACAATATCTTTTAAAGAGCTTCAGGGGACATTTCAGAGATGTATCTTCGGTCACACCCAAATAATATACGAAGATGCATCTTCATACCATATTTTGTTCAAAATATGGTGGATCTCAAAAGAGCACAAATATGTATGATTTTGGGTGCGTTCAGAGATGTATCTTCGGATGCATGAATGGTCTTTTCCGGTTTTCAGAGATGTAAGATGCACACATAAGAGTGGAAAGAACATTCCCCAAGCATGAATTAGACATAAGAAGTAAACATAAGGAAAAAGGAGTTTTATTGCTCTTAAATGGAGAATTTATCCTGCCATTCCAAAAATTTAATCTGACACCCCCAATATTTTATAATACTCATTTTACCCTTACAAAATTTATAAAAAAAATGCGCACGAAAAATTGGATATTGTATTTAAAAAGTTCAGTATACATTTTTACCATTTTTTAAAATGAATTTAACATACCAGATTTTTTGATAAATCCAGTAAGCTAGTTAAGTCGTTGTATGGGCTGAAACAAGCTCCGAAGCAGTGGCATCAAAAGTTTGATGAGGTTGTTTTGTCTAATGGTTTTCATTCTAAACCAAGCTGACAAATGTGTATATAGCAAATTTGATACATCCGGTAAAGGAGTTTTCATTTGTCTATATGTTGATGACATGTTGATCTTTGGCACTGACCAAAATCAAATTGATAAAACGAAGAATTTCTTGTCATCAAAGTTCTCTATGAAGGATATGGGAGAAGCGGACGTTATTCTTGGTATTAAGATTAAACGAGAGAATAAGGGGATTGTAATTACGCAATCTCATTACATTGAGAAAATACTCAAGAAGTTCAATTATGAAAGTTGTTCTCCAGTAAGTACTCCCATGGATCCGGGAGAAAAGCTTATGCCAAATACAGGTAAATCTGTGGATCAACTCGAATATTCAAAAGCGATAGGCTCTTTGATGTATGCCATGATTAGCACTAGACCGGATATTGCTTATGCGGTTGGAAAGTTGAGCAAATTTACTAGTAATCCTAGTAGACATCATTGTCATGCGATAACTAGGGTATTCAAGTACTTGAAGGGTACAATGAATTATGGACTGTCATATATGGGATTTCCCTCGGTGTTAGAGGGTTATTCGGATTAGGGGTGATCGTATCCGAACCAATCCAAAAGTAAAACCGCAAACCGAACCAATCCAAACCGAAAACCACAAAAAACCGCATTGGTTTGGATGTATTTGGATGAATTTTTCAATTAACCGCGCGGTTTGGTTCGGTTTGGATTTTTGTTTCTCAAAACCGAACCGAACTGCATATTAACCCATTTCCTAATTTTTAATATTATATTTCCTATTCTCCATTTATTATATTTCAGAATTAAACATTTTGTTTAATATTATTTTCATTTTCCTTTTCATTTTCACCACTACTGTCTCTCTCTCTCTCTCTCAGTCTTTCATTCTAATATAATCTAGAGTTTCTCTTTCATTTCACTCACTCACTCGTTCTCTCGCCGACGCCGTTTTTCTCACTCTCACTCTCTTGTCGGCGCCGTCTCACTCGTTCACTCTCTTGTCGGTGCCATCTCACACTCATTCTCACTCTCTCGTCGACGTCGTCCCTCTCGGTCTCACTCGTTCTTGTTAAATGTGAATCAAGGAAATTAAGATTTAAGGTTTATAGATTTATAATATTAAAATTTTGATTAGTTTTTCAGTTTTATATTTTCATAGTCAAGATGTTTGTAAACCGCAACCACCGAACCGATTCTAACCGCATTGGTTTGGTTTGGTTTGGTTTGGATAAATTTTTAAAAACCAACCGAACCAAACCGAACCGCATGTATTTTGATCTTGCGGTTAGGATGATTTTTATGCTTAAAACCGAACCAAACCGCACCCCGAGCACCCCTAATTCGGATGCTAGTTGGATAAATATTGATGAAGATTCATCCTCTACAAGTGGATGGGTGTTCTTGCTTGGGGGAGGTGCCATCTCATGGGCTTCCAAGAAGAAAACATGTATAACTGGTTCCAAGATGGAATCTGAGTTTGTAGCATTAACTGCTACTGGTAAAGAAGCGGAATGGCTAAGGAACTTGGTATATGAGATTCCGATATGTCCTAAACCGATATCACCAATTTCTATCCGTTGTGATAGTACTGCCACATTGGCTAAAGCTTATAGTCAAATATACAATGGAGAGTCTAGACATTTGGGTGTTAGACATAGTATGATTAGGGAATTAATCATGATGGGGTGATATCTATTGAGTTTGTTCGGTCGCAACAAAACTTAGCTGACCACTTGACGAAGGGGTTAGCTAGAGACTTAGTGAAGAAGTCGGTAATTGGGATGAGATTAAAGTCCATTTAAATCTATTAGCTATGGTATACCTGTAACACGGTGGGAGAACTGACTTTAAGTTATGTTGCGGATAGCAAGAGTCGCCACCGACTTTTATTTTATCCAAAAGGAAAGGGTATAAAAGAACAGGAAAGACCTTAAGAGATATTTTTGGGTCCGGGGGGTAGGTTATGTAAAGGGAAGGTGTTAGCACCCTTTACATCCATGGTTATCCATGGGCTCTTAGTTACTTAGCTCACTTTTGAATTGTTTTTGAAAGTGTAGTGTGTGAATAGAAAAATTTTCATAATAGTTAATAATGATCCATGTACGGATGCGTAAAAACTTGTTTTTGAAAATTTGTTTGAAATTGTGGAAAGTTTGAAAAGTTTTGAATGAAGTGAGCAAGTACATAAGAGGAACCTACCCTAAAGTTTAAGTCTTTCTTGTTCTTTATCCTTTAATTGGTAAGACTATCCCTACTATTAAGGAGTAGGTAGTCATTACCTTGGATGTAAGGGACATGTGAGGGACATCTGTTTTTATGAAGGCAACTGTGGGTGTATTAAGCATATATGAGGGACTATCATCATTATTCGAAGGGACTTGATTTTTAAAGGCAACCATTAGGGACTTGATGATTTTTCTTTTAAGGGACTTGCTTTTATACACCCCACTTGACCTTATGATTAGGCAACATTGAGGGATAGCCTTAGAAATGTGAGATGGCGATTAAAAATCGACTTACGTGAGTGAGTGTTCAATATTATTTATCTTATAATTAAAGTGATCTAAATTGATTTTTAAACAGAATACATATTTGCACTCCCTAAGTTACTAACCATAGCAAGCAAATTAAATAATTAAATATTTACAAACTTTACACCAAGGAGCAATTACAAAATAATTACAAAAATAATAAATAGCAAAAATATAAATATATAGCAAAATAAATATAGAAGCAAAAATATAAATAATAGGTGAAAAATAAATAAATAAGCAATAATAAGGGTTAGGAATAAAAAATTAAATAAAGGTTAGTACAATTATAATAAGCAAAAGTTAGTAATAATATGGTCAATAATAATAATAGAAATCAAAATAAATTGAATTAACAAAAATATTATAAGAACAAAAATAATGAACAAAAGTTTAATATGAACAACTAAATAATTATAGCATTTTTAGTTTATGTACTAATTATTAAATTATTTATAATTGTAAAAAAAAAAAATTAAATTATTATAAGTTTAATTGTTTCTTTACATATATTAAAAGAAAATAATTTAGATTATAGACATAGTATATAAAATATATTTACATATTATTAATAATAGATTATATTTACAAAAAAAATTAATTATATTAAAGATTTAAATAAATATACATATGATAATTATATTAAGAATTAGAAAAAACAAAAATCATTTAGAAAATAAAATTAGGGTTTGTTTAGAAATTTTTTTAAGGGTTTATAATAAAATATACAAAATAAATTGAATTAAGAAAGATAATTTTAGAATATTGGAATACATTTAGAATTATCTAATTATATATAATTATAAAAATCTAAATCAATTTAAATAAAATAAAAAAACAACAAAACATACCTGGCTGGGTTTTGAACCCGGGTCTCCAAGTTTACCAGCAACAAGGCATACCACTAGGCTACCACACGCGCAGGTGAAAGAAAAAGGAGGATGATTGTTTTTGTGCTTTGTCTTGGAAAATCCAGAAAAATAAAGAAAGCAAAAAGGCCTGGGGTGGTGTTGAACCCAGGACCTTTGATCATTCACACGCACGCTTTACCGCCTGGCTGGGAGAGCCCTTCTGGTAGTTGAATGGCAAGAAACCATAATATATTAAGTCTACTTTTAACCTGAAAAATAAGAACAAAAACAATGCACCAGCCAGGAATCGAACTAGTGCCCTCACACCATACGCGTATCAGCTTTACCACTGGGACAAACGTGCGTTTGTGAAACATAACCAGGATTAATTCATAATATTTTTAAACAAAATTTGAATTTTTTAAAACAGGCGCGAATGGACTTCGTCTTCTTCCTCATACCTGCGTTTTTACCTACGAATGTTGCTGGGAATTTACCTGCGAATAACAAGTTCCAGCAAAACCTACGAAGCTCAATGGGCAACAAAACTGTACAATTTCACAAAATCAAACACAACAACATGATCCAAACATTCATGCGATTCATCCTGTGTTTTTAGAATCCATTTATATTCAATAAATTAGAAAACCCTAAACCTAGGTCCAAACCCTAACAATGGTGTTTCATGAATTTGCCACGGTTTCTTTGATTTTCCTGCCCAGAAACATTCTACATAACATTATAAACAACATTAGACAAACAAAATCCATTAATATGCAGTGAATTGATGTAATCGAAAGAAAGAAAAGCAAGAACAAGAATGGCTCGGGTTGAACAATATGGCATGTATGGGATGAATGTGAGTGATGGTTTTGCTTCAGTGATGTCCAAAGAACATCTCTATGTTCTTATTTTACCTTCAAATGCCTTGGATTGAAGAATCCGAATATGAGTTTTGGATGGATTTTTGAGGTTTTGAACTTACACTTTTAGGCAGCCAAATCGTGAATGAGTGATAGGGTTATGATCAGTACTTATATGAGGATCATTTAGGTCAGAAAAATTGAATGGTTGTATGGAGATTTTGATATTTGAAGATTGAAAAAGATCATGGTTTAAAATTCAAATATTTGTTCATGAAGGCTTGCTATTTTTGTACCAATCTCATGATTTCCTTCCCTTTCAATTCCAATCATCAATTAAGACTTTCTAGAAGCCTAATCCATATAAAATCTCTTATTTTCATATTTTATTTTTATTTAAAATGATTTTTAATGATTTAAATCAAAATAAATAAAAACAAAATAATAAAAATTCTGAATTTTAGTCCTTTGGGTCGTGCATGATGATAGCATATGGGTTGGATCATAATTTGACAAGCCCATTTGGAAAGAAGTGGTTTTAAACCTCCATTTTCAACATAAACCATCACAAAATTTCCCAACTTTGCAAGGGCACACATCCTTCAATTTTAATGCTATGAGGGTGTTCTTGGACATTTTGGAAAGCTTGAAGAGTCCTCTAAACAACCCCATTGGTTTCATGTCCATATCATTTACCAATCTTAAGTTATGCCCTTTTGAAGTTGTTGACTTTTTGTTGACTTTTGAAATGACCTATAATGTCTTAGCTCATATATTCCAAATGAAGCTTTTTTGGGCTTGACTTGCAAGATCAAAGTTGTAGAGAATTCAATTTCCTTCAAAATGAGCTTTGAGTGGAGACTTGGTGATGAAGTATGTGAAAGTTATGGCTGGTCAAAGTTCAGTTGACTTTTACTGAGGAAACCCTAATTTAGAAACTCCTGATTCTTGATGATCTGGAATCTCCTTGATGAATCATGATCAACCCTTGATCAAATGATGAATTTTACTTCATATACTTGATGTTGGCAAAAAATCATGAAGTTTGACTTTGGTTTGACCACAGTTGACCTCAGTTTGACTTTTTAACTGCTTTGACTGATTTTGACTTATCTGATCATCTGACTGAGCAAACTTTTGAGAAAAGTCTTGAAACTTGTCATGGGGGTTCTTACACACATATAAGATGTTATGAAGCTCACTTGAAGTCTTGGAAGTTCATTTAGCCTGATTAAAGTCAAAACCCTAGTTTCAGATGCACTGCTTAGGAGGTGCATTGTCTGAGGGAATTGTCAACTCTTCTGACCAATTGTGAACTTTGTGAACCTTGTGAACCATCATAAAATGTCTTGTGAATCTCATGGGAGGTATTGTGAACCTTGTGAACCTTTTGAACCTCATAAAGTGACTTGTAGACTTCATGAACCTCATGAAAGGTCTTGAAAGCATTGTGAATCTTGTGAACCTTGTGAACCTCATAAAGTGACTTGTAGACTTCATGAACCTCATGAAAGGTCTTGTAAGTGTTGTGAATCTTGTGAACCTTGTGAACCTTTTTAGCACACAAAGTCTTGTATTGTGAGGGCAAATTTTGGGGTGCAACAGCTGCCCCTGTTCAATTTTCTGAAATCTGAGGGGTTAGATTGGTATATGTGCCAGTCGTGACCTGGAAGGTTGAAGGGGATTGAACACAAAAGCCCAAAAATTTGCACTCACCAGTGCATAGAGTGATACAGATGGCTAGTTGAATATGCTTGAGTGGGCTTAAAGATGCCACTTGGAGGAAAATTCTTCAGATACATGTCTTGGAGGATGAAGCAATCCAAAATATGGAGGTATAATGATAGCTGTCAGGAGGATGGAGCAGTCCTGAGGTAAAAAAGCTGTCAGGGGGATAAAGCAACCCTGAGGTAATAATATACTTCCAAGAGGATGAAGCAGTCTTGATTGATAATATGCTTCCAGGAGGATGAAGCAATCCTGATGTACTATGGATTTTCAAGAGGATGAAGCAACCTTGATATAGTGATATGTTTTCAGGAGGATAAAGCATTCCTGATGTATAAAAGGCTGTCAGGAGGCTGGAGCAGTCCTGAGGTAACAATAAGACTTCAAGAGGATGGAGCAATCTTGATGTATGAGAAGCTGTCAGGAGGCTGAAGCAATCCTGAGGTAAAGAAGCTGTCAGGGGGATTTAGCAACCCTGAGGTAAAGAAGCTATCAGGGGGATTTAGCAACCCTGAGGTGAAGAAGCTGTCAGGGGGATTTAGCAACCCTGAGGTATTTGATAATATGCTTTCAGGAGGATGAAGCAGTCCTGATGTAATGATGTGCTTTCAGGAGGATGGAGCAATCCTGATGTAATAGGAGTTTTCAGGAGGATAAAGCAGTCCGAAGTAATGATAATAGCTGTCAGGAGGATGGAGCAGTCCTGAGGTATAAGAAGCTGTCAGGAGGATGAAGCAATCCTGGTGTAGTAATATGTCCCCAAGAGGATGAAGCAGTCTTGAGAGATGATAAGTTCTCAGGAGGATAAAGCAGTCCTGATAGTCATAAGTATTGTTTGCTGGATAAATAACCTGAAACAAGGTAGCATTTGTATAATAATATTAGTTTATGCTTTATGTATGCATGTATGATACGATGCACTTATGTAATGTATTATGCATTCATGGATATGTGTATTATGGTATGATGTAAATGATGTATGTATGATATGATGCTGCCGGAAGCGTCTGGATATCTTCGTATAACAACTGCTGGCCAGGGAAAATAAATCCCGATTCGTTGTTGAAGAATATGAGGAACTCGTCCCTGTCTTGTTTGATGATGAGATATACATAACCTCCCATATGCTGGAGATAGTAAGGATGGATATAACCTCCCGTCTGCTGGGGATAGTAAGGTATAGATAACCTCCCGTCTGCTGGGGATAGTAAGGTATATATAACCTTCCGTCTGCTGGGGATAGTAAGGTATATATAACCTTCGTCTTTGTTTGATAGTGAAGTAGATACAACATCCCGTCTTCGTTCGTCGTACTCTTATTGGAAAGTAATTTCCCGTATATCCGTATGAGGATAAAAGAGATGGATATAAATTCCAGGGGAGATGAGACTTTATGAAGATGAACTTGCCCTACTGAGGGTTTTGTGATTGTTTTGTAAAGATGAACCGGCGAAGCTTCGCTGAAATCCTTCCCTCGTTCGTCCTTAGTAAATACTATTACTGCATTTTCATGCATTTCTGGTAAACATTAATCATATTAAGCATACATGCATTTCTGGTAAACATTAATCATATTCAAAAGCATACATACATTCAAACACAACCAATGGACGTTTCGCTTATGTAAATAGGGTAAAAGTAAATCTGGATTCAAAAGATGGAATTTATTTATATCAAAAGTGACTCATACACGGGTAAGTTTGTACAAGGAGACATAAACCCTAGTAAGAGGATTTTGTCATAAAGTTTTACAAAGGAGAATCAGCTATGTGGGAAATAATCCTATTGAGTTTCAATTTTACTATTGCCATTATCTTCAAGTATCTCATCTTCTGCTGTTGAGACGAAAACAATTGGATTGAGCTTTATCTGTTCGAGCTTGAGTAAGTAGTACAACTGGTTGCAGTTTCATGGGTGATCCAAACGAGACATAGTCATACGCTTTAATCCCTAACTTTTGCCTGGATTGCCCTTTCAGGTTTTCAATCCACCGGGATACCCTTTTTTGCCCAAGCCGCCTTTTCAGGTTTTCGACTTGCCGGGTGTACATCTTTTTATATATATATCCCTAATTTTTGCCCAAACCCTTTTGGTTTGCCGAGATGCCCTTATTTTTGCCTAGGCCTGTCAACCTAGCGGGTCTCTTTTTATGCGTAGTATTTTTTAACTATGTCTGCATTCACTGGCTGTGGGAAGTCTTCACCATCCATTGTAGTCAATATCATGGCACCTCCTGAGAACACTATCTTGACTACAAATGGTCCTTCATATGTTGGAGTCCACTTGCCCCTAGGATCACCCTGTGGTAATATGATACGCTTGATTACCAAGTCACCAGCCTGATATACCTTTGGCTTAACCTTCTTGTTAAAAGCTTTGATCATTCGCTTCTGGTACATCTGGCCATGACAAACTGCTGCTAACCTCTTCTCATCAATCAAATTTATCTGGTCAAGTCGAGTCTGAATCCACTCATCTTCATCCAAGCCTGCATCCTTCATAATTCTTAAGGAGGGAATCTGAACTTCAATGGGCAGAACTGCTTCCATACCATAGACTAAGGAGAATGGGGTTGCCCCTGTTGAAGTACGTATTGTAGTACGATAACCATGAAGAGCAAATGGTAACATCTCGTGCCAATCCTTGTAGGTAACAGTCATCTTCTGTACAATCTTCTTAATGTTCTTATTAGCAGCTTCAACTGCCCCATTCATCTTTGGACGATACGGAGAAGAGTTATGATGCTTAATCTTGAACTGCGTGCAGAGATCAGTAATCATAGTGTTGTTCAGATTAGAGCCATTGTCAGTAATAATCCTTTCAGGGATGCCATACCTACATATAAGATTATTCTTAATGAATCGAGCCACAACATTCTTGGTAACAGATGCAAATGAAGCTGCCTCCACCCACTTTGTGAAATAATCAATAGCAACCAGGATGAAACGATGCCCATTAGAAGCAGTAGGCTTGATCTCACCAATCATATCAATGCCCCACATGGCAAAGGGCCAAGGAGCAGTCAACACATTCAATGGTGATGGAGGTACATGTACTTTATCAGCATAGATTTGACACTTGTGACAAGTTCTGGAGTGCTGATAGCAATCAGCTTCCATGGTAGACCAATAGTAACCTGCTCTCAAAATCTTCTTTGCCATAGTATGACCACTAGAATGAGTGCCAAAGATCCCATCATGCATATCTTCCATAATTTCAATGGCTTCCTTCTTATCCATACAACGAAGCATAGTTGAATCATGATTGCGCTTGTACAGAATGCCATTACTCAGAAAGAACTTGGCAGAAAACCTCCTCAGAAACTTCCTATCTTTGACAGATGCCCCTTCAGGGAACTCCTGAGCTTCAAGATATCTTTTCACTTCATAGAACCAAGGCTTCTCCTCTGCCCCTTCTGTGTCAATCTCATTACAGTATGCAGGCTTTTCAAATCTATCAATAGTAATCTTGGGAGCTTCATCATCCCAGCTGATCTCAAACATAGATGCCATGGTGGCTAATGCATCTGCCAACTGATTCTCTCTTCGTGGAATATGTCCAAAGGTAATCTCTTTGAAATGTGGGATCAAAGACAACACATGTTCTCTATAAGGAATGAGGTTATCGTGCTTGGTATCCCAATCTCCTTTAATCTGACTTACTACCAGGGCTGAATCTCCATACACATCAAGGAACTGAATCTTCATATCAATAACAACTTTAATACCCAGGATACATGCCTCATACTCAGCCATGTTATTGGTACAATAGAAACAAAGTCTGGCAGTAATCGGGGTATGACAACCTTCGGGGGAACTAATCACAACACCAACACCATTACCAAGTGCATTAGAGGCACCATCAAAAACCATAGTCCATCGGGATCCTTGTTCAGGTCCGTCATATTGTCCAGGTTCTTTGGTAATAATCATAATGTCTTCATCAGGGAACTCAAAACTCATTGACTGGTAATCATCCACTGCTTGATGAGCCAAATGATCTACTACAACACTTCCCTTAATGGCCTTCTGAGTAGTATACTGTATATCATATTCTGTCAAGATCATTTGCCATCTTGCAATTCTTCCGGAGAGAGCAGGTTTCTCAAATATGTACTTGATTGGATCCATCTTCGAAATCAACAAGGTAGTATGGGTCAACATATACTGTCTTAGTCGGCGAGCAGCCCATGCCAAAGCGCAACAAGTTTTCTCGAGCAGTGAGTATCTTGTTTCACAGTCGGTAAACTTTTTGCTAAGGTAGTATATTGCCTGCTCTTTTCGACCAGACTCGTCATGTTGCCCCAATACACACCCCATTGAGTTGTCTAACACTGTTAAGTACATAATCAAGGGTCTTCCATCAACTGGTGGCATCAAGATTGGAGGTTCTAGCAGATATCTCTTGATTTCATCAAAGGCAGTCTGGCACTCATCATTCCATTCCATCACCTGATCTTTCTTCAACAACTTGAAGATTGGCTCACAGATGGTGGTTAATTGGGAAATAAATCTTACAATGTAGTTCAATCGTCCCAAGAAACCTCTAACCTCCTTCTCAGTACGGGGAGCTGGCATCTCTCGTATAGCTTTCACTTTTGCAGGATCCACTTCAATACCTTTTCCGCTGACAATGAAACCCAGGAGCTTTCCAGATCTAACCCCAAAAGTACACTTGTTTGGGTTCAACCTCAACTTGTATTTCTTTAACCTCTCAAACAACTTGTGCAGATGATCAAGATGTTGCTCTTCATTCTGAGACCTGGCTATCATATCATCTACATATACCTCTATCTCGTGATGAATCATATCATGAAACAAAGCCACCATAGCACGCTGATATGTTGCCCCTGCATTCTTCAAACCAAATGGCATTACCTTATAGCAAAAGGTGCCCCACTGTGTCACAAATGTTGTCTTCTCCATATCTTCCGGAGCCATCTTGATTTGATTGTAACCAGAGAAACCATCCATAAAAGAGAATACCTTATGCTGAGCAGTGTTGTCTACCAGGATATCAATATGAGGAAGTGGAAAATCATCTTTGGGGCTAGCCTTGTTCAAATCTCTGTAGTCTACACACATACGTACCTTACCATCTTTCTTAGGAACTGGTACCACATTTGCAACCCACTGAGGATAAGAAGTCACTGCTAAGAACCCTGCATTGAACTGTTTCATTACCTCTGCTTTGATCTTTTCTGACATTTCAGGACGCATACGACGAACCTTCTGCTTCTTTGGACGACAATCTTCTTTCACTGGTAAACGGTGAACCACAATGTCTGTATCCAACCCTGGCATATCTTCATAAGACCAAGCAAAGACCTCCACATAGTCACGTAACATCTGAATCAATCTGCTCTTGACACTGTCCTCTAAATCAGCCCCTATCTTGACCTCTTTTCTGTTTTCTTCAGTTTCCAGATTCACAACTTCGACTGGCTCTTCATGTGGCTGTATAGCTTTCTCTTCTTGTTGTAACAACCTAGCAAGCTCTACAGGTATTTCACAATCGTCCTCATTTCCGTCTTCAGTTTGATAGATCGGATTCTCGAAATTATAATTGGCAATAGTAGAACTGTTATCAACAGGATCCAGAGTGGATGAGGATCTGCATTTTAGTGATGTGGGTGTGTGTAAGAACACATAGCTGATAAAACAAAAATAAAAGAAAAAGAAAGACAAGGAACACCATATTTACGAAAACGAAAACGTCCACTGATTTTATTGAATGAAGTATGCAAATGAAATGACAACCCGTAACAAGCACACCATTGTGCCCCGGGTAAGGCACAAGGCTTGAAAGTTTTATTGTTCAGGAAATTACAAACTTAAAAGCAACAACACAGTAATAGTATTTACTCCTGACTAAAGGAGATAGGGATAACATCTTCAGCTTTCCAATTATTGAGTCCAGCACCCATAGTAGGAAAAATCCAAGCATCCAAGTTGTAGTCTTCATCATAGTCTCCCACAGCATTGATCTGATCTTTCACAACCCCTTGATTGGTGATACGAACAGCACGAGCACGACGAACAGCCTTCTGGGACTCTGCAGTGAAACCCAAACCAAACTTGTCAGACTTGTATGGAATATCAGGAAGCTGACCCCAAATAGTACGACCACCTTCATCCACCACAGCTCTAGCATCATTGAGGGAGGCCATTGCCATTGTTGGAGGTTTTCTGGTGACCACAGGAACTTTCTTCACAGCAGGAGGAGCTACATAATCATTAACAACCCAGGGAACCACTTCAAATGTCTGGCACGGAGTTTCAATGTATTCACCTTCCATCTCCAGATACTTGAAAGTGTTTACATGGCTGACAAAGTATTCTTCTTCTCCATAGACAGTAATAACCTTTCCATTCACCGGATATCTCAACTTTTGGTGTAATGTAGAGGTCACAGCACCTGCCCCATGGATCCAGGGACGACCAAGCAGACAAGAGTATGAAGGACGAATATCCATCACATAAAATGTAGCAGTAAACACCTGAGAGCCAACTTTGATTGGAAGATCAATTTCCCCATGCACTACTCTTCTAGAACCATCAAAAGCCTTTACCACAATATTACTGGGTTTCAGCACAGCATCTTCAGGACTCAGCTTATTCAGGACTTCTTTAGGCAACACATTCAAAGAGGAACCATTGTCTATCAGCACATGTGACAGGGTAGTGCCCCTGCATTCAATTGAAATATGCAAGGCCCTGTTATGATCCCTCTTGGCAGGGGTCAAATCAGCATCAGAAAATCCTAACCCATTATCATAGGTAAGGTGGGCAACACAATTCTCAAACTGGTCAACAGAAATAGCATTGGGTACATGTGCAGTCTTCAGAAACTTGATCAAGGACTTGGCATGAGCCTCAGAACACAGCAACAAGGACAACATAGAAATCTTTGAGGGAGTATGCCCCAATTGATCAACAATGTCATAATCACTCTTGCGAATGATTTTTAATACTTCTTCCATCTGCTTAGAGAGATCATCAGCAGCTGGCACATCAGTAGATACAGGCTCAATAACAGGACCTTTGCCCCGAGCATCAGTGGTGGAAGTAGCAGCAGGAGTAACTGCATTTTTAGAAGCAACTGGAGGAGAGAAGACCCTTCCACTACGAGTGATCTTGCTAGATCCAGCAATGTTATCAATGTCAGCAGGCACATCAGGTAAAGGCTCCTGCTTAACACCATGGATGTAAACATCAGACCCATAGTGCCAAGGCACAGCTTTATCAGATGTATAAGGAATAGGACCAGGAGTAGTAATGATCAGAGGAGCCACTCTGGCTTCAGCAACAACTTTCACAGGACCTTCAGCAGTAATCTTGATTGGGCCCTGATGAGTGATTTTAACAGGTCTCTTTGAAGTGATTCTTACCGGTACTTTGTCAACCATGTCAATCTCTTCAGTCTTCTTACCCTAAGTCAGATGATCCACCATACTTTCTACAGACGACGGAGTCCTCTCAAACACTATAGTATACTTATCCATGAGACGTTGAATTCCATCTCTCAATATGAAGCAGCTATCCGGCTTATAGGTACAATACAAACAATCTTCACGACAACCTGGAAAGATCCCAGCTTGTACTAACCTCTTTTTGATAACAGACAATGGTGTGTTCAACTCCATTACTGAATAGACATGCAGGTCTTCATCAATGGCATTGACAGTCTTCTCGTGATTTGGCATTGGAGCAGTAATCACATTTGGAGTACCCGGAGGATCAAACTCAATTTCTTCAGCATCAATCATATCTTGAATTTTGTTCTTCAAGATCCAGCAGTTATTAGTATCATGTCCCTGACAGTTTGAATGATATGCACATCGTGCATTGGGATTGTACCTGGGTGAGGTAACATTAGGATTCTGAGGAGCCTCCTTCAAAGTAATGAGTTCAGCCTTCAACAAATGTTGCAATTCCTGAGCCATTGACATGTTGATCTTCGTGAACTGTCTTCTAGCCCTCTGTTGGTTGCCCTGAGGCTGCTCTGTTGTTGCAGGAGTTGGATTTGAAATATGAACTGCACTAATAGACTGATGCCTTCTGTTACGATCAGGTTGACCATAAACAACATTAGATTCTTTCTTCCCAGTGGGAGGCTTCTTTGCAGCACCTGATGAGGAAGTACCCACTTGGATCTTGCCATTCTTTATACCATTCTCTACTCGCTCTCCTGTCATAATCAACTCAGTGAAGCCAGATGATGAGCTTCCAATAAGATGACTGTAAAACGGACCATTCAGCGTACACATGAACATATCAACCAATTCCCTGTCAGTCAAAGGGGGTTGAACTCTTCCAGCTAAATCTCTCCACTTCTGAGCATACTCCTTAAAACTTTCTTTGGCACCCATAGACATGCTCTGAAGCTGCATGCGAGTGGGAGCTAAGTCAGCATTGTATTGATACTGCTTATAGAAAGCTTCAGCTAGGTCATTCCAGTCTCTGATGTTGACACTCTCCAACTGATAATACCACTCCAACTGAGCTCCAGATAAGCTCTCTTGAAAAAAGTGGATCCACAACTTCTTGTCAGCAGTGTGAGGTTGAATTCTTCTGACATAAGACCTCAGATGCAGCTTGGGACAAGAGACCCCATCATAAACAACAAAGGTAGGAACCTTGAAACCAATGGGTATGACTACCCCAGATATCAAACTCAAATCCTCAAAATCCAGCCCAGATGATTTCTGCAACTCCATAGCATCCATCCTATCCACCAGCATCTTGAATTTGTCTTCATTAGGCTCATGATAGTAATTAGCCTCAGAATCAGAGTCCCCCATAGTGTTGTGGAGATTGCCTCCCTCTTTCTCAGATTCCTCAGATTCATAGTCATCAACCTGTTCTTTGGTCTTGACAGGACCCTTGAATCTTCTTCCCATGTTGAGCAGGCCACCTGACTTTCTGGTCTTCTTAGTCTTCTTGGCCAGCAGTGTCTTCAATTCATCCTGCCCCTTGGATAGGTTCAGGATCAGCTCTTGGAACTGTGCATTCTGTGTCTGAAGATCTTTAACTGATTGTTCAAGAGCCATTGCTGAAATAAACAGCGAGAAGATGAGAAACCTGTGCACAAATAAACCTGTGATGCAATGATATGATGTATTAATGCGTATGCAATGTTTTCAAGGACCGCGGGATTTAAATTTGCTTAAACAAACAAGAAAGTAACTTTTTATTAGTAATAAATTTGTTTTGCCTTTTAGGCTTACAAAAAATGAAATGACATAAGTACAAAAGATGGGGTTTTAAGTCTCCCATGGACGTTTCCTCTTTGTGTTGAGGTATGAATTGAGGTTCCGTTCCTCGTGAAGTTGCTTTGTTAGTTCTAGGATTCTTTCTTGGCTTGCTTTGTAATGAGCCTCGAAAGTATCCCTTTGCTCTTTCAGTTGGATCCATGATCTCTGCAAGTCTTCCATATCAGTAGGCATGTCTGGGTGAAGGATGGTATAAGCTGTGTCTCCTTCAGCAACAGGTTCCATGGTAACTGGTAGGACGGCAGGATATGGCATCATGAGTGTCTGAGCACGAGATCGCACCCATCTGAGATAAGCTTCCATAGGAATAGTGTACTTAGGCTCTAGTGTCTTGCTGTCAACCCTGTTTACCTTTCCCCATGCTCGTATGAATCTCTGACGGTAACCTTGAAGATCGTTGTCGTAATCAAACACAATGCCCTGAATCAACATATCATGTGGACCATCGCTCCGAGCGTAACCAAACTGTCGTAAAGCTAGAGAGGGGTTGTAGGTGATGCCTCCTCTTATGCCTAGAAGTGGCACATTAGGAAACTCCCCACAACGGTCAATAATGGTGACATTCTCCATAGACCTGGAGCACCAATGGATATCTGAGTGAGAAAGTGACATGATTCTCTTGGACCATCTGAACCCTTGCTCATTCTTCATTACTGAACGGGGAAGGTGAGAAATAAACCACCTAGAAAGCAAAGGTATACAGCACATCAAAGTTCCTCTTGCCTTTGTAGTACGAGTATGAAGAGAATGTAGGATGTCTCCCAGCAATGTAGGCACTGGATTGTGACTCAGGAAAATGTTGATGGCATGAACGTCTATGAACTGATCTGGATTGGGGAACAATACTAAGCCGTATATCAGCAAGGCTAAGATCTCCTCAAAAGCATCATGACTCATGGCCTTCAAGAACATTTGAGCCTTCTCTATCAACACCTTGGCTAGAACACCCTTGACACCACTTCTCGTTTCTAGAACAATATCAGACTTCTTCAGATGTAGAGCTGCAGCAATAACCTCAGGTTTAAGTTCCTTCTCCAAGCCTGTGAAGGGTCTTTGATCAAGAACAGGTATACCCAGAAGTTTAGAGAACTCTTCCATGGTTGGAACCAGCTGATAGTCGGGGAATGTAAAGCAGTGGTGCTTAGGGTCAAAGAACTGAAACATAACACTCATCATGTCTTCATTGAACCCTGAAGTGACTAGATCCAATAGGTGACCATGTCTCTTGTTGAACTGGGAATGATCAGACACTTGAGAAACCAACTCTTTAAGCTTGGGAGGTATCCCCACAAAGTTGATCCTGATGGTGTTTCTACGAGCAGAAGCCATGACCTACAACAAAGAACAAAGATAAATCCCTTGGTCCTTGAAATGGTTAGTGAAAATGCTATGCTCATGATGCATGATGATGTCATGATGTTATGCTCAATCACAAACATGTGGCACACACAAACAAGTCACACCATAGCCCTAGGTTTAAAGGCTTGCATGAGGTTTAAGGTAAGTACCCTCCCCTGAAGTTAGATGGTTCATCCTGTCCTACAAAAGTAACCAGGTTCTAAGGGATCTCAAATCATTGATCCTTCACAAGGGTGGTTGATCAGAAGGCAACTTACTTGCCAACCAAAACCCTCCAAGTTTAAGATCTCAATGAGCGTAGTATCGAGTGTCAACCAACTTCAGTCTGCACCAAAGCCGGTTACCTCACTACTTTCTAAAGGCCAAGATGAGTTAACTAGGGTTCTAAAAGTTAGTTAGTGCATTGACAACATATGGCAGCCTCATATTATCCTCAACTTGACTTAAGGAACATAAGCACCAACCAAGAAGTCGCACTAACTATGGCCACCAGATCAACCGTATCGATATACGCCGTACAGTTTCCTTGGTCTATTGCCATTTACCTAAGGTACACTAGATCCGGGTTAGGACCTTTCACACATAAGAGCACCCCAACAAGATAATATAAAGCAAACAAGGCAAACAATTTAAAGTGATCTTAATTCCTAAGGGTACCCCTCTTACATTTAATTCCCCAGCAGAGTCGCCAGTTCTGTAACACGGTGGGAGAACTGACTTTAAGTTATGTTGCGGATAGCAAGAGTCGCCACCGACTTTTATTTTATCCAAAAGGAAAGGGTATAAAAGAACAGGAAAGACCTTAAGAGATATTTTTGGGTCCGGGGGGTAGGTTATGTAAAGGGAAGGTGTTAGCACCCTTTACATCCATGGTTATCCATGGGCTCTTAGTTACTTAGCTCACTTTTGAATTGTTTTTGAAAGTGTAGTGTGTGAATAGAAAATTTTTTATAATAGTTAATAATGATCCATGTACGGATGCGTAAAAACTTGTTTTTGAAAATTTGTTTGAAATTGTGGAAAGTTTGAAAAGTTTTGAATGAAGTGAGCAAGTACATAAGAGGAACCTACCCTAAAGTTTAAGTCTTTCTTGTTCTTTATCCTTTAATTGGTAAGACTATCCCTACTATTAAGGAGTAGGTAGTCATTACCTTGGATGTAAGGGACATGTGAGGGACATCTGTTTTTATGAAGGCAACTGTGGGTGTATTAAGCATATATGAGGGACTATCATCATTATTCGAAGGGACTTGATTTTTAAAGGCAACCATTAGGGACTTGATGATTTTTCTTTTAAGGGACTTGCTTTTATACACCCCACTTGACCTTATGATTAGGCAACATTGAGGGATAGCCTTAGAAATGTGAGATGGCGATTAAAAATCGACTTACGTGAGTGAGTGTTCAATATTATTTATCTTATAATTAAAGTGATCTAAATTGATTTTTAAACAGAATACATATTTGCACTCCCTAAGTTACTAACCATAGCAAGCAAATTAAATAATTAAATATTTACAAACTTTACACCAAGGAGCAATTACAAAATAATTACAAAAATAATAAATAGCAAAAATATAAATATATAGCAAAATAAATATAGAAGCAAAAATATAAATAATAGGTGAAAAATAAATAAATAAGCAATAATAAGGGTTAGGAATAAAAAATTAAATAAAGGTTAGTACAATTATAATAAGCAAAAGTTAGTAATAATATGGTCAATAATAATAATAGAAATCAAAATAAATTGAATTAACAAAAATATTATAAGAACAAAAATAATGAACAAAAGTTTAATATGAACAACTAAATAATTATAGCATTTTTAGTTTATGTACTAATTATTAAATTATTTATAATTGTAAAAAAAAATAAATTAAATTATTATAAGTTTAATTGTTTCTTTACATATATTAAAAGAAAATAATTTAGATTATAGACATAGTATATAAAATATATTTACATATTATTAATAATAGATTATATTTACAAAAAAAATTAATTATATTAAAGATTTAAATAAATATACATATGATAATTATATTAAGAATTAGAAAAAACAAAAATCATTTAGAAAATAAAATTAGGGTTTGTTTAGAAATTTTTTTAAGGGTTTATAATAAAATATACAAAATAAATTGAATTAAGAAAGATAATTTTAGAATATTGGAATACATTTAGAATTATCTAATTATATATAATTATAAAAATCTAAATCAATTTAAATAAAATAAAAAAACAACAAAACATACCTGGCTGGGTTTTGAACCCGGGTCTCCAAGTTTACCAGCAACAAGGCATACCACTAGGCTACCACACGCGCAGGTGAAAGAAAAAGGAGGATGATTGTTTTTGTGCTTTGTCTTGGAAAATCCAGAAAAATAAAGAAAGCAAAAAGGCCTGGGGTGGTGTTGAACCCAGGACCTTTGATCATTCACACGCACGCTTTACCGCCTGGCTGGGAGAGCCCTTCTGGTAGTTGAATGGCAAGAAACCATAATATATTAAGTCTACTTTTAACCTGAAAAATAAGAACAAAAACAATGCACCAGCCAGGAATCGAACTAGTGCCCTCACACCATACGCGTATCAGCTTTACCACTGGGACAAACGTGCGTTTGTGAAACATAACCAGGATTAATTCATAATATTTTTAAACAAAATTTGAATTTTTTAAAACAGGCGCGAATGGACTTCGTCTTCTTCCTCATACCTGCATTTTTACCTACGAATGTTGCTGGGAATTTACCTGCGAATAACAAGTTCCAGCAAAACCTACGAAGCTCAATGGGCAACAAAACTGTACAATTTCACAAAATCAAACACAGCAACATGATCCAAACATTCATGCGATTCATCCTGTGTTTTTAGAATCCATTTATATTCAATAAATTAGAAAACCCTAAACCTAGGTCCAAACCCTAACAATGGTGTTTCATGAATTTGCCACGGTTTCTTTGATTTTCCTGCCCAGAAACATTCTACATAACATTATAAACAACATTAGACAAACAAAATCCATTAATATGCAGTGAATTGATGTAATCGAAAGAAAGAAAAGCAAGAACAAGAATGGCTCGGGTTGAACAATATGGCATGTATGGGATGAATGTGAGTGATGGTTTTGCTTCAGTGATGTCCAAAGAACATCTCTATGTTCTTATTTTACCTTCAAATGCCTTGGATTGAAGAATCCGAATATGAGTTTTGGATGGATTTTTGAGGTTTTGAACTTACACTTTTAGGCAGCCAAATCGTGAATGAGTGATAGGGTTATGATCAGTACTTATATGAGGATCATTTAGGTCAGAAAAATTGAATGGTTGTATGGAGATTTTGATATTTGAAGATTGAAAAAGATCATGGTTTAAAATTCAAATATTTGTTCATGAAGGCTTGCTATTTTTGTACCAATCTCATGATTTCCTTCCCTTTCAATTCCAATCATCAATTAAGACTTTCTAGAAGCCTAATCCATATAAAATCTCTTATTTTCATATTTTATTTTTATTTAAAATGATTTTTAATGATTTAAATCAAAATAAATAAAAACAAAATAATAAAAATTCTGAATTTTAGTCCTTTGGGTCGTGCATGATGATAGCATATGGGTTGGATCATAATTTGACAAGCCCATTTGGAAAGAAGTGGTTTTAAACCTCCATTTTCAACATAAACCATCACAAAATTTCCCAACTTTGCAAGGGCACACATCCTTCAATTTTAATGCTATGAGGGTGTTCTTGGACATTTTGGAAAGCTTGAAGAGTCCTATAAACAACCCCATTGGTTTCATGTCCATATCATTTACCAATCTTAAGTTATGCCCTTTTGAAGTTGTTGACTTTTTGCTGACTTTTGAAATGACCTATAATGTCTTAGCTCATATCTTCCAAATGAAGCTTTTTTGGGCTTGACTTGCAAGATAAAAGTTGTAGATAATTCAATTTCCTTCAAAATGAGCTTTGAGTGGAGACTTGGTGATGAAGTATGTGAAAGTTATGGCTGGTCAAAGTTCAGTTGACTTTTACTGAGGAAACCCTAATTTAGAAACTCCTGATTCTTGATGATCTGGAATCTCCTTGATGAATCATGATCAAACCTTGATCAAATGATGAATTTTACTTCATATACTTGATGTTGGCAAAAAATCATGAAGTTTGACTTTGGTTTGACCACAGTTGACCTCAGTTTGACTTTTTAACTGCTTTGACTGATTTTGACTTATCTGATCATCTGACTGAGCAAACTTTTGAGAAAAGTCTTGAAACTTGTCATGGGGGTTCTTACATACATATAAGATGTTATGAAGCTCACTTGAAGTCTTGGAAGTTCATTTATCCTGATTAAAGTCAAAACCCTAGTTTCAGATGCACTGCTTAGGAGGTGCATTGTCTGAGGGAATTGTCAACTCTTCTGACCAATTGTGAACTTTGTGAACCTTGTGAACCATCATAAAATGTCTTGTGAATCTCATGGGAGGTATTGTGAACCTTGTGAACCTTGTGAACCTCATAAAGTGACTTGTAGACTTCATGAACCTCATGAAAGGTCTTGAAAGCATTGTGAATCTTGTGAACCTTGTGAACCTCATAAAGTGACTTGTAGACTTCATGAACCTCATGAAAGGTCTTGTAAGTGTTGTGAATCTTGTGAACCTTGTGAACCTTTTTAGCACACAAAGTCTTGTATTGTGAGGGCAAATTTTGGGGTGCAACAATACCCAATTCCCTTCTAATACAACGTTAGAAGCAGAATTCAATGTGGAAAGATCATAGTTAGAGATTGGAGCAATTGTGTTTATCTTCCCAAGGTATGTGCTCAGACCTGCAAGTGATGACTAGGTTGAAGTATATCTTCTTAATGGTTCTTTTGGAAAATTGCAAATGCAGGTGCAAGATTAAAAGAATCACCTATGTGAGCATGAAGTTTTGCCGCTTCAAGAAGCTTGAACTTGGCTTCCTATATGCTTATTAATGGATAAGGACACATGGCTTGTAAAGTGTCAAGTATGAATAGTAGAGTATTGTAAGAAACATATGTGTACTATATCTTCAGATATTCAAATGGATTGACGGGTTCAATCGCTATGACACCCCGATTTTCGAGTACTTGGAATGTGTATTTGTACTAAGATGAAAATTCAATCGCAAGACATTTTCATTTATGCATTTGTTTGATCGTTATACCTTGTATATATTACTTCCCCCGTCTCAAAATAATTGTCACATTTGAGGAAAAAAATTGTCCCAAAATACTTGTCACTTTAGATTACCAAGACATTTATATATTTAATCTTCCAATTTTATCCTCTAATAAATACTCTTAATTAATTATTTTCTCACTTAACATTAATGCTAATTTGAATACACCAATAGTTAATTAGGATAATTTGGTAAAGTTACTATTCTCTCTCTTTCATTTATTATTGTTTCTTAATTTGTGTGAAATGATCAATGTGACAAATAATATGGGACGGAGGGAGTATTGTATATACTGAGTAAATCAAGGATTACACTAAAATGGGGGGATTTGTTGGTGATTTTAGTATCATCAATGTATTTTAGTAGTAATGTGATTTACTATAGGCCGATGCAATTATGTGTTAAAGCTTGGAAACGAGTTAGGGTAGTGCGGAGTGCACGTTCGTCGAGCCAACGTATAATTGAATGCGAATAATTGAAAAGGGGTTCCAAGGGGCGAAGCCCCTAGCGGGGTGCGGGGCAGTGCCCCGTTGGGGTTCCAAGGGGCAGAGCCCCTGGCTGGGTGCAGGGCAGCGCCCCGTTCGAAATTTTCTTTTGAACAGTTGAACCTTTTCCCAACCGACTTAACCGTTTTTCTGAACAGTTGTGTCTTTTCGGTTTCTGATATTGATCTCCTATATAAGGAGTCATTTGGCCTCAGTTTAAGATATAGAACAAAACCAAACTTTCTCTCTACATTCCTGAACAGTTCTTTTTTGCAAGAAACAAATTGTTCTTCAAGAATTATCCCCACAAAGATTTCGTGAACCCAGACAAGAATAGGGTCGAAATACTTTGTTCGGAAAGTGTATGAACACGATTCTTCGAAGTTATCCAGGATTATCATACACGAATCTCTCACACTGACATCTATCTCTAGAGTGGCACTAAGTCAGAGCTTTTCTCCATCTACAACATGTATGGTATCTTGAATTATAACTCAGACATGGAACCTACTTTTTGTTTGGAAAATATCTAAAAGTTGCAAGTCCTTAAGCGTATTCGCAACTTCATTTGGAAAATGGCACAATGGGCTTATTACTAATGACTTTCTTATTTAACTCCAGCTGAGGAACAACCTTTGTGATATTTGTGGGACTCATCTGAAATTGATTTTTCACGCTCTTCGTGATTGTACTATTCCTAAAAGCTTTTGGAACCAATTGGTTAGCTACAACATCAATGTGCAATTCTTCACATATGCAGTGCCTAATTGGCTTATTCTCAATCTCTCTCATAAATTACCACAGGTTGTTGATGATTGACTAGTGTTGTGGCCTTTTGGGTGCCACATTTTAAGGATGAGAAGAAATAAAATTTTGCATGACCCTCATTATGTTTTGTCCCATAATTTGGTTCGTGGGTTCCGCAAGACTGCATCCCTTTATCCCACCAGTAAGAGGTTTTCCCTCAAGTTTCAACCTTGGATTAAGGCTCCGATTTTAATTTAATTGTGCCCCCTTTGGGTTAGGTGTGTTTCAACTCTGACGGGGCTGTCAACTATGGTTTTATTGCCAAATGTGAGGACATTTTTCGTGTCCTCCTGTCAACTATGGTTTTATTGCCAAGTGTGAGGACATTTTTCGTGTCCTCCTTTGGGTTGTGTGTGTCTCAACTCTGACGGGGTTGTCAACTATTGGTATATTGGTGTTTGCCATAACCTTTCTGCTGAATCTGGATGTTCTTATAGGTTTGGATTGGAAAAGAGGCTTCAAGAACCTTATAGTCCAAGTTAATAATTTATCAATTATGGAAGTTTTCTAAAGTTCGTCACTGAAAAATTAACTAGGTTCGAATTTGGCAAAACATATTCCTCTGTTCCTCCATCAATTCGAAGAAGTGCAATTTAAGCAAATAGTCAAATTAATGTGTTAATCTTTTAGCAAAGATAAACTTGCGCAACAATGTTGATTGTGTCTAGTTCAATTCTTGTTTGTTACAGTTAAGACATCTTATTAGTTCAGATTGATCTAGTTTGTCAGTGAGGCCTCAGATTGACCTAGTTTGTCAGTGAGGCTTATTGCCTAACTTTTCTTTGTTTTAAGACATCTTATTAATTCAGATTGATCTAGTTTGTCAGTGAGGCCTCAGATTGATCTAGTTTGTCAGCGAGGCTTATTGCCCAACTTTTCTTTGTTTTGGTCCTTTGGCCCTTATTAGTTCAGATTGATCTAGTTTGTTTGTGAGGCTTATTACCTAACTTTTCTTTGTTTTGGGCCTTTGGCCCTCCCATTCTATTAAAAAAAAATTGAGGAATCTACCTGCCATCCCCATTCATACCTGACACTTCGCATTTATAGCGAAATACCATATTGACCCTTTTGAACAACAAATCTTGAAGTAAATCAAAAAAATATATTTAAGGGATAACTTTGATGCTTAGGAGTAAAAGACATAGAATTTTAACATTTCAATTGAGGATTCAATTTTTTTTTTACATGGGTAAACCGAATCTCACTAACCTTGGGGCGGTATCATATATTTAACCCAATATTAAATTATACACAACATACACTAACATACACTATAATTCACCCGGACATTAAATTAGTCCAACATCCAATATTTAAGTACATATACAAATGAAATCGATGCAATATATTAAGTAAACTCTTCAGTCAAACATGTAAGGAAGTGGCCTGACTGCCATAAATGCATCCACCATCTGAGAAAAACATGGAAAAAGGGGGAGTAGGTAAGTTTTGTAACATAAAAGTGAGAAAAAAAAAGTACAAGACTTCAACCCTGTTAATCTTACCAACATAAAACAAGTTTGAACTTTTGATAACAATTTCATATGATGAACAAAAATTTATCAACATACAAATATTGTCAAGGACCAAGTATCAAAATACATGCATGATTGTATACTCTAGCAAGTCAGGTATATATAATTCAGATAATAAAAAGGAACTCCTACTTATAAAAAGGATAAACTCTCAATTTGAACGTCTCAAAAGATTATGATGTCAAAATATGATCCCTCAAAATATTTTACTTGAAAGATTTGGTTACAAAAATATTTAAAAGTATTCATGTGGTGAAGCTCTAAACTTTGGAAGGCTAAATCAAGAATTTAATTTAAAAAAAGAAAAGAAAAGAAAAGAATAAGATTAGCATGTACCTCATCGGTCACATTAGCTCGAGCTGTCCGATGTCTCTCTACTATTTCAGTCAAAACTTGAACTAGGCGCTGCTTCACCTCACCAGTTAGCATGCGTCCCGCTCCATACTCCTATGGGAGAATGATAAAGTTGTCAGAAAAATTTAAACAAGTCTTATTTATTTACATGTAAAATGATTTAGGAAAATAGATAGAAATATGACCTTCTTTATGTGTTCAAGCTCAGCATCATCTTCCAAGAAAAAAGAAAGGTATTTGACAGGTATATCTACCTGAATAATGTCATCCATCAAAGGTTTAGATGTTTTAGCTATATAACTAAACATAAAGATCAAGGAGCACCAATGAAAGACAAAGGAATTGATTGGCCGATAAAAGGAACACCAATTATATCAGTTTTTATCAGATTGGTGGTACACACAACAACCAAGCCTTACCCCCTAAATGGAATTAGTCGGCTACATAGATCAAACGACACCATAATATTCTACCAGATTGGTACATATATAAAAATTAAAGTAATCATTCTCAACTCTTGTTCACATATTTGTTACAAGAGAACTGCATATTCATCAAAATAAAGCAATACGAAGTTACATTACCTCGATATTTGCCCCTAACTGTCTATGTTTCTCCACAGAATCTTGCCCACCAGAAAATGCATGTCTGTTTACCTGCAAATAGCCAGTGTGTGATGAACTTAACCAAGTGGATGGAACAAAAAGGCAAAAACAAAGAACAATGGGGAGAATTGCACAAATTATTAGACTTTATGATCATCCAGCATTGTAGAGCAAGATTTACTAGAGCAAGATCTAGTGATTGGTAACAAGTCTTGCATATACAGTAGCGATAAACAAAGAACAGTGGGGAGAATTGCACAAATAAAGCTACAAGGCCGAAATGTAAGCAACACATTACTAATCAAAGCTTTAAAAAGAATAATTTCAGAAACAAACCTTATTCTTTATATCTTTTGCAGAATCAGTAACATATATTGCAGAGTTGGGATCACTGGCAGACATTTTTCCTGTTTCCCCCTGCAAGTATTTATATTTCACAAAGGCATTGAGGAAACATGCAAAAAAATACAGTTATACAGGAAGAGATTATTTTCACAGAAAAATTCAAAGGTTTACATAAATTCATTAGGACTCAAATGAGATTCATGAAACTTTGTAGGACTTAAGACTGTGACCCTGATGTTTGTACTAGTTACATGCATGCAGATAGATGGCAATAGCATATATGCAAGCAAATTCAATGGCAAATATATACATGAACATGCACAGTATTAGATTGTATTTTGCAACATGATTATACCTGTAATGCGGGGAAGAATAATGTTTCAATCAAGGCAGGCTTGTGATATCCAAGTTTAGGAGCAACATCTCTTGTCATTCTAAAATAAGGATCCTGAAGACGGCATATAGAAACACTATTATAAAAGAGCGGATAAAATTTAAAACACACATTCAATAATCATCTAGGTATTAGAAAACATAGAAAACAAAAATAACAAAAACACCAATCTCACGTAAATCTATCATAACTGCAAAGTGCATAGGGAGCTTCTTGAGTAAATATATTTTTTCCACTCTTTTACTTTTCATTTTCCAGGTAGTTCAAGGGGGTGCCTTATCATATCTCCTAATAAAGTCTTTTTTTCCCAACGGGTGAAGGAAATGCGAAGACAATGTAGCAAAATATATGCAATATGAAAGAATGGAACAAATTAAAAGTTCAACCTATACCTTATTTAATTATGGTAATTTTAGGAGTATTTTCATCACCTCTTTAATATTTTTTACATGATTCACCCATCAAGAGGGACTTCGCTTTGTTTGAATTCTTAGCCCAATCTCCACGAAAATACTCTGCTACTCTATAGTGTTCATTGTTCTTGTAAATGATCCTATGACCTAGAGCTCCTTCAAATATTGAGACTTCAAAGAGATGACATGAGCGAACTAATGACACTTATTTGGAAAGAAATGATTGAACATGTCACAAGATGAAAATTAGGTTAACCAACCAATTACTAGGTTCATTCCTCATATGGTTGTAAAAATTTCGATTTGACCTGTAAAATACCACGATTACGCTAGCCCTCAGCAATCAAGAGTATACACAGAATCCTATTTTGGTGGAATCGGGTGAAATCACCCTTGTTAATCGTTGAAGCGTCTAATCTAGGATCTTTGAAACATTTTTGCGACTATGCTTATGAATGAACTTAAATTTATATAAGTATTTGAAGTGTGACTTAAGGTTTTCAATTATCTTACTTGTGAGCTATGCTTATGAATTTAAACTTACACAATATAACGTAGTTTGCTTCCCAACATGCCAGCCTCAAAAGAGGGGAACAAGAACTTAATGTTTTCATTATGAATGGATTTTAATCTAAACGATAAAAAAAATCCACCGATAAGGACAATTTTGAATATCAAAATTTGGTAACTATTCAAGAACTATTATATTTTTTCACTCATCCAAAGAGTGAAAGCTTCAATAACACCCAAATGTATTGATGTCATCCTTGGCGTAACAAATAGTTAGTTATTAAACACCTTAAGAGAAGAAAATATTAATTGTTAAGTTGAAACATATCCTTTTATGACTTTTGTTTTCCTTTCAAAATCAACATGTATAACATGTATTTGAACCCAAAAAAATCCCAAAAGCAAAGCAAGAATTTTGCAGAACCATGATCACACTAGTTAGTCTTAAAATGAAATCAACTTAAATTTGTTCATACAAAAGCATTAGAGATCAACAAACCTGGTCTATTGCACAAGGAATTAAACAACGGAGATTATCTTTGCCAGAAAATAGATGAGGAAATGAACTAGGAAATGATGGAACTGCCTGTATAAACAAAAGTAGCACAAACAATCATATCCAAGTGACAAATTCAAAATATGTATCCTTATCAAATGAATAGGAGAGATGGACAATAGATACATTAATAGTTAAGCAGAAATATTCAATGATATACACATTTCACATAGGAGAGATGGACCATACCTGCACAGGTGGAAAACTAACTTTTCCAATATGATCTTCCCCCGTGAACCCAAAAATGCCAACAACCTGATTATAAGTCACACGCTTTGCAACCTCTACCATGTTCCTGTAGAAGGCACTGGAAAGGGAATTTCTTCACTGTCAGTATATAGTGATTAGAGAGGCAATCAGTGTTATTGTTTTTCTGTACATGACAGTTTTATTAGTTAGTTTACTGTTAGGTAGCTGCAATTGCATATAGTTCAATTAAGCTTAATAGAATCTATTAATACCAGCATAATAATTAAAATCTTCCGTAAACAACCAACCATGATTTCTAAATATGGGACCCAAAAAATTAATAATGCACACATATTTAAGGTTATTGGATGCTTTAAATTAAAGGGAAAGACCATAGTCTCATCTTGTATAAAAAAACCTGAAAAGTTTGGGACAAATTGGTGCACTCTTTGTTGCACAAGCAAGAGAAAATCATCCTTGAGGTTCATCCAAGACAAAATGGAAAGACTATATAACAGCGGATTATTGTCCGTACTTAGCCAAAACAATTTTCATTAAAAAATGAAAAGTCTGCACCAGCTAAGGTTCTAGTTTTCATTCCTATAGGGCATCAAATATTAATGAAAAATGAAAAGCATGAATTGAAACCAATTGCCTAAGTTGCGTTAAGCCCAGAAAGAAGAAAAAAAAAAAAAGACAAGTCTATGTCAGGCAGATGACAACATCAGTAAAACTTTGTTGAATCTTCAGAAGATAAATCAACTGATGTGATGATGTAGAATCTAGAAAGCACGAAACCATATCTATTTCCTAATGCAGAATTTCATTTTAAAATCATGTTCCTAAGTTTGCACGTAACATTCTGTTTCCTATTAATATAATAGATACATGTTCATATAAAATACGTGCAAGTACAAACAATCTAAAATTTAACAACATAGGAAAAAAATGCTTGGAATATACATTTAGGGAAAGCATGCATTTATAATATAACCCACTCACCCGCCAACAAAATCAAAATCAGAGAAAATGAATGTCTTTGATATGTCAAAACCGCAAGCAATGATATCCTTGGCATTCTCGCGCGCAAGTCTTCTGCACTCATCTACAGTAAGATTTTTCCACAAAAACTTCTCATCATCAGTGAGCTGTATAACCAAAGGAACCTTAAAAGCATCTTGCAAATACCTACACCATTTTCCACCACATCAAAAAGTTAACAAACATCTCCAAGAACTCCAGCAATTACAAACTCATCTTCATTTCCACAATTCAACTACTTAAGTATCTATTTTCATTCTGTAATCCGTCATTACTATAAAATTTATAATCATAACATTTATACCTATCTATATTACATTATTACTAAATTTTGGTTAATTTTGATTATTAGAAAAAACAAAAATGTACTTACTTGGTGAACATGAATGGAATCAAATGACCTAAATGCAAAGCTTCGGAAGAAGGTCCACGTCCTGTATATAGGTAAAACTTATCTCCTTTTTCATATGCATTCAAAACCTCAGCAAAATCACTGTCACATGCAAAACAACAAAAAAAAAACACATTCTCAGCTAAATTGAAGATTCAACAAATGAGGAAGCAAAATAGATAGAGAGAGGTGAAACCGGTGAGCGAAGAAAACTCCGCGGCGGAGGAAGACGTGAGCGGGGAGAGAAGTGATTTGTTCGACACGATGAATGAGAGATTGATCGATTCTTTGACAACCGAAACGGTCAATGAGTTTGTCGTAGTCGATTTTTCCTCCGTTGCCGGAAACCTCCCATGGAGTCACCAGCTGCTCGTCCTCTTGCTCTTTGTTTGTTTCAGTTGATGGCTCCATTTCTCTCCGATCAACGGTGATAGTTGCCGGCGGCGAATGAAGATAGTGTAGTAAATTGGAAGTGGAGTTTCAGATTTTAGTTGAAGGTTTTAACTAAAAACAAATGAGAGGTGAATTATATAATATGGAGTTTCAGATTTTATTAGGTTATATAATAGTTACTTTTGATATGTTTTTTAAATAAGTGTCTACTATGAAATGTATTTTAAATGATCACTGCATTAGTTTGGATGTTTGAAATAGAATATATTTATGTTATTGTTGTTCATCTGAGTTGTTGAACATTACTGAGATGCATCTTTGGATAGTTTCAATTATTTAATTTCCAGAATTTAGAGATGTTTTTTTGGAGTTTGTTTGTCCGTGTTGTTTGACTTGACTTCAGTGTGTTTCATATGTATAATGCTTGTGTCATTTACTTATAGGCATTATGCGTGATAAGCTCGATAGACTGAGACACGACAATCTTGAACAACATGCATCGATTTAGAGGGAAATAGCTCGCAGACACTTATTGTTTCTAGCCTAACTGATGTTGATGCATCAACTTCTAGGGATCATGCATTTCCGCCTCCGTCTTCTTGTATGAGACATGTGTCACCTGCTGAGGCACCTAAGGCATCACAAGCACTCGAGGGGTTATGAGAGATAAAATTCAATTATATTCCTTCTTTGAAACACATGTTTGTTATAATATTCGAAGTTTCTAATAATGATTTATTTTTCTACTAGACCGTAATGCCTTAAAATGCATCAACCATGATCGGAAGATTATGGGTTTTCCGCAGCCTGTTGAGCAATGATTTTAGGATGTGATGTAATTATCTGGGCTGACAGATTTGTGCGATATCACTTATGTTATGGTTAACTATGGTATGTTGTCTGCGTTTGTACTTTATTTTGACTTCATTATGTACTCCGAATTTATTCGTTATTTATGTCATTTTTCATATTATTTGATTAGTATATGGTTTAATTTATAAATTGAATTTGATAATATATAAAAAATGTGTCATCAATTAAATTAGTATATCTGTAAACCAAAATAAAAAATTATTGTTTGGTGAGAATACGGAAATGCATTTCTATGTTTTATCTGGTGTGAATTTAGAGTGTGTCTCTGAATCAGTTTATGTAAAAATGATGGTGTTTCAGTGAGGAATGCATGAGTATATATGGGGAGGATTCGGAAATGCATCTCCCTCCGTCTAAAATGTATGTCATTTTAGCATATAAAATTTGTTTCAAAATGATTGTCATTCTCACTTTTCAAAGCAACAATGATTACAAATTTTCCAATTGTATTCTTTATGTACACTACTTTCAATACTTTAATAAAGTTAATTTAGTAAAAGTATAATGTGTAAAGATAATATTATTGCATTCCTTAATTTGTATAAAAAAACCTTAAATGAGTCATTTTGAAATGGATAGAGAATAAAATTCTTTAGTATGTGAGTCGATTTTGAAATGGATAGATAACAAATGCCACACATTCAATCCTATTTAAATGGTGGTTCTGAAATATCTTCAAGCTTGCATATCATGTCATTATTTTGAAGTTACAATTATCTTAGCAACCTCATGACCTAAAAGGGGGGGGTGATGTTGTCTCTGATTCGAGGTGACTTTTGTTTTTTCTTTGTCCGACACATGGGTCTATGCTTGAACTCAAATGGGTCTATGTTTGAAAAGGTGTCTACTAGTTTGAGCTAATTGAGATTATTATATGAGGGTTCATTTTCATTTTGAGGGTTGCTATTCTTACACCCAAAATGTTACACCTATGCTTACACCTACAAAATATATGGAGTGTGGGTGTTAATCTTTGACCAATCACTATGGTTGGATGAAAAGTTTCCCACTTTGGACTGTTTGTATTTGTTGGATGAAATATTTATATGTTTTTCAATCTAACACATTGGATTACTCATAAAAAAAAAGTGTGGGAAAGAGATTCACTTTGCTTTCTTCAACCTATCATTATGTTCTTGCCCTCCCATAATCTCAAATGTTGAATTAAACAACTTTTAAGTTATTTCTTCTCCCGCCGTGGTTCTTTGGTCATTTTATCAGTGTTGGCGGATTCTCTATCATATTATTCTCTAAATTTTTTAGTGTTTAAATCGTATTTCCTTATTTATTCCCAGGGCTTACTTGTCTCTTTGTCATTTATCATAAAGTTTTAAGGTGTTGAAATGTAATTCAAGTTCAAGTTAAGTTTTAATTTGTATTTAGTGTGCATTTTATTTGGGTCATGTATAAAACCAAATTTTAGTTACAATTTGTAATAGAATTATAATTTGAGAAATAGAGTTTGAAAGTTAGTTATAGAATTGTTCTCTCTCTTCTCTGTATTCTTTTATGTTCATCTTCTTCAATTCTTGTGCATCATTGAAGATTCATTGTTGAATTCTAACCTAAAGTTTCTTTGTATTTTGAGTTGGACCTCAGTTGTCTTTATTCTTGTTGGACTTTTTGTTTTGACGATTCTCAGTCCCTATTTTTTTTTTAACTTTGCATAACTTTTCTCATATCAAACATTTCTTCGTATTAGATATACTTCTTAGCCATATCTAACGAGTGGTTGAAGTTCATTGATTTGTCTATTTCAATACTCTCTATGATTTTTCCTACTAAAAAACTCTTGTTGAAATAGGTATATTTTCATCTCGTCGCTGTCAGTGTCCTTCAAAAAGAGTATTTATGTGTTGAACATCGTGATATATTTTCTAAAAAGTTTATCATTCTTCTATGACACAACCTCCAAACATCATACCAGCTTCAATTGTGGAAGTGATAAGTTGATTTTTTTTTTCTTTTGGTATTATTAGATGTGGTTATTGATAATTCTACATATGGTTACTGATAGTTTAACATGTGATTACCGATAGTTTTACATATGGTTATTGATAGTTAAACATGTGGTTATTGATAATTATACATGTAATTAATTTTAACTATATATGTAATTACTAATTAGAAATTAATTAGTTAGTAGTATAACCTTATATAAAGCATGTCACATATGTATAAAATTTTAATTCTCTTAACTCCATTTAAATAATATATTCTTCTCTCTCAATCATTTTCTAATTCTCTCTTTTATCATAATTTATCAAGTAACTTGAGACACAATTTATCCGATAATGTTTATCAAGTGGTCATGTTTGACAAAACAAAATGACTAGGTAATAATAGGTTGTTTTGTAGACTTTCCCAAAAGAAAAGAAAAGAAAAGAATAATACCCGTGTTGACATTTCAATAATCTAAAACAGATATACTATGTTTACACCAGAATTAACACCGTATCAGTTAATAAAATTTATGGTAAGTGTGACACAAATCCCAATGCATCTAAATATAATAAATAAATGAAAAAAAAAGTAGATTACATGGTATACATATATGTTGTATATGTCAAAATTTGGTGTCATTATATCATTTCTCAATCTAAAAATAATAAGCTTTATTGGCCATATAGTATCAATTATTTTTTAAACCGTTAATCTGTCATGACGATTCTATTTGCCTAGTGCACAAAAAAATTCCTTATACAATACACAAATGTATATACTATACGATTGTCATTGTCAAGAATAATTTACCATAAAAAAGATTCTACTCAATACCTTTTAACTTTTTAATACTGTTATTAATTGTACTTTGCTTTTACTTAGATGAACACAATTAAATGAGTGAGTACAAAGGAATTTCCCTTTAAAAAATAGAAACATGGTCTAATATTTGACTGCATAACTTACTTGAACTTGACCTATGAAAATGATAACCAAATTTGCCTATTATTCTTATAATAGCTTCTACTAATAATGAACATTATAATTGTAAATTATCCACACAAGGAAATTTCTTGTTAATTATACAACCTTAAAGTTTCAGAAAAAACTGAGGAATTTAACTCAAATGAATCCTTTGTTTCAAGCAAACACACCTTATATTACACTTCAAATCCAAAAGTGAATTCCAAGACTATCTTTACTTGCAATTCACATTAGCAAAGTCTCATATAAAAAACTTTATTGTGTGTAAATATTTATATTGAAGTGTATAATTTATTCAAATAAGTAGAGAAAATTCAAGATGAAATCATTTGTTAACAACCTTTTCTTTATGTTCTTCTTTGTTGTTGTCTTAACCAACATTCAAACTTGTTTTGCAGATTGTGATAACCTACAAGACACATGTCCATCAATTTCACCAAATAAACAAACCATATTCATCAATGGTTTGCCTTGCAAAAATCCAACTAATGTAACATCTCAAGACTTCAAGACTGATGAAATGAGTAAAGCTGGTCCTAAAGACATTTTTGGTGCGTCAGTAAAACTTGTCTCCGCCTTTGAATTTCCAGGGTTGAATACTCTCGGTCTATCGGTTGGAAGAACCGACATTGAAAATGATGGTTTGGTAAACTTTCATTATCATCCTAGAGCTACTGAAATGATCTTTGTTAAAAAAGGTGTATTGATGGCTGGATTTATTGATACAAAAAATCAAGTTTTCCAAAATGTTCTCAAAGTTGGTGATGTTTGTGTTTTTCCTAAAGGTTTGTTTCATTACATTCTAAATCAAGGTTTTGATGATGCTGTTGTATACTCAGTTTACAATAGTCAAAATCCTGGACAAGTATCTATTGTTCCTACAACTTTTGACACAACATTGGAGTCTTTAGATAAGCTGAAAAAGAGAATTATCTCACTTTCTACCTCTCAAGCTTATGATGGTATCATCAATTCTACCACTTAGCCATTCATATTACTGCTTCCTTTTGACTTGCTATAAAATATTGTGAGTGTTTATCCATAACAATACTTAGGAATAATGTTTTCTTTCTTTATAATTATTGTATCATTTGAGTTTATAGTATGATTGCACTATGGTTCTATACTAAAAAGAAATCTGATTAATTTTGCAAGTAAGAACTGAGTTCACTTGGGCTTGTTTGGATACACACTCTAATTAAGTGTTTATCTTATAAATGCTTGTGTATCAGTTATTTCTATAACAAACAATAAAAGTTTTAAACTATCTCAGTTACACACCTAATTCCATGTGATATACACAAAGAATTCAAATGTAATTATTAATAATAAAAATCATAATAGTAATAATAATTAAAGCGACAAAACAATGACATTAGAAAGATAAAATAATGACGCGCTTTTATTCTGTTATTACATTAACTGCTAAAATAATAAAACTGTCTCTATTGTTGGACCTTAAGTACTGGGAAGGGTATTACATCTCTAATACTGGGAGAATTTGTCAAAAGCATCACAAGCCTATCGATTCCAAGTCCCTGAAAAATAATATATTTTCAGTAACTGAAATTTAAAAGGAAGGGGAAAAAAGTTAACAATACAAAGACATGCAAACAGATTATGTACCATTCCAGAAGCTGGAGGCATTCCATACTCCAAAGCTGTTAGGAAATCTTCGTCAAGAGTCACTTCATATGATTCATCATCATCATTTTCTATTCCTTCTTTCTTATCTCCATTTGCTGAAACAGCGGCTCTTTTCTTTTCATGTTGTTTAACTTGATCTTCTAGACGTCCTCTCTGGGAAGTACAAAAAATAAACCATTTTGTTCGCCATCAAACTTGAGAGATTAATAGCTATGATGCCTAAAAGTGAAAAGTTTGGAAGCTTACCTGATCTATAGGATCGGTCAATTCCGAGAATGCATTGCCTAGTTCACGACCACAAATGAAAAGTTCAAACCTCTCAGTCAAACCTGAAGACCTGATGGAGGATCAAGTGTCAGATAGATGGTAATATAACAGGAAATGTGTACCAGATGTTATTAATCAGTTTGCTTAAGATGTCCACCTCAGACAAATATATTGTATAATATGAATAATAATTTTTTTACAAATCTTAGTGATCGGAAGAACGGAAAAAAAAAATAGCAGTTCATAATGAGGTTGTCTTTTATAATATTTGTAACCTTTGTAGAGTTGATGCCAACATGACGAGGGAACAATGGTTTGGTTCAAAAGAAGCAGTACGATTATGAGAGTATTTCAAGTGCCAATAAATCTAAATTATAATTGCAACACAAGAATAGTGAACAGTGATCATCAAAAGGAATGATCTCAGTGGATTAGACAATTTGACTGTTGTGATTAAAAATTTAATACCAGCAAAAAACATAATTAACATTACATGGTATTTTCTAAAATGTCTACCTGCGGTGTGGTTTAGCCAGCGGAGAAATCTCAATTGGGTAGTCTAAAACAAATGTAGGTTGGATAAGCTTCGGTTCTACAAATAACTCAAAAACCTAAAATACAGAATAGAAACAAACTGGTTAGTGTATGCAGGCAGGTCAAATTGATAATATAACCGATGCAAAAAAGTATTTTCAGAAAGAGACGTCAATATGTAGAATACCACCTCAAAAGAAGTTTGATTAGTAGCAAATATAACAAGCTTTATCAAATAATATGAATAAAATAGATGCCTATATTGAAGAGGATGATAAAAGGTGAGGCCAATCAACCTCGTTAAGGAGGTGACCAACAGATTCACACGCTTCAATGGAAGCTTTATCCTTGTTATCAAGATTATTTTCAAGGCTGCTCAGAGTAGCTTGCTTTGCAAGATCAAGATCATTTCCAAATTCATTGAAATCGATCCCAGAAATTTCTTTAACAAGATTGTGCATGGTCTCTCTCCTCCAGGGCTTTTCCAGACATATCTCCACTCCCTGTATGGAATCATTACGCTCACTTCAAAAACAATTATTTCAAAATAAAAATATTCAAAAGATCGTCTACGGTTATAGTACACCGGCATTGGAGAACTGTGAAGGAAGCAGAGTGATAGAAGAAAATTTATAATATCAAGTTCATTTAATTCTATACAAGCCTGTAGCTCACAGTTCCAAGTGTCTTTTCAGAGTCAACTTGGCATCCCTTCTAACACCTGACCAATACCGTTTTAGATCAGTAAGAACACTGTTTACCTGATAATCAATAGTAAGCTTCCCATGAACTGCCAGAGCACATTGAGTGACAATTTCCTCTGCCAAATTCATCATGCTTTGGTAGTCTGAGTATGCTTCATACATCTAAAGATTAGCTAATATGAATATAGTTCAGAATGTAATTCACGATAAAATGAAACGTACAAACTATTCAATAATGATAATTAAAATACCATATAAACATTGTTAAAACAACTATCTTGAAAGGTTAAGCCATGAAAAGTTAGTAGAGATATTATATATGCCCATCTCAAGTACCAAAACTAGCTTAAACTATCAGTGCACATTTGAAAAGACAATTGTTGGATGCTTGAACAACCCATTTCTTTTATTTGAACTTGGGACTGGATATGCAAAGGTAGGCAACAAAATCTTACTTTTTAAATTGAAACTTCAATTTACCTCTATAGTTGTAAACTCGGGATTATGACGAGTTGAAATTCCTTCATTTCTAAATATTCGACCAATCTCGTATACTTTTTCAAACCCACCCACCTGGCATAAAGAAAAATATTAAAATGGTTAACAGCTAGAGTAAATCAACAACATATTAATGTACACTCCTAGAATTTTGGTTGGGCATATATATCATTCTTAAAATGCCGGCTTGCAAGGTAAGGGCTGTCTAAACTTTTTAAACACTACCTAGGCCATATCTTGTCTGAAGGTAAGTTGATCCAGTACTTTAAGAATAAAAAATATTTTGAATCTCACCAGCATTCTCTTTAGGTGCAATTCAGTTGCAATTCTCAAATATAAGTCCCTTCCAAGAGAATTGTGATATGTAACAAATGGTCTGGCCTCTGCTCCCCCAGCTGCTCCCTAGTCAATGAAATTAATCAGGAAAAGAAAGAAATCTCCATGTGCAAAATGAAAAATATGGTATTTATACATATGACAAACAATATTATTTATTATATGGGAGATTTAGCCATGGCAGCTGTGAAATGTGAATAACAAACTTGTTGATTGTAAGAGCAAATCTGGGAACAATATATGGTTTACACATCCCTTTATTTCCCTAACATTTTGTATAGTGAACCTCATCTATACACAAGGAACAATATTCTTCTAAAGTCATCTAGTTTACTGATTTCACAAATTTGTAATTTTATTAAGAAATTGAAGCCATTTGCAATAGCTGACCTATTGGACTAATACTGATAGTACCCTCAAACCTATTGACCAATTTGCGAGCTTCTGCCTTTTGCAGGAGTCGAACTTGATACCTAGTGGATAAGCACCAACATTCTTAAACTCCGACGGCCAATTGAGCTAAATATAAAAATAAAAAAAAAGATAATAATTACTGAATCACAACAGAAACAAACATGTGACAGAACAAGAAAAAAATACCAACAAGGTGATGAAATAGACTTCTGAAATAAATGGCTACTTGATAACTTATTTTAGTTACCATCAAAAGTTCTGTACTGAATTGGTAATTACAAGGAAGAAATCAAATAAACATTGAAAGGAGACAAAATGAGGAGGCAAATTGGTCAAGCACTTAACACCAAATAGTTTGCTAATTAAATTCACAACTAGCCATGATATAAATAATAACATAACAGTAACAGGTGGTACGAAGCAATTTAACTGAGATGTTAACACCCCTATATCAATCTGACTTTCAAGAGTGCAAGAGTAAAGCATAAATATGAGAATAATTATACAAGTAGATAATGCTTACCAAACTGACATTTTAGAATATCAAAATTATTTCTGAGCAATTGATGCTCTTAGCATTTTATTAACATTAAATAATAGTAATATAACTTGTTTCAATCAAATAACTAGCAGATTCCCCACATGTACTTTTCCTACCAAGAAAAAATAGTGTAGGTACATGAAAATCAACAAACCTGCAAAACTGGAGTTTCTATCTCAACAAAACCTAAAGAATCCATTGTCCTTCGTATTCCTGATACAACCTATTTGAATGGAATTGATCAGAGAAATAATACAACAAGTAGCTAAACGCTCTAGCATGGATAAATGGAGAAGTATTTTTTTTGACAATATATTAGCAAAAGCACAGAATATGAGGCTACAGTTATACAAAGGAAGGTGGCCACATGATAGTTATAAATCAATTAAGAGGCACGGAAACAGGGAAGTGGGCAGATAAAATGAAATTTCTAAATTGACAATAAGTTATATGTTTTTAATATTAAAATTAAAATAAATAGCAATGATTTCCTTAAGCAAATAAAGTTTGGAAGAAGAACCACCTTTGCTCTTTTGCGGAATACATCAGCTACCTCTGGATTTGCAATCATATCTACATACCTAACCACAAGTCCACAACAAAAATGAAGAAGAGACATTTGAATAAAAAAGGGATGTTTAATTTTCAGTTCAAGGGTGCTACAAAAAAGGATAACTAGAGATGCTGTAGAAATAAGAAGGAAAAATATATAGTGCTACAAAAAAGGAAAGAGAATAGGAAACAAATAAGTATAGAAAAATAAAAATAAAAACCATTAAAATAATTTGACGGAAGAAATATTTATCAGAGAAGGAAAAGAAAGAAAGAACATCGGATCGGATATCCTCCAAATAGAATGTTAGAAGTGAACTATGTAGTATAAGAGCATTTAATGAAGAGATATCACTGATGAAATACCAAATGCATTGGTAATAGTATATCACAGCAATGATAACAAGTAAAATGAAAACAAATAAAAAATTGAATTACAAGCTTACCTCTGGCGATAGCGTTTATCTATATCAGTTAGACCATGATATTTATCAGGCAGTGGAAGCAAAGATTTTGTAAGGATTGCAAAAGATAGCACACACACAGAAAGTTCTCCTGAAGACAATAAAGAACATTAGAAAGTGGTAAAGCCGTAGTGAAAGAAAATTGAAAAAAATTGACCCACTAATTTTTGCACTTCTTGAATTATTACAAAATATAAAATATGTGAAACGAAAGTAACTATCTAAAAGAGATTATAAAAATAAGAAAAAGACCTCATTTACTAGGCACTGGACATTCTTAAAAAACCACAATGTTTTGAGTTAACTTTCCAAAGGCACAAAAAGAAAACAATTGTATCAAGTGTCAACAACCAATTGTAACATGCCCCTAGCACAAGATCCCTTTGGTTGTACCAATAATTATGTTTGTATTACCACAATATTTACTAGCATGTCTGATATAAACTTAAAATTATTTTCTAAAGGCCAACATAGTATTTTAATGTGTTGAGAAACAAGATTCTCAAATTTTAATTGAGCCAAGGCTTGAGAGTTGAGACTGGTTTTAATTCTATCCTTTGAGAGAAGGATGGTATCAATGTGGTTTATATCTATAGCAAAAACAAGGCCAGATGCAGATAAATTCACACAAATCATCCGGCCACTGCAAGTTCACACTTTGCTTTTTACATGGAGGAAAAACAAAAATCAGATGGAAATTCAGGATAAACTAATTTCTAGGTAATACCTTTTTCTGTGCGTTTTATTGTTCCTTTTGCACCAAGTATATCACCAATATCAACATGTGCCTTCAATTGCTCAAACTGTTCATCTACAAGTCTCTCCTTTTCGCAATAGAGCTGAAAACATTATTTTAACTTCCATTAGAATCTATCCATAACATTTATCAATGAATAAAGAACGCAACAAACTACAAAAACATTTCAATAAGAATAAAGTGATCATATATGCTTAATAAAAGTCTGACAAGTCTTAAGTCAAAGTTACAAGAAATGTACAGAGACAATAGAAAGTGTAAAAGAAAAAAAAAACCTGAATTGTTCCTGAATCATCCCTTAGTGTCAAAAAGGCAAGCTTCCCAAATGCCCTCCTTGCGATAATTCTTCCCGCGATAGAAACATGATCATTCTCACTATTAGTTTCCTCACCATTTGCTAAATCTTTATATATATCTTGCAACTGTTTTGCACTGTGTGTTTTGTTCCATTCATAAGCATAGGGATTGAGTCCCTTGCCTTTAATTTCTTCAACCTACATATATACAAAGCAGGGTTGGCAAAATACTAGTATTTTTTTCTTCATGTAATAAAACAATCTTCTCAAAATAAAGACCATCAGTTTATCCCTTTGGTAGCAAGCGATAAAAACCCATCACAATGTTCAAACAAACCATAATCATCGACAGGTCCACCTGATCCCAAACAAAAATAGTTGTGGCCTGTTTGGATTGACTTATTTAAGTCTATACATACTCATAAGCACATGTAAGACTTTTTGATAGAGCTTATATTAAAAGCCTCTGAAATGTTGATAAGTTGGTTTCAACTTATATTCACAAGCTCTCTAAGATAGTTTAAGCAAACAACATATAACTTATATAAAATCAGGTTGACTATATTTTATCTATATAAATAACTTATGCACAAGCACTTACATGAGGAGTGTTTATGTTATAAGTGCTTAATTAAGTCGTTTGTTCAAATAGGGCTAACATATTTTAATTTCAACCATGTCACAAAAAATAACATCCAAGTAAAATACGTTTAAGATAATTCTTTATACAAAAGTAAGTAAAAAATTCTATCATGATTTCACCCCCAAATTTTTTTTTACATGTTTTAATCTAAAAACAAGTTAACAACCAAAAAGAATAATAGAACAATAAAAATGAAATTAAAAAACCAAAGGCAATAGCACATTGTAGTTGTTCAGTGAACATTTTCATATTATGGAAGTTTCCAATTCAAACAAAATCAACTTCTATTCAGCTCAACGTTTGATAGGAAACAAAGCAAAACAAACATCTCAGCCATGGTTAAGGTACCTTTTTCAAGCGGATGGCTCGAATGGCCTCTCTATCGGAAGTGGAAGTGGTAGGGGACGACGCAGAGCTCCGGCGGTTGCGACCCGAGGCGGCAGTTGTAGACGAGGAGGCACGGATAAGAAGGGTGCGAGGTGTTCGACGAAATGCGTAAGTGGAGAAGTGAAATAAATGGTTCTTTAGTGGGTGCCATGTTAGGTTCAACAGTTTCAGAGCTTCCACCATTTTTTCTATCTAACTCGCGCCCACTTCACGATTGAGTCGCTTCTCATCAAACCGGGGATATATATATATATATATATATATATATATATATATATATATATATATATATATATATATATATATATATATATATATATATATATATATATATTTGATCCCTATAAATATCTTAATTTTCATTTTTAGTCCCTATTACAATAAATAGTTTTTTTAGTCCTTATAAATTTAGTATGCATGCAATTTTAATCCTCGTTGTTTTCTAATATCTTAATTTTCATTTTTAGTCCATATTATAATAAATAGTTTTTTTTTGTCCTTATAAATTTTGTATGCATGCAATTTTAATTCTCGTTGTTTTCTAAAATTTTGGAAATTGTTTAATTACCTTTAAACTTTTAAATTTTTTAATAATTTTTTTATCCATGTTTAGAATACTATAAAATATTTCTTTACTAGATTCTATGAAACAATTCCCAATGCAAGTTTCCGTCAAAATATCATAATATATTGTACACTAGTTTGTACTAGTATCGGTCAAAAAATAAAATTAAATCGAGGATTGTTCGAAATGATACGAAATTTTCAAATCCTTTCTATATGTTACGAGGAAATTTTTTAAGGAAGTCCTTGCAAAAAATCATCGGAAAATTTGATTATATGAAACTTTTCGAAATGCAAGTTTCGATAAAAAAATCATAATATATAGTACACTAGTTTGTACTAGTATCGATCAAAAATAAAATTAAACCGAGGACTGTTCGAAATGATACGAAACTTTTCAGATCATTTCTATATGTTACGAGGGAGAGTTTTGATGGAAGTCCATTTAAAAAATCTTCTGAAAATTAGATTCTATGAAACAATTCGCAATGCAAGTTTCCATAAAAAAATCACAATATATTGTACACTAGTTTGTACTAGTATTGATCAAAAAATAAAATTAAATCGAGAATTGTTCGAAATTATACGAAATTTTCAAATCCTTTCTATACGTTACGATGGAAAGTTTTTATGGAAGCTCATGCAAAAAAAATCTGAAAATTTGATTATAGGAACATTTTCGAAATGCAAGTTTCGATCAAAAAATCATAATATATTGTACACTACTTTGTACTAGTATCAATCAAAATAAAATTAAATCGAGGATTGTTCGAAATGATACAAAACTTTTCAAATCATTTATATATGTTACGAAGGAAAGTTTTGATGGAGGTCCATAAAAAAATCATCTGAAAATTTGATTCTATGGAACTTTTCGAAATGCAAGTTTCGGTAAAAAAATCATAATATATTATACACTAGTTTTACTAGTTTTTATCAAAAAATAAAATTAAATCGAGGACTGTTTGATATGATACAAAATTTTTCAGATCCTTTCTATATGTTATTAGAGAAGGTTTTGATGGAAGTTCATGCGAAAAATCATTTGAAAATTAGATCTATGAAATTTTTGAAATGCAAGTTTCAGTCAAAAAATCATAGTTTGTACTAGTTTTTATCAAAAAATTAAATTAAATCGAGGGCTGTTTGATATGATACGGAATTTTTCAGATCCTTTCTATATGTTATTAGGGAAGATTTTGATGGAAGTCCATGCAAAAAACCATCTGAAAAATTAGATTCTATGAAACTTTTCAAAATGCAAGTTTCGGTTAAAAAAATCATAATATATTGTACACTACTTTGTACTAATATTGGTATAAAATTAAATCAAGGACTGTTCGAAATGATACGAAACTTTTCGTCCTTTCTATATGTTACGAATGAAAGTTTTGATGGAAGTCCATATAAAAAATCATCTGAAAATTTGATTCTTTGAAACTTTTCGAAATGCAAGTTTCGGACAAAAACTCATAATATATTATACACTAATTTGTACTAGTTTCTATCAAATATAAAATTAAATCGAGGACTATTTGATATGATACGAAACTTTTCAGATCCTTTATATATGTTATTAGGAAAGGTTTTGATGGAAGTCCATGCAAAAAACCATCTATAAATTAGATTCTATGAAACTTTTCTAAATGCAAGTTTCAGTCAAAAAATCATATGTATTGTACACTAGGTTGTACTAATATTGGTATAAAATTAAATCGAGGACTGTTCGAAATGATACGAAACTTTTTCAGATCTTTTCTATATGTTACGAGGGAGAGTTTTGATGGAAGTCCATATAAAAAATAATCTGAAAATTAGATTCTATGAACCAATTTGCAATGCAAGTTTCGGTCAAAAAATCGTAATATATTGTACACTAGTTTGTACTAGTATCGGTCAAAAAATAAAATTAAATCGAGCATTGTTCGAAATGATACGAAATTTTCAAATCCTTTATGTATGTTACGAGGGAAATTTTTATGGAAGTCCTTGCAAAAAATCATTAGAAATCTGGATTATATGAAACTTTTCGAAATGCAAGTTTCGGTCAAAAAATCATAATATATTGTACACTAGTTTGTACTAGTATCGGTCAAAAAATTAAATTAAATCGAGGACTGTTCGAAATGATACGAAACTTTTCAAATCATTTCTATATGTTACGAGGGAGAATTTTGATGCAAGTCCATATAAAAAATCATCTGAAAATTAGATTCTATGAAACAATTCGCAATGCAAGTTTCCGTCAAAAAATCATAATATATTGTACACTAGTTTGTACTAGTATCAGTCAAAAAATTAAATTAAATCGAGGATTATTCGAAATGATACGAAATTTTCAAATCCTTTCTATATGTTATTATGGAAGGTTTTGATGGAAGTCCATGCGAAAAATCATCTGAAAATTAGATCTATGAAACATTTTGAAATGCAAGTTTGGGTCAAAAAATCATAATATATTGTACACTAGTTTGTTCTAGTATCGATCAAAAATAAAATTAAATCGTGGATTGTTCGAAATGATTCGAAACTTTTCAAATCCTTTCTATATGTTACGAATGAAAGTTTTGATGGAAGTCCATATATAAAATCATCTAAAAATTTGATTCTTTAAAACTTTTCGAAATGCAAGTTTCGGACAATAAATCATAATATATTATACACTAGTTTGTACTAGTTTCTATAAAATATAAAATTAAATCGAGGATTGTTTGATATGATACGAAACTTTGCAGATCCTTTATATATGTTATTAGGAAAGCTTTTGATAGAAGTCCATGCAAAAAACCATCTATAAATTAGATTCTATGAAACTTTTCTAAATGCAAGTTTCGGTCAAAAATATCTTAATGTATTGTACACTAGGTTGTACTATAGGTTTAAAATTAAATCGATGACTGTTCGAAATGATACGAAACTGTTCATATCTTTTCTATATGTTACGAGGGATAGTTTTGATGGAAGTCCATATAAAAAATAATCTGAAAATTAGATTCTATGAACCAATTTGCAATGCATGTTTCAGTCAAAAAATCGTAATATATTGTACACTAGTTTGTACTAGTATCGATCAAAAAATAAAATTAAATCGAGGACTGTTCGAAATGATACGAAACTTTTCGTCCTTTCTATATGTTACGAATGAAAGTTTTGATGGAAGTCCATATAAAAAATCATCTGAAAATTTGATTCTTTGAAACTTTTCGAAATGCAAGTTTCGGACAAAAACTCATAATATATTATACACTAATTTGTACTAGTTTCTATCAAATATAAAATTAAATCGAGGACTATTTGATATGATACGAAACTTTTCAGATCCTTTATATATGTTATTAGGAAAGGTTTTGATGGAAGTCCATGCAAAAAACCATCTATAAATTAGATTCTATGAAACTTTTCTAAATGCAAGTTTCAGTCAAAAAATCATAATGTATTGTACACTAGGTTGTACTAATATTGGTATAAAATTAAATCGAGGACTGTTCGAAATGATACGAAACTTTTTCAGATCTTTTCTATATGTTACGAGGGAGAGTTTTGATGGAAGTCCATATAAAAAATAATCTGAAAATTAGATTCTATGAACCAATTTGCAATGCAAGTTTCGGTCAAAAAATCGTAATATATTGTACACTAGTTTGTACTAGTATCGGTCAAAAAATAAAATTAAATCGAGCATTGTTCGAAATGATACGAAATTTTCAAATCCTTTATGTATGTTACGAGGGAAATTTTTATGGAAGTCCTTGCAAAAAATCATTAGAAATCTGGATTATATGAAACTTTTCGAAATGCAAGTTTCGGTCAAAAAATCATAATATATTGTACACTAGTTTGTACTAGTATCGGTCAAAAAATTAAATTAAATCGAGGACTGTTCGAAATGATACGAAACTTTTCAAATCATTTCTATATGTTACGAGGGAGAGTTTTGATGCAAGTCCATATAAAAAATCATCTGAAAATTAGATTCTATGAAAAAATTCGCAATGCAAGTTTCCGTCAAAAAATCATAATATATTGTACACTAGTTTGTACTAGTATCAGTCAAAAAATTAAATTAAATCGAGGATTATTCGAAATGATACGAAATTTTCAAATCCTTTCTATATGTTATTATGGAAGGTTTTGATGGAAGTCCATGCGAAAAATCATCTGAAAATTAGATCTATGAAACATTTTGAAATGCAAGTTTGGGTCAAAAAATCATAATATATTGTACACTAGTTTGTTCTAGTATCGATCAAAAATAAAATTAAATCGTGGATTGTTCGAAATGATTCGAAACTTTTCAAATCCTTTCTATATGTTACGAATGAAAGTTTTGATGGAAGTCCATATATAAAATCATCTAAAAATTTGATTCTTTAAAACTTTTCGAAATGCAAGTTTCGGACAATAAATCATAATATATTATACACTAGTTTGTACTAGTTTCTATAAAATATAAAATTAAATCGAGGATTGTTTGATATGATACGAAACTTTGCAGATCCTTTATATATGTTATTAGGAAAGCTTTTGATAGAAGTCCATGCAAAAAACCATCTATAAATTAGATTCTATGAAATTTTTCTAAATGCAAGTTTCGGTCAAAAAAATCATAATGTATTGTACACTAGGTTGTACTATAGGTTTAAAATTAAATCGATGACTGTTCGAAATGATACGAAACTGTTCATATCTTTTCTATATGTTACGAGGGATAGTTTTGATGGAAGTCCATATAAAAAATAATCTGAAAATTAGATTCTATGAACCAATTTGCAATGCATGTTTCAGTCAAAAAATCGTAATATATTGTACACTAGTTTGTACTAGTATCGATCAAAAAATAAAATTAAATCGAGGACTGTTCGAAATGATACGAAACTTTTCGTCCTTTCTATATGTTACGAATGAAAGTTTTGATGGAAGTCCATATTAAAAATCATCTGAAAATTTGATTCTTTGAAACTTTTCGAAATGCAAGTTTCGGACAAAAAATCATAATATATTATACACTAATTTGTACTAGTTTCTATCAAATATAAAATTAAATCGAGGACTATTTGATATGATACGAAACTTTTCAGATCCTTTATATATGTTATTAGGAAAGGTTTTGATGGAAGTCCATGCAAAAAACCATCTATAAATTAGATTCTATGAAACTTTTCTAAATGCAAGTTTCAGTCAAAAAATCATAATGTATTGTACACTAGGTTGTACTAATATTGGTATAAAATTAAATCGAGGACTGTTCTAAATGATACGAAACTTTTTCAGATCTTTTCTATATGTTACGAGGGAGAGTTTTGATGGAAGTCCATATAAAAAATAATCTGAAAATTAGATTCTATGAACCAATTTGCAATGCAAGTTTCGGTCAAAAAATCGTAATATATTGTACACTAGTTTGTACTAGTATCGGTCAAAAAATTAAATTAAATCGAGCATTGTTCGAAATGATACGAAATTTTCAAATCCTTTATGTATGTTACGAGGGAAATTTTTATGGAAGTCCTTGCAAAAAATCATTAGAAATCTGGATTATATGAAACTTTTCGAAATGCAAGTTTCGGTCAAAAAATCATAATATATTGTACACTAGTTTGTACTAGTATCGGTCAAAAAATTAAATTAAATCGAGGACTGTTCGAAATGATACGAAACTTTTCAAATCATTTCTATATGTTACGAGGGAGAGTTTTGATGCAAGTCCATATAAAAAATCATCTGAAAATTAGATTCTATGAAACAATTCGCAATGCAAGTTTCCGTCAAAAAATCATAATACATTGTACACTAGTTTGTACTAGTATCAGTCAAAAAATTAAATTAAATCGAGGATTATTCGAAATGATACGAAATTTTCAAATCCTTTCTATATGTTATTAGGGAAGGTTTTGATGGAAGTCCATGCGAAAAATCATCTGAAAATTAGATCTATGAAACATTTTGAAATGCAAGTTTGGGTCAAAAAATCATAATATATTGTACACTAGTTTGTTCTAGTATCGATCAAAAATAAAATTAAATCGTGGATTGTTCGAAATGATTCGAAACTTTTCAAATCCTTTCTATATGTTACGAATGAAAGTTTTGATGGAAGTCCATATATAAAATCATCTAAAAATTTGATTCTTTAAAACTTTTCGAAATGCAAGTTTCGGACAAAAAATCATAATATATTATACACTAGTTTGTACTAGTTTCTATAAAATATAAAATTAAATCGAGGATTGTTTGATATGATACGAAACTTTGCAGATCCTTTATATATGTTATTAGGAAAGCTTTTGATAGAAGTCCATGCAAAAAACCATCTATAAATTAGATTCTATGAAACTTTTCTAAATGCAAGTTTCGGTCAAAAAAATCATAATGTATTGTACACTAGGTTGTACTATAGGTTTAAAATTAAATCGATGACTGTTCTAAATGATACGAAACTGTTCATATCTTTTCTATATGTTACGAGGGATAGTTTTGATGGAAGTCCATATAAAAAATAATCTGAAAATTAGATTCTATGAACCAATTTGCAATGCATGTTTCAGTCAAAAAATCGTAATATATTGTACACTAGTTTGTACTAGTATCGATCAAAAAATAAAATTAAATCGATGATTGTTCGAAATGATACGAAATTGTCAAATCCTTTATGTATGTTACGAAGGAAATTTTTATGGAATTCCTTGCAAAAAATCATCAGAAAATTGGATTATATGAAACTTTTCGAAATGCAAGTTTCGGTAAAAAAATCATAATATATTGTACACTAGTGTGTACTAGTATCGGTCAAAAAATTAAATTAAATCGAGGACTGTTCGAAATGATACAAAACTTTTCAAATCATTTCTATATGTTACGAGGGAGAATTTTTATGGAAGTCCATATAAAAAATCATCTAAAAATTAGATTCTGTGAAACAATTCACAATGCAAGTTTCCGTAAAAAAATTATAATATATTGTACACTAGTTTGTACTAGAATCGGTCCAAAAATAAAATTAAATCGAGGATTGTTCGAAATGATACGGAATTTTCAAATCCATTCTATATGTTACGAGGGAAATTTTTATGGAAGTCCTTGGAAAAAATCATCAGAAAATTTGATTATATGAAACTTTTCGAAATGCAAGTTTTGGTCCAAAAATCATAATATATTATACACTAGTTTGTACTAGTATCGATAAAAAATAAAATAAAATCAAGGACTGTTCGAAATGATACGAAACTTAGTAGATCCTTTCTATATGTTACGAGGGAGAGTTTTGATGGAAGTTCATTTAAAAAATCTTTTGAAAATTAGATTTTATGAAACAATTCGCAATGCAAGTTTGCATCAAAAAATCATAATATATTGTACACTAGTGTGTACAAGTATCGGTCAAAAAATTAAAATAAATCGAAGATTGTTCGAAATGATACGAAATTTTCAAATCCTTTCTATATGTTACGAGGAAAAGTTTTTATGGAAATCCATGCAAAAAATAATCTTAAAATTTGATTATATGAAAATTTTCGAAACGCAAGTTTCGGTCAAAAAATCATAATATATTGTACACTAGTTTTCACTAGTATCAGTCAAAAAATAAAATTAAATCGACGACTGTTCAAAATGATACGAAAATTTTCAAATCATTTCTCTATGTTACGAAGGAAAGTTTTTATGGAAGTCCATATAAAAAATCATCTGAAAATTTGATTCTATGGAACTTTTCGAAATGCAAGTTTCGGTCAAAATATTATAATATATTATACACTAGTTTGTACTAGTATTGATAAAAAATAAAATTAAATCGATGACTATTTGATATGATACAAAACTTTTCAGATCCTTTCTATATGTTATTAGGGAAAGTTTTGATGGTAGTCCATACGAAGAATCATCTGAAAATTAGATCTATCAAACTTTTCGAAATGCAAGTTTCGGTCAAAAAATCATAATATATTATACACTAGTATGTACTAGTTTCTATCAAAAAATAAAATTAAATCAAGGACTTTTTGATATGATACGATACTTTTCATATCCTTTCTATATGTTATTAGGGAAGGTTTTGATGGAAGTCCATGCAAAAAACCATTTTAAAATTAGATTCTATGAAACTTTTCGAAATGCAAGTTTCGGTCAAAAACGCATAATATATTGTACACTACTTTGTTCTAATATTGGTATAAAATTAAATCGAGGACTGTTCGAAATGATACGAAACTTTTCAGATTCTTTCTAAATTTTATGAGGGAGAGTATTGATGGAAGTCCATATAAAAAATCATCTAAAAATTAGATTCTATGAAACAAATCGCAATGCAAGTGTCCGTAAAAAAATCATAATATATTGTACACTAGTTTGTACTAGTATCGGTCAAAAAATTAAATTAAATCGAGGACTGTTCGAAATGATACGAAACTTTTCAAATCATTTATCTATGTTACAAAGGAAAGTTTTTATGGAAGTCCATATAAAAAATCATCTGGAAATTTGATTCTATGCAACTTTTCGAAATGCAAGTTTCGGTCAAAAAATCATAATATATTGTACACTAGTTTGTACTAGTATCGATAAAAAATAAAATTAAATCGATGACTATTTGATATGATACAAAACTTTTCAGATCCTTTCTATATGTTATTAGGGAAAGTTTTGATGGTAGTCCATACGAAGAATCATCTGAAAATTAGATCTATCAAACTTTTCGAAATGCAAGTTTCGGTTAAAAAATCATAATATATTATACACTAGTTTGTACTAGTTTCTATCAAAATATAAAATTAAATCAAGGACTTTTTGATATGATACGATACTTTTCATATCCTTTCTATATGTTATTAGGGAAGGTTTTGATAGAAGTCCATGCAAAAAAACATTTTAAAATTAGATTCTATGAAACTTTTCGAAATGCAGGTTTCGGTCAAAAATGCATAATATATTGTACACTACTTTGTACTAATATTGGTATAAAATTAAATCGAGGACTGTTCGAAATGATACGAAACTTTTCAGATTCTTTCTAAATGTTACGAGGGAGAGTATTGATGGAAGTCCATATAAAAAATCATCTGAAAATTAGATTCTATGAAACAAAGCGCAATGCAAGTTTCCGTCAAAAAATCATTATATATTGTACACTAGTTTGTACTAGTATCGGTCAAAAAATTAAATTAAATCGAGGATTGTTCGGAATTATACGAAATTTTCAAATCCTTTCTATATGTTACGAGGGAATGTTTTTATTGAATTCCATGCAAAAAATAATCTGAAAATTTGATTATATGAAACTTTTCGAAATGCAAGTTTCGGTCAAAAAATCATAATATATTGTACACTAGTTTGTACTAGTATCGATCAAAAATTAAATTAAATCAAGGACTGTTCGAAATGATACGAAACTTTTCAAATCATTTCTATATGATACGAAGGAAAGTTTTGATGGAAGTCCATATAAAAAATCATTGGAAAATTTGATTCTATGAAGCATATATAAATGCAAGTTTCGGTCAAAAATTCATAATATATTATATACAAGTTTGTACTAGTTTCTATCAAATATAAAATTAAATCAAGGACTGTTTGATATGATACGAAACTTTTTAGAACCTATCTATATGTTATTAGGGAAGGTTTTGATAGAAGTCCATGCAAAAAAACATCTATAAATTATATTTTATGAAACTTTTCTAAATGCAAGTTTCGTTTAAGAAATCATAATATATTGTACACTAGGTTGTACTAATATTGGTATAAAATTAAATCAAGGATTGTTCGAAATGATACGAAACTTTTCAGATCCTTTCTATATGTTACGAGGAAGAGTTTTGATGGAAGTCCATATAAAAAATAATCATAAAATTAGATTCTATGAAACAATTTGCAATGCATGTTTCAGTCAAAAAATCGTAATATATTGTAGACTAGTTTGTAATGTTATCGGTCAAAAAATAAAATTAAATCGAGGACTGTTCGAAATGATACGAATATTTTCAAATCCTTTCTATATGATACGAAGGAAAGTTTTGATGGAAGTCCATATAAAAAATCATATGAAAATTTGATTCTATGAAACATATCAAAATGCAAGTTTCGGTCAAAAAATCATAATATATTATACACTAGTTTGTACTAGTTTCTATCAAATATAAAATTAAATCGAGGACTGTTGATATGATACGAAACTTTTAAGAACCTATCTATATGTTATTAGGGAAGGTTTTGATAGAAGTCCATGCAAAAAAACATCTATAAATTATATTTTATGAAACTTTTCTAAATGCAAGTTTCGTTTAAAAAATCATAATATATTGTACACTAGGTTGTACTAATATTGGTATAAAATTAAATCAAGGATTGTTCGAAATAATGCGAAACTTTTCAAATCCTTTCTATATGTTACGAGGGAGAGTTTTGAAGGAAGTCCTTATAAAAAATCATCTGAAAATTATATTCTATGAAACTATTCACAATGCAATTTTCGGTCAAAAAATCGTAATATATTGTACACTAGTTAGTACTAGTATCGATCAAAAAATTAAATTAAATCGAGGATTGTTCGAAATGATACGAAATTTTCAGATCCTTTCTATATTTTACGAGGGAAAGTTTTTAAGGTAATCCATTCAAAAAATAATCTGAAAATTTGATTAAATGAAAATTTTCAAAATGCAAGTTTCGGTCAAAAAACGTAATATATTGTACACTAATTTGTACTAGTATCGGTAAAAAAATTAAATTAAATTGAGGACTGTTCGAAATAATACGAAACATTTCAAATCCTTTCTATATGTTACAAAGGAAAGTTTTGATGGAAGTCCATATAAAAAATCATCTGAAAATTTGATTCTATGAAATTTTTCGAAATGCAAGTTTCGGTCAAAATATCCTAATCTATTATACACTAGTTTGTTCTAGTTTCTATAAAAATTAAAATTAAATCAAGGACTGTTTGATATGATACAAAAAATTTCAAATCCTTTCTATATGTTATTAGGGAAGGTTTTGATGGAAGTCCATGCAAAAAATCACCTGAAAATTAGATCTATGAAACTTTTCGAAATACAAGTTTCGGTAAAAAAATCATAATATATTATACACTAGTTTGTACTAGTTTCTATCAAAAAATTAAATTAAATCGAGGACTAATTGATATGATACGAAACTTTTTCAGATCCTTTCTATATGTTATTAGGAAAGGTTTTGATGGAAGTCCATGCAAAAAACCATCTGAAAATTAGATTCTATGAAACTTTTTGAAATGCAAGTTTTTGTCAAAAAATCATAATATATTGTACACTAGTTTGTACTAGTATAAGTCAAAAAGTAAAATAAAATAGAGGACTGTTCGAAATGATACGAAACTTTTTAACTCCTTTCTATATGTTATGAGGGAAAGTTTTTATTGAAGGCCATGCAAAAAATCATATGAAAATTTGATTCTATGAAACTTTTCGAAATGCAAGTTTCGGTCAAAAAATCATAATATTTGATTATATAAAACTTTTTGAAATGCAAGTTTCGGTCAAAAACTCATATTATATTGTACACTAGTTTGTGCTAGTATCGATCAAAAATAAAACTAAATCGAGGACTGTTCGAAATAATACGAAACTTTTCAGATCCTTTCTATATGTTATTAGGGAAGATTTGAATGGAAGTCCATGCAAAAAACCATCTAAAAATTAGATTCTATGAAACTTTTCTAAATGCAAGTTTCGGTTAAAAAATCATAATATATTGTACACTAGTTTATACTAGTATTGGTATAAAATTAAATCGACGACTGCTCGAAATGATACGAAACTTTTCAGATCCTTTCTATATGTTACGGGGGAGAATTTTGATGGAAGTCCATATAAAAAATTATCTGAAAATTATATTCTATGAAAAAATTTGCAATGCAAGTTTCCGTCTAAAAACATAATATATTGTACACTAGTTTGTACTAGTATCGGTCAAAAAATAAAATTAAATCGAGGACTATTTGATATGATACAAAACTTTTCAGAACCTTTCTATATGTTATTAGGGAAGGTTTTGATGGAAGTCCATGCAAAAAACCATCTGAAAATTAGATTCTATGAAAGTTTTCGAAATGCCAGTTTCGGTCAAAATATCATAATATATTGTACACTAGTTTTTACTATATCGGTCAAAAAATAAAATAAAATCGAGGACTGTTCGAAATGATATGAAACTTTTCAACTCCTTTCTATATGATACGAGGGAAAGTTTTTATTGAAGGTCATGCAAAAAATCATCTGACAATTTGATTCTATGAAACTTTTCGAAATGCAAGTTTCGGTACAAAAATCGTAATATATTATACACTAGTTTGTACTAGTTTCTATCAAAAATAAAATTAAATCAAGGACTGTTAGATATGATACGAAATTTTTCAGCCCCTTTCTATATGTTATTAGGGAAGGTTTTGATGGAAGTCCATGCAAAAAAGCATCTAAAAATTAGATTCTATGAAACTTTTCGAAATGTAAGTTTCGGTCAAAAAATCGTAATATATTGTACACTAGTTTGTACTAGTATCGGTCAAAAAATAAAATAAAATCGAGGACAGTTCGAAATGATACGAAACTTTTCAAATCCTTTCTATATGTTACGAGGTAAAGTTTTTTTTGAAGGCCATGCAAAAAATCATCTGAAAATTTGATTCTATGAAACTTTTCAAAATACAAGTTTCGGTCAAAAAATTATAATATATTGTACACTAGTTTGTACTAGTATCGGTCAAAAAATAAAATAAAATCGAGCACAGTTCAAAATGATACAAAACTTTTCATATCCTTTCTATATGTTACGAGGTAAAGTTTTTATTGAAGGTCATGCAAAAAAATCATCTGAAAATTTGATTCTATGAAACTTTTCGAAATGCAAGTTTCGGTCAAAAAATCATAATATATTGTACACTAGTTTCTACTTTATCGATAAAAAATAAAATTAAATCGAGTACTGTTCGAAATGATATGAAAAGTTTCAAACCCTTTCTATATGTTATAAAGGAAAGTTTTGATGGAAGTCCATATAATAAATCATCTGAAAATTTGAATCTATGAAAAGTTTCGGAATGCAAGTTTCGGCAAAAAATCTTAATATATTATACACAAGTTTGTACTAGTTTCTATTAAAAATAAAATTAAATCGAGGACAATTTGATATGATACGAAACTTTGTAGATCCTTTCTATATGTTATTAGGGAAGGTTTGGATGGAAGTCCATGCAAAAAACCATCTGAAAATTAGATTCTATGAAACTTTTCTAAATGCAAGTTTCGGTTAAAAAATCATAATATATTGTACACTAGTTTGTACTAGTATTGGTATAAAATTAAACCGATGAATGTTTGATATGATACGAAACTTTTCAGATCCTTTCTATATGTTACGAGGAAGAGTTTTGATGGAAGTCCATATAAAAAATAATCATAAAATTAGATTCTATGAAACAATTCGCAATGCATGTTTCAGTCAAAAAATCGTAATATATTGTAGACTAGTTTGTAATGTTATCGGTCAAAAAATAAAATTAAATCGAGGACTGTTCGAAATGATACGAAATTTTCAGATCCTTTCTATATGATACGAAGGAAAGTTTTGATGGAAGTCCATATAAAAAATCATATGAAAATTTGATTCTATGAAACATATCAAAATGCAAGTTTCGGTCAAAAAATCATAATATATTATACACTAGTTTGTACTAGTATCGGTCAAAAAATTAAATTAAATCGAGGACTGTTCGAAATGATATGAAACTTTTCAAATCCTTTCTATATGTTATGAAGGATAGTTTTGATGGAAGTCCATATAAAAATCATCTGAAAATTTGAATCTATGAAACTTTTCGAAATGCAAGTTTCGGTAAAAATATCATAATCTATTATACACCAGTTTGTACTAGTTTTTATCAAAAATAAAATTAAATCGAGGACTGTTTGATATGATACAAAATATTTCAGATCCTTTCTATAGGTTATTAGGGAAGGTTTTGTTGGAAGTCAATTTAAAAAATCATCTGAAAATTAGATCTATGAAACTTTTCGAAATGCAAGTTTCGATAAAAAAATCATAATATATTATACACTAGTTTGTACTAGTTTCTATCAAAAAATTAAATTAAATCGAGGACTGATTGATATGATACGAAACTTTTCAGATCCTTTCTATATGTTATTAGGGAAGGTTTTGATGGAAGTCCATGCAAAAAACCATCTGAAAATTAGATTCTATGAAACTTTTCGAAATACAAGTTTCTGTCAAAAAATCATAATATATTGTACACTAGTTTGTACAAGTATCAGTCAAAAAATAAAATAAAACCGAGGACTGTTCGAAATGATACCAAACTTTTCAACTCCTTTCTATATGTTATGAGGGAAAGTTTTTATTGAAGGCCATGCAAAAAATCATATGAAAATTTGATTATATGAAACTTTTCGAAATACAAGTTTCGGTCAAAAAATCATAATATATTTTAGACTAGTATGTACTAATATCGGTCGAAAAATATAATTAAATCGAAGACTGTTCGAAATGATACGAAACTTTTCAGATCCTTTCTATATGTTACGAGGGAGAGTTTTGATGAAAGTCCATATAAAAAATCATCTGAAAATTAGATTCAATGAAACAATTCGAAATGCAAGTTTCTGTACAAAAATCATAATATATTGTATACTAGTTTGTACTAGTATCAGTCAAAAAATAAAATTAAATCGAGGATTGTTCGAAATGATACGAAATTTTCAGATCCTTTCTATATGTTACGAGGGAATGTTTTTATGGAAGTCCATGCAAAAAATAATCTGAAAATTTGAATATATGAAAATTTTCAAAATGCAAGTTTCGGTCAAAAAATCGTAATATATTGTACACTAGTTTGTACTAGTATCAGTAAAAAAATTAAATTAAATCGATGACTGTAAGAAATGATACGAAACTTTCAAATCCTTTTTATATGTTACGAAGGAAAGTTTTGATGGAAGTCCATATAAAAAATCATCTGAAAATTTGATTCTATGAAACTTTTCAAAATGCAAGTTTCTGTCAAAAAATCATAATATATTATACACTAGTTTGAACTATTTCTATCAAAAAATTAAATTAAATCGAGGACTGTTTGATATGATACGAAACTTTTTAGATCCTTTCTATATGTTATTAGGGAAGGTTTTTGATCTTACCTGATCAGGAGGACCTTCCAGCAATTGGGCGTGAACAACTAGGTTGATGAAATGGAGGAGGTGTACCTGCAAGGCGCTCCGATGCCAAAGTCATAGAGGTACAACAAAAGTCAATAGAGGGGGTGTACCTGCAAGGCGCTCCGATGCCAAAGTCAATAGAGGTACAACAAAAGGTAAGTTAGAAGAGTTAAATCAGAATACTTGACCCTTTAGTGAAAAATGGTATTTATAATGAGCCCCCAGCGTTGGGCCAAGGTCCTTCCTTGGGCTGGATTAGCGAGGCCCAATGAAGAACTGCCAAGGTACGCGTAAGGAGCGTGCATACCTTGCAAGTGGTCTAGTCCTTGGTCCAACTGCCCCTATCTTTTAGGAGATAATAGGGGTAATTGGGTGACATGGCAGCTGGAATGGAAGATCTGTTCTCTGCCCATCTCGTAGAGTGTATGCCCGACTCATGAAATGCATGCCCAACCATTAAGTGGTTCTCGCCCGTCCAACAAGTATGCTTGCCCGAGCGTATGGGCATCTGCTCAACGTATTGGACCATGGCCCAATACAGTCTCTGGAGGCCCAGTCCAGAATAGGAGCTCCCTAAGTCGAGTCTCTGAGTCGGAGCAATGAATTATAAGATAGCTGAGCACATGTCGTAATAAGGGAATAGTCATGTTGGATGTCGAGCATATGCCCGTGTAATAAATGTGATATTCTTAAGTCGCTCCGGACGCCGTTCAAGTCGTCGAGCATATGGCGTTCTCAGGGGTCAAGGATGTCTCTTATAGTCGGGGAGACTTGCGGTTGCTCGACGTCGTTCAAAATTCTCTTAAACTGACATGTCTTAGGCATTAATGATGTGACACTTCATTTCCTGTGCCAGTGCCGGCCTAGGGGCCTTGGCAATGATTACCTAGCGCGTTCGCCCACGCGCTATTTTAGTATATAAGGGGGGTGGTCCACTTCATTTCAACTTTTCGCTCCTATGTCTAACCGGAAGCTCTGAGAGGAAACTTTCCTCTGCTCGTAACCGCCGACAGCAACGCCGCTCTTTGCCCGCGCGCCACCGCAACCTCCCCGTCTACACTATGTCATGTAATCTCCCATAACCTCTCTTTTTACACATTTTTCCGCTTGATAAGTAGCGAAATTCGTGATTTTCCTGTTTAGAGTAGGCAAATCCTTGTTTAGAGTAGGCAAATCTCTATTTTAGGTGAGTTTTTAGGTTGTAGACATGAGCGTCCCGGGCGGGATTAGCATGACATATGCACAAAACTCATATATGTATGAATGAACCGGCCATGATCTTCATATGGTCGATGAAGATTATGGGCTCTCGATGCGTTCGCTGGGAAAAATCTCAATCTCATAGGGGATTTTTTAAGGGTTTTATACGCGCTCGAGTGGCCTCGAGGACCGTCCCTTCGTTGATTTTAGGGTAGTTTAGTGAGATTTCAGGGCGTTCAGCCCTTCGCCCTTTCACTTGAACTGCGGTGGAAGGGTGGATTTGATGCGATGTCGAATTCACTTTTCCTGTCTGCTTTTTAGGTACGACCGAGCAAAGACGAATCGAGGAAAGAGAGACCGAGGAGGGAAACGAGCATGTCTCTTCGTCTGGACGTAATGACCTGTCGTGGGTTGCGGACGAGCCGTTAGAAGAAAAGTCTTATTTCGTGGACGAGGAAAATACTGCATACGCTGTGGTCGAGGACATTGGCCCAGAGGACACCGCAAACTGGAAATGTCTTGCTCCCTGGGAAATAGATCGGATATGCCATCGTTTTCTGGGGAAACAGTTCACCATGTATGAATTTGCCTTCCGAGAAGCGAGAGTTAAGATCCCCTTTAATGATTTCCAGATGGGGGTCTTTAGGTGGCTCAGGCTGGCGCCCTCGCAGTTGCATCCGAACGCTATCGCTTTCATCCGAGAATTCAAATTAGTCTGCCGGTTTCTCGGTGTCGGGTGCACACTGCCCCTGTTCTTTCATATCTTCCATCTGCAGTGGTCAGGTGAAAGGGGGCGTCACAGCTGGGTGTCTCTAAAACAGGCCGTAAGATTATTCAAGACGTTCGTAGATTCTACCTACCATTTTAAGGGGCGATGGTACGTGGTAAAGCCGCTCACTCAATTCGCCCTCAACACTCTTTATTATTATAAGCGCGGTGTCAGTGGCGAGGAAAAACTCCTGTCGAGTATCCCATTGAGATGGCAGACCGACCATTTCAACCTGTCGACCAGCCACTACCGAGTTAGATATTCGAGCATGGGGATCGAGGATCGTCTGTCCTACAAGAGGCTGGTGGATTATGTTCAGAGTTTCAGCTTGTCGGTCTGGGTGGACCGGCAAGATAAACCCTATGTTGACGATGCCAGGATGCCCATCCATGAAACGCGCCTCATAAATACAAAGGCTCTGCTCGCATGTGACACGGATGAGGAGGCTGTGGAATTGTTGCGTAGGTCCTTCTGGCTTTACTCTCTTTCTCGATTTTTATGTCTGTTTAACTGATGTTTACTTGTTTTTGTTTTGCAAGAACGATGCCCGCTCACTGTGAACGAGTCCTGAAGCTGGCCAACTAGGTCGGGGCCCCGGATAGGGTCCCTAAAAAGAAAAAGAAAGTGGTGACCCGCATTCAGGAGGTAGCCAACGAGCATGGGGTCAACAATTCTGGTACCTCCGACTCGACCACCAACTCTCCCCAAGCCATCATCCAGCAAACTTCCCCGATACATATACGGGACAGTCCTCCAACCTCGACCTCTCCCCTTCTGAAACGTAAGCGGCTGGATGGGGCTCTTGCTCGGTCTACTGCCGTGGGCGGAAATGACTCTGGTGCACCTGGGAGCTATCTGTTGCCTCCCTGTTATTTGGAGCGGGACTTCTTCAAGTCCGAAGGTTCCGTCGTGGTGGCGGCTCCCGAGGCGAGGGCCATTCTCAATCAGGACGCGTACAGACCTGGCCGGGGATTTAGCTGTTGTCATTCGGGTGATGGAAACTGCTATGGTTCTATCAGAGACCGCTGTCTCGACAACTATGTTGGAAGATGCTCTTGAGGCTGCTCAGATTGAGAAAGATAAGCTGTCCAAGGACCAGTCCGACTATAAAGAAGAGCATAAGCTTCAAGAAGGACTGAAGTCGAGGCTAGAGGAAGTGAAGCTCGAGCGGGACACCATGAAGGCTGAGAAACAAAGCTTAGAGGATCAAGCCGTCGAGCTCAAGAAGGAGGCCGATGAAAATGTGCAACTTCGTGCCCGAGTTGCACTGCTGGAAGCTACAGTCCGCCCTCGGACGATGAGACTGAAGATGAGCTGGCCCTCCACACCCGGGGTGAATTGGTCGGCCATATCCGCGAGCTCAACAAGGAGCTACTTGTGATGTTCAAGGATGGGTTCGACAACGCCACCGAACAGCTCAAGGTTCTGAACCCGAGACTTGTGACTGAGGGGTCGACCCAAAACTACTGCGTGGTTGAAGGTGAGATCGTATGTCCTTTCTCCGCTGAGGAGGAGTTGGGGGCAAAGATGAGGGTGGTGAGGAGTAACTCCGGGCAGAGACATGTTTCTTGTATTTTTCGGGCCTGCGTGCCTTTGCTTGGCCTGTGTGCCTTGTACTTTTGTAATGGCCTTTGTGCCTTTTGTTTGAATATTGGCCTTCGTGCCTTTCCTAATGAATTTTTTGTGGCCGACTTTGACCGTTGTTATCTACTTGTTATTTTCATTGTGCTTGATAGTTTGATTTGTATTTATGTTTGAACTCTTTGCGCTCGACCTAGTTGGACTCGTCAATTTAGGGAACCGACGAGGTGGCAGGTTTTATGCCCGCCCTGAGTCGAGGTTAGGGTTGCGATTGGATACCCTAACCTCGGGGCTTGGGCCTTTCCATCCCGAGCTGGGTGCCCTACCGACGTGGTACTATGACGTTGGGGATCGTTTTGAGATTTTCGACGTCGAGGAGGGTTGTATTCGCCTCATATGGTCGTTATCTTCCTTTTCGTTTAGCGGTGAAGATCGTGGTCGTACCTTCCATGTCTCCTCGGATTGTCTTTAGCTATAGTATTGTCTAAGTTTTTCTGCTTTCCATGGTCGAGCAAGTTCTTCGCCTTGTAGGTTTTCCAGATAATAGGCCCCGTTGCCCGTCTTGTCTCGGACACGGTACGGACCTTCCCAGTTGGCGGCCAGTTTGCCTTCTCGTAGGTTTTTCTTGTTTCATCTGAGGAACAGGCTGCCCACCTGGAACTGTCTTTTTATGACTTTTGCGTCGTGGCGCAAATCTATTTTCTGTTTGAGGGAGATTTCCCTAAGGGCTGCTTCGGAGTGGATTTCGTCGACGAGATCCAGCTCGGCTAGAAGTGCTTCGTCGTTCAGCTCCTCGTCAAGGGGTGCCTCTGTGCGTCTCGTCAGTTCTCGAATCTCCACCGGGATGACTGCCTCAGTGCCGTACGTTAATCTGAACGGGGTCTCCCCGATCATGGAATGTGGTGTCATGCGATATGCCCAAAGGACGCTGTGTAATTCCTCGACCCATGCCCTATTCGCCTCGCCGAGTCGGCGTTGTAGTCCGCATAGGATTACCCTGTTGGCTGCCTCAACTTGCCAGTTAGTTTGTGGGTGCTCGACAGACGTGAAATGCTGTTTTGTGCCTAAGCTGACGACGAAGTCTTGGAATCCTCTGATTTAATTTAATTTTTTGACCGACGTGAAATGCTGTTAAGATGTCCATCAAAACTTTCAATATATGCTCGACAGACGTGAAATGTTGTTTCGTATCATTCCTCGATTTAATTTAATTTTTTGACCGATACTATTAGAAAAGATCTGAAATTTTCATATGATTTTTTATATGGACTTCTATCAATACTTTCCTTCGTAACATATAGAAAGGATTTGAAAAGTTTCGTATCATTTCGAACAGTCCTCGATTTAATTTAATTTTTGATCGATACTAGTACAAACTAGTGTACAATACATTATGATTCGTTGACCGAAACTTGCATTTCGAAAAGTTTCATATCATCAAATCTTCAGATGATTTTTTGCATTGCCTTCCATAAAAACTTTCCCTCATAAAATATAGAAAGGATTTGAAAATTTCGTATCATTTCGAACAATCCTCGATTTAATTTTATGTTTTGACCGATACTAGTACAAACTAGTGTACAATATATTATGTTTTTTTTACGGAAACTTGCATTGCGAATTGTTTCATAGAATCAATTTTCAGATGATTTTTTATATGGACTTCCATCAAAACTTTCCTTCATAACATATAGAAAGGATTTTAAAAAATTCGTATCATTTCGAACAGTCCTCGATTTAATTTTTTGTCGATACTAATACAAACTCGTCTACAATATATTATGATTTTTTGACCGAAACTTGCATTACACAGTTTCATAGAATCATATTTTCAGATTTTTTGCCTGGCCTTCAATTAAAAAATTCATATAATCAAATTTTCAGATGATTTTTTGCATGAACTTCCATAAAAATTTCTCTCATAACATATTGAAAGGATCTGAAAATTTCGTATCATTTCGAACAATCCTCAATTTAATTTTAATGTTTTGACCGATACTAGTACAAACTAGTGTACAATATATTATTATTTTTTTACGGAAACTTGCATTTCAAATTGTTTCATTGAATCTAATTTTCAGATGATTTTTTATATGGACTTTAATCAAAACTCTCCCTCGTAACATATAGAAAGGATCTGAAAAGTTTCATATCATTTCGAACAGTCCTCGATTTAATTTTATACCAATATTAGTACAAACTAATGTACAATATATTATGATTTTTTGACCGAAACTTGCATTTCGAAAAGTTTCATAGAATCAAGTTTTTAGATGATTTTTTGCATGGCCTTAAAAAAAAACTTTCCCTCGTAACATATAGAAAGGAACTAAAAAGTTTCGTATCATTTCGAATAGTCCTCGATTTAATTTTTTTTCCGATGCTAGTACAAACTAGTGTACAATATATTATGATTTTTTGACCGAACTTGCATTATGAAAAGTTTCATAGAATCTAATTTTCAGATGGTTTTTTGCATGAACTTCCATCAAAACTGTTCTGGACTGAGCCTTTAGAGACTGTATTGGGCCATGGCCTAATACGTCGAGCAGATGCCCATACGCACGGGCAAGAATACTTGTTGGACGGGCGAGAACCACTTAACGGCCGGGCATGCATTTCATGAGTCGGGCATATACTCTGTGAGACGGGCAAAGAACAGGTCTTCCATTCCACCATCCACGTCACCCAACTACCCTTATTATCTCCTGAAAGATATGGGCAGTTGGACCAAGGACTAGACCACATGCTAGGTTTGTACGCTCCTTACGCGTACCTTGGCAGTTCTTCCTTGAGCCTCGTTGATCCAGCCCAAGGAAGGACCTTGGCCCAGCGCTGGGGGCTCATTATAAATACCCTTTTTCATTAAAGGGTCAGGTATTCTGATTTAACTCTTCTAACTTACCTTTTGTTGTACCTCTATTGACTTTGGCATCGGAGCGCCTTGCAGGTACACCCCATCCATTCCATCAACCTAGTTGTTCACGCCCAATTGCTGGAAGGTCCTCCTGATCAGGTAAGATCAATGGCGCCGTTTGTGGGAAACTAGTTGTCCCCTTCTTCTATAGCAGAAGATCAAAGCTCAAAACTACCATATCCTTCCAGTATGGCCGGAGAACAGTCCAACGACCCTCACCGTCCCCTCGTCGACTACACGACGGAGGATAATATGAATTACCATGAAGCTTACGCCCGAGACGGACATCCTTCTACCCCGTCTCCTGAACCCGAAAACAATGGGAACTAGTTATCCCAACCTCAAAACCCGTCGGTTGCTCCATTCCAGCCCATCCCCGTGCCCGTCGAAGGAGACGCCACCACGATTGCTATGGTGAACGCCCTCAACCAGGCCAGCTCTATGTTGTACCAGCAGAACGAGACGATCATGGTCCTGGAGGCTGACTGACCTCAGTAAGAACGAAGGACGCACAACATCTAGAAGTTGCGAAGAAACGGGGACGTACCCCTCCGCGTCGGGGACGACGCTCACCTGAGCCCTAAAAGAGCAGATCTAGGATGTGCCATGAAACTGACCGGTCAAGTGCCTCGCCTAGACGCTACCAAAGTCCTAGCAACAATGAGCTTTCCCCGTTGAGGAGTGACGAGGAGGACCCCCATTGCCCCCTCTCACGGGCAATCATGGATGGCCCACTCCCCAAAGGCATGGAGAAGCCCCCGCACCTGGCCATTTACGACAGGACCACTAACCCTGACGATCACGTCGACAACATCAACGCTATGCTCGACTACCGCAACGACATCACAGGGTATCTCAAGTGCAGACTGTTTTCAATAACTCTCAAGAAAGGAGCCATGGCCTGGTACAAAAGCATGGCCCTAGAGTCCATCACATCCTGAAGGGTCATGAAATCCATGTTTATGAGACATTTCACAGCTTCCCGACGCCATCCCAAGACTGAGGCGACCCTCGAAGCTATAGTGCAGAGGAGGAATGAAACGTTGCGATCATACATCGAGCGATTCAACCAAGAAGCCGTTGAGGAAGACACGACGAAACACATGAAGAAATACTTCCTCGAGAGAGGACTCTTGCCCGAAAGCAAACTCAGCAGGGCAGTCGGGATAGAACCTCCTCGCACCCTGGACGAGCTCCTGCACAAGGCCCAAGCTTACATTAGATATGAAGAAAAACAGGTTGCCCACAATGCTTGAAGCAGTCGCAACACCGGGGAGATCGACCATCCCAAACGCGAGAACCCCAACGCTCACCGTCGCAAAGGAGATAGGCGGAGGGAGGAAAAGCCCCGCGAGTCCCGGGAAGGAAGAGGACCTGTGAGCCGCTATAGCGAGTATACATTGCTGACAGCTCCCCGCAAGCGCATCCTCGCCATATGTATCAACTCTGACTTCAAATAGGGCAGGGTAAGGTTCCCCAAACCTTCCGCACCCAAGCCCCACACAGACAAATCTAAATACTGCAGGTTTCACAGAAGCCACGGGCACGTGACTGAAGACTGCGTCCACCTGAAGGACGCAATTGAGATCTTGATTCAAGAGTGTCATCTCAAACAATACACTAAGAGGAATGAAACCCCCAGGCATGAGGAGCAAGAAAAGAAATGGCCTCGTGAGGACACACCGCCCGATGATTCTTCTTATCAAGTGGCCATTTTTACTGAAGTCCATGCAAAAAATCATTTGAAAATTGGATTATATGAAACTTTACAAAATGCAAGTTTCGGTCAAAAAATCATAATATATTGTACACTAGTTTGTACTAGTTTCTATCAAAAATTAAAATTAAATCCAAGACTGTTTGATATGATACAAAACATTTCCTATCCTTTCTATATGTTATTAGGGAAGGTTTTGATGGAAGTCCATGAAATAATCATCTGAAAATTAGATTTTATGAAACTTTTCGAAATGCAAGTTTCGGTCAAAAAATCATAGTATAATATTGTACACAAGTTTGTACTAGTATCGGTCAAAAAATAAAATTCAATCGAGGAGTGTTCGAAATGATATGAAACGTTTCAGATCTTTTCTATATGTAACGAGGGAAAGTTTTTATGGAAGACCATGAAAAAAATCATCTGAAAATTTGATTTTATAAACCTTTTCTAAATGCAAGTTTCGGTCAAAAAATCATAATATATTGTACACTAGTTTGTACTAATATCAGTCAAAAAATTAAATTAAATCGAGGACTATTCGAAATGATACAAAATTTTCAGATCCTTTCTATATGTTACGAGGGAAAGTTTTTACGGAAGTCCATGCAAAAAATCATATGAAAATTTGATTATATGAAACTTTTCAAAATGCAATTTTCGGTCAAAAAATTATAATATATTGTACACTAGTTTGTACTAGTTTCTATCTAAAATTAAAATTAAATCGAGGACTGTTTGATACGATACAAATCTTTTCAGATGCTTTCTATATGTTATTAGGGAAGGTTTTGATGGAAGTCCATGAAAAAATCATTTGACAATTAGATTTTATGAAACTTTTCGAAATGCAAGTTTCTGTCAAAAATCATAGTAAATTGTAAACAAGTTTGTACTTGAATCGGTCAAAAAATAAAATTCAATCGAGGACTGTTCGAAATGATACGAAACTTTTCAGATCTTTTCTATATGTTACGAGGGAAAGTTTTTATGGAAGGTCATGCAAAAAATCATCTGATAATTGTATTCTATAAATCTTTTGAAATGCAAGTTTCGGTCAAAACATCATAATATATTGTACACTAGTTTGTACTAATATAAGTCGAAAAATAATATTAAATCGAGGACTATTTGAAATGATACGAAAATTTTCAGACCCTTTCTATATGTTACGAGGGAGAGTTTTGATGGAAGCCATATAAAAAAACATCTGAAAATTAGATTCTATGAAACAATTCGAAATGCAAGTTTCTGTCAAAAAATCATAAGATATTGTACACTAGTTTGTACTAGTATCGGTTAAAAATTTAAATTAAATCGAGGACTGTTCGAAATGATACAAAATTTTCAGATCCTTTCTATATGTTACGAGGGAATGTTTTTACGAAAGTCCGTGCAAAAAATCATATGAAAATTTGATTATAAGAAACTTTTAAAAATGCATGTTTCGGTCAAAGAATCATAATATATTGTACAATAGTTTGTACTAGTTTCAATCAAAAATTAAATTTAAATCGAGGACTGTTTGATATGATATAAAAATTTTCAGATCCTTTCTATATGTTATTAGGGAAGGTTTTGATGGAACTCTAAGAAAAAAATCATCTGAAAATTAGATTTAATGATACTTTTCGAAATGCAAGTTTCGGTCAAAAAATCATTGTATAATGTACACAAGTTTGTACTAGTATCGGTCAAAAAATAAAATTCAATCGAGGACTGTTCGAAATGATACGAAACTTTTCAGATCTTTTCTATATGTTACGAGGGAAAGTTTTTATGGAAGGCCATGCAAAAAATCCTCTGATAATTGTATTCTATAAACGTTTTTGAAATGAAAGTTTCGGTCAAAACATCATAATACATTGTACACTAGTTTGTACTAATTTCAGTCGAAAAATAATATTAAATCGAGGACGGTTTGAAATGATACGAAAATTTTCAGACCCTTTCTATATGTTACGATGGAGAGTTTTGATGGAAGTCATATAAAATATCATTTTAAAATTAGATTCTATGAAACAATTCGAAATGCAAGTTTCCGTCAAAAAATCATAAGATATTGTACACTAGTTTGTACTAGTATCGGTCAAAATATTAAATTAAATCGAGGACTGTTCGAAATGATACAAAATTTTCAGATCCTTTCTATATGTTACGAGGGAATGTTTTTACGGAAGTCCGTGCAAAAAATCATATGAAAATTTGATTATAAGAAACTTTTAAAAATGCAAGTTTCGGTCAAAGAATCATATCATTTCGAATAGCCCCCGATTTAATTTGATTTTTTGACCTAAATTAGTATAAATTTGTGTATAATATACTACGATTCTTTGAACAAAACTTGCATTTCGAAAAGTTTCATAGAATCTAATTTTCAGATGATTTTTTGCATGGTCTTCCATCATAACCTTCCCCCATAACATATATAAATGATCTGAAAAGATTCGTATCATTTCGAATAGCCCCCGATTTAATTTGATTTTTATGACCGATACTCGTGTATAATATATCATGATTTTTTGACCAAAACTTGCATTTCGAAAAGTATAATAAAATCTAATTTTCAGATAAATTTTTGCATGGACTTCAATAATAACCTTCCCCAATAAAATATATAAATGATCTGAAAAAGTTCGTATCATTTCGAACAAACCTCGATTTAATTTGATATACTACGATTTTTTGAACAAAACTTGTATTTCGAAAAGTTTCATAGAATCTAATTTTCAGATGATTTTTTGCATGGTCTTCCATTATAACCTTCCCCCATAACATATATAAATGATCTGAAAAGATTCGTATCATTTCGAATAGCCCCCGATTTAATTTGATTTTTATGACCGAAACTCGTGTATAATATATCATGATTTTTTGACCAAAACTTGCATTTCGAAAAGTATAATAAAATCTAATTTTCAGATAAATTTTTGCATGGACTTCAATCATAACCTTCCCCAATAAAATATATAAATGATCTGAAAAAGTTCGTATCATTTCGAACAATCCTCGATTTAGTTTGATATACTACGATTTTTTGAACAAAACTTGCATTTCGAAAAGTTTCATAGAATCTAATTTTCAGATATTTTTTGCATGGTCTTCCATCATAACCTTCCCCCTTAACATATATAAATGATCTGAAAAGATTCGTATCATTTCGAATAGCCCCCGATTTAATTTGTTTTTTTTACCGAAACTTGTGTATAATATATCATGATTTTTTGACCGAAATATGCATTTAAAAAAGTTACATAAAATCTAATTTTCAGATAAATTTTTGCTTGGACTTCAATCATAACCTTCCCCCATAAAATATATAAATGATCTGAAAAAGTTCGTATCATTTCGAACAATCCTCGATTTAATTTGATTTTTTGACCTAAACTAGTATAAACTTGTGTATAATATACTACGATTTTTTGAACAAAACTTGCATTTCGAAAAGTTTCATAGAATCTAATTTTCAGATGATTTTTTGCATGTACTTCCATCATATCCTTCCCCCATAACATATATAAATGATCTGAAAAGATTCGTATCATTTCGAATAGCCCCCAATTTAATTTGTTTTTTTTACCGAAACTCGTGTATAATATATCATGATTTTTTGACCGAAACATGCATTTAAAAAAGTTACGTAAAATCTAATTTTCAGATAAATTTTTGCATGGACTTCAATCATAAGCTTCCCCCATAAAATATATAAATGATCAGAAAAAGTTCGTATCATTTCGAACAATCCTCGATTTAATTTGATTTTTTGACCTAAACTAGTATAAACTTGTGTATAATATACTACGATTTTTTGAACAAAACTTGCATTTCGAAAAGTTTCATAGAATCTAATTTTCAGAGGATTTTTTGCATGGTCTTCCATCATAACCATCCCCTATAACATATATAAATGATCTGAAAAGATTCGTATCATTTCGAATAGCCCCCGATTTAATTTGATTTTTTTTGACCGAAACTCGTGTATAATATATCATGATTTTTTTACCGAAATATGCATTTAAAAAAGTTTCATAAAATTTAATTTTCATATAAATTTTTGCATGGACTTCAATCACAACCTTCCACCATAAAATATATAAATGATCTGAAAAATTTCGTATCATTTCGAACAATCCTCGATTTAATTTGATTTTTTGACCTAAACTAGTATAAACTTGTGTATAATATACTACGATTTTTTGAAAAAAATTTGCATTTCGAAAAGTTTCATAGAATATAATTTTCATATGATTTTTTGCATGGTCTTCCATCATAACCTTCCCCCATAACATATATAAATGATCTTAAAAGATTCGTATCATTTCGAATAGCCCCCGATTTAATTTGATTTTTATGACCGAAACTTGTGTATAATATATCATGATTTTTTGACCAAAACTTTCATTTCGAAAAGTATAATAAAATCTAATTTTCAGATAAATTTTTGCATGGACTTCAATCATAACCTTCCCCAATAAAATATATAAATGATCTGAAAAAGTTTGTATCATTTCGAACAATCCTCGATTTAATTTGATATACTACGATTTTTTGAACAAAACTTGCATTTCGAAAAGTTTCATAGAATCTAATTTTCAGATGATTTTTTGAAAGGTCTTCCATCATAACCTTCCCCCATAACATATATAAATGATATGAAAAGATTCGTATCATTTCGAATAGCCCCCGATTTAATTTTTTTTTTACCGAAACTTGTGTATAATATATCATGATTTTTTGACCGAAATATGCATTTAAAAAAGTTACATAAAATCTAATTTTCAGATAAATTTTTGCATGGACTTCATACATAACCTTCCCCCATAAAATATATAAATGATCTGAAAAAGTTCGTATCATTTTGTACAATCCTCGATTTAATTTGATTTTTTGACCTAAACTAGTATAAACTTGTGTATAATATACTACGATTTTTTGAACAAAACTTGCATTTCGAAAAGTTTCATAGAATCTAATTTTCAGAGGATTTTTTGCATGGTCTTCCATCATAACCATCCCCCATAACATATATAAATGATCTGAAAAGATTCGTATCATTTCGAATAGCCCCCGATTTAATTTGATATTTTTGACCGAAACTCGTGTATAATATATCATGATTTTTTGACCGAAACATGCATTTAAAAAAGTTTCATAAATTTTAATTTTCATATAAATTTTTGCATGGACTTCAATCACAATCTTCCACCATAAAATATATAATTGATCTGAAAAATTTCGTATCATTTCGAACAGTCCTCGATTTAATTTGATTTTTTGACCTAAACTAGTATAAACTTGTGTATAATATACTACGATTTTTTAAAAAAAACTTGCATTTCGAAAAGTTTCATAAAATCTAATTTTCAGATAAATTTTTTGCATGGACTTCAATCATAACCTTCCCCCATAACATATATAAATGATCTAAAAATGATCATATCATTTCGAATAACCCCCGATTTAATTTGATTTTTTGACCTAAACTAGTATAAACTTGTGTATAATATACTACGATTTTTTGAACAAAACTTGCATTTCGAAAAGTTTCATAGAATCTTATTTTCAGATGATTTTTTGCATGGTCTTCCATCATAACCTTCCCCCATAACATATATAAATGATTTGAAAAGATTCGTATCATTTCGAATAGCCCCCGATTTAATTTGTTTTTTTACCGAAACTTGTGTATAATATATCATGATTTTTTGACCGAAATATGCATTTTAAAAAGTTACATAAAATCTAATTTTCAGATAAATTTTTGCATGGACTTCAATCATAACCTTCCCCCATAAAATATATAAATGATCTGAAAAAGTTCGTATCATTTCGAACAATCCTCGATTTAATTTGATTTTTTGTCCTAAACTAGTATAAACTCATGTATAATTACTACGATTTTTTAAACAAAACTTGCATTTCGAAAAGTTTCATCGAATATAATTTTCAGATGATTTTTTGCATGGTCTTCCATCATAACCATCCCCCATAACATATATAAATGATCTGAAAAGATTCGTATCATTTCGAATAGCCCCCGATTTAATTTGATTTTTTGACCGAAACTCGTGTATAATATATCATGATTTTTTGACCGAAACTTGCATTTTGAATAGTATCATAAAATCTAATTTTCAGATAAATTTTTGCATGGACTTCAATCATAACCTTCCCCCATAAAATATATAAATGATCTGAAAATGATCATATCATTTCGAACAGTCCTCGATTAAATTTGATTTTTTGACCTAAACTAGTATAAATTTGTGTATAATATACTACGATTTTTTGACCGAAACATGCATTTAAAAAAGTTTCATAAAATCTAATTTTTAGATAAATTTTTTGCATGGACTTCAATCATAACCTTCCCCCATAACATATATAAATGATCTGAAAATGATCATATCATTTCGAATAGCCCCCGATTTAATTTGATTTTTTGACCTAAACTAGAATAAATTTGTGTATAATATACTACGATTTTTTGAACAAAACTTGAATTTCGAAAAGTTTCATAGAATCTAATTTTCAGATGATTTTTTGCATGTACTTCCATTATAACCTTCCCCCATAACATATATAAATGATCTGAAATGATTTGTATCATTTCGAATAGCCCCCGATTTAATTTGTTTTTTTACCGAAACTCGTGTATAATATATCGTGATTTTTTGACCGAAACATGCATTTAAAAAAGTTACATAAAATCTAATTTTCGGATAAATTTTTGCATGGACTTCAATCATAACCTTCCCCCATAAAATATATAAATGATCTGAAAAAGTTCGTATCATTTCGAACAATCCTCGATTTAATTTGATTTTTTGACCTAAACTAGTATAAACTTGTGTATAATATACTACGATTTTTTGAACAAAACTTGCATTTCGAAAAGTTTCATAGAATCTAATTTTCAGATGATTTTTTGCATGGTCTTCCATCATAACCTTCCCCCATAACATATATAAATGATCTGAAAAGATTCGTATCATTTCGAATAGCCCCCGATTTAATTTGATTTTTATGACCGAAACTCGTGTATAATATATCATGATTTTTTGACCAAAACATGCTTTTCGAAAAGTATAATAAAATCTAATTTTCAGATAAATTTTTGCAAGGACTTCAATCATAACCTTCCCCAATAAAATATATAAATGATCTGAAAAAGTTCGTATCATTTCGAACAATCCTCAATTTTATTTGATATACTACGATTTTTCGAACAAAACTTGCATTTCGAAAAGTTTCATAAAATCTAATTTTCAGATGATTTTTTGCATGGTCTTCCATCATAACCTTCCTCCATAGCATATATAAATGATCTGAAAAGATTCGTATCTTTTCGAATAGCCCCCAATTTAATTTGTTTTCTTACCGAAACTTGTGTATAATATATCATGATTTTTTGACCGAAATATGCATTTAAAAAAGTTACATAAAATCTAATTTTCAGATAAATTTTTGCATGGACTTCAATCATAACCTTCCCCCATAAAATATATAAATGATTTTAAAAAGTTTGTATCATTTCGAACAGTCCTCGATTTAATTTGATTTTTTGACCTAAACTAGTATAAATTTGTGTAAAATATACTACGATTTTTTGACCGAAACATGCATTTAAAAAAGTTTCATAAAATCTAATTTTCAGATAAATTTTTTGCATGGACTTCAATCATAACCTTCCCCCATAACATATATAAATGATCTGAAAATGATCATATCATTTCGAATAGCCCACGATTTAATTTGATTTTTTGACCTAAACTAGTATAAACTTGTGTATAATATACTACGATTTTTTGAACAAAACTGGCATTTCGAAAAGTTTCATAGAATCTTATTTTCAGATGATTTTTTGCATGGTCTTCCATCATAACCTTCCCCCATAACATATATAAATGATCTAAAAAGATTCGTATCATTTCGAATAGCCCCCGATTTAATTTGTTTTTTTACCGAAACTTGTGTATAATATATCATGATTTTTTGACCGAAATATGCATTTTAAAAAGTTACATAAAATCTAATTTTCAGATAAATTTTTGCACGGACTTCAATCATAACCTTCCCCCATAAAATATATAAATGATCTGAAAAAGTTCGTATCATTTCGAACAATCCTCGATTTAATTTGATTTTTTGACCTAAACTAGTATAAACTTGTGTATAATATACTACGATTTTTTAATCAAAACTTGCATTTCGAAAAGTTTCATCGAATATAATTTTCAGATGATTTTTTGCATGGTCTTCCATCATAACCTTCCCCCATAACATATATAAATGATCTGAAAAGATTCGTATCATTTCGAATAGCCCCCGATTTAATTTGATTTTTTGACCGAAACTCGTGTATAATATATTATGATTTTTTGACCGAAACTTGCATTTTGAATAGTATCATAAAATCTAATTTTCAGATAAATTTTTGCATGGACTTCAATCATAACCTTCCCCCATAAAATATATAAATGATCTGAAAATGATCATATCATTTCGAACAGTCCTCGATTAAATTTGATTTTTTGACCTAAACTAGTATAAATTTGTGTATAATATACTACGATTTTTTGACCGAAACATGCATTTAAAAAAGTTTCATAAAATCTAATTTTTAGATAAATTTTTTGCATGGACTTCAATCATAACCTTCCCCCATAACATATATAAATGATCTGAAAATGATCATATCATTTCGAATAGCCCCCGATTTAATTTGATTTTTTGACCTAAACTAGAATAAATTTGTGTATAATATACTACGATTTTTTGAACAAAACTTGAATTTCGAAAAGTTTCATAGAATCTAATTTTCAGATGATTTTTTGCATGTACTTCCATTATAACCTTCCCCCATAACATATATAAATGATCTGAAATGATTTGTATCATTTCGAATAGCCCCCGATTTAATTTGTTTTTTTACCGAAACTCGTGTATAATATATCGTGATTTTTTGACCGAAACATGCATTTTAAAAAGTTACATAAAATCTAATTTTCGGATAAATTTTTGCATGGACTTCAATCATAACCTTCCCCCATAAAATATATAAATGATCTGAAAAAGTTCGTATCATTTCGAACAATCCTCGATTTAATTTGATTTTTTGACCTAAACTAGTATAAACTTGTGTATAATATACTACGATTTTTTGAACAAAACTTGCATTTCGAAAAGTTTCATAGAATCTAATTTTCAGATGATTTTTTGCATGGTCTTCCATCATAACCTTTCCCCATAACATATATAAATGATCTGAAAAGATTCGTATCATTTCGAATAGCCCCCGATTTAATTTGATTTTTATGACCGAAACTCGTGTATAATATATCATGATTTTTTGACCAAAACATGCATTTCGAAAAGTATAATAAAATCTAATTTTCAGATAAATTTTTGCAAGGACTTCAATCATAACCTTCCCCAATAAAATATATAAATGATCTGAAAAAGTTCGTATCATTTCGAACAATCCTCAATTTTATTTGATATACTACGATTTTTCGAACAAAACTTGCATTTCGAAAAGTTTCATAGAATCTAATTTTCAGATGATTTTTTGCATGGTCTTCCATCATAACCTTCCTCCATAGCATATATAAATGATCTGAAAAGATTCGTATCATTTCGAATAGCCCCCAATTTAATTTGTTTTCTTACCGAAACTTGTGTATAATATATCATGATTTTTTGACCGAAATATGCATTTAAAAAAGTTACATAAAATCTAATTTTCAGATAAATTTTTGCATGGACTTCAATCATAACCTTCCCCCATAAAATATATAAATGATTTTAAAAAGTTTGTATCATTTCGAACAGTCCTCGATTTAATTTGATTTTTTGACCTAAACTAGTATAAATTTGTGTAAAATATACTACGATTTTTTGACCGAAACATGCATTTAAAAAAGTTTCATAAAATCTAATTTTCAGATAAATTTTTTGCATGGACTTCAATCATAACCTTCCCCCATAACATATATAAATGATCTGAAAATGATCATATCATTTCGAATAGCCCACGATTTAATTTGATTTTTTGACCTAAACTAGTATAAACTTGTGTATAATATACTACGATTTTTTGAACAAAACTGGCATTTCGAAAAGTTTCATAGAATCTTATTTTCAGATGATTTTTTGCATGGTCTTCCATCATAACCTTCCCCCATAACATATATAAATGATCTAAAAAGATTCGTATCATTTCGAATAGCCCCCGATTTAATTTGTTTTTTTACCGAAACTTGTGTATAATATATCATGATTTTTTGACCGAAATATGCATTTTAAAAAGTTACATAAAATCTAATTTTCAGATAAATTTTTGCACGGACTTCAATCATAACCTTCCCCCATAAAATATATAAATGATCTGAAAAAGTTCGTATCATTTCGAACAATCCTCGATTTAATTTGATTTTTTGACCTAAACTAGTATAAACTTGTGTATAATATACTACGATTTTTTAATCAAAACTTGCATTTCGAAAAGTTTCATCGAATATAATTTTCAGATGATTTTTTGCATGGTCTTCCATCATAACCTTCCCCCATAACATATATAAATGATCTGAAAAGATTCGTATCATTTCGAATAGCCCCCGATTTAATTTGATTTTTTGACCGAAACTCGTGTATAATATATTATGATTTTTTGACCGAAACTTGCATTTTGAAAAGTATCATAAAATCTAATTTTCAGATAAATTTTTGCATGGACTTCAATCATAACCTTCCCCCATAAAATATATAAATGATCTGAAAATGATCATATCATTTCGAACAGTCCTCGATTAAATTTGATTTTTTGACCTAAACTAGTATAAATTTGTGTATAATATACTACGATTTTTTGACCGAAACATGCATTTAAAAAAGTTTCATAAAATCTAATTTTTAGATAAATTTTTTGCATGGACTTCAATCATAACCTTCCCCCATAACATATATAAATGATCTGAAAATGATCATATCATTTCGAATAGCCCCCGATTTAATTTGATTTTTTGACCTAAACTAGAATAAATTTGTGTATAATATACTACGATTTTTTGAACAAAACTTGAATTTCGAAAAGTTTCATAGAATCTAATTTTCAGATGATTTTTTGCATGTACTTCCATCATAACCTTCCCCCATAACATATATAAATGATCTGAAATGATTTGTATCATTTCGAATAGCCCCCGATTTAATTTGTTTTTTTACCGAAACTCGTGTATAATATATCGTGATTTTTTGACCGAAACATGCATTTAAAAAAGTTACATAAAATCTAATTTTCGGATAAATTTTTGCATGGACTTCAATCATAACCTCCCCCCATAAAATATATAAATGATCTGAAAAAGATCGTATCATTTCGAACAATCCTCGATTTAATTTGATTTTTGGACCTAAACTAGTATTAACTTGTGTATAATATACTACGATTTTTTGAACAAAACTTGCATTTCGAAAAGTTTCATAGAATCTAATTTTCAGATGATTTTTTTGCATGGTCTTCCATCATAACCTTCCCCCATAACATATATAAATGATCTGAAAAGATTCGTATCATTTCGAATAGCCCCCGATTTAATTTGATTTTTATGACCGAAACTCGTGTATAATATATCATGATTTTTTGACCAAAACTTGCATTTCGAAAAGTATAATAAAATCTAATTTTCAGATAAATTTTTGCATGGACTTCAATCATAACCTTCCCCAATAAAATATATAAATGATCTGAAAAAGTTCGTATCATTTCGAACAATCCTCAATTTAATTTGATATACTACGATTTTTCGAACAAAACTTGCATTTCGAAAAGTTTCATAAAATCTAATTTTCAGATGATTTTTTGCATGGTCTTCCATCATAACCTTCCTCCATAGCATATATAAATGATCTGAAAAGATTCGTATCATTTCGAATAGCCCCCAATTTAATTTGTTTTCTTACCGAAACTTGTGTATAATATATCATGATTTTTTGACCGAAATATGCATTTAAAAAAGTTACATAAAATCTAATTTTCAGATAAATTTTTGCATGGACTTCAATAATAACCTTCCCCCATAAAATATATAAATGATTTTAAAAAGTTCGTATCATTTCGAAAAATCCTCGATTTAATTTGATTTTTTGACCTAAACTAGTATAAATTTGTGTAAAATATACTACGATTTTTTGACCGAAACATGCATTTAAAAAAGTTTCATAAAATCTAATTTTCAGATAAATTTTTTGCATGGACTTCAATCATAACCTTCCCCCATAACATATATAAATGATCTGAAAATGATCATATCATTTCGAATAGCCCACGATTTAATTTGATTTTTTGACCTAAACTAGTATAAACTTGTGTATAATATACTACGAATTTTTGAACAAAACTTGCATTTCGAAAAGTTTCATAGAATCTTATTTTCAGATAATTTTTTGCATGGTCTTCCATCATAACCTTCCCCCATAACATATATAAATGATCTAAAAAGATTCGTATCATTTCGAATAGCCCCCGATTTAATTTGTTTTTTTACTGAAACTTGTGTATAATATATCATGATTTTTTGACCGAAATATGCATTTTAAAAAGTTACATAAAATCTAATTTTCAGATAAATTTTTGCACGGACTTCAATCATAACCTTCCCCCATAAAATATATAAATGATCTGAAAAAGTTCGTATCATTTCGAACAATCCTCGATTTAATTTGATTTTTTGACCTAAACTAGTATAAACTTGTGTATAATATACTACAATTTTTTAATCAAAACTTGCATTTCGAAAAGTTTCATCGAATATAATTTTCAGATGATTTTTTGCATGGTCTTCCATCATAACCTTCCCCCATAACATATATAAATGATCTGAAAAGATTCGTATCATTTCGAATAGCCCCCGATTTAATTTGATTTTTTGACCGAAACTCGTGTATAATATATTATGATTTTTTGACCGAAACTTGCATTTTGAAAAGTATCATAAAATCTAATTTTCAGATAAATTTTTGCATGGACTTCAATCATAACCTTCCCCCATAAAATATATAAATGATCTGAAAATGATCATATCATTTCGAACAGTCCTTGATTAAATTTGATTTTTTGACCTAAACTAGTATAAATTTGTGTATAATATACTACGATTTTTTGACCGAAACATGCATTTAAAAAAGTTTCATAAAATCTAATTTTTAGATAAATTTTTTGCATGGACTTCAATCATAACCTTCCCCCATAACATATATAAATGATCTGAAAATGATCATATCATTTCGAATAGCCCCCGATTTAATTTGATTTTTTGACCTAAACTAGAATAAATTTGTGTATAATATACTACGATTTTTTGAACAAAACTTGAATTTCGAAAAGTTTCATAGAATCTAATTTTCAGATGATTTTTTGCATGTACTTCCATCATAACCTTCCCCCATAACATATATAAATGATCTGAAATGATTTGTATCATTTCGAATAGCCCCCGATTTAATTTGTTTTTTTACCGAAACTCGTGTATAATATATCGTGATTTTTTGACCGAAACATGCATTTAAAAAAGTTACATAAAATCTAATTTTCGGATAAATTTTTGCATGGACTTCAATCATAACCTTCCCCCATAAAATATATAAATGATCTGAAAAAGATCGTATCATTTCGAACAATCCTCGATTTAATTTGATTTTTTGACCTAAACTAGTATAAACTTGTGTATAATATACTACGATTTTTTGAACAAAACTTGCATTTCGAAAAGTTTCATAGAATCTAATTTTCAGATGATTTTTTTGCATGGTCTTCCATCATAACCTTCCCCCATAACATATATAAATGATCTGAAAAGATTCGTATCATTTCGAATAGCCCCCGATTTAATTTGATTTTTATGACCGAAACTCGTGTATAATATATCATGATTTTTTGACCAAAACTTGCATTTCGAAAAGTATAATAAAATCTAATTTTCAGATAAATTTTTGCATGGACTTCAATCATAACCTTCCCCAATAAAATATATAAATGATCTGAAAAAGTTCGTATCATTTCGAACAATCCTCAATTTAATTTGATATACTACGATTTTTCGAACAAAAGTTGCATTTCGAAAAGTTTCATAAAATCTAATTTTCAGATGATTTTTTGCATGGTCTTCCATCATAACCTTCCTCCATAGCATATATAAATGATCTGAAAAGATTCGTATCATTTCGAATAGCCCCCAATTTAATTTGTTTTCTTACCGAAACTTGTGTATAATATATCATGATTTTTTGACCGAAATATGCATTTAAAAAAGTTACATAAAATCTAATTTTCAGATAAATTTTTGCATGGACTTCAATCATAACCTTCCCCCATAAAATATATAAATGATTTTAAAAAGTTCGTATCATTTCGAAAAATCCTCGATTTAATTTGATTTTTTGAACTAAACTAGTATAAACTTGTGTATAATATACTACGATTTTTTAAACAAAACTTGCATTTCGAAAAGTTTCATAGAATATAATTTTCAGATGATTTTTTGCATGGTCATCCATCATAACCTTCCCTCATAACATATATAAATGATCTGAAAAGATTCGTATCATTTCGAATAGCCCCCGATTTAATTTGATTTTTTGACCGAAACTCGTGTATAATATATCATGATTTTTTGTCCGAAACTTGCATTTTGAAAAGTATCATAAAATCTAATTTTCAGATAAATTTTTGTATGGACTTCAATCATAACCTTCCCCCATAAAATATATAAATGATCTGAAAATGATCATATCATTTCGAACAGTCCTCGATTTAATTTGATTTTTTGACCTAAACTAGTATAAATTTGTGTATAATATACTACGATTTTTTGACCGAAACATGCATTTAAAAAAGTTTCACAAAATCTAATTTTCAGATAAATTTTTTGCATGGACTTCAATCATAACCTTCCCCCATAACATATATAAATGATCATATCATTTCGAATAGCCCTCGATTTAATTTGATTTGTTGACCAAAACTAGAATAAATTTGTGTATAATATAGTACGATTTTTTGAACAAAACTTGAATTTCGAAAAGTTTCATATAATCTAATTTTCAGATGATTTTTTGCATGTAGTTCCATCATAACCTTCCCCCATAACATATATAAATGATTTGAAAAGATTCGTATCATTTCGAATAGCCCCTGATTTAATTTGTTTTTTTTACCGAAACTCGTGTATAATATATCATGATTTTTTGACCGAAACATGCATTTAAAAAAGTTACATAAAATCTAATTTTCAGATAAATTTTTGCATGCACTTCAATCATAAGCTTCCCCAATAAAATATATAAATGATCTGAAGAAGTTCGTATCATTTCGAACAATCCTCGATTTAATTTGATTTTTTGACCTAAACTAGTATAAACTTGTGTATAATATACTACAATTTTTTGAACAAAACTTGCATTTCGAAAAGTTTCATAGAATATAATTTTCATATGATTTTTTGCATGGTCTTCCATCATAACCTTCCCCCATAACATATATAAATGATCTGAAAAGATTCGTATCATTTCGAATAGCCCCCGATTTAATTTGATTTTTTGACCGAAACTCGTGTATAATATATCATGATTTTTTGACCGAAACTTGCATTTTGAAAAGTATCACAAAATCTAATTTTCAGATAAATTTTTGCATGGACTTCAATCATAACCTTCCCCCATAAAATATATAAATGATCTTAAAATGATCATATCATTTCGAACAGTCCTCGATTTAATTTGATTTTTTGACCTAAACTAGTATAAATTTGTGTATAATATACTACGATTTTTTGACCGAAACATGCATTTAAAAAAGTTTCATAAAATCTAATTTTCAGATAAATTTTTTGCATGGACTTCAATCATAACCTTCCCCCATAACATATATAAATGATCTGAAAATGATCATATCATTTCGAATAGCGCCCGATTTAATTTATTTTTTTTACCGAAACTCGTGTATAATATATCATGATTTTTTGACCGAAACATGCATTTAAAAAAGTTACATAAAACCTAATTTTCAGATAAATTTTTGCATGCACTTCAATCATAACCTTCCCCCATAAAATATATAAATGATCTGAAAAAGTTCGTATCATTTCGAACAATCCTCGATTTAATTTGATTTTTTGAACTAAACTAGTATAAACTTGTGTATAATATACTACGATTTTTTAAACAAAACTTGCATTTCGAAAAGTTTCATAGAATATAATTTTCAGATGATTTTTTGCATGGTTATCCATCATAACCTTCCCTCATAACATATATAAATGATCTGAAAAGATTCGTATCATTTCGAATAGCCCCCGATTTAATTTGATTTTTTGACCGAAACTCGTGTATAATATATCATGATTTTTTGTCCGAAACTTGCATTTTGAAAAGTATCATAAAATCTAATTTTCAGATAAATTTTTGTATGGACTTCAATCATAACCTTCCCCCATAAAATATATAAATGATCTGAAAATGATCATATCATTTCGAACAGTCCTCGATTTAATTTGATTTTTTGACCTAAACTAGTATAAATTTGTGTATAATATACTACGATTTTTTGACCGAAACATGCATTTAAAAAAGTTTCACAAAATCTAATTTTCAGATAAATTTTTTGCATGGACTTCAATCATAACCTTCCCCCATAACATATATAAATGATCTGAAAATGATCATATCATTTCGAATAGCCCTCGATTTAATTTGATTTGTTGACCAAAACTAGAATAAATTTGTGTATAATATACTACGATTTTTTGAACAAAACTTGAATTTCGAAAAGTTTCATATAATCTAATTTTCAGATGATTTTTTGCATGTAGTTCCATCATAACCTTCCCCCATAACATATATAAATGATTTGAAAAGATTCGTATCATTTCGAATAGCCCCTGATTTAATTTGTTTTTTTTACCGAAACTCGTGTATAATATATCATGATTTTTTGACCGAAACATGCATTTAAAAAAGTTACATAAAATCTAATTTTCAGATAAATTTTTGCATGCACTTCAATCATAAGCTTCCCCCATAAAATATATAAATGATCTGAAAAAGTTCGTATCATTTCGAACAATCCTCGATTTAATTTGATTTTTTGACCTAAACTAGTATAAACTTGTGTATAATATACTACGATTTTTTGAACAAAACTTGCATTTCGAAACGTTTCATAGAATATAATTTTCATATGATTTTTTGCATGGTCTTCCATCATAACCTTCCCCCATAACATATATAAATGATCTGAAAAGATTCGTATCATTTCGAATAGCCCCCGATTTAATTTGATTTTTTGACCGAAACTCGTGTATAATATATCATGAATTTTTGACGGAAACTTGCATTTTGAAAAGTATCATAAAATCTAATTTTCAGATAAATTTTTGTATGGACTTCAATCATAACCTTCCCCCATAAAATATATAAATGATCTGAAAATGATCATATCATTTCGAACAGTCCTCGATTTAATTTGATTTTTTGACCTAAACTAGTATAAATTTGTGTATAATATACTATGATTTTTTGACCGAAACATGCATTTAAAAAAGTTTCATAAAATCTAATTTTCAGGTAAATTTTTTGCATGGACTTCAATCATAACCTTCCCCCATAACATATATAAATGATATGAAAATGATCATATCATTTCGAATAGCCCCATATTTAATTTGATTTGTTGACCAAAACTAGAATAAATTTGTGTATAATATACTACGATTTTTTGAACAAAACTTGAATTTCGACAAGTTTCATATAATCTAATTTTCAGATGATTTTTTGCATGTAGTTCCATCCTAACCTTCCCCCATAACATATATAAATGATCTGAAAAGATTCGTATCATTTCGAATAGCCCCTGATTTAATTTGTTTTTTTACCGAAACTCGTGTATAATATATCATGATTTTTTGACCGAAACATGCATTTAAAAAAGTTACATAAAATCTAATTTTCAGATAAATTTTTGCATGCACTTTAATCATAAGCTTCCCCCATAAAATATATAAATGATCTGAAAAAGTTCGTATCATTTCGAACAATCCTCGATTTAATTTGATTTTTTGACCTAAACTAGTATAAACTTGTGTATAATATACTACGATTTTTTGAACAAAACTTGCATTTCGAAAAGTTTCATAGAATATAATTTTCAGATGATTTTTTGCATGGTCTTCCATCATAACCTTCCCCCATAACTTATATAAATGATCTAAAAAGATTCGTATTATTTCGAATAGCCCCCGATTTAATTTGATTTTTTGACCGAAACTCGTGTATAATATATCATGATTTTTTGACTGAAACTTGCATTTTGAAAAGTATCATAAAATCTGATTTTCAGATAAATTTTTGTATGGACTTCAATCATAACCTTCCCCCATAAAATATATAAATGATCTGAAAATGATCATATCATTTCGAACAGTCCTCGATTTAATTTGATTTTTTGACCTAAACTAGTATAAATTTGTGTATAATATATTACAATTTTTTGACCGAAACATGCATTTAAAAAAGTTTCAAAAAATCTAATTTTCAGATAAATTTTTTGCATGGACTTCAATCATAACCTTCCCCCATAACATATATAAATGATCTGAAAATGATCATATCATTTCGAATAGCCCCCAATTTAATTTGATTTGTTGAGCTAAACTAGAATAAATTTGTGTATAATATACTACGATTTTTTGAACAAAACTTGAATTTCGAAAAGTTTCATATAATCTAATTTTCAGATGATTTTTTGCATGTAGTTCCATCATAACCTTCCCCCATAACATATATAAATGATCTGAAAAGATTCGTATCATTTCGAATAGCCCCTGATTTAATTTGTTTTTTTACCGAAACTCGTGTATAATATATCATGATTTTTTGACCGAAACATGCATATAAAAAAGTTAGATAAAATCTAATTTTCAGATAAATTTTTGCATGCACTTCAATCATAAGCTTCCCCCATAAAATATATAAATGATCTGAAAAAGTTCGTATCATTTCGAACAATCCTCGATTTAATTTGATTTTTTGACCTAAACTAGTATAAACTTGTGTATAATATACTACGATTTTTTGAACAAAACTTGCATTTCGAAAAGTTTCATAGAATCTAATTTTCAGATGATTTTTTTGCATGGTCTTCCATCATAACCTTCCCCCATAACATATATAAATGATCTGAAAAGATTCGTATCATTTCGAATAGCCCCCGATTTAATTTGATTTTTATGACCGAAACTCGTGTATAATATATCACGATTTTTTGACCAAAACTTGCATTTCGAAAAGTATAATAAAATCTAATTTTCAGATAAATTTTTGCATGGACTTCAATCATAACCTTCCCCAATAAAATATATAAATGATCTGAAAAAGTTCGTATCATTTCGAACAATCCTCAATTTAATTTGATATACTACGATTTTTCGAACAAAACTTGCATTTCGAAAAGTTTCATAAAATCTAATTTTCAGATGATTTTTTGCATGGTCTTCCATCATAACCTTCCTCCATAGCATATATAAATGATCTGAAAAGATTCGTATCATTTCGAATAGCCCCCAATTTAATTTGTTTTCTTACCGAAACTTGTGTATAATATATCATGATTTTTTGACCGAAATATGCATTTAAAAAAGTTACATAAAATCTAATTTTCAGATAAATTTTTGCATGGACTTCAATCATAACCTTCCCCCATAAAATATATAAATGATTTTAAAAAGTTCGTATCATTTCGAAAAATCCTAGATTTAATTTGATTTTTTGAACTAAACTAGTATAAACTTGTGTATAATATACTACGATTTTTTAAACAAAACTTGCATTTCGAAAAGTTTCATAGAATATAATTTTCAGATGATTTTTTGCATGGTTATCCATCATAACCTTCCCTCATAACATATATAAATGATCTGAAAAGATTCGTATCATTTCGAATAGCCCCCGATTTAATTTGATTTTTTGACCGAAACTCGTGTATAATATATCATGATTTTTTGACCGAAACTTGCATTTTGAAAAGTATCATAAAATCTAATTTTCAGATAAATTTTTGTATGGACTTCAATCATAACCTTCCCCCATAAAATATATAAATGATCTGAAAATGATCATATCATTTCGAACAGTCCTCGATTTAATTTGATTTTTTGACCTAAACTAGTATAAATTTGTGTATAATATACTACGATTTTTTGACCGAAACATGCATTTAAAAAAGTTTCACAAAATCTAATTTTCAGATAAATTTTTTGCATGGACTTCAATCATAACCTTCCCCCATAACATATATAAATGATCATATCATTTCGAATAGCCCTCGATTTAATTTGATTTGTTGACCAAAACTAGAATAAATTTGTGTATAATATAGTACGATTTTTTGAACAAAACTTGAATTTCGAAAAGTTTCATATAATCTAATTTTCAGATGATTTTTTGCATGTAGTTCCATCATAACCTTCCCCCATAACATATATAAATGATTTGAAAAGATTCGTATCATTTCGAATAGCCCCTGATTTAATTTGTTTTTTTTACCGAAACTCGTGTATAATATATCATGATTTTTTGACCGAAACATGCATTTAAAAAAGTTACATAAAATCTAATTTTCAGATAAATTTTTGCATGCACTTCAATCATAAGCTTCCCCAATAAAATATATAAATGATCTGAAGAAGTTCGTATCATTTCGAACAATCCTCGATTTAATTTGATTTTTTGACCTAAACTAGTATAAACTTGTGTATAATATACTACAATTTTTTGAACAAAACTTGCATTTCGAAAAGTTTCATAGAATATAATTTTCATATGATTTTTTGCATGGTCTTCCATCATAACCTTCCTCCATAACATATATAAATGATCTGAAAAGATTCGTATCATTTCGAATAGCCCCCAATTTAATTTGTTTTCTTACCGAAACTTGTGTATAATATATCATGATTTTTTGACCGAAATATGCATTTAAAAAAGTTACATAAAATCTAATTTTCAGATAAATTTTTGCATGGACTTCAATCATAACCTTCCCCCATAAAATATATAAATGATTTTAAAAAGTTCGTATCATTTCGAAAAATCCTCGATTTAATTTGATTTTTTGAACTAAACTAGTATAAACTTGTGTATAATATACTACGATTTTTTAAACAAAACTTGCATTTCGAAAAGTTTCATAGAATATAATTTTCAGATGATTTTTTGCATGGTTATCCATCATAACCTTCCCTCATAACATATATAAATGATCTGAAAAGATTCGTATCATTTCGAATAGCCCCCGATTTAATTTGATTTTTTGACCGAAACTCGTGTATAATATATCATGATTTTTTGACCGAAACTTGCATTTTGAAAAGTATCATAAAATCTAATTTTCAGATAAATTTTTGTATGGACTTCAATCATAACCTTCCCCCATAAAATATATAAATGATCTGAAAATGATCATATCATTTCGAACAGTCCTCGATTTAATTTGATTTTTTGACCTAAACTAGTATAAATTTGTGTATAATATACTACGATTTTTTGACCGAAACATGCATTTAAAAAAGTTTCACAAAATCTAATTTTCAGATAAATTTTTTGCATGGACTTCAATCATAACCTTCCCCCATAACATATATAAATGATCATATCATTTCGAATAGCCCTCGATTTAATTTGATTTGTTGACCAAAACTAGAATAAATTTGTGTATAATATAGTACGATTTTTTGAACAAAACTTGAATTTCGAAAAGTTTCATATAATCTAATTTTCAGATGATTTTTTGCATGTAGTTCCATCATAACCTTCCCCCATAACATATATAAATGATTTGAAAAGATTCGTATCATTTCGAATAGCCCCTGATTTAATTTGTTTTTTTTACCGAAACTCGTGTATAATATATCATGATTTTTTGACCGAAACATGCATTTAAAAAAGTTACATAAAATCTAATTTTCAGATAAATTTTTGCATGCACTTCAATCATAAGCTTCCCCAATAAAATATATAAATGATCTGAAGAAGTTCGTATCATTTCGAACAATCCTCGATTTAATTTGATTTTTTGACCTAAACTAGTATAAACTTGTGTATAATATACTACAATTTTTTGAACAAAACTTGCATTTCGAAAAGTTTCATAGAATATAATTTTCATATGATTTTTTGCATGGTCTTCCATCATAACCTTCCCCCATAACATATATAAATGATCTGAAAAGATTCGTATCATTTCGAATAGCCCCCGATTTAATTTGATTTTTTGACCGAAACTCGTGTATAATATATCATGATTTTTTGACCGAAACTTGCATTTTGAAAAGTATCACAAAATCTAATTTTCAGATAAATTTTTGCATGGACTTCAATCATAACCTTCCCCCATAAAATATATAAATGATCTTAAAATGATCATATCATTTCGAACAGTCCTCGATTTAATTTGATTTTTTGACCTAAACTAGTATAAATTTGTGTATAATATACTACGATTTTTTGACCGAAACATGCATTTAAAAAAGTTTCATAAAATCTAATTTTCAGATAAATTTTTTGCATGGACTTCAATCATAACCTTCCCCCATAACATATATAAATGATCTGAAAATGATCATATCATTTCGAATAGCGCCCGATTTAATTTATTTTTTTTACCGAAACTCGTGTATAATATATCATGATTTTTTGACCGAAACATGCATTTAAAAAAGTTACATAAAACCTAATTTTCAGATAAATTTTTGCATGCACTTCAATCATAACCTTCCCCCATAAAATATATAAATGATCTGAAAAAGTTCGTATCATTTCGAACAATCCTCGATTTAATTTGATATTTTGACCTAAACTAGTATAAACTTGTGTATAATATACTACGATTTTTTTTAACAAAACTTGCATTTCGAAAAGTTTCATAGAATATAATTTTCATATGATTTTTTGCATGGTCTTCCATCATAACCTTCCCCCATAACATATATAAATGATCTGAAAAGATTCGTATCATTTCGAATAGCCCCCGATTTAATTTGATTTTTTGACCGAAACTCGTGTATAATATATCATGATTTTTTGACCGAAACTTGCATTTTTAAAAGTATCAAAAAATCTAATTTTCAGATAAATTTTTGCATGGACTTCAATCATAACCTTCCCCCATAAAATATATAAATGATCTGAAAATGATCATATCATTTCTAACAGTCCTCGATTTAATTTGATTTTTTGACCTAAACTAGTATAAATTTGTGTATAATATACTACGATTTTTTGACCGAAACATGCATTTAAAAAAGTTTCATAAAATCTAATTTTCAGATAAATTTTTTGCATGGACTTCAATCATAACCTTCCCCCATAACATATATAAATGATCTGAAAATGATCATATCATTTCGAATAGCCCCCGAATTAATTTGATTTTTTGACCAAAAGTAGTATAAATTTGTGTATAATATACTACGATTTTTTGAACAAAACTTTAATTTCGAAAAGTTTCATAGAATCTAATTTTCAGATGATTTTTTGCATGTACTTCCATCATAACCTTCCCCCATAACATATATAAATGATCTGAAAAGATTCGTATCATTTCGAATAGCCCCTGATTTAATTTGTTTTTTTTTTACCGAAACTCGTGTATAATATATCATGATTTTTTGACCGAAACAGGCATTTAAAAAAGTTACATAAAATCTAATTTTCAGATAAATTTTTGCATGCACTTCAATCATAAGCTTCCCCCATAAAATATATAAATGATCTGAAAAAGTTCGTATCATTTCGAACAATCCTCGATTTAATTTGATTTTTTGACCTTAACTAGTATAAACTTGTGTATAATAATATACTACGATTTATTTTAACAAAACTTGCATTTCGAAATGTTTCATAGAATATATTTTTCATATGATTTTTTGCATGGTCTTCTATCATAACCTTCCCCCATAACATATATAAATGATCTGAAAAGATTCGTATCATTTCGAATAGCCCCCGATTTAATTTGATTTTTTGACCGAAACTCGTGTATAATATATCATGATTTTTTGACCGAAACTTGCATTTTGAAAAGTATCACAAAATCTAATTTTCAGATAAATTTTTGCATGGACTTCAATCATAACCTTCCCCCATAAAATATATAAATGCTCTTAAAATGATCATATCATTTCGAACAGTCCTCAATTTAATTTGATTTTTTGACCTAAACTAGTATAAATTTGTGTATTATATACTACGATTTTTTGACCGAAACATGCATTTAAAAAAGTTTCATAAAATCTAATTTTTAGATAAATGTTTTGCATGGACTTCAATCATAACCTTCCCCCATAAAATATATAAATGATCTGAAAATGATCATATCATTTCGAACAGTCCACGATTTAATTTGATTTTTTGACCTAAACTAGCATAAATTTGTGTATAATATACTACGATTTTTTGACCGAAACATGCATTTAAAAAAGTTTCATAAAATCTAATTTTCAGATAAATTTTTTGCATGGACTTCAATCATAACCTTCCCCCATAACATATATAAATGATCTGAAAATGATCATATCATTTCGAATAGCCCCCGAATTAATTTGATTTTTTGACCAAAAGTAGTATAAATTTGTGTATAATATACTACGATTTTTTGAACAAAACTTGAATTTCGAAAAGTTTCATATAATCTAATTTTCAGATGATTTTTTGCATGTACTTCCATCATAACCTTCCCCCATAACATATATAAATGATCTGAAAAGATTCGTATCATTTCGAATAGCCCCTGATTTAATTTGTTTTTTTACCGAAACTCGTGTATAATATATCATGATTTTTTGACCGAAACATGCATTTAAAAAAGATACATAAAATCTAATTTTCAGATAAATTTTTGCATGGACTTCAATCATAACCTTCCCCAATAAAATATATAAATGATCTGAAAAAGTTCGTATCATTTCGAACAATCCTCGATTTAATTTGATTTTTAACCTAAACTAGTATAAACTTGTGTATAATATACTACGATTTTTTTAACAAAACTTGCATTTCGAAAAGTTTCATAGAATATAATTTTCATATGATTTTTTGCATGGTCTTCCATCATAACCTTCCCCCATAACATATATAAATGATCTGAAAAGATTCGTATCATTTCGAATAGTCCCCGATTTAATTTGATTTTTTGACCGAAACTCGTGTATAATATATCATGATTTTTTGACCGAAACTTGCATTTTTAAAAGTATCAAAAAATCTAATTTTCAGATAAATTTTTGCATGGACTTCAATCATAACCTTCCCCCATAAAATATATAAATGATCTTAAAATGATCATATCATTTCGAACAGTCCTCGATTTAATTTGATTTTTTGACCTAAACTAGTATAAATTTGTGTATAATATACTACGATTTTTTGACCGAAACATGCATTTAAAAAAGTTTCATAAAATCTAATTTTCAGATAAATTTTTTGCATGGACTTCAATCATAACCTTCCTCCATAACATATATAAATGATCTGAAAATGATCATATCATTTCGAATAGCGCCCGATTTAATTTATTTTTTTTACCGAAACTCGTGTATAATATATCATGATTTTTTGACTGAAACATGCATTTAAAAAAGTTACATAAAATCTAATTTTCAGATAAATTTTTGCATGCACTTCAATCATAAGCTTCCCCCATAAAATATATAAATGATCTGAAAAAGTTCGTATCATTTCGAACAATCCTCGATTTAATTTGATTTTTTGACCTAAACTAGTATAAACTTGTGTATAATAATATACTACGATTTTTTTAACAAAACTTGCATTTCGAAATGTTTCATAGAATATATTTTTCATATGATTTTTTGCATGGTCTTCCATCATAACCTTCCCCCATAACATATATAAATGATCTGAAAAGATTCGTATCATTTCGAATAGCCCCCGATTTAATTTGATTTTTTGACCGAAACTCGTGTATAATATATCATGATTTTTTGACCGAAACTTGCATTTTGAAAAGTATCACAAAATCTAATTTTCAGATAAATTTTTGCATGGACTTCAATCATAACCTTCCCCCATAAAATATATAAATGATCTTAAAATGATCATATCATTTCGAACAGTCCTCGATTTAATTTGATTTTTTGACCTAAACTAGTATAAATTTGTGTATTATATACTACGATTTTTTGACCGAAACATGCATTTAAAAAAGTTTCATAAAATCTAATTTTTAGATAAATGTTTTGCATGGACTTCAATCATAACCTTCCCCCATAAAATATATAAATGATCTGAAAATGATCATATCATTTCGAACAGTCCACGATTTAATTTGATTTTTTGACCTAAACTAGCATAAATTTGTGTATAATATACTACGATTTTTTGACCGAAACATGCATTTAAAAAAGTTTCATAAAATCTAATTTTCAGATAAATTTTTTGCATGGACTTCAATCATAACCTTCCCCCATAACATATATAAATGATCTAAAAATGATCATATCATTTCGAATAGCCCCCGAATTAATTTGATTTTTTGACCAAAAGTAGTATAAATTTGTGTATAATATACTACGATTTTTTGAACAAAACTTGAATTTTGAAAAGTTTCATATAATCTAATTTTCAGATGATTTTTTGCATGTACTTCCATCATAACCTTCCCCCATAACATATATAAATGATCTGAAAAGATTCGTATCATTTCGAATAGCCCCTGATTTAATTTATTTTTTTTACCGAAACTCGTGTATAATATATCATGATTTTTTGACTGAAACATGCATTTAAAAAAGTTACATAAAATCTAATTTTCAGATAAATATTTGCATGCACTTCAATCATAACCTTCCCCCATAAAATATATAAATGATCTGAAAAAGTTCGTATCATTTCGAACAATCCTCTATTTAATTTGATATTTTGACCTAAACTAGTATAAACTAGTGTATAATATACTACGATTTTTTTAACAAAACTTGCATTTCGAAAAGTTTCATAGAATATAATTTTCATATGATTTTTTGCATGGTCTTCCATCATAACCTTTCCCCATAACATATATAAATGATCTGAAAAGATTCGTATCATTTCGAATAGCCCCCGATTTAATTTGATTTTTTGACCGAAACTCGTGTATAATATATCATGATTTTTTGACCGAAACTTGCATTTTTAAAAGTATCAAAAATTCTAATTTTCAGATAAATTTTTGCATGGACTTCAATCATAACCTTCCCCCATAAAATATATAAATGATCTTAAAATGATCATATCATTTCGAACAATCCTCGATTTAATTTGATTTTTTGACCTAAACTAGTTTAAATTTGTGTATAATATACTACGATTTTTTGACCGAAACATGCATTTAAAAAAGTTTCATAAAATCTAATTTTCAAATAAATTTTTTGCATGGACTTCAATCATAACCTTCCCCCATAACATATATAAATGATCTGAAAATGATCATATCATTTCGAATAGCCCCCGAATTAATTTGATTTTTTGACAAAAAGTAGTATAAATTTGTGTATAATATACTACGATTTTTTGAACAAAACTTGAATTTCGAAAAGTTTCATAGAATCTAATTTTCAGATGATTTTTTGCATGTACTTCCATCATAACCTTCCCCCATAACATATATAAATGATCTGAAAAGATTCGTATCATTTCGAATAGCCCCTGATTTAATTTGTTTTTTTTTTACCGAAACTCGTGTATAATATATCATGATTTTTTGACCGAAACAGGCATTTAAAAAAGTTACATAAAATCTAATTTTCAGATAAATTTTTGCATGCACTTCAATCATAAGCTTCCCCCATAAAATATATAAATGATCTGAAAAAGTTCGTATCATTTCGAACAATCCTCGATTTAATTTGATTTTTTGACCTAAACTAGTATAAACTTGTGTATAATAATATACTATGATTTTTTTAACAAAACTTGCATTTCGAAAAGTTTCATAAAATAAATTTTTCATATGATTTTTTGCATGGTCTTCCATCATAACCTTCCCCCATAACATATATAAATGATCTGAAAAGATTCGTATCATTTCGAATAGCCCCCGATTTAATTTGATTTTTTGACCGAAACTCGTGTATAATATATCATGATTTTTTGACCGAAACTTGCATTTTGAAAAGTATCACAAAATCTAATTTTCAGATAAATTTTTGCATGGACTTCAATCATAACCTTCCCCCATAAAATATATAAATGATCTTAAAATGATCATATCATTTCGAACAGTCCTCGATTTAATTTGATTTTTTGACCTAAACTAGTATAAATTTGTGTATTATATACTACGATTTTTTGACCGAAACATGCATTTAAAAAAGTTTCATAAAATCTAATTTTTAGATAAATGTTTTGCATGGACTTCAATCATAACCTTCCCCCATAAAATATATAAATGATCTGAAAATGATCATATCATTTTGAACAGTCCACGATTTAATTTGATTTTTTGACCTAAACTAGCATAAATTTGTGTATAATATACTACGATTTTTTGACCGAAACATGCATTTAAAAAAGTTTCATAAAATCTAATTTTCAGATAAATTTTTTGCATGGACTTCAATCATAACCTTCCCCCATAACATATATAAATGATCTAAAAATGATCATATCATTTCGAATAGCCCCCGAATTAATTTGATTTTTTGACCAAAAGTAGTATAAATTTGTGTATAATATACTACGATTTTTTGAACAAAACTTGAATTTCGAAAAGTTTCATATAATCTAATTTTCAGATGATTTTTTGCATGTACTTCCATCATAACCTTCCCCCATAACATATATAAATGATCTGAAAAGATTCGTATCATTTCGAATAGCCCCTGATTTAATTTATTTTTTTTACCGAAACTCGTGTATAATATATCATGATTTTTTGACTGAAACATGCATTTAAAAAAGTTACATAAAATCTAATTTTCAGATAAATTTTTGCATGCACTTCAATCATAACCTTCCCCCATAAAATATATAAATGATCTGAAAAAGTTCGTATCATTTCGAACAATCCTCTATTTAATTTGATATTTTGACCTAAACTAGTATAAACTAGTGTATAATATACTACGATTTTTTTTAACAAAACTTGCATTTCGAAAAGTTTCATAAAATAAATTTTTCATATGATTTTTTGCATGGTCTTCCATCATAACCTTCCCCCATAACATATATAAATGATCTGAAAAGATTCGTATCATTTCGAATAGCCCCCGATTTAATTTGATTTTTTGACCGAAACTCGTGTATAATATATCATGATTTTTTGACCGAAACTTGCATTTTGAAAAGTATCACAAAATCTAATTTTCAGATAAATTTTTGCATGGACTTCAATCATAACCTTCCCCCATAAAATATATAAATGATCTTAAAATGATCATATCATTTCGAACAGTCCTCGATTTAATTTGATTTTTTGACCTAAACTAGTATAAATTTGTGTATAATATACTACGATTTTTTGACCGAAACATGCATTTAAAAAAGTTTCATAAAATCTAATTTTCAAATAAATTTTTTGCATGGACTTCAATCATAACCTTCCCCCATAACATATATAAATGATCTGAAAATGATCATATCATTTCGAATAGCCCCCGAATTAATTTGATTTTTTGACCAAAAGTAGTATAAATTTGTGTATAATATACTACGATTTTTTGAACAAAACTTGAATTTCGAAAAGTTTCATAGAATCTAATTTTCAGATGATTTTTTGCATGTACTTCCATCATAACCTTCCCCCATAACATATATAAATGATCTGAAAAGATTCGTATCATTTCGAATAGCCCCTGATTTAATTTGTTTTTTTTTTACCGAAACTCGTGTATAATATATCATGATTTTTTGACCGAAACAGGCATTTAAAAAAGTTACATAAAATCTAATTTTCAGATAAATTTTTGCATGCACTTCAATCATAAGCTTCCCCCATAAAATATATAAATGATCTGAAAAAGTTCGTATCATTTCGAACAATCCTCGATTTAATTTGATTTTTTGACCTAAACTAGTATAAACTTGTGTATAATAATATACTATGATTTTTTTAACAAAACTTGCATTTCGAAAAGTTTCATAAAATAAATTTTTCATATGATTTTTTGCATGGTCTTCCATCATAACCTTCCCCCATAACATATATAAATGATCTGAAAAGATTCGTATCATTTCGAATAGCCCCCGATTTAATTTGATTTTTTGACCGAAACTCGTGTATAATATATCATGATTTTTTGACCGAAACTTGCATTTTGAAAAGTATCACAAAATCTAATTTTCAGATAAATTTTTGCATGGACTTCAATCATAACCTTCCCCCATAAAATATATAAATGATCTTAAAATGATCATATCATTTCGAACAGTCCTCGATTTAATTTGATTTTTTGACCTAAACTAGTATAAATTTATGTATTATATACTACGATTTTTTGACCGAAACATGCATTTAAAAAAGTTTCATAAAATCTAATTTTTAGATAAATGTTTTGCATGGACTTCAATCATAACCTTCCCCCATAAAATATATAAATGATCTGAAAATGATCATATCATTTCGAACAGTCCACGATTTAATTTGATTTTTTGACCTAAACTAGTATAAATTTGTGTATAATATACTACGATTTTTTGACCGAAACATGCATTTAAAAAAGTTTCATAAAATCTAATTTTTAGATAAATGTTTTGCATGGACTTCAATCATAACCTTCCCCCATAACATATATAAATGATCTGAAAATGATCATATCATTTCGAATAGCCCCCGAATTAATTTGATTTTTTGACCAAAAGTAGTATAAATTTGTGTATAATATACTACGATTTTTTGAACAAAACTTGAATTTCGAAAAGTTTCATATAATCTAATTTTCAGATGATTTTTTGCATGTACTTCCATCATAACCTTCCCCCATAACATATATAAATGATCTGAAAAGATTCGTATCATTTCGAATAGCCCCCGAATTAATTTGATTTTTTGACCAAAAGTAGTATAAATTTGTGTATAATATACTACGATTTTTTGAACAAAACTTGAATTTCGAAAAGTTTCATATAATCTAATTTTCAGATGATTTTTTGCATGTACTTCCATCATAACCTTCCCCCATAACATATATAAATGATCTGAAAAGATTGGTATCATTTCGAATAGCCCCTGATTTAATTTGTTTTTTTACCGAAACTCGTGTATAATATATCATGATTTTTTGACCGAAACATGCATTTAAAAAAGTTACATAAAATCTAATTTTCAGATAAATTTTTGCATGCACTTCAATCATAAGCTTCCCCCATAAAATATATAAATGATCTGAAAAAGTTCGTATAATTTCGAACAATCCTCGATTTAATTTGATTTTTTGACCTAAACTAGTATAAACTTGTGTATAATAATATACTACGATTTTTTTAACAAAACTTGCATTTCGAAAAGTTTCATAGAATATAATATTCATATGATTTTTTGCATGGTCTTCCATCATAATCTTCCCCCATAACATATATAAATGATCTGAAAAGATTCGTATCTTTTCGAATAGCCCCCGATTTAATTTGATTTTTTGACCGAAACTCGTGTATAATATATCATGATTTTTTTGACCGAAACTTGCATTTTGAAAAGTATCACAAAATCTAATTTTCAGATAAATTTTTGCATGGACTTCAATCATAACCTTCCCCCATAAAATATATAAATGATCTTAAAATGATCATATCATTTCGAATAGTCCTCGATTTAATTTGATTTTTTGACCTAAACTAGTATAAATTTGTGTATAATATACTACGATTTTTTGACCGAAACATGCATTTAAAAAAGTTTCATAAAATCTAATTTTCAGATAAATTTTTTGCATGGACTTCAATCATAACCTTCCCCCATAACATATATAAATGATCTGAAAATGATCATATCATTTCGAATAGCGCCCGATTTAATTTATTTTTTTTACCGAAATTCGTGTATAATATATCATGATTTTTTGACCGAAACATGCATTTAAAAAAGTTACACAAAATCTAATTTTCAGATAAATTTTTGCATGCACTTCAATCATAACCTTCCCCCATAAAATATATATATGACTTGAAAAAGTTCGTATCATTTCGAACAATCCTCGATTTAATTTGATATTTTGACCTAAACTAGTATAAACTTGTGTATAATATACTACGATTTTTTGAACAAAACTTGTATTTCAAAAAGTTTCATAGAATATAATTTTCATATGATTTTTTGCATGCACTTCCATCATAACCTTCCCCCATAACATATATAAATGATCTGAAAAGATTCGTATCATTTCGAATAGCCCCCGATTTAATTTGATTTTTTGACCGAAACTCGTGTATAATATATCATGAATTTTTGACGGAAACTTGCATTTTGAAAAGTATCATATAATCTAATTTTCAGATAAATTTTTGTATGGACTTCAATCATAACCTTCCCCCATAAAATATATAAATGATCTGAAAATGATCATATCATTTCGAACAGTCCTCGATTTAATTTGATTTTTTGACCTAAACTAGTATAAATTTGTGTATAATATACTACGATTTTTTGACCGAAAAATGCATTTAAAAAAGTTTCATAAAATCTAATTTTCAGATAAATTTTTTGCATGGACTTCAATCATAACCTTCCCCCATAACATATATAAATGATCTGAAAATGATCATATTATTTCGAAAAGCCCCCGATTTAATTTGATTTGTTGCCCTAAACTAGAATAAATTTGTGTATAATATACTACGATTTTTTGAACAAAACTTGAATTTCGAAAAGTTTCATAGAATCTAATTTTCAGATGATTTTTTGCATGTACTTCCATCATAACCTTCCCCCATAACATATATAAATGATCTGAAAATATTCGTATCATTTCGAATAGCCCCCGATTTAATTTGTTTTTTTACCGAAACTCGTGTATAATTATCATAATTTTTTGACCGAAACATGCATTTAAAAAAGATACATAAAATCTAATTTTCAGATAAATTTTTGCATGGACTTCAATCATAACCTTCCCCAATAAAATATATAAATGATCTGAAAAAGTTCGTATCATTTCGAACAATCCTCGATTTAATTTGATTTTTGACCTAAACTAGTATAAACTAGTGTATAATATACTACTATTTTTTTAACAAAACTTGCATTTCGAAAAGTTTCATAGAATATAATTTTCATATGATTTTTTGCATGGTCTTCCATCATAACCTTCCCCCATAACATATATAAATGATCTGAAAAGATTCGTATCATTTCGAATAGCCCCCGATTTAATTTGATTTTTTGACCGAAACTCGTGTATAATATATCATGATTTTTTGACCGAAACTTGCATTTTGAAAAGTATCACAAAATCTAATTTTCAGATAAATTTTTGCATGGACTTCAATCATAACCTTCCCCCATAAAATATATAAATGATCTTAAAATGATCATATCATTTCGAACAGTCCTCGATTTAATTTGATTTTTTGACCTAAACTAGTATAAATTTGTGTATAATATACTACGATTTTTTGACCGAAACATGCATTTAAAAAAGTTTCATAAAATCTAATTTTCAGATAAATTTTTTGCATGGACTTCAATCATAACCTTCCCCCATAACATATATAAATGATCTGAAAATGATCATATCATTTCGAATAGCCCCCGAATTAATTTGATTTTTTGACCAAAAGTAGTATAAATTTGTGTATAATATACTACGATTTTTTGAACAAAACTTTAATTTCGAAAAGTTTCATAGAATCTAATTTTCAGATGATTTTTTGCATGTACTTCCATCATAACCTTCCCCCATAACATATATAAATGATCTGAAAAGATTCGTATCATTTCGAATAGCCCCTGATTTAATTTGTTTTTTTTTACCGAAACTCGTGTATAATATATCATGATTTTTTGACCGAAACAGGCATTTCAAAAAGTTACATAAAATCTAATTTTCAGATAAATTTTTGCATGCACTTCAATCATAAGCTTCCCCCATAAAATATATAAATGATCTGAAAAAGTTCGTATCATTTCGAACAATCCTCGATTTAATTTGATTTTTTGACCTTAACTAGTATAAACTTGTGTATAATAATATACTACGATTTTTTTAACAAAACTTGCATTTCGAAATGTTTCATAGAATATATTTTTCATATGATTTTTTGCATGGTCTTCCATCATAACCTTCCCCCATAACATATATAAATGATCTGAAAAGATTCGTATCATTTCGAATAGCCCCCGATTTAATTTGATTTTTTGACCGAAACTCGTGTATAATATATCATGATTTTTTGACCGAAACTTGCATTTTGAATAGTATCACAAAATCTAATTTTCAGATAAATTTTTGCATGGACTTCAATCATAACCTTCCCCCATAAAATATATAAATGCTCTTAAAATGATCATATCATTTCGAACAGTCCTCAATTTAATTTGATTTTTTGACCTAAACTAGTATAAATTTGTGTATTATATACTACGATTTTTTGACCGAAACATGCATTTAAAAAAGTTTCATAAAATCTAATTTTTAGATAAATGTTTTGCATGGACTTCAATCATAACCTTCCCCCATAAAATATATAAATGATCTGAAAATGATCATATCATTTCGAACAGTCCACGATTTAATTTGATTTTTTGACCTAAACTAGCATAAATTTGTGTATAATATACTACGATTTTTTGACCGAAACATGCATTTAAAAAAGTTTCATAAAATCTAATTTTCAGATAAATTTTTTGCATGGACTTCAATCATAACCTTCCCCCATAACATATATAAATGATCTGAAAATGATCATATCATTTCGAATAGCCCCCGAATTAATTTGATTTTTTGACCAAAAGTAGTATAAATTTGTGTATAATATACTACGATTTTTTGAACAAAACTTGAATTTCGAAAAGTTTCATATAATCTAATTTTCAGATGATTTTTTGCATGTACTTCCATCATAACCTTCCCCCATAACATATATAAATGATCTGAAAAGATTCGTATCATTTCGAATAGCCCCTGATTTAATTTGTTTTTTTACCGAAACTCGTGTATAATATATCATGATTTTTTGACCGAAACATGCATTTAAAAAAGATACATAAAATCTAATTTTCAGATAAATTTTTGCATGGACTTCAATCATAACCTTCCCCAATAAAATATATAAATGATCTGAAAAAGTTCGTATCATTTCGAACAATCCTCGATTTAATTTGATTTTTAACCTAAACTAGTATAAACTTGTGTATAATATACTACGATTTTTTTAACAAAACTTGCATTTCGAAAAGTTTCATAGAATATAATTTTCATATGATTTTTTGCATGGTCTTCCATCATAACCTTCCCCCATAACATATATAAATGATCTGAAAAGATTCGTATCATTTCGAATAGTCCCCGATTTAATTTGATTTTTTGACCGAAACTCGTGTATAATATATCATGATTTTTTGACCAAAACTTGCATTTTTAAAAGTATCAAAAAATCTAATTTTCAGATAAATTTTTGCATGGACTTCAATCATAACCTTCCCCCATAAAATATATAAATGATCTTAAAATGATCATATCATTTCGAACAGTCCTCGATTTAATTTGATTTTTTGACCTAAACTAGTATAAATTTGTGTATAATATACTACGATTTTTTGACCGAAACATGCATTTAAAAAAGTTTCATAAAATCTAATTTTCAGATAAATTTTTTGCATGGACTTCAATCATAACCTTCCTCCATAACATATATAAATGATCTGAAAATGATCATATCATTTCGAATAGCGCCCGATTTAATTTATTTTTTTTACCGAAACTCGTGTATAATATATCATGATTTTTTGACTGAAACATGCATTTAAAAAAGTTACATAAAATCTAATTTTCAGATAAATTTTTGCATGCACTTCAATCATAAGCTTCCCCCATAAAATATATAAATGATCTGAAAAAGTTCGTATCATTTCGAACAATCCTCGATTTAATTTGATTTTTTGACCTAAACTAGTATAAACTTGTGTATAATAATATACTACGATTTTTTTAACAAAACTTGCATTTCGAAATGTTTCATAGAATATATTTTTCATATGATTTTTTGCATGGTCTTCCATCATAACCTTCCCCCATAACATATATAAATGATCTGAAAAGATTCGTATCATTTCGAATAGCCCCCGATTTAATTTGATTTTTTGACCGAAACTCGTGTATAATATATCATGATTTTTTGACCGAAACTTGCATTTTGAAAAGTATCACAAAATCTAATTTTCAGATAAATTTTTGCATGGACTTCAATCATAACCTTCCCCCATAAAATATATAAATGATCTTAAAATGATCATATCATTTCGAACAGTCCTCGATTTAATTTGATTTTTTGACCTAAACTAGTATAAATTTGTGTATTATATACTACGATTTTTTGACCGAAACATGCATTTTGAATAGTATCATAAAATCTAATTTTCAGATAAATTTTTGCATGGACTTCAATCATAACCTTCCCCCATAAAATATATAAATGATCTGAAAATGATCATATCATTTCGAACAGTCCTCGATTAAATTTGATTTTTTGACCTAAACTAGTATAAATTTGTGTATAATATACTACGATTTTTTGACCGAAACATGCATTTAAAAAAGTTTCATAAAATCTAATTTTTAGATAAATTTTTTGCATGGACTTCAATCATAACCTTCCCCCATAACATATATAAATGATCTGAAAATGATCATATCATTTCGAATAGCCCCCGATTTAATTTGATTTTTTGACCTAAACTAGAATAAATTTGTGTATAATATACTACGATTTTTTGAACAAAACTTGAATTTCGAAAAGTTTCATAGAATCTAATTTTCAGATGATTTTTTGCATGTACTTCCATTATAACCTTCCCCCATAACATATATAAATGATCTGAAATGATTTGTATCATTTCGAATAGCCCCCGATTTAATTTGTTTTTTTACCGAAACTCGTGTATAATATATCGTGATTTTTTGACCGAAACATGCATTTTAAAAAGTTACATAAAATCTAATTTTCGGATAAATTTTTGCATGGACTTCAATCATAACCTTCCCCCATAAAATATATAAATGATCTGAAAAAGTTCGTATCATTTCGAACAATCCTCGATTTAATTTGATTTTTTGACCTAAACTAGTATAAACTTGTGTATAATATACTACGATTTTTTGAACAAAACTTGCATTTCGAAAAGTTTCATAGAATCTAATTTTCAGATGATTTTTTGCATGGTCTTCCATCATAACCTTTCCCCATAACATATATAAATGATCTGAAAAGATTCGTATCATTTCGAATAGCCCCCGATTTAATTTGATTTTTATGACCGAAACTCGTGTATAATATATCATGATTTTTTGACCAAAACATGCATTTCGAAAAGTATAATAAATTCTAATTTTCAGATAAATTTTTGCAAGGACTTCAATCATAACCTTCCCCAATAAAATATATAAATGATCTGAAAAAGTTCGTATCATTTCGAACAATCCTCAATTTTATTTGATATACTACGATTTTTCGAACAAAACTTGCATTTCGAAAAGTTTCATAGAATCTAATTTTCAGATGATTTTTTGCATGGTCTTCCATCATAACCTTCCTCCATAGCATATATAAATGATCTGAAAAGATTCGTATCATTTCGAATAGCCCCCAATTTAATTTGTTTTCTTACCGAAACTTGTGTATAATATATCATGATTTTTTGACCGAAATATGCATTTAAAAAAGTTACATAAAATCTAATTTTCAGATAAATTTTTGCATGGACTTCAATCATAACCTTCCCCCATAAAATATATAAATGATTTTAAAAAGTTTGTATCATTTCGAACAGTCCTCGATTTAATTTGATTTTTTGACCTAAACTAGTATAAATTTGTGTAAAATATACTACGATTTTTTGACCGAAACATGCATTTAAAAAAGTTTCATAAAATCTAATTTTCAGATAAATTTTTTGCATGGACTTCAATCATAACCTTCCCCCATAACATATATAAATGATCTGAAAATGATCATATCATTTCGAATAGCCCACGATTTAATTTGATTTTTTGACCTAAACTAGTATAAACTTGTGTATAATATACTACGATTTTTTGAACAAAACTGGCATTTCGAGAAGTTTCATAGAATCTTATTTTCAGATGATTTTTTGCATGGTCTTCCATCATAACCTTCCCCCATAACATATATAAATGATCTAAAAAGATTCGTATCATTTCGAATAGCCCCCGATTTAATTTGTTTTTTTACCGAAACTTGTGTATAATATATCATGATTTTTTGACCGAAATATGCATTTTAAAAAGTTACATAAAATCTAATTTTCAGATAAATTTTTGCACGGACTTCAATCATAACCTTCCCCCATAAAATATATAAATGATCTGAAAAAGTTCGTATCATTTCGAACAATCCTCGATTTAATTTGATTTTTTGACCTAAACTAGTATAAACTTGTGTATAATATACTACGATTTTTTAATCAAAACTTGCATTTCGAAAAGTTTCATCGAATATAATTTTCAGATGATTTTTTGCATGGTCTTCCATCATAACCTTCCCCCATAACATATATAAATGATCTGAAAAGATTCGTATCATTTCGAATAGCCCCCGATTTAATTTGATTTTTTGACCGAAACTCGTGTATAATATATTATGATTTTTTGACCGAAACTTGCATTTTGAAAAGTATCATAAAATCTAATTTTCAGATAAATTTTTGCATGGACTTCAATCATAACCTTCCCCCATAAAATATATAAATGATCTGAAAATGATCATATCATTTCGAACAGTCCTCGATTAAATTTGATTTTTTGACCTAAACTAGTATAAATTTGTGTATAATATACTACGATTTTTTGACCGAAACATGCATTTAAAAAAGTTTCATAAAATCTAATTTTTAGATAAATTTTTTGCATGGACTTCAATCATAACCTTCCCCCATAACATATATAAATGATCTGAAAATGATCATATCATTTCGAATAGCCCCCGATTTAATTTGATTTTTTGACCTAAACTAGAATAAATTTGTGTATAATATACTACGATTTTTTGAACAAAACTTGAATTTCGAAAAGTTTCATAGAATCTAATTTTCAGATGATTTTTTGCATGTACTTCCATTATAACCTTCCCCCATAACATATATAAATGATCTGAAATGATTTGTATCATTTCGAATAGCCCCCGATTTAATTTGTTTTTTTACCGAAACTCGTGTATAATATATCGTGATTTTTTGACCGAAACATGCATTTTAAAAAGTTACATAAAATCTAATTTTCGGATAAATTTTTGCATGGACTTCAATCATAACCTTCCCCCATAAAATATATAAATGATCTGAAAAAGTTCGTATCATTTCGAACAATCCTCGATTTAATTTGATTTTTTGACCTAAACTAGTATAAACTTGTGTATAATATACTACGATTTTTTGAACAAAACTTGCATTTCGAAAAGTTTCATAGAATCTAATTTTCAGATGATTTTTTGCATGGTCTTCCATCATAACCTTTCCCCATAACATATATAAATGATCTGAAAAGATTCGTATCATTTCGAATAGCCCCCGATTTAATTTGATTTTTATGACCGAAACTCGTGTATAATATATCATGATTTTTTGACCAAAACATGCATTTCGAAAAGTATAATAAATTCTAATTTTCAGATAAATTTTTGCAAGGACTTCAATCATAACCTTCCCCAATAAAATATATAAATGATCTGAAAAAGTTCGTATCATTTCGAACAATCCTCAATTTTATTTGATATACTACGATTTTTCGAACAAAACTTGCATTTCGAAAAGTTTCATAGAATCTAATTTTCAGATGATTTTTTGCATGGTCTTCCATCATAACCTTCCTCCATAGCATATATAAATGATCTGAAAAGATTCGTATCATTTCGAATAGCCCCCAATTTAATTTGTTTTCTTACCGAAACTTGTGTATAATATATCATGATTTTTTGACCGAAATATGCATTTAAAAAAGTTACATAAAATCTAATTTTCAGATAAATTTTTGCATGGACTTCAATCATAACCTTCCCCCATAAAATATATAAATGATTTTAAAAAGTTTGTATCATTTCGAACAGTCCTCGATTTAATTTGATTTTTTGACCTAAACTAGTATAAATTTGTGTAAAATATACTACGATTTTTTGACCGAAACATGCATTTAAAAAAGTTTCATAAAATCTAATTTTCAGATAAATTTTTTGCATGGACTTCAATCATAACCTTCCCCCATAACATATATAAATGATCTGAAAATGATCATATCATTTCGAATAGCCCACGATTTAATTTGATTTTTTGACCTAAACTAGTATAAACTTGTGTATAATATACTACGATTTTTTGAACAAAACTGGCATTTCGAGAAGTTTCATAGAATCTTATTTTCAGATGATTTTTTGCATGGTCTTCCATCATAACCTTCCCCCATAACATATATAAATGATCTAAAAAGATTCGTATCATTTCGAATAGCCCCCGATTTAATTTGTTTTTTTACCGAAACTTGTGTATAATATATCATGATTTTTTGACCGAAATATGCATTTTAAAAAGTTACATAAAATCTAATTTTCAGATAAATTTTTGCACGGACTTCAATCATAACCTTCCCCCATAAAATATATAAATGATCTGAAAAAGTTCGTATCATTTCGAACAATCCTCGATTTAATTTGATTTTTTGACCTAAACTAGTATAAACTTGTGTATAATATACTACGATTTTTTAATCAAAACTTGCATTTCGAAAAGTTTCATCGAATATAATTTTCAGATGATTTTTTGCATGGTCTTCCATCATAACCTTCCCCCATAACATATATAAATGATCTGAAAAGATTCGTATCATTTCGAATAGCCCCCGATTTAATTTGATTTTTTGACCGAAACTCGTGTATAATATATTATGATTTTTTGACCGAAACTTGCATTTTGAAAAGTATCATAAAATCTAATTTTCAGATAAATTTTTGCATGGACTTCAATCATAACCTTCCCCCATAAAATATATAAATGATCTGAAAATGATCATATCATTTCGAACAGTCCTCGATTAAATTTGATTTTTTGACCTAAACTAGTATAAATTTGTGTATAATATACTACGATTTTTTGACCGAAACATGCATTTAAAAAAGTTTCATAAAATCTAATTTTTAGATAAATTTTTTGCATGGACTTCAATCATAACCTTCCCCCATAACATATATAAATGATCTGAAAATGATCATATCATTTCGAATAGCCCCCGATTTAATTTGATTTTTTGACCTAAACTAGAATAAATTTGTGTATAATATACTACGATTTTTTGAACAAAACTTGAATTTCGAAAAGTTTCATAGAATCTAATTTTCAGATGATTTTTTGCATGTACTTCCATCATAACCTTCCCCCATAACATATATAAATGATCTGAAATGATTTGTATCATTTCGAATAGCCCCCGATTTAATTTGTTTTTTTACCGAAACTCGTGTATAATATATCGTGATTTTTTGACCGAAACATGCATTTAAAAAAGTTACATAAAATCTAATTTTCGGATAAATTTTTGCATGGACTTCAATCATAACCTCCCCCCATAAAATATATAAATGATCTGAAAAAGATCGTATCATTTCGAACAATCCTCGATTTAATTTGATTTTTGGACCTAAACTAGTATTAACTTGTGTATAATATACTACGATTTTTTGAACAAAACTTGCATTTCGAAAAGTTTCATAGAATCTAATTTTCAGATGATTTTTTTGCATGGTCTTCCATCATAACCTTCCCCCATAACATATATAAATGATCTGAAAAGATTCGTATCATTTCGAATAGCCCCCGATTTAATTTGATTTTTATGACCGAAACTCGTGTATAATATATCATGATTTTTTGACCAAAACTTGCATTTCGAAAAGTATAATAAAATCTAATTTTCAGATAAATTTTTGCATGGACTTCAATCATAACCTTCCCCAATAAAATATATAAATGATCTGAAAAAGTTCGTATCATTTCGAACAATCCTCAATTTAATTTGATATACTACGATTTTTCGAACAAAACTTGCATTTCGAAAAGTTTCATAAAATCTAATTTTCAGATGATTTTTTGCATGGTCTTCCATCATAACCTTCCTCCATAGCATATATAAATGATCTGAAAAGATTCGTATCATTTCGAATAGCCCCCAATTTAATTTGTTTTCTTACCGAAACTTGTGTATAATATATCATGATTTTTTGACCGAAATATGCATTTAAAAAAGTTACATAAAATCTAATTTTCAGATAAATTTTTGCATGGACTTCAATAATAACCTTCCCCCATAAAATATATAAATGATTTTAAAAAGTTCGTATCATTTCGAAAAATCCTCGATTTAATTTGATTTTTTGACCTAAACTAGTATAAATTTGTGTAAAATATACTACGATTTTTTGACCGAAACATGCATTTAAAAAAGTTTCATAAAATCTAATTTTCAGATAAATTTTTTGCATGGACTTCAATCATAACCTTCCCCCATAACATATATAAATGATCTGAAAATGATCATATCATTTCGAATAGCCCACGATTTAATTTGATTTTTTGACCTAAACTAGTATAAACTTGTGTATAATATACTACGAATTTTTGAACAAAACTTGCATTTCGAAAAGTTTCATAGAATCTTATTTTCAGATAATTTTTTGCATGGTCTTCCATCATAACCTTCCCCCATAACATATATAAATGATCTAAAAAGATTCGTATCATTTCGAATAGCCCCCGATTTAATTTGTTTTTTTACTGAAACTTGTGTATAATATATCATGATTTTTTGACCGAAATATGCATTTTAAAAAGTTACATAAAATCTAATTTTCAGATAAATTTTTGCACGGACTTCAATCATAACCTTCCCCCATAAAATATATAAATGATCTGAAAAAGTTCGTATCATTTCGAACAATCCTCGATTTAATTTGATTTTTTGACCTAAACTAGTATAAACTTGTGTATAATATACTACAATTTTTTAATCAAAACTTGCATTTCGAAAAGTTTCATCGAATATAATTTTCAGATGATTTTTTGCATGGTCTTCCATCATAACCTTCCCCCATAACATATATAAATGATCTGAAAAGATTCGTATCATTTCGAATAGCCCCCGATTTAATTTGATTTTTTGACCGAAACTCGTGTATAATATATTATGATTTTTTGACCGAAACTTGCATTTTGAAAAGTATCATAAAATCTAATTTTCAGATAAATTTTTGCATGGACTTCAATCATAACCTTCCCCCATAAAATATATAAATGATCTGAAAATGATCATATCATTTCGAACAGTCCTTGATTAAATTTGATTTTTTGACCTAAACTAGTATAAATTTGTGTATAATATACTACGATTTTTTGACCGAAACATGCATTTAAAAAAGTTTCATAAAATCTAATTTTTAGATAAATTTTTTGCATGGACTTCAATCATAACCTTCCCCCATAACATATATAAATGATCTGAAAATGATCATATCATTTCGAATAGCCCCCGATTTAATTTGATTTTTTGACCTAAACTAGAATAAATTTGTGTATAATATACTACGATTTTTTGAACAAAACTTGAATTTCGAAAAGTTTCATAGAATCTAATTTTCAGATGATTTTTTGCATGTACTTCCATCATAACCTTCCCCCATAACATATATAAATGATCTGAAATGATTTGTATCATTTCGAATAGCCCCCGATTTAATTTGTTTTTTTACCGAAACTCGTGTATAATATATCGTGATTTTTTGACCGAAACATGCATTTAAAAAAGTTACATAAAATCTAATTTTCGGATAAATTTTTGCATGGACTTCAATCATAACCTTCCCCCATAAAATATATAAATGATCTGAAAAAGATCGTATCATTTCGAACAATCCTCGATTTAATTTGATTTTTTGACCTAAACTAGTATAAACTTGTGTATAATATACTACGATTTTTTGAACAAAACTTGCATTTCGAAAAGTTTCATAGAATCTAATTTTCAGATGATTTTTTTGCATGGTCTTCCATCATAACCTTCCCCCATAACATATATAAATGATCTGAAAAGATTCGTATCATTTCGAATAGCCCCCGATTTAATTTGATTTTTATGACCGAAACTCGTGTATAATATATCATGATTTTTTGACCAAAACTTGCATTTCGAAAAGTATAATAAAATCTAATTTTCAGATAAATTTTTGCATGGACTTCAATCATAACCTTCCCCAATAAAATATATAAATGATCTGAAAAAGTTCGTATCATTTCGAACAATCCTCAATTTAATTTGATATACTACGATTTTTCGAACAAAAGTTGCATTTCGAAAAGTTTCATAAAATCTAATTTTCAGATGATTTTTTGCATGGTCTTCCATCATAACCTTCCTCCATAGCATATATAAATGATCTGAAAAGATTCGTATCATTTCGAATAGCCCCCAATTTAATTTGTTTTCTTACCGAAACTTGTGTATAATATATCATGATTTTTTGACCGAAATATGCATTTAAAAAAGTTACATAAAATCTAATTTTCAGATAAATTTTTGCATGGACTTCAATCATAACCTTCCCCCATAAAATATATAAATGATTTTAAAAAGTTCGTATCATTTCGAAAAATCCTCGATTTAATTTGATTTTTTGAACTAAACTAGTATAAACTTGTGTATAATATACTACGATTTTTTAAACAAAACTTGCATTTCGAAAAGTTTCATAGAATATAATTTTCAGATGATTTTTTGCATGGTCATCCATCATAACCTTCCCTCATAACATATATAAATGATCTGAAAAGATTCGTATCATTTCGAATAGCCCCCGATTTAATTTGATTTTTTGACCGAAACTCGTGTATAATATATCATGATTTTTTGTCCGAAACTTGCATTTTGAAAAGTATCATAAAATCTAATTTTCAGATAAATTTTTGTATGGACTTCAATCATAACCTTCCCCCATAAAATATATAAATGATCTGAAAATGATCATATCATTTCGAACAGTCCTCGATTTAATTTGATTTTTTGACCTAAACTAGTATAAATTTGTGTATAATATACTACGATTTTTTGACCGAAACATGCATTTAAAAAAGTTTCACAAAATCTAATTTTCAGATAAATTTTTTGCATGGACTTCAATCATAACCTTCCCCCATAACATATATAAATGATCATATCATTTCGAATAGCCCTCGATTTAATTTGATTTGTTGACCAAAACTAGAATAAATTTGTGTATAATATAGTACGATTTTTTGAACAAAACTTGAATTTCGAAAAGTTTCATATAATCTAATTTTCAGATGATTTTTTGCATGTAGTTCCATCATAACCTTCCCCCATAACATATATAAATGATTTGAAAAGATTCGTATCATTTCGAATAGCCCCTGATTTAATTTGTTTTTTTTACCGAAACTCGTGTATAATATATCATGATTTTTTGACCGAAACATGCATTTAAAAAAGTTACATAAAATCTAATTTTCAGATAAATTTTTGCATGCACTTCAATCATAAGCTTCCCCAATAAAATATATAAATGATCTGAAGAAGTTCGTATCATTTCGAACAATCCTCGATTTAATTTGATTTTTTGACCTAAACTAGTATAAACTTGTGTATAATATACTACAATTTTTTGAACAAAACTTGCATTTCGAAAAGTTTCATAGAATATAATTTTCATATGATTTTTTGCATGGTCTTCCATCATAACCTTCCCCCATAACATATATAAATGATCTGAAAAGATTCGTATCATTTCGAATAGCCCCCGATTTAATTTGATTTTTTGACCGAAACTCGTGTATAATATATCATGATTTTTTGACCGAAACTTGCATTTTGAAAAGTATCACAAAATCTAATTTTCAGATAAATTTTTGCATGGACTTCAATCATAACCTTCCCCCATAAAATATATAAATGATCTTAAAATGATCATATCATTTCGAACAGTCCTCGATTTAATTTGATTTTTTGACCTAAACTAGTATAAATTTGTGTATAATATACTACGATTTTTTGACCGAAACATGCATTTAAAAAAGTTTCATAAAATCTAATTTTCAGATAAATTTTTTGCATGGACTTCAATCATAACCTTCCCCCATAACATATATAAATGATCTGAAAATGATCATATCATTTCGAATAGCGCCCGATTTAATTTATTTTTTTTACCGAAACTCGTGTATAATATATCATGATTTTTTGACCGAAACATGCATTTAAAAAAGTTACATAAAACCTAATTTTCAGATAAATTTTTGCATGCACTTCAATCATAACCTTCCCCCATAAAATATATAAATGATCTGAAAAAGTTCGTATCATTTCGAACAATCCTCGATTTAATTTGATTTTTTGAACTAAACTAGTATAAACTTGTGTATAATATACTACGATTTTTTAAACAAAACTTGCATTTCGAAAAGTTTCATAGAATATAATTTTCAGATGATTTTTTGCATGGTTATCCATCATAACCTTCCCTCATAACATATATAAATGATCTGAAAAGATTCGTATCATTTCGAATAGCCCCCGATTTAATTTGATTTTTTGACCGAAACTCGTGTATAATATATCATGATTTTTTGTCCGAAACTTGCATTTTGAAAAGTATCATAAAATCTAATTTTCAGATAAATTTTTGTATGGACTTCAATCATAACCTTCCCCCATAAAATATATAAATGATCTGAAAATGATCATATCATTTCGAACAGTCCTCGATTTAATTTGATTTTTTGACCTAAACTAGTATAAATTTGTGTATAATATACTACGATTTTTTGACCGAAACATGCATTTAAAAAAGTTTCACAAAATCTAATTTTCAGATAAATTTTTTGCATGGACTTCAATCATAACCTTCCCCCATAACATATATAAATGATCTGAAAATGATCATATCATTTCGAATAGCCCTCGATTTAATTTGATTTGTTGACCAAAACTAGAATAAATTTGTGTATAATATACTACGATTTTTTGAACAAAACTTGAATTTCGAAAAGTTTCATATAATCTAATTTTCAGATGATTTTTTGCATGTAGTTCCATCATAACCTTCCCCCATAACATATATAAATGATTTGAAAAGATTCGTATCATTTCGAATAGCCCCTGATTTAATTTGTTTTTTTTACCGAAACTCGTGTATAATATATCATGATTTTTTGACCGAAACATGCATTTAAAAAAGTTACATAAAATCTAATTTTCAGATAAATTTTTGCATGCACTTCAATCATAAGCTTCCCCCATAAAATATATAAATGATCTGAAAAAGTTCGTATCATTTCGAACAATCCTCGATTTAATTTGATTTTTTGACCTAAACTAGTATAAACTTGTGTATAATATACTACGATTTTTTGAACAAAACTTGCATTTCGAAACGTTTCATAGAATATAATTTTCATATGATTTTTTGCATGGTCTTCCATCATAACCTTCCCCCATAACATATATAAATGATCTGAAAAGATTCGTATCATTTCGAATAGCCCCCGATTTAATTTGATTTTTTGACCGAAACTCGTGTATAATATATCATGAATTTTTGACGGAAACTTGCATTTTGAAAAGTATCATAAAATCTAATTTTCAGATAAATTTTTGTATGGACTTCAATCATAACCTTCCCCCATAAAATATATAAATGATCTGAAAATGATCATATCATTTCGAACAGTCCTCGATTTAATTTGATTTTTTGACCTAAACTAGTATAAATTTGTGTATAATATACTATGATTTTTTGACCGAAACATGCATTTAAAAAAGTTTCATAAAATCTAATTTTCAGGTAAATTTTTTGCATGGACTTCAATCATAACCTTCCCCCATAACATATATAAATGATATGAAAATGATCATATCATTTCGAATAGCCCCATATTTAATTTGATTTGTTGACCAAAACTAGAATAAATTTGTGTATAATATACTACGATTTTTTGAACAAAACTTGAATTTCGACAAGTTTCATATAATCTAATTTTCAGATGATTTTTTGCATGTAGTTCCATCCTAACCTTCCCCCATAACATATATAAATGATCTGAAAAGATTCGTATCATTTCGAATAGCCCCTGATTTAATTTGTTTTTTTACCGAAACTCGTGTATAATATATCATGATTTTTTGACCGAAACATGCATTTAAAAAAGTTACATAAAATCTAATTTTCTGATAAATTTTTGCATGCACTTTAATCATAAGCTTCCCCCATAAAATATATAAATGATCTGAAAAAGTTCGTATCATTTCGAACAATCCTCGATTTAATTTGATTTTTTGACCTAAACTAGTATAAACTTGTGTATAATATACTACGATTTTTTGAACAAAACTTGCATTTCGAAAAGTTTCATAGAATATAATTTTCAGATGATTTTTTGCATGGTCTTCCATCATAACCTTCCCCCATAACTTATATAAATGATCTAAAAAGATTCGTATTATTTCGAATAGCCCCCGATTTAATTTGATTTTTTGACCGAAACTCGTGTATAATATATCATGATTTTTTGACTGAAACTTGCATTTTGAAAAGTATCATAAAATCTGATTTTCAGATAAATTTTTGTATGGACTTCAATCATAACCTTCCCCCATAAAATATATAAATGATCTGAAAATGATCATATCATTTCGAACAGTCCTCGATTTAATTTGATTTTTTGACCTAAACTAGTATAAATTTGTGTATAATATATTACAATTTTTTGACCGAAACATGCATTTAAAAAAGTTTCAAAAAATCTAATTTTCAGATAAATTTTTTGCATGGACTTCAATCATAACCTTCCCCCATAACATATATAAATGATCTGAAAATGATCATATCATTTCGAATAGCCCCCAATTTAATTTGATTTGTTGAGCTAAACTAGAATAAATTTGTGTATAATATACTACGATTTTTTGAACAAAACTTGAATTTCGAAAAGTTTCATATAATCTAATTTTCAGATGATTTTTTGCATGTAGTTCCATCATAACCTTCCCCCATAACATATATAAATGATCTGAAAAGATTCGTATCATTTCGAATAGCCCCTGATTTAATTTGTTTTTTTACCGAAACTCGTGTATAATATATCATGATTTTTTGACCGAAACATGCATATAAAAAAGTTAGATAAAATCTAATTTTCAGATAAATTTTTGCATGCACTTCAATCATAAGCTTCCCCCATAAAATATATAAATGATCTGAAAAAGTTCGTATCATTTCGAACAATCCTCGATTTAATTTGATTTTTTGACCTAAACTAGTATAAACTTGTGTATAATATACTACGATTTTTTGAACAAAACTTGCATTTCGAAAAGTTTCATAGAATCTAATTTTCAGATGATTTTTTTGCATGGTCTTCCATCATAACCTTCCCCCATAACATATATAAATGATCTGAAAAGATTCGTATCATTTCGAATAGCCCCCGATTTAATTTGATTTTTATGACCGAAACTCGTGTATAATATATCACGATTTTTTGACCAAAACTTGCATTTCGAAAAGTATAATAAAATCTAATTTTCAGATAAATTTTTGCATGGACTTCAATCATAACCTTCCCCAATAAAATATATAAATGATCTGAAAAAGTTCGTATCATTTCGAACAATCCTCAATTTAATTTGATATACTACGATTTTTCGAACAAAACTTGCATTTCGAAAAGTTTCATAAAATCTAATTTTCAGATGATTTTTTGCATGGTCTTCCATCATAACCTTCCTCCATAGCATATATAAATGATCTGAAAAGATTCGTATCATTTCGAATAGCCCCCAATTTAATTTGTTTTCTTACCGAAACTTGTGTATAATATATCATGATTTTTTGACCGAAATATGCATTTAAAAAAGTTACATAAAATCTAATTTTCAGATAAATTTTTGCATGGACTTCAATCATAACCTTCCCCCATAAAATATATAAATGATTTTAAAAAGTTCGTATCATTTCGAAAAATCCTAGATTTAATTTGATTTTTTGAACTAAACTAGTATAAACTTGTGTATAATATACTACGATTTTTTAAACAAAACTTGCATTTCGAAAAGTTTCATAGAATATAATTTTCAGATGATTTTTTGCATGGTTATCCATCATAACCTTCCCTCATAACATATATAAATGATCTGAAAAGATTCGTATCATTTCGAATAGCCCCCGATTTAATTTGATTTTTTGACCGAAACTCGTGTATAATATATCATGATTTTTTGACCGAAACTTGCATTTTGAAAAGTATCATAAAATCTAATTTTCAGATAAATTTTTGTATGGACTTCAATCATAACCTTCCCCCATAAAATATATAAATGATCTGAAAATGATCATATCATTTCGAACAGTCCTCGATTTAATTTGATTTTTTGACCTAAACTAGTATAAATTTGTGTATAATATACTACGATTTTTTGACCGAAACATGCATTTAAAAAAGTTTCACAAAATCTAATTTTCAGATAAATTTTTTGCATGGACTTCAATCATAACCTTCCCCCATAACATATATAAATGATCATATCATTTCGAATAGCCCTCGATTTAATTTGATTTGTTGACCAAAACTAGAATAAATTTGTGTATAATATAGTACGATTTTTTGAACAAAACTTGAATTTCGAAAAGTTTCATATAATCTAATTTTCAGATGATTTTTTGCATGTAGTTCCATCATAACCTTCCCCCATAACATATATAAATGATTTGAAAAGATTCGTATCATTTCGAATAGCCCCTGATTTAATTTGTTTTTTTTACCGAAACTCGTGTATAATATATCATGATTTTTTGACCGAAACATGCATTTAAAAAAGTTACATAAAATCTAATTTTCAGATAAATTTTTGCATGCACTTCAATCATAAGCTTCCCCAATAAAATATATAAATGATCTGAAGAAGTTCGTATCATTTCGAACAATCCTCGATTTAATTTGATTTTTTGACCTAAACTAGTATAAACTTGTGTATAATATACTACAATTTTTTGAACAAAACTTGCATTTCGAAAAGTTTCATAGAATATAATTTTCATATGATTTTTTGCATGGTCTTCCATCATAACCTTCCTCCATAACATATATAAATGATCTGAAAAGATTCGTATCATTTCGAATAGCCCCCAATTTAATTTGTTTTCTTACCGAAACTTGTGTATAATATATCATGATTTTTTGACCGAAATATGCATTTAAAAAAGTTACATAAAATCTAATTTTCAGATAAATTTTTGCATGGACTTCAATCATAACCTTCCCCCATAAAATATATAAATGATTTTAAAAAGTTCGTATCATTTCGAAAAATCCTCGATTTAATTTGATTTTTTGAACTAAACTAGTATAAACTTGTGTATAATATACTACGATTTTTTAAACAAAACTTGCATTTCGAAAAGTTTCATAGAATATAATTTTCAGATGATTTTTTGCATGGTTATCCATCATAACCTTCCCTCATAACATATATAAATGATCTGAAAAGATTCGTATCATTTCGAATAGCCCCCGATTTAATTTGATTTTTTGACCGAAACTCGTGTATAATATATCATGATTTTTTGACCGAAACTTGCATTTTGAAAAGTATCATAAAATCTAATTTTCAGATAAATTTTTGTATGGACTTCAATCATAACCTTCCCCCATAAAATATATAAATGATCTGAAAATGATCATATCATTTCGAACAGTCCTCGATTTAATTTGATTTTTTGACCTAAACTAGTATAAATTTGTGTATAATATACTACGATTTTTTGACCGAAACATGCATTTAAAAAAGTTTCACAAAATCTAATTTTCAGATAAATTTTTTGCATGGACTTCAATCATAACCTTCCCCCATAACATATATAAATGATCATATCATTTCGAATAGCCCTCGATTTAATTTGATTTGTTGACCAAAACTAGAATAAATTTGTGTATAATATAGTACGATTTTTTGAACAAAACTTGAATTTCGAAAAGTTTCATATAATCTAATTTTCAGATGATTTTTTGCATGTAGTTCCATCATAACCTTCCCCCATAACATATATAAATGATTTGAAAAGATTCGTATCATTTCGAATAGCCCCTGATTTAATTTGTTTTTTTTACCGAAACTCGTGTATAATATATCATGATTTTTTGACCGAAACATGCATTTAAAAAAGTTACATAAAATCTAATTTTCAGATAAATTTTTGCATGCACTTCAATCATAAGCTTCCCCAATAAAATATATAAATGATCTGAAGAAGTTCGTATCATTTCGAACAATCCTCGATTTAATTTGATTTTTTGACCTAAACTAGTATAAACTTGTGTATAATATACTACAATTTTTTGAACAAAACTTGCATTTCGAAAAGTTTCATAGAATATAATTTTCATATGATTTTTTGCATGGTCTTCCATCATAACCTTCCCCCATAACATATATAAATGATCTGAAAAGATTCGTATCATTTCGAATAGCCCCCGATTTAATTTGATTTTTTGACCGAAACTCGTGTATAATATATCATGATTTTTTGACCGAAACTTGCATTTTGAAAAGTATCACAAAATCTAATTTTCAGATAAATTTTTGCATGGACTTCAATCATAACCTTCCCCCATAAAATATATAAATGATCTTAAAATGATCATATCATTTCGAACAGTCCTCGATTTAATTTGATTTTTTGACCTAAACTAGTATAAATTTGTGTATAATATACTACGATTTTTTGACCGAAACATGCATTTAAAAAAGTTTCATAAAATCTAATTTTCAGATAAATTTTTTGCATGGACTTCAATCATAACCTTCCCCCATAACATATATAAATGATCTGAAAATGATCATATCATTTCGAATAGCGCCCGATTTAATTTATTTTTTTTACCGAAACTCGTGTATAATATATCATGATTTTTTGACCGAAACATGCATTTAAAAAAGTTACATAAAACCTAATTTTCAGATAAATTTTTGCATGCACTTCAATCATAACCTTCCCCCATAAAATATATAAATGATCTGAAAAAGTTCGTATCATTTCGAACAATCCTCGATTTAATTTGATATTTTGACCTAAACTAGTATAAACTTGTGTATAATATACTACGATTTTTTTTAACAAAACTTGCATTTCGAAAAGTTTCATAGAATATAATTTTCATATGATTTTTTGCATGGTCTTCCATCATAACCTTCCCCCATAACATATATAAATGATCTGAAAAGATTCGTATCATTTCGAATAGCCCCCGATTTAATTTGATTTTTTGACCGAAACTCGTGTATAATATATCATGATTTTTTGACCGAAACTTGCATTTTTAAAAGTATCAAAAAATCTAATTTTCAGATAAATTTTTGCATGGACTTCAATCATAACCTTCCCCCATAAAATATATAAATGATCTGAAAATGATCATATCATTTCTAACAGTCCTCGATTTAATTTGATTTTTTGACCTAAACTAGTATAAATTTGTGTATAATATACTACGATTTTTTGACCGAAACATGCATTTAAAAAAGTTTCATAAAATCTAATTTTCAGATAAATTTTTTGCATGGACTTCAATCATAACCTTCCCCCATAACATATATAAATGATCTGAAAATGATCATATCATTTCGAATAGCCCCCGAATTAATTTGATTTTTTGACCAAAAGTAGTATAAATTTGTGTATAATATACTACGATTTTTTGAACAAAACTTTAATTTCGAAAAGTTTCATAGAATCTAATTTTCAGATGATTTTTTGCATGTACTTCCATCATAACCTTCCCCCATAACATATATAAATGATCTGAAAAGATTCGTATCATTTCGAATAGCCCCTGATTTAATTTGTTTTTTTTTTACCGAAACTCGTGTATAATATATCATGATTTTTTGACCGAAACAGGCATTTAAAAAAGTTACATAAAATCTAATTTTCAGATAAATTTTTGCATGCACTTCAATCATAAGCTTCCCCCATAAAATATATAAATGATCTGAAAAAGTTCGTATCATTTCGAACAATCCTCGATTTAATTTGATTTTTTGACCTTAACTAGTATAAACTTGTGTATAATAATATACTACGATTTATTTTAACAAAACTTGCATTTCGAAATGTTTCATAGAATATATTTTTCATATGATTTTTTGCATGGTCTTCTATCATAACCTTCCCCCATAACATATATAAATGATCTGAAAAGATTCGTATCATTTCGAATAGCCCCCGATTTAATTTGATTTTTTGACCGAAACTCGTGTATAATATATCATGATTTTTTGACCGAAACTTGCATTTTGAAAAGTATCACAAAATCTAATTTTCAGATAAATTTTTGCATGGACTTCAATCATAACCTTCCCCCATAAAATATATAAATGCTCTTAAAATGATCATATCATTTCGAACAGTCCTCAATTTAATTTGATTTTTTGACCTAAACTAGTATAAATTTGTGTATTATATACTACGATTTTTTGACCGAAACATGCATTTAAAAAAGTTTCATAAAATCTAATTTTTAGATAAATGTTTTGCATGGACTTCAATCATAACCTTCCCCCATAAAATATATAAATGATCTGAAAATGATCATATCATTTCGAACAGTCCACGATTTAATTTGATTTTTTGACCTAAACTAGCATAAATTTGTGTATAATATACTACGATTTTTTGACCGAAACATGCATTTAAAAAAGTTTCATAAAATCTAATTTTCAGATAAATTTTTTGCATGGACTTCAATCATAACCTTCCCCCATAACATATATAAATGATCTGAAAATGATCATATCATTTCGAATAGCCCCCGAATTAATTTGATTTTTTGACCAAAAGTAGTATAAATTTGTGTATAATATACTACGATTTTTTGAACAAAACTTGAATTTCGAAAAGTTTCATATAATCTAATTTTCAGATGATTTTTTGCATGTACTTCCATCATAACCTTCCCCCATAACATATATAAATGATCTGAAAAGATTCGTATCATTTCGAATAGCCCCTGATTTAATTTGTTTTTTTACCGAAACTCGTGTATAATATATCATGATTTTTTGACCGAAACATGCATTTAAAAAAGATACATAAAATCTAATTTTCAGATAAATTTTTGCATGGACTTCAATCATAACCTTCCCCAATAAAATATATAAATGATCTGAAAAAGTTCGTATCATTTCGAACAATCCTCGATTTAATTTGATTTTTAACCTAAACTAGTATAAACTTGTGTATAATATACTACGATTTTTTTAACAAAACTTGCATTTCGAAAAGTTTCATAGAATATAATTTTCATATGATTTTTTGCATGGTCTTCCATCATAACCTTCCCCCATAACATATATAAATGATCTGAAAAGATTCGTATCATTTCGAATAGTCCCCGATTTAATTTGATTTTTTGACCGAAACTCGTGTATAATATATCATGATTTTTTGACCGAAACTTGCATTTTTAAAAGTATCAAAAAATCTAATTTTCAGATAAATTTTTGCATGGACTTCAATCATAACCTTCCCCCATAAAATATATAAATGATCTTAAAATGATCATATCATTTCGAACAGTCCTCGATTTAATTTGATTTTTTGACCTAAACTAGTATAAATTTGTGTATAATATACTACGATTTTTTGACCGAAACATGCATTTAAAAAAGTTTCATAAAATCTAATTTTCAGATAAATTTTTTGCATGGACTTCAATCATAACCTTCCTCCATAACATATATAAATGATCTGAAAATGATCATATCATTTCGAATAGCGCCCGATTTAATTTATTTTTTTTACCGAAACTCGTGTATAATATATCATGATTTTTTGACTGAAACATGCATTTAAAAAAGTTACATAAAATCTAATTTTCAGATAAATTTTTGCATGCACTTCAATCATAAGCTTCCCCCATAAAATATATAAATGATCTGAAAAAGTTCGTATCATTTCGAACAATCCTCGATTTAATTTGATTTTTTGACCTAAACTAGTATAAACTTGTGTATAATAATATACTACGATTTTTTTAACAAAACTTGCATTTCGAAATGTTTCATAGAATATATTTTTCATATGATTTTTTGCATGGTCTTCCATCATAACCTTCCCCCATAACATATATAAATGATCTGAAAAGATTCGTATCATTTCGAATAGCCCCCGATTTAATTTGATTTTTTGACCGAAACTCGTGTATAATATATCATGATTTTTTGACCGAAACTTGCATTTTGAAAAGTATCACAAAATCTAATTTTCAGATAAATTTTTGCATGGACTTCAATCATAACCTTCCCCCATAAAATATATAAATGATCTTAAAATGATCATATCATTTCGAACAGTCCTCGATTTAATTTGATTTTTTGACCTAAACTAGTATAAATTTGTGTATTATATACTACGATTTTTTGACCGAAACATGCATTTAAAAAAGTTTCATAAAATCTAATTTTTAGATAAATGTTTTGCATGGACTTCAATCATAACCTTCCCCCATAAAATATATAAATGATCTGAAAATGATCATATCATTTCGAACAGTCCACGATTTAATTTGATTTTTTGACCTAAACTAGCATAAATTTGTGTATAATATACTACGATTTTTTGACCGAAACATGCATTTAAAAAAGTTTCATAAAATCTAATTTTCAGATAAATTTTTTGCATGGACTTCAATCATAACCTTCCCCCATAACATATATAAATGATCTAAAAATGATCATATCATTTCGAATAGCCCCCGAATTAATTTGATTTTTTGACCAAAAGTAGTATAAATTTGTGTATAATATACTACGATTTTTTGAACAAAACTTGAATTTTGAAAAGTTTCATATAATCTAATTTTCAGATGATTTTTTGCATGTACTTCCATCATAACCTTCCCCCATAACATATATAAATGATCTGAAAAGATTCGTATCATTTCGAATAGCCCCTGATTTAATTTATTTTTTTTACCGAAACTCGTGTATAATATATCATGATTTTTTGACTGAAACATGCATTTAAAAAAGTTACATAAAATCTAATTTTCAGATAAATATTTGCATGCACTTCAATCATAACCTTCCCCCATAAAATATATAAATGATCTGAAAAAGTTCGTATCATTTCGAACAATCCTCTATTTAATTTGATATTTTGACCTAAACTAGTATAAACTAGTGTATAATATACTACGATTTTTTTAACAAAACTTGCATTTCGAAAAGTTTCATAGAATATAATTTTCATATGATTTTTTGCATGGTCTTCCATCATAACCTTTCCCCATAACATATATAAATGATCTGAAAAGATTCGTATCATTTCGAATAGCCCCCGATTTAATTTGATTTTTTGACCGAAACTCGTGTATAATATATCATGATTTTTTGACCGAAACTTGCATTTTTAAAAGTATCAAAAATTCTAATTTTCAGATAAATTTTTGCATGGACTTCAATCATAACCTTCCCCCATAAAATATATAAATGATCTTAAAATGATCATATCATTTCGAACAATCCTCGATTTAATTTGATTTTTTGACCTAAACTAGTTTAAATTTGTGTATAATATACTACGATTTTTTGACCGAAACATGCATTTAAAAAAGTTTCATAAAATCTAATTTTCAAATAAATTTTTTGCATGGACTTCAATCATAACCTTCCCCCATAACATATATAAATGATCTGAAAATGATCATATCATTTCGAATAGCCCCCGAATTAATTTGATTTTTTGACAAAAAGTAGTATAAATTTGTGTATAATATACTACGATTTTTTGAACAAAACTTGAATTTCGAAAAGTTTCATAGAATCTAATTTTCAGATGATTTTTTGCATGTACTTCCATCATAACCTTCCCCCATAACATATATAAATGATCTGAAAAGATTCGTATCATTTCGAATAGCCCCTGATTTAATTTGTTTTTTTTTTACCGAAACTCGTGTATAATATATCATGATTTTTTGACCGAAACAGGCATTTAAAAAAGTTACATAAAATCTAATTTTCAGATAAATTTTTGCATGCACTTCAATCATAAGCTTCCCCCATAAAATATATAAATGATCTGAAAAAGTTCGTATCATTTCGAACAATCCTCGATTTAATTTGATTTTTTGACCTAAACTAGTATAAACTTGTGTATAATAATATACTATGATTTTTTTAACAAAACTTGCATTTCGAAAAGTTTCATAAAATAAATTTTTCATATGATTTTTTGCATGGTCTTCCATCATAACCTTCCCCCATAACATATATAAATGATCTGAAAAGATTCGTATCATTTCGAATAGCCCCCGATTTAATTTGATTTTTTGACCGAAACTCGTGTATAATATATCATGATTTTTTGACCGAAACTTGCATTTTGAAAAGTATCACAAAATCTAATTTTCAGATAAATTTTTGCATGGACTTCAATCATAACCTTCCCCCATAAAATATATAAATGATCTTAAAATGATCATATCATTTCGAACAGTCCTCGATTTAATTTGATTTTTTGACCTAAACTAGTATAAATTTGTGTATTATATACTACGATTTTTTGACCGAAACATGCATTTAAAAAAGTTTCATAAAATCTAATTTTTAGATAAATGTTTTGCATGGACTTCAATCATAACCTTCCCCCATAAAATATATAAATGATCTGAAAATGATCATATCATTTTGAACAGTCCACGATTTAATTTGATTTTTTGACCTAAACTAGCATAAATTTGTGTATAATATACTACGATTTTTTGACCGAAACATGCATTTAAAAAAGTTTCATAAAATCTAATTTTCAGATAAATTTTTTGCATGGACTTCAATCATAACCTTCCCCCATAACATATATAAATGATCTAAAAATGATCATATCATTTCGAATAGCCCCCGAATTAATTTGATTTTTTGACCAAAAGTAGTATAAATTTGTGTATAATATACTACGATTTTTTGAACAAAACTTGAATTTCGAAAAGTTTCATATAATCTAATTTTCAGATGATTTTTTGCATGTACTTCCATCATAACCTTCCCCCATAACATATATAAATGATCTGAAAAGATTCGTATCATTTCGAATAGCCCCTGATTTAATTTATTTTTTTTACCGAAACTCGTGTATAATATATCATGATTTTTTGACTGAAACATGCATTTAAAAAAGTTACATAAAATCTAATTTTCAGATAAATTTTTGCATGCACTTCAATCATAACCTTCCCCCATAAAATATATAAATGATCTGAAAAAGTTCGTATCATTTCGAACAATCCTCTATTTAATTTGATATTTTGACCTAAACTAGTATAAACTAGTGTATAATATACTACGATTTTTTTAACAAAACTTGCATTTCGAAAAGTTTCATAAAATAAATTTTTCATATGATTTTTTGCATGGTCTTCCATCATAACCTTCCCCCATAACATATATAAATGATCTGAAAAGATTCGTATCATTTCGAATAGCCCCCGATTTAATTTGATTTTTTGACCGAAACTCGTGTATAATATATCATGATTTTTTGACCGAAACTTGCATTTTGAAAAGTATCACAAAATCTAATTTTCAGATAAATTTTTGCATGGACTTCAATCATAACCTTCCCCCATAAAATATATAAATGATTTTAAAATGATCATATCATTTCGAACAGTCCTCGATTTAATTTGATTTTTTGACCTAAACTAGTATAAATTTGTGTATAATATACTACGATTTTTTGACCGAAACATGCATTTAAAAAAGTTTCATAAAATCTAATTTTCAAATAAATTTTTTGCATGGACTTCAATCATAACCTTCCCCCATAACATATATAAATGATCTGAAAATGATCATATCATTTCGAATAGCCCCCGAATTAATTTGATTTTTTGACCAAAAGTAGTATAAATTTGTGTATAATATACTACGATTTTTTGAACAAAACTTGAATTTCGAAAAGTTTCATAGAATCTAATTTTCAGATGATTTTTTGCATGTACTTCCATCATAACCTTCCCCCATAACATATATAAATGATCTGAAAAGATTCGTATCATTTCGAATAGCCCCTGATTTAATTTGTTTTTTTTTTACCGAAACTCGTGTATAATATATCATGATTTTTTGACCGAAACAGGCATTTAAAAAAGTTACATAAAATCTAATTTTCAGATAAATTTTTGCATGCACTTCAATCATAAGCTTCCCCCATAAAATATATAAATGATCTGAAAAAGTTCGTATCATTTCGAACAATCCTCGATTTAATTTGATTTTTTGACCTAAACTAGTATAAACTTGTGTATAATAATATACTATGATTTTTTTAACAAAACTTGCATTTCGAAAAGTTTCATAAAATAAATTTTTCATATGATTTTTTGCATGGTCTTCCATCATAACCTTCCCCCATAACATATATAAATGATCTGAAAAGATTCGTATCATTTCGAATAGCCCCCGATTTAATTTGATTTTTTGACCGAAACTCGTGTATAATATATCATGATTTTTTGACCGAAACTTGCATTTTGAAAAGTATCACAAAATCTAATTTTCAGATAAATTTTTGCATGGACTTCAATCATAACCTTCCCCCATAAAATATATAAATGATCTTAAAATGATCATATCATTTCGAACAGTCCTCGATTTAATTTGATTTTTTGACCTAAACTAGTATAAATTTATGTATTATATACTACGATTTTTTGACCGAAACATGCATTTAAAAAAGTTTCATAAAATCTAATTTTTAGATAAATGTTTTGCATGGACTTCAATCATAACCTTCCCCCATAAAATATATAAATGATCTGAAAATGATCATATCATTTCGAACAGTCCACGATTTAATTTGATTTTTTGACCTAAACTAGTATAAATTTGTGTATAATATACTACGATTTTTTGACCGAAACATGCATTTAAAAAAGTTTCATAAAATCTAATTTTTAGATAAATGTTTTGCATGGACTTCAATCATAACCTTCCCCCATAACATATATAAATGATCTGAAAATGATCATATCATTTCGAATAGCCCCCGAATTAATTTGATTTTTTGACCAAAAGTAGTATAAATTTGTGTATAATATACTACGATTTTTTGAACAAAACTTGAATTTCGAAAAGTTTCATATAATCTAATTTTCAGATGATTTTTTGCATGTACTTCCATCATAACCTTCCCCCATAACATATATAAATGATCTGAAAAGATTCGTATCATTTCGAATAGCCCCCGAATTAATTTGATTTTTTGACCAAAAGTAGTATAAATTTGTGTATAATATACTACGATTTTTTGAACAAAACTTGAATTTCGAAAAGTTTCATATAATCTAATTTTCAGATGATTTTTTGCATGTACTTCCATCATAACCTTCCCCCATAACATATATAAATGATCTGAAAAGATTGGTATCATTTCGAATAGCCCCTGATTTAATTTGTTTTTTTACCGAAACTCGTGTATAATATATCATGATTTTTTGACCGAAACATGCATTTAAAAAAGTTACATAAAATCTAATTTTCAGATAAATTTTTGCATGCACTTCAATCATAAGCTTCCCCCATAAAATATATAAATGATCTGAAAAAGTTCGTATAATTTCGAACAATCCTCGATTTAATTTGATTTTTTGACCTAAACTAGTATAAACTTGTGTATAATAATATACTACGATTTTTTTAACAAAACTTGCATTTCGAAAAGTTTCATAGAATATAATATTCATATGATTTTTTGCATGGTCTTCCATCATAATCTTCCCCCATAACATATATAAATGATCTGAAAAGATTCGTATCTTTTCGAATAGCCCCCGATTTAATTTGATTTTTTGACCGAAACTCGTGTATAATATATCATGATTTTTTTGACCGAAACTTGCATTTTGAAAAGTATCACAAAATCTAATTTTCAGATAAATTTTTGCATGGACTTCAATCATAACCTTCCCCCATAAAATATATAAATGATCTTAAAATGATCATATCATTTCGAATAGTCCTCGATTTAATTTGATTTTTTGACCTAAACTAGTATAAATTTGTGTATAATATACTACGATTTTTTGACCGAAACATGCATTTAAAAAAGTTTCATAAAATCTAATTTTCAGATAAATTTTTTGCATGGACTTCAATCATAACCTTCCCCCATAACATATATAAATGATCTGAAAATGATCATATCATTTCGAATAGCGCCCGATTTAATTTATTTTTTTTACCGAAATTCGTGTATAATATATCATGATTTTTTGACCGAAACATGCATTTAAAAAAGTTACACAAAATCTAATTTTCAGATAAATTTTTGCATGCACTTCAATCATAACCTTCCCCCATAAAATATATATATGACTTGAAAAAGTTCGTATCATTTCGAACAATCCTCGATTTAATTTGATATTTTGACCTAAACTAGTATAAACTTGTGTATAATATACTACGATTTTTTGAACAAAACTTGTATTTCAAAAAGTTTCATAGAATATAATTTTCATATGATTTTTTGCATGCACTTCCATCATAACCTTCCCCCATAACATATATAAATGATCTGAAAAGATTCGTATCATTTCGAATAGCCCCCGATTTAATTTGATTTTTTGACCGAAACTCGTGTATAATATATCATGAATTTTTGACGGAAACTTGCATTTTGAAAAGTATCATATAATCTAATTTTCAGATAAATTTTTGTATGGACTTCAATCATAACCTTCCCCCATAAAATATATAAATGATCTGTAAATGATCATATCATTTCGAACAGTCCTCGATTTAATTTGATTTTTTGACCTAAACTAGTATAAATTTGTGTATAATATACTACGATTTTTTGACCGAAAAATGCATTTAAAAAAGTTTCATAAAATCTAATTTTCAGATAAATTTTTTGCATGGACTTCAATCATAACCTTCCCCCATAACATATATAAATGATCTGAAAATGATCATATTATTTCGAAAAGCCCCCGATTTAATTTGATTTGTTGCCCTAAACTAGAATAAATTTGTGTATAATATACTACGATTTTTTGAACAAAACTTGAATTTCGAAAAGTTTCATAGAATCTAATTTTCAGATGATTTTTTGCATGTACTTCCATCATAACCTTCCCCCATAACATATATAAATGATCTGAAAATATTCGTATCATTTCGAATAGCCCCCGATTTAATTTGTTTTTTTACCGAAACTCGTGTATAATTATCATAATTTTTTGACCGAAACATGCATTTAAAAAAGATACATAAAATCTAATTTTCAGATAAATTTTTGCATGGACTTCAATCATAACCTTCCCCAATAAAATATATAAATGATCTGAAAAAGTTCGTATCATTTCGAACAATCCTCGATTTAATTTGATTTTTGACCTAAACTAGTATAAACTAGTGTATAATATACTACTATTTTTTTAACAAAACTTGCATTTCGAAAAGTTTCATAGAATATAATTTTCATATGATTTTTTGCATGGTCTTCCATCATAACCTTCCCCCATAACATATATAAATGATCTGAAAAGATTCGTATCATTTCGAATAGCCCCCGATTTAATTTGATTTTTTGACCGAAACTCGTGTATAATATATCATGATTTTTTGACCGAAACTTGCATTTTGAAAAGTATCACAAAATCTAATTTTCAGATAAATTTTTGCATGGACTTCAATCATAACCTTCCCCCATAAAATATATAAATGATCTTAAAATGATCATATCATTTCGAACAGTCCTCGATTTAATTTGATTTTTTGACCTAAACTAGTATAAATTTGTGTATAATATACTACGATTTTTTGACCGAAACATGCATTTAAAAAAGTTTCATAAAATCTAATTTTCAGATAAATTTTTTGCATGGACTTCAATCATAACCTTCCCCCATAACATATATAAATGATCTGAAAATGATCATATCATTTCGAATAGCCCCCGAATTAATTTGATTTTTTGACCAAAAGTAGTATAAATTTGTGTATAATATACTACGATTTTTTGAACAAAACTTTAATTTCGAAAAGTTTCATAGAATCTAATTTTCAGATGATTTTTTGCATGTACTTCCATCATAACCTTCCCCCATAACATATATAAATGATCTGAAAAGATTCGTATCATTTCGAATAGCCCCTGATTTAATTTGTTTTTTTTTACCGAAACTCGTGTATAATATATCATGATTTTTTGACCGAAACAGGCATTTCAAAAAGTTACATAAAATCTAATTTTCAGATAAATTTTTGCATGCACTTCAATCATAAGCTTCCCCCATAAAATATATAAATGATCTGAAAAAGTTCGTATCATTTCGAACAATCCTCGATTTAATTTGATTTTTTGACCTTAACTAGTATAAACTTGTGTATAATAATATACTACGATTTTTTTAACAAAACTTGCATTTCGAAATGTTTCATAGAATATATTTTTCATATGATTTTTTGCATGGTCTTCCATCATAACCTTCCCCCATAACATATATAAATGATCTGAAAAGATTCGTATCATTTCGAATAGCCCCCGATTTAATTTGATTTTTTGACCGAAACTCGTGTATAATATATCATGATTTTTTGACCGAAACTTGCATTTTGAATAGTATCACAAAATCTAATTTTCAGATAAATTTTTGCATGGACTTCAATCATAACCTTCCCCCATAAAATATATAAATGCTCTTAAAATGATCATATCATTTCGAACAGTCCTCAATTTAATTTGATTTTTTGACCTAAACTAGTATAAATTTGTGTATTATATACTACGATTTTTTGACCGAAACATGCATTTAAAAAAGTTTCATAAAATCTAATTTTTAGATAAATGTTTTGCATGGACTTCAATCATAACCTTCCCCCATAAAATATATAAATGATCTGAAAATGATCATATCATTTCGAACAGTCCACGATTTAATTTGATTTTTTGACCTAAACTAGCATAAATTTGTGTATAATATACTACGATTTTTTGACCGAAACATGCATTTAAAAAAGTTTCATAAAATCTAATTTTCAGATAAATTTTTTGCATGGACTTCAATCATAACCTTCCCCCATAACATATATAAATGATCTGAAAATGATCATATCATTTCGAATAGCCCCCGAATTAATTTGATTTTTTGACCAAAAGTAGTATAAATTTGTGTATAATATACTACGATTTTTTGAACAAAACTTGAATTTCGAAAAGTTTCATATAATCTAATTTTCAGATGATTTTTTGCATGTACTTCCATCATAACCTTCCCCCATAACATATATAAATGATCTGAAAAGATTCGTATCATTTCGAATAGCCCCTGATTTAATTTGTTTTTTTACCGAAACTCGTGTATAATATATCATGATTTTTTGACCGAAACATGCATTTAAAAAAGATACATAAAATCTAATTTTCAGATAAATTTTTGCATGGACTTCAATCATAACCTTCCCCAATAAAATATATAAATGATCTGAAAAAGTTCGTATCATTTCGAACAATCCTCGATTTAATTTGATTTTTAACCTAAACTAGTATAAACTTGTGTATAATATACTACGATTTTTTTAACAAAACTTGCATTTCGAAAAGTTTCATAGAATATAATTTTCATATGATTTTTTGCATGGTCTTCCATCATAACCTTCCCCCATAACATATATAAATGATCTGAAAAGATTCGTATCATTTCGAATAGTCCCCGATTTAATTTGATTTTTTGACCGAAACTCGTGTATAATATATCATGATTTTTTGACCAAAACTTGCATTTTTAAAAGTATCAAAAAATCTAATTTTCAGATAAATTTTTGCATGGACTTCAATCATAACCTTCCCCCATAAAATATATAAATGATCTTAAAATGATCATATCATTTCGAACAGTCCTCGATTTAATTTGATTTTTTGACCTAAACTAGTATAAATTTGTGTATAATATACTACGATTTTTTGACCGAAACATGCATTTAAAAAAGTTTCATAAAATCTAATTTTCAGATAAATTTTTTGCATGGACTTCAATCATAACCTTCCTCCATAACATATATAAATGATCTGAAAATGATCATATCATTTCGAATAGCGCCCGATTTAATTTATTTTTTTTACCGAAACTCGTGTATAATATATCATGATTTTTTGACTGAAACATGCATTTAAAAAAGTTACATAAAATCTAATTTTCAGATAAATTTTTGCATGCACTTCAATCATAAGCTTCCCCCATAAAATATATAAATGATCTGAAAAAGTTCGTATCATTTCGAACAATCCTCGATTTAATTTGATTTTTTGACCTAAACTAGTATAAACTTGTGTATAATAATATACTACGATTTTTTTAACAAAACTTGCATTTCGAAATGTTTCATAGAATATATTTTTCATATGATTTTTTGCATGGTCTTCCATCATAACCTTCCCCCATAACATATATAAATGATCTGAAAAGATTCGTATCATTTCGAATAGCCCCCGATTTAATTTGATTTTTTGACCGAAACTCGTGTATAATATATCATGATTTTTTGACCGAAACTTGCATTTTGAAAAGTATCACAAAATCTAATTTTCAGATAAATTTTTGCATGGACTTCAATCATAACCTTCCCCCATAAAATATATAAATGATCTTAAAATGATCATATCATTTCGAACAGTCCTCGATTTAATTTGATTTTTTGACCTAAACTAGTATAAATTTGTGTATTATATACTACGATTTTTTGACCGAAACATGCATTTAAAAAAGTTTCATAAAATCTAATTTTTAGATAAATGTTTTGCATGGACTTCAATCATAACCTTCCCCCATAAAATATATAAATGATCTGAAAATGATCATATCATTTCGAACAGTCCACGATTTAATTTGATTTTTTGACCTAAACTAGCATAAATTTGTGTATAATATACTACGATTTTTTGACCGAAACATGCATTTAAAAAAGTTTCATAAAATCTAATTTTCAGATAAATTTTTTGCATGGACTTCAATCATAACCTTCCCCCATAACATATATAAATGATCTAAAAATGATCATATCATTTCGAATAGCCCCCGAATTAATTTGATTTTTTGACCAAAAGTAGTATAAATTTGTGTATAATATACTACGATTTTTTGAACAAAACTTGAATTTCGAAAAGTTTCATATAATCTAATTTTCAGATGATTTTTTGCATGTACTTCCATCATAACCTTCCCCCATAACATATATAAATGATCTGAAAAGATTCGTATCATTTCGAATAGCCCCTGATTTAATTTATTTTTTTTACCGAAACTCGTGTATAATATATCATGATTTTTTGACTGAAACATGCATTTAAAAAAGTTACATAAAATCTAATTTTCAGATAAATTTTTGCATGCACTTCAATCATAACCTTCCCCCATAAAATATATAAATGATCTGAAAAAGTTCGTATCATTTCGAACAATCCTCTATTTAATTTGATATTTTGACCTAAACTAGTATAAACTAGTGTATAATATACTACGATTTTTTTAACAAAACTTGCATTTCGAAAAGTTTCATAGAATATAATTTTCATATGATTTTTTGCATGGTCTTCCATCATAACCTTTCCCCATAACATATATAAATGATCTGAAAAGATTCGTATCATTTCGAATAGCCCCCGATTTAATTTGATTTTTTGACCGAAACTCGTGTATAATATATCATGATTTTTTGACCGAAACTTGCATTTTTAAAAGTATCAAAAATTCTAATTTTCAGATAAATTTTTGCATGGACTTCAATCATAACCTTCCCCCATAAAATATATAAATGATCTTAAAATGATCATATCATTTCGAACAGTCCTCGATTTAATTTGATTTTTTGACCTAAACTAGTATAAATTTGTGTATAATATACTACGATTTTTTGACCGAAACATGCATTTAAAAAAGTTTCATAAAATCTAATTTTCAAATAAATTTTTTGCATGGACTTCAATCATAACCTTCCCCCATAACATATATAAATGATCTGAAAATGATCATATCATTTCGAATAGCCCCCGAATTAATTTGATTTTTTGACCAAAAGTAGTATAAATTTGTGTATAATATACTACGATTTTTTGAACAAAACTTGAATTTCGAAAAGTTTCATAGAATCTAATTTTCAGATGATTTTTTGCATGTACTTCCATCATAACCTTCCCCCATAACATATATAAATGATCTGAAAAGATTCGTATCATTTCGAATAGCCCCTGATTTAATTTGTTTTTTTTTTACCGAAACTCGTGTATAATATATCATGATTTTTTGACCGAAACAGGCATTTAAAAAAGTTACATAAAATCTAATTTTCAGATAAATTTTTGCATGCACTTCAATCATAAGCTTCCCCCATAAAATATATAAATGATCTGAAAAAGTTCGTATCATTTCGAACAATCCTCGATTTAATTTGATTTTTTGACCTAAACTAGTATAAACTTGTGTATAATAATATACTATGATTTTTTTAACAAAACTTGCATTTCGAAAAGTTTCATAAAATAAATTTTTCATATGATTTTTTGCATGGTCTTCCATCATAACCTTCCCCCATAACATATATAAATGATCTGAAAAGATTCGTATCATTTCGAATAGCCCCCGATTTAATTTGATTTTTTGACCGAAACTCGTGTATAATATATCATGATTTTTTGACCGAAACTTGCATTTTGAAAAGTATCACAAAATCTAATTTTCAGATAAATTTTTGCATGGACTTCAATCATAACCTTCCCCCATAAAATATATAAATGATCTTAAAATGATCATATCATTTCGAACAGTCCTCGATTTAATTTGATTTTTTGACCTAAACTAGTATAAATTTGTGTATTATATACTACGATTTTTTGACCGAAACATGCATTTAAAAAAGTTTCATAAAATCTAATTTTTAGATAAATGTTTTGCATGGACTTCAATCATAACCTTCCCCCATAAAATATATAAATGATCTGAAAATGATCATATCATTTCGAACAGTCCACGATTTAATTTGATTTTTTGACCTAAACTAGCATAAATTTGTGTATAATATACTACGATTTTTTGACCGAAACATGCATTTAAAAAAGTTTCATAAAATCTAATTTTCAGATAAATTTTTTGCATGGACTTCAATCATAACCTTCCCCCATAACATATATAAATGATCTAAAAATGATCATATCATTTCGAATAGCCCCCGAATTAATTTGATTTTTTGACCAAAAGTAGTATAAATTTGTGTATAATATACTACGATTTTTTGAACAAAACTTGAATTTCGAAAAGTTTCATATAATCTAATTTTCAGATGATTTTTTGCATGTACTTCCATCATAACCTTCCCCCATAACATATATAAATGATCTGAAAAGATTCGTATCATTTCGAATAGCCCCTGATTTAATTTATTTTTTTTACCGAAACTCGTGTATAATATATCATGATTTTTTGACTGAAACATGCATTTAAAAAAGTTACATAAAATCTAATTTTCAGATAAATTTTTGCATGCACTTCAATCATAACCTTCCCCCATAAAATATATAAATGATCTGAAAAAGTTCGTATCATTTCGAACAATCCTCTATTTAATTTGATATTTTGACCTAAACTAGTATAAACTAGTGTATAATATACTACGATTTTTTTAACAAAACTTGCATTTCGAAAAGTTTCATAGAATATAATTTTCATATGATTTTTTGCATGGTCTTCCATCATAACCTTTCCCCATAACATATATAAATGATCTGAAAAGATTCGTATCATTTCGAATAGCCCCCGATTTAATTTGATTTTTTGACCGAAACTCGTGTATAATATATCATGATTTTTTGACCGAAACTTGCATTTTTAAAAGTATCAAAAATTCTAATTTTCAGATAAATTTTTGCATGGACTTCAATCATAACCTTCCCCCATAAAATATATAAATGATCTTAAAATGATCATATCATTTCGAACAGTCCTCGATTTAATTTGATTTTTTGACCTAAACTAGTATAAATTTGTGTATAATATACTACGATTTTTTGACCGAAACATGCATTTAAAAAAGTTTCATAAAATCTAATTTTCAAATAAATTTTTTGCATGGACTTCAATCATAACCTTCCCCCATAACATATATAAATGATCTGAAAATGATCATATCATTTCGAATAGCCCCCGAATTAATTTGATTTTTTGACCAAAAGTAGTATAAATTTGTGTATAATATACTACGATTTTTTGAACAAAACTTGAATTTCGAAAAGTTTCATAGAATCTAATTTTCAGATGATTTTTTGCATGTACTTCCATCATAACCTTCCCCCATAACATATATAAATGATCTGAAAAGATTCGTATCATTTCGAATAGCCCCTGATTTAATTTGTTTTTTTTTTACCGAAACTCGTGTATAATATATCATGATTTTTTGACCGAAACAGGCATTTAAAAAAGTTACATAAAATCTAATTTTCAGATAAATTTTTGCATGCACTTCAATCATAAGCTTCCCCCATAAAATATATAAATGATCTGAAAAAGTTCGTATCATTTCGAACAATCCTCGATTTAATTTGATTTTTTGACCTAAACTAGTATAAACTTGTGTATAATAATATACTATGATTTTTTTAACAAAACTTGCATTTCGAAAAGTTTCATAAAATAAATTTTTCATATGATTTTTTGCATGGTCTTCCATCATAACCTTCCCCCATAACATATATAAATGATCTGAAAAGATTCGTATCATTTCGAATAGCCCCCGATTTAATTTGATTTTTTGACCGAAACTCGTGTATAATATATCATGATTTTTTGACCGAAACTTGCATTTTGAAAAGTATCACAAAATCTAATTTTCAGATAAATTTTTGCATGGACTTCAATCATAACCTTCCCCCATAAAATATATAAATGATCTTAAAATGATCATATCATTTCGAACAGTCCTCGATTTAATTTGATTTTTTGACCTAAACTAGTATAAATTTATGTATTATATACTACGATTTTTTGACCGAAACATGCATTTAAAAAAGTTTCATAAAATCTAATTTTTAGATAAATGTTTTGCATGGACTTCAATCATAACCTTCCCCCATAAAATATATAAATGATCTGAAAATGATCATATCATTTCGAACAGTCCACGATTTAATTTGATTTTTTGACCTAAACTAGTATAAATTTGTGTATAATATACTACGATTTTTTGACCGAAACATGCATTTAAAAAAGTTTCATAAAATCTAATTTTCAGATAAATTTTTTGCATGGACTTCAATCATAACCTTCCCCCATAACATATATAAATGATCTGAAAATGATCATATCATTTCGAATAGCCCCCGAATTAATTTGATTTTTTGACCAAAAGTAGTATAAATTTGTGTATAATATACTACGATTTTTTGAACAAAACTTGAATTTCGAAAAGTTTCATATAATCTAATTTTCAGATGATTTTTTGCATGTACTTCCATCATAACCTTCCCCCATAACATATATAAATGATCTGAAAAGATTCGTATCATTTCGAATAGCCCCTGATTTAATTTGTTTTTTTACCGAAACTCGTGTATAATATATCATGATTTTTTGACCGAAACATGCATTTAAAAAAGTTACATAAAATCTAATTTTCAGATAAATTTTTGCATGCACTTCAATCATAAGCTTCCCCCATAAAATATATAAATGATCTGAAAAAGTTCGTATAATTTCGAACAATCCTCGATTTAATTTGATTTTTTGACCTAAACTAGTATAAACTTGTGTATAATAATATACTACGATTTTTTTAACAAAACTTGCATTTCGAAAAGTTTCATAGAATATAATATTCATATGATTTTTTGCATGGTCTTCCATCATAATCTTCCCCCATAACATATATAAATGATCTGAAAAGATTCGTATCTTTTCGAATAGCCCCCGATTTAATTTGATTTTTTGACCGAAACTCGTGTATAATATATCATGATTTTTTTGACCGAAACTTGCATTTTGAAAAGTATCACAAAATCTAATTTTCAGATAAATTTTTGCATGGACTTCAATCATAACCTTCCCCCATAAAATATATAAATGATCTTAAAATGATCATATCATTTCGAACAGTCCTCGATTTAATTTGATTTTTTGACCTAAACTAGTATAAATTTGTGTATAATATACTACGATTTTTTGACCGAAACATGCATTTAAAAAAGTTTCATAAAATCTAATTTTCAGATAAATTTTTTGCATGGACTTCAATCATAACCTTCCCCCATAACATATATAAATGATCTGAAAATGATCATATCATTTCGAATAGCGCCCGATTTAATTTATTTTTTTTACCGAAATTCGTGTATAATATATCATGATTTTTTGACCGAAACATGCATTTAAAAAAGTTACACAAAATCTAATTTTCAGATAAATTTTTGCATGCACTTCAATCATAACCTTCCCCCATAAAATATATATATGACTTGAAAAAGTTCGTATCATTTCGAACAATCCTCGATTTAATTTGATATTTTGACCTAAACTAGTATAAACTTGTGTATAATATACTACGATTTTTTGAACAAAACTTGCATTTCAAAAAGTTTCATAGAATATAATTTTCATATGATTTTTTGCATGCACTTCCATCATAACCTTCCCCCATAACATATATAAATGATCTGAAAAGATTCGTATCATTTCGAATAGCCCCCGATTTAATTTGATTTTTTGACCGAAACTCGTGTATAATATATCTTGAATTTTTGACGGAAACTTGCATTTTGAAAAGTATCATATAATCTAATTTTCAGATAAATTTTTGTATGGACTTCAATCATAACCTTCCCCCATAAAATATATAAATGATCTGAAAATGATCATATCATTTCGAACAGTCCTCGATTTAATTTGATTTTTTGACCTAAACTAGTATAAATTTGTGTATAATATACTACGATTTTTTAACCGAAAAATGCATTTAAAAAAGTTTCATAAAATCTAATTTTCAGATAAATTTTTTGCATGGACTTCAATCATAACCTTCCCCCATAACATATATAAATGATCTGAAAATGATCATATCATTTCGAAAAGCCCCCGATTTAATTTGATTTGTTGCCCTAAACTAGAATAAATTTGTGTATAATATACTACGATTTTTTGAACAAAACTTGAATTTCGAAAAGTTTCATAGAATCTAATTTTCAGATGATTTTTTGCATGTACTTCCATCATAACCTTCCCCCATAACATATATAAATGATCTGAAAATATTCGTATCATTTCGAATAGCCCCCGATTTAATTTGTTTTTTTACCGAAACTCGTGTATAATTATCATAATTTTTTGACCGAAACATGCATTTAAAAAAGATACATAAAATCTAATTTTCCGATAAATTTTTGCATGGACTTCAATCATAACCTTCCCCAATAAAATATATAAATGATCTGAAAAAGTTCGTATCATTTCGAACAATCCTCGATTTAATTTGATTTTTGACCTAAACTAGTATAAACTAGTGTATAATATACTACTATTTTTTTAACAAAACTTGCATTTCGAAAAGTTTCATAGAATATAATTTTCATATGATTTTTTGCATGGTCTTCCATCATAACCTTCCCCCATAACATATATAAATGATCTGAAAAGATTCGTATCATTTCGAATAGCCCCCGATTTAATTTGATTTTTTGACCGAAACTCGTGTATAATATATCATGATTTTTTGACCGAAACTTGCATTTTGAAAAGTATCACAAAATCTAATTTTCAGATAAATTTTTGCATGGACTTCAATCATAACCTTCCCCCATAAAATATATAAATGATCTTAAAATGATCATATCATTTCGAACAGTCCTCGATTTAATTTGATTTTTTGACCTAAACTAGTATAAATTTGTGTATAATATACTACGATTTTTTGACCGAAACATGCATTTAAAAAAGTTTCATAAAATCTAATTTTCAGATAAATTTTTTGCATGGACTTCAATCATAACCTTCCCCCATAACATATATAAATGATCTGAAAATGATCATATCATTTCGAATAGCCCCCGAATTAATTTGATTTTTTGACCAAAAGTAGTATAAATTTGTGTATAATATACTACGATTTTTTGAACAAAACTTGAATTTCGAAAAGTTTCATATAATCTAATTTTCAGATGATTTTTTGCATGTACTTCCATCATAACCTTCCCCCATAACATATATAAATGATCTGAAAAGATTCGTATCATTTCGAATAGCACCTGATTTAATTTGTTTTTTTTTAGCGAAACTCGTGTATAATATATCATGATTTTTTGACCGAAACAGGCATTTAAAAAAGTTAAATAAAATCTAATTTTCAGATAAATTTTTGCATGCACTTTAATCATAAGCTTCCCCCATAAAATATATAAATGATCTGAAAAAGTTCGTATCATTTCGAACAATCCTCGATTTAATTTGATTTTTTGACCTAAACTAGTATAAACTTGTGTATAATAATATACTACGATTTTTTTAACAAAACTTGCATTTCGAAAAGTTTCATAGAATATAATTTTCATATGATTTTTTTCATGGTCTTCCATCATAACCTTCCCCCATAACATATATAAATGATCTGAAAAGATTCGTATCATTTCGAATAGCCCCCAATTTAATTTGATTTTTTGACCGAAACTCGTGTATAATATATCATGATTTTTTGACCGAAACTTGCATTTTGAAAAGTATCACAAAATCTAATTTTCAGATAAATTTTTGCATGGACTTCAATCATAACCTTCCCCCATAAAATATATAAATGATCTTAAAATGATCATATCATTTCGAACAGTCCTCGATTTAATTTGATTTTTTGACCTAAACTAGTATAAATTTGTGTATAATATACTACGATTTTTTGACCGAAACATGCATTTAAAAAAGTTTCATAAAATCTAATTTTTAGATAAATGTTTTGCATGGACTTCAATCATAACCTTCCCCCATAAAATATATAAATGATCTGAAAATGATCATATCATTTCGAACAGTCCACGATTTAATTTGATTTTTTGAACTAAACTAGTATAAATTTGTGTATAATATACTACGATTTTTTGACCGAAACATGCATTTAAAAAAGTTTCATAAAATCTAATTTTCAGATAAATTTTTTGCATGGACTTCAATCATAACCTTCCCCCATAACATATATAAATGATCTGAAAATGATCATATCATTTCGAATAGCCCCCGAATTAATTTGATGTTTGACCAAAAGTAGTATAAATTTGTGTATAATATACTACGATTTTTTGAACAAAACTTGAATTTCGAAAAGTTTCATATAATCTAATTTTCAGATGATTTTTTGCATGGACTTCCATCATAACCTTCCCCCATAACATATATAAATGATCTGAAAAGATTCGTATCATTTTGAATAGCCCCTGATTTAATTTGTTTTTTTTACCGAAACTCGTGTATAATATATCATGATTTTTTGACCGAAACATGCATTTAAAAGAGTAACATAAAATCTAATTTTCAGATAAAGTTTTACATGCACTTCAATCATAAGCTTCCCCCATAAAATATATAAATGATCTGAAAAAGTTCGTATAATTTCGAACAATCCTCGATTTAATTTGATTTTTTGACCTAAACTAGTATAAACTTGTGTATAATAATATACTACGATTTTTTTAACAAAACTTGCATTTCGAAAAGTTTCATAGAATATAATTTTCATATGATTTTTTGCATGGTCTTCCATCATAACCTTCCCCCATAACATATACAAATGATCTGAAAAGATTCATATCATTTCGAATAGCCCCCGATTTAATTTGATTTTTTGACCGAAACTCGTGTATAATATATCATGATTTTTTGACCGAAACTTGCATTTTGAAAAGTATCACAAAATCTAATTTTCAGATAAATTTTTGCATGGACTTCAATCATAACCTTCCCCCATAAAATATATAAATGATCTTAAAATGATCATATCATTTCAAACAGTCCTCGATTTAATTTGATTTTTTGACCTAAACTAGTATAAATTTGTGTATAATATACTACGATTTTTTGACCGAAACATGCATTTAAAAAAGTTTCATAAAATCTAATTTTTAGATAAATGTTTTGCATGGACTTCAATCATAACCTTCCCCCATAAAATATATAAATGATCTGAAAATGATCATATCATTTCGAACAGTCCACGATTTAATTTGATTTTTTGACCTAAACTAGTATAAATTTGTGTATAATATACTACGATTTTTTGACCGAAACATGCATTTAAAAAAGTTTCATAAAATCTAATTTTCAGATAAATTTTTTGCATGGACTTCAATCATAACCTTCCCCCATAACATATATAAATGATCTGAAAATGATCATATCATTTCGAATAGCCCCCGAATTAATTTGATGTTTGACCAAAAGTAGTATAAATTTGTGTATAATATACTACGATTTTTTGAACAAAACTTGAATTTCGAAAAGTTTCATATAATCTAATTTTCAGATGATTTTTTGCATGGACTTCCATCATAACCTTCCCCCATAACATATATAAATGATCTGAAAAGATTCGTATCATTTTGAATAGCCCCTGATTTAATTTGTTTTTTTTACCGAAACTCGTGTATAATATATCATGATTTTTTGACCGAAACATGCATTTAAAAGAGTAACATAAAATCTAATTTTCAGATAAAGTTTTACATGCACTTCAATCATAAGCTTCCCCCATAAAATATATAAATGATCTGAAAAAGTTCGTATAATTTCGAACAATCCTCGATTTAATTTGATTTTTTGACCTAAACTAGTATAAACTTGTGTATAATAATATACTACGATTTTTTTAACAAAACTTGCATTTCGAAAAGTTTCATAGAATATAATTTTCATATGATTTTTTGCATGGTCTTCCATCATAACCTTCCCCCATAACATATACAAATGATCTGAAAAGATTCATATCATTTCGAATAGCCCCCGATTTAATTTGATTTTTTGACCGAAACTCGTGTATAATATATCATGATTTTTTGACCGAAACTTGCATTTTGAAAAGTATCACAAAATCTAATTTTCAGATAAATTTTTGCATGGACTTCAATCATAACCTTCCCCCATAAAATATATAAATGATCTTAAAATGATCATATCATTTCGAACAGTCCTCGATTTAATTTGATTTTTTGACCTAAACTAGTATAAATTTGTGTATAATATACTACGATTTTTTTACCGAAACATGCATTTAAAAAAGTTTCATAAAATCTAATTTTCAGATAAATTTTTTGCATGGACTTCAATCATAACCTTCCCCCATAACATATATAAATGATCTGAAAATGATCATATCATTTCGAATAGCCCCCGAATTAATTTGATTTTTTGACCAAAAGTAGTATAAATTTGTGTATAATATACTACGATTTTTTGAACAAAACTTGAATTTCGAAAAGTTTCATATAATCTAATTTTCAGATGATTTTTTGCATGTACTTCCATCATAACCTTCCCCCATAACATATATAAATGATCTGAAAAGATTCGTATCATTTCGAATAGCACCTGATTTAATTTGTTTTTTTTTTAGCGAAACTCGTGTATAATATATCATGATTTTTTGACCGAAACAGGCATTTAAAAAAGTTACATAAAATCTAATTTTCAGATAAATTTTTGCATGCACTTCAATCATAAGCTTCCCCCATAAAATATATAAATGATCTGAAAAAGTTCGTATCATTTCGAACAATCCTCGATTTAATTTGATTTTTTGTCCTAAACTAGTATAAACTTGTGTATAATAATATACTACGATTTTTTTAACAAAACTTGCATTTCGAAAAGTTTCATACAATATAATTTTCATATGATTTTTTTCATGGTCTTCCATCATAACCTTCCCCCATAACATATATAAATGATCTGAAAAGATTCGTATCATTTCGAATAGCCCCCAATTTAATTTGATTTTTTGACCGAAACTCGTGTATAATATATCATGATTTTTTGACCGAAACTTGCATTTTGAAAAGTATCACAAAATCTAATTTTCAGATAAATTTTTGCATGGACTTCAATCATAACCTTCCCCCATAAAATAAATAAATGATCTTAAAATGATCATATCATTTCGAACAGTCCTCGATTTAATTTGATTTTTTGACCTAAACTAGTATAAATTTGTGTATAATATACTACGATTTTTTGACCGAAACATGCATTTAAAAAAGTTTCATAAAATCTAATTTTTAGATAAATGTTTTGCATGGACTTCAATCATAACCTTCCCCCATAAAATATATAAATGATCTGAAAATGATCATATCATTTCGAACAGTCCACGATTTAATTTGATTTTTTGACCTAAACTAGTATAAATTTGTGTATAATATACTACGATTTTTTGACCGAAACATGCATTTAAAAAAGTTTCATAAAATCTAATTTTCAGATAAATTTTTTGCATGGACTTCAATCATAACCTTCCCCCATAACATATATAAATGATCTGAAAATGATCATATCATTTCGAATAGCCCCCGAATTAATTTGATGTTTGACCAAAAGTAGTATAAATTTGTGTATAATATACTACGATTTTTTGAACAAAACTTGAATTTCGAAAAGTTTCATATAATCTAATTTTCAGATGATTTTTTGCATGGACTTCCATCATAACCTTCCCCCATAACATATATAAATGATCTGAAAAGATTCGTATCATTTTGAATAGCCCCTGATTTAATTTGTTTTTTTTACCGAAACTCGTGTATAATATATCATGATTTTTTGACCGAAACATGCATTTAAAAGAGTTACATAAAATCTAATTTTCAAATAAAGTTTTACATGCACTTCAATCATAAGCTTCCCCCATAAAATATATAAATGATCTGAAAAAGTTCGTATAATTTCGAACAATCCTCGATTTAATTTGATTTTTTGACCTAAACTAGTATAAACTTGTGTATAATAATATACTACGATTTTTTTAACAAAACTTGCTTTTCGAAAAGTTTCATAGAATATAATTTTCATATGATTTTTTGCATGGTCTTCCATCATAACCTTCCCCCATAACATATACAAATGATCTGAAAAGATTCATATCATTTCGAATAGCCCCCGATTTAATTTGATTTTTTGACCGAAACTCGTGTATAATATATCATGATTTTTTGACCGAAACTTGCATTTTGAAAAGTATCACAAAATCTAATTTTCAGATAAATTTTTGCATGGACTTCAATCATAACCTTCCCCCATAAAATATATAAATGATCTTAAAATGATCATATCATTTCGAACAGTCCTCGATTTAATTTGATTTTTTGACCTAAACTAGTATAAATTTGTGTATAATATACTACGATTTTTTGACCGAAACATGCATTTAAAAAAGTTTCATAAAATCTAATTTTCAGATAAATTTTTTGCATGGACTTCAATCATAACCTTCCCCCATAACATATATAAATGATCTGAAAATGATCATATCATTTCGAATAGCCCCCGAATTAATTTGATTTTTTGACCAAAAGTAGTATAAATTTGTGTATAATATACTACGATTTTTTGAACAAAACTTGAATTTCGAAAAGTTTCATATAATCTAATTTTCAGATGATTTTTTGCATGTACTTCCATCATAACCTTCCCCCATAACATATATAAATGATCTGAAAAGATTCGTATCATTTCGAATAGCACCTGATTTAATTTGTTTTTTTTAGCGAAACTCGTGTATAATATATCATGATTTTTTGACCGAAACAGGCATTTAAAAAAGTTACATAAAATCTAATTTTCAGATAAATTTTTGCATGCACTTCAATCATAAGCTTCCCCCATAAAATATATAAATGATCTGAAAAAGTTCGTATCATTTCGAACAATCCTCGATTTAATTTGATTTTTTGACCTAAACTAGTATAAACTTGTGTATAATAATATACTACGATTTTTTTAACAAAACTTGCATTTCGAAAAGTTTCATAGAATATAATTTTCATATGATTTTTTTCATGGTCTTCCATCATAACCTTCCCCCATAACATATATAAATGATCTGAAAAGATTCGTATCATTTCGAATAGCCCCAATTTAATTTGATTTTTTGACCGAAACTCGTGTATAATATATCATGATTTTTTGACCGAAACATGCATTTTGAAAAGTATCACAAAATCTAATTTTCAGATAAATTTTTGCATGGACTTCAATCATAACCTTCCCCCATAAAATATATAAATGATCTTAAAATGATCATATCATTTCGAACAGTCCTCGATTTAAGTTGATTTTTTGACCTAAACTAGTATAAATTTGTGTATAATATACTACGATTTTTTGACCGAAACATGCATTTAAAAAAGTTTCATAAAATCTAATTTTTAGATAAATGTTTTGCATGGACTTCAATCATAACCTTCCCCCATAAAATATATAAATGATCTGAAAATGATCATATCATTTCGAACAGTCCACGATTTAATTTGATTTTTTGACCTAAACTAGTATAAATTTGTGTATAATATACTACGATTTTTTGACCGAAACAAGCATTTAAAAAAGTTTCATAAAATCTAATTTTCAGATAAATTTTTTGCATGGACTTCAATCATAACCTTCCCCCATAACATATATAAATGATCTGAAAATGATCATATCATTTCGAATAGCCCCCGAATTAATTTGATTTTTTGACCAAAAGTAGTATAAATTTGTGTATAATATTCTACGATTTTTTGAACAAAACATGAATTTCGAAAAGTTTCATATAATCTAATTTTCAGATGATTTTTTGCATGTACTTCCATCATAACCTTCCCCCAAAACATATATAAATGATCTGAAAAGATTCGTATCATTTCGAATAGCACCTGATTTAATTTGTTTTTTTTTTAGCGAAACTCGTGTATAATATATCATGATTTTTTGACCGAAACAGGCATTTAAAAAAGTTACATAAAATCTAATTTTCAGATAAGGTTTTACATGCACTTCAATCATAAGCTTCCCCCATAAAATATATAAATGATCTGAAAAAGTTCGTATAATTTCGAACAATCCTCGATTTAATTTGATTTTTTGACCTAAACTAGTATAAACTTGTGTATAATAATATACTACGATTTTTTTAACAAAACTTGCATTTCGAAAAGTTTCATAGAATATAATTTTCATATGTTTTTTTGCATGGTCTTCCATCATAACCTTCCCCCATAACATATACAAATGATCTGAAAAGATTCATATCATTTCGAATAGCCCCCGATTTAATTTGATTTTTTGACCGAAACTCGTGTATAATATATCATGATTTTTTGACCGAAACTTGCATTTTGAAAAGTATTACAAAATCTAATTTTCAGATAAATTTTTGCATGGACTTCAATCATAACCTTCCCCCATAAAATATATAAATGATCTTAAAATGATCATATCATTTCGAACAGTCCTCGATTTAATTTGATTTTTTGACCTAAACTAGTATAAATTTGTGTATAATATACTACGATTTTTTGACCGAAACATGCATTTAAAAAAGTTTCATAAAATCTAATTTTCAGATAAATTTTTTGCATGGACTTCAATCATAACCTTCCCCCATAACATATATAAATGATCTGAAAATGATCATATCATTTCGAATAGCGCCCGATTTAATTTAATTTTTTTTACCGAAACTCGTGTATAATATATCATGATTTTTTGACCGAAACATGCATTTAAAAAAGTTACATAAAATCTAATTTTCAGATAAATTTTTGCATGCACTTCAATCATAACCTTCCCCCATAAAATATATAAATGATCTGAAAAGATTCGTATCATTTCGAACAATCCTCGATTTAATTTGATTTTTTGACCTAAACTAGTATAAACTTGTGTATAATATACTACGATTTTTTGAACAAAACTTGCATTTCAAAAAGTTTCATAGAATATAATTTTCATATGATTTTTTGCATGGTCTTCCATCATAACCTTCCCCCATAACATATATAAATGATCTGAAAAGATTCGTATCATTTCGAATAGCCCCCGATTTAATTTGATTTTTTGACCGAAACTCGTGTATAATATATCATGAATTTTTAACGGAAACTTGCATTTTGAAAAGTATCATAAAATCTAATTTTCCGACAAATTTTTGTATAGACTTCAATCATAACCTTCCCCCATAAAATATATAAATGATCTGAAAATGATCATATCATTTCGAACAGTCCTCGATTTAATTTGATTTTTTGACCTAAACTAGTATAAATTTGTGTATAATATACTACGATTTTTTGACCGAAAAATGCATTTAAAAAAGTTTCATAAAATCTAATTTTCAGATAAATTTTTTGCATGGACTTCAATCATAACCTTCCCCCATAACATATATAAATGATCTGAAAATGATCATATCATTTCGAAAAGCCCCCGATTTAATTTGATTTGTTGCCCTAAACTAGAATAAATTTGTGTATAATATACTACGATTTTTTGAACAAAACTTGAATTTCGAAAAGTTTCATAGAATCTAATTTTCAGATGATTTTTTGCATGTACTTCCATCATAACCTTCCCCCATAACATATATAAATGATCTGAAAATATTCGTATCATTTCGAATAGCCCCCGATTTAATTTGTTTTTTTACCGAAACTCGTGTATAATTATCATGATTTTTTGACCGAAACATGCATTTAAAAAAGATACATAAAATCTAATTTTCAGATAAATTTTTGCATGGACTTCAATCATAACCTTCCCCAATAAAATATATAAATGATCTGAAAAAGTTCGTATCATTTCGAACAATCCTCGATTTAATTTGATTTTTGACCTAAACTAGTATAAACTTGTGTATAATATACTACGATTTTTTTAACAAAACTTGCATTTCGAAAAGTTTCATAGAATATAATTTTCATATGATTTTTTGCATGGTCTTCCATCATAACCTTCCCCCATAACATATATAAATGATCTGAAAAGATTCGTATCATTTCGAATAGCCCCCGATTTAATTTGATTTTTTGACCGAAACTCGTGTATAATATATCATGATTTTTTGACCGAAACTTGCATTTTGAAAAGTATCACAAAATCTAATTTTCAGATAAATTTTTGCATGGACTTCAATCATAACCTTCCCCCATAAAATATATAAATGATCTTAAAATGATCATATCATTTCGAACAGTCCTCGATTTAATTTGATTTTTTGACCTAAACTAGTATAAATTTGTGTATAATATACTACGATTTTTTGACCGAAACATGCATTTAAAAAAGTTTCATAAAATCTAATTTTCAGATAAATTTTTTGCATGGACTTCAATCATAACCTTCCCCCATAACATATATAAATGATCTGAAAATGATCATATCATTTCGAATAGCCCCCGAATTAATTTGATTTTTTGACCAAAAGTAGTATAAATTTATTTTTTGAACAAAACTTGAATTTCGAAAAGATTCATATAATCTAATTTTCAGATGATTTTTTGCATGTACTTCCATCATAACCTTCCCCCATAACATATATAAATGATCTGAAAAGATTCGTATCATTTCGAATAGCACCTGATTTAATTTGATTTTTTTTAGCGAAACTCATGTATAATATATCATGATTTTTTGACCGAAACATGCATTTAAAAAAGTTACATAAAATCTAATTTTCAGATAAATTTTTGCATGCACTTCAATCATAAGCTTCCCCCATAAAATATATAAATGATCTGAAAAAGTTCGTATCATTTCGAACAATCCTCGATTTAATTTGATTTTTTGACCTAAACTAGTATAAACTTGTGTATAATAATATACTACGATTTTTTTAACAAAACTTGCATTTCGAAAAGTTTCATAGAATATAATTTTCATATGATTTTTTTCATGGTCTTCCATCATAACCTTCCCCCATAACATATATAAATGATCTGAAAAGATTCGTATCATTTCGAATAGCCCCCAATTTAATTTGATTTTTTGACCGAAACTCGTGTATAATATATCATGATTTTTTGACCGAAACTTGCATTTTGAAAAGTATCACAAAATCTAATTTTCAGATAAATTTTTGCATGGACTTCAATCATAACCTTCCCCCATAAAATATATAAATGATCTTAAAATGATCATATCATTTCGAACAGTCCTCGATTTAATTTGATTTTTTGACCTAAACTAGTATAAATTTGTGTATAATTTGATTTACTACGATTTTTTGACCGAAACATGCATTTAAAAAAGTTTCATAAAATCTAATTTTTAGATAAATGTTTTGCATGGACTTCAATCATAACCTTCCCCCATAAAATATATAAATGATCTGAAAATGATCATATCATTTCGAACAGTCCACGATTTAATTTGATTTTTTGACCTAAACTAGTATAAATTTGTGTATAATATACTACGATTTTTTGACCGAAACATGCATTTAAAAAAGTTTCATAAAATCTAATTTTCAGATAAATTTTTTGCATGGACTTCAATCATAACCTTCCCCCATAACATATATAAATGATCTGAAAATGATCATATCATTTCGAATAGCCCCCGAATTAATTTGATGTTTGACCAAAAGTAGTATAAATTTGTGTATAATATACTACGATTTTTTGAACAAAACTTGAATTTCGAAAAGTTTCATATAATCTAATTTTCAGATGATTTTTTGCATGGACTTCCATCATAACATTCCCCCATAACATATATAAATGATCTGAAAAGATTCGTATCATTTTGAATAGCCCCTGATTTAATTTGTTTTTTTTACCGAAACTCGTGTATAATATATCATGATTTTTTGACCGAAACATGCATTTAAAAGAGTTACATAAAATCTAATTTTCAGATAAAGTTTTACATGCACTTCAATCATAAGCTTCCCCCATAAAATATATAAATGATCTGAAAAAGTTCGTATAATTTCGAACAATCCTCGATTTAATTTGATTTTTTGACCTAAACTAGTATAAACTTGTGTATAATAATATACTACGATTTTTTTAACAAAACTTGCATTTCGAAAAGTTTCATAGAATATAATTTTCATATGATTTTTTGCATGGTCTTCCATCATAACCTTATTCCATAACATATACAAATGATCTGAAAAGATTCATATCATTTCGAATAGCCCCCGATTTAATTTGATTTTTTGACCGAAACTCGTGTATAATATATCATGATTTTTTGACCGAAACTTGCATTTTGAAAAGTATCACAAAATCTAATTTTCAGATAAATTTTTGCATGGACTTCAATCATAACCTTCCCCCATAAAATATATAAATGATCTTAAAATGATCATATCATTTCGAACAGTCCTCGATTTAATTTGATTTTTTGACCTAAACTAGTATAAATTTGTGTATAATATACTACGATTTTTTGACCGAAACATGCATTTAAAAAAGTTTCATAAAATCTAATTTTCAGATAAATTTTTTGCATGGACTTCAATCATAACCTTCCCCCATAACATATATAAATGATCTGAAAATGATCATATCATTTCGAATAGCCCCCGAATTAATTTGATTTTTTGACCAAAAGTAGTATAAATTTGTGTATAATATACTACGATTTTTTGAACAAAACTTGAATTTCGAAAAGTTTCATATAATCTAATTTTCAGATGATTTTTTGCATGTACTTCCATCATAACCTTCCCCCATAACATATATAAATGATCTGAAAAGATTCGTATCATTTCGAATAGCACCTGATTTAATTTGATTTTTTTTAGCGAAACTCGTGTATAATATATCATGATTTTTTGACCGAAACATGCATTTAAAAAAGTTACATAAAATCTAATTTTCAGATAAATTTTTGCATGCACTTCAATCATAAGCTTCCCCCATAAAATATATAAATGATCTGAAAAAGTTCGTATCATTTCGAACAATCCTCGATTTAATTTGATTTTTTGACCTAAACTAGTATAAACTTGTGTATAATAATATACTACGATTTTTTTAACAAAACTTGCATTTCGAAAAGTTTCATAGAATATAATTTTCATATGATTTTTTTCATGGTCTTCCATCATAACCTTCCCCCATAACATATATAAATGATCTGAAAAGATTCGTATCATTTCGAATAGCCCCCAATTTAATTTGATTTTTTGACCGAAACTCGTGTATAATATATCATGATTTTTTGACCGAAACTTGCATTTTGAAAAGTATCACAAAATCTAATTTTCAGATAAATTTTTGCATGGACTTCAATCATAACCTTCCCCCATAAAATATATAAATGATCTTAAAATGATCATATCATTTCGAACAGTCCTCGATTTAATTTGATTTTTTGACCTAAACTAGTATAAATTTGTGTATAATATACTACGATTTTTTGACCGAAACATGCATTTAAAAAAGTTTCATAAAATCTAATTTTTAGATAAATGTTTTGCATGGACTTCAATCATAACCTTCCCCCATAAAATATATAAATGATCTGAAAATGATCATATCATTTCGAACAGTCCACGATTTAATTTGATTTTTTGACCTAAACTAGTATAAATTTGTGTATAATATACTACGATTTTTTGACCGAAACATGCATTTAAAAAAGTTTCATAAAATCTAATTTTCAGATAAATTTTTTGCATGGACTTCAATCATAACCTTCCCCCATAACATATATAAATGATCTGAAAATGATCATATCATTTCGAAAAGCCCCCGATTTAATTTGATTTGTTGCCCTAAACTAGAATAAATTTGTGTATAATATACTACGATTTTTTGAACAAAACTTGAATTTCGAAAAGTTTCATAGAATCTAATTTTCAGATGATTTTTTGCATGTACTTCCATCATAACCTTCCCCCATAACATATATAAATGATCTGAAAATATTCGTATCATTTCGAATAGCCCCCGATTTAATTTTTTTTTTACCGAAACTCGTGTATAATTATCATGATTTTTTGACCGAAACATGCATTTAAAAAAGATACATAAAATCTAATTTTCAGATAAATTTTTGCATGGACTTCAATCATAACCTTCCCCAATAAAATATATAAATGATCTGAAAAAGTTCGTATCATTTCGAACAATCCTCGATTTAATTTGATTTTTTGACCTAAACTAGTATAAACTTGTGTATAATAATATACTACGATTTTTTTAACAAAACTTGCATTTCGAAAAGTTTCATAGAATATAATTTTCATATGATTTTTTGCATGGTCTTCCATCATAACCTTCCCCCATAACATATATAAATGATCTGAAAAGATTCGGATCATTTCGAATAGCCCCCGATTTAATTTGATTTTTTGACCGAAACTCGTGTATAATATATCATGATTTTTTGACCGAAACTTGCATTTTGAAAAGTATCACAAAATCTAATTTTCAGATAAATTTTTGCATGGACTTCAATCATAACCTTCCCCCATAAAATATATAAATGATCTTAAAAGGATCATATCATTTCGAACAGTCCTCGATTTAATTTGATTTTTTGACCTAAACTAGTATAAATTTGTGAATAATATACTACGATTTTTTGACCGAAACATGCATTTAAAAAAGTTTCATAAAATCTAATTTTTAGATAAATGTTTTGCATGGACTTCAATCATAACCTTCCCCCATAACATATACAAATGATCTGAAAAGATTCATATCATTTCGAATAGCCCCCGATTTAATTTGATTTTTTGACCGAAACTCGTGTATAATATATCATGATTTTTTGACCGAAACTTGCATTTTGAAAAGTATCACAAAATCTAATTTTCAGATAAATTTTTGCATGGACTTCAATCATAACCTTCCCCCATAAAATATATAAATGATCTTAAAAGGATCATATCATTTCGAACAGTCCTCGATTTAATTTGATTTTTTGACCTAAACTAGTATAAATTTGTGAATAATATACTACGATTTTTTGACCGAAACATGCATTTAAAAAAGTTTCATAAAATCTAATTTTTAGATAAATGTTTTGCATGGTCTTCCATCATAACCTTCCCCCATAACATATACAAATGATCTGAAAAGATTCATATCATTTCGAATAGCCCCCGATTTAATTTGATTTTTTGACCGAAACTCGTGTATAATATATCATGATTTTTTGACCGAAACTTGCATTTTGAAAAGTATCACAAAATCTAATTTTCAGATAAATTTTTGCATGGACTTCAATCATAACCTTCCCCCATAAAATATATAAATGATCTTAAAATGATCATATCATTTCGAACAGTCCTCGATTTAATTTGATTTTTTGACCTAAACTAGTATAAATTTGTGTATAATATACTACGATTTTTTGACCGAAACATGCATTTAAAAAAGTTTCATAAAATCTAATTTTCAGATAAATTTTTTGCATGGACTTCAATCATAACCTTCCCCCATAAAATATATAAATGATCTGAAAATGATCATATCATTTTGAATAGCGCCCGAATTAATTTGATTTTTTTTACCGAAACTCGTGTATAATATATCATGATTTTTTGACCGAAACATGCATTTAAAAAAGTTACATAAAATCTAATTTTCAGATAAATTTTTGCATGCACTTCAATCATAACCTTCCCCCATAAAATATATAAATGATCTGAAAAGATTCGTATCATTTCGAACAATCCTCGATTTAATTTGATTTTTTGACCTAAACTAGTATAAACTTGTGTATAATATACTACGATTTTTTGAACAAAACTTGCATTTCAAAAAGTTTCATAGAATATAATTTTCATATGATTTTTTGCATGGTCTTCCATCATAACCTTCCCCCATAACATATATAAATGATCTGAAAAGATTCGTATCATTTCGAATAGCCCCCGATTTAATTTGATTTTTTGACCGAAACTCGTGTATAATATATCATGAATTTTTAACGGAAACTTGCATTTTGAAAAGTATCATAAAATCTAATTTTCCGACAAATTTTTGTATAGACTTCGATCATAACCTTCCCCCATAAAATATATAAATGATCTGAAAATGATCATATCATTTCGAACAGTCCTCGATTTAATTTGATTTTTTGACCTAAACTAGTATAAATTTGTGTATAATATACTACGATTTTTTGACCGAAAAATGCATTTAAAAAAGTTTCATAAAATCTAATTTTCAGATAAATTTTTTGCATGGACTTCAATCATAACCTTCCCCCATAACATATATAAATGATCTGAAAATGATCATATCATTTCGAAAAGCCCCCGATTTAATTTGATTTGTTGCCCTAAACTAGAATAAATTTGTGTATAATATACTACGATTTTTTGAACAAAACTTGAATTTCGAAAAGTTTCATAGAATCTAATTTTCAGATGATTTTTTGCATGTTCTTCCATCATAACCTTCCCCCATAACATATATAAATGATCTGAAAATATTCGTATCATTTCGAATAGCCCCCGATTTAATTTTTTTTTTACCGAAACTCGTGTATAATTATCATGATTTTTTGACCGAAACATGCATTTAAAAAAGATACATAAAATCTAATTTTCAGATAAATTTTTGCATGGACTTCAATCATAACCTTCCCCAATAAAATATATAAATGATCTAAAAAAGTTCGTATCATTTCGAACAATCCTCGATTTAATTTGATTTTTGACCTAAACTAGTATAAACTTGTGTATAATATACTACGATTTTTTTAACAAAACTTGCATTTCGAAAAGTTTCATAGAATATAATTTTCATATGATTTTTTGCATGGTCTTCCATCATAACCTTCCCCCATAACATATATAAATGATCTGAAAAGATTCGGATCATTTCGAATAGCCCCCGATTTAATTTGATTTTTTGACCGAAACTCGTGTATAATATATCATGATTTTTTGACCGAAACTTGCATTTTGAAAAGTATCACAAAATCTAATTTTCAGATAAATTTTTGCATGGACTTCAATCATAACCTTCCCCCATAAAATATATAAATGATCTTAAAATGATCATATCATTTCGAACAGTCCTCGAATTAATTTGATTTTTTGACCTAAACTAGTATAAATTTGTGTATAATATACTACGATTTTTTGACCGAAACATGCATTTAAAAAAGTTTCATAAAATCTAATTTTCAGATAAATTTTTTGCATGGACTTCAATCATAACCTTCCCCCATAACATATATAAATGATCTGAAAATGATCATATCATTTTGAATAGCGCCCGAATTAATTTGATTTTTTTTACCGAAACTCGTGTATAATATATCATGATTTTTTGACCGAAACATGCATTTAAAAAAGTTACATAAAATCTAATTTTCAGATAAATTTTTGCATGCACTTCAATCATAACCTTCCCCCATAAAATATATAAATGATCTGAAAAGATTCGTATCATTTCGAACAATCCTCGATTTAATTTGATTTTTTGACCTAAACTAGTATAAACTTGTGTATAATATACTACGATTTTTTGAACAAAACTTGCATTTCAAAAAGTTTCATAGAATATAATTTTCATATGATTTTTTGCATGGTCTTCCATCATAACCTTCCCCCATAACATATATAAATGATCTGAAAAGATTCGTATCATTTCGAATAGCCCCCGATTTAATTTGATTTTTTGACCGAAACTCGTGTATAATATATCATGAATTTTTAACGGAAACTTGCATTTTGAAAAGTATCATAAAATCTAATTTTCCGACAAATTTTTGTATAGACTTCGATCATAACCTTCCCCCATAAAATATATAAATGATCTGAAAATGATCATATCATTTCGAACAGTCCTCGATTTAATTTGATTTTTTGACCTAAACTAGTATAAATTTGTGTATAATATACTACGATTTTTTGACCGAAAAATGCATTTAAAAAAGTTTCATAAAATCTAATTTTCAGATAAATTTTTTGCATGGACTTCAATCATAACCTTCCCCCATAACATATATAAATGATCTGAAAATGATCATATCATTTCGAAAAGCCCCCGATTTAATTTGATTTGTTGCCCTAAACTAGAATAAATTTGTGTATAATATACTACGATTTTTTGAACAAAACTTGAATTTCGAAAAGTTTCATAGAATCTAATTTTCAGATGATTTTTTGCATGGACTTCCATCATAACCTTCCCCCATAACATATATAAATGATCTGAAAATATTCGTATCATTTCGAATAGCCCCCGATTTAATTTGTTTTTTTACCGAAACTCGTGTATAATTATCATGATTTTTTGACCGAAACATGCATTTAAAAAAGATACATAAAATCTAATTTTCAGATAAATTTTTGCATGGAATTCAATCATAACCTTCCCCAATAAAATATATAAATGATCTGAAAAAGTTCGTATCATTTCGAACAATCCTCGATTTAATTTGATTTTTGACCTAAACTAGTATAAACTTGTGTATAATATACTACGATTTTTTTAACAAAACTTGCATTTCGAAAAGTTTCATAGAATATAATTTTCATATGATTTTTTGCATGGTCTTCCATCATAACCTTCCCCCATAACATATATAAATGATCTGAAAAGATTCGTATCATTTCGAATAGCCCCCGATTTAATTTGATTTTTTGACCGAAACTCGTGTATAATATATCATGATTTTTTGACCGAAACTTGCATTTTGAAAAGTATCACAAAATCTAATTTTCAGATAAATTTTTGCATGGACTTCAATCATAACCTTCCCCCATAAAATATATAAATGATCTTAAAATGATCATATCATTTCGAACAGTCCTCGATTTAATTTGATTTTTTGACCTAAACTAGTATAAATTTGTGTATAATATACTACGATTTTTTGACCGAAACATGCATTTAAAAAAGTTTCATAAAATCTAATTTTCAGATAAATTTTTTGCATGGACTTCAATCATAACCTTCCCCCATAACATATATAAATGATCTGAAAATGATCATATCATTTCGAATAGCCCCCGAATTAATTTGATTTTTTGACCAAAAGTAGTATAAATTTGTGTATAATATACTACGATTTTTTGAACAAAACTTGAATTTCGAAAAGTTTCATATAATCTAATTTTCAGATGATTTTTTGCATGTACTTCCATCATAACCTTCCCCCATAACATATATAAATGATCTGAAAAGATTCGTATCATTTCGAATAGCACCTGATTTAATTTGTTTTTTTTTAGCGAAACTCGTGTATAATATATCATGATTTTTTGACCGAAACATGCATTTAAAAAAGTTACATAAAATCTAATTTTCAGATAAATTTTTGCATGCACTTCAATCATAAGCTTCCCCCATAAAATATATAAATGATCTGAAAAAGTTCGTATCATTTCGAACAATCCTCGATTTAATTTGATTTTTTGACCTAAACTAGTATAAACTTGTGTATAATAATATACTACGATTTTTTTAACAAAACTTGCATTTCGAAAAGTTTCATAGAATATAATTTTCATATGATTTTTTTCATGGTCTTCCATCATAACCTTCCCCCATAACATATATAAATGATCTGAAAAGATTCGTATCATTTCTAATAGCCCCCAATTTAATTTGATTTTTTGACCGAAACTCGTGTATAATATATCATGATTTTTTGACCGAAACTTGCATTTTGAAAAGTATCACAAAATCTAATTTTCAGATAAATTTTTGCATGGACTTCAATCATAACCTTCCCCCATAAAATATATAAATGATCTTAAAATGATCATATCATTTCGAACAGTCCTCGATTTAATTTGATTTTTTGACCTAAACTAGTATAAATTTGTGTATAATATACTACGATTTTTTGACCGAAACATGCATTTAAAAAAGTTTCATAAAATCTAATTTTTAGATAAATGTTTTGCATGGACTTCAATCATAACCTTCCCCCATAAAATATATAAATGATCTGAAAATGATCATATCATTTCGAACAGTCCACGATTTAATTTGATTTTTTGACCTAAACTAGTATAAATTTGTGTATAATATACTACGATTTTTTGACCGAAACATGCATTTAAAAAAGTTTCATAAAATCTAATTTTCAGATAAATTTTTTGCATGGACTTCAATCATAACCTTCCCCCATAACATATATAAATGATCTGAAAATGATCATATCATTTCGAATAGCCCCCGAATTAATTTGATTTTTTGACCAAAAGTAGTATAAATTTGTGTATAATATACTACGATTTTTTGAACAAAACTTGAATTTCGAAAAGTTTCATATAATCTAATTTTCAGATGATTTTTTGCATGGACTTCCATCATAACCTTCCCCCATAACATATATAAATGATCTGAAAAGATTCGTATCATTTCGAATAGCCCCTGATTTAATTTGTTTTTTTTTTCCGAAACTCGTGTATAATATATCATGAATTTTTGACCGAAACATGCATTTAAAAAAGTTACATAAAATCTAATTTTCAGATAAAGTTTTACATGCACTTCAATCATAAGCTTCCCCCATAAAATATATAAATGATCTGAAAAAGTTCGTATCATTTCGAACAATCCTCGATTTAATTTGATTTTTTGACCTAAACTAGTATAAACTTGTGTATAATAATATACTACGATTTTTTTAACAAAACTTGCATTTCGAAAAGTTTCATAGAATATAATTTTCATATGATTTTTTGCATGGTCTTCCATCATAACCTTCCCCCATAACATATACAAATGATTTGAAAAGATTCGTTTCATTTCGAATAGCCCCCGATTTAATTTGATTTTTTGACCGAAACTCGTGTATAATATATCATTATTTTTTGACCGAAACTTGCATTTTGAAAAGTATCACAAAATCTAATTTTCAGATAAATTTTTGCATGGACTTCAATCATAACCTTCCCCCATAAAATATATAAATGATCTTAAAATGATCATATCATTTCGAACAGTCCTCGATTTAATTTGATTTTTTGACCTAAACTAGTATAAATTTGTGTATAATATACTACGATTTTTTGACCGAAACATGCATTTAAAAAAGTTTCATAAAATCTAATTTTCAGATAAATTTTTTGCATGGACTTCAATCATAACCTTCCCCCATAACATATATAAATGATCTGAAAATGATCATATCATTTCGAATAGCCCCCGAATTAATTTGATTTTTTGACCAAAAGTAGTATAAATTTGTGTATAATATACTACGATTTTTTGAACAAAACTTGAATTTCGAAAAGTTTCATATAATCTAATTTTCAGATGATTTTTTGCATGTACTTCCATCATAACCTTCCCCCATAACATATATAAATGATCTGAAGAGATTCGTATCATTTCGAATAGCACCTGATTTAATTTGTTTTTTTTTAGCGAAACTCGTGTATAATATATCATGATTTTTTGACCGAAACATGCATTTAAAAAAGTTACATAAAATCTAATTTTCAGATAAATTTTTGCATGCACTTCAATCATAAGCTTCCCCCATAAAATATATAAATGATCTGAAAAAGTTCGTATCATTTCGAACAATCCTCGATTTAATTTGATTTTTTGACCTAAACTAGTATAAACTTGTGTATAATAATATACTACGATTTTTTTAACAAAACTTGCATTTCGAAAAGTTTCATAGAATATAATTTTCATATGATTTTTTTCATGGTCTTCCATCATAACCTTCCCCCATAACATATATAAATGATCTGAAAAGATTCGTATCATTTCTAATAGCCCCCAATTTAATTTGATTTTTTGACCGAAACTCGTGTATAATATATCATGATTTTTTGACCGAAACTTGCATTTTGAAAAGTATCACAAAATCTAATTTTCAGATAAATTTTTGCATGGACTTCAATCATAACCTTCCCCCATAAAATATATAAATGATCTTAAAATGATCATATCATTTCGAACAGTCCTCGATTTAATTTGATTTTTTGACCTAAACTAGTATAAATTTGTGTATAATATACTACGATTTTTTGACCGAAACATGCATTTAAAAAAGTTTCATAAAATCTAATTTTTAGATAAATGTTTTGCATGGACTTCAATCATAACCTTCCCCCATAAAATATATAAATGATCTGAAAATGATCATATCATTTCGAACAGTCCACGATTTAATTTGATTTTTTGACCTAAACTAGTATAAATTTGTGTATAATATACTACGATTTTTTGACCGAAACATGCATTTAAAAAAGTTTCATAAAATCTAATTTTCAGATAAATTTTTTGCATGGACTTCAATCATAACCTTCCCCCATAACATATATAAATGATCTGAAAATGATCATATCATTTCGAATAGCCCCCGAATTAATTTGATTTTTTGACCAAAAGTAGTATAAATTTGTGTATAATATACTACGATTTTTTGAACAAAACTTGAATTTCGAAAAGTTTCATATAATCTAATTTTCAGATGATTTTTTGCATGGACTTCCATCATAACCTTCCCCCATAACATATATAAATGATCTGAAAAGATTCGTATCATTTCGAATAGCCCCTGATTTAATTTGTTTTTTTTTCCGAAACTCGTGTATAATATATCATGAATTTTTGACCGAAACATGCATTTAAAAAAGTTACATAAAATCTAATTTTCAGATAAAGTTTTACATGCACTTCAATCATAAGCTTCCCCCATAAAATATATAAATGATCTGAAAAAGTTCGTATCATTTCGAACAATCCTCGATTTAATTTGATTTTTTGACCTAAACTAGTATAAACTTGTGTATAATAATATACTACGATTTTTTTAACAAAACTTGCATTTCGAAAAGTTTCATAGAATATAATTTTCATATGATTTTTTGCATGGTCTTCCATCATAACCTTCCCCCATAACATATACAAATGATTTGAAAAGATTCGTTTCATTTCGAATAGCCCCCGATTTAATTTGATTTTTTGACCGAAACTCGTGTATAATATATCATGATTTTTTGACCGAAACTTGCATTTTGAAAAGTATCACAAAATCTAATTTTCAGATAAATTTTTGCATGGACTTCAATCATAACCTTCCCCCATAAAATATATAAATGATCTTAAAATGATCATATCATTTCGAACAGTCCTCGATTTAATTTGATTTTTTGACCTAAACTAGTATAAATTTGTGTATAATATACTACGATTTTTTGACCGAAACATGCATTTAAAAAAGTTTCATAAAATCTAATTTTCAGATAAATTTTTTGCATGGACTTCAATCATAACCTTCCCCCATAACATATATAAATGATCTGAAAATGATCATATCATTTCGAATAGCCCCCGAATTAATTTGATTTTTTGACCAAAAGTAGTATAAATTTGTGTATAATATACTACGATTTTTTGAACAAAACTTGAATTTCGAAAAGTTTCATATAATCTAATTTTCAGATGATTTTTTGCATGTACTTCCATCATAACCTTCCCCCATAACATATATAAATGATCTGAAGAGATTCGTATCATTTCGAATAGCACCTGATTTAATTTGTTTTTTTTTAGCGAAACTCGTGTATAATATATCATGATTTTTTGACCGAAACAGGCATTTAAAAAAGTTACATAAAATCTAATTTTCAGATAAATTTTTGCATGCACTTCAATCATAAGCTTCCCCCATAAAATATATAAATGATCTGAAAAAGTTCGTATCATTTCGAACAATCCTCGATTTAATTTGATTTTTTGACCTAAACTAGTATAAACTTGTGTATAATAATATACTACGATTTTTTTAACAAAACTTGCATTTCGAAAAGTTTCATAGAATATAATTTTCATATGATTTTTTTCATGGTCTTCCATCATAACCTTCCCCCATAACATATATAAATGATCTGAAAAGATTCGTATCATTTCTAATAGCCCCCAATTTAATTTGATTTTTTGACCGAAACTCGTGTATAATATATTATGATTTTTTGACCGAAACTTGCATTTTGAAAAGTATCACAAAATCTAATTTTCAGATAAATTTTTGCATGGACTTCAATCATAACCTTCCCCCATAAAATATATAAATGATCTTAAAATGATCATATCATTTCGAACAGTCCTCGATTTAATTTGATTTTTTGACCTAAACTAGTATAAATTTGTGTATAATATACTACGATTTTTTGACCGAAACATGCATTTAAAAAAGTTTCATAAAATCTAATTTTTAGATAAATGTTTTGCATGGACTTCAATCATAACCTTCCCCCATAAAATATATAAATGATCTGAAAATGATCATATCATTTCGAACAGTCCACGATTTAATTTGATTTTTTGACCTAAACTAGTATAAATTTGTGTATAATATACTACGATTTTTTGACCGAAACATGCATTTAAAAAAGTTTCATAAAATCTAATTTTCAGATAAATTTTTTGCATGGACTTCAATCATAACCTTCCCCCATAACATATATAAATGATCTGAAAATGATCATATCATTTCGAATAGCCCCCGAATTAATTTGATTTTTTGACCAAAAGTAGTATAAATTTGTGTATAATATACTACGATTTTTTGAACAAAACTTGAATTTCGAAAAGTTTCATATAATCTAATTTTCAGATGATTTTTTGCATGGACTTCCATCATAACCTTCCCCCATAACATATATAAATGATCTGAAAAGATTCGTATCATTTCGAATAGCCCCTGATTTAATTTGTTTTTTTTTCCGAAACTCGTGTATAATATATCATGAATTTTTGACCGAAACATGCATTTAAAAAAGTTACATAAAATCTAATTTTCAGATAAAGTTTTACATGCACTTCAATCATAAGCTTCCCCCATAAAATATATAAATGATCTGAAAAAGTTCGTATAATTTCGAACAATCCTCGATTTAATTTGATTTTTTGACCTAAACTAGTATAAACTTGTGTATAATAATATACTACGATTTTTTTAACAAAACTTGCATTTCGAAAAGTTTCATAGAATATAATTTTCATATGATTTTTTGCATGGTCTTCCATCATAACCTTCCCCCATAACATATACAAATGATTTGAAAAGATTCGTATCATTTCGAATAGCCCCCGATTTAATTTGATTTTTTGACCGAAACTCGTGTATAATATATCATGATTTTTTGACCGAAACTTGCATTTTGAAAAGTATCACAAAATCTAATTTTCAGATAAATTTTTGCATGGACTTCAATCATAACCTTCCCCCATAAAATATATAAATGATCTTAAAATGATCATATCATTTCGAACAGTCCTCGATTTAATTTGATTTTTTGACCTAAACTAGTATAAATTTGTGTATAATATACTACGATTTTTTGACCGAAACATGCATTTAAAAAAGTTTCATAAAATCTAATTTTCAGATAAATTTTTTGCATGGACTTCAATCATAACCTTCCCCCATAACATATATAAATGATCTGAAAATGATCATATCATTTCGAATAGCCCCCGAATTAATTTGATTTTTTGACCAAAAGTAGTATAAATTTGTGTATAATATACTACGATTTTTTGACCGAAACTTGAATTTCGAAAAGTTTCATATAATCTAATTTTCAGATGATTTTTTGCATGTACTTCCATCATAACCTTCCCCCATAACATATATAAATGATCTGAAGAGATTCGTATCATTTCGAATAACACCTGATTTAATTTGTTTTTTTTTAGCGAAACTCGTGTATAATATATCATGATTTTTTGACCGAAACAGGCATTTAAAAAAGTTACATAAAATCTAATTTTCAGATAAATTTTTGCATGCACTTCAATCATAAGCTTCCCCCATAAAATATATAAATGATCTGAAAAAGTTCGTATCATTTCGAACAATCCTCGATTTAATTTGATTTTTTGACCTAAACTAGTATAAACTTGTGTATAATAATATACTACGATTTTTTTAACAAAACTTGCATTTCGAAAAGTTTCATAGAAAATAATTTTCATATGATTTTTTTCATGGTCTTCCATCATAACCTTCCCCCATAACATATATAAATGATCTGAAAAGATTCGTATCATTTCGAATAGCCCCCAATTTAATTTGATTTTTTGACCGAAACTCGTGTATAATATATCATGATTTTTTGACCGAAACTTGCATTTTGAAAAGTATCACAAAATCTAATTTTCAGATAAATTTTTGCATGGACTTCAATCATAACCTTCCCCCATAAAATATATAAATGATCTTAAAATGATCATATCATTTCGAACAGTCCTCGATTTAATTTGATTTTTTGACCTAAACTAGTATAAATTTGTGTATAATATACTACGATTTTTTGACCGAAACATGCATTTAAAAAAGTTTCATAAAATCTAATTTTTAGATAAATGTTTTGCATGGACTTCAATCATAACCTTCCCCCATAAAATATATAAATGATCTGAAAATGATCATATCATTTCGAACAGTCCACGATTTAATTTGATTTTTTGACCTAAACTAGTATAAATTTGTGTATAATATACTACGATTTTTTGACCGAAACATGCATTTAAAAAAGTTTCATAAAATCTAATTTTCAGATAAATTTTTTGCATGGACTTCAATCATAACCTTCCCCCATAACATATATAAATGATCTGAAAATGATCATATCATTTCGAATAGCCCCCGAATTAATTTGATTTTTTGACCAAAAGTAGTATAAATTTGTGTATAATATACTACGATTTTTTGAACAAAACTTGAATTTCGAAAAGTTTCATATAATCTAATTTTCAGATGATTTTTTGCATGGACTTCCATCATAACCTTCCCCCATAACATATATAAATGATCTGAAAAGATTCGTATCATTTCGAATAGCCCCTGATTTAATTTGTTTTTTTTTCCGAAACTCGTGTATAATATATCATGAATTTTTGACCGAAACATGCATTTAAAAAAGTTACATAAAATCTAATTTTCAGATAAAGTTTTACATGCACTTCAATCATAAGCTTCCCCCATAAAATATATAAATGATCTGAAAAAGTTCGTATAATTTCGAACAATCCTCGATTTAATTTGATTTTTTGACCTAAACTAGTATAAACTTGTGTATAATAATATACTACGATTTTTTTAACAAAACTTGTATTTCGAAAAGTTTCATAGAATATAATTTTCATATGATTTTTTGCATGGTCTTCCATCATAACCTTCCCCCATAACATATACAAATGATCTGAAAAGATTCGTATCATTTCGAATAGCCCCCGATTTAATTTGATTTTTTGACCGAAACTCGTGTATAATATATCATGATTTTTTGACCGAAACTTGCATTTTGAAAAGTATCACAAAATCTAATTTTCAGATAAATTTTTGCATGGACTTCAATCATAACCTTCCCCCATAAAATATATAAATGATCTTAAAATGATCATATCATTTCGAACAGTCCTCGATTTAATTTGATTTTTTGACCTAAACTAGTATAAATTTGTGTATAATATACTACGATTTTTTGACCGAAACATGCATTTAAAAAAGTTTCATAAAATCTAATTTTCAGATAAATTTTTTGCATGGACTTCAATCATAACCTTCCCCCATAACATATATAAATGATCTGAAAATGATCATATCATTTCGAATAGCCCCCGAATTAATTTGATTTTTTGACCAAAAGTAGTATAAATTTGTGTATAATATACTACGATTTTTTGAACAAAACTTGAATTTCGAAAAGTTTCATATAATCTAATTTTCAGATGATTTTTTGCATGTACTTCCATCATAACCTTCCCCCATAACATATATAAATGATCTGAAGAGATTCGTATCATTTCGAATAGCACCTGATTTAATTTGTTTTTTTTTAGCGAAACTCGTGTATAATATATCATGATTTTTTGACCGAAACAGGCATTTAAAAAAGTTACATAAAATCTAATTTTCAGATAAATTTTTGCATGCACTTCAATCATAAGCTTCCCCCATAAAATATATAAATGATCTGAAAAAGTTCGTATCATTTCGAACAATCCTCGATTTAATTTGATTTTTTGACCTAAACTAGTATAAACTTGTGTATAATAATATACTACGATTTTCTTAACAAAACTTGCATTTCGAAAAGTTTCATAGAATATAATTTTCATATGATTTTTTTCATGGTCTTCCATCATAACCTTCCCCCATAACATATATAAATGATCTGAAAAGATTCGTATCATTTCGAATAGCCCCCAATTTAATTTGATTTTTTGACCGAAACTCGTGTATAATATATCATGATTTTTTGACCGAAACTTGCATTTTGAAAAGTATCACAAAATCTAATTTTCAGATAAATTTTTGCATGGACTTCAATCATAACCTTCCCCCATAAAATATATAAATGATCTTAAAAGGATCATATCATTTCGAACAGTCCTCGATTTAATTTGATTTTTTGACCTAAACTAGTATAAATTTGTGAATAATATACTACGATTTTTTGACCGAAACATGCATTTAAAAAAGTTTCATAAAATCTAATTTTTAGATAAATGTTTTGCATGGACTTCAATCATAACCTTCCCCCATAAAATATATAAATGATCTGAAAATGATCATATCATTTCGAACAGTCCACGATTTAATTTGATTTTTTCACCTAAACTAGTATAAATATGTGTATAATATACTACGATTTTTTGACCGAAACATGCATTTAAAAAAGTTTCATAAAATCTAATTTTCAGATAAATTTTTTGCATGGACTTCAATCATAACCTTCCCCCATAACATATATAAATGATCTGAAAATGATCATATCATTTCGAATAGCCCCCGAATTAATTTGATTTTTTGACCAAAAGTAGTATAAATTTGTGTATAATATACTACGATTTTTTGAACAAAACTTGAATTTCGAAAAGTTTCATATAATCTAATTTTCAGATGATTTTTTGCATGGACTTCCATCATAACCTTCCCCCATAACATATATAAATGATCTGAAAAGATTCGTATCATTTCGAATAGCACCTGATTTAATTTGTTTTTTTTTAGCGAAACTCGTGTATAATATATCATGATTTTTTGACCGAAACAGGCATTTAAAAAAGTTACATAAAATCTAATTTTCAGATAAATTTTTGCATGCACTTCAATCATAAGCTTCCCCCATAAAATATATAAATGATCTGAAAAAGTTCGTATCATTTCGAACAATCCTCGATTTAATTTGATTTTTTGACCTAAACTAGTATAAACTTGTGTATAATAATATACTACGATTTTTTTAACAAAACTTGCATTTCGAAAAGTTTCATAGAATATAATTTTCATATGATTTTTTTCATGGTCTTCCATCATAACCTTCCCCCATAACATATATAAATGATCTGAAAAGATTCGTATCATTTCGAATAGCCCCCAATTTAATTTGATTTTTTGACCGAAACTCGTGTATAATATATCATGATTTTTTGACCGAAACTTGCATTTTGAAAAGTATCACAAAATCTAATTTTCAGATAAATTTTTGCATGGACTTCAATCATAACCTTCCCCCATAAAATATATAAATGATCTTAAAATGATCATATCATTTCGAACAGTCCTCGATTTAATTTGATTTTTTGACCTAAACTAGTATAAATTTGTGTATAATATACTACGATTTTTTGACCGAAACATGCATTTAAAAAAGTTTCATAAAATCTAATTTTTAGATAAATGTTTTGCATGGACTTCAATCATAACCTTCCCCCATAAAATATATAAATGATCTGAAAATGATCATATCATTTCGAACAGTCCACGATTTAATTTGATTTTTTGACCTAAACTAGTATAAATTTGTGTATAATATACTACGATTTTTTGACCGAAACATGCATTTAAAAAAGTTTCATAAAATCTAATTTTCAGATAAATTTTTTGCATGGACTTCAATCATAACCTTCCCCCATAACATATATAAATGATCTGAAAATGATCATATCATTTCGAATAGCCCCCGAATTAATTTGATTTTTTCACCAAAAGTAGTATAAATTTGTGTATAATATACTACGATTTTTTGAACAAAACTTGAATTTCGAAAAGTTTCATATAATCTAATTTTCAGATGATTTTTTGCATGGACTTCCATCATAACCTTCCCCCATAACATATATAAATGATCTGAAAAGATTCGTATCATTTCGAATAGCCCCTGATTTAATTTGTTTTTTTTACCGAAACTCGTGTATAATATATCATGATTTTTTGACCGAAACATGCATTTAAAAAAGTTACATAAAATCTAATTTTCAGATAAAGTTTTACATGCACTTCAATCATAAGCTTCCCCCATAAAATATATAAATGATCTGAAAAAGTTCGTATAATTTCGAACAATCCTCGATTTAATTTGATTTTTTGACCTAAACTAGTATAAACTTGTGTATAATAATATACTACGATTTTTTTAACAAAACTTGCATTTCGAAAAGTTTCATAGAATATAATTTTCATATGATTTTTTGCATGGTCTTCCATCATAACCTTCCCCCATAACATATACAAATGATCTGAAAAGATTCATATCATTTCGAATAGCCCCCGATTTAATTTGATTTTTTGACCGAAACTCGTGTATAATATATCATGATTTTTTGACCGAAACTTGAATTTTGAAAAGTATCACAAAATCTAATTTTCAGATAAATTTTTGCATGGACTTCAATCATAACCTTCCCCCATAAAATATATAAATGATCTTAAAATGATCATATCATTTCGAACAGTCCTCGATTTAATTTGATTTTTTGACCTAAACTAGTATAAATTTGTGTATAATATACTACGATTTTTTGACCGAAACATGCATTTAAAAAAGTTTCATAAAATCTAATTTTCAGATAAATTTTTTGCATGGACTTCAATCATAACCTTCCCCCATAACATATATAAATGATCTGAAAATGATCATATCATTTCGAATAGCCCCCGAATTAATTTGATTTTTTGACCAAAAGTAGTATAAATTTGTGTATAATATACTACGATTTTTTGAACAAAACTTGAATTTCGAAAAGTTTCATATAATCTAATTTTCAGATGATTTTTTGCTTGTACTTCCATCATAACCTTCCCCCATAACATATATAAATGATCTGAAGAGATTCGTATCATTTCGAATAGCACCTGATTTAATTTGTTTTTTTTTAGCGAAACTCGTGTATAATATATCATGATTTTTTGACCGAAACAGGCATTTAAAAAAGTTACATAAAATCTAATTTTCAGATAAATTTTTGCATGCACTTCAATCATAAGCTTCCCCCATAAAATATATAAATGATCTGAAAAAGTTCGTATCATTTCGAACAATCCTCGATTTAATTTGATTTTTTGACCTAAACTAGTATAAACTTGTGTATAATAATATACTACGATTTTTTTAACAAAACTTGCATTTCGAAAAGTTTCATAGAATATAATTTTCATATGATTTTTTTCATGGTCTTCCATCATAACCTTCCCCCATAACATATATAAATGATCTGAAAAGATTCGTATCATTTCGAATAGCCCCCAATTTAATTTGATTTTTTGACCGAAACTCGTGTATAATATATCATGATTTTTTGACCGAAACTTGCATTTTGAAAAGTATCACAAAATCTAATTTTCAGATAAATTTTTGCATGGACTTCAATCATAACCTTCCCCCATAAAATATATAAATGATCTTAAAAGGATCATATCATTTCGAACAGTCCTCGATTTAATTTGATTTTTTGACCTAAACTAGTATAAATTTGTGTATAATATACTACGATTTTTTGACCGAAACATGCATTTAAAAAAGTTTCATAAAATCTAATTTTTAGATAAATGTTTTGCATGGACTTCAATCATAACCTTCCCCCATAAAATATATAAATGATCTGAAAATGATCATATCATTTCGAACAGTCCACGATTTAATTTGATTTTTTGACCTAAACTAGTATAAATTTGTGTATAATATACTACGATTTTTTGACCGAAACATGCATTTAAAAAAGTTTCATAAAATCTAATTTTCAGATAAATTTTTTGCATGGACTTCAATCATAACCTTCCCCCATAACATATATAAATGATCTGAAAATGATCATATCATTTCGAATAGCCCCCGAATTAATTTGATTTTTTCACCAAAAGTAGTATAAATTTGTGTATAATATACTACGATTTTTTGAACAAAACTTGAATTTCGAAAAGTTTCATATAATCTAATTTTCAGATGATTTTTTGCATGGACTTCCATCATAACCTTCCCCCATAACATATATAAATGATCTGAAAAGATTCGTATCATTTCGAATAGCCCCTGATTTAATTTGTTTTTTTTACCGAAACTCGTGTATAATATATCATGATTTTTTGACCGAAACATGCATTTAAAAAAGTTACATAAAATCTAATTTTCAGATAAAGTTTTACATGCACTTCAATCATAAGCTTCCCCCATAAAATATATAAATGATCTGAAAAAGTTCGTATAATTTCGAACAATCCTCGATTTAATTTGATTTTTTGACCTAAACTAGTATAAACTTGTGTATAATAATATACTACGATTTTTTTAACAAAACTTGCATTTCGAAAAGTTTCATAGAATATAATTTTCATATGATTTTTTGCATGGTCTTCCATCATAACCTTCCCCCATAACATATACAAATGATCTGAAAAGATTCATATCATTTCGAATAGCCCCCGATTTAATTTGATTTTTTGACCGAAACTCGTGTATAATATATCATGATTTTTTGACCGAAACTTGAATTTTGAAAAGTATCACAAAATCTAATTTTCAGATAAATTTTTGCATGGACTTCAATCATAACCTTCCCCCATAAAATATATAAATGATCTTAAAATGATCATATCATTTCGAACAGTCCTCGATTTAATTTGATTTTTTGACCTAAACTAGTATAAATTTGTGTATAATATACTACGATTTTTTGACCGAAACATGCATTTAAAAAAGTTTCATAAAATCTAATTTTCAGATAAATTTTTTGCATGGACTTCAATCATAACCTTCCCCCATAACATATATAAATGATCTGAAAATGATCATATCATTTCGAATAGCCCCCGAATTAATTTGATTTTTTGACCAAAAGTAGTATAAATTTGTGTATAATATACTACGATTTTTTGAACAAAACTTGAATTTCGAAAAGTTTCATATAATCTAATTTTCAGATGATTTTTTGCATGTACTTCCATCATAACCTTCCCCCATAACATATATAAATGATCTGAAGAGATTCGTATCATTTCGAATAGCACCTGATTTAATTTGTTTTTTTTAGCGAAACTCGTGTATAATATATCATGATTTTTTGACCGAAACAGGCATTTAAAAAAGTTACATAAAATCTAATTTTCAGATAAATTTTTGCATGCACTTCAATCATAAGCTTCCCCCATAAAATATATAAATGATCTGAAAAAGTTCGTATCATTTCGAACAATCCTCGATTTAATTTGATTTTTTGACCTAAACTAGTATAAACTTGTGTATAATAATATACTACGATTTTTTTAACAAAACTTGCATTTCGAAAAGTTTCATAGAATATAATTTTCATATGATTTTTTGCATGGTCTTCCATCATAACCTTCCCCCATAACATATACAAATGATCTGAAAAGATTCATATCATTTCGAATAGCCCCCGATTTAATTTGATTTTTTGACCGAAACTCGTGTATAATATATCATGATTTTTTGACCGAAACTTGAATTTTGAAAAGTATCACAAAATCTAATTTTCAGATAAATTTTTGCATGGACTTCAATCATAACCTTCCCCCATAAAATATATAAATGATCTTAAAATGATCATATCATTTCGAACAATCCTCGATTTAATTTGATTTTTTGACCTAAACTAGTATAAATTTGTGTATAATATACTACGATTTTTTGACCGAAACATGCATTTAAAAAAGTTTCATAAAATCTAATTTTTAGATAAATGTTTTGCATGGACTTCAATCATAACCTTCCCCCATAAAATATATAAATGATCTGAAAATGATCATATCATTTCGAACAGTCCACGATTTAATTTGATTTTTTGACCTAAACTAGTATAAATTTGTGTATAATATACTACGATTTTTTGACCGAAACATGCATTTAAAAAAGTTTCATAAAATCTAATTTTCAGATAAATTTTTTGCATGGACTTCAATCATAACCTTCCCCCATAACATATATAAATGATCTGAAAATGATCATATCATTTCGAATAGCCCCCGAATTAATTTGATTTTTTCACCAAAAGTAGTATAAATTTGTGTATAATATACTACGATTTTTTGAACAAAACTTGAATTTCGAAAAGTTTCATATAATCTAATTTTCAGATGATTTTTTGCATGGACTTCCATCATAACCTTCCCCCATAACATATATAAATGATCTGAAAAGATTCGTATCATTTCGAATAGCCCCTGATTTAATTTGTTTTTTTTACCGAAACTCGTGTATAATATATCATGATTTTTTGACCGAAACATGCATTTAAAAAAGTTACATAAAATCTAATTTTCAGATAAAGTTTTACATGCACTTCAATCATAAGCTTCCCCCATAAAATATATAAATGATCTGAAAAAGTTCGTATAATTTCGAACAATCCTCGATTTAATTTGATTTTTTGACCTAAACTAGTATAAACTTGTGTATAATAATATACTACGATTTTTTTAACAAAACTTGCATTTCGAAAAGTTTCATAGAATATAATTTTCATATGATTTTTTGCATGGTCTTCCATCATAACCTTCCCCCATAACATATACAAATGATCTGAAAAGATTCATATCATTTCGAATAGCCCCCGATTTAATTTGATTTTTTGACCGAAACTCGTGTATAATATATCATGATTTTTTGACCGAAACTTGAATTTTGAAAAGTATCACAAAATCTAATTTTCAGATAAATTTTTGCATGGACTTCAATCATAACCTTCCCCCATAAAATATATAAATGATCTTAAAATGATCATATCATTTCGAACAGTCCTCGATTTAATTTGATTTTTTGACCTAAACTAGTATAAATTTGTGTATAATATACTACGATTTTTTGACCGAAACATGCATTTAAAAAAGTTTCATAAAATCTAATTTTCAGATAAATTTTTTGCATGGACTTCAATCATAACCTTCCCCCATAACATATATAAATGATCTGAAAATGATCATATCATTTCGAATAGCCCCCGAATTAATTTGATTTTTTGACCAAAAGTAGTATAAATTTGTGTATAATATACTACGATTTTTTGAACAAAACTTGAATTTCGAAAAGTTTCATATAATCTAATTTTCAGATGATTTTTTGCATGTACTTCCATCATAACCTTCCCCCATAACATATATAAATGATCTGAAGAGATTCGTATCATTTCGAATAGCACCTGATTTAATTTGTTTTTTTTAGCGAAACTCGTGTATAATATATCATGATTTTTTGACCGAAACAGGCATTTAAAAAAGTTACATAAAATCTAATTTTCAGATAAATTTTTGCATGCACTTCAATCATAAGCTTCCCCCATAAAATATATAAATGATCTGAAAAAGTTCGTATCATTTCGAACAATCCTCGATTTAATTTGATTTTTTGACCTAAACTAGTATAAACTTGTGTATAATAATATACTACGATTTTTTTAACAAAACTTGCATTTCGAAAAGTTTCATAGAATATAATTTTCATATGATTTTTTTCATGGTCTTCCATCATAACCTTCCCCCATAACCTATATAAATGATCTGAAAAGATTCGTATCATTTCGAATAGCCCCCAATTTAATTTGATTTTTTGACCGAAACTCGTGTATAATATATCATGATTTTTTGACCGAAACTTGCATTTTGAAAAGTATCACAAAATCTAATTTTCAGATAAATTTTTGCATGGACTTCAATCATAACCTTCCCCCATAAAATATATAAATGATCTTAAAAGGATCATATCATTTCGAACAGTCCTCGATTTAATTTGATTTTTTGACCTAAACTAGTATAAATTTGTGAATAATATACTACGATTTTTTGACCGAAACATGCATTTAAAAAAGTTTCATAAAATCTAATTTTTAGATAAATGTTTTGCATGGACTTCAATCATAACCTTCCCCCATAAAATATATAAATGATCTGAAAATGATCATATCATTTCGAACAGTCCACGATTTAATTTGATTTTTTGACCTAAACTAGTATAAATATGTGTATAATATACTACGATTTTTTGACCGAAACATGCATTTAAAAAAGTTTCATAAAATCTAATTTTCAGATAAATTTTTTGCATGAACTTCAATCATAACCTTCCCCCATAACATATATAAATGATCTGAAAATGATCATATCATTTCGAATAGCCCCCGAATTAATTTGATTTTTTGACCAAAAGTAGTATAAATTTGTGTATAATATACTACGATTTTTTGAACAAAACTTGAATTTCGAAAAGTTTCATATAATCTAATTTTCAGATGATTTTTTGCATGGACTTCCATCATAACCTTCCCCCATAACATATATAAATGATCTGAAAAGATTCGTATCATTTCGAATAGCCCCTGATTTAATTTGTTTTTTTTACCGAAACTCGTGTATAATATATCATGATTTTTTGACCGAAACATGCATTTAAAAAAGTTACATAAAATCTAATTTTCAGATAAAGTTTTACATGCACTTCAATCATAAGCTTCCCCCATAAAATATATAAATGATCTGAAAAAGTTCGTATAATTTCGAACAATCCTCGATTTAATTTGATTTTTTGACCTAAACTAGTATAAACTTGTGTATAATAATATACTACGATTTTTTTAACAAAACTTGCATTTCGAAAAGTTTCATAGAATATAATTTTCATATGATTTTTTGCATGGTCTTCCATCATAACCTTCCCCCATAACATATACAAATGATCTGAAAAGATTCATATCATTTCGAATAGCCCCCGATTTAATTTGATTTTTTGACCGAAACTCGTGTATAATATATCATGATTTTTTGACCGAAACTTGAATTTTGAAAAGTATCACAAAATCTAATTTTCAGATAAATTTTTGCATGGACTTCAATCATAACCTTCCCCCATAAAATATATAAATGATCTTAAAATGATCATATCATTTCGAACAGTCCTCGATTTAATTTGATTTTTTGACCTAAACTAGTATAAATTTGTGTATAATATACTACGATTTTTTGACCGAAACATGCATTTAAAAAAGTTTCATAAAATCTAATTTTCAGATAAATTTTTTGCATGGACTTCAATCATAACCTTCCCCCATAACATATATAAATGATCTGAAAATGATCATATCATTTCGAATAGCCCCCGAATTAATTTGATTTTTTGACCAAAAGTAGTATAAATTTGTGTATAATATACTACGATTTTTTGAACAAAACTTGAATTTCGAAAAGTTTCATATAATCTAATTTTCAGATGATTTTTTGCTTGTACTTCCATCATAACCTTCCCCCATAACATATATAAATGATCTGAAGAGATTCGTATCATTTCGAATAGCACCTGATTTAATTTGTTTTTTTTTAGCGAAACTCGTGTATAATATATCATGATTTTTTGACCGAAACAGGCATTTAAAAAAGTTACATAAAATCTAATTTTCAGATAAATTTTTGCATGCACTTCAATCATAAGCTTCCCCCATAAAATATATAAATGATCTGAAAAAGTTCGTATCATTTCGAACAATCCTCGATTTAATTTGATTTTTTGACCTAAACTAGTATAAACTTGTGTATAATAATATACTACGATTTTTTTAACAAAACTTGCATTTCGAAAAGTTTCATAGAATATAATTTTCATATGATTTTTTTCATGGTCTTCCATCATAACCTTCCCCCATAACATATATAAATGATCTGAAAAGATTCGTATCATTTCGAATAGCCCCCAATTTAATTTGATTTTTTGACCGAAACTCGTGTATAATATATCATGATTTTTTGACCGAAACTTGCATTTTGAAAAGTATCACAAAATCTAATTTTCAGATAAATTTTTGCATGGACTTCAATCATAACCTTCCCCCATAAAATATATAAATGATCTTAAAAGGATCATATCATTTCGAACAGTCCTCGATTTAATTTGATTTTTTGACCTAAACTAGTATAAATTTGTGTATAATATACTACGATTTTTTGACCGAAACATGCATTTAAAAAAGTTTCATAAAATCTAATTTTTAGATAAATGTTTTGCATGGACTTCAATCATAACCTTCCCCCATAAAATATATAAATGATCTGAAAATGATCATATCATTTCGAACAGTCCACGATTTAATTTGATTTTTTGACCTAAACTAGTATAAATTTGTGTATAATATACTACGATTTTTTGACCGAAACATGCATTTAAAAAAGTTTCATAAAATCTAATTTTCAGATAAATTTTTTGCATGGACTTCAATCATAACCTTCCCCCATAACATATATAAATGATCTGAAAATGATCATATCATTTCGAATAGCCCCCGAATTAATTTGATTTTTTCACCAAAAGTAGTATAAATTTGTGTATAATATACTACGATTTTTTGAACAAAACTTGAATTTCGAAAAGTTTCATATAATCTAATTTTCAGATGATTTTTTGCATGGACTTCCATCATAACCTTCCCCCATAACATATATAAATGATCTGAAAAGATTCGTATCATTTCGAATAGCCCCTGATTTAATTTGTTTTTTTTACCGAAACTCGTGTATAATATATCATGATTTTTTGACCGAAACATGCATTTAAAAAAGTTACATAAAATCTAATTTTCAGATAAAGTTTTACATGCACTTCAATCATAAGCTTCCCCCATAAAATATATAAATGATCTGAAAAAGTTCGTATAATTTCGAACAATCCTCGATTTAATTTGATTTTTTGACCTAAACTAGTATAAACTTGTGTATAATAATATACTACGATTTTTTTAACAAAACTTGCATTTCGAAAAGTTTCATAGAATATAATTTTCATATGATTTTTTGCATGGTCTTCCATCATAACCTTCCCCCATAACATATACAAATGATCTGAAAAGATTCATATCATTTCGAATAGCCCCCGATTTAATTTGATTTTTTGACCGAAACTCGTGTATAATATATCATGATTTTTTGACCGAAACTTGAATTTTGAAAAGTATCACAAAATCTAATTTTCAGATAAATTTTTGCATGGACTTCAATCATAACCTTCCCCCATAAAATATATAAATGATCTTAAAATGATCATATCATTTCGAACAGTCCTCGATTTAATTTGATTTTTTGACCTAAACTAGTATAAATTTGTGTATAATATACTACGATTTTTTGACCGAAACATGCATTTAAAAAAGTTTCATAAAATCTAATTTTCAGATAAATTTTTTGCATGGACTTCAATCATAACCTTCCCCCATAACATATATAAATGATCTGAAAATGATCATATCATTTCGAATAGCCCCCGAATTAATTTGATTTTTTGACCAAAAGTAGTATAAATTTGTGTATAATATACTACGATTTTTTGAACAAAACTTGAATTTCGAAAAGTTTCATATAATCTAATTTTCAGATGATTTTTTGCATGTACTTCCATCATAACCTTCCCCCATAACATATATAAATGATCTGAAGAGATTCGTATCATTTCGAATAGCACCTGATTTAATTTGTTTTTTTTTAGCGAAACTCGTGTATAATATATCATGATTTTTTGACCGAAACAGGCATTTAAAAAAGTTACATAAAATCTAATTTTCAGATAAATTTTTGCATGCACTTCAATCATAAGCTTCCCCCATAAAATATATAAATGATCTGAAAAAGTTCGTATCATTTCGAACAATCCTCGATTTAATTTGATTTTTTGACCTAAACTAGTATAAACTTGTGTATAATAATATACTACGATTTTTTTAACAAAACTTGCATTTCGAAAAGTTTCATAGAATATAATTTTCATATGATTTTTTTCATGGTCTTCCATCATAACCTTCCCCCATAACCTATATAAATGATCTGAAAAGATTCGTATCATTTCGAATAGCCCCCAATTTAATTTGATTTTTTGACCGAAACTCGTGTATAATATATCATGATTTTTTGACCGAAACTTGCATTTTGAAAAGTATCACAAAATCTAATTTTCAGATAAATTTTTGCATGGACTTCAATCATAACCTTCCCCCATAAAATATATAAATGATCTTAAAAGGATCATATCATTTCGAACAGTCCTCGATTTAATTTGATTTTTTGACCTAAACTAGTATAAATTTGTGAATAATATACTACGATTTTTTGACCGAAACATGCATTTAAAAAAGTTTCATAAAATCTAATTTTTAGATAAATGTTTTGCATGGACTTCAATCATAACCTTCCCCCATAAAATATATAAATGATCTGAAAATGATCATATCATTTCGAACAGTCCACGATTTAATTTGATTTTTTGACCTAAACTAGTATAAATATGTGTATAATATACTACGATTTTTTGACCGAAACATGCATTTAAAAAAGTTTCATAAAATCTAATTTTCAGATAAATTTTTTGCATGAACTTCAATCATAACCTTCCCCCATAACATATATAAATGATCTGAAAATGATCATATCATTTCGAATAGCCCCCGAATTAATTTGATTTTTTGACCAAAAGTAGTATAAATTTGTGTATAATATACTACGATTTTTTGAACAAAACTTGAATTTCGAAAAGTTTCATATAATCTAATTTTCAGATGATTTTTTGCATGGACTTCCATCATAACCTTCCCCCATAACATATATAAATGATCTGAAAAGATTCGTATCATTTCGAATAGCCCCTGATTTAATTTGTTTTTTTTACCGAAACTCGTGTATAATATATCATGATTTTTTGACCGTAACATGCATTTAAAAAAGTTACATAAAATCTAATTTTCAGATAAAGTTTTACATGCACTTCAATCATAAGCTTCCCCCATAAAATATATAAATGATCTGAAAAAGTTCGTATAATTTCGAACAATCCTCGATTTAATTTGATTTTTTGACCTAAACTAGTATAAACTTGTGTATAATAATATACTACGATTTTTTTAACAAAACTTGCATTTCGAAAAGTTTCATAGAATATAATTTTCATATGATTTTTTGCATGGTCTTCCATCATAACCTTCCCCCATAACATATACAAATGATCTGAAAAGATTCATATCATTTCGAATAGCCCCCGATTTAATTTGATTTTTTGACCGAAACTCGTGTATAATATATCATGATTTTTTGACCGAAACTTGAATTTTGAAAAGTATCACAAAATCTAATTTTCAGATAAATTTTTGCATGGACTTCAATCATAACCTTCCCCCATAAAATATATAAATGATCTTAAAATGATCATATCATTTCGAACAGTCCTCGATTTAATTTGATTTTTTGACCTAAACTAGTATAAATTTGTGTATAATATACTACGATTTTTTGACCGAAACATGCATTTAAAAAAGTTTCATAAAATCTAATTTTCAGATAAATTTTTTGCATGGACTTCAATCATAACCTTCCCCCATAACATATATAAATGATCTGAAAATGATCATATCATTTCGAATAGCCCCCGAATTAATTTGATTTTTTGACCAAAAGTAGTATAAATTTGTGTATAATATACTACGATTTTTTGAACAAAACTTGAATTTCGAAAAGTTTCATATAATCTAATTTTCAGATGATTTTTTGCATGTACTTCCATCATAACCTTCCCCCATAACATATATAAATGATCTGAAGAGATTCGTATCATTTCGAATAGCACCTGATTTAATTTGTTTTTTTTTAGCGAAACTCGTGTATAATATATCATGATTTTTTGACCGAAACAGGCATTTAAAAAAGTTACATAAAATCTAATTTTCAGATAAATTTTTGCATGCACTTCAATCATAAGCTTCCCCCATAAAATATATAAATGATCTGAAAAAGTTCGTATCATTTCGAACAATCCTCGATTTAATTTGATTTTTTGACCTAAACTAGTATAAACTTGTGTATAATAATATACTACGATTTTTTTAACAAAACTTGCATTTCGAAAAGTTTCATAGAATATAATTTTCATATGATTTTTTTCATGGTCTTCCATCATAACCTTCCCCCATAACATATATAAATGATCTGAAAAGATTCGTATCATTTCGAATAGCCCCCAATTTAATTTGATTTTTTGACCGAAACTCGTGTATAATATATCATGATTTTTTGACCGAAACTTGCATTTTGAAAAGTATCACAAAATCTAATTTTCAGATAAATTTTTGCATGGACTTCAATCATAACCTTCCCCCATAAAATATATAAATGATCTTAAAAGGATCATATCATTTCGAACAGTCCTCGATTTAATTTGATTTTTTGACCTAAACTAGTATAAATTTGTGAATAATATACTACGATTTTTTGACCGAAACATGCATTTAAAAAAGTTTCATAAAATCTAATTTTTAGATAAATGTTTTGCATGGACTTCAATCATAACCTTCCCCCATAAAATATATAAATGATCTGAAAATGATCATATCATTTCGAACAGTCCACGATTTAATTTGATTTTTTGACCTAAACTAGTATAAATATGTGTATAATATACTACGATTTTTTGACCGAAACATGCATTTAAAAAAGTTTCATAAAATCTAATTTTCAGATAAATTTTTTGCATGGACTTCAATCATAACCTTCCCCCATAACATATATAAATGATCTGAAAATGATCATATCATTTCGAATAGCCCCCGAATTAATTTGATTTTTTGACCAAAAGTAGTATAAATTTGTGTATAATATACTAAGATTTTTTGAACAAAACTTGAATTTCGAAAAGTTTCATATAATCTAATTTTCAGATGATTTTTTGCATGGACTTCCATCATAACCTTCCCCCATAACATATATAAATGATCTGAAAAGATTCGTATCATTTCGAATAGCACCTGATTTAATTTGTTTTTTTTTAGCGAAACTCGTGTATAATATATCATGATTTTTTGACCGAAACAAGCATTTAAAAAAGTTACATAAAATCTAAATTTCAGATAAATTTTTGCATGCACTTCAATCATAAGCTTCCCCCATAAAATATATAAATGATCTGAAAAAGTTCGTATCATTTCGAACAATCCTCGATTTAATTTGATTTTTTGACCTAAACTAGTATAAACTTGTGTATAATAATATACTACGATTTTTTTAACAAAACTTGCATTTCGAAAAGTTTCATAGAATATAATTTTCATATGATTTTTTTCATGGTCTTCCATCATAACCTTCCCCCATAACATATATAAATGATCTGAAAAGATTCGTATCATTTCGAATAGCCCCCAATTTAATTTGATTTTTTGACGGAAACTCGTGTATAATATATCATGATTTTTTGACCGAAACTTGCATTTTGAAAAGTATCACAAAATCTAATTTTCAGATAAATTTTTGCATGGACTTCAATCATAACCTTCCCCCATAAAATATATAAATGATCTTAAAAGGATCATATCATTTCGAACAGTCCTCGATTTAATTTGATTTTTTGACCTAAACTAGTATAAATTTGTGAATAATATACTACGATTTTTTGACCGAAACATGCATTTAAAAAAGTTTCATAAAATCTAATTTTTAGATAAATGTTTTGCATGGACTTCAATCATAACCTTCCCCCATAAAATATATAAATGATCTGAAAATGATCATATCATTTCGAACAGTCCACGATTTAATTTGATTTTTTGACCTAAACTAGTATAAATATGTGTATAATATACTACGATTTTTTGACCGAAACATGCATTTAAAAAAGTTTCATAAAATCTAATTTTCAGATAAATTTTTTGCATGAACTTCAATCATAACCTTCCCCCATAACATATATAAATGATCTGAAAATGATCATATCATTTCGAATAGCCCCCGAATTAATTTGATTTTTTGACCAAAAGTAGTATAAATTTGTGTATAATATACTACGATTTTTTGAACAAAACTTGAATTTCGAAAAGTTTCATATAATCTAATTTTCAGATGATTTTTTGCATGGACTTCCATCATAACCTTCCCCCATAACATATATAAATGATCTGAAAAGATTCGTATCATTTCGAATAGCCCCTGATTTAATTTGTTTTTTTTACCGAAACTCGTGTATAATATATCATGATTTTTTGACCGTAACATGCATTTAAAAAAGTTACATAAAATCTAATTTTCAGATAAAGTTTTACATGCACTTCAATCATAAGCTTCCCCCATAAAATATATAAATGATCTGAAAAAGTTCGTATAATTTCGAACAATCCTCGATTTAATTTGATTTTTTGACCTAAACTAGTATAAACTTGTGTATAATAATATACTACGATTTTTTTAACAAAACTTGCATTTCGAAAAGTTTCATAGAATATAATTTTCATATGATTTTTTGCATGGTCTTCCATCATAACCTTCCCCCATAACATATACAAATGATCTGAAAAGATTCATATCATTTCGAATAGCCCCCGATTTAATTTGATTTTTTGACCGAAACTCGTGTATAATATATCATGATTTTTTGACCGAAACTTGAATTTTGAAAAGTATCACAAAATCTAATTTTCAGATAAATTTTTGCATGGACTTCAATCATAACCTTCCCCCATAAAATATATAAATGATCTTAAAATGATCATATCATTTCGAACAGTCCTCGATTTAATTTGATTTTTTGACCTAAACTAGTATAAATTTGTGTATAATATACTACGATTTTTTGACCGAAACATGCATTTAAAAAAGTTTCATAAAATCTAATTTTCAGATAAATTTTTTGCATGGACTTCAATCATAACCTTCCCCCATAACATATATAAATGATCTGAAAATGATCATATCATTTCGAATAGCCCCCGAATTAATTTGATTTTTTGACCAAAAGTAGTATAAATTTGTGTATAATATACTACGATTTTTTGAACAAAACTTGAATTTCGAAAAGTTTCATATAATCTAATTTTCAGATGATTTTTTGCATGTACTTCCATCATAACCTTCCCCCATAACATATATAAATGATCTGAAGAGATTCGTATCATTTCGAATAGCACCTGATTTAATTTGTTTTTTTTTAGCGAAACTCGTGTATAATATATCATGATTTTTTGACCGAAACATGCATTTAAAAAAGTTACATAAAATCTAATTTTCAGATAAATTTTTGCATGCACTTCAATCATAAGCTTCCCCCATAAAATATATAAATGATCTGAAAAAGTTCGTATCATTTCGAACAATCCTCGATTTAATTTGATTTTTTGACCTAAACTAGTATAAACTTGTGTATAATAATATACTACGATTTTTTTAACAAAACTTGCATTTCGAAAAGTTTCATAGAATATAATTTTCATATGATTTTTTTCATGGTCTTCCATCATAACCTTCCCCCATAACATATATAAATGATCTGAAAAGATTCGTATCATTTCTAATAGCCCCCAATTTAATTTGATTTTTTGACCGAAACTCGTGTATAATATATCATGATTTTTTGACCGAAACTTGCATTTTGAAAAGTATCACAAAATCTAATTTTCAGATAAATTTTTGCATGGACTTCAATCATAACCTTCCCCCATAAAATATATAAATGATCTTAAAATGATCATATCATTTCGAACAGTCCTCGATTTAATTTGATTTTTTGACCTAAACTAGTATAAATTTGTGTATAATATACTACGATTTTTTGACCGAAACATGCATTTAAAAAAGTTTCATAAAATCTAATTTTTAGATAAATGTTTTGCATGGACTTCAATCATAACCTTCCCCCATAAAATATATAAATGATCTGAAAATGATCATATCATTTCGAACAGTCCACGATTTAATTTGATTTTTTGACCTAAACTAGTATAAATTTGTGTATAATATACTACGATTTTTTGACCGAAACATGCATTTAAAAAAGTTTCATAAAATCTAATTTTCAGATAAATTTTTTGCATGGACTTCAATCATAACCTTCCCCCATAACATATATAAATGATCTGAAAATGATCATATCATTTCGAATAGCCCCCGAATTAATTTGATTTTTTGACCAAAAGTAGTATAAATTTGTGTATAATATACTACGATTTTTTGAACAAAACTTGAATTTCGAAAAGTTTCATATAATCTAATTTTAAGATGATTTTTTGCATGGACTTCCATCATAACCTTCCCCCATAACATATATAAATGATCTGAAGAGATTCGTATCATTTCGAATAGCACCTGATTTAATTTGTTTTTTTTTAGCGAAACTCGTGTATAATATATCATGATTTTTTGACCGAAACAGGCATTTAAAAAAGTTACATAAAATCTAAATTTCAGATAAATTTTTGCATGCACTTCAATCATAAGCTTCCCCCATAAAATATATAAATGATCTGAAAAAGTTCGTATCATTTCGAACAATCCTCGATTTAATTTGATTTTTTGACCTAAACTAGTATAAACTTGTGTATAATAATATACTACGATTTTTTTAACAAAACTTGCATTTCGAAAAGTTTCATAGAATATAATTTTCATATGATTTTTTTCATGGTCTTCCATCATAACCTTCCCCCATAACATATATAAATGATCTGAAAAGATTCGTATCATTTCGAATAGCCCCCAATTTAATTTGATTTTTTGACGGAAACTCGTGTATAATATATCATGATTTTTTGACCGAAACTTGCATTTTGAAAAGTATCACAAAATCTAATTTTCAGATAAATTTTTGCATGGACTTCAATCATAACCTTCCCCCATAAAATATATAAATGATCTTAAAAGGATCATATCATTTCGAACAGTCCTCGATTTAATTTGATTTTTTGACCTAAACTAGTATAAATTTGTGAATAATATACTACGATTTTTTGACCGAAACATGCATTTAAAAAAGTTTCATAAAATCTAATTTTTAGATAAATGTTTTGCATGGACTTCAATCATAACCTTCCCCCATAAAATATATAAATGATCTGAAAATGATCATATCATTTCGAACAGTCCACGATTTAATTTGATTTTTTGACCTAAACTAGTATAAATATGTGTATAATATACTACGATTTTTTGACCGAAACATGCATTTAAAAAAGTTTCATAAAATCTAATTTTCAGATAAATTTTTTGCATGAACTTCAATCATAACCTTCCCCCATAACATATATAAATGATCTGAAAATGATCATATCATTTCGAATAGCCCCCGAATTAATTTGATTTTTTGACCAAAAGTAGTATAAATTTGTGTATAATATACTACGATTTTTTGAACAAAACTTGAATTTCGAAAAGTTTCATATAATCTAATTTTCAGATGATTTTTTGCATGGACTTCCATCATAACCTTCCCCCATAACATATATAAATGATCTGAAAAGATTCGTATCATTTCGAATAGCCCCTGATTTAATTTGTTTTTTTTACCGAAACTCGTGTATAATATATCATGATTTTTTGACCGTAACATGCATTTAAAAAAGTTACATAAAATCTAATTTTCAGATAAAGTTTTACATGCACTTCAATCATAAGCTTCCCCCATAAAATATATAAATGATCTGAAAAAGTTCGTATAATTTCGAACAATCCTCGATTTAATTTGATTTTTTGACCTAAACTAGTATAAACTTGTGTATAATAATATACTACGATTTTTTTAACAAAACTTGCATTTCGAAAAGTTTCATAGAATATAATTTTCATATGATTTTTTGCATGGTCTTCCATCATAACCTTCCCCCATAACATATACAAATGATCTGAAAAGATTCATATCATTTCGAATAGCCCCCGATTTAATTTGATTTTTTGACCGAAACTCGTGTATAATATATCATGATTTTTTGACCGAAACTTGAATTTTGAAAAGTATCACAAAATCTAATTTTCAGATAAATTTTTGCATGGACTTCAATCATAACCTTCCCCCATAAAATATATAAATGATCTTAAAATGATCATATCATTTCGAACAGTCCTCGATTTAATTTGATTTTTTGACCTAAACTAGTATAAATTTGTGTATAATATACTACGATTTTTTGACCGAAACATGCATTTAAAAAAGTTTCATAAAATCTAATTTTCAGATAAATTTTTTGCATGGACTTCAATCATAACCTTCCCCCATAACATATATAAATGATCTGAAAATGATCATATCATTTCGAATAGCCCCCGAATTAATTTGATTTTTTGACCAAAAGTAGTATAAATTTGTGTATAATATACTACGATTTTTTGAACAAAACTTGAATTTCGAAAAGTTTCATATAATCTAATTTTCAGATGATTTTTTGCATGTACTTCCATCATAACCTTCCCCCATAACATATATAAATGATCTGAAGAGATTCGTATCATTTCGAATAGCACCTGATTTAATTTGTTTTTTTTTAGCGAAACTCGTGTATAATATATCATGATTTTTTGACCGAAACAGGCATTTAAAAAAGTTACATAAAATCTAATTTTCAGATAAATTTTTGCATGCACTTCAATCATAAGCTTCCCCCATAAAATATATAAATGATCTGAAAAAGTTCGTATCATTTCGAACAATCCTCGATTTAATTTGATTTTTTGACCTAAACTAGTATAAACTTGTGTATAATAATATACTACGATTTTTTTAACAAAACTTGCATTTCGAAAAGTTTCATAGAATATAATTTTCATATGATTTTTTTCATGGTCTTCCATCATAACCTTCCCCCATAACATATATAAATGATCTGAAAAGATTCGTATCATTTCGAATAGCCCCCAATTTAATTTGATTTTTTGACCGAAACTCGTGTATAATATATCATGATTTTTTGACCGAAACTTGCATTTTGAAAAGTATCACAAAATCTAATTTTCAGATAAATTTTTGCATGGACTTCAATCATAACCTTCCCCCATAAAATATATAAATGATCTTAAAAGGATCATATCATTTCGAACAGTCCTCGATTTAATTTGATTTTTTGACCTAAACTAGTATAAATTTGTGAATAATATACTACGATTTTTTGACCGAAACATGCATTTAAAAAAGTTTCATAAAATCTAATTTTTAGATAAATGTTTTGCATGGACTTCAATCATAACCTTCCCCCATAAAATATATAAATGATCTGAAAATGATCATATCATTTCGAACAGTCCACGATTTAATTTGATTTTTTGACCTAAACTAGTATAAATATGTGTATAATATACTACGATTTTTTGACCGAAACATGCATTTAAAAAAGTTTCATAAAATCTAATTTTCAGATAAATTTTTTGCATGGACTTCAATCATAACCTTCCCCCATAACATATATAAATGATCTGAAAATGATCATATCATTTCGAATAGCCCCCGAATTAATTTGATTTTTTGACCAAAAGTAGTATAAATTTGTGTATAATATACTAAGATTTTTTGAACAAAACTTGAATTTCGAAAAGTTTCATATAATCTAATTTTCAGATGATTTTTTGCATGGACTTCCATCATAACCTTCCCCCATAACATATATAAATGATCTGAAAAGATTCGTATCATTTCGAATAGCACCTGATTTAATTTGTTTTTTTTTAGCGAAACTCGTGTATAATATATCATGATTTTTTGACCGAAACAAGCATTTAAAAAAGTTACATAAAATCTAAATTTCAGATAAATTTTTGCATGCACTTCAATCATAAGCTTCCCCCATAAAATATATAAATGATCTGAAAAAGTTCGTATCATTTCGAACAATCCTCGATTTAATTTGATTTTTTGACCTAAACTAGTATAAACTTGTGTATAATAATATACTACGATTTTTTTAACAAAACTTGCATTTCGAAAAGTTTCATAGAATATAATTTTCATATGATTTTTTTCATGGTCTTCCATCATAACCTTCCCCCATAACATATATAAATGATCTGAAAAGATTCGTATCATTTCGAATAGCCCCCAATTTAATTTGATTTTTTGACGGAAACTCGTGTATAATATATCATGATTTTTTGACCGAAACTTGCATTTTGAAAAGTATCACAAAATCTAATTTTCAGATAAATTTTTGCATGGACTTCAATCATAACCTTCCCCCATAAAATATATAAATGATCTTAAAAGGATCATATCATTTCGAACAGTCCTCGATTTAATTTGATTTTTTGACCTAAACTAGTATAAATTTGTGAATAATATACTACGATTTTTTGACCGAAACATGCATTTAAAAAAGTTTCATAAAATCTAATTTTTAGATAAATGTTTTGCATGGACTTCAATCATAACCTTCCCCCATAAAATATATAAATGATCTGAAAATGATCATATCATTTCGAACAGTCCACGATTTAATTTGATTTTTTGACCTAAACTAGTATAAATATGTGTATAATATACTACGATTTTTTGACCGAAACATGCATTTAAAAAAGTTTCATAAAATCTAATTTTCAGATAAATTTTTTGCATGGACTTCAATCATAACCTTCCCCCATAACATATATAAATGATCTGAAAATGATCATATCATTTCGAATAGCCCCCGAATTAATTTGATTTTTTGACCAAAAGTAGTATAAATTTGTGTATAATATACTAAGATTTTTTGAACAAAACTTGAATTTCGAAAAGTTTCATATAATCTAATTTTCAGATGATTTTTTGCATGGACTTCCATCATAACCTTCCCCCATAACATATATAAATGATCTGAAAAGATTCGTATCATTTCGAATAGCACCTGATTTAATTTGTTTTTTTTAGCGAAACTCGTGTATAATATATCATGATTTTTTGACCGAAACAGGCATTTAAAAAAGTTACATAAAATCTAATTTTCAGATAAATTTTTGCATGCACTTCAATCATAAGCTTCCCCCATAAAATATATAAATGATCTGAAAAAGTTCGTATCATTTCGAACAATCCTCGATTTAATTTGATTTTTTGACCTAAACTAGTATAAACTTGTGTATAATAATATACTACGATTTTTTTTAACAAAACTTGCATTTCGAAAAGTTTCATAGAATATAATTTTCATATGATTTTTTTCATGGTCTTCCATCATAACCTTCCCCCATAACATATATAAATGATCTGAAAAGATTCGTATCATTTCGAATAGCCCCCAATTTAATTTGATTTTTTGACCGAAACTCGTGTATAATATATCATGATTTTTTGACCGAAACTTGCATTTTGAAAAGTATCACAAAATCTAATTTTCAGATAAATTTTTGCATGGACTTCAATCATAACCTTCCCCCATAAAATATATAAATGATCTTAAAATGATCATATCATTTCGAACAGTCCTCGATTTAATTTGATTTTTTGACCTAAACTAGTATAAATTTGTGTATAATATACTACGATTTTTTGACCGAAACATGCATTTAAAAAAGTTTCATAAAATCTAATTTTTAGATAAATGTTTTGCATGGACTTCAATCATAACCTTCCCCCATAAAATATATAAATGATCTGAAAATGATCATATCATTTCGAACAGTCCACGATTTAATTTGATTTTTTGACCTAAACTAGTATAAATTTGTGTATAATATACTACGATTTTTTGACCGAAACATGCATTTAAAAAAGTTTCATAAAATCTAATTTTCAGATAAATTTTTTGCATGGACTTCAATCATAACCTTCCCCCATAACATATATAAATGATCTGAAAATGATCATATCATTTCGAATAGCCCCCGAATTAATTTGATTTTTTGACCAAAAGTAGTATAAATTTGTGTATAATATACTACGATTTTTTGAACAAAACTTGAATTTCGAAAAGTTTCATATAATCTAATTTTCAGATGATTTTTTGCATGGACTTCCATCATAACCTTCCCCCATAACATATATAAATGATCTGAAAAGATTCGTATCATTTCGAATAGCCCCTGATTTAATTTGTTTTTTTTACCGAAACTCATGTATAATATATCATGATTTTTTGACCGAAACATGCATTTAAAAAAGTTACATAAAATCTAATTTTCAGATAAAGTTTTACATGCACTTCAATCATAAGCTTCCCCCATAAAATATATAAATGATCTGAAAAAGTTCGTATAATTTCGAACAATCCTCGATTTAATTTGATTTTTTGACCTAAACTAGTATAAACTTGTGTATAATAATATACTACGATTTTTTTAACAAAACTTGCATTTCGAAAAGTTTCATAGAATATAATTTTCATATGATTTTTTGCATGGTCTTCCATCATAACCTTCCCCCATAACATATACAAATGATCTGAAAAGATTCATATCATTTCGAATAGCCCCCGATTTAATTTGATTTTTTGACCGAAACTCGTGTATAATATATCATGATTTTTTGACCGAAACATGCATTTTGAAAAGTATCACAAAATCTAATTTTCAGATAAATTTTTGCATGGACTTCAATCATAACCTTCCCCCATAAAATATATAAATGATTTTAAAATGATCATATCATTTCGAACAGTCCTCGATTTAATTTGATTTTTTGACCTAAACTAGTATAAATTTGTGTATAATATACTACGATTTTTTGACCGAAACATGCATTTAAAAAAGTTTCATAAAATCTAATTTTCAGATAAATTTTTTGCATGGACTTCAATCATAACCTTCCCCCATAACATATATAAATGATCTGAAAATGATCATATCATTTCGAATAGCCCCCGAATTAATTTGATTTTTTGACCAAAAGTAGTATAAATTTGTGTATAATATACTACGATTTTTTGAACAAAACTTGAATTTCGAAAAGTTTCATATAATCTAATTTTCAGATGATTTTTTGCATGTACTTCCATCATAACCTTCCCCCATAACATATATAAATGATCTGAAAAGATTCGTATCATTTCGAATAGCACCTGATTTAATTTGTTTTTTTTAGCGAAACTCGTGTATAATATATCATGATTTTTTGACCGAAACAGGCATTTAAAAAGGTTACATAATATCTAATTTTCAGATAAATTTTTGCATGCACTTCAATCATAAGCTTCCCCCATAAAATATATAAATGATCTGAAAAAGTTCGTATCATTTCGAACAATCCTCGATTTAATTTGATTTTTTGACCTAAACTAGTATAAACTTGTGTATAATAATATACTACGATTTTTTTAACAAAACTTGCATTTCGAAAAGTTTCATAGAATATAATTTTCATATGATTTTTTTCATGGTCTTCCATCATAACCTTCCCCCATAACATATATAAATGATCTGAAAAGATTCGTATCATTTCGAATAGCCCCCAATTTAATTTGATTTTTTGACCGAAACTCATGTATAATATATCATGATTTTTTGACCGAAACTTGCATTTTGAAAAGTATCACAAAATCTAATTTTCAGATAAATTTTTGCATGGACTTCAATCATAACCTTCCCCCATAAAATATATAAATGATCTTAAAAGGATCATATCATTTCGAACAGTCCTCGATTTAATTTGATTTTTTGACCTAAACTAGTATAAATTTGTGAATAATATACTACGATTTTTTGACCGAAACATGCATTTAAAAAAGTTTCATAAAATCTAATTTTTAGATAAATGTTTTGCATGGACTTCAATCATAACCTTCCCCCATAAAATATATAAATGATCTGAAAATGATCATATCATTTCGAACAGTCCACGATTTAATTTGATTTTTTGACCTAAACTAGTATAAATATGTGTATAATATACTACGATTTTTTGACCGAAACATGCATTTAAAAAAGTTTCATAAAATCTAATTTTCAGATAAATTTTTTGCATGGACTTCAATCATAACCTTCCCCCATAACATATATAAATGATCTGAAAATGATCATATCATTTCGAATAGCCCCCGAATTAATTTGATTTTTTGACCAAAAGTAGTATAAATTTGTGTATAATATACTAAGATTTTTTGAACAAAACTTGAATTTCGAAAAGTTTCATATAATCTAATTTTCAGATGATTTTTTGCATGGACTTCCATCATAACCTTCCCCCATAACATATATAAATGATCTGAAAAGATTCGTATCATTTCGAATAGCACCTGATTTAATTTGTTTTTTTTTAGCGAAACTCGTGTATAATATATCATGATTTTTTGACCGAAACAAGCATTTAAAAAAGTTACATAAAATCTAAATTTCAGATAAATTTTTGCATGCACTTCAATCATAAGCTTCCCCCATAAAATATATAAATGATCTGAAAAAGTTCGTATCATTTCGAACAATCCTCGATTTAATTTGATTTTTTGACCTAAACTAGTATAAACTTGTGTATAATAATATACTACGATTTTTTTAACAAAACTTGCATTTCGAAAAGTTTCATAGAATATAATTTTCATATGATTTTTTTCATGGTCTTCCATCATAACCTTCCCCCATAACATATATAAATGATCTGAAAAGATTCGTATCATTTCGAATAGCCCCCAATTTAATTTGATTTTTTGACGGAAACTCGTGTATAATATATCATGATTTTTTGACCGAAACTTGCATTTTGAAAAGTATCACAAAATCTAATTTTCAGATAAATTTTTGCATGGACTTCAATCATAACCTTCCCCCATAAAATATATAAATGATCTTAAAAGGATCATATCATTTCGAACAGTCCTCGATTTAATTTGATTTTTTGACCTAAACTAGTATAAATTTGTGAATAATATACTACGATTTTTTGACCGAAACATGCATTTAAAAAAGTTTCATAAAATCTAATTTTTAGATAAATGTTTTGCATGGACTTCAATCATAACCTTCCCCCATAAAATATATAAATGATCTGAAAATGATCATATCATTTCGAACAGTCCACGATTTAATTTGATTTTTTGACCTAAACTAGTATAAATATGTGTATAATATACTACGATTTTTTGACCGAAACATGCATTTAAAAAAGTTTCATAAAATCTAATTTTCAGATAAATTTTTTGCATGGACTTCAATCATAACCTTCCCCCATAACATATATAAATGATCTGAAAATGATCATATCATTTCGAATAGCCCCCGAATTAATTTGATTTTTTGACCAAAAGTAGTATAAATTTGTGTATAATATACTAAGATTTTTTGAACAAAACTTGAATTTCGAAAAGTTTCATATAATCTAATTTTCAGATGATTTTTTGCATGGACTTCCATCATAACCTTCCCCCATAACATATATAAATGATCTGAAAAGATTCGTATCATTTCGAATAGCACCTGATTTAATTTGTTTTTTTTTAGCGAAACTCGTGTATAATATATCATGATTTTTTGACCGAAACAAGCATTTAAAAAAGTTACATAAAATCTAAATTTCAGATAAATTTTTGCATGCACTTCAATCATAAGCTTCCCCCATAAAATATATAAATGATCTGAAAAAGTTCGTATCATTTCGAACAATCCTCGATTTAATTTGATTTTTTGACCTAAACTAGTATAAACTTGTGTATAATAATATACTACGATTTTTTTAACAAAACTTGCATTTCGAAAAGTTTCATAGAATATAATTTTCATATGATTTTTTTCATGGTCTTCCATCATAACCTTCCCCCATAACATATATAAATGATCTGAAAAGATTCGTATCATTTCGAATAGCCCCCAATTTAATTTGATTTTTTGACGGAAACTCGTGTATAATATATCATGATTTTTTGACCGAAACTTGCATTTTGAAAAGTATCACAAAATCTAATTTTCAGATAAATTTTTGCATGGACTTCAATCATAACCTTCCCCCATAAAATATATAAATGATCTTAAAAGGATCATATCATTTCGAACAGTCCTCGATTTAATTTGATTTTTTGACCTAAACTAGTATAAATTTGTGAATAATATACTACGATTTTTTGACCGAAACATGCATTTAAAAAAGTTTCATAAAATCTAATTTTTAGATAAATGTTTTGCATGGACTTCAATCATAACCTTCCCCCATAAAATATATAAATGATCTGAAAATGATCATATCATTTCGAACAGTCCACGATTTAATTTGATTTTTTGACCTAAACTAGTATAAATATGTGTATAATATACTACGATTTTTTGACCGAAACATGCATTTAAAAAAGTTTCATAAAATCTAATTTTCAGATAAATTTTTTGCATGGACTTCAATCATAACCTTCCCCCATAACATATATAAATGATCTGAAAATGATCATATCATTTCGAATAGCCCCCGAATTAATTTGATTTTTTGACCAAAAGTAGTATAAATTTGTGTATAATATACTAAGATTTTTTGAACAAAACTTGAATTTCGAAAAGTTTCATATAATCTAATTTTCAGATGATTTTTTGCATGGACTTCCATCATAACCTTCCCCCATAACATATATAAATGATCTGAAAAGATTCGTATCATTTCGAATAGCACCTGATTTAATTTGTTTTTTTTTAGCGAAACTCGTGTATAATATATCATGATTTTTTGACCGAAACAGGCATTTAAAAAAGTTACATAAAATCTAATTTTCAGATAAATTTTTGCATGCACTTCAATCATAAGCTTCCCCCATAAAATATATAAATGATCTGAAAAAGTTCGTATCATTTCGAACAATCCTCGATTTAATTTGATTTTTTGACCTAAACTAGTATAAACTTGTGTATAATAATATACTACGATTTTTTTAACAAAACTTGCATTTCGAAAAGTTTCATAGAATATAATTTTCATATGATTTTTTTCATGGTCTTCCATCATAACCTTCCCCCATAACATATATAAATGATCTGAAAAGATTCGTATCATTTCGAATAGCCCCCAATTTAATTTGATTTTTTGACCGAAACTCGTGTATAATATATCATGATTTTTTGACCGAAACTTGCATTTTGAAAAGTATCACAAAATCTAATTTTCAGATAAATTTTTGCATGGACTTCAATCATAACCTTCCCCCATAAAATATATAAATGATCTTAAAATGATCATATCATTTCGAACAGTCCTCGATTTAATTTGATTTTTTGACCTAAACTAGTATAAATTTGTGTATAATATACTACGATTTTTTGACCGAAACATGCATTTAAAAAAGTTTCATAAAATCTAATTTTTAGATAAATGTTTTGCATGGACTTCAATCATAACCTTCCCCCATAAAATATATAAATGATCTGAAAATGATCATATCATTTCGAACAGTCCACGATTTAATTTGATTTTTTGACCTAAACTAGTATAAATTTGTGTATAATATACTACGATTTTTTGACCGAAACATGCATTTAAAAAAGTTTCATAAAATCTAATTTTCAGATAAATTTTTTGCATGGACTTCAATCATAACCTTCCCCCATAACATATATAAATGATCTGAAAATGATCATATCATTTCGAATAGCCCCCGAATTAATTTGATTTTTTGACCAAAAGTAGTATAAATTTGTGTATAATATACTACGATTTTTTGAACAAAACTTGAATTTCGAAAAGTTTCATATAATCTAATTTTCAGATGATTTTTTGCATGGACTTCCATCATAACCTTCCCCCATAACATATATAAATGATCTGAAAAGATTCGTATCATTTCGAATAGCCCCTGATTTAATTTGTTTTTTTTACCAAAACTCATGTATAATATATCATGATTTTTTGACCGAAACATGCATTTAAAAAAGTTACATAAAATCTAATTTTCAGATAAAGTTTTACATGCACTTCAATCATAAGCTTCCCCCATAAAATATATAAATGATCTGAAAAAGTTCGTATAATTTCGAACAATCCTCGATTTAATTTGATTTTTTGACCTAAACTAGTATAAACTTGTGTATAATAATATACTACGATTTTTTTAACAAAACTTGCATTTCGAAAAGTTTCATAGAATATAATTTTCATATGATTTTTTGCATGGTCTTCCATCATAACCTTCCCCCATAACATATACAAATGATCTGAAAAGATTCATATCATTTCGAATAGCCCCCGATTTAATTTGATTTTTTGACCGAAACTCGTGTATAATATATCATGATTTTTTGACCGAAACATGCATTTTGAAAAGTATCACAAAATCTAATTTTCAGATAAATTTTTGCATGGACTTCAATCATAACCTTCCCCCATAAAATATATAAATGATTTTAAAATGATCATATCATTTCGAACAGTCCTCGATTTAATTTGATTTTTTGACCTAAACTAGTATAAATTTGTGTATAATATACTACGATTTTTTGACCGAAACATGCATTTAAAAAAGTTTCATAAAATCTAATTTTCAGATAAATTTTTTGCATGGACTTCAATCATAACCTTCCCCCATAACATATATAAATGATCTGAAAATGATCATATCATTTCGAATAGCCCCCGAATTAATTTGATTTTTTGACCAAAAGTAGTATAAATTTGTGTATAATATACTACGATTTTTTGAACAAAACTTGAATTTCGAAAAGTTTCATATAATCTAATTTTCAGATGATTTTTTGCATGTACTTCCATCATAACCTTCCCCCATAACATATATAAATGATCTGAAAAGATTCGTATCATTTCGAATAGCACCTGATTTAATTTGTTTTTTTTAGCGAAACTCGTGTATAATATATCATGATTTTTTGACCGAAACAGGCATTTAAAAAGGTTACATAATATCTAATTTTCAGATAAATTTTTGCATGCACTTCAATCATAAGCTTCCCCCATAAAATATATAAATGATCTGAAAAAGTTCGTATCATTTCGAACAATCCTCGATTTAATTTGATTTTTTGACCTAAACTAGTATAAACTTGTGTATAATAATATACTACGATTTTTTTAACAAAACTTGCATTTCGAAAAGTTTCATAGAATATAATTTTCATATGATTTTTTTCATGGTCTTCCATCATAACCTTCCCCCATAACATATATAAATGATCTGAAAAGATTCGTATCATTTCGAATAGCCCCCAATTTAATTTGATTTTTTGACCGAAACTCATGTATAATATATCATGATTTTTTGACCGAAACTTGCATTTTGAAAAGTATCACAAAATCTAATTTTCAGATAAATTTTTGCATGGACTTCAATCATAACCTTCCCCCATAAAATATATAAATGATCTTAAAATGATCATATCATTTCGAACAGTCCTCGATTTAATTTGATTTTTTGACCTAAACTAGTATAAATTTGTGTATAATATACTACGATTTTTTGACCGAAACATGCATTTAAAAAAGTTTCATAAAATCTAATTTTTAGATAAATGTTTTGCATGGACTTCAATCATAACTTTCCCCCATAAAATATATAAATGATCTGAAAATGATCATATCATTTCGAACAGTCCACGATTTAATTTGATTTTTTGACCTAAACTAGTATAAATTTGTGTATAATATACTACGATTTTTTGACCGAAACATGCATTTAAAAAAGTTTCATAAAATCTAATTTTCAGATAAATTTTTTGCATGGACTTCAATCATAACCTTCCCCCATAACATATATAAATGATCTGAAAATGATCATATCATTTCGAATAGCCCCCGAATTAATTTGATGTTTGACCAAAAGTAGTATAAATTTGTGTATAATATACTACGATTTTTTGAACAAAACTTGAATTTCGAAAAGTTTCATATAATCTAATTTTCAGATGATTTTTTGCATGGACTTCCATCATAACCTTCCCCCATAACATATATAAATGATCTGAAAAGATTCGTATCATTTTGAATAGCCCCTGATTTAATTTGTTTTTATTACCGAAACTCGTGTATAATATATCATGATTTTTTGACCGAAACATGCATTTAAAAGAGTTACATAAAATCTAATTTTCAGATAAAGTTTTACATGCACTTCAATCATAAGCTTCCCCCATAAAATATATAAATGATCTGAAAAAGTTCGTATAATTTCGAACAATCCTCGATTTAATTTGATTTTTTGACCTAAACTAGTATAAACTTGTGTATAATAATATACTACGATTTTTTTAACAAAACTTGCATTTCGAAAAGTTTCATAGAATATAATTTTCATATGATTTTTTGCATGGTCTTCCATCATAACCTTCCCCCATAACATATACAAATGATCTGAAAAGATTCATATCATTTCGAATAGCCCCCGATTTAATTTGATTTTTTGACCGAAACTCGTGTATAATATTTCATGATTTTTTGACCGAAACTTGCATTTTGAAAAGTATCACAAAATCTAATTTTCAGATAAATTTTTGCATGGACTTCAATCATAACCTTCCCCCATAAAATATATAAATGATCTTAAAATGATCATATCATTTCGAACAGTCCTCGATTTAATTTGATTTTTTGACCTAAACTAGTATAAATTTGTGTATAATATACTACGATTTTTTGACCGAAACATGCATTTAAAAAAGTTTCATAAAATCTAATTTTCAGATAAATTTTTTGCATGGACTTCAATCATAACCTTCCCCCATAACATATATAAATGATCTGAAAATGATCATATCATTTCGAATAGCCCCCGAATTAATTTGATTTTTTGACCAAAAGTAGTATAAATTTGTGTATAATATACTACGATTTTTTGAACAAAACTTGAATTTCGAAAAGTTTCATATAATCTAATTTTCAGATGATTTTTTGCATGTACTTCCATCATAACCTTCCCCCATAACATATATAAATGATCTGAAAAGATTCGTATCATTTCGAATAGCACCTGATTTAATTTGTTTTTTTTTAGCGAAACTCGTGTATAATATATCATGATTTTTTGACCGAAACAGGCATTTAAAAAAGTTACATAATATCTAATTTTCAGATAAATTTTTGCATGCACTTCAATCATAAGCTTCCCCCATAAAATATATAAATGATCTGAAAAAGTTCGTATCATTTCGAACAATCCTCGATTTAATTTGGTTTTTTGACCTAAACTAGTATAAACTTGTGTATAATAATATACTACGATTTTTTTAACAAAACTTGCATTTCGAAAAGTTTCATAGAATATAATTTTCATATGATTTTTTTCATGGTCTTCCATCATAACCTTCCCCCATAACATATATAAATGATCTGAAAAGATTCGTATCATTTCGAATAGCCCCCAATTTAATTTGATTTTTTGACCGAAACTCGTGTATAATATATCATGATTTTTTGACCGAAACTTGCATTTTGAAAAGTATCACAAAATCTAATTTTCAGATAAATTTTTGCATGGACTTCAATCATAACCTTCCCCCATAAAATATATAAATGATCTTAAAATGATCATATCATTTCGAACAGTCCTCGATTTAATTTGATTTTTTGACCTAAACTAGTATAAATTTGTGTATAATATACTACGATTTTTTGACCGAAACATGCATTTAAAAAAGTTTCATAAAATCTAATTTTTAGATAAATTTTTTGCATGGACTTCAATCATAACCTTCCCCCATAAAATATATAAATGATCTGAAAATGATCATATCATTTCGAACAGTCCACGATTTAATTTGATTTTTTGACCTAAACTAGTATAAATTTGTGTATAATATACTACGATTTTTTGACCGAAACATGCATTTAAAAAAGTTTCATAAAATCTAATTTTCAGATAAATTTTTTGCATGGACTTCAATCATAACCTTCCCCCATAACATATATAAATGATCTGAAAATGATCATATCATTTCGAATAGCCCCCGAATTAATTTGATTTTTTGACCAAAAGTAGTATAAATTTGTGTATAATATACTACGATTTTTTGAACAAAACTTGAATTTCGAAAAGTTTCATATAATCTAATTTTCAGATGATTTTTTGCATGGACTTCCATCATAACCTTCCCCCATAACATATATAAATGATCTGAAAAGATTCGTATCATTTCGAATAGCCCTTGATTTAATTTGTTTTTTTTACCGAAACTCATGTATAATATATCATGATTTTTTGACCGAAACATGCATTTAAAAAAGTTACATAAAATCTAATTTTCAGATAAAGTTTTACATGCACTTCAATCATAAGCTTCCCCCATAAAATATATAAATGATCTGAAAAAGATCGTATAATTTCGAACAATCCTCGATTTAATTTGATTTTTTGACCTAAACTAGTATAAACTTGTGTATAATAATATACTACGATTTTTTTAACAAAACTTGCATTTCGAAAAGTTTCATAGAATATAATTTTCATATGATTTTTTGCATGGTCTTCCATCATAACCTTCCCCCATAACATATACAAATGATCTGAAAAGATTCATATCATTTCGAATAGCCCCCGATTTAATTTGATTTTTTGACCGAAACTCGTGTATAATATATCATGATTTTTTGACCGAAACTTGCATTTTGAAAAGTATCACAAAATCTAATTTTCAGATAAATTTTTGCATGGACTTCAATCATAACCTTCCCCCATAAAATATATAAATGATCTTAAAATGATCATATCATTTCGAACAGTCCTCGATTTAATTTGATTTTTTGACCTAAACTAGTATAAATTTGTGTATAATATACTACGATTTTTTGACCGAAACATGCATTTAAAAAATTTTCATAAAATCTAATTTTCAGATAAATTTTTTGCATGGACTTCAATCATAACCTTCCCCCATAAAATATATAAATGATCTGAAAATGATCATATCATTTCGAATAGCCCCCGAATTAATTTGATTTTTTGACCAAAAGTAGTATAAATTTGTGTATAATATACTACGATTTTTTGAACAAAACTTGAATTTCGAAAAGTTTCATATAATCTATTTTTCAGATGATTTTTTGCATGTACTTCCATCATAACCTTCCCCCATAACATATATAAATGATCTGAAAAGATTCGTATCATTTCGAATAGCACCTGATTTAATTTGTTTTTTTTTAGCGAAACTCGTGTAAAATATATCATGATTTTTTGACCGAAACAGGCATTTAAAAAAGTTACATAATATCTAATTTTCAGATAAATTTTTGCATGCACTTCAATCATAAGCTTCCCCCATAAAATATATAAATGATCTGAAAAAGTTCGTATCATTTCGAACAATCCTCGATTTAATTTGATTTTTTGACCTAAACTAGTATAAACTTGTGTATAATAATATACTACGATTTTTTTAACAAAACTTGCATTTCGAAAAGTTTCATAGAATATAATTTTCATATGATTTTTTTCATGGTCTTCCATCATAACCTTCCCCCATAACATATATAAATGATCTGAAAAGATTCGTATCATTTCGAATAGCCCCCAATTTAATTTGATTTTTTGACCGAAACTCGGGTATAATATATCATGATTTTTTGACCGAAACTTGCATTTTGAAAAGTATCACAAAATCTAATTTTCAGATAAATTTTTGCATGGACTTCAATCATAACCTTCCCCCATAAAATATATAAATGATCTTAAAATGATCATATCATTTCGAACAGTCCTCGATTTAATTTGATTTTTTGACCTAAACTAGTATAAATTTGTGTATAATATACTACGATTTTTTGACCGAAACATGCATTTAAAAATGTTTCATAAAATCTAATTTTTAGATAAATGTTTTGCATGGACTTCAATCATAACCTTCTTCCATAAAATATATAAATGATCTGAAAATGATCATATCATTTCGAACAGTCCACGATTTAATTTGATTTTTTGACCTAAACTAGTATAAATTTGTGTATAATATACTACGATTTTTTGACCGAAACATGCATTTAAAAAAGTTTCATAAAATCTAATTTTCAGATAAATTTTTTGCATGGACTTCAATCATAACCTTCCCCCATAACATATATAAATGATCTGAAAATGATCATATCATTTCGAATAGCCCCCGAATTAATTTGATTTTTTGACCAAAAGTAGTATAAATTTGTGTATAATATACTACGATTTTTTGAACAAAACTTGAATTTCGAAAAGTTTCATATAATCTAATTTTCAGATGATTTTTTGCATGGACTTCCATCATAACCTTCCCCCATAACATATATAAATGATCTGAAAAGATTCGTATCATTTCGAATAGCCCTTGATTTAATTTGTTTTTTTTACCGAAACTCATGTATAATATATCATGATTTTTTGACCGAAACATGCATTTAAAAAAGTTACATAAAATCTAATTTTCAGATAAAGTTTTACATGCACTTCAATCATAAGCTTCCCCCATAAAATATATAAATGATCTGAAAAAGATCGTATAATTTCGAACAATCCTCGATTTAATTTGATTTTTTGACCTAAACTAGTATAAACTTGTGTATAATAATATACTACGATTTTTTTAACAAAACTTGCATTTCGAAAAGTTTCATAGAATATAATTTTCATATGATTTTTTGCATGGTCTTCCATCATAACCTTCCCCCATAACATATACAAATGATCTGAAAAGATTCATATCATTTCGAATAGCCCCCGATTTAATTTGATTTTTTGACCGAAACTCGTGTATAATATATCATGATTTTTTGACCGAAACTTGCATTTTGAAAAGTATCACAAAATCTAATTTTCAGATAAATTTTTGCATGGACTTCAATCATAACCTTCCCCCATAAAATATATAAATGATCTTAAAATGATCATATCATTTCGAACAGTCCTCGATTTAATTTGATTTTTTGACCTAAACTAGTATAAATTTGTGTATAATATACTACGATTTTTTGACCGAAACATGCATTTAAAAAAGTTTCATAAAATCTAATTTTCAGATAAATTTTTTGCATGGACTTCAATCATAACCTTCCCCCATAAAATATATAAATGATCTGAAAATGATCATATCATTTCGAATAGCCCCCGAATTAATTTGATTTTTTGACCAAAAGTAGTATAAATTTGTGTATAATATACTACGATTTTTTGAACAAAACTTGAATTTCGAAAAGTTTCATATAATCTAATTTTCAGATGATTTTTTGCATGTACTTCCATCATAACCTTCCCCCATAACATATATAAATGATCTGAAAAGATTCGTATCATTTCGAATAGCACCTGATTTAATTTGTTTTTTTTAGCGAAACTCGTGTAAAATATATCATGATTTTTTGACCGAAACAGGCATTTAAAAAAGTTACATAATATCTAATTTTCAGATAAATTTTTGCATGCACTTCAATCATAAGCTTCCCCCATAAAATATATAAATGATCTGAAAAAGTTCGTATCATTTCGAACAATCCTCGATTTAATTTGATTTTTTGACCTAAACTAGTATAAACTTGTGTATAATAATATACTACGATTTTTTTTAACAAAACTTGCATTTCGAAAAGTTTCATAGAATATAATTTTCATATGATTTTTTTCATGGTCTTCCATCATAACCTTCCCCCATAACATATATAAATGATCTGAAAAGATTCATATCATTTCGAATAGCCCCCAATTTAATTTGATTTTTTGACCGAAACTCGTGTATAATATATCATGATTTTTTGACCGAAACTTGCATTTTGAAAAGTATCACAAAATCTAATTTTCAGATAAATTTTTGCATGGACTTCAATCATAACCTTCCCCCATAAAATATATAAATGATCTTAAAATGATCATATCATTTCGAACAGTCCTCGATTTAATTTGATTTTTTGACCTAAACTAGTATAAATTTGTGTATAATATACTACGATTTTTTGACCGAAACATGCATTTAAAAAAGTTTCATAAAATCTAATTTTTAGATAAATGTTTTGCATGGACTTCAATCATAACCTTCTTCCATAAAATATATAAATGATCTGAAAATGATCATATCATTTCGAACAGTCCACGATTTAATTTGATTTTTTGACCTAAACTAGTATAAATTTGTGTATAATATACTACGATTTTTTGACCGAAACATGCATTTAAAAAAGTTTCATAAAATCTAATTTTCAGATAAATTTTTTGCATGGACTTCAATCATAACCTTCCCCCATAACATATATAAATGATCTGAAAATGATCATATCATTTCGAATAGCCCCCGAATTAATTTGATTTTTTGACCAAAAGTAGTATAAATTTGTGTATAATATACTACGATTTTTTGAACAAAACTTGAATTTCGAAAAGTTTCATATAATCTAATTTTCAGATGATTTTTTGCATGGACTTCCATCATAACCTTCCCCCATAACATATATAAATGATCTGAAAAGATTCGTATCATTTCGAATAGCCCCTGATTTAATTTGTTTTTTTTACCGAAACTCATGTATAATATATCATGATTTTTTGACCGAAACATGCATTTAAAAAAGTTACATAAAATCTAATTTTCAGATAAAGTTTTACATGCACTTCAATCATAAGCTTCCCCCATAAAATATATAAATGATCTGAAAAAGTTCGTATAATTTCGAACAATCCTCGATTTAATTTGATTTTTTGACCTAAACTAGTATAAACTTGTGTATAATAATATACTACGATTTTTTTAACAAAACTTGCATTTCGAAAAGTTTCATAGAATATAATTTTCATATGATTTTTTGCATGGTCTTCCATCATAACCTTCCCCCATAACATATACAAATGATCTGAAAAGATTCATATCATTTCGAATAGCCCCCGATTTAATTTGATTTTTTGACCGAAACTCGTGTATAATATATCATGATTTTTTGACCGAAACTTGCATTTTGAAAAGTATCAAAAAATCTAATTTTCAGATAAAATTTTGCATGGACTTCAATCATAACCTTCCCCCATAAAATATATAAATGATCTTAAAATGATCATATCATTTCGAACAGTCCTCGATTTAATTTGATTTTTTGACCTAAACTAGTATAAATTTGTGTATAATATACTACGATTTTTTGACCGAAACATGCATTTAAAAAAGTTTCATAAAATCTAATTTTCAGATAAATTTTTTGCATGGACTTCAATCATAACCTTCCCCCATAACATATATAAATGATCTGAACATGATCATATCATTTCGAATAGCCCCCGAATTAATTTGATTTTTTGACCAAAAGTAGTATAAATTTGTGTATAATATACTACGATTTTTTGAACAAAACTTGAATTTCGAAAAGTTTCATATAATCTAATTTTCAGATGATTTTTTGCATGTACTTCCATCATAACCTTCCCCCATAACATATATAAATGATCTGAAAAGATTCGTATCATTTCGAATAGCACCTGATTTAATTTGTTTTTTTTAGCGAAACTCGTGTATAATATATCATGATTTTTTGACCGAAACAGGCATTTAAAAAAGTTACATAATATCTAATTTTCAGATAAATTTTTGCATGCACTTCAATCATAAGCTTCCCCCATAAAATATATAAATGATCTGAAAAAGTTCGTATCATTTCGAACAATCCTCGATTTAATTTGATTTTTTGACCTAAACTAGTATAAACTTGTGTATAATAATATACTACGATTTTTTTAACAAAACTTGCATTTCGAAAAGTTTCATAGAATATAATTTTCATATGATTTTTTTCATGGTCTTCCATCATAACCTTCCCCCATAACATATATAAATGATCTGAAAAGATTCGTATCATTTCGAATAGCCCCCAATTTAATTTGATTTTTTGACCGAAACTCGTGTATAATATATCATGATTTTTTGACCGAAACTTGCATTTTGAAAAGTATCACAAAATCTAATTTTCAGATAAATTTTTGCATGGACTTCAATCATAACCTTCCCCCATAAAATATATAAATGATCTTAAAATGATCATATCATTTCGAACAGTCCTCGATTTAATTTGATTTTTTGACCTAAACTAGTATAAATTTGTGTATAATATACTACGATTTTTTGACCGAAACATGCATTTAAAAAAGTTTCATAAAATCTAATTTTCAGATAAATTTTTTGCATGGACTTCAATCATAACCTTCCCCCATAACATATATAAATGATCTGAACATGATCATATCATTTCGAATAGCCCCCGAATTAATTTGATTTTTTGACCAAAAGTAGTATAAATTTGTGTATAATATACTACGATTTTTTGAACAAAACTTGAATTTCGAAAAGTTTCATATAATCTAATTTTCAGATGATTTTTTGCATGTACTTCCATCATAACCTTCCCCCATAACATATATAAATGATCTGAAAAGATTCGTATCATTTCGAATAGCACCTGATTTAATTTGTTTTTTTTAGCGAAACTCGTGTATAATATATCATGATTTTTTGACCGAAACAGGCATTTAAAAAAGTTACATAATATCTAATTTTCAGATAAATTTTTGCATGCACTTCAATCATAAGCTTCCCCCATAAAATATATAAATGATCTGAAAAAGTTCGTATCATTTCGAACAATCCTCGATTTAATTTGATTTTTTGACCTAAACTAGTATAAACTTGTGTATAATAATATACTACGATTTTTTTAACAAAACTTGCATTTCGAAAAGTTTCATAGAATATAATTTTCATATGATTTTTTTCATGGTCTTCCATCATAACCTTCCCCCATAACATATATAAATGATCTGAAAAGATTCGTATCATTTCGAATAGCCCCCAATTTAATTTGATTTTTTGACCGAAACTCGTGTATAATATATCATGATTTTTTGACCGAAACTTGCATTTTGAAAAGTATCACAAAATCTAATTTTCAGATAAATTTTTGCATGGACTTCAATCATAACCTTCCCCCATAAAATATATAAATGATCTTAAAATGATCATATCATTTCGAACAGTCCTCGATTTAATTTGATTTTTTGACCTAAACTAGTATAAATTTGTGTATAATATACTACGATTTTTTGACCGAAACATGCATTTAAAAAAGTTTCATAAAATCTAATTTTTAGATAAATGTTTTGCATGGACTTCAATCATAACCTTCCCCCATAAAATATATAAATGATCTGAAAATGATCATATCATTTCGAACAGTCCACGATTTAATTTGATTTTTTGACCTAAACTAGTATAAATTTGTGTATAATATACTACGATTTTTTGACCGAAACATGCATTTAAAAAATTTTCATAAAATCTAATTTTCAGATAAATTTTTTGCATGGACTTCAATCATAACCTTCCCCCATAACATATATAAATGATCTGAAAATGATCATATCATTTCGAATAGCCCCCGAATTAATTTGATTTTTTGACCAAAAGTAGTATAAATTTGTGTATAATATACTACGATTTTTTGAACAAAACTTGAATTTCGAAAAGTTTCATATAATCTAATTTTCAGATGATTTTTTGCATGGACTTCCATCATAACCTTCCCCCATAACATATATAAATGATCTGAAAAGATTCGTATCATTTCGAATAGCCCCTGATTTAATTTGTTTTTTTTACCGAAACTCATGTATAATATATCATGATTTTTTGACCGAAACATGCATTTAAAAAAGTTACATAAAATCTAATTTTCAGATAAAGTTTTACATGCACTTCAATCATAAGCTTCCCCCATAAAATATATAAATGATCTGAAAAAGTTCGTATAATTTCGAACAATCCTCGATTTAATTTGATTTTTTGACCTAAACTAGTATAAACTTGTGTATAATAATATACTACGATTTTTTTAACAAAACTTGCATTTCGAAAAGTTTCATAGAATATAATTTTCATATGATTTTTTGCATGGTCTTCCATCATAACCTTCCCCCATAACATATACAAATGATCTGAAAAGATTCATATCATTTCGAATAGCCCCCGATTTAATTTGATTTTTTGACCGAAACTTGCATTTTGAAAAGTATCACAAAATCTAATTTTCAAATAAATTTTTGCATGGACTTCAATCATAACCTTCCCCCATAAAATATATAAATGATCTTAAAATGATCATATCATTTCGAACAGTCCTCGATTTAATTTGATTTTTTGACCTAAACTAGTATAAATTTGTGTATAATATACTACGATTTTTTGACCGAAACATGCATTTAAAAAAGTTTCATAAAATCTAATTTTCAGATAAATTTTTTGCATGGACTTCAATCATAACCTTCCCCCATAAAATATATAAATGATCTGAAAATGATCATATCATTTCGAATAGCCCCCGAATTAATTTGATTTTTTGACCAAAAGTAGTATAAATTTGTGTATAATATACTACGATTTTTTGAACAAAACTTGAATTTCGAAAAGTTTCATATAATCTAATTTTCAGATGATTTTTTGCATGTACTTCCATCATAACCTTCCCCCATAACATATATAAATGATCTGAAAAGATTCGTATCATTTCGAATAGCACCTGATTTAATTTGTTTTTTTTTAGCGAAACTCGTGTAAAATATATCATGATTTTTTGACCGAAACAGGCATTTAAAAAAGTTACATAATATCTAATTTTCAGATAAATTTTTGCATGCAATTCAATCATAAGCTTCCCCCATAAAATATATAAATGATCTGAAAAAGTTCGTATCATTTCGAACAATCCTCGATTTAATTTGATTTTTTGACCTAAACTAGTATAAACTTGTGTATAATAATATACTACGATTTTTTTAACAAAACTTGCATTTCGAAAAGTTTCATAGAATATAATTTTCATATGATTTTTTTCATGGTCTTCCATCATAACCTTCCCCCATAACATATATAAATGATCTGAAAAGATTCGTATCATTTCGAATAGCCCCCAATTTAATTTGATTTTTTGACCGAAACTCGTGTATAATATATCATGATTTTTTGACCGAAACTTGCATTTTGAAAAGTATCACAAAATCTAATTTTCAGATAAATTTTTGCATGGACTTCAATCATAACCTTCCCCGATAAAATATATAAATGATCTTAAAATGATCATATCATTTCGAACAGTCCTCGATTTAATTTGATTTTTTGACCTAAACTAGTATAAATTTGTGTATAATATACTACGATTTTTTGACCGAAACATGCATTTAAAAAAGTTTCATAAAATCTAATTTTTAGATAAATGTTTTGCATGGACTTCAATCATAACCTTCTTCCATAAAATATATAAATGATCTGAAAATGATCATATCATTTCGAACAGTCCACGATTTAATTTGATTTTTTGACCTAAACTAGTATAAATTTGTGTATAATATACTACGATTTTTTGACCGAAACATGCATTTAAAAAAGTTTCATAAAATCTAATTTTCAGATAAATTTTTTGCATGGACTTCAATCATAACCTTCCCCCATAACATATATAAATGATCTGAAAATGATCATATCATTTCGAATAGCCCCCGAATTAATTTGATTTTTTGACCAAAAGTAGTATAAATTTGTGTATAATATACTACGATTTTTTGAACAAAACTTGAATTTCGAAAAGTTTCATATAATCTAATTTTCAGATGATTTTTTGCATGGACTTCCATCATAACCTTCCCCCATAACATATATAAATGATCTGAAAAGATTCGTATCATTTCGAATAGCCCCTGATTTAATTTGTTTTTTTTACCGAAACTCATGTATAATATATCATGATTTTTTGACCGAAACATGCATTTAAAAAAGTTACATAAAATCTAATTTTCAGATAAAGTTTTACATGCACTTCAATCATAAGCTTCCCCCATAAAATATATAAATGATCTGAAAAAGTTCGTATAATTTCGAACAATCCTCGATTTAATTTGATTTTTTGACCTAAACTAGTATAAACTTGTGTATAATAATATACTACGATTTTTTTAACAAAACTTGCATTTCGAAAAGTTTCATAGAATATAATTTTCATATGATTTTTTGCATGGTCTTCCATCATAACCTTCCCCCATAACATATACAAATGATCTGAAAAGATTCATATCATTTCGAATAGCCCCCGATTTAATTTGATTTTTTGACCGAAACTCGTGTATAATATATCATGATTTTTTGACCGAAACTTGCATTTTGAAAAGTATCAAAAAATCTAATTTTCAGATAAAATTTTGCATGGACTTCAATCATAACCTTCCCCCATAAAATATATAAATGATCTTAAAATGATCATATCATTTCGAACAGTCCTCGATTTAATTTGATTTTTTGACCTAAACTAGTATAAATTTGTGTATAATATACTACGATTTTTTGACCGAAACATGCATTTAAAAAAGTTTCATAAAATCTAATTTTCAGATAAATTTTTTGCATGGACTTCAATCATAACCTTCCCCCATAACATATATAAATGATCTGAAAATGATCATATCATTTCGAATAGCCCCCGAATTAATTTGATTTTTTGACCAAAAGTAGTATAAATTTGTGTATAATATACTACGATTTTTTGAACAAAACTTGAATTTCGAAAAGTTTCATATAATCTAATTTTCAGATGATTTTTTGCATGTACTTCCATCATAACCTTCCCCCATAACATATATAAATGATCTGAAAAGATTCGTATCATTTCGAATAGCACCTGATTTAATTTGTTTTTTTTAGCGAAACTCGTGTATAATATATCATGATTTTTTGACCGAAACAGGCATTTAAAAAAGTTACATAATATCTAATTTTCAGATAAATTTTTGCATGCACTTCAATCATAAGCTTCCCCCATAAAATATATAAATGATCTGAAAAAGTTCGTATCATTTCGAACAATCCTCGATTTAATTTGATTTTTTGACCTAAACTAGTATAAACTTGTGTATAATAATATACTACGATTTTTTTAACAAAACTTGCATTTCGAAAAGTTTCATAGAATATAATTTTCATATGATTTTTTTCATGGTCTTCCATCATAACCTTCCCCCATAACATATATAAATGATCTGAAAAGATTCGTATCATTTCGAATAGCCCCCAATTTAATTTGATTTTTTGACCGAAACTCGTGTATAATATATCATGATTTTTTGACCGAAACTTGCATTTTGAAAAGTATCACAAAATCTAATTTTCAGATAAATTTTTGCATGGACTTCAATCATAACCTTCCCCCATAAAATATATAAATGATCTTAAAATGATCATATCATTTCGAACAGTCCTCGATTTAATTTGATTTTTTGACCTAAACTAGTATAAATTTGTGTATAATATACTACGATTTTTTGACCGAAACATGCATTTAAAAAAGTTTCATAAAATCTAATTTTTAGATAAATGTTTTGCATGGACTTCAATCATAACCTTCCCCCATAAAATATATAAATGATCTGAAAATGATCATATCATTTCGAATAGTCCACGATTTAATTTGATTTTTTGACCTAAACTAGTATAAATTTGTGTATAATATACTACGATTTTTTGACCGAAACATGCATTTAAAAAAGTTTCATAAAATCTAATTTTCAGATAAATTTTTTGCATGGACTTCAATCATAACCTTCCCCCATAACATATATAAATGATCTGAAAATGATCATATCATTTCGAATAGCCCCCGAATTAATTTGATTTTTTGACCAAAAGTAGTATAAATTTGTGTATAATATACTACGATTTTTTGAACAAAACTTGAATTTCGAAAAGTTTCATATAATCTAATTTTCAGATGATTTTTTGCATGTACTTCCATCATAACCTTCCCATAACATATATAAATGATCTGAAAAGATTCGTATCATTTCGAATAGCACCTGATTTAATTTGTTTTTTTTTAGCGAAACTCGTGTATAATATATCATGATTTTTTGACCGAAACAGGCATTTAAAAAAGTTACATAATATCTAATTTTCAGATAAATTTTTGCATGCACTTCAATCATAAGCTTCCCCCATAAAATATATAAATGATCTGAAAAAGTTCGTATCATTTCGAACAATCCTCGATTTAATTTGATTTTTTGACCTAAACTAGTATAAACTTGTGTATAATAATATACTACGATTTTTTTAACAAAACTTGCATTTCGAAAAGTTTCATAGAATATAATTTTCATATGATTTTTTTCATGGTCTTCCATCATAACCTTCCCCCATAACATATATAAATGATCTGAAAAGATTCGTATCATTTCGAATAGCCCCCAATTTAATTTGATTTTTTGACCGAAACTCGTGTATAATATATCATGATTTTTTGACCGAAACTTGCATTTTGAAAAGTATCACAAAATCTAATTTTCAGATAAATTTTTGCATGGACTTCAATCATAACCTTCCCCCATAAAATATATAAATGATCTTAAAATGATCATATCATTTCGAACAGTCCTCGATTTAATTTGATTTTTTGACCTAAACTAGTATAAATTTGTGTATAATATACTACGATTTTTTGACCGAAACATGCATTTAAAAAAGTTTCATAAAATCTAATTTTCAGATAAATTTTTTGCATGGACTTCAATCATAACCTTCCCCCATAACATATATAAATGATCTGAAAATGATCATATCATTTCGAATAGCCCCCGAATTAATTTGATTTTTTGACCAAAAGTAGTATAAATTTGTGTATAATATACTACGATTTTTTGAACAAAACTTGAATTTCGAAAAGTTTCATATAATCTAATTTTCAGATGATTTTTTGCATGGACTTCCATCATAACCTTCCCCCATAACATATATAAATGATCTGAAAAGATTCGTATCATTTCGAATAGCCCCTGATTTAATTTGTTTTTTTTACCGAAACTCATGTATAATATATCATGATTTTTTGACCGAAACATGCATTTAAAAAAGTTACATAAAATCTAATTTTCAGATAAAGTTTTACATGCACTTCAATCATAAGCTTCCCCCATAAAATATATAAATGATCTGAAAAAGTTCGTATAATTTCGAACAATCCTCGATTTAATTTGATTTTTTGACCTAAACTAGTATAAACTTGTGTATAATAATATACTACGATTTTTTTAACAAAACTTGCATTTCGAAAAGTTTCATAGAATATAATTTTCATATGATTTTTTGCATGGTCTTCCATCATAACCTTCCCCCATAACATATACAAATGATCTGAAAAGATTCATATCATTTCGAATAGCCCCCGATTTAATTTGATTTTTTGACCGAAACTCGTGTATAATATATCATGATTTTTTGACCGAAACTTGCATTTTGAAAAGTATCACAAAATCTAATTTTCAGATAAATTTTTGCATGGACTTCAATCATAACCTTCCCCCATAAAATATATAAATGATCTTAAAATGATCATATCATTTCGAACAGTCCTCGATTTAATTTGATTTTTTGACCTAAACTAGTATAAATTTGTGTATAATATACTACGATTTTTTGACCGAAACATGCATTTAAAAAAGTTTCATAAAATCTAATTTTCAGATAAATTTTTTGCATGGACTTCAATCATAACCTTCCCCCATAACATATATAAATGATCTGAAAATGATCATATCATTTCGAATAGCCCCCGAATTAATTTGATTTTTTGACCAAAAGTAGTATAAATTTGTGTATAATATACTACGATTTTTTGAACAAAACTTGAATTTCGAAAAGTTTCATATAATCTAATTTTCAGATGATTTTTTGCATGTACTTCCATCATAACCTTCCCCCATAACATATATAAATGATCTGAAAAGATTCGTATCATTTCGAATAGCACCTGATTTAATTTGTTTTTTTTAGGCGAAACTCGTGTAAAATATATCATGATTTTTTGACCGAAACAGGCATTTAAAAAAGTTACATAATATCTAATTTTCAGATAAATTTTTGCATGCACTTCAATCATAAGCTTCCCCCATAAAATATATAAATGATCTGAAAAAGTTCGTATCATTTCGAACAATCCTCGATTTAATTTGATTTTTTGACCTAAACTAGTATAAACTTGTGTATAATAATATACTACGATTTTTTTAACAAAACTTGCATTTCGAAAAGTTTCATAGAATATAATTTTCATATGATTTTTTTCATGGTCTTCCATCATAACCTTCCCCCATAACATATATAAATGATCTGAAAAGATTCGTATCATTTCGAATAGCCCCCAATTTAATTTGATTTTTTGACCGAAACTCGTGTATAATATATCATGATTTTTTGACCGAAACTTGCATTTTGAAAAGTATCACAAAATCTAATTTTCAGATAAATTTTTGCATGGACTTCAATCATAACCTTCCCCCATAAAATATATAAATGATCTTAAAATGATCATATCATTTCGAACAGTCCTCGATTTAATTTGATTTTTTGACCTAAACTAGTATAAATTTGTGTATAATATACTACGATTTTTTGACCGAAACATGCATTTAAAAAAGTTTCATAAAATCTAATTTTTAGATAAATGTTTTGCATGGACTTCAATCATAACCTTCTTCCATAAAATATATAAATGATCATATCATTTCGAACAGTCCACGATTTAATTTGATTTTTTGACCTAAACTAGTATAAATTTGTGTATAATATACTACGATTTTTTGACCGAAACATGCATTTAAAAAAGTTTCATAAAATCTAATTTTCAGATAAATTTTTTGCATGGACTTCAATCATAACCTTCCCCCATAACATATATAAATGATCTGAAAATGATCATATCATTTCGAATAGCCCCCGAATTAATTTGATTTTTTGACCAAAAGTAGTATAAATTTGTGTATAATATACTACGATTTTTTGAACAAAACTTGAATTTCGAAAAGTTTCATATAATCTAATTTTCAGATGATTTTTTGCATGGACTTCCATCATAACCTTCCCCCATAACATATATAAATGATCTGAAAAGATTCGTATCATTTCGAATAGCCCCTGATTTAATTTGTTTTTTTTACCGAAACTCATGTATAATATATCATGATTTTTTGACCGAAACATGCATTTAAAAAAGTTACATAAAATCTAATTTTCAGATAAAGTTTTACATGCACTTCAATCATAAGCTTCCCCCATAAAATATATAAATGATCTGAAAAAGTTCGTATAATTTCGAACAATCCTCGATTTAATTTGATTTTTTGACCTAAACTAGTATAAACTTGTGTATAATAATATACTACGATTTTTTTAACAAAACTTGCATTTCGAAAAGTTTCATAGAATATAATTTTCATATGATTTTTTTCATGGTCTTCCATCATAACCTTCCCCCATAACATATATAAATGATCTGAAAAGATTCGTATCATTTCGAATAGCCCCCAATTTAATTTGATTTTTTGACCGAAACTCGTGTATAATATATCATGATTTTTTGACCGAAACTTGCATTTTGAAAAGTATCACAAAATCTAATTTTCAGATAAATTTTTGCATGGACTTCAATCATAACCTTCCCCCATAAAATATATAAATGATCTTAAAATGATCATATCATTTCGAACAGTCCTCGATTTAATTTGATTTTTTGACCTAAACTAGTATAAATTTGTGTATAATATACTACGATTTTTTGACCGAAACATGCATTTAAAAAAGTTTCATAAAATCTAATTTTCAGATAAATTTTTTGCATGGACTTCAATCATAACCTTCCCCCATAACATATATAAATGATCTGAAAATGATCATATCATTTCGAATAGCCCCCGAATTAATTTGATTTTTTGACCAAAAGTAGTATAAATTTGTGTATAATATACTACGATTTTTTGAACAAAACTTGAATTTCGAAAAGTTTCATATAATCTAATTTTCAGATGATTTTTTGCATGTACTTCCATCATAACCTTCCCCCATAACATATATAAATGATCTGAAAAGATTCGTATCATTTCGAATAGCACCTGATTTAATTTGTTTTTTTTAGGCGAAACTCGTGTAAAATATATCATGATTTTTTGACCGAAACAGGCATTTAAAAAAGTTACATAATATCTAATTTTCAGATAAATTTTTGCATGCACTTCAATCATAAGCTTCCCCCATAAAATATATAAATGATCTGAAAAAGTTCGTATCATTTCGAACAATCCTCGATTTAATTTGATTTTTTGACCTAAACTAGTATAAACTTGTGTATAATAATATACTACGATTTTTTTAACAAAACTTGCATTTCGAAAAGTTTCATAGAATATAATTTTCATATGATTTTTTTCATGGTCTTCCATCATAACCTTCCCCCATAACATATATAAATGATCTGAAAAGATTCGTATCATTTCGAATAGCCCCCAATTTAATTTGATTTTTTGACCGAAACTCGTGTATAATATATCATGATTTTTTGACCGAAACTTGCATTTTGAAAAGTATCACAAAATCTAATTTTCAGATAAATTTTTGCATGGACTTCAATCATAACCTTCCCCCATAAAATATATAAATGATCTTAAAATGATCATATCATTTCGAACAGTCCTCGATTTAATTTGATTTTTTGACCTAAACTAGTATAAATTTGTGTATAATATACTACGATTTTTTGACCGAAACATGCATTTAAAAAAGTTTCATAAAATCTAATTTTTAGATAAATGTTTTGCATGGACTTCAATCATAACCTTCTTCCATAAAATATATAAATGATCATATCATTTCGAACAGTCCACGATTTAATTTGATTTTTTGACCTAAACTAGTATAAATTTGTGTATAATATACTACGATTTTTTGACCGAAACATGCATTTAAAAAAGTTTCATAAAATCTAATTTTCAGATAAATTTTTTGCATGGACTTCAATCATAACCTTCCCCCATAACATATATAAATGATCTGAAAATGATCATATCATTTCGAATAGCCCCCGAATTAATTTGATTTTTTGACCAAAAGTAGTATAAATTTGTGTATAATATACTACGATTTTTTGAACAAAACTTGAATTTCGAAAAGTTTCATATAATCTAATTTTCAGATGATTTTTTGCATGGACTTCCATCATAACCTTCCCCCATAACATATATAAATGATCTGAAAAGATTCGTATCATTTCGAATAGCCCCTGATTTAATTTGTTTTTTTTACCGAAACTCATGTATAATATATCATGATTTTTTGACCGAAACATGCATTTAAAAAAGTTACATAAAATCTAATTTTCAGATAAAGTTTTACATGCACTTCAATCATAAGCTTCCCCCATAAAATATATAAATGATCTGAAAAAGTTCGTATAATTTCGAACAATCCTCGATTTAATTTGATTTTTTGACCTAAACTAGTATAAACTTGTGTATAATAATATACTACGATTTTTTTAACAAAACTTGCATTTCGAAAAGTTTCATAGAATATAATTTTCATATGATTTTTTTCATGGTCTTCCATCATAACCTTCCCCCATAACATATATAAATGATCTGAAAAGATTCGTATCATTTCGAATAGCCCCCAATTTAATTTGATTTTTTGACCGAAACTCGTGTATAATATATCATGATTTTTTGACCGAAACTTGCATTTTGAAAAGTATCACAAAATCTAATTTTCAGATAAATTTTTGCATGGACTTCAATCATAACCTTCCCCCATAAAATATATAAATGATCTTAAAATGATCATATCATTTCGAACAGTCCTCGATTTAATTTGATTTTTTGACCTAAACTAGTATAAATTTGTGTATAATATACTACGATTTTTTGACCGAAACATGCATTTAAAAAAGTTTCATAAAATCTAATTTTCAGATAAATTTTTTGCATGGACTTCAATCATAACCTTCCCCCATAACATATATAAATGATCTGAAAATGATCATATCATTTCGAATAGCCCCCGAATTAATTTGATTTTTTGACCAAAAGTAGTATAAATTTGTGTATAATATACTACGATTTTTTGAACAAAACTTGAATTTCGAAAAGTTTCATATAATCTAATTTTCAGATGATTTTTTGCATGTACTTCCATCATAACCTTCCCATAACATATATAAATGATCTGAAAAGATTCGTATCATTTCGAATAGCACCTGATTTAATTTGTTTTTTTTTAGCGAAACTCGTGTATAATATATCATGATTTTTTGACCGAAACAGGCATTTAAAAAAGTTACATAATATCTAATTTTCAGATAAATTTTTGCATGCACTTCAATCATAAGCTTCCCCCATAAAATATATAAATGATCTGAAAAAGTTCGTATCATTTCGAACAATCCTCGATTTAATTTGATTTTTTGACCTAAACTAGTATAAACTTGTGTATAATAATATACTACGATTTTTTTAACAAAACTTGCATTTCGAAAAGTTTCATAGAATATAATTTTCATATGATTTTTTTCATGGTCTTCCATCATAACCTTCCCCCATAACATATATAAATGATCTGAAAAGATTCGTATCATTTCGAATAGCCCCCAATTTAATTTGATTTTTTGACCGAAACTCGTGTATAATATATCATGATTTTTTGACCGAAACTTGCATTTTGAAAAGTATCACAAAATCTAATTTTCAGATAAATTTTTGCATGGACTTCAATCATAACCTTCCCCCATAAAATATATAAATGATCTTAAAATGATCATATCATTTCGAACAGTCCTCGATTTAATTTGATTTTTTGACCTAAACTAGTATAAATTTGTGTATAATATACTACGATTTTTTGACCGAAACATGCATTTAAAAAAGTTTCATAAAATCTAATTTTCAGATAAATTTTTTGCATGGACTTCAATCATAACCTTCCCCCATAACATATATAAATGATCTGAAAATGATCATATCATTTCGAATAGCCCCCGAATTAATTTGATTTTTTGACCAAAAGTAGTATAAATTTGTGTATAATATACTACGATTTTTTGAACAAAACTTGAATTTCGAAAAGTTTCATATAATCTAATTTTCAGATGATTTTTTGCATGGACTTCCATCATAACCTTCCCCCATAACATATATAAATGATCTGAAAAGATTCGTATCATTTCGAATAGCCCCTGATTTAATTTGTTTTTTTTACCGAAACTCATGTATAATATATCATGATTTTTTGACCGAAACATGCATTTAAAAAAGTTACATAAAATCTAATTTTCAGATAAAGTTTTACATGCACTTCAATCATAAGCTTCCCCCATAAAATATATAAATGATCTGAAAAAGTTCGTATAATTTCGAACAATCCTCGATTTAATTTGATTTTTTGACCTAAACTAGTATAAACTTGTGTATAATAATATACTACGATTTTTTTAACAAAACTTGCATTTCGAAAAGTTTCATAGAATATAATTTTCATATGATTTTTTGCATGGTCTTCCATCATAACCTTCCCCCATAACATATACAAATGATCTGAAAAGATTCATATCATTTCGAATAGCCCCCGATTTAATTTGATTTTTTGACCGAAACTCGTGTATAATATATCATGATTTTTTGACCGAAACTTGCATTTTGAAAAGTATCACAAAATCTAATTTTCAGATAAATTTTTGCATGGACTTCAATCATAACCTTCCCCCATAAAATATATAAATGATCTTAAAATGATCATATCATTTCGAACAGTCCTCGATTTAATTTGATTTTTTGACCTAAACTAGTATAAATTTGTGTATAATATACTACGATTTTTTGACCGAAACATGCATTTAAAAAAGTTTCATAAAATCTAATTTTCAGATAAATTTTTTGCATGGACTTCAATCATAACCTTCCCCCATAACATATATAAATGATCTGAAAATGATCATATCATTTCGAATAGCCCCCGAATTAATTTGATTTTTTGACCAAAAGTAGTATAAATTTGTGTATAATATACTATGATTTTTTGAACAAAACTTGAATTTCGAAAAGTTTCATATAATCTAATTTTCAGATGATTTTTTGCATGTACTTCCATCATAACCTTCCCCCATAACATATATAAATGATCTGAAAAGATTCGTATCATTTCGAATAGCACCTGATTTAATTTGTTTTTTTTAGCGAAACTCGTGTATAATATATCATGATTTTTTGACCGAAACATGCATTTAAAAAAGTTACATAAAATCTAATTTTCAGATAAAGTTTTACATGCACTTCAATCATAAGCTTCCCCCATAAAATATATAAATGATCTGAAAAAGTTCGTATAATTTCGAACAATCCTCGATTTAATTTGATTTTTTGACCTAAACTAGTATAAACTTGTGTATAATAATATACTACGATTTTTTTAACAAAACTTGCATTTCGAAAAGTTTCATAGAATATAATTTTCATATGATTTTTTGCATGGTCTTCCATCATAACCTTCCCCCATAACATATACAAATGATCTGAAAAGATTCATATCATTTCGAATAGCCCCCGATTTAATTTGATTTTTTGACCGAAACTCGTGTATAATATATCATGATTTTTTGACCGAAACTTGCATTTTGAAAAGTATCACAAAATCTAATTTTCAGATAAATTTTTGCATGGACTTCAATCATAACCTTCCCCCATAAAATATATAAATGATCTTAAAATGATCATATCATTTCGAACAGTCCTCGATTTAATTTGATTTTTTGACCTAAACTAGTATAAATTTGTGTATAATATACTACGATTTTTTGACCGAAACATGCATTTAAAAAAGTTTCATAAAATCTAATTTTCAGATAAATTTTTTGCATGGACTTCAATCATAACCTTCCCCCATAACATATATAAATGATCTGAAAATGATCATATCATTTCGAATAGCCCCCGAATTAATTTGATTTTTTGACCAAAAGTAGTATAAATTTGTGTATAATATACTATGATTTTTTGAACAAAACTTGAATTTCGAAAAGTTTCATATAATCTAATTTTCAGATGATTTTTTGCATGTACTTCCATCATAACCTTCCCCCATAACATATATAAATGATCTGAAAAGATTCGTATCATTTCGAATAGCACCTGATTTAATTTGTTTTTTTTTAGCGAAACTCGTGTATAATATATCATGATTTTTTGACCGAAACAGGCATTTAAAAAAGTTACATAATATCTAATTTTCAGATAAATTTTTGCATGCACTTCAATCATAAGCTTCCCCCATAAAATATATAAATGATCTGAAAAAGTTCGTATCATTTCGAACAATCCTCGATTTAATTTGATTTTTTGACCTAAACTAGTATAAACTTGTGTATAATAATATACTACGATTTTTTTAACAAAACTTGCATTTCGAAAAGTTTCATAGAATATAATTTTCATATGATTTTTCTCATGGTTTTCCATCATAACCTTCCCCCATAACATATATAAATGATCTGAAAAGATTCGTATCATTTCGAATAGCCCCCAATTTAATTTGATTTTTTGACCGAAACTCGTGTATAATATATCATGATTTTTTGACCGAAACTTGCATTTTGAAAAGTATCACAAAATCTAATTTTCAGATAAATTTTTGCATGGACTTCAATCATAACCTTCCCCCATAAAATATATAAATGATCTTAAAATGATCATATCATTTCGAACAGTCCTCGATTTAATTTGATTTTTTGACCTAAACTAGTATAAATTTGTGTATAATATACTACGATTTTTTGACCGAAACATGCATTTAAAAAAGTTTCATAAAATCTAATTTTTAGATAAATGTTTTGCATGGACTTCAATCATAACCTTCCCCCATAAAATATATAAATGATCTGAAAATGATCATATCATTTCGAACAGTCCACGATTTAATTTGATTTTTTGACCTAAACTAGTATAAATTTGTGTATAATATACTATGATTTTTTGACCGAAACATGCATTTAAAAAAGTTTCATAAAATCTAATTTTTAGATAAATGTTTTGCATGGACTTCAATCATAACCTTCCCCCATAAAATATATAAATGATCTGAAAATGATCATATCATTTCGAACAGTCCACGATTTAATTTGATTTTTTGACCTAAACTAGTATAAATTTGTGTATAATATACTACGATTTTTTGACCGAAACATGCATTTAAAAAAGTTTCATAAAATCTAATTTTCAGATAAATTTTTTGCATGGACTTCAATCATAACCTTCCCCCATAACATATATAAAAGATCTGAAAATGATCATATCATTTCGAATAGCCCCCGAATTAATTTGATTTTTTGACCAAAAGTAGTATAAATTTGTGTATAATATACTACGATTTTTTGAACAAAACTTGAATTTCGAAAAGTTTCATATAATCTAATTTTCAGATGATTTTTTGCATGGACTTCCATCATAACCTTCCCCCATAACATATATAAATGATCTGAAAAGATTCGTATCATTTCGAATAGCCCCTGATTTAATTTGTTTTTTTTACCGAAACTCATGTATAATATATCATGATTTTTTGACCGAAACATGCATTTAAAAAAGTTACATAAAATCTAATTTTCAGATAAAGTTTTACATGCACTTCAATCATAAGCTTCCCCCATAAAATATATAAATGATCTGAAAAAGTTCGTATAATTTCGAACAATCCTCGATTTAATTTGATTTTTTGACCTAAACTAGTATAAACTTGTGTATAATAATATACTACGATTTTTTTTAACAAAACTTGCATTTCGAAAAGTTTCATAGAATATAATTTTCATATGATTTTTTGCATGGTCTTCCATCATAACCTTCCCCCATAACATATACAAATGATCTGAAAAGATTCATATCATTTCGAATAGCCCCCGATTTAATTTGATTTTTTGACCGAAACTCGTGTATAATATATCATGATTTTTTGACCGAAACTTGCATTTTGAAAAGTATCACAAAATCTAATTTTCAGATAAATTTTTGCATGGACTTCAATCATAACCTTCCCCCATAAAATATATAAATGATCTTAAAATGATCATATCATTTCGAACAGTCCTCGATTTAATTTGATTTTTTGACCTAAACTAGTATAAATTTGTGTATAATATACTACGATTTTTTGACCGAAACATGCATTTAAAAAAGTTTCATAAAATCTAATTTTCAGATAAATTTTTTGCATGGACTTCAATCATAACCTTCCCCCATAACATATATAAATGATCTGAAAATGATCATATCATTTCGAATAGCCCCCGAATTAATTTGATTTTTTGACCAAAAGTAGTATAAATTTGTGTATAATATACTATGATTTTTTGAACAAAACTTGAATTTCGAAAAGTTTCATATAATCTAATTTTCAGATGATTTTTTGCATGTACTTCCATCATAACCTTCCCCCATAACATATATAAATGATCTGAAAAGATTCGTATCATTTCGAATAGCACCTGATTTAATTTGTTTTTTTTAGCGAAACTCGTGTATAATATATCATGATTTTTTGACCGAAACATGCATTTAAAAAAGTTACATAAAATCTAATTTTCAGATAAAGTTTTACATGCACTTCAATCATAAGCTTCCCCCATAAAATATATAAATGATCTGAAAAAGTTCGTATAATTTCGAACAATCCTCGATTTAATTTGATTTTTTGACCTAAACTAGTATAAACTTGTGTATAATAATATACTACGATTTTTTTAACAAAACTTGCATTTCGAAAAGTTTCATAGAATATAATTTTCATATGATTTTTTGCATGGTCTTCCATCATAACCTTCCCCCATAACATATACAAATGATCTGAAAAGATTCATATCATTTCGAATAGCCCCCGATTTAATTTGATTTTTTGACCGAAACTCGTGTATAATATATCATGATTTTTTGACCGAAACTTGCATTTTGAAAAGTATCACAAAATCTAATTTTCAGATAAATTTTTGCATGGACTTCAATCATAACCTTCCCCCATAAAATATATAAATGATCTTAAAATGATCATATCATTTCGAACAGTCCTCGATTTAATTTGATTTTTTGACCTAAACTAGTATAAATTTGTGTATAATATACTACGATTTTTTGACCGAAACATGCATTTAAAAAAGTTTCATAAAATCTAATTTTCAGATAAATTTTTTGCATGGACTTCAATCATAACCTTCCCCCATAACATATATAAATGATCTGAAAATGATCATATCATTTCGAATAGCCCCCGAATTAATTTGATTTTTTGACCAAAAGTAGTATAAATTTGTGTATAATATACTATGATTTTTTGAACAAAACTTGAATTTCGAAAAGTTTCATATAATCTAATTTTCAGATGATTTTTTGCATGTACTTCCATCATAACCTTCCCCCATAACATATATAAATGATCTGAAAAGATTCGTATCATTTCGAATAGCACCTGATTTAATTTGTTTTTTTTTAGCGAAACTCGTGTATAATATATCATGATTTTTTGACCGAAACAGGCATTTAAAAAAGTTACATAATATCTAATTTTCAGATAAATTTTTGCATGCACTTCAATCATAAGCTTCCCCCATAAAATATATAAATGATCTGAAAAAGTTCGTATCATTTCGAACAATCCTCGATTTAATTTGATTTTTTGACCTAAACTAGTATAAACTTGTGTATAATAATATACTACGATTTTTTTAACAAAACTTGCATTTCGAAAAGTTTCATAGAATATAATTTTCATATGATTTTTCTCATGGTCTTCCATCATAACCTTCCCCCATAACATATATAAATGATCTGAAAAGATTCGTATCATTTCGAATAGCCCCCAATTTAATTTGATTTTTTGACCGAAACTCGTGTATAATATATCATGATTTTTTGACCGAAACTTGCATTTTGAAAAGTATCACAAAATCTAATTTTCAGATAAATTTTTGCATGGACTTCAATCATAACCTTCCCCCATAAAATATATAAATGATCTTAAAATGATCATATCATTTCGAACAGTCCTCGATTTAATTTGATTTTTTGACCTAAACTAGTATAAATTTGTGTATAATATACTACGATTTTTTGACCGAAACATGCATTTAAAAAAGTTTCATAAAATCTAATTTTTAGATAAATGTTTTGCATGGACTTCAATCATAACCTTCCCCCATAAAATATATAAATGATCTGAAAATGATCATATCATTTCGAACAGTCCACGATTTAATTTGATTTTTTGACCTAAACTAGTATAAATTTGTGTATAATATACTATGATTTTTTGACCGAAACATGCATTTAAAAAAGTTTCATAAAATCTAATTTTTAGATAAATGTTTTGCATGGACTTCAATCATAACCTTCCCCCATAAAATATATAAATGATCTGAAAATGATCATATCATTTCGAACAGTCCACGATTTAATTTGATTTTTTGACCTAAACTAGTATAAATTTGTGTATAATATACTACGATTTTTTGACCGAAACATGCATTTAAAAAAGTTTCATAAAATCTAATTTTCAGATAAATTTTTTGCATGGACTTCAATCATAACCTTCCCCCATAACATATATAAAAGATCTGAAAATGATCATATCATTTCGAATAGCCCCCGAATTAATTTGATTTTTTGACCAAAAGTAGTATAAATTTGTGTATAATATACTACGATTTTTTGAACAAAACTTGAATTTCGAAAAGTTTCATATAATCTAATTTTCAGATGATTTTTTGCATGGACTTCCATCATAACCTTCCCCCATAACATATATAAATGATCTGAAAAGATTCGTATCATTTCGAATAGCCCCTGATTTAATTTGTTTTTTTTACCGAAACTCATGTATAATATATCATGATTTTTTGACCGAAACATGCATTTAAAAAAGTTACATAAAATCTAATTTTCAGATAAAGTTTTACATGCACTTCAATCATAAGCTTCCCCCATAAAATATATAAATGATCTGAAAAAGTTCGTATAATTTCGAACAATCCTCGATTTAATTTGATTTTTTGACCTAAACTAGTATAAACTTGTGTATAATAATATACTACGATTTTTTTTAACAAAACTTGCATTTCGAAAAGTTTCATAGAATATAATTTTCATATGATTTTTTGCATGGTCTTCCATCATAACCTTCCCCCATAACATATACAAATGATCTGAAAAGATTCATATCATTTCGAATAGCCCCCGATTTAATTTGATTTTTTGACCGAAACTCGTGTATAATATATCATGATTTTTTGACCGAAACTTGCATTTTGAAAAGTATCACAAAATCTAATTTTCAGATAAATTTTTGCATGGACTTCAATCATAACCTTCCCCCATAAAATATATAAATGATCTTAAAATGATCATATCATTTCGAACAGTCCTCGATTTAATTTGATTTTTTGACCTAAACTAGTATAAATTTGTGTATAATATACTACGATTTTTTGACCGAAACATGCATTTAAAAAAGATTCATAAAATCTAATTTTCAGATAAATTTTTTGCATGGACTTCAATCATAACCTTCCCCCATAACATATATAAATGATCTGAAAATGATCATATCATTTCGAATAGCCCCCGAATTAATTTGATTTTTTGACCAAAAGTAGTATAAATTTGTGTATAATATACTACGATTTTTTGAACAAAACTTGAATTTCGAAAAGTTTCATATAATCTAATTTTCAGATGATTTTTTGCATGTACTTCCATCATAACCTTCCCCCATAACATATATAAATGATCTGAAAAGATTCGTATCATTTCGAATAGCACCTGATTTAATTTGTTTTTTTTTAGCGAAACTCGTGTATAATATATCATGATTTTTTGACCGAAACAGGCATTTAAAAAAGTTACATAATATCTAATTTTCAGATAAATTTTTGCATGCACTTCAATCATAAGCTTCCCCCATAAAATATATAAATGATCTGAAAAAGTTCGTATCATTTCGAACAATCCTCGATTTAATTTGATTTTTTGACCTAAACTAGTATAAACTTGTGTATAATAATATACTACGATTTTTTTAACAAAACTTGCATTTCGAAAAGTTTCATAGAATATAATTTTCATATGATTTTTTTCATGGTCTTCCATCATAACCTTCCCCCATAACATATATAAATGATCTGAAAAGATTCGTATCATTTCGAATAGCCCCCAATTTAATTTGATTTTTTGACCGAAACTCGTGTATAATATATCATGATTTTTTGACCGAAACTTGCATTTTGAAAAGTATCACAAAATCTAATTTTCAGATAAATTTTTGCATGGACTTCAATCATAACCTTCCCCCATAAAATATATAAATGATCTTAAAATGATCATATCATTTCGAACAGTCCTCGATTTAATTTGATTTTTTGACCTAAACTAGTATAAATTTGTGTATAATATACTACGATTTTTTGACCGAAACATGCATTTAAAAAAGTTTCATAAAATCTAATTTTTAGATAAATGTTTTGCATGGACTTCAATCATAACCTTCTTCCATAAAATATATAAATGATCATATCATTTCGAACAGTCCACGATTTAATTTGATTTTTTGACCTAAACTAGTATAAATTTGTGTATAATATACTACGATTTTTTGACCGAAACATGCATTTAAAAAAGTTTCATAAAATCTAATTTTCAGATAAATTTTTTGCATGGACTTCAATCATAACCTTCCCCCATAACATATATAAATGATCTGAAAATGATTATATCATTTCGAATAGCCCCCGAATTAATTTGATTTTTTGACCAAAAGTAGTATAAATTTGTGTATAATATACTATGATTTTTTGAACAAAACTTGAATTTCGAAAAGTTTCATATAATCTAATTTTCAGATGATTTTTTGCATGTACTTCCATCATAACCTTCCCCCATAACATATATAAATGATCTGAAAAGATTCGTATCATTTCGAATAGCACCTGATTTAATTTGTTTTTTTTTAGCGAAACTCGTGTATAATATATCATGATTTTTTGACCGAAACAGGCATTTAAAAAAGTTACATAATATCTAATTTTCAGATAAATTTTTGCATGCACTTCAATCATAAGCTTCCCCCATAAAATATATAAATGATCTGAAAAAGTTCGTATCATTTCGAACAATCCTCGATTTAATTTGATTTTTTGACCTAAACTAGTATAAACTTGTGTATAATAATATACTACGATTTTTTTAACAAAACTTGCATTTCGAAAAGTTTCATAGAATATAATTTTCATATGATTTTTCTCATGGTCTTCCATCATAACCTTCCCCCATAACATATATAAATGATCTGAAAAGATTCGTATCATTTCGAATAGCCCCCAATTTAATTTGATTTTTTGACCGAAACTCGTGTATAATATATCATGATTTTTTGACCGAAACTTGCATTTTGAAAAGTATCACAAAATCTAATTTTCAGATAAATTTTTGCATGGACTTCAATCATAACCTTCCCCCATAAAATATATAAATGATCTTAAAATGATCATATCATTTCGAACAGTCCTCGATTTAATTTGATTTTTTGACCTAAACTAGTATAAATTTGTGTATAATATACTACGATTTTTTGACCGAAACATGCATTTAAAAAAGTTTCATAAAATCTAATTTTTAGATAAATGTTTTGCATGGACTTCAATCATAACCTTCCCCCATAAAATATATAAATGATCTGAAAATGATCATATCATTTCGAACAGTCCACGATTTAATTTGATTTTTTGACCTAAACTAGTATAAATTTGTGTATAATATACTATGATTTTTTGACCGAAACATGCATTTAAAAAAGTTTCATAAAATCTAATTTTTAGATAAATGTTTTGCATGGACTTCAATCATAACCTTCCCCCATAAAATATATAAATGATCTGAAAATGATCATATCATTTCGAACAGTCCACGATTTAATTTGATTTTTTGACCTAAACTAGTATAAATTTGTGTATAATATACTACGATTTTTTGACCGAAACATGCATTTAAAAAAGTTTCATAAAATCTAATTTTCAGATAAATTTTTTGCATGGACTTCAATCATAACCTTCCCCCATAACATATATAAAAGATCTGAAAATGATCATATCATTTCGAATAGCCCCCGAATTAATTTGATTTTTTGACCAAAAGTAGTATAAATTTGTGTATAATATACTACGATTTTTTGAACAAAACTTGAATTTCGAAAAGTTTCATATAATCTAATTTTCAGATGATTTTTTGCATGGACTTCCATCATAACCTTCCCCCATAACATATATAAATGATCTGAAAAGATTCGTATCATTTCGAATAGCCCCTGATTTAATTTGTTTTTTTTACCGAAACTCATGTATAATATATCATGATTTTTTGACCGAAACATGCATTTAAAAAAGTTACATAAAATCTAATTTTCAGATAAAGTTTTACATGCACTTCAATCATAAGCTTCCCCCATAAAATATATAAATGATCTGAAAAAGTTCGTATAATTTCGAACAATCCTCGATTTAATTTGATTTTTTGACCTAAACTAGTATAAACTTGTGTATAATAATATACTACGATTTTTTTAACAAAACTTGCATTTCGAAAAGTTTCATAGAATATAATTTTCATATGATTTTTCTCATGGTCTTCCATCATAACCTTCCCCCATAACATATATAAATGATCTGAAAAGATTCGTATCATTTCGAATAGCCCCCAATTTAATTTGATTTTTTGACCGAAACTCGTGTATAATATATCATGATTTTTTGACCGAAACTTGCATTTTGAAAAGTATCACAAAATCTAATTTTCAGATAAATTTTTGCATGGACTTCAATCATAACCTTCCCCCATAAAATATATAAATGATCTTAAAATGATCATATCATTTCGAACAGTCCTCGATTTAATTTGATTTTTTGACCTAAACTAGTATAAATTTGTGTATAATATACTACGATTTTTTGACCGAAACATGCATTTAAAAAAGTTTCATAAAATCTAATTTTTAGATAAATGTTTTGCATGGACTTCAATCATAACCTTCCCCCATAAAATATATAAATGATCTGAAAATGATCATATCATTTCGAACAGTCCACGATTTAATTTGATTTTTTGACCTAAACTAGTATAAATTTGTGTATAATATACTATGATTTTTTGACCGAAACATGCATTTAAAAAAGTTTCATAAAATCTAATTTTTAGATAAATGTTTTGCATGGACTTCAATCATAACCTTCCCCCATAAAATATATAAATGATCTGAAAATGATCATATCATTTCGAACAGTCCACGATTTAATTTGATTTTTTGACCTAAACTAGTATAAATTTGTGTATAATATACTACGATTTTTTGACCGAAACATGCATTTAAAAAAGTTTCATAAAATCTAATTTTCAGATAAATTTTTTGCATGGACTTCAATCATAACCTTCCCCCATAACATATATAAAAGATCTGAAAATGATCATATCATTTCGAATAGCCCCCGAATTAATTTGATTTTTTGACCAAAAGTAGTATAAATTTGTGTATAATATACTACGATTTTTTGAACAAAACTTGAATTTCGAAAAGTTTCATATAATCTAATTTTCAGATGATTTTTTGCATGGACTTCCATCATAACCTTCCCCCATAACATATATAAATGATCTGAAAAGATTCGTATCATTTCGAATAGCCCCTGATTTAATTTGTTTTTTTTACCGAAACTCATGTATAATATATCATGATTTTTTGACCGAAACATGCATTTAAAAAAGTTACATAAAATCTAATTTTCAGATAAAGTTTTACATGCACTTCAATCATAAGCTTCCCCCATAAAATATATAAATGATCTGAAAAAGTTCGTATAATTTCGAACAATCCTCGATTTAATTTGATTTTTTGACCTAAACTAGTATAAACTTGTGTATAATAATATACTACGATTTTTTTTAACAAAACTTGCATTTCGAAAAGTTTCATAGAATATAATTTTCATATGATTTTTTGCATGGTCTTCCATCATAACCTTCCCCCATAACATATACAAATGATCTGAAAAGATTCATATCATTTCGAATAGCCCCCGATTTAATTTGATTTTTTGACCGAAACTCGTGTATAATATATCATGATTTTTTGACCGAAACTTGCATTTTGAAAAGTATCACAAAATCTAATTTTCAGATAAATTTTTGCATGGACTTCAATCATAACCTTCCCCCATAAAATATATAAATGATCTTAAAATGATCATATCATTTCGAACAGTCCTCGATTTAATTTGATTTTTTGACCTAAACTAGTATAAATTTGTGTATAATATACTACGATTTTTTGACCGAAACATGCATTTAAAAAAGATTCATAAAATCTAATTTTCAGATAAATTTTTTGCATGGACTTCAATCATAACCTTCCCCCATAACATATATAAATGATCTGAAAATGATCATATCATTTCGAATAGCCCCCGAATTAATTTGATTTTTTGACCAAAAGTAGTATAAATTTGTGTATAATATACTACGATTTTTTGAACAAAACTTGAATTTCGAAAAGTTTCATATAATCTAATTTTCAGATGATTTTTTGCATGTACTTCCATCATAACCTTCCCCCATAACATATATAAATGATCTGAAAAGATTCGTATCATTTCGAATAGCACCTGATTTAATTTGTTTTTTTTTAGCGAAACTCGTGTATAATATATCATGATTTTTTGACCGAAACAGGCATTTAAAAAAGTTACATAATATCTAATTTTCAGATAAATTTTTGCATGCACTTCAATCATAAGCTTCCCCCATAAAATATATAAATGATCTGAAAAAGTTCGTATCATTTCGAACAATCCTCGATTTAATTTGATTTTTTGACCTAAACTAGTATAAACTTGTGTATAATAATATACTACGATTTTTTTAACAAAACTTGCATTTCGAAAAGTTTCATAGAATATAATTTTCATATGATTTTTTTCATGGTCTTCCATCATAACCTTCCCCCATAACATATATAAATGATCTGAAAAGATTCGTATCATTTCGAATAGCCCCCGATTTAATTTGATTTTTTGACCGAAACTCGTGTATAATATATCATGATTTTTTGACCGAAACTTGCATTTTGAAAAGTATCACAAAATCTAATTTTCAGATAAATTTTTGCATGGACTTCAATCATAACCTTCCCCCATAAAATATATAAATGATCTTAAAATGATCATATCATTTCGAACAGTCCTCGATTTAATTTGATTTTTTGACCTAAACTAGTATAAATTTGTGTATAATATACTACGATTTTTTGACCGAAACATGCATTTAAAAAAGTTTCATAAAATCTAATTTTTAGATAAATGTTTTGCATGGACTTCAATCATAACCTTCTTCCATAAAATATATAAATGATCATATCATTTCGAACAGTCCACGATTTAATTTGATTTTTTGACCTAAACTAGTATAAATTTGTGTATAATATACTACGATTTTTTGACCGAAACATGCATTTAAAAAAGTTTCATAAAATCTAATTTTCAGATAAATTTTTTGCATGGACTTCAATCATAACCTTCCCCCATAACATATATAAATGATCTGAAAATGATCATATCATTTCGAATAGCCCCCGAATTAATTTGATTTTTTGACCAAAAGTAGTATAAATTTGTGTATAATATACTACGATTTTTTGAACAAAACTTGAATTTCGAAAAGTTTCATATAATCTAATTTTCAGATGATTTTTTGCATGGACTTCCATCATAACCTTCCCCCATAACATATATAAATGATCTGAAAAGATTCGTATCATTTCGAATAGCCCCTGATTTAATTTGTTTTTTTTACCGAAACTCATGTATAATATATCATGATTTTTTGACCGAAACATGCATTTAAAAAAGTTACATAAAATCTAATTTTCAGATAAAGTTTTACATGCACTTCAATCATAAGCTTCCCCCATAAAATATATAAATGATCTGAAAAAGTTCGTATAATTTCGAACAATCCTCGATTTATTTTGATTTTTTGACCTAAACTAGTATAAACTTGTGTATAATAATATACTACGATTTTTTTAACAAAACTTGCATTTCGAAAAGTTTCATAGAATATAATTTTCATATGATTTTTCTCATGGTCTTCCATCATAACCTTCCCCCATAACATATATAAATGATCTGAAAAGATTCGTATCATTTCGAATAGCCCCCAATTTAATTTGATTTTTTGACCGAAACTCGTGTATAATATATCATGATTTTTTGACCGAAACTTGCATTTTGAAAAGTATCACAAAATCTAATTTTCAGATAAATTTTTGCATGGACTTCAATCATAACCTTCCTCCATAAAATATATAAATGATCTTAAAATGATCATATCATTTCGAACAGTCCTCGATTTAATTTGATTTTTTGACCTAAACTAGTATAAATTTGTGTATAATATACTACGATTTTTTGACCGAAACATGCATTTAAAAAAGTTTCATAAAATCTAATTTTTAGATAAATGTTTTGCATGGACTTCAATCATAACCTTCCCCCATAAAATATATAAATGATCTGAAAATGATCATATCATTTCGAACAGTCCACGATTTAATTTGATTTTTTGACCTAAACTAGTATAAATTTGTGTATAATATACTATGATTTTTTGACCGAAACATGCATTTAAAAAAGTTTCATAAAATCTAATTTTTAGATAAATGTTTTGCATGGACTTCAATCATAACCTTCCCCCATAAAATATATAAATGATCTGAAAATGATCATATCATTTCGAACAGTCCACGATTTAATTTGATTTTTTGACCTAAACTAGTATAAATTTGTGTATAATATACTACGATTTTTTGACCGAAACATGCATTTAAAAAAGTTTCATAAAATCTAATTTTCAGATAAATTTTTTGCATGGACTTCAATCATAACCTTCCCCCATAACATATATAAATGATCTGAAAATGATCATATCATTTCGAATAGCCCCCGAATTAATTTGATTTTTTGACCAAAAGTAGTATAAATTTGTGTATAATATACTACGATTTTTTGAACAAAACTTGAATTTCGAAAAGTTTCATATAATCTAATTTTCAGATGATTTTTTGCATGGACTTCCATCATAACCTTCCCCCATAACATATATAAATGATCTGAAAAGATTCGTATCATTTCGAATAGCCCCTGATTTAATTTGTTTTTTTTACCGAAACTCATGTATAATATATCATGATTTTTTGACCGAAACATGCATTTAAAAAAGATACATAAAATCTAATTTTCAGATAAAGTTTTACATGAACTTCAATCATAAGCTTCCCCCATAAAATATATAAATGATCTGAAAAAGTTCGTATAATTTCGAACAATCCTCGATTTAATTTGATTTTTTGACCTAAACTAGTATAAACTTGTGTATAATAATATACTACGATTTTTTTAACAAAACTTGCATTTCGAAAAGTTTCATAGAATATAATTTTCATATGATTTTTTGCATGGTCTTCCATCATAACCTTCCCCCATAACATATACAAATGATCTGAAAAGATTCATATCATTTCGAATAGCCCCCGATTTAATTTGATTTTTTGACCGAAACTCGTGTATAATATATCATGATTTTTTGACCGAAACTTGCATTTTGAAAAGTCTCACAAAATCTAATTTTCAGATAAATTTTTGCATGGACTTCAATCATAACCTTCCCCCATAAAATATATAAATGATCTTAAAATGATCATATCATTTCGAACAGTCCTCGATTTAATTTGATTTTTTGACCTAAACTAGTATAAATTTGTGTATAATATACTACGATTTTTTGACCGAAACATGCATTTAAAAAAGTTTCATAAAATCTAATTTTCAGATAAATTTTTTGCATGGACTTCAATCATAACCTTCCCCCATAACATATATAAATGATCTGAAAATGATCATATCATTTCGAATAGCCCCCGAATTAATTTGATTTTTTGACCAAAAGTAGTATAAATTTGTGTATAATATACTACGATTTTTTGAACAAAACTTGAATTTCGAAAAGTTTCATATAATCTAATTTTCAGATGATTTTTTGCATGTACTTCCATCATAACCTTCCCCCATAACATATATAAATGATCTGAAAAGATTCGTATCATTTCGAATAGCACCTGATTTAATTTGTTTTTTTTTAGCGAAACTCGTGTATAATATATCATGATTTTTTGACCGAAACAGGCATTTAAAAAAGTTACATAATATCTAATTTTCAGATAAATTTTTGCATGCACTTCAATCATAAGCTTCCCCCATAAAATATATAAATGATCTGAAAAAGTTCGTATCATTTCGAACAATCCTCGATTTAATTTGATTTTTTGACCTAAACTAGTATAAACTTGTGTATAATAATATACTACGATTTTTTTAACAAAACTTGCATTTCGAAAAGTTTCATAGAATATAATTTTCATATGATTTTTTTCATGGTCTTCCATCATAACCTTCCCCCATAACATATATAAATGATCTGAAAAGATTCGTATCATTTCGAATAGCCCCCAATTTAATTTGATTTTTTGACCGAAACTCGTGTATAATATATCATGATTTTTTGACCGAAACTTGCATTTTGAAAAGTATCACAAAATCTAATTTTCAGATAAATTTTTGCATGGACTTCAATCATAACCTTCCCCCATAAAATATATAAATGATCTTAAAATGATCATATCATTTCGAACAGTCCTCGATTTAATTTGATTTTTTGACCTAAACTAGTATAAATTTGTGTATAATATACTACGATTTTTTGACCGAAACATGCATTTAAAAAAGTTTCATAAAATCTAATTTTTAGATAAATGTTTTGCATGGACTTCAATCATAACCTCCCCCCATAAAATATATAAATGATCTGAAAATGATCATATCATTTCGAACAGTCCACGATTTAATTTGATTTTTTGACCTAAACTAGTATAAATTTGTGTATAATATACTACGATTTTTTGACCGAAACATGCATTTAAAAAAGTTTCATAAAATCTAATTTTCAGATAAATTTTTTGCATGGACTTCAATCATAACCTTCCCCCATAACATATATAAATGATCTGAAAATGATCATATCATTTCGAATAGCCCCCGAATTAATTTGATTTTTTGACCAAAAGTAGTATAAATTTGTGTATAATATACTACGATTTTTTGAACAAAACTTGAATTTCGAAAAGTTTCATATAATCTAATTTTCAGATGATTTTTTGCATGGACTTCCATCATAACCTTCCCCCATAACATATATAAATGATCTTAAAAGATTCATATCATTTCGAATAGCCCCTGATTTAATTTGTTTTTTTTACCGAAACTCATGTATAATATATCATGATTTTTTGACTGAAACATGCATTTAAAAAAGTTACATAAAATCTAATTTTCAGATAAAGTTTTACATGCACTTCAATCATAAGCTTCCCCCATAAAATATATAAATGATCTGAAAAAGTTCGTATAATTTCGAACAATCCTCGATTTAATTTGATTTTTTGACCTAAACTAGTATAAACTTGTGTATAATAATATACTACGATTTTTTTAACAAAACTTGCATTTCGAAAAGTTTCATAGAATATAATTTTCATATGATTTTTTGCATGGTCTTCCATCATAACCTTCCCCCATAACATATACAAATGATCTGAAAAGATTCATATCATTTCGAATAGCCCCCGATTTAATTTGATTTTTTGACCGAAACTCGTGTATAATATATCATGATTTTTTGACCGAAACTTGCATTTTGAAAAGTATCACAAAATCTAATTTTCAGATAAATTTTTGCATGGACTTCAATCATAACCTTCCCCCATAAAATATTTAAATGATCTTAAAATAATCATATCATTTCGAACAGTCCTCGATTTAATTTGATTTTTTGACCTAAACTAGTATAAATTTGTGTATAATATACTACGATTTTTTGACCGAAACATGCATTTAAAAAAGTTTCATAAAATCTAATTTTCAGATAAATTTTTTGCATGGACTTCAATCATAACCTTCCCCCATAACATATATAAATGATCTGAAAATGATCATATCATTTCGAATAGCGCCCGATTTAATTTAATTTTTTTTTACCGAAACTCGTGTATAATATATCATGATTTTTTGACCGAAACATGCATTTAAAAAAGTTACATAAAATCTAATTTTCAGATAAATTTTTGCGTGCACTTCAATCATAACCTTCCCCCATAAAATATATAAATGATCTGAAAAAGTTCGTATCATTTCGAACAATCCTCGATTTAATTTGATTTTTTGACCTAAACTAGTATAAACTTGTGTATAATATACTACGATTTTTTGAACAAAACTTGCATTTCAAAAAGTTTCATAGAATATAATTTTCATATGATTTTTTGCATGGTCTTCCATCATAACCTTCCCCCATAACATATATAAATGATCTGAAAAGATTCGTATCATTTCGAATAGCCCCCGATTTAATTTGATTTTTTGACCGAAACTCGTGTATAATATATCATGAATTTTTAACGGAAACTTGCATTTAAAAAAGTTTCATAAAATCTAATTTTCAGATAAATTTTTGTATGGATTTCAATCATAACCTTCCCCCATAAAATATATAAATGATCTGAAAATGATCATATCATTTCGAACAGTCCTCGATTTAATTTGATTTTTTGACCTAAACTAGTATAAATTTGTGTATAATATACTACGATTTTTTGACCGTAAAATGCATTTAAAAAAGTTTCATAAAATCTAATTTTCAGATAAATTTTTTGCATGGACTTCAATCATAACCTTCCCCCATAACATATATAAATGATCTGAAAATGATCATATCATTTCGAAAAGCCCCCGATTTAATTTGATTTGTTGACCTAAACTAGAATAAATTTGTGTATAATATACTACGATTTTTTGAACAAAACTTGAATTTCGAAAAGTTTCATATAATCTAATTTTCAGATGATTTTTTGCATGGACTTCCATCATAACCTTCCCCCATAACATATATAAATGATCTGAAAAGATTCGTATCATTTCGAATAGCCCCTGATTTAATTTGTTTTTTTTACCGAAACTCATGTATAATATATCATGATTTTTTGACCGAAACATGCATTTAAAAAAGTTACATAAAATCTAATTTTCAGATAAAGTTTTACATGCACTTCAATCATAAGCTTCCCCCATAAAATATATAAATGATCTGAAAAAGTTCGTATAATTTCGAACAATCCTCGATTTAATTTGATTTTTTGACCTAAACTAGTGTAAACTTGTGTATAATAATATACTACGATTTTTTTTAACAAAACTTGCATTTCGAAAAGTTTCATAGAATATAATTTTCATATGATTTTTTGCATGGTCTTCCATCATAACCTTCCCCCATAACATATACAAATGATCTGAAAAGATTCATATCATTTCGAATAGCCCCCGATTTAATTTGATTTTTTGACCGAAACTCGTGTATAATATATCATGATTTTTTGACCGAAACTTGCATTTTGAAAAGTATCACAAAATCTAATTTTCAGATAAATTTTTGCATGGACTTCAATCATAACCTTCCCCCATAAAATATATAAATGATCTTAAAATGATCATATCATTTCGAACAGTCCTCGATTTAATTTGATTTTTTGACCTAAACTAGTATAAATTTGTGTATAATATACTACGATTTTTTGACCGAAACATGCATTTAAAAAAGTTTCATAAAATCTAATTTTCAGATAAATTTTTTGCATGGACTTCAATCATAACCTTCCCCCATAACATATATAAATGATCTGAAAATGATCATATCATTTCGAATAGCCCCCGAATTAATTTGATTTTTTGACCAAAAGTAGTATAAATTTGTGTATAATATACTACGATTTTTTGAACAAAACTTGAATTTCGAAAAGTTTCATATAATCTAATTTTCAGATGATTTTTTGCATGTACTTCCATCATAACCTTCCCCCATAACATATATAAATGATCTGAAAAGATTCGTATCATTTCGAATAGCACCTGATTTAATTTGTTTTTTTTAGCGAAACTCGTGTATAATATATCATGATTTTTTGACCGAAACAGGCATTTAAAAAAGTTACATAATATCTAATTTTCAGATAAATTTTTGCATGCACTTCAATCATAAGCTTCCCCCATAAAATATATAAATGATCTGAAAAAGTTCGTATCATTTCGAACAATCCTCGATTTAATTTGATTTTTTGACCTAAACTAGTATAAACTTGTGTATAATAATATACTACGATTTTTTTAACAAAACTTGCATTTCGAAAAGTTTCATAGAATATAATTTTCATATGATTTTTTTCATGGTCTTCCATCATAACCTTCCCCCATAACATATATAAATGATCTGAAAAGATTCGTATCATTTCGAATAGCCCCCAATTTAATTTGATTTTTTGACCGAAACTCGTGTATAATATATCATGATTTTTTGACCGAAACTTGCATTTTGAAAAGTATCACAAAATCTAATTTTCAGATAAATTTTTGCATGGACTTCAATCATAACCTTCCCCCATAAAATATATAAATGATCTTAAAATGATCATATCATTTCGAACAGTCCTCGATTTAATTTGATTTTTTGACCTAAACTAGTATAAATTTGTGTATAATATACTACGATTTTTTGACCGAAACATGCATTTAAAAAAGTTTCATAAAATCTAATTTTTAGATAAATGTTTTGCATGGACTTCAATCATAACCTCCCCCCATAAAATATATAAATGATCTGAAAATGATCATATCATTTCGAACAGTCCACGATTTAATTTGATTTTTTGACCTAAACTAGTATAAATTTGTGTATAATATACTACGATTTTTTGACCGAAACATGCATTTAAAAAAGTTTCATAAAATCTAATTTTCAGATAAATTTTTTGCATGGACTTCAATCATAACCTTCCCCCATAACATATATAAATGATCTGAAAATGATCATATCATTTCGAATAGCCCCCGAATTAATTTGATTTTTTGACCAAAAGTAGTATAAATTTGTGTATAATATACTACGATTTTTTGAACAAAACTTGAATTTCGAAAAGTTTCATATAATCTAATTTTCAGATGATTTTTTGCATGGACTTCCATCATAACCTTCCCCCATAACATATATAAATGATCTTAAAAGATTCGTATCATTTCGAATAGCCCCTGATTTAATTTGTTTTTTTTACCGAAACTCATGTATAATATATCATGATTTTTTGACTGAAACATGCATTTAAAAAAGTTACATAAAATCTAATTTTCAGATAAAGTTTTACATGCACTTCAATCATAAGCTTCCCCCATAAAATATATAAATGATCTGAAAAAGTTCGTATAATTTCGAACAATCCTCGATTTAATTTGATTTTTTGACCTAAACTAGTATAAACTTGTGTATAATAATATACTACGATTTTTTTAACAAAACTTGCATTTCGAAAAGTTTCATAGAATATAATTTTCATATGATTTTTTGCATGGTCTTCCATCATAACCTTCCCCCATAACATATACAAATGATCTGAAAAGATTCATATCATTTCGAATAGCCCCCGATTTAATTTGATTTTTTGACCGAAACTCGTGTATAATATATCATGATTTTTTGACCGAAACTTGCATTTTGAAAAGTATCACAAAATCTAATTTTCAGATAAATTTTTGCATGGACTTCAATCATAACCTTCCCCCATAAAATATATAAATGATCTTAAAATAATCATATCATTTCGAACAGTCCTCGATTTAATTTGATTTTTTGACCTAAACTAGTATAAATTTGTGTATAATATACTACGATTTTTTGACCGAAACATGCATTTAAAAAAGTTTCATAAAATCTAATTTTCAGATAAATTTTTTGCATGGACTTCAATCATAACCTTCCCCCATAACATATATAAATGATCTGAAAATGATCATATCATTTCGAATAGCGCCCGATTTAATTTAATTTTTTTTTACCGAAACTCGTGTATAATATATCATGATTTTTTGACCGAAACATGCATTTAAAAAAGTTACATAAAATCTAATTTTCAGATAAATTTTTGCATGCACTTCAATCATAACCTTCCCCCATAAAATATATAAATGATCTGAAAAAGTTCGTATCATTTCGAACAATCCTCGATTTAATTTGATTTTTTGACCTAAACTAGTATAAACTTGTGTATAATATACTACGATTTTTTGAACAAAACTTGCATTTCAAAAAGTTTCATAGAATATAATTTTCATATGATTTTTTGCATGGTCTTCCATCATAACCTTCCCCCATAACATATATAAATGATCTGAAAAGATTCGTATCATTTCGAATAGCCCCCGATTTAATTTGATTTTTTGACCGAAACTCGTGTATAATATATCATGAATTTTTAACGGAAACTTGCATTTTGAAAAGTATCATAAAATCTAATTTTCAGATAAATTTTTGTATGGATTTCAATCATAACCTTCCCCCATAAAATATATAAATGATCTGAAAATGATCATATCATTTCGAACAGTCCTCGATTTAATTTGATTTTTTGACCTAAACTAGTATAAATTTGTGTATAATATACTACGATTTTTTGACCGTAAAATGCATTTAAAAAAGTTTCATAAAATCTAATTTTCAGATAAATTTTTTGCATGGACTTCAATCATAACCTTCCCCCATAACATATATAAATGATCTGAAAATGATCATATCATTTCGAAAAGCCCCCGATTTAATTTGATTTGTTGACCTAAACTAGAATAAATTTGTGTATAATATACTACGATTTTTTGAACAAAACTTGAATTTCGAAAAGTTTCATAGAATCTAATTTTCAGATGATTTTTTGCATGTACTTCCATCATAACCTTCCCCCATAACATATATAAATGATCTGAAAATATTCGTATCATTTCGAATAGCCCCCGATTTAATTTGTTTTTTTACCGAAACTCGTGTATAATTATCATGATTTTTTGACCGAAACATGCATTTAAAAAAGATACATAAAATCTATTTTTCAGATAAATTTTTGCATGGACTTCAATCATAACCTTCCCCAATAAAATATATAAATGATCTGAAAAAGTTCGTATCATTTCGAACAATCCTCGATTTAATTTGATTTTTGACCTAAACTAGTATAAACTTGTGTATAATATACTACGATTTTTTTAACAAAACTTGCATTTCGAAAAGTTTCATAGAATATAATTTTCATATGATTTTTTGCATGGTCTTCCATCATAACCTTCCCCCATAACATATATAAATGATCTGAAAAGATTCGTATCATTTCGAATAGCCCCCGATTTAATTTGATTTTTTGACCGAAACTCGTGTATAATATATCATGATTTTTTGACCGAAACTTGCATTTTGAAAAGTATCACAAAATCTAATTTTCAGATAAATTTTTGCATGGACTTCAATCATAACCTTCCCCCATAAAATATATAAATGATCTTAAAATGATCATATCATTTCGAACAGTCCTCGATTTAATTTGATTTTTTGACCTAAACTAGTATAAATTTGTGTATAATATACTACGATTTTTTGACCGAAACATGCATTTAAAAAAGTTTCATAAAATCTAATTTTCAGATAAATTTTTTGCATGGACTTCAATCATAACCTTCCCCCATAACATATATAAATGATCTGAAAATGATCATATCATTTCGAATAGCCCCCGAATTAATTTGATTTTTTGACCAAAAGTAGTATAAATTTGTGTATAATATACTACGATTTTTTGAACAAAACTTGAATTTCGAAAAGTTTCATATAATCTAATTTTCAGATGATTTTTTGCATGTACTTCCATCATAACCTTCCCCCATAACATATATAAATGATCTGAAAAGATTCGTATCATTTCGAATAGCACCTGATTTAATTTGTTTTTTTTAGCGAAACTCGTGTATAATATATCATGATTTTTTGACCGAAACAGGCATTTAAAAAAGTTACATAAAATCTAATTTTCAGATAAATTTTTGCATGCACTTCAATCATAAGCTTCCCCCATAAAATATATAAATGATCTGAAAAAGTTCGTATCATTTCGAACAATCCTCGATTTAATTTGATTTTTTGACCTAAACTAGTATAAACTTGTGTATAATAATATACTACGATTTTTTTAACAAAACTTGCATTTCGAAAAGTTTCATAGAATATAATTTTCATATGATTTTTTTCATGGTCTTCCATCATAACCTTCCCACATAACATATATAAATGATCTGAAAAGATTCGTATCATTTCGAATAGCCCCCAATTTAATTTGATTTTTTGACCGAAACTCGTGTATAATATATCATGATTTTTTGACCGAAACTTGCATTTTGAAAAGTATCACAAAATCTAATTTTCAGATAAATTTTTGCATGGACTTCAATCATAACCTTCCCCCATAAAATTTATAAATGATCTTAAAATGATCATATCATTTCGAACAGTCCTCGATTTAATTTGATTTTTTGACCTAAACTAGTATAAATTTGTGTATAATATACTACGATTTTTTGACCGAAACATGCATTTAAAATAGTTTCATAAAATCTAATTTTAAGATAAATGTTTTGCATGGACTTCAATCATAACCTTCCCCCATAAAATATATAAATGATCTGAAAATGATCATATCATTTCAAACAGTCCACGATTTAATTTGATTTTTTGACCTAAACTAGTATAAATTTGTGTATAATATACTACGATTTTTTGATCGAAACATGCATTTAAAAAAGTTTCATAAAATCTAATTTTCAGATAAATTTTTTGCATGGACTTCAATCATAACCTTCCCCCATAACATATATAAATGATCTGAAAATGATCATATCATTTCGAATAGCCCCCGAATTAATTTGATTTTTTGACCAAAAGTAGTATAAATTTGTGTATAATATACTACGATTTTTTGAACAAAACTTGAATTTCGAAAAGTTTCATATAATCTAATTTTCAGATGATTTTTTGCATGGACTTCCATCATAACCTTCCCCCATAACATATATAAATGATCTGAAAAGATTCGTATCATTTCGAATAGCCCCTGATTTAATTTGTTTTTTTTACCGAAACTCGTGTATAATATATCATGATTTTTTGACCGAAACATGCATTTTAAAAAGTTACATAAAATCTAATTTTCAGATAAATTTTTGCATGCACTTCAATCATAAGCTTCCCCCATAAAATATATAAATGATCTGAAAAAGTTCGTATAATTTCGAACAATCCTCGATTTAATTTGATTTTTTGACCTAAACTAGTATAAACTTGTGTATAATAATATACTACGATTTTTTTTAACAAAACTTGCATTTCGAAAAGTTTCATAGAATATAATTTTCATATGATTTTTTGCATGGTCTTCCATCATAACCTTCCCCCATAACATATACAAATGATCTGAAAAGATTCATATCATTTCGAATAGCCCCCGATTTAATTTGATTTTTTGACCGAAACTCGTGTATAATATATCATGATTTTTTGACCGAAACTTGCATTTTGAAAAGTATCACAAAATCTAATTTTCAGATAAATTTTTGCATGGACTTCAATCATAACCTTCCCCCATAAAATATATAAATGATCTTAAAATAATCATATCATTTCGAACAGTCCTCGATTTAATTTGATTTTTTGACCTAAACTAGTATAAATTTGTGTATAATATACTACGATTTTTTGACCGAAACATGCATTTAAAAAAGTTTCATAAAATTTAATTTTCAGATAAATTTTTTGCATGGACTTCAATCATAACCTTCCCCCATAACATATATAAATGATCTGAAAATGATCATATCATTTCGAATAGCGCCCGATTTAATTTAATTTTTTTTTACCGAAACTCGTGTATAATATATCATGATTTTTTGACCGAAACATGCATTTAAAAAAGTTACATAAAATCTAATTTTCAGATAAATTTTTGCATGCACTTCAATCATAACCTTCCCCCATAAAATATATAAATGATCTGAAAAAGTTCGTATCATTTCGAACAATCCTCGATTTAATTTGATTTTTTGACCTAAACTAGTATAAACTTGTGTATAATATACTACGATTTTTTGAACAAAACTTGCATTTCAAAAAGTTTCATAGAATATAATTTTCATATGATTTTTTGCATGGTCTTCCATCATAACCTTCCCCCATAACATATATAAATGATCTGAAAAGATTCGTATCATTTCGAATAGCCCCCGATTTAATTTGATTTTTTGACCGAAACTCGTGTATAATATATCATGAATTTTTAACGGAAACTTGCATTTTGAAAAGTATCATAAAATCTAATTTTCAGATAAATTTTTGTATGGATTTCAATCATAACCTTCCCCCATAAAATATATAAATGATCTGAAAATGATCATATCATTTCGAACAGTCCTCGATTTAATTTGATTTTTTGACCTAAACTAGTATAAATTTGTGTATAATATACTACGATTTTTTGACCGTAAAATGCATTTAAAAAAGTTTCATAAAATCTAATTTTCAGATAAATTTTTTGCATGGACTTCAATCATAACCTTCCCCCATAACATATATAAATGATCTGAAAATGATCATATCATTTCGAAAAGCCCCCGATTTAATTTGATTTGTTGACCTAAACTAGAATAAATTTGTGTATAATATACTACGATTTTTTGAACAAAACTTGAATTTCGAAAAGTTTCATAGAATCTAATTTTCAGATGATTTTTTGCATGTACTTCCATCATAACCTTCCCCCATAACATATATAAATGATCTGAAAATATTCGTATCATTTCGAATAGCCCCCGATTTAATTTGTTTTTTTACCGAAACTCGTGTATAATTATCATGATTTTTTGACCGAAACATGCATTTAAAAAAGATACATAAAATCTATTTTTCAGATAAATTTTTGCATGGACTTCAATCATAACCTTCCCCAATAAAATATATAAATGATCTGAAAAAGTTCGTATCATTTCGAACAATCCTCGATTTAATTTGATTTTTGACCTAAACTAGTATAAACTTGTGTATAATATACTACGATTTTTTTAACAAAACTTGCATTTCGAAAAGTTTCATAGAATATAATTTTCATATGATTTTTTGCATGGTCTTCCATCATAACCTTCCCCCATAACATATATAAATGATCTGAAAAGATTCGTATCATTTCGAATAGCCCCCGATTTAATTTGATTTTTTGACCGAAACTCGTGTATAATATATCATGATTTTTTGACCGAAACTTGCATTTTGAAAAGTATCACAAAATCTAATTTTCAGATAAATTTTTGCATGGACTTCAATCATAACCTTCCCCCATAAAATATATAAATGATCTTAAAATGATCATATCATTTCGAACAGTCCTCGATTTAATTTGATTTTTTGACCTAAACTAGTATAAATTTGTGTATAATATACTACGATTTTTTGACCAAAACATGCATTTAAAAAAGTTTCATAAAATCTAATTTTCAGATAAATTTTTTGCATGGACTTCAATCATAACCTTCCCCCATAACATATATAAATGATCTGAAAATGATCATATCATTTCGAAAAGCCCCCGATTTAATTTGATTTGTTGACCTAAACTAGAATAAATTTGTGTATAATATACTACGATTTTTTGAACAAAACTTGAATTTCGAAAAGTTTCATAGAATCTAATTTTCAGATGATTTTTTGCATGTACTTCCATCATAACCTTCCCCCATAACATATATAAATGATCTGAAAATATTCGTATCATTTCGAATAGCCCCCGATTTAATTTGTTTTTTTACCGAAACTCGTGTATAATTATCATGATTTTTTGACCGAAACATGCATTTAAAAAAGATACATAAAATCTATTTTTCAGATAAATTTTTGCATGGACTTCAATCATAACCTTCCCCAATAAAATATATAAATGATCTGAAAAAGTTCGTATCATTTCGAACAATCCTCGATTTAATTTGATTTTTGACCTAAACTAGTATAAACTTGTGTATAATATACTACGATTTTTTTAACAAAACTTGCATTTCGAAAAGTTTCATAGAATATAATTTTCATATGATTTTTTGCATGGTCTTCCATCATAACCTTCCCCCATAACATATATAAATGATCTGAAAAGATTCGTATCATTTCGAATAGCCCCCGATTTAATTTGATTTTTTGACCGAAACTCGTGTATAATATATCATGATTTTTTGACCGAAACTTGCATTTTGAAAAGTATCACAAAATCTAATTTTCAGATAAATTTTTGCATGGACTTCAATCATAACCTTCCCCCATAAAATATATAAATGATCTTAAAATGATCATATCATTTCGAACAGTCCTCGATTTAATTTGATTTTTTGACCTAAACTAGTATAAATTTGTGTATAATATACTACGATTTTTTGACCGAAACATGCATTTAAAAAAGTTTCATAAAATCTAATTTTCAGATAAATTTTTTGCATGGACTTCAATCATAACCTTCCCCCATAACATATATAAATGATCTGAAAATGATCATATCATTTCGAATAGCCCCCGAATTAATTTGATTTTTTGACCAAAAGTAGTATAAATTTGTGTATAATATACTACGATTTTTTGAACAAAACTTGAATTTCGAAAAGTTTCATATAATCTAATTTTCAGATGATTTTTTGCATGTACTTCCATCATAACCTTCCCCCATAACATATATAAATGATCTGAAAAGATTCGTATCATTTCGAATAGCACCTGATTTAATTTGTTTTTTTTTAGCGAAACTCGTGTATAATATATCATGATTTTTTGACCGAAACAGGCATTTAAAAAAGTTACATAAAATCTAATTTTCAGATAAATTTTTGCATGCACTTCAATCATAAGCTTCCCCCATAAAATATATAAATGATCTGAAAAAGTTCGTATCATTTCGAACAATCCTCGATTTAATTTGATTTTTTGACCTAAACTAGTATAAACTTGTGTATAATAATATACTACGATTTTTTTAACAAAACTTGCATTTCGAAAAGTTTCATAGAATATAATTTTCATATGATTTTTTTCATGGTCTTCCATCATAACCTTCCCACATAACATATATAAATGATCTGAAAAGATTCGTATCATTTCGAATAGCCCCCAATTTAATTTGATTTTTTGACCGAAACTCGTGTATAATATATCATGATTTTTTGACCGAAACTTGCATTTTGAAAAGTATCACAAAATCTAATTTTCAGATAAATTTTTGCATGGACTTCAATCATAACCTTCCCCCATAAAATTTATAAATGATCTTAAAATGATCATATCATTTCGAACAGTCCTCGATTTAATTTGATTTTTTGACCTAAACTAGTATAAATTTGTGTATAATATACTACGATTTTTTGACCGAAACATGCATTTAAAATAGTTTCATAAAATCTAATTTTAAGATAAATGTTTTGCATGGACTTCAATCATAACCTTCCCCCATAAAATATATAAATGATCTGAAAATGATCATATCATTTCAAACAGTCCACGATTTAATTTGATTTTTTGACCTAAACTAGTATAAATTTGTGTATAATATACTACGATTTTTTGATCGAAACATGCATTTAAAAAAGTTTCATAAAATCTAATTTTCAGATAAATTTTTTGCATGGACTTCAATCAGAACCTTCCCCCATAACATATATAAATGATCTGAAAATGATCATATCATTTCGAATAGCCCCCGAATTAATTTGATTTTTTGACCAAAAGTAGTATAAATTTGTGTATAATATACTACGATTTTTTGAACAAAACTTGAATTTCGAAAAGTTTCATATAATCTAATTTTCAGATGATTTTTTGCATGGACTTCCATCATAACCTTCCCCCATAACATATATAAATGATCTGAAAAGATTCGTATCATTTCGAATAGCCCCTGATTTAATTTGTTTTTTTACCGAAACTCGTGTATAATATATCATGATTTTTTGACCGAAACATGCATTTAAAAAAGTTACATAAAATCTAATTTTCAGATAAATTTTTGCATGCACTTCAATCATAAGCTTCCCCCATAAAATATATAAATGATCTGAAAAAGTTCGTATAATTTCGAACAATCCTCGATTTAATTTGATTTTTTGACCTAAACTAGTATAAACTTGTGTATAATAATATACTACGATTTTTTTTAACAAAACTTGCATTTCGAAAAGTTTCATAGAATATAATTTTCATATGATTTTTTGCATGGTCTTCCATCATAACCTTCCCCCATAACATATATAAATGATCTGAAAAGATTCATATCATTTCGAATAGCCCCCGATTTAATTTGATTTTTTGACCGAAACTCGTGTATAATATATCATGATTTTTTGACCGAAACTTGCATTTTGAAAAGTATCACAAAATCTAATTTTCAGATAAATTTTTGCATGGACTTCAATCATAACCTTCCCCCATAAAATATATAAATGATCTTAAAATAATCATATCATTTCGAACAGTCCTCGATTTAATTTGATTTTTTGACCTAAACTAGTATAAATTTGTGTATAATATACTACGATTTTTTGACCGAAACATGCATTTAAAAAAGTTTCATAAAATCTAATTTTCAGATAAATTTTTTGCATGGACTTCAATCATAACCTTCCCCCATAACATATATAAATGATCTGAAAATGATCATATCATTTCGAATAGCGCCCGATTTAATTTAATTTTTTTTTTACCGAAACTCGTGTATAATATATCATGATTTTTTGACCGAAACATGCATTTAAAAAAGTTACATAAAATCTAATTTTCAGATAAATTTTTGCATGCACTTCAATCATAACCTTCCCCCATAAAATATATAAATGATCTGAAAAAGTTCGTATCATTTCGAACAATCCTCGATTTAATTTGATTTTTTGACCTAAACTAGTATAAACTTGTGTATAATATACTACGATTTTTTGAACAAAACTTGCATTTCAAAAAGTTTCATAGAATATAATTTTCATATGATTTTTTGCATGGTCTTCCATCATAACCTTCCCCCATAACATATATAAATGATCTGAAAAGATTCGTATCATTTCGAATACCCCCCGATTTAATTTGATTTTTTGACCGAAACTCGTGTATAATATATCATGAATTTTTAACGGAAACTTGCATTTTGAAAAGTATCATAAAATCTAATTTTCAGATAAATTTTTGTATGGACTTCAATCATAACCTTCCCCCATAAAATATATAAATGATCTGAAAATGATCATATCATTTCGAACAGTCCTCGATTTAATTTGATTTTTTGACCTAAACTAGTATAAATTTGTGTATAATATACTACGATTTTTTGACCGAAAAATGCATTTAAAAAAGTTTCATAAAATCTAATTTTCAGATAAATTTTTTGCATGGACTTCAATCATAACCTTCCCCCATAACATATATAAATGATCTGAAAATGATCATATCATTTCGAAAAGCCCCCGATTTAATTTGATTTGTTGACCTAAACTAGAATAAATTTGTGTATAATATACTACGATTTTTTGAACAAAACTTGAATTTCGAAAAGTTTCATAGAATCTAATTTTCAGATGATTTTTTGCATGTACTTCCATCATAACCTTCCCCCATAACATATATAAATGATCTGAAAATATTCGTATCATTTCGAATAGCCCCCGATTTAATTTGTTTTTTACCGAAACTCGTGTATAATTATCATGATTTTTTGACCGAAACATGCATTTAAAAAAGATACATAAAATCTAATTTTCAGATAAATTTTTGCATGGACTTCAATCATAACCTTCCCCAATAAAATATATAAATGATCTGAAAAAGTTCGTATCATTTCGAACAATCCTCGATTTAATTTGATTTTTGACCTAAACTAGTATAAACTTGTGTATAATATACTACGATTTTTTTAACAAAACTTGCATTTCGAAAAGTTTCATAGAATATAATTTTCATATGATTTTTTGCATGGTCTTCCATCATAACCTTCCCCCATAACATATATAAATGATCTGAAAAGATTCGTATCATTTCGAATAGCCCCCGATTTAATTTGATTTTTTGACCGAAACTCGTGTATAATATATCATGATTTTTTGACCGAAACTTGCATTTTGAAAAGTATCACAAAATCTAATTTTCAGATAAATTTTTGCATGGACTTCAATCATAACCTTCCCCCATAAAATATATAAATGATCTTAAAATGATCATATCATTTCGAACAGTCCTCGATTTAATTTGATTTTTTGACCTAAACTAGTATAAATTTGTGTATAATATACTACGATTTTTTGACCGAAACATGCATTTAAAAAAGTTTCATAAAATCTAATTTTCAGATAAATTTTTTGCATGGACTTCAATCATAACCTTCCCCCATAACATATATAAATGATCTGAAAATGATCATATCATTTCGAATAGCCCCCGAATTAATTTGATTTTTTGACCAAAAGTAGTATAAATTTGTGTATAATATACTACGATTTTTTGAACAAAACTTGAATTTCGAAAAGTTTCATATAATCTAATTTTCAGATGATTTTTTGCATGTACTTCCATCATAACCTTCCCCCATAACATATATAAATGATCTGAAAAGATTCGTATCATTTCGAATAGCCCCTGATTTAATTTGTTTTTTTTACCGAAACTCGTGTATAATATATCATGATTTTTTGACCGAAACATGCATTTAAAAAAGTTACATAAAATCTAATTTTCAGATAAATTTTTGCATGCACTTCAATCATAAGCTTCCCCCATAAAATATATAAATGATCTGAAAAAGTTCGTATAATTTCGAACAATCCTCGATTTAATTTGATTTTTTGTCCTAAACTAGTATAAACTTGTGTATAATAATATACTACGATTTTTTTAACAAAACTTGCATTTCGAAAAGTTTCATAGAATATAATTTTCATATGATTTTTTGCATGGTCTTCCATCAAAACCTTCCTCCATAACATATATAAATGATCTGAAAAGATTCATATCATTTCGAATAGCCCCCGATTTAATTTGATTTTTTGACCGAAACTCGTGTATAATATATCATGATAATTTGACCGAAACTTGCATTTTGAAAAGTATCACAAAATCTAATTTTCAGATAAATTTTTGCATGGACTTTAATCATAACCTTCCCCCATAAAATATATAAATGATCTTAAAATGATCATATCATTTCGAACAGTCCTCGATTTAATTTGATTTTTTGACCTAAACTAGTATAAATTTGTGTATAATATACTACGATTTTTTGACCGAAACATGCATTTAAAATAGTTTCATAAAATCTAATTTTCAGATAAATTTTTTGCATGGACTTCAATCATAACCTTCCCCCATAACATATATAAATGATCTGAAAATGATCATATAATTTCGAATAGCGCCCGATTTAATTTAATTTTTTTTACCGAAACTCGTGTATAATATATCATGATTTTTTGACCGAAACATGCATTTAAAAAAGTTACATAAAATCTAATTTTCAGATAAATTTTTGCATGCACTTCAATCATAACCTTCCCCCATAAAATATATAAATGATCTGAAAAAGTTCGTATCGTTTCGAAGAATCCTCGATTTAATTTGATTTTTTGACCTAAACTAGTATAAACTTGTGTATAATATACTACGATTTTTTGAACAAAACTTGCATTTCAAAAAGTTTCATAGAATATAATTTTCAGATGATTTTTTGCAAGGTCTTCCATCATAACCTTCCCCCATAACATATATAAATGATCTGTAAAGATTCGTATCATTTCGAATAGCCCCCGATTTAATTTGATTTTTTGACCGAAACTCGTGTATAATATATCATGATTTTTTGACCAAAACTTGCATTTTGAAAAGTATCATAAAATCTAATTTTCAGATAAATTTTTGCATGGACTTCAATCATAACCTTCCCCCATAACATATATAAATGATCTGAAAATGATCATATCATTTCGAACAGCCCACGATTTAATTTGATTTTTTGACCTAAACTAGTATAAATTTGTGTATAATATACTACGATTTTTTGACCGAAACATGCATTTAAAAAAGTTTCATAAAATCTAATTTTCAGATAAATTTTTTGCATGGACTTCAATCATAACCTTCCCCCATAACATATTTAAATGATCTGAAAATGATCATATCATTTCGAATAGCCCCCGATTTAATTTGATTTGTTGACCTAAACTAGAAAAAATTTGTGTATAATATACTACGATTTTTTGAACAAAACTTAAATTTCGAAAAGTTTCATAGAATCTAATTTTCAGATGATTTTTTGCATGTACTTCCATCATAACCTTCCCCCATAACATATATAAATGATCTGAAAATATTCGTATCATTTCAAATAGCCCCCGATTTAATTTGTTTTATTTACCGAAACTCGTGTATAATTATAATGATTTTTTGACCGAAACATGCATTTAAAAAAGATACATAAAATCTAATTTTCAGATAAATTTTTGCATGGACTTCAATCATAACCTTCCCCCATAACATATATAAATGATCTGAAAAAGTTCGTATCATTTCGAACAATCTTCGATTTAATTTGATTTTTTGACCTAAACTAGTATAAATTTGTGTATAATATACTACGATTTTTTGAACAAAACTTGCATTTCGAAAAGTTTCATAGAATCTTATTTTCAGATGATTTTTTGCATGGTATTCCATCTTAAACTTCCCCCATAACATATATAAATGATTTGAAAAGATTCGTATCATTTCGAATAGCCCCCAATTTAATTTGATTTTTATGACCGAGAAACTCGTGTATAATATATCATGATTTTTTGACCAAAACTTGCATTTCGAAAAGTATAATAAAATCTAATTTTCAGATAAATTTTTGCATGGACTTCAATCATAACCTTCCCCAATAAAATATATAAATGATCTGAAAAAGTTCGTATCATTTCGAACAAACCTCGATTTAATATGATATACTACGATTTTTTGAACAAAACTTGCATTTCGAAAAGTTTAATAGAATCTAATTTTCAGATGATTTTTTGCATGGTCTTCCATCATAACCTTCCACCATAACATATATAAATGATCTGAATAGATTCGTATCATTTCGAATAGCCCCCGATTTAATTTGTTTTTTTTTACCGAAACTTTTGTATAATATATCATGATTTTTTGACCGAAATATGCATTTAAAAAAGTTACATAAAATCTAATTTTCAGATAAATTTTTGCATGGACTTCAATCATAACCTTCCCCCATAAAATATATAAATGATCTGAAAAAGTTCGTATCATTTCGAACAATCGTCGATTTAATTTGATTTTTGACCTAAACTAGTATAAACTTGTGTATAATATACTACGATTTTTTGAACAAAACTTGTATTTCAAAAAGTTTCATAGAATATAATTTTTCAGATGATTTTTTGCAAGGTCTTCCATCATAACCTTCCCCCATAACATATATAAATGATCTGAAAAGATTCGTATCATTTCGACTAGCCCCCGATTTAATTTGATTTTTTGACCGAAACTCGTGTATAATATATCATGATTTTTTGACCGAAACTTGCATTTTGAAAAGTATCATAAAATCTAATTTTCAGATAAATTTTTGCATGGACTTCAATCATAACCTTCCCCCATAAAATATATAAATGATCTGAAAATGATCATATCATTTCGAACAGTCCACGATTTAATTTGATTTTTTGACCTAAACTAGTATAAATTTGTGTATAATATACTACGATATTTTGACCGAAACATGCATTTAAAAAAGTTTCATAAAATCTAATTTTCAGATAAATTTTTTGCATGGACTTCAATCATAACCTTCCCCCATAACATATATAAATGATCTGAAAATGATCATATCATTTCGAATAGCCCCCAAATTAATTTGATTTTTTGACCAAAAGTAGTATAAATTTGTGTATAATATACTACGAGTTTTTGAACAAAACTTGAATTTCGAAAAGTTTCATATGATCTAATTTTCAGATGATTTTTTGCATGTACTTCCATCATAACCTTCCCCCATAACATATATAAATGATCTGAAAAGATTCGTATCATTTCGAATAGCCCCTGATTTAATTTGTTTTTTTTTACCGAAACTCGTGTATAATATATCATGATTTTTTGACCGAAACATGCATTTAAAAAAGTTACATAAAATCTAATTTTCAGATAAATTTTTGCATGCACTTCAATCATAAGCTTCCCCCATAAAATATATAAATGATCTGAAAAAGTTCGTATAATTTCGAATAATCCTCGATTTAATTTGATTTTTTGACCTAAACTAGTATAAACTTGTGTATAATAATATACTACGATTTTTTTAACAAAACTTGCATTTCGAAAAGTTTCATAGAATATAATTTTCATATGATTTTTTGCATGGTCTTCCATCATAACCTTCCCCCATAACATATATAAATGATCTGAAAAGATTCGTATTATTTCGAATAGCCCCCGATTTAATTTGATTTTTTGACCGAAACTCGTGTATAATATATTGAGATTTTTTGACCGAAACTTGCATTTTGAAAAGTATCACAAAATCTAATTTTTAGATAAATTTTTGCATGGACTTCAATCATAACCTTCCCCCATAAAATATATAAATGATCTTAAAATGATCATATCATTTCGAACAGTCCTCGATTTAATTTGATTTTTTGACCTAAACTAGTATAAATTTGTGTATAATATACTACGATTTTTTGACCGAAACATGCATTTAACAAAGTTTCATAAAATCTAATTTTCAGATATATTTTTTGCATTGACTTCAATCATAACCTTCCCCCATAACATATATAAATGATCTGAAAATGATCATATCATTTCGAATAGCGCCCGATTTAATTTGATTTTTTTTACCGAAACTCGTGTATAATATATCATGATTTTTTTACCGAAACATGCATTTAAAAAAGTTACATAAAATCTAATTTTCAGATAAATTTTTGCATGCACTTCAATCATAAGCTTCCCCCATAAAATATATAAATGATCTGAAAAAGTTCGTATCATTTCGAATAATCCTCGATTTAATTTGATTTTTTGACCTAAACTAGTATAAACTTGTGTATAATATACTACGATTTTTTGAACAAAACTTGCATTTTGAAAAGTTTCATAGAATATAATTTTCATATGATTTTTTGCATGGTCTTCCATCATAACCTTCCCCCATAACATATATAAATGATCTGAAAAGATTCGTATCATTTCGAATAGCCCCCGATTTAATTTGATTTTTTGACCGAAACTCGTGTATAATATATCATGAATTTTTGACGGAAACTTGCATTTTGAAAAGTATCATAAAATCTAATTTTTAGATAAATTTTTGCATGGACTTCAATTATAACCTTCCCCCATAAAATATATAAATGATCTGAAAATGATCATATCATTTCGAACAGTCCACGATTTAATTTGATTTTTTGACCTAAACTAGTATAAATTTGTGTATAATATACTACGATTTTTTGACCGAAACATGCATTTAAAAAAGTTTCATAAAATCTAATTTTCAGATAAATTTTTTGCATGGACTTCAATCATAACCTTCCCCCATAACATATATAAATGATCTGAAAATGATCATATCATTTCGAATAGCCCCCGATTTAATTTGATTTGTTGACCTAAACTAGAATAAATTTGTGTATAATATACTACGATTTTTTGAACAAAACTTGAATTTCGAAAAGTTTCATAGAATCTAATTTTCAGATGATTTTTTGCATGTACTTCCATCATAACCTTCCCCCATAACATATATAAATGATCTGAAAATATTCGTATCATTTCGAATAGCCCCTGATTTAATTTGTTTTTTTTTACCGAAACTCGTGTATAATTATCATGATTTTTTGACCGAAACATGCATTTAAAAAAGATATATAAAATCTAATTTTCAGATAAATTTTTGCATGGACTTCAATTATAACCTTCCCCCATAAAATATATAAATGATCTGAAAAAGTTCGTATCATTTCGAACAATCCTCGATTTAATTTTATTTTTGACCTAAACTAGTATAAACTTGTGTATAATATACTAGGATTTTTTGAACAAAACTTGCATTTCAAAAAGTTTCATAGAATATAATTTTCAGATGATTTTTTGCAAGGTCTTCCATCATAACCTTCCCCCATAACATATATAAATGATCTGAAAAGATTCGTATCATTTCGAATAGCCCCCGATTTAATTTGATTTTTTGACCGAAACTCGTGTATAATATATCATGATTTTTTGACCGAAACTTGCATTTTGAAAAGTATCATAAAATCTAATTTTTAGATAAATTTTTGCATGGACTTCAATTATAACCTTCCCCCATAAAATATATAAATGATCTGAAAATGATCATATCATTTCGAACAGTCCACGATTTAATTTGATTTTTTGACCTAAACTAGTATAAATTTGTGTATAATATACTACGATTTTTTGACCGAAACATGCATTTAAAAAAGTTTCATAAAATCTAATTTTCAGATAAATTTTTTGCATGGACTTCAATCATAACCTTCCCCCATAACATATATAAATGATCTGAAAATGATCATATCATTTCGAATAGCCCCCGATTTAATTTGATTTGTTGACCTAAACTAGAATAAATTTGTGTATAATATACTACGATTTTTTGAACAAAACTTGAATTTCGAAAAGTTTCATAGAATCTAATTTTCAGATGATTTTTTGCATGTACTTCCATCATAACCTTCCCCCATAACATATATAAATGATCTGAAAATATTCGTATCATTTCGAATAGCCCCTGATTTAATTTGTTTTTTTACCGAAACTCGTGTATAATTATCATGATTTTTTGACCGAAACATGCATTTAAAAAAGATACATAAAATCTAATTTTCAGATAAATTTTTGCATGGACTTCAATTATAACCTTCCCCCATAAAATATATAAATGATATGAAAAAGTTCGTATCATTTCGAACAATCCTCGATTTAATTTGATTTTTGACCTAAACTAGTATAAACTTGTGTATAATATACTATGATTTTTTGAACAAAACTTGCATTTCAAAACGTTTCATAGAATATAATTTTCAGATGATTTTTTGCAAGGTCTTCCATGATAACCTTCCCCCATAACATATATAAATGATCTGAAAAGATTCGTATCATTTCGAATAGCCCCCGATTTAATTTGATTTTTTGACCGAAACTCGTGTATAATATATCATGATTTTTTGACCGAAACTTGCATTTTGAAAAGTATCATAAAATCTAATTTTTAGATAAATTTTTGCATGGACTTCAATTATAACCTTCCCCCATAAAATATATAAATGATCTGAAAATGATCATATCATTTCGAACAGTCCACGATTTAATTTGATTTTTTGACCTAAACTAGTATAAATTTGTGTATAATATACTACGATTTTTTGACCGAAACATGCATTTAAAAAAGTTTCATAAAATCTAATTTTCAGATAAATTTTTTGCATGGACTTCAATCATAACCTTCCCCCATAACATATATAAATGATCTGAAAATGATCATATCATTTCGAATAGCCCCCGATTTAATTTGATTTGTTGACCTAAACTAGAATAAATTTGTGTATAATATACTACGATTTTTTGAACAAAACTTGAATTTCGAAAAGTTTCATAGAATCTAATTTTCAGATGATTTTTTGCATGTACTTCCATCATAACCTTCCCCCATAACATATATAAATGATCTGAAAATATTCGTATCATTTCGAATAGCCCCTGATTTAATTTGTTTTTTTACCGAAACTCGTGTATAATTATCATGATTTTTTGACCGAAACATGCATTTAAAAAAGATACATAAAATCTAATTTTCAGATAAATTTTTGCATGGACTTCAATTATAACCTTCCCCCATAAAATATATAAATGATATGAAAAAGTTCGTATCATTTCGAACAATCCTCGATTTAATTTGATTTTTGACCTAAACTAGTATAAACTTGTGTATAATATACTATGATTTTTTGAACAAAACTTGCATTTCAAAACGTTTCATAGAATATAATTTTCAGATGATTTTTTGCAAGGTCTTCCATGATAACCTTCCCCCATAACATATATAAATGATCTGAAAAGATTCGTATCATTTCGAATAGCCCCCGATTTAATTTGATTTTTTGACCGAAACTCGTGTATAATATATCATGATTTTTTGACCGAAACTTGCATTTTGAAAAGTATCATAAAATCTAATTTTTAGATAAATTTTTGCATGGACTTCAATTATAACCTTCCCCCATAAAATATATAAATGATCTGAAAATGATCATATCATTTCGAACAGTCCACGATTTAATTTGATTTTTTGACCTAAACTAGTATAAATTTGTGTATAATATACTACGATTTTTTGACCGAAACATGCATTTAAAAAAGTTTCATAAAATCTAATTTTCAGATAAATTTTTTGCATGGACTTCAATCATAACCTTCCCCCATAACATATATAAATGATCTGAAAATGATCATATCATTTCGAATAGCCCCCGATTTAATTTGATTTGTTGACCTAAACTAGAATAAATTTGTGTATAATATACTACGATTTTTTGAACAAAACTTGAATTTCGAAAAGTTTCATAGAATCTAATTTTCAGATGATTTTTTGCATGTACTTCCATCATAACCTTCCCCCATAACATATATAAATGATCTGAAAATATTCGTATCATTTCGAATAGCCCCTGATTTAATTTGTTTTTTTACCGAAACTCGTGTATAATTATCATGATTTTTTGACCGAAACATGCATTTAAAAAAGATACATAAAATCTAATTTTCAGATAAATTTTTGCATGGACTTCAATTATAACCTTCCCCCATAAAATATATAAATGATATGAAAAAGTTCGTATCATTTCGAACAATCCTCGATTTAATTTGATTTTTGACCTAAACTAGTATAAACTTGTGTATAATATACTATGATTTTTTGAACAAAACTTGCATTTCAAAACGTTTCATAGAATATAATTTTCAGATGATTTTTTGCAAGGTCTTCCATGATAACCTTCCCCCATAACATATATAAATGATCTGAAAAGATTCGTATCATTTCGAATAGCCCCCGATTTAATTTGATTTTTTGACCGAAACTCGTGTATAATATATCATGATTTTTTGACCGAAACTTGCATTTTGAAAAGTATCATAAAATCTAATTTTTAGATAAATTTTTGCATGGACTTCAATTATAACCTTCCCCCATAAAATATATAAATGATCTGAAAATGATCATATCATTTCGAACAGTCCACGATTTAATTTGATTTTTTGACCTAAACTAGTATAAATTTGTGTATAATATACTACGATTTTTTGACCGAAACATGCATTTAAAAAAGTTTCATAAAATCTAATTTTCAGATAAATTTTTTGCATGGACTTCAATCATAACCTTCCCCCATAACATATATAAATGATCTGAAAATGATCATATCATTTCGAATAGCCCCCGATTTAATTTGATTTGTTGACCTAAACTAGAATAAATTTGTGTATAATATACTACGATTTTTTGAACAAAACTTGAATTTCGAAAAGTTTCATAGAATCTAATTTTCAGATGATTTTTTGCATGTACTTCCATCATAACCTTCCCCCATAACATATATAAATGATCTGAAAATATTCGTATCATTTCGAATAGCCCCTGATTTAATTTGTTTTTTTACCGAAACTCGTGTATAATTATCATGATTTTTTGACCGAAACATGCATTTAAAAAAGATACATAAAATCTAATTTTCAGATAAATTTTTGCATGGACTTCAATTATAACCTTCCCCCATAAAATATATAAATGATATGAAAAAGTTCGTATCATTTCGAACAATCCTCGATTTAATTTGATTTTTGACCTAAACTAGTATAAACTTGTGTATAATATACTATGATTTTTTGAACAAAACTTGCATTTCAAAACGTTTCATAGAATATAATTTTCAGATGATTTTTTGCAAGGTCTTCCATCATAACCTTCCCCCATAACATATATAAATGATCTGAAAAGATTCGTATCATTTCGAATAGCCCCCGATTTAATTTGATTTTTTGACCGAAACTCGTGTATAATATATCATGAATTTTTGACGGAAACTTGCATTTTGAAAAGTATCATAAAATCTAATTTTTAGATAAATTTTTGCATGGACTTCAATTATAACCTTCCCCCATAAAATATATAAATGATCTGAAAATGATCATATCATTTCGAACAGTCCACGATTTAATTTGATTTTTTGACCTAAACTAGTATAAATTTGTGTATAATATACTACGATTTTTTGACCGAAACATGCATTTAAAAAAGTTTCATAAAATCTAATTTTCAGATAAATTTTTTGCATGGACTTCAATCATAACCTTCCCCCATAACATATATAAATGATCTGAAAATGATCATATCATTTCGAATAGCCCCCGATTTAATTTGATTTGTTGACCTAAACTAGAATAAATTTGTGTATAATATACTACGATTTTTTGAACAAAACTTGAATTTCGAAAAGTTTCATAGAATCTAATTTTCAGATGATTTTTTGCATGTACTTCCATCATAACCTTCCCCCATAACATATATAAATGATCTGAAAATATTCGTATCATTTCGAATAGCCCCTGATTTAATTTGTTTTTTTTTTACCGAAACTCGTGTATAATTATCATGATTTTTTGACCGAAACATGCATTTAAAAAAGATATATAAAATCTAATTTTCAGATAAATTTTTGCATGGACTTCAATTATAACCTTCCCCCATAAAATATATAAATGATCTGAAAAAGTTCGTATCATTTCGAACAATCCTCGATTTAATTTTATTTTTGACCTAAACTAGTATAAACTTGTGTATAATATACTAGGATTTTTTGAACAAAACTTGCATTTCAAAAAGTTTCATAGAATATAATTTTCAGATGATTTTTTGCAAGGTCTTCCATCATAACCTTCCCCCATAACATATATAAATGATCTGAAAAGATTCGTATCATTTCGAATAGCCCCCGATTTAATTTGATTTTTTGACCGAAACTCGTGTATAATATATCATGATTTTTTGACCGAAACTTGCATTTTGAAAAGTATCATAAAATCTAATTTTTAGATAAATTTTTGCATGGACTTCAATTATAACCTTCCCCCATAAAATATATAAATGATCTGAAAATGATCATATCATTTCGAACAGTCCACGATTTAATTTGATTTTTTGACCTAAACTAGTATAAATTTGTGTATAATATACTACGATTTTTTGACCGAAACATGCATTTAAAAAAGTTTCATAAAATCTAATTTTCAGATAAATTTTTTGCATGGACTTCAATCATAACCTTCCCCCATAACATATATAAATGATCTGAAAATGATCATATCATTTCGAATAGCCCCCGATTTAATTTGATTTGTTGACCTAAACTAGAATAAATTTGTGTATAATATACTACGATTTTTTGAACAAAACTTGAATTTCGAAAAGTTTCATAGAATCTAATTTTCAGATGATTTTTTGCATGTACTTCCATCATAACCTTCCCCCATAACATATATAAATGATCTGAAAATATTCGTATCATTTCGAATAGCCCCTGATTTAATTTGTTTTTTTACCGAAACTCGTGTATAATTATCATGATTTTTTGACCGAAACATGCATTTAAAAAAGATACATAAAATCTAATTTTCAGATAAATTTTTGCATGGACTTCAATTATAACCTTCCCCCATAAAATATATAAATGATATGAAAAAGTTCGTATAATTTCGAACAATCCTCGATTTAATTTGATTTTTGACCTAAACTAGTATAAACTTGTGTATAATATACTATGATTTTTTGAACAAAACTTGCATTTCAAAACGTTTCATAGAATATAATTTTCAGATGATTTTTTGCAAGGTCTTCCATCATAACCTTCCCCCATAACATATATAAATGATCTGAAAAGATTCGTATCATTTCGAATAGCCCCCGATTTAATTTGATTTTTTGACCGAAACTCGTGTATAATATATCATGATTTTTTGACCGAAACTTGCATTTTGAAAAGTATCATAAAATCTAATTTTCAGATAAATTTTTGCATGGACTTCAATCATAACCTTCCCCCATAAAATATATAAATGATTTGAAAATGATCATATCATTTCGAACAGTCCACGATTTAATTTGATTTTTTGACCTAAACTAGTATAAATTTGTGTATAATATACTACGATTTTTTGACCGAAACATGCATTTAAAAAAGTTTCATAAAATCTAATTTTCAGATAAATTTTTTGCATGGACTTCAATCATAACCTTCCCCCATAACATATATAAATGATCTGAAAATGATCATATCATTTCGAATAGCCCCCGATTTAATTTGATTTGTTGACCTAAACTAGAATAAATTTGTGTATAATATACTACGATTTTTTGAACAAAACTTGAATTTCGAAAAGTTTCATAGAATCTAATTTTCAGATGATTTTTTGCATGTACTTCCATCATAACCTTCCCCCATAACATATATAAATGATCTGAAAATATTCGTATCATTTCGAATAGCCCATGATTTAATTTGTTTTTTTACTGAAACTCGTGTATAATTATCATGATTTTTTGACCGAAACATGCATTTAAAAAAGATACATAAAATCTAATTTTCAGATAAATTTTTGCATGGACTTCAATTATAACCTTCCCCCATAAAATATATAAATGATATGAAAAAGTTCGTATCATTTCGAACAATCCTCGATTTAATTTGATTTTTGACCTAAACTAGTATAAACTTGTGTATAATATACTATGATTTTTTGAACAAAACTTGCATTTCAAAACGTTTCATAGAATATAATTTTCAGATGATTTTTTGCAAGGTCTTCCATGATAACCTTCCCCCATAACATATATAAATGATCTGAAAAGATTCGTATCATTTCGAATAGCCCCCGATTTAATTTGATTTTTTGACCGAAACTCGTGTATAATATATCATGATTTTTTGACCGAAACTTGCATTTTGAAAAGTATCATAAAATCTAATTTTTAGATAAATTTTTGCATGGACTTCAATTATAACCTTCCCCCATAAAATATATAAATGATCTGAAAATGATCATATCATTTCGAACAGTCCACGATTTAATTTGATTTTTTGACCTAAACTAGTATAAATTTGTGTATAATATACTACGATTTTTTGACCGAAACATGCATTTAAAAAAGTTTCATAAAATCTAATTTTCAGATAAATTTTTTGCATGGACTTCAATCATAACCTTCCCCCATAACATATATAAATGATCTGAAAATGATCATATCATTTCGAATAGCCCCCGATTTAATTTGATTTGTTGACCTAAACTAGAATAAATTTGTGTATAATATACTACGATTTTTTGAACAAAACTTGAATTTCGAAAAGTTTCATAGAATCTAATTTTCAGATGATTTTTTGCATGTACTTCCATCATAACCTTCCCCCATAACATATATAAATGATCTGAAAATATTCGTATCATTTCGAATAGCCCCTGATTTAATTTGTTTTTTTACCGAAACTCGTGTATAATTATCATGATTTTTTGACCGAAACATGCATTTAAAAAAGATACATAAAATCTAATTTTCAGATAAATTTTTGCATGGACTTCAATTATAACCTTCCCCCATAAAATATATAAATGATATGAAAAAGTTCGTATCATTTCGAACAATCCTCGATTTAATTTGATTTTTGACCTAAACTAGTATAAACTTGTGTATAATATACTATGATTTTTTGAACAAAACTTGCATTTCAAAACGTTTCATAGAATATAATTTTCAGATGATTTTTTGCAAGGTCTTCCATCATAACCTTCCCCCATAACATATATAAATGATCTGAAAAGATTCGTATCATTTCGAATAGCCCCCGATTTAATTTGATTTTTTGACCGAAACTCGTGTATAATATATCATGATTTTTTGACCGAAACTTGCATTTTGAAAAGTATCATAAAATCTAATTTTCAGATAAATTTTTGCATGGACTTCAATTATAACCTTCCCCCATAAAATATATAAATGATCTGAAAATGATCATATCATTTCGAACAGTCCACGATTTAATTTGATTTTTTGACCTAAACTAGTATAAATTTGTGTATAATATACTACGATTTTTTGACCGAAACATGCATTTAAAAAAGTTTCATAAAATCTAATTTTCAGATAAATTTTTTGCATGGACTTCAATCATAACCTTCCCCCATAACAAATATAAATGATCTGAAAATGATCATATCATTTCGAATAGCCCCCGATTTAATTTGATTTGTTGACCTAAACTAGAATAAATTTGTGTATAATATACTACGATTTTTTGAACAAAACTTGAATTTCGAAGTTTCATAGAATCTAATTTTCAGATGATTTTTTGCATGTACTTCCATCATAACCTTCCCCCATAACATATATAAATGATCTGAAAATATTCGTATCATTTCGAATAGCCCCTGATTTAATTTGTTTTTTTACCGAAACTCGTGTATAATTATCATGATTTTTTGACCGAAACATGCATTTAAAAAAGATACATAAAATCTAATTTTCAGATAAATTTTTGCATGGACTTCAATTATAACCTTCCCCCATAAAATATATAAATGATATGAAAAAGTTCGTATCATTTCGAACAATCCTCGATTTAATTTGATTTTTGACCTAAACTAGTATAAACTTGTGTATAATATACTATGATTTTTTGAACAAAACTTGCATTTCAAAACGTTTCATAGAATATAATTTTCAGATGATTTTTTGCAAGGTCTTCCATCATAACCTTCCCCCATAACATATATAAATGATCTGAAAAGATTCGTATCATTTCGAATAGCCCCCGATTTAATTTGATTTTTTGACCGAAACTCGTGTATAATATATCATGATTTTTTGACCGAAACTTGCATTTTGAAAAGTATCATAAAATCTAATTTTCAGATAAATTTTTGCATGGACTTCAATCATAACCTTCCCCCATAAAATATATAAATGATTTGAAAATGATCATATCATTTCGAACAGTCCACGATTTAATTTGATTTTTTGACCTAAACTAGTATAAATTTGTGTATAATATACTACGATTTTTTGACCGAAACATGCATTTAAAAAAGTTTCATAAAATCTAATTTTCAGATAAATTTTTTGCATGGACTTCAATCATAACCTTCCCCCATAACATATATAAATGATCTGAAAATGATCATATCATTTCGAATAGCCCCCGATTTAATTTGATTTGTTGACCTAAACTAGAATAAATTTGTGTATAATATACTACGATTTTTTGAACAAAACTTGAATTTCGAAAAGTTTCATAGAATCTAATTTTCAGATGATTTTTTGCATGTACTTCCATCATAACCTTCCCCCATAACATATATAAATGATCTGAAAATATTCGTATCATTTCGAATAGCCCCTGATTTAATTTGTTTTTTTACTGAAACTCGTGTATAATTATCATGATTTTTTGACCGAAACATGCATTTAAAAAAGATACATAAAATCTAATTTTCAGATAAATTTTTGCATGGACTTCAATTATAACCTTCCCCCATAAAATATATAAATGATCTGAAAAAGTTCGTATCATTTCGAACAATCCTCGATTTAATTTTATTTTTGACCTAAACTAGTATAAACTTGTGTATAATATACTAGGATTTTTTGAACAAAACTTGCATTTCAAAAAGTTTCATAGAATATAATTTTCAGATGATTTTTTGCAAGGTCTTCCATCATAACCTTCCCCCATAACATATATAAATGATCTGAAAAGATTCGTATCATTTCGAATAGCCCCCGATTTAATTTGATTTTTTGACCGAAACTCGTGTATAATATATCATGATTTTTTGACCGAAACTTGCATTTTGAAAAGTATCATAAAATCTAATTTTTAGATAAATTTTTGCATGGACTTCAATTATAACCTTCCCCCACAAAATATATAAATGATATGAAAATGATCATATCATTTCGAACAGTCCGCGATTTAATTTGATTTTTTGACCTAAACTAGTATAAATTTGTGTATAATATACTACGATTTTTTGACCGAAACATGCATTTAAAAAAGTTTCATAAAATCTAATTTTCAGATAAATTTTTTGCATGGACTTCAATCATAACCTTCCCCCATAACATATATAAATGATCTGAAAATGATCATATCATTTCGAATAGCCCCCGATTTAATTTGATTTGTTGACCTAAACTAGAATAAATTTGTGTATAATATACTACGATTTTTTGAACAAAACTTGAATTTCGAAAAGTTTCATAGAATCTAATTTTCAGATGATTTTTTGCATGTACTTCCATCATAACCTTCCCCCATAACATATATAAATGATCTGAAAATATTCGTATCATTTCGAATAGCCCCTGATTTAATTTGTTTTTTTACCGAAACTCGTGTATAATTATCATGATTTTTTGACCGAAACATGCATTTAAAAAAGATACATAAAATCTAATTTTCAGATAAATTTTTGCATGGACTTCAATTATAACCTTCCCCCATAAAATATATAAATGATATGAAAAAGTTCGTATCATTTCGAACAATCCTCGATTTAATTTGATTTTTGACCTAAACTAGTATAAACTTGTGTATAATATACTATGATTTTTTGAACAAAACGTGCATTTCAAAACGTTTCATAGAATATAATTTTCAGATGATTTTTTGCAAGGTCTTCCATCATAACCTTCCCCCATAACATATATAAATGATTTGAAAAGATTCGTATCATTTCGAATAGCCCCCGATTTAATTTGATTTTTTGACCGAAACTCGTGTATAATATATCATGATTTTTTGACCGAAACTTGCATTTTGAAAAGTATCATAAAATCTAATTTTCAGATAAATTTTTGCATGGACTTCAATTATAACCTTCCCCCATAAAATATATAAATGATCTGAAAATGATCATATCATTTCGAACAGTCCACGATTTAATTTGATTTTTTGACCTAAACTAGTATAAATTTGTGTATAATATACTACGATTTTTTGACCGAAACATGCATTTAAAAAAGTTTCATAAAATCTAATTTTCAGATAAATTTTTTGCATGGACTTCAATCATAACCTTCCCCCATAACATATATAAATGATCTGAAAATGATCATATCATTTCGAATAGCCCCCGATTTAATTTGATTTGTTGACCTAAACTAGAATAAATTTGTGTATAATATACTACGATTTTTTGAACAAAACTTGAATTTCGAAAAGTTTCATAGAATCTAATTTTCAGATGATTTTTTGCATGTACTTCCATCATAACCTTCCCCCATAACATATATAAATGATCTGAAAATATTCGTATCATTTCGAATAGCCCCTGATTTAATTTGTTTTTTTACCGAAACTCGTGTATAATTATCATGATTTTTTGACCGAAACATGCATTTAAAAAAGATACATAAAATCTAATTTTCAGATAAATTTTTGCATGGACTTCAATTATAACCTTCCCCCATAAAATATATAAATGATATGAAAAAGTTCGTATCATTTCGAACAATCCTCGATTTAATTTGATTTTTGACCTAAACTAGTATAAACTTGTGTATAATATACTATGATTTTTTGAACAAAACGTGCATTTCAAAACGTTTCATAGAATATAATTTTCAGATGATTTTTTGCAAGGTCTTCCATCATAACCTTCCCCCATAACATATATAAATGATCTGAAAAGATTCGTATCATTTCGAATAGCCCCCGATTTAATTTGATTTTTTGACCGAAACTCGTGTATAATATATCATGATTTTTTGACCGAAACTTGCATTTTGAAAAGTATCATAAAATCTAATTTTCAGATAAATTTTTGCATGGACTTCAATTATAACCTTCCCCCATAAAATATATAAATGATCTGAAAATGATCATATCATTTCGAACAGTCCACGATTTAATTTGATTTTTTGACCTAAACTAGTATAAATTTGTGTATAATATACTACGATTTTTTGACCGAAACATGCATTTAAAAAAGTTTCATAAAATCTAATTTTCAGATAAATTTTTTGCATGGACTTCAATCATAACCTTCCCCCATAACATATATAAATGATCTGAAAATGATCATATCATTTCGAATAGCCCCCGATTTAATTTGATTTGTTGACCTAAACTAGAATAAATTTGTGTATAATATACTACGATTTTTTGAACAAAACTTGAATTTCGAAAAATTTCATAGAATCTAATTTTCAGATGATTTTTTGCATGTACTTCCATCATAACCTTCCCCCATAACATATATAAATGATCTGAAAATATTCGTATCATTTCGAATAGCCCCTGATTTAATTTGTTTTTTTACCGAAACTCGTGTATAATTATCATGATTTTTTGACCGAAACATGCATTTAAAAAAGATACATAAAATCTAATTTTCAGATAAATTTTTGCATGGACTTCAATTATAACCTTCCCCCATAAAATATATAAATGATATGAAAAAGTTCGTATCATTTCGAACAATCCTCGATTTAATTTGATTTTTGACCTAAACTAGTATAAACTTGTGTATAATATACTATGATTTTTTGAACAAAACTTGCATTTCAAAACGTTTCATAGAATATAATTTTCAGATGATTTTTTGCAAGGTCTTCCATCATAACCTTCCCCCATAACATATATAAATGATCTGAAAAGATTCGTATCATTTCGAATAGCCCCCGATTTAATTTGATTTTTTGACCGAAACTCGTGTATAATATATCATGATTTTTTGACCGAAACTTGCATTTTGAAAAGTATCATAAAATCTAATTTTCAGATAAATTTTTGCATGGACTTCAATTATAACCTTCCCCCATAAAATATATAAATGATCTGAAAATGATCATATCATTTCGAACAGTCCACGATTTAATTTGATTTTTTGACCTAAACTAGTATAAATTTGTGTATAATATACTACGATTTTTTGACCGAAACATGCATTTAAAAAAGTTTCATAAAATCTAATTTTCAGATAAATTTTTTGCATGGACTTCAATCATAACCTTCCCCCATAACATATATAAATGATCTGAAAATGATCATATCATTTCGAATAGCCCCCGATTTAATTTGATTTGTTGACCTAAACTAGAATAAATTTGTGTATAATATACTACGATTTTTTGAACAAAACTTGAATTTCGAAAAATTTCATAGAATCTAATTTTCAGATGATTTTTTGCATGTACTTCCATCATAACCTTCCCCCATAACATATATAAATGATCTGAAAATATTCGTATCATTTCGAATAGCCCCTGATTTAATTTGTTTTTTTACCGAAACTCGTGTATAATTATCATGATTTTTTGACCGAAACATGCATTTAAAAAAGATACATAAAATCTAATTTTCAGATAAATTTTTGCATGGACTTCAATTATAACCTTCCCCCATAAAATATATAAATGATATGAAAAAGTTCGTATCATTTCGAACAATCCTCGATTTAATTTGATTTTTGACCTAAACTAGTATAAACTTGTGTATAATATACTATGATTTTTTGAACAAAACTTGCATTTCAAAACGTTTCATAGAATATAATTTTCAGATGATTTTTTGCAAGGTCTTCCATCATAACCTTCCCCCATAACATATATAAATGATCTGAAAAGATTCGTATCATTTCGAATAGCCCCCGATTTAATTTGATTTTTTGACCGAAACTCGTGTATAATATATCATGATTTTTTGACCGAAACTTGCATTTTGAAAAGTATCATAAAATCTAATTTTCAGATAAATTTTTGCATGGACTTCAATCATAACCTTCCCCCATAAAATATATAAATGATCTGAAAATGATCATATCATTTCGAACAGTCCACGATTTAATTTGATTTTTTGACCTAAACTAGTATAAATTTGTGTATAATATACTACGATTTTTTGACCGAAACATGCATTTAAAAAAGTTTCATAAAATCTAATTTTCAGATAAATTTTTTGCATGGACTTCAATCATAACCTTCCCCCATAACATATATAAATGATCTGAAAATGATCATATCATTTCGAATAGCCCCCGATTTAATTTGATTTGTTGACCTAAACTAGAATAAATTTGTGTATAATATACTACGATTTTTTGAACAAAACTTGAATTTCGAAAAATTTCATAGAATCTAATTTTCAGATGATTTTTTGCATGTACTTCCATCATAACCTTCCCCCATAACATATATAAATGATCTGAAAATATTCGTATCATTTCGAATAGCCCCTGATTTAATTTGTTTTTTTACCGAAACTCGTGTATAATTATCATGATTTTTTGACCGAAACATGCATTTAAAAAAGATACATAAAATCTAATTTTCAGATAAATTTTTGCATGGACTTCAATTATAACCTTCCCCCATAAAATATATAAATGATATGAAAAAGTTCGTATCATTTCGAACAATCCTCGATTTAATTTGATTTTTGACCTAAACTAGTATAAACTTGTGTATAATATACTATGATTTTTTGAACAAAACTTGCATTTCAAAACGTTTCATAGAATATAATTTTCAGATGATTTTTTGCAAGGTCTTCCATCATAACCTTCCCCCATAACATATATAAATGATCTGAAAAGATTCGTATCATTTCGAATAGCCCCCGATTTAATTTGATTTTTTGACCGAAACTCGTGTATAATATATCATGATTTTTTGACTGAAACTTGCATTTTGAAAAGTATCATAAAATCTAATTTTCAGATAAATTTTTGCATGGACTTCAATCATAACCTTCCCCCATAAAATATATAAATGATTTGAAAATGATCATATCATTTCGAACAGTCCACGATTTAATTTGATTTTTTGACCTAAACTAGTATAAATTTGTGTATAATATACTACGATTTTTTGACCGAAACATGCATTTAAAAAAGTTTCATAAAATCTAATTTTCAGATAAATTTTTTGCATGGACTTCAATCATAACCTTCCCCCATAACATATATAAATGATCTGAAAATGATCATATCATTTCGAATAGCCCCCGATTTAATTTGATTTGTTGACCTAAACTAGAATAAATTTGTGTATAATATACTACGATTTTTTGAACAAAACTTGAATTTCGAAAAGTTTCATAGAATCTAATTTTCTGATGATTTTTTGCATGTACTTCCATCATAACCTTCCCCCATAACATATATAAATGATCTGAAAATATTCGTATCATTTCGAATAGCCCCTGATTTAATTTGTTTTTTTACTGAAACTCGTGTATAATTATCATGATTTTTTTACCGAAACATGCATTTAAAAAAGATACATAAAATCTAATTTTCAGATAAATTTTTGCATGGACTTCAATTATAACCTTCCCCCATAAAATATATAAATGATATGAAAAAGTTCGTATCATTTCGAACAATCCTCGATTTAATTTGATTTTTGACCTAAACTAGTATAAACTTGTGTATAATATACTATGATTTTTTGAACAAAACTTGCATTTCAAAACGTTTCATAGAATATAATTTTCAGATGATTTTTTGCAAGGTCTTCCATGATAACCTTCCCCCATAACATATATAAATGATCTGAAAAGATTCGTATCATTTCGAATAGCCCCCGATTTAATTTGATTTTTTGACCGAAACTCGTGTATAATATATCATGATTTTTTGACCGAAACTTGCATTTTGAAAAGTATCATAAAATCTAATTTTCAGATAAATTTTTGCATGGACTTCAATCATAACCTTCCCCCATAAAATATATAAATGATCTGAAAGTGATCATATCATTTCGAACAGTCCACGATTTAATTTGATTTTTTGACCTAAACTAGTATAAATTTGTGTATAATATACTACGATTTTTTGACCGAAACATGCATTTAAAAAGGTTTCATAAAATCTAATTTTCAGATATATTTTTTGCATGGACTTCAATCATAACCTTCCCCCATAACATATATAAATGATCTGAAAATGATCATATCATTTCGAATAGCCCCCGAATTAATTTGATTTTTTGACCAAAAGTAGTATAAATTTGTGTATAATATACTACAATTTTTTGAACAAAACTTGAATTTCGAAAAGTTTCATATAATCTAATTTTCAGATGATTTTTTGCATGTACTTTCATCATAACCTTCCCCTATAATATATATAAATGATCTTAAAAGATTCGTATCATTTCGAATAGCCCCTGATTTAATTTGATTTTTTTTACCGAAACTCGTGTATAATATATCATGATTTTTTGACCGAAACATGCATTTAAAAAAGTTACATAAAATCTAATTTTCAGATAAATTTTTGCATGCACTTCAATCATAAGCTTCCCCCATAAAATATATAAATGATCTGAAAAAGTTCGTATAATTTCGAACAATCCTCGATTTAATTTGATTTTTTGACCTAAACTAGTATAAACTTGTGTATAATAATATACTACGATTTTTTTAACAAAACTTGCATTTCGAAAAGTTTCATAGAATATAATTTTCATATGATTTTTTGCATGGTCTTCCATCATAACCTTCCCCCATAACATATATAAATGATCTGAAAAGATTCGTATCATTTCGAATAGCCCCCGATTTAATTTGATTTTTTGACCGAAACTCGTGTATAATATATTGAGATTTTTTGACCGAAACTTGCATTTTGAAAAGTATCACAAAATCTAATTTTCAGATAAATTTTTGCATGGACTTCAATCATAACCTTCCCCCATAAAATATATAAATGATCTTAAAATGATCATATCATTTCGAACAATCCTCGATTTAATTTGATTTTTTGACCTAAACTAGTATAAATTTGTGTATAATATACTACGATTTTTTGACCGAAACATGCATTTAACAAAGTTTCATAAAATCTAATTTTCAGATATATTTTTTGCATGGACTTCAATCATAACGTTCCCCCATAACATATATAAATGATCTGAAAATGATCATATCATTTCGAATAGCGCCCGATTTAATTTGATTTTTTTTACCGAAACTCGTGTATAATATATCATGATTTTTTTACCGAAACATGCATTTAAAAAAGTTACATAAAATCTAATTTTCAGATAAATTTTTGCATGCACTTCAATCATAAGCTTCCCCCATAAAATATATAAATGATCTGAAAAAGTTCGTATCATTTCGAACAATCCTCGATTTAATTTGATTTTTTGACCTAAACTAGTATAAACTTGTGTATAATATACTACGATTTTTTGAACAAAACTTGCATTTTGAAAAGTTTCATAGAATATAATTTTCATATGATTTTTTGCATGGTCTTCCATCATAACCTTCCCCCATAACATATATAAATGATCTGAAAAGATTCGTATCATTTCGAATAGCCCCCGATTTAATTTGATTTTTTGACCGAAACTCGTGTATAATATATCATGAATTTTTGACGGAAACTTGCATTTTGAAAAGTATCATAAAATCTAATTTTCAGATAAATTTTTGTATGGACTTCAATCATAACCTTCCCCCATAAAATATATAAATGATCTGAAAATGATCATATCATTTCGAACAGTCCTCGATTTAATTTGATTTTTTGACCTAAACTAGTATAAATTTGTGTATAATATACTACGATTTTTTTGACCGAAAAATGCATTTAAAAAAGTTTCATAAAATCTAATTTTCAGATAAACTTTTTGCATGGACTTCAATCATAACCTTCCCCCATAAAATATATAAATGATCTGAAAATGATCATATTATTTCGAATAGCCCCCGATTTAATTTGATTTGTTGACCTAAACTAGAATAAATTTGTGTATAATATACTACGATTTTTTGAACAAAACTTGAATTTCGAAAAGTTTCATAGAATCTAATTTTCAGATGATTTTTTGCATGTACTTCCATCATAACCTTCCCCCATAACATATATAAATGATCTGAAAATATTCGTATCATTTCGAATAGCCCCCGATTTAATTTGTTTTTTTTTACCGAAACTCGTGTATAATTATCATGATTTTTTGACCGAAACATGCATTTAAAAAAGATACATAAAATCTAATTTTCAGATAAATTTTTGCATGGACTTCAATTATAACCTTCCCCCATAAAATATATAAATGATCTGAAAAAGTTCGTATCATTTCGAACAATCCTCGATTTAATTTGATTTTTGACCTAAACTAGTATAAACTTGTGTATAATATACTACGATTTTTTGAACAAAACTTGCATTTCAAAAAGTTTCATAGAATATAATTTTCAGATGATTTTTTGCAAGGTCTTCCATCATAACCTTCCCCCATAACATATATAAATGATCTGAAAAGATTCGTATCATTTCGAATAGCCCCCGATTTAATTTGATTTTTTGACCGAAACTCGTGTATAATATATCATGATTTTTTGACCGAAACTTGCATTTTGAAAAGTATCATAAAATCTAATTTTCAGATAAATTTTTGCATGGACTTCAATCATAACCTTCCCCCATAAAATATATAAATGATCTGAAAATGATCATATCATTTCGAACAGTCCACGATTTAATTTGATTTTTTGACCTAAACTAGTATAAATTTGTGTATTATATACTACGATTTTTTGACCGAAACATGCATTTAAAAAAGTTTCATAAAATCTAATTTTCAGATAAATTTTTTGCATGGACTTCAATCATAACCTTCCCCCATAACATATATAAATGATCTGAAAATGATCATATCATTTCGAATAGCCCCCGATTTAATTTGATTTGTTGACCTAAACTAGAATAAATTTGTGTATAATATACTACGATTTTTTGAACAAAACTTGAATTTCGAAAAGTTTCATAGAATCTAATTTTCAGATGATTTTTTGCATGTACTTCCATCATAACCTTCCCCCATAACATATATAAATGATCTGAAAATATTCGTATCATTTCGAATAGCCCCCGATTTAATTTGTTTTTTTTTACCGAAACTCGTGTATAATTATCATGATTTTTTGACCGAAACATGCATTTAAAAAAGATATATAAAATCTAATTTTCAGATAAATTTTTGCATGGACTTCAATTATAACCTCCCCCCATAAAATATATAAATGATCTGAAAAAGTTCGTATCATTTCGAACAATCCTCGATTTAATTTTATTTTTGACCTAAACTAGTATAAACTTGTGTATAATATACTACGATTTTTTGAACAAAACTTGCATTTCAAAAAGTTTCATAGAATATAATTTTCAGATGAATTTTTGCAAGGTCTTCCATCATAACCTTCCCCCATAACATATATAAATGATCTGAAAAGATTCGTATCATTTCGAATAGCCCCCGATTTAATTTGATTTTTTGACCGAAACTCGTGTATAATATATCATGATTTTTTGACCGAAACTTGCATTTTGAAAAGTATCATAAAATCTAATTTTTAGATAAATTTTTGCATGGACTTCAATCATAACCTTCCCCCATAAAATATATAAATGATCTGAATATGATCATATCATTTCGAACAGTCCACGATTTAATTTGATTTTTTGACCTAAACTAGTATAAATTTGTGTATAATATACTACGATTTTTTGACCGAAACATGCATTTAATTAAGTTTCATAAAATCTAATTTTCAGATAAATTTTTTGCATGGACTTCAATCATAACCTTCCCCCATAACATATATAAATGATCTGAAAATGATCATATCATTTCGAATAGCCCCCGATTTAATTTGATTTGTTGACCTAAACTAGAATAAATTTGTGTATAATATACTACGATTTTTTGAACAAAACTTGAATTTCGAAAAGTTTCATAGAATCTAATTTTCAGATGATTTTTTGCATGTACTTCCATCATAACCTTCCCCCATAACATATATAAATGATCTGAAAATATTCGTATCATTTCGAATAGCCCCTGATTTAATTTGTTTTTTTACCGAAACTCGTGTATAATTATCATGATTTTTTGACCGAAACATGCATTTAAAAAAGATACATAAAATCTAATTTTCAGATAAATTTTTGCATGGACTTCAATTATAACCTTCCCCCATAAAATATATAAATGATCTGAAAAAGTTCGTATCATTTCGAACAATCCTCGATTTAATTTGATTTTTGACCTAAACTAGTATAAACTTGTGTATAATATACTATGATTTTTTGAACAAAACTTGCATTTCAAAACGTTTCATAGAATATAATTTTCAGATGATTTTTTGCAAGGTCTTCCATCATAACCTTCCCCCATAACATATATAAATGATCTGAAAAGATTCGTATCATTTCGAATAGCCCCCGATTTAAATTGATTTTTTGACCGAAATATGCATTTAAAAAAGTTACATAAAATCTAATTTTCAGTTAAATTCTTGCATGGACTTCAATCATAACCTTCCCCCATAAAATATATAAATGATCTGAAAAAGTTCGTATCATTTCGAACAATCCTCGATTTAATTTGATTTTTTGACCTAAACTAGTATAAACTTGTGTATAATATACTACGATTTTTTGAACAAAACTTGCATTTCGAAAAGTTTCATAGAATATAATTTTCAGATGATTTTTTGCAAGGTCTTCCATCATAACCTTCCCCCATAACATATATAAATGATCTGAAAATATTCGTATCATTTCGAATAACCCCCGATTTAATTTGATTTTTTGACCGAAACTCGTGTATAATATATCATGATTTTTTGACCGAAACTTGCATTTTGAAAAGTATCATAAAATCTAATTTTCAGATAAATGTTTGCATGGACTTCAATCATAACCTTCCCCCATAAAATAGATAAATGATTTGAAAATGATCATCTCATTTCGAACAGTCCACAATTTAATTTGATTTTTTGACCTAAACTAGTATAAATTTGTGTATAATATACTACGATTTTTTGACCGAATCATGCATTTAAAAAAGTTTCATAAAATCTAATTTTCAGATAAATATTTTGCATGGTCTTCAATCATAACCTTCCCCCATAACATATATAAATGATCTGAAAATGATCATATCATTTCGAATAGCCCCCGATTTAATTTGATTTTTTGACCTAAACAAGTATAAATTTGTGTATAATATACTACGATTTTTTGAACAAAACTTGAATTTCGAAAAGTTTCATATAATCTAATTTTCAGATGATTTTTTGCATGTACTTCCATCATAACCTTCCCCCATAACATATATAAATGATCTGAAAAGATTCGTATCATTTCGAATAGCCCCTGATTTAATTTGATTTTTTTTACCGAAACTCGTGTATATATATCCTGATTTTTTGACCGAAACATGCATTTAAAAAAGTTACATAAAATCTAATTTTCAGATAAATTTTTGCATGCACTTCAATCATAAGCTTCCCCCATAAAATATATAAATGATCTGAAAAAGTTCGTATCATTTCGAACAATCCTCGATTTAATTTGATTTTTTGACCTAAACTAGTATAAACTTGTGTATAATAATATACTACGATTTTTTTTAACAAAACTTGCATTTCGAAAAGTTTCATAGAATATAATTTTCATATGATTTTTTGCATGGTCTTCCATCATAACCTTCCCCCATAACATATATAAATGATCTGAAAAGATTCGTATCATTTCGAATAGCCCCCGATTTAATTTGATTTTTTGACCGAAACTCGTGTATAATATATCATGATTTTTTGACCGAAACTTGCATTTTGAAAAGTATCACAAAATCTAATTTTCAAATAAATTTTTGCATGGACTTCAATCATAACCTTCCCCCATAAAATATATAAATGATCTTAAAATGATCATATCATTTCGAACAGTCCTCGATTTAATTTGATATTTTGACCTAAACTAGTATAAATTTGTGTATAATATACTACGATTTTTTGACCGAAACATGCATTTAAAAAAGTTTCATAAAATCTAATTTTCAGATGATTTTTTGCATGTACTTCCATCATAACCTTCCCCCATAACATATATAAATGATCTGAAAATATTTGTATCATTTCGAATAGCCCCCGATTTAATTTGTTTTTTTACCGAAACTCGTGTATAATTATCATGATTTTTTGACCGAAACATGCATTTAAAAAAGATACATAAAATCTAATTTTCAGATAAATTTTTGCATGGACTTCAATCATAACCTTCCCCCATAAAATATATAAATGATCTGAAAAAGTTCGTATCATTTCGAACAATCCTCGATTTAATTTGATTTTTGACCTAAACTAGTATAAACTTGTGTATAATATACTACGATTTTTTGAACAAAACTTGCATTTCGAAAAGTTTCATAGAATCTTATTTTCAGATGATTTTTTGCATGGTCTTCCATCATAAACTTCCCCCATAACAAATATAAATGATTTGAAAAGATTCGTATCATTTCGAATAGCCCCCGATTTAATTTGATTTTTATGACCGAAACTCGTGTATAATATATCATGATTTTTTGACCAAAACTTGCATTTCGAAAAGTATAATAAAATCTAATTTTCAGATAAATTTTTGCATGGACTTCAATCATAACCTTCCCCAATAAAATATATAAATGATCTGAAAACGTTCGTATCATTTTGAACAAACCTCGATTTAATTTGATATACTACGATTTTTTGAACAAAACTTGCATTTCGAAAAGTTTAATAGAATCTAATTTTCAGATGATTTTTTGCATGGTCTTCCATCATAACCTTCCCCCATAACATATATAAATGATCTAAAAAGATTCGTATCATTTCGAATAGCCCCCGATTTAATTTGTTTTTTTTTACCGAAACTTGTGTATAATATATCATGATTTTTTGACCGAAATATGCATTTAAAAAAGTTACATAAAATCTAATTTTCAGTTAAATTTTTGCATGAACTTCAATCATAACCTTCCCCCATAAAATATATAAATGATCTGAAAAAGTTCGTATCATTTCGAACAATCCTCGATTTAATTTGATTTTTTGACCTAAACTAGTATAAACTTGTGTATAATATACTACGATTTTTTGAACAAAACTTGCATTTCGAAAAGTTTCATAGAATATAATTTTCAGATGATTTTTTGCAAGGTCTTCCATCATAACCTTCCCCCATAACATATATAAATGATCTGAAAATATTCGTATCATTTCGAATAACCCCCGATTTAATTTGATTTTTTGACCGAAACTCGTGTATAATATATCATGATTTTTTGACCGAAACTTGCATTTTGAAAAGTATCATAAAATCTAATTTTCAGATAAATTTTTGCATGGACTTCAATCATAACCTTCCCCCATAAAATATATAAATGATTTGAAAATGATCATATCATTTCGAACAGTCCACAATTTAATTTGATTTTTTGACCTAAACTAGTATAAATTTGTGTATAATATACTACGATTTTTTGACCGAATCATGCATTTAAAAAAGTTTCATAAAATCTAATTTTCAGATAAATATTTTGCATGGACTTCAATCATAACCTTCCCCCATAACATATATAAATGATCTGAAAATGATCATATCATTTCGAATAGCCCCCGATTTAATTTGATTTTTTGACCTAAACAAGTATAAATTTGTGTATAATATACTACGATTTTTTGAACAAAACTTGAATTTCGAAAAGTTTCATATAATCTAATTTTCAGATGATTTTTTGCATGTACTTCCATCATAACCTTCCCCCATAACATATATAAATGATCTGAAAAGATTCGTATCATTTCGAATAGCCCCCGATTTATTTTGTTTTTTTTTACCGAAACTCGTGTATAATATATCCTGATTTTTTGACCGAAACATGCATTTAAAAAAGTTACATAAAATCTAATTTTCAGATAAATTTTTGCATGGACTTCAATCATAACCTTCCCCCATAAAATATATAAATGATCTGAAAAATTTCGTATCATTTCGAACAATCCTCGATTTAATTTGATTTTTTTGACCTAAACTACTATAAACTTGTGTATAATATACTACGATTTTTTGAACAAAACTTGCATTTCGAAAAGTTTCATAGAATCTAATTTTCAGATGATTGTTTGCATGGTCTTCCATCATAACTTTCCCCCATAACATATATAAATGATCTGAAAAGATTCGTATCATTTCGAATAGCCCCCGATTTAATTTGATTTTTTGACCGAAACACGTGTATAATATATCATGATTTTTTGACCGAAAATTGCATTTTGAAAAGTATCATAAAATCTAATTTTCAGATAAATTTTTGCATGGACTTCAATCATAACCTTCCCCCATAAAATATATAAATGATCTGAAAATGATCATATCATTTCGAACAGACCACGATTTAATTTGATTTTTTGACCTAAACAAGTATAAATTTGTGTATAATATACTACGATTTTTTGACCGAATCATGCATTTAAAAAAGTTTCATAAAATCTAATTTTCAGATAAATATTTTGCATGGACTTCAATCATAACCTTCCCCCATAACATATATAAATGATCTGAAAATGATCATATCATTTCGAATAGCCCCCGATTTAATTTGATTTTTTGACCTAAACAAGTATAAATTTGTGTATAATATACTACGATTTTTTGAACAAAACTTGAATTTCGAAAAGTTTCATATAATCTAATTTTCAGATGATTTTTTGCATGTACTTCCATCATAACCTTCCCCCATAACATATATAAATGATCTGAAAAGATTCGTATCATTTCGAATAGCCCCCGATTTAATTTGTTTTTTTTTACCGAAACTCGTGTATAATATATCCTGATTTTTTGACCGAAACATGCATTTAAAAAAGTTACATAAAATCTAATTTTCAGATAAATTTTTGCATGGACTTCAATCATAACCTTCCCCCATAAAATATATAAATGATTTGAAAAAGTTCGTATCATTTCGAACAATCCTCAATTTAATTTGATTTTTTGACCTAAACTAGTATAAACTTGTGTATAATATACTACGATTTTTTGAACAAAACTTGCATTTCGAAAAGTTTCATAGAATATAATTTTCAGATGATTTTTTGCAAGGTCTTCAATCATAACCTTCCCCCATAACATATATAAATGATCTGAAAAGATTCGTATCATTTCGAATAGCCCCCGATTTAATTTGATTTTTTGACCGAAACGCGTGTATAATATATCATGATTTTTTGACCGAAACTTGCATTTTGAAAAGTATCATAAAATCTAATTTTCAGATAAATTTTTGCATGGACTTCAATCATAACCTTCCCCCATAAAATATATAAATGATCTGAAAATGATCATATCATTTCGAACAGTCCACGATTTAATTTGATTTTTTGACCTAAACTAGTATAAATTTGTGTATAATATACTACGATTTTTTGACCGAAACATGCATTTAAAAAAGTTTCATAAAATCTAATTTGCAGATAAATTTTTTGCATGGACTTCAATCATAACCTTCCCCCATAACATATATAAATGATCTGAAAATGATCATATCATTTCGAATAGCCCCCGATTTAATTTGATTTTTTGACCTAAACTAGTATAAATTTGTGTATAATATACTACGATTTTTTGAACAAAACTTGAATTTCGAAAAGTTTCATATAATCTAATTTTCAGATGATTTTTTCCATGTACTTCCATCATAACCTACCCCCATAACATATATAAATGATCTGAAAAGATTCGTATCATTTCGAATAGCCCCCGATTAAATTTGTTTTTTTTTACCGAAACTTGTGAATAATATATCATGATTTTTTGACCGAAATATGCATTTAAAAAAGTTACATAAAATCTAATTTTCAGATAAATTTTTGCATGGACTTCAATCATAACCTTCCCCCGTAAATATATAAATGATCTGAAAAAGTTCGTATCATTTCGAACAATCCTCGATTTAATTTGAATTTTTGACCTAAACTATTATAAACTTGTGTATAATATACTACGATTTTTTGAACAAAACTTGCATTTCGAAAAGTTTCATAGAATATAATTTTCAGATGATTTTTTGCAAGGTCTTCCATCATAACCTTCCCCCATAACATATATAAATGATCTGAAAATATTCGTATCATTTCGAATAACCCCCGATTTAATTTGATTTTTTGACCGAAACTCGTGTATAATATATCATGATTTTTTGACCGAAACTTGCATTTTGAAAAGTATCATAAAATCTAATTTTCAGATAAATTTTTGCATGGACTTCAATCATAACCTTCCCCCATAAAATATATAAATGATTTGAAAATGATCATATCATTTCGAACAGTCCACAATTTAATTTGATTTTTTGACCTAAACTAGTATAAATTTGTGTATAATATACTACGATTTTTTGACCGAATCATGCATTTAAAAAAGTTTCATAAAATCTAATTTTCAGATAAATTTTTTGCATGGACTTCAATCATAACCTTCCCCCATAACATATATAAATGATCTGAAAATGATCATATCATTTCGAATAGCCCCCGATTTAATTTGATTTTTTGACCTAAACAAGTATAAATTTGTGTATAATATACTACGATTTTTTGAACAAAACTTGAATTTCGAAAAGTTTCATATAATCTAATTTTCAGATGATTTTTTGCATGTACTTCCATCATAACCTTCCCCCATAACATATATAAATGATCTGAAAAGATTCGTATCATTTCGAATAGCCCCCGATTTAATTTGTTTTTTTTTACCGAAACTCGTGTATAATATATCCTGATTTTTTGACCGAAACATGCATTTAAAAAAGTTACATAAAATCTAATTTTCAGATAAATTTTTGCATGGACTTCAATCATAACCTTCCCCCATAAAATATATAAATGATCTGAAAAATTTCGTATCATTTCGAACAATCCTCGATTTAATTTGATTTTTTTGACCTAAACTACTATAAACTTGTGTATAATATACTACGATTTTTTGAACAAAACTTGCATTTCGAAAAGTTTCATAGAATCTAATTTTCAGATGATTGTTTGCATGGTCTTCCATCATAACTTTCCCCCATAACATATATAAATGATCTGAAAAGATTCGTATCATTTCGAATAGCCCCCGATTTAATTTGATTTTTTGACCGAAACACGTGTATAATATATCATGATTTTTTGACCGAAAATTGCATTTTGAAAAGTATCCTAAAATCTAATTTTCAGATAAATTTTTGCATGGACTTCAATCATAACCTTCCCCCATAAAATATATAAATGATCTGAAAATGATCATATCATTTCGAACAGACCACGATTTAATTTGATTTTTTGACCTAAACAAGTATAAATTTGTGTATAATATACTACGATTTTTTGACCGAATCATGCATTTAAAAAAGTTTCATAAAATCTAATTTTCAGATAAATATTTTGCATGGACTTCAATCATAACCTTCCCCCATAACATATATAAATGATCTGAAAATGATCATATCATTTCGAATAGCCCCCGATTTAATTTGATTTTTTGACCTAAACTAGTATAAATTTGTGTATAATATACTACGATTTTTTGAACAAAACTTGCATTTCGAAAAGTTTAATAGAATCTAATTTTCAGATGATTTTTTGCATGGTCTTCCATCATAACCTTCCCCCATAACATATATAAATGATCTGAAAAGATTCGTATCATTTCGAATAGCCCCCGATTTAATTTGTTTTTTTTTACCGAAACTTGTGTATAATATATCATGATTTTTTGACCGAAATATGCATTTAAAAAAGTTACATAAAATCTAATTTTCAGATAAATTTTTGCATGGACTTCAATCATAACCTTCCCCCATAAAATATATAAATGATTTGAAAAAGTTCGTATCATTTCGAACAATCCTCGATTTAATTTGATTTTTTGACCTAAACTAGTATAAACTTGTGTATAATATACTACGATTTTTTGAACAAAACTTGCATTTCGAAAAGTTTCATAGAATATAATTTTCAGATGATTTTTTGCAAGGTCTTCAATCATAACCTTCCCCCATAACATATATAAATGATCTGAAAAGATTCGTATCATTTCGAATAGCCCCCGATTTAATTTGATTTTTTGACCGAAACGCGTGTATAATATATCATGATTTTTTGACCGAAACTTGCATTTTGAAAAGTATCATAAAATCTAATTTTCAGATAAATTTTTGCATGGACTTCAATCATAACCTTCCCCCATAAAATATATAAATGATCTGAAAATGATCATATCATTTCGAACAGTCCACGATTTAATTTGATTTTTTGACCTAAACTAGTATAAATTTGTGTATAATATACTACGATTTTTTGACCGAAACATGCATTTAAAAAAGTTTCATAAAATCTAATTTGCAGATAAATTTTTTGCATGGACTTCAATCATAACCTTCCCCCATAACATATATAAATGATCTGAAAATGATCATATCATTTCGAATAGCCCCCGATTTAATTTGATTTTTTGACCTAAACTAGTATAAATTTGTGTATAATATACTACGATTTTTTGAACAAAACTTGAATTTCGAAAAGTTTCATATAATCTAATTTTCAGATGATTTTTTCCATGTACTTCCATCATAACCTACCCCCATAACATATATAAATGATCTGAAAAGATTCGTATCATTTCGAATAGCCCCCGATTAAATTTGTTTTTTTTTACCGAAACTTGTGAATAATATATCATGATTTTTTGACCGAAATATGCATTTAAAAAAGTTACATAAAATCTAATTTTCAGATAAATTTTTGCATGGACTTCAATCATAACCTTCCCCCGTAAATATATAAATGATCTGAAAAAGTTCGTATCATTTCGAACAATCCTCGATTTAATTTGAATTTTTGACCTAAACTAGTATAAACTTGTGTATAATATACTACGATTTTTTGAACAAAACTTGCATTTCGAAAAGTTTCATAGAATATAATTTTCAGATGATTTTTTGCAAGGTCTTCAATCATAACCTTCCCCCATAACATATATAAATGATCTGAAAAGATTCGTATCATTTCGAATAGCCCCCGATTTAATTTGATTTTTTGACCGAAACTCTTGTATAATATATCATGATTTTTTGACCGAAACTTGCATTTTGAAAAGTATCATAAAATCTAATTTTCAGATAAATTTTTGCATGGACTTCAATCATAACCTTCCCCCATAAAATATATAAATGATCTGAAAATGATCATATCATTTCGAACAGTCCACGATTTAATTTGATTTTTTGACCTAAACTAGTATAAATTTGTGTATAATATACTACGATTTTTTGACCGAAACATGCATTTAAAAAAGTTTCATAAAATCTAATTTGCAGATAAATTTTTTGCATGGACTTCAATCATAACCTTCCCCCATAACATATATAAATGATCTGAAAATGATCATATCATTTCGAATAGCCCCCGATTTAATTTGATTTTTTGACCTAAACTAGTATAAATTTGTGTATAATATACTACGATTTTTTGAACAAAACTTGAATTTCGAAAAGTTTCATATAATCTAATTTTCAGATGATTTTTTCCATGTACTTCCATCATAACCTACCCCTATAACATATATAAATGATCTGAAAAGATTCGTATCATTTCGAATAGCCCCCGATTAAATTTGTTTTTTTTTACCGAAACTTGTGAATAATATATCATGATTTTTTGACCGAAATATGCATTTAAAAAAGTTACATAAAATCTAATTTTCAGATAAATTTTTGCATGGACTTCAATCATAACCTTCCCCCGTAAATATATAAATGATCTGAAAAAGTTCGTATCATTTCGAACAATCCTCGATTTAATTTGAATTTTTGACCTAAACTAGTATAAACTTGTGTATAATATACTACGATTTTTTGAACAAAACTTGCATTTCGAAAAGTTTCATAGAATATAATTTTCAGATGATTTTTTGCAAGGTCTTCAATCATAACCTTCCCCCATAACATATATAAATGATCTGAAAAGATTCGTATCATTTCGAATAGCCCCCGATTTAATTTGATTTTTTGACCGAAACTCGTGTATAATATATCATGATTTTTTGACCGAAACTTGCATTTTGAAAAGTATCATAAAATCTAATTTTCAGATAAATTTTTGCATGGACTTCAATCATAACCTTCCCCCATAAAATATATAAATGATCTGAAAATGATCATATCATTTCGAACAGTCCACGATTTAATTTGATTTTTTGACCTAAACTAGTATAAATTTGTGTATAATATACTACGATTTTTTGACCGAAACATGCATTTAAAAAAGTTTCATAAAATCTAATTTGCAGATAAATTTTTTGCATGGACTTCAATCATAACCTTCCCCCATAACATATATAAATGATCTGAAAATGATCATATCATTTCGAATAGCCCCCGATTTAATTTGATTTTTTGACCTAAACTAGTATAAATTTGTGTATAATATACTACGATTTTTTGAACAAAACTTGAATTTCGAAAAGTTTCATATAATCTAATTTTCAGATGATTTTTTCCATGTACTTCCATCATAACCTTCCCCCAAAACATATATAAATGATCTGAAAAGATTCGTATCATTTCGAATAGCCCCCGATTAAATTTGTTTTTTTTTTTACCGAAACTTGTGTATAATATATCATGATTTTTTGACCGAAATATGCATTTAAAAAAGTTACATAAAATCTAATTTTCAGATAAATTTTTGCATGGACTTCAATCATAACCTTCCCCCGTAAATATATAAATGATCTGAAAAAGTTCGTATCATTTCGAACAATCCTCGATTTAATTTGAATTTTTGACCTAAACTAGTATAAACTTGTGTATAATATACTACGATTTTTTGAACAAAACTTGCATTTCGAAAAGTTTCATAGAATATAATTTTCAGATGATTTTTTGCAAGGTCTTCAATCATAACCTTCCCCCATAACATATATAAATGATCTGAAAAGATTCGTATCATTTCGAATAGCCCCCGATTTAATTTGATTTTTTGACCGAAACTCGTGTATAATATATCATGATTTTTTGACCGAAACTTGCATTTTGAAAAGTATCATAAAATCTAATTTTCAGATAAATTTTTGCATGGACTTCAATCATAACCTTCCCCCATAAAATATATAAATGATCTGAAAATGATCATATCATTTCGAACAGTCCACGATTTAATTTGATTTTTTGACCTAAACTAGTATAAATTTGTGTATAATATACTACGATTTTTTGACCGAAACATGCATTTAAAAAAGTTTCATAAAATCTAATTTGCAGATAAATTTTTTGCATGGACTTCAATCATAACCTTCCCCCATAACATATATAAATGATCTGAAAATGATCATATCATTTCGAATAGCCCCCGATTTAATTTGATTTTTTGACCTAAACTAGTATAAATTTGTGTATAATATACTACGATTTTTTGAACAAAACTTGAATTTCGAAAAGTTTCATATAATCTAATTTTCAGATGATTTTTTCCATGTACTTCCATCATAACCTTCCCCCAAAACATATATAAATGATCTGAAAAGATTCGTATCATTTCGAATAGCCCCCGATTAAATTTGTTTTTTTTTTACCGAAACTTGTGTATAATATATCATGATTTTTTGACCGAAATATGCATTTAAAAAAGTTACATAAAATCTAATTTTCAGATAAATTTTTGCATGGACTTCAATCATAACCTTCCCCCGTAAATATATAAATGATCTGAAAAAGTTCGTATCATTTCGAACAATCCTCGATTTAATTTGAATTTTTGACCTAAACTAGTATAAACTTGTGTATAATATACTACGATTTTTTGAACAAAACTTGCATTTCGAAAAGTTTCATAGAATATAATTTTCAGATGATTTTTTGCAAGGTCTTCAATCATAACCTTCCCCCATAACATATATAAATGATCTGAAAAGATTCGTATCATTTCGAATAGCCCCCGATTTAATTTGATTTTTTGACCGAAACTCGTGTATAATATATCATGATTTTTTGACCGAAACTTGCATTTTGAAAAGTATCATAAAATCTAATTTTCAGATAAATTTTTGCATGGACTTCAATCATAACCTTCCCCCATAAAATATATAAATGATCTGAAAATGATCATATCATTTCGAACAGTCCACGATTTAATTTGATTTTTTGACCTAAACTAGTATAAATTTGTGTATAATATACTACGATTTTTTGACCGAAACATGCATTTAAAAAAGTTTCATAAAATCTAATTTGCAGATAAATTTTTTGCATGGACTTCAATCATAACCTTCCCCCATAACATATATAAATGATCTGAAAATGATCATATCATTTCGAATAGCCCCCGATTTAATTTGATTTTTTGACCTAAACTAGTATAAATTTGTGTATAATATACTACGATTTTTTGAACAAAACTTGAATTTCGAAAAGTTTCATATAATCTAATTTTCAGATGATTTTTTCCATGTACTTCCATCATAACCTTCCCCCAAAACATATATAAATGATCTGAAAAGATTCGTATCATTTCGAATAGCCCCCGATTAAATTTGTTTTTTTTTTACCGAAACTTGTGTATAATATATCATGATTTTTTGACCGAAATATGCATTTAAAAAAGTTACATAAAATCTAATTTTCAGATAAATTTTTGCATGGACTTCAATCATAACCTTCCCCCGTAAATATATAAATGATCTGAAAAAGTTCGTATCATTTCGAACAATCCTCGATTTAATTTGAATTTTTGACCTAAACTAGTATAAACTTGTGTATAATATACTACGATTTTTTGAACAAAACTTGCATTTCGAAAAGTTTCATAGAATATAATTTTCATATGATTTTTTGCAAGGTCTTCCAAAATAACCTTCCCCCTTAACATATATAAATGATCTGAAAAGATTCGTATCATTTCAAATAGCCCCCGATTTAATTTGATTTTTTGACCGAAACTCGTGTATAATATATCATGATTTTTTGACCGAAACTTGCATTTAGAAAAGTATCATAAAATCTAATTTTCAGATAAATTTTTGCATGGACTTCAATCATAACCTTCCCCCATAAAATATATAAATGATCTGAAAATGATCATATCATTTCGAACAGTCCACGATTTAATTTGATTTTTTGACCTAAACTAGTATAAATTTGTGTATAATATACTACGATTTTTTGACCGAAACATGCATTTAAAAAAGTTTCATAAAATCTAATTTTGAGATAAATTTTTTGCATGGACTTCATTCATAACCTTCCCCCTTAACATATATAAATGATCTGAAAATGATCATATCATTTCGAATAGCCCCCGATTTAATTTGATTTTTTGACCAAAACTAGTATAAATATGTGTATAATATACTACGATTTTTTGAACAAAACTTGAATTTCGAAAAGTTTCATATAATCTAATTTTCAGATGATTTTTTTGCATGTTCTTCCATCATAACCTTCCCCCATAACATATATAAATGATCTGAAAAGATTCGTATCATTTCGAATAGCCCCTGATTTAATTTGTTTTTTTTACCGAAACTCGTAGTGTATAATATATCATGATTTTTTGACCGAAACATGCATTTAAAAAAGTTACATAAAATCTAATTTTCAGATAAATTTTTGCATACACTTTTATCATAAGCTTCCCCCATAAAATATATAAATGATCTGAAAAAGTTCGTATCATTTCGAACAATCCTCGATTTAATTTGATTTTTTGACCTAAACTAGTATAAACTTGTGTATAATATACTAAGATTTTTTGAACAAAACTTGCATATCGAAAAGTTTCATAGAATATAATTTTCATATGATTTTTTGCATGGTCTTCCATCATAACCTTCCCCCATAACATATATAAATGATCTGAAAAGATTCGTATCATTTCGAATAGCCCCCGATTTAATTTGATTTTTTGACCGAAACTCGTGTATAATATATCATGATTTTTTGACCGAAACTTGCATTTTGAAAAGTATCATAAAATCTAATTTTCAGATAAATTTTTGCATGGACTTCAATCATAACCTTCCCCCATAAAATATATAAATGATCTGAAAATGATCATATCATTTCGAACAGTCCACGATTTAATTTGATTTTTTGACCTAAACTAGTATAAATTTGTGTATAATATACTACGATTTTTTGACCGAAACATGCATTTAAAAAAGTTTCATAAAATCTAATTTGCAGATAAATTTTTTGCATGGACTTCAATCATAACCTTCCCCCATAACATATATAAATGATCTGAAAATGATCATATCATTTCGAATAGCCCCCGATTTAATTTGATTTTTTGACCTAAACTAGTATAAATTTGTGTATAATATACTACGATTTTTTGAACAAAACTTGAATTTCGAAAAGTTTCATATAATCTAATTTTCAGATGATTTTTTCCATGTACTTCCATCATAACCTTCCCCCAAAACATATATAAATGATCTGAAAAGATTCGTATCATTTCGAATAGCCCCCGATTAAATTTGTTTTTTTTTTACCGAAACTTGTGTATAATATATCATGATTTTTTGACCGAAATATGCATTTAAAAAAGTTACATAAAATCTAATTTTCAGATAAATTTTTGCATGGACTTCAATCATAACCTTCCCCCGTAAATATATAAATGATCTGAAAAAGTTCGTATCATTTCGAACAATCCTCGATTTAATTTGAATTTTTGACCTAAACTAGTATAAACTTGTGTATAATATACTACGATTTTTTGAACAAAACTTGCATTTCGAAAAGTTTCATAGAATATAATTTTCATATGATTTTTTGCAAGGTCTTCCAAAATAACCTTCCCCCTTAACATATATAAATGATCTGAAAAGATTCGTATCATTTCAAATAGCCCCCGATTTAATTTGATTTTTTGACCGAAACTCGTGTATAATATATCATGATTTTTTGACCGAAACTTGCATTTAGAAAAGTATCATAAAATCTAATTTTCAAATAAATTTTTGCATGGACTTCAATCATAACCTTCCCCCATAAAATATATAAATGATCTGAAAATGATCATATCATTTCGAACAGTCCAAGATTTAATTTGATTTTTTGACCTAAACTAGTATAAATTTGTGTATAATATACTACGATTTTTTGACCGAAACATGCATTTAAAAAAGTTTCATAAAATCTAATTTTGAGATAAATTTTTTGCATGGACTTCATTCATAACCTTCCCCCTTAACATATATAAATGATCTGAAAATGATCATATCATTTCGAATAGCCCCCGATTTAATTTGATTTTTTGACCAAAACTAGTATAAATATGTGTATAATATACTACGATTTTTTGAACAAAACTTGAATTTCGAAAAGTTTCATATAATCTAATTTTCAGATGATTTTTTTGCATGTTCTTCCATCATAACCTTCCCCCATAACATATATAAATGATCTGAAAAGATTCGTATCATTTCGAATAGCCCCTGATTTAATTTGTTTTTTTTACCGAAACTCGTAGTGTATAATATATCATGATTTTTTGACCGAAACATGCATTTAAAAAAGTTACATAAAATCTAATTTTCAGATAAATTTTTGCATACACTTTTATCATAAGCTTCCCCCATAAAATATATAAATGATCTGAAAAAGTTCGTATCATTTCGAACAATCCTCGATTTAATTTGATTTTTTGACCTAAACTAGTATAAACTTGTGTATAATATACTAAGATTTTTTGAACAAAACTTGCATATCGAAAAGTTTCATAGAATATAATTTTCATATGATTTTTTGCATGGTCTTCCATCATAACCTTCCCCCATAACATATATAAATGATCTGAAAAGATTCGTATCATTTCGAATAGCCCCCGATTTAATTTGATTTTTTGACCGAAACTCGTGTATAATATATCATGATTTTTTGACCGAAACTTGCATTTTGAAAAGTATCATAAAATCTAATTTTCAGATAAATTTTTGCATGGACTTCAATCATAACCTTCCCCCATAAAATATATAAATGATCATATCATTTCGAACAGTCCACGATTTAATTTGATTTTTTGACCTAAACTAGTATAAATTTGTGTATAATATACTACGATTTTTTGACCGAAACATGCATTTAAAAAAGTTTCACAAAATCTAATTTGCAGATAATTTTTTTCATGGACTTCAATCATAACCTTCCCCCATAACATATATAAATGATCTGAAAATGATCATATCATTTCGAATAGCCCCCGATTTAATTTGATTTTTTGACCTAAACTAGTATAAATTTGTGTATAATATACTACGATTTTTTGAACAAAACTTGAATTTCGAAAAGTTTCATATAATCTAATTTTCAGATGATTTTTTCCCTGTACTTCCATCATAAACTTCCCCCATAACATATATAAATGATCTGAAAAGATTCGTATCATTTCGAATAGCCCCCGATTAAATTTGTTTTTTTTTACCGAAACTTGTGAATAATATATCATGATTTTTTGACCGAAATATGCATTTAAAAAAGTTACATAAAATCTAATTTTCAGATAAATTTTTGCATGGACTTCAATCATAACCTTCCCCCGTAAATATATAAATGATCTGAAAAAGTTCGTATCATTTCGAACAATCCTCGATTTAATTTGAATTTTTGACCTAAACTAGTATAAACTTGTGTATAATATACTACGATTTTTTGAACAAAACTTGCATTTCGAAAAGTTTCATAGAATATAATTTTCAGATGATTTTTTGCAAGGTCTTCAATCATAACCTTCCCCCATAACATATATAAATGATCTGAAAAGATTCATATCATTTCGAATAGCCCCCGATTTAATTTGATTTTTTGACCGAAACTCGTGTATAATATATCATGATTTTTTGACCGAAACTTGCATTTTGAAAAGTATCATAAAATCTAATTTTCAGATAAATTTTTGCATGGACTTCAATCATAACCTTCCCCCATAAAATATATAAATGATCTGAAAATGATCATATCATTTCGAACAGTCCACGATTTAATTTGATTTTTTGACCTAAACTAGTATAAATTTGTGTATAATATACTACGATTTTTTGACCGAAACATGCATTTAAAAAAGTTTCATAAAATCTAATTTTGAGATAAATTTTTTGCATGGACTTCATTCATAACCTTCCCCCTTAACATATATAAATGATCTGAAAATGATCATATCATTTCGAATAGCCCCCGATTGAATTTGATTTTTTGACCTAAACTAGTATAAATTTGTGTATAATATACTACGATTTTTTGAACAAAACATGAATTTCGAAAAGTTTCATATAATCTAATTTTCAGATGATTTTTTTGCATGTTCTTCCATCATAACCTTCCCCCATAACATATATAAATGATCTGAAAAGATTCGTATCATTTCGAATAGCCCCTGATTTAATTTGTTTTTTTTTACCGAAACTCGTAGTGTATAATATATCATGATTTTTTGACCGAAACATGCATTTAAAAAAGTTACATAAAATCTAATTTTTAGATAAATTTTTGCATGCACTTCTATCATAAGCTTCCCCCATAAAATATATAAATGATCTGAAAAAGTTCGTATCATTTCGAAGAATCCTCGATTTAATTTGATTTTTTGACCTAAACTAGTATAAACTTGTGTATAATATACTAAGATTTTTTGAACAAAACTTGCATTTCGAAAAGTTTCATAGAATATAATTTTCATATGATTTTTTGCATGGTCTTCCATCATAACCTTCCCCCATAACATATATAAATGATCTGAAAAGATTCGTATCATTTCGAATAGCCCCCGATTTAATTTGATTTTTTGACCGAAACTCGTGTATAATATATCATGATTTTTTGACCGAAACTTGCATTTTGAAAAGTATCATAAAATCTAATTTTCAGATAAATTTTTGCATGGACTTCAATCATAACCTTCCCCCATAAAATATATAAATGATCATATTATTTCGAACAGTCCACGATTTAATTTGATTTTTTGACCTAAACTAGTATAAATTTGTGTATAATATACTACGATTTTTTGACCGAAACATGCATTTAAAAAAGTTTCACAAAATCTAATTTGCAGATAATTTTTTTGCATGGACATCAATCATAACCTTCCCGCATAACATATATAAATGATCTGAAAATGATCATATCATTTCGAATAGCCCCCGATTTAATTTGATTTTTTGACCTAAACTAGTATAAATTTGTGTATAATATACTACGATTTTTTGAACAAAACTTGAATTTCGAAAAGTTTCATATAATCTAATTTTCAGATGATTTTTTCCATGTACTTCCATCATAACTTTCCCCCATAACATATATAAATGATCTGAAAAGATTCGTATCATTTCGAATAGCCCCCGATTTAATTTGTTTTTTTTACCGAAACTTGTGTATAATATATCATGATTTTTTGACCGAAATATGCATTTAAAAAAGATACATAAAATCTAATTTTCAGATAAATTTTTGCATGGACTTCAATCATAACCTTCCCCCATAAATATATAAATGATCTGAAAAAGTTCGTATCATTTCGAACAATCCTCGATTTAATTTGATTTTTTGACCTAAACTAGTATAAACTTGTGTATAATATACTACGATTTTTTGAACAAAACTTGCATTTCGAAAAGTTTCATAGAATCTAATTTTCAGATGATTGTTTCCATGGTCTTCCATCATAACCTTCCCCCATAACATATATAAATGATCTGAAAAGATTCGTATCATTTCGAATAGCCCCCGATTTAATTTAATTTTTTGACCGAAACTCGTGTATAATATATCATGATTTTTTGACCGAAACTTGCATTTTGAAAAGTATCATAAAATCTAATTTTCAGATAAATTTTTGCATGGACTTCAATCATAACCTTCCCCCATAAAATATATAAATGATCTGAAAATGATCATATCATTTCGAACAGTCCACGATTTAATTTGATTTTTTGACCTAAACTAGTATAAATTTGTGTATAATATACTACGATTTTTTGACCGAAACATGCATTTAAAAAAGTTTCATAAAATCTAATTTTGAGATAAATTTTTTGCATGGACTTCATTCATAACCTTCCCCCTTAACATATATAAATGATCTGAAAATGATCATAGCATTTCGAATAGCCCCCAATTTAATTTGATTTTTTGACCTAAACTAGTATAAATTTGTGTATAATATACTACGATTTTTTGAACAAAACTTGAATTTCGAAAAGTTTCATATAATCTAATTTTCAGATGATTTTTTTGCATGTTCTTCCATCATAACCTTCCCCCATAACATATATAAATGATCTGAAAAGATTCGTATCATTTCGAATAGCCCCTGATTTAATTTGTTTTTTTTACCGAAACTCGTAGTGTATAATATATCATGATTTTTTGACCGAAACATGCATTTAAAAAAGTTACATAAAATCTAATTTTCAGATAAATTTTTGCATGCACTTCTATCATAAGCTTCCCCCATAAAATATATAAATGATCTGAAAAAGTTCGTATCATTTCGAAGAATCCTCGATTTAATTTGATTTTTTGACCTAAACTAGTATAAACTTGTGTATAATATACTAAGATTTTTTGAACAAAACTTGCATTTCGAAAAGTTTCATAGAATATAATTTTCATATGATTTTTTGCATGGTCTTCCATCATAACCTTCCCCCATAACATATATAAATGATCTGAAAAGATTCGTATCATTTCGAATAGCCCCCGATTTAATTTGATTTTTTGACCGAAACTCGTGTATAATATATCATGATTTTTTGACCGAAACTTGCATTTTGAAAAGTATCATAAAATCTAATTTCAGATAAATTTTTGCATGGACTTCAATCATAACCTTCCCCCATAAAATATATAAATGATCATATCATTTCGAACAGTCCACGATTTAATTTGATTTTTTGACCTAAACTAGTATAAATTTGTGTATAATATACTACGATTTTTTGACCGAAACATGCATTTAAAAAAGTTTCACAAAATCTAATTTGCAGATAATTTTTTTGCATGGACTTCAATCATAACCTTCCCGCATAACATATATAAATGATCTGAAAATGATCATATCATTTCGAATAGCCCCCGATTTAATTAGATTTTTTGACCTAAACTAGTATAAATTTGTGTATAATATACTACGATTTTTTGAACAAAACTTGAATTTCGAAAAGTTTCATATAATCTAATTTTCAAATGATTTTTTCCATGTACTTCCATCATAACTTTCCCCCATAACATATATAAATGATCTGAAAAGATTCGTATCATTTCGAATAGCCCCCGATTTAATTTGTTTTTTTTACCGAAACTTGTGTATAATATATCATGATTTTTTGACCGAAATATGCATTTAAAAAAGATACATAAAATCTAATTTTCAGATAAATTTTTGCATGGACTTCAATCATAACCTTCCCCCATAAATATATAAATGATCTGAAAAAGTTCGTATCATTTCGAACAATCCTCGATTTAATTTGATTTTTTGACCTAAACTAGTATAAACTTGTGTATAATATACTACGATTTTTTGAACAAAACTTGCATTTCGAAAATTTCATAGAATCTAATTTTCAGATGATTGTTTGCATGGTCTTCCATCATAACCTTCCCCCATAACATATATAAATGATCTGAAAAGATTCGTATCATTTCGAATAGCCCCCGATTTAATTTAATTTTTTGACCGAAACTCGTGTATAATATATCATGATTTTTTGACCGAAACTTGCATTTTGAAAAGTATCATAAAATCTAATTTTCAGATAAATTTTTGCATGGACTTCAATCATAACCTTCCCCCATAAAATATATAAATGATCTGAAAATGATCATATCATTTCGAACAGTCCACGATTTAATTTGATTTTTTGACCTAAACTAGTATAAATTTGTGTATAATATACTACGATTTTTTGACCGAAACATGCATTTAAAAAAGTTTCATAAAATCTAATTTTGAGATAAATTTTTTGCATGGACTTCATTCATAACCTTCCCCCTTAACATATATAAATGATCTGAAAATGATCATAGCATTTCGAATAGCCCCCGATTTAATTTGATTTTTTGACCTAAACTAGTATAAATTTGTGTATAATATACTACGATTTTTTGAACAAAACTTGAATTTCGAAAAGTTTCATATAATCTAATTTTCAGATGATTTTTTTGCATGTTCTTCCATCATAACCTTCCCCCATAACATATATAAATGATCTGAAAAGATTCGTATCATTTCGAATAGCCCCTGATTTAATTTGTTTTTTTTACCGAAACTCGTAGTGTATAATATATCATGATTTTTTGACCGAAACATGCATTTAAAAAAGTTACATAAAATCTAATTTTCAGATAAATTTTTGCATGCACTTCTATCATAAGCTTCCCCCATAAAATATATAAATGATCTGAAAAAGTTCGTATCATTTCGAACAATCCTCGATTTAATTTGATTTTTTGACCTAAACTAGTATAAACTTGTGTATAATATACTAAGATTTTTTGAAAAAAACATGCATTTCGAAAAGTTTCATAGAATATAATTTTCATATGATTTTTTGCATGGTCTTCCATCATAACCTTCCCCCATAACATATATAAATGATCTGAAAAGATTCGTATCATTTCGAATAGCCCCCGATTTAATTTGATTTTTTGACCGAAACTCGTGTATAATATATCATGATTTTTTTACCGAAACTTGCATTTTGAAAAGTATCATAAAATCTAATTTTCAGTTAAATTTTTGCATGGACTTCAATCATAACCTTCCCCCATAAAATATATAAATGATCATATCATTTCGAACAGTCCACGATTTAATTTGATTTTTTGACCTAAACTAGTATAAATTTGTGTATAATATACTACGATTTTTTGACCGAAACATGCATTTAAAAAAGTTTCACAAAATCTAATTTGCAGATAATTTTTTTGCATGGACTTCAATCATAACCTTCCCCCATAACATATATAAATGATCTGAAAATGATCATATCATTTCGAATAGCCCCCGATTTAATTTGATTTTTTGACCTAAACTAGTATAAATTTGTGTATAATATACTACGATTTTTTGAACAAAACTTGAATTTCGAAAAGTTTCATATAATCTAATTTTCAGATGATTTTTTCCATGTACTTCCATCATAACTTTCCCCCATAACATATTTAAATGATCTGAAAAGATTCGTATCATTTCGAATAGCCCCCGATTTAATTTGTTTTTTTTACCGAAACTTGTGTATAATATATCATTATTTTTTTACCGAAATATGCATTTAAAAAAGACACATAAAATCTAATTTTCAGATAAATTTTTGCATGGACTTCAATCATAACCTTCCCCCATAAATATATAAATGATCTGAAAAAGTTCGTATCATTTCGAACAATCCTCGATTTAATTTGATTTTTTGACCTAAACTAGTATAAACTTGTGTATAATATACTACGATTTTTTGAACAAAACTTGCATTTCGAAAAGTTTCATAGAATCTAATTTTCAGATGATTGTTTGCATGGTCTTCCATCATAACCTTCCCCCATAACATATATAAATGATCTGAAAAGATTCGTATCATTTCGAATAGCCCCCGATTTAATTTGATTTTTTGACCGAAACTCGTGTATAATATATCATGATTTTTTGACCGAAACTTGCATTTAGAAAAGTATCATAAAATCTAATTTTCAGATAAATTTTTGCATGGACTTCAATCATAACCTTCCCCCATAAAATATATAAATGATCTGAAAATGATCATATCATTTCGAACAGTCCACGATTTAATTTGATTTTTTGACCTAAACTAGTATAAATTTGTGTATAATATACTACGATTTTTTGACCGAAACATGCATTTAAAAAAGTTTCATAAAATCTAATTTTGAGATAAATTTTTTGCATGGACTTCATTCATAACCTTCCCCCTTAACATATATAAATGATCTGAAAATGATCATATCATTTCGAATAGCCCCCGATTTAATTTGATTTTTTGACCTAAACTAGTATAAATTTGTGTATAATATACTACGATTTTTTGAACAAAACTTGAATTTCGAAAAGTTTCATATAATCTAATTTTCAGATGATTTTTTTGCATGTTCTTCCATCATAACCTTCCCCCATAACATATATAAATGATCTGAAAAGATTCGTATCATTTCGAATAGCCCCTGATTTAATTTGTTTTTTTTTACCGAAACTCGTAGTGTATAATATATCATGATTTTTTGACCGAAACATGCATTTAAAAAAGTTACATAAAATCTAATTTTCAGATAAATTTTTGCATGCACTTCTATCATAAGCTTCCCCCATAAAATATATAAATGATCTGAAAAAGTTCGTATCATTTCGAACAATCCTCGATTTAATTTAATTTTTTGACCTAAACTAGTATAAACTTGTGTATAATATACTACAATTTTTTGAACAAAACTTGCATTTCGAAAAGTTTCATAGAATTTAATTTTCATATGATTTTTTTCATGGTATTCCATCATAACCTTCCCCCATAACATATATAAATGATCTGAAAAGATTCGTATCATTTCGAATAGCCCCCGATTTAATTTGATTTTTTGACCGAAACTCGTGTATAATATATCATGATTTTTTGACCTAAACTTGCATTTTGAAAAGTATCATAAAATCTAATTTTCAGATAAATTTTTGCATGGACTTCAATCATAACCTTCCCCCATAAAATATATAAATGATCATATCATTTCGAACAGTCCACGATTTAATTTGATTTTTTGACCTAAACTAGTATAAATTTGTGTATAATATACTACGATTTTTTGACTGAAACATGCATTTAAAAAAGTTTCACAAAATCTAATTTGCAGATAAATTATTTGCATGGACTTCAATCATAACCTTCCCCCATAACATATATAAATGATCTGAAAATGATCATATCATTTCGAATAGCCCCCGATTTAATTTGATTTTTTGACCTAAACTATTATAAATTTGTGTATAATATACTACGATTTTTTGAACAAAACTTGAATTTCGAAAAGTTTCATATAATCTAATTTTCAGATGATTTTTTCCATGTACTTCCATCATAACTTTCCCCCATAACATATATAAATGATCTGAAAAGATTCGTATCATTTCGAATAGCCCCCAATTTAATTTGTTTTTTTTACCGAAACTTGTGTATAATATATCATGATTTTTTGACCGAAATATGCATTTAAAAAAGTTACATAAAATCTAATTTTCAGATAAATTTTTGCATGGACTTCAATCATAACCTTCCCCCATAAATATATAAATGATCTGAAAAAGTTCGTATCATTTCGAACAATCCTCGATTTAATTTGATTTTTTGACCTAAACTAGTATAAACTTGTGTATAATATACTACAATTTTTTGAACAAAACTTGCATTTCGAAAAGTTTCATAGAATATAATTTTCAGATGATTTTTTGCAAGGTCTTCCATCATAACCTTCCCCCATAACATATATAAATGATCTGAAAAGATTCGTATCATTTCGAATAGCCCCCGATTTAATTTGATTTTTTGACCGAAACTCGTGTATAATATATCATGATTTTTTGACCGAAACTTGCATTTAGAAAAGTATCATAAAATCTAATTTTCAGATAAATTTTTGCATGGACTTCAATCATAACCTTCCCCCATAAAATATATAAATGATCTGAAAATGATCATATCATTTCGAACAGTCCACGATTTAATTTGATTTTTTGACCTAAACTAGTATAAATTTGTGTATAATATACTACGATTTTTTGACCGAAACATGCATTTAAAAAAGTTTCATAAAATCTAATTTTGAGATAAATTTTTTGCATGGACTTCATTCATAACCTTCCCCCTTAACATATATAAATGATCTGAAAATGATCATATCATTTCGAATAGCCCCCGATTTAATTTGATTTTTTGACCTAAACTAGTATAAATTTGTGTATAATATACTACGATTTTTTGAACAAAACTTGAATTTCGAAAAGTTTCATATAATCTAATTTTCAGATGATTTTTTTGCATGTTCTTCCATCATAACCTTCCCCCATAACATATATAAATGATCTGAAAAGATTCGTATCATTTCGAATAGCCCCTGATTTAATTTGTTTTTTTTTACCGAAACTCGTAGTGTATAATATATCATGATTTTTTGACCGAAACATGCATTTAAAAAAGTTACATAAAATCTAATTTTCAGATAAATTTTTGCATGCACTTCTATCATAAGCTTCCCCCATAAAATATATAAATGATCTGAAAAAGTTCGTATCATTTCGAACAATCTTCGATTTAATTTAATTTTTTGACCTAAACTAGTATAAACTTGTGTATAATATACTACAATTTTTTGAACAAAACTTGCATTTCGAAAAGTTTCATAGAATATAATTTTCATATGATTTTTTGCATGGTATTCCATCATAACCTTCCCCCATAACATATATAAATGATCTGAAAAGATTCGTATCATTTCGAATAGCCCCCGATTTAATTTGATTTTTTGACCGAAACTCGTGTATAATATATCATGATTTTTTGACCGAAACTTGCATTTTGAAAAGTATCATAAAATCTAATTTTCAGATAAATTTTTGCATGGACTTCAATCATAACCTTCCCCCATAAAATATATAAATGATCATATCATTTCGAACAGTCCACGATTTAATTTGATTTTTTGACCTAAACTAGTATAAATTTGTGTATAATATACTACGATTTTTTGACCGAAACATGCATTTAAAAAAGTTTCACAAAATCTAATTTGCAGATAAATTATTTGCATGGACTTCAATCATAACCTTCCCCCATAACATATATAAATGATCTGAAAATGATCATATCATTTCGAATAGCCCCCGATTTAATTTGATTTTTTGACCTAAACTAGTATAAATTTGTGTATAATATACTACGATTTTTTGAACAAAACTTGAATTTCGAAAAGTTTCATATAATCTAATTTTCAGATGATTTTTTCCATGTACTTCCATCATAACTTTCCCCCATAACATATATAAATGATCTGAAAAGATTCGTATCATTTCGAATAGCCCCCGATTTAATTTGTTTTTTTTACCGAAACTTGTGTATAATATATCATGATTTTTTGACCGAAATATGCATTTAAAAAAGTTACATAAAATCTAATTTTCAGATAAATTTTTGCATGGACTTCAATCATAACCTTCCCCCATAAATATATAAATGATCTGAAAAAGTTCGTATCATTTCGAACAATCCTCGATTTAATTTGATTTTTTGACCTAAACTAGTATAAACTTGTGTATAATATACTACACTTTTTTGAACAAAACTTGCATTTCGAAAAGTTTCATAGAATATAATTTTCAGATGATTTTTTGCAAGGTCTTCCATCATAACCTTCCCCCATAACATATATAAATGATCTGAAAAGATTCGTATCATTTCGAATAGCCCCCGATTTAATTTGATTTTTTGACCGAAACTCGTGTATAATATATCATGATTTTTTGACCGAAACTTGCATTAAGAAAAATATCATAAAATCTAATTTTCAGATAAATTTTTGCATGGACTTCAATCATAACCTTCCCCCATAAAATATATAAATGATCTGAAAATGATCATATCATTTCGAACAGTCCACGATTTAATTTGATTTTTTGACCTAAACTAGTATAAATTTGTGTATAATATACTACGATTTTTTGACCGAAACATGCATTTAAAAAAGTTTCATAAAATCTAATTTTGAGATAAATTTTTTGCATGGACTTCATTCATAACCTTCCCCCTTAACATATATAAATGATCTGAAAATGATCATATCATTTCGAATAGCCCCCGATTTAATTTGATTTTTTGACCTAAACTAGTATAAATTTGTGTATAATATACTACGATTTTTTGAACAAAACTTGAATTTCGAAAAGTTTCATATAATCTAATTTTCAGATGATTTTTTTGCATGTTCTTCCATCATAACCTTCCCCCATAACATATATAAATGATCTGAAAAGATTCGTATCATTTCGAATAGCCCCTGATTTAATTTGTTTTTTTTTACCGAAACTCGTAGTGTATAATATATCATGATTTTTTGACCGAAACATGCATTTAAAAAAGTTACATAAAATCTAATTTTCAGATAAATTTTTGCATGCACTTCTATCATAAGCTTCCCCCATAAAATATATAAATGATCTGAAAAAGTTCGTATCATTTCGAACAATCTTCGATTTAATTTAATTTTTTGACCTAAACTAGTATAAACTTGTGTATAATATACTACAATTTTTTGAACAAAACTTGCATTTCGAAAAGTTTCATAGAATATAATTTTCATATGATTTTTTGCATGGTATTCCATCATAACCTTCCCCCATAACATATATAAATGATCTGAAAAGATTCGTATCATTTCGAATAGCCCCCGATTTAATTTGATTTTTTGACCGAAACTCGTGTATAATATATCATGATTTTTTGACCGAAACTTGCATTTTGAAAAGTATCATAAAATCTAATTTTCAGATAAATTTTTGCATGGACTTCAATCATAACCTTCCCCCATAAAATATATAAATGATCATATCATTTCGAACAGTCCACGATTTAATTTGATTTTTTGACCTAAACTAGTATAAATTTGTGTATAATATACTACGATTTTTTGACCGAAACATGCATTTAAAAAAGTTTCACAAAATCTAATTTGCAGATAAATTATTTGCATGGACTTCAATCATAACCTTCCCCCATAACATATATAAATGATCTGAAAATGATCATATCATTTCGAATAGCCCCCGATTTAATTTGATTTTTTGACCTAAACTAGTATAAATTTGTGTATTATACTACGATTTTTTGAACAAAACTTGAATTTCGAAAAGTTTCATATAATCTAATTTTCAGATGATTTTTTCCATGTACTTCCATCATAACTTTCCCCCATAACATATATAAATGATCTGAAAAGATTCGTATCATTTCGAATAGCCCCCGATTTAATTTGTTTTTTTTACCGAAACTTGTGTATAATATATCATGATTTTTTGACCGAAATATGCATTTAAAAAAGTTACATAAAATCTAATTTTCAGATAAATTTTTGCATGGACTTCAATCATAACCTTCCCCCATAAATATATAAATGATCTGAAAAAGTTCGTATCATTTCGAACAATCCTCGATTTAATTTGATTTTTTGACCTAAACTAGTATAAACTTGTGTATAATATACTACAATTTTTTGAACAAAACTTGCATTTCGAAAAGTTTCATAGAATATAATTTTCAGATGATTTTTTGCAAGGTCTTCCATCATAACCTTCCCCCATAACATATATAAATGATCTGAAAAGATTCGTATCATTTCGAATAGCCCCCGATTTAATTTGATTTTTTGACCGAAACTCGTGTATAATATATCATGATTTTTTGACCGAAACTTGCATTAAGAAAAATATCATAAAATCTAATTTTCAGATAAATTTTTGCATGGACTTCAATCATAACCTTCCCCCATAAAATATATAAATGATCTGAAAATGATCATATCATTTCGAACAGTCCACGATTTAATTTGATTTTTTGACCTAAACTAGTATAAATTTGTGTATAATATACTACGATTTTTTGACCGAAACATGCATTTAAAAAAGTTTCATAAAATCTAATTTTGAGATAAATTTTTTGCATGGACTTCATTCATAACCTTCCCCCTTAACATATATAAATGATCTGAAAATGATCATATCATTTCGAATAGCCCCCGATTTAATTTGATTTTTTGACCTAAACTAGTATAAATTTGTGTATAATATACTACGATTTTTTGAACAAAACTTGAATTTCGAAAAGTTTCATATAATCTAATTTTCAGATGATTTTTTTGCATGTTCTTCCATCATAACCTTCCCCCATAACATATATAAATGATCTGAAAAGATTCGTATCATTTCGAATAGCCCCTGATTTAATTTGTTTTTTTTTACCGAAACTCGTAGTGTATAATATATCATGATTTTTTGACCGAAACATGCATTTAAAAAAGTTACATAAAATCTAATTTTCAGATAAATTTTTGCATGCACTTCTATCATAAGCTTCCCCCATAAAATATATAAATGATCTGAAAAAGTTCGTATCATTTCGAACAATCTTCGATTTAATTTAATTTTTTGACCTAAACTAGTATAAACTTGTGTATAATATACTACAATTTTTTGAACAAAACTTGCATTTCGAAAAGTTTCATAGAATATAATTTTCATATGATTTTTTGCATGGTATTCCATCATAACCTTCCCCCATAACATATATAAATGATCTGAAAAGATTCGTATCATTTCGAATAGCCCCCGATTTAATTTGAATTTTTGACCGAAACTCGTGTATAATATATCATGATTTTTTGACCGAAACTTGCATTTTGAAAAGTATCATAAAATCTAATTTTCAGATAAATTTTTGCATGGACTTCAATCATAACCTTCCCCCATAAAATATATAAATGATCATATCATTTCGAACAGTCCACGATTTAATTTGATTTTTTGACCTAAAATAGTATAAATTTGTGTATAATATACTACGATTTTTTGACCGAAACATGCATTTAAAAAAGTTTCACAAAATCTAATTTGCAGATAAATTATTTGCATGGACTTCAATCATAACCTTCCCCCATAACATATATAAATAATCTGAAAATGATCATATCATTTCGAATAGCCCCCGATTTAATTTGATTTTTGACCTAAACTAGTATAAATTTGTGTATAATATACTACGATTTTTTGAACAAAACTTGAATTTCGAAAAGTTTCATATAATCTAATTTTCAGATGATTTTTTCCATGTACTTCCATCATAACTTTCCCCCATAACATATATAAATGATCTGAAAAGATTCGTATCATTTCGAATAGCCCCCGATTTAATTTGTTTTTTTTACCGAAACTTGTGTATAATATATCATGATTTTTTGACCGAAATATGCATTTAAAAAAGTTACATAAAATCTAATTTTCAGATAAATTTTTGCATGGACTTCAATCATAACCTTCCCCCATAAATATATAAATGATCTGAAAAACTTCGTATCATTTCGAACAATCCTCGATTTAATTTGATTTTTTGACCTAAACTAGTATAAACTTGTGTATAATATACTACAATTTTTTGAACAAAACTTGCATTTCGAAAAGTTTCATAGAATATAATTTTCAGATGATTTTTTGCAAGGTCTTCCATCATAACCTTCCCCCATAACATATATAAATGATCTGAAAAGATTCGTATCATTTCGAATAGCCCCCGATTTAATTTGATTTTTTGACCGAAACTCGTGTATAATATATCATGATTTTTTGACCGAAACTTGCATTTAGAAAAGTATCATAAAATCTAATTTTCAGATAAATTTTTGCATGGACTTCAATCATAACCTTCCCCCATAAAATATATAAATGATCTGAAAATGATCATATCATTTCGAACAGTCCACGATTTAATTTGATTTTTTGACCTAAACTAGTATAAATTTGTGTATAATATACTACGATTTTTTGACCGAAACATGCATTTAAAAAAGTTTCACAAAATCTAATTTTGAGATAAATTATTTGCATGGACTTCAATCATAACCTTCCCCCATAACATATATAAATGATCTGAAAATGATCATATCATTTCGAATAGCCCCCGATTTAATTTGATTTTTTGACCTAAACTAGTATAAATTTGTGTATAATATACTACGATTTTTTGAACAAAACTTGAATTTCGAAAAGTTTCATATAATCTAATTTTCAGATGATTTTTTCCATGTACTTCCATCATAAGCTTCCCCCATAACATATATAAATGATCTGAAAAGATTCGTATCATTTCGAATAGCCCCCGATTTAATTTGTTTTTTTTTACCGAAACTTGTGAATAATATATCATGATTTTTTGACCGAAATATGCATTTAAAAAAGTTACATAAAATCTAATTTTCAGATAAATTTTTGCATGGACTTCAATCATAACCTTCCCCCGTAAATATATAAATGATCTGAAAAAGTTCGTATCATTTCGAACAATCCTCGATTTAATTTGAATTTTTGACCTAAACTAGTATAAACTTGTGTATAATATACTACGATTTTTTGAACAAAACTTGCATTTCGAAAAGTTTCATAGAATATAATTTTCAGATGATTTTTTGCAAGGTCTTCAATCATAACCTTCCCCCATAACATATATAAATGATCTGAAAAGATTCGTATCATTTCGAATAGCCCCCGATTTAATTTGATTTTTTGACCGAAACTCGTGTATAATATATCATGATTTTTTGACCGAAACTTGCATTTTGAAAAGTATCATAAAATCTAATTTTCAGATAAATTTTTGCATGGACTTCAATCATAACCTTCCCCCATAAAATATATAAATGATCATATCATTTCGAACAGTCCACGATTTAATTTGATTTTTTGACCTAAACTAGTATAAATTTGTGTATAATATACTACGATTTTTTGACCGAAACATGCATTTAAAAAAGTTTCACAAAATCTAATTTGCAGATAAATTATTTGCATGGACTTCAATCATAACCTTCCCCCATAACATATATAAATGATCTGAAAATGATCATATCATTTCGAATAGCCCCCGATTTAATTTGATTTTTTGACCTAAACTAGTATAAATTTGTGTATAATATACAACGATTTTTTGAACAAAACTTGAATTTCGAAAAGTTTCATATAATCTAATTTTCAGATGATTTTTTCCATGTACTTCCATCATAAATTTCCCCCATAACATATATAAATGATCTGAAAAGATTCGTATCATTTCGAATAGCCCCCGATTTAATTTGTTTTTTTTACCGAAACTTGTGTATAATATATCATGATTTTTTGACCGAAATATGCATTTAAAAAAGTTACATAAAATCTAATTTTCAGATAAATTTTTGCATGGACTTCAATCATAACCTTCCCCCATAAATATATAAATGATCTGAAAAAGTTCGTATCATTTCGAACAATCCTCGATTTAATTTGATTTTTTGAGCTAAACTAGTATAAACTTGTGTATAATATACTACAATTTTTTGAACAAAACTTGCATTTCGAAAAGTTTCATAGAATATAATTTTCAGATGATTTTTTGCAAGGTCTTCCATCATAACCTTCCCCCATAACATATATAAATGATCTGAAAAGATTCGTATCATTTCGAATAGCCCCCGATTTAATTTGATTTTTTGACCGAAACTCGTGTATAATATATCATGATTTTTTGACCGAAACTTGCATTTAGAAAAGTATCATAAAATCTAATTTTCAGATAAATTTTTGCATGGACTTCAATCATAACCTTCCCCCATAAAATATATAAATGATCTGAAAATGATCATATCATTTCGAACAGTCCACGATTTAATTTGATTTTTTGACCTAAACTAGTATAAATTTGTGTATAATATACTACGATTTTTTGACCGAAACATGCATTTAAAAAAGTTTCATAAAATCTAATTTTGAGATAAATTTTTTGCATGGACTTCATTCATAACCTTCCCCCATAACATATATAAATGATCTGAAAATGATCATATCATTTCGAATAGCCCCCGATTTAATTTGATTTTTTGACCTAAACTAGTATAAATTTGTGTATAATATACTACGATTTTTTAAACAAAACTTGAATTTCGAAAAGTTTCATATAATCTAATTTTCAGATGATTTTTTCCATGTACTTCCATCATAACCTTCCCCCATAACATATATAAATGATCTGAAAAGATTCGTATCATTTCGAATAGCCCCCGATTAAATTTGTTTTTTTTTACCGAAACTTGTGAATAATATATCATGATTTTTTGACCGAAATATGCATTTAAATCTAATTTTCAGATAAATTTTTGCATGGACTTCAATCATAACCTTCCCCCGTAAATATATAAATGATCTGAAAAAGTTCGTATCATTTCGAACAATCCTCGATTTAATTTGAATTTTTGACCTAAACTAGTATAAACTTGTGTATAATATACTACGATTTTTTGAACAAAACTTGCATTTCGAAAAATTTCATAGAATATAATTTTCAGATGATTTTTTGCAAGGTCTTCAATCATAACCTTCCCCCATAACATATATAAATGATCTGAAAAGATTCGTATCATTTCGAATAGCCCCCGATTTAATTTGATTTTTTGACCGAAACTCGTGTATAATATATCATGATTTTTTGACCGAAACTTGCATTTTGAAAAGTATCATAAAATCTAATTTTCAGATAAATTTTTGCATGGACTTCAATCATAACCTTCCCCCATAAAATATATAAATGATCTGAAAATGATCATATCATTTCGAACAGTCCACGATTTAATTTGATTTTTTGACCTAAACTAGTATAAATTTGTGTATAATATACTACGATTTTTTGACCGAAACATGCATTTAAAAAAGTTTCACAAAATCTAATTTGCAGATAAATTATTTGCATGGACTTCAATCATAACCTTCCCCCATAACATATATAAATGATCTGAAAATGATCATATCATTTCGAATAGCCCCCGATTTAATTTGATTTTTTGACCTAAACTAGTATAAATTTGTGTATAATATACTACGATTTTTTGAACAAAACTTGAATTTCGAAAAGTTTCATATAATCTAATTTTCAGATGATTTTTTCCATGTACTTCCATCATAACTTTCCCCCATAACATATATAAATGATCTGAAAAGATTCGTATCATTTCGAATAGCCCCCGATTTAATTTGTTTTTTTTACCGAAACTTGTGTATAATATATCATGATTTTTTGACCGAAATATGCATTTAAAAAAGTTACATAAAATCTAATTTTCAGATAAATTTTTGCATGGACTTCAATCATAACCTTCCCCCATAAATATATAAATGATCTGAAAAAGTTCGTATCATTTCGAACAATCCTCGATTTAATTTGAATTTTTGACCTAAACTAGTATAAACTTGTGTATAATATACTACGATTTTTTGAACAAAACTTGCATTTCGAAAAGTTTCATAGAATATAATTTTCAGATGATTTTTTGCAAGGTCTTCAATCATAACCTTCCCCCATAACATATATAAATGATCTGAAAAGATTCGTATCATTTCGAATAGCCCCCGATTTAATTTGATTTTTTGACCGAAACTCGTGTATAATATATCATGATTTTTTGACCGAAACTTGCATTTTGAAAAGTATCATAAAATCTAATTTTCAGATAAATTTTTGCATGGACTTCAATCATAACCTTCCCCCATAAAATATATAAATGATCATATCATTTCGAACAGTCCACGATTTAATTTGATTTTTTGACCTAAACTAGTATAAATTTGTGTATAATATACTACGATTTTTTGACCGAAACATGCATTTAAAAAAGTTTCACAAAATCTAATTTGCAGATAAATTATTTGCATGGACTTCAATCATAACCTTCCCCCATAACATATATAAATGATCTGAAAATGATCATATCATTTCGAATAGCCCCCGATTTAATTTGATTTTTTGACCTAAACTAGTATAAATTTGTGTATAATATACAACGATTTTTTGAACAAAACTTGATTTTCGAAAAGTTTCATATAATCTAATTTTCAGATGATTTTTTCCATGTACTTCCATCATAAATTTCCCCCATAACATATATAAATGATCTGAAAAGATTCGTATCATTTCGAATAGCCCCCGATTTAATTTGTTTTTTTTACCGAAACTTGTGTATAATATATCATGATTTTTTGACCGAAATATGCATTTAAAAAAGTTACATAAAATCTAATTTTCAGATAAATTTTTGCATGGACTTCAATCATAACCTTCCCCCATAAATATATAAATGATCTGAAAAAGTTCGTATCATTTCGAACAATCCTCGATTTAATTTGATTTTTTGACCTAAACTAGTATAAACTTGTGTATAATATACTACAATTTTTTGAACAAAACTTGCATTTCGAAAAGTTTCATAGAATATAATTTTCAGATGATTTTTTGCAAGGTCTTCCATCATAACCTTCCCCCATAACATATATAAATGATCTGAAAAGATTCGTATCATTTCGAATAGCCCCCGATTTAATTTGATTTTTTGACCGAAACTCGTGTATAATATATCATGATTTTTTGACCGAAACTTGCATTTAGAAAAGTATCATAAAATCTAATTTTCAGATAAATTTTTGTATGGACTTCAATCATAACCTTCCCCCATAAAATATATAAATGATCTGAAAATGATCATATCATTATGAACAGTCCACGATTTAATTTGATTTTTTGACCTAAACTAGTATAAATTTGTGTATAATATACTACGATTTTTTGACCGAAACATGCATTTAAAAAAGTTTCATAAAATCTAATTTTGAGATAAATTTTTTGCATGGACTTCATTCATAACCTTCCCCCATAACATATATAAATGATCTGAAAATGATCATATCATTTCGAATAGCCCCCGATTTAATTTGATTTTTTGACTTAAACTAGTATAAATTTGTGTATAATATACTACGATTTTTTGAACAAAACTTGAATTTCGAAAAGTTTCATATAATCTAATTTTCAGATGATTTTTTCCATGTACTTCCATCATAACCTTCCCCCATAACATATATAAATGATCTGAAAAGATTCGTATCATTTCGAATAGCCCCCGATTAAATTTGTTTTTTTTTACCGAAACTTGTGAATAATATATCATGATTTTTTGACCGAAATATGCATTTAAATCTAATTTTCAGATAAATTTTTGCATGGACTTCAATCATAACCTTCCCCCGTAAATATATAAATGATCTGAAAAAGTTCGTATCATTTCGAACAATCCTCGATTTAATTTGAATTTTTGACCTAAACTAGTATAAACTTGTGTATAATATACTACGATTTTTTGAACAAAACTTGCATTTCGAAAAATTTCATAGAATATAATTTTCAGATGATTTTTTGCAAGGTCTTCAATCATAACCTTCCCCCATAACATATATAAATGATCTGAAAAGATTCGTATCATTTCGAATAGCCCCCGATTTAATTTGATTTTTTGACCGAAACTCGTGTATAATATATCATGATTTTTTGACCGAAACTTGCATTTTGAAAAGTATCATAAAATCTAATTTTCAGATAAATTTTTGCATGGACTTCAATCATAACCTTCCCCCATAAAATATATAAATGATCTGAAAATGATCATATCATTTCGAACAGTCCACGATTTAATTTGATTTTTTGACCTAAACTAGTATAAATTTGTGTTTAATATACTACGATTTTTTGACCGAAACATGCATTTAAAAAAGTTTCACAAAATCTAATTTGCAGATAAATTATTTGCATGGACTTCAATCATAACCTTCCCCCATAACATATATAAATGATCTGAAAATGATCATATCATTTCGAATAGCCCCCGATTTAATTTGATTTTTTGACCTAAACTAGTATAAATTTGTGTATAATATACTACGATTTTTTGAACAAAACTTGAATTTCGAAAAGTTTCATATAATCTAATTTTCAGATGATTTTTTCCATGTACTTCCATCATAACTTTCCCCCATAACATATATAAATGATCTGAAAAGATTCGTATCATTTCGAATAGCCCCCGATTTAATTTGTTTTTTTTACCGAAACTTGTGTATAATATATCATGATTTTTTGACCGAAATATGCATTTAAAAAAGTTACTTAAAATCTAATTTTCAGATAAATTTTTGCATGGACTTCAATCATAACCTTCCCCCATAAATATATAAATGATCTGAAAAAGTTCGTATCATTTCGAACAATCCTCGATTTAATTTGATTTTTTGACCTAAACTAGTATAAACTTGTGTATAATATACTACAATTTTTTGAACAAAACTTGCATTTCGAAAAGTTTCATAGAATTTAATTTTCAGATGATTTTTTGCAAGGTCTTCCATCATAACCTTCCCCCATAACATATATAAATGATCTGAAAAGATTCGTATCATTTCGAATAGCCCCCGATTTAATTTGATTTTTTGACCGAAACTCGTGTATAATATATCATGATTTTTTGACCGAAACTTGCATTTTGAAAAGTATCATAAAATCTAATTTTCAGATAAATTTTTGCATGGACTTCAATCATAACCTTCCCCCATAAAATATATAAATGATCATATCATTTCGAACAGTCCACGATTTAATTTGATTTTTTGACCTAAACTAGTATAAATTTGTGTATAATATACTACGATTTTTTGACCGAAACATGCATTTAAAAAAGTTTCACAAAATCTAATTTGCAGATAAATTATTTGCATGGACTTCAATCATAACCTTCCCCCATAACATATATAAATGATCTGAAAATGATCATATCATTTCGAATAGCCCCCGATTTAATTTGATTTTTTGACCTAAACTAGTATAAATTTGTGTATAATATACTACGATTTTTTGAACAAAACTTGAATTTCGAAAAGTTTCATATAATCTAATTTTCAGATGATTTTTTCCATGTACTTCCATCATAACCTTCCCCCATAACATATATAAATGATCTGAAAAGATTCGTATCATTTCGAATAGCCCCTGATTTAATTTGTTTTTTTTTTACCGAAACTCGTAGTGTATAATATATCATGATTTTTTGACCGAAACATGCATTTAAAAAAGTTACATAAAATCTAATTTTCAGATAAATTTTTGCATGCACTTCTATCATAAGCTTCCCCCATAAATTATATAAATGATCTGAAAATGTTCGTATCATTTCGAACAATCCTCGATTTAATTTGATTTTTTGACCTAAACTAGTATAAACTTGTGTATAATATACTAAGATTTTTTGAACAAAACTTGCATTTCGAAAAGTTTCATAGAATATAATTTTCATATGATTTTTTGCATGGTCTTCCATCATAACCTTCCCCCATAACATATATAAATGATCTGAAAAGATTCGTATCATTTCGAATAGCCCCCGATTTAATTTGATTTTTTGACCGAAACTCGTGTATAATATATCATGATTTTTTGACCGAAACTTGCATTTTGAAAAGTATCATAAAATCTAATTTTCAGTTAAATTTTTGCATGGACTTCAATCATAACCTTCCCCCAAAAAATATATAAATGATCTGAAAATGATCATATCATTTCGAACAGTCCACGATTTAATTTGATTTTTTGACCTAAACTAGTATAAATTTGTGTATAATATACTACGATTTTTTGACCGAAACATGCTTTTAAAAAAGTTTCATAAAATCTAATTTTGAGATAATGTTTTTGCATGGACTTCATTCATAACCTTCCCCCTTAACATATATAAATGATCTGAAAATGATCATATCATTTCGAACAGTCCACGATTTAATTTGATTTTTTGACCTAAACTAGTATAAATTTGTGTATAATATACTACGATTTTTTGACCGAAACATGCATTTAAAAAAGTTTCATAAAATCTAATTTTCAGATAAATTTTTTGCATGGACTTCAATCATAACCTTCCCCCATAACATATATAAATGATCTGAAAATGATCATATCATTTCGAATAGCCCCCGATTTAATTAGATTTTTTGACCTAAACTAGTATAAATTTGTGTATAATATACTACGATTTTTTGAACAAAACTTGAATTTCGAAAAGTTTCATATAATCTAATTTTCGGATGATTTTTTGCATGTACTTCCGTCATAACCTTCCCCCATAACATATATAAATGATCTGAAAAGATTCGTATCATTTCGAATAGCCACTGATTTAATTAGTTTTTTTTACCGAAACTCGTGTATAATATATCATGATTTTTTGACCGAAACATGCATTTAAAAAAGTTACATAAACTCTAATTTTCAGATAAATTTTTGCATGCACTTCAATCATAAGCTTCCCCCATAAAATATATAAATGATCTGAAAAAGTTCGTATCATTTCGAACAATCCTCGATTTAATTTGATTTTTTGACCTAAACTAGTATAAACTTGTATATAATATACTACAATTTTTTAAACAAAACTTGCATTTCGAAAAGTTTACTAGAATATAATTTTCAGATGATTTTTTGCATGGTCTTCCATCATAACCTTCCCCCATAACATATATAAATGATCTGAAAAGATTCGTATCATTTCGAATAGCCCCCGATTTAATTTGATTTTTTGACCGAAACTCGTGTATAATATATCATGATTTTTTGACCGAAACTTGCATTTTGAAAAGTATCATAAAATCTAATTTTCAGTTAAATTTTTGCATGGACTTCAATCATAACCTTCCCCCATAAAATATATAAATGATCTGAAAATGATCATATCATTTCGAACAATCCACGATTTAATTTGATTTTTTGACCTAAACTAGTATAAATTTGTGTATAATATACTACGATTTTTTGACCGAAACATGCTTTTAAAAAAGTTTCATAAAATCTAATTTTGAGATAATTTTTTTGCATGGACTTCATTCATAACCTTCCAACTTAACATATATAAATGATCTGAAAATGATCATATCATTTTGAATAGCCCCCGATTTAATTTGATTTTTTGACCTAAACTAGTATAAATTTGTGTATAATATACTACGATTTTTTGAACAAAACTTGCATTTCGAAAAGTTTCATATAATCTAATTTTCAGATGATTTTTTTGCATGTACTTCCATCGTAACCTTCCCCCATAACATATATAAATGATCTGAAAAGATTCGTATCATTTCGAATAGCCCCTGATTTAATTTGTTTTTTTTTACCGAAACTCGTGTATAATATATCATGATTTTTTGACCGAAACATGCATTTAAAAAAGTTACATAAAATCTAATTTTCAGATAAATTTTTGCATGCACTTCAATCATAAGCTTCCTCCATAAAATATATAAATGATCTGAAAAAGTTCGTATCATTTCGAACAATCCTCGATTTAATTTGAATTTTTGACCTAAACTAGTATAAACTTGTGTATAATATACTACGATTTTTTGAACAAAACTTGCATTTCGAAAAGTTTCATAGAATATAATTTTCAGATGATTTTTTGCATGGTCTTCCATCATAACCTTCCCCCAAAACATATATAAATGATCTGAAAAGATTCGTATAATTTCGAATAGCCCCCGATTTAATTTGATTTTTTGACCGAAACTCGTGTATAATATATCATGATTTTTTGACCGAAACTTGCATTTTGAAAAGTATCATAAAATCTAATTTTCAGATAAATTATTGCATGGACTTCAATCATAACCTTCCCCCATAAAATATATAAATGATCTGAAAATGATCATATCATTTCGAACAGTCCTCGATTTAATTTTATTTTTTGACCTAAACTAGTATAAATTTGTGTATAATATACTACGATTTTTTGACCGAAACATGCATTTAAAAAAGTTTCACAAAATCAAATTTTCAGATAAATTTTTTGCATGGACTTCAATCATAACCTTCCCCCATAACATATATAAATGATTTTAAAATGATCATATCATTTCGAATAGCCCCCGATTTAATTTGATTTTTTTTTACCGAAACTCGTTTATAATATATCATGATTTTTTGACCGAAACATGCATTTAAAAAAGTTACATAAAATCTAATTTTCAGATAAATTTTTGCATGCACTTCAATCATAAGCTTCCACCATAAAATATATAAATGATCTGAAAAAGTTCGCATCGTTTCGAACAATCCTCGATTTAATTTGATTTTTTAACCTAAACTAGTATAAACTTGTGTATAATATACTACGATTTTTTGAACAAAACATGCATTTTGAAAAGTTTCATAGAATATAATTTTCATATGATTTTTTCCATGTACTTCCATCATAACTTTCCCCCATAACATATATAAATGATCTGAAAAGATTCGTATCATTTCGAATAGCCCCCGATTTAATTTAATTTTTTGACCGAAACTCGTGTATAATATATCATGATTTTTTTACCGAAACTTGCATTTTTAAAAGTATCATAAAATCTAATTTTCAGATAAATTTTTGCATGGACTTCAATCATAACCTTCCCCCATAAAATATATAAATGATATTAAAATGATCATATCATTTCGAACAGTCCTCGATTTAATTTGATTTTTTGACCTAAACTAGTATAAATTTGTGTATAATATACTACGATTTTTTGACCGAAACATGCTTTTAAAAAAGTTTCATATAATCTAATTTTCAGATGATTTTTTTGCATGTACTTCCATCATAACCTTCCCCCATAACATATATAAATGATCTGAAAAGATTCGTATCATTTCGAATAGCCCCTGATTTAATTTGTTTTTTTTTACCGAAACTCGTGTATAATATATCATGATTTTTTGACCGAAACATGCATTTAAAAAAGTTACATAAAATCTAATTTTCAGATAAATTTTTGCATGCACTTCAATCATAAGCTTCCCCCATAAAATATATAAATGATCTGAAAAAGTTCGTATCATTTCGAACAATCCTCGATTTAATTTGAATTTTTGACCTAAACTAGTATAAACTTGTGTATAATATACTACGATTTTTTGAACAAAACTTGCATTTCGAAAAGTTTCATAGAATATAATTTTCAGATGATTTTTTGCATGGTCTTCCATCATAACCTTCCCCCATAACATATATAAATGATCTGAAAAGATTCGTATAATTTCGAATAGCCCCCGATTTAATTTGATTTTTTGACCGAAACTCGTGTATAATATATCATGATTTTTTGACCGAAACTTGCATTTTGAAAAGTATCATAAAATCAAATTTTCAGATAAATTATTGCATGGACTTCAATCATAACCTTCCCCCATAAAATATATAAATGATCTGAAAATGATCATATCATTTCGAACAGTCCTCGATTTAATTTGATTTTTTGACCTAAACTAGTATAAATTTGTGTATAATATACTACGATTTTTTGACCGAAACATGCATTTAAAAAAGATTCATAAAATCTATTTTTCAGATAAATTTTTATGCATGGACTTCAATCATAACCTTCCCCCATAACATATATAAATGATCTGAAAATAATCATATCATTTCGAATAGCCCCCGATTTAATTAGATTTTTTGACCTAAACTAGTATAAATTTGTGTATAATATACTACGATTTTTTGAACAAAACTTGAATTTCGAAAAGTTTCATATAATCTAATTTTCGGATGATTTTTTGCATGTACTTCCATCATAACCTTCCCCCATAACATATATAAATGATCTGAAAAGATTCGTATCATTTCGAATAGCCACTGATTTAATTTGTTTTTTTTACCGAAACCCGTGTATAATATATCATGATTTTTTGACCGAAACATGCATTTAAAAAAGTTACATAAAATCTAATTTTCAGATAAATTTTTGCATGCACTTCAATCATAAGCTTCCCCCATAAAATATATAAATGATCTGAAAATGTTCGTATCATTTCGAACAATCCTCGATTTAATTTGATTTTTTTGACCTAAACTAGTATAAACTTGTGTATAATATACTACAATTTTTTAAACAAAACTTGCATTTCGAAAAGTTTCATAGAATATAATTTTCAGATGATTTTTTGCATGGTCTTCCATCATAACCTTCCCTCATAACATATATAAATGATCTGAAAAGATTCGTATCATTTCGAATAGCCCCCGATTTAATTTAATTTTTTGACCGAAACTCGTGTATAATATATCATGATTTTTTTACCGAAACTTGCATTTTGAAAAGTATCATAAAATCTAATTTTCAGATAAATTTTTGCATGGACTTCAATCATAACCTTCCCCCATAAAATATATAAATGATATTAAAATGATCATATCATTTCGAACAGTCCTCGATTTAATTTTATTTTTTGACCTAAACTAGTATAAATTTGTGTATAATATACTACGATTTTTTGACAGAAACATGCTTTTAAAAAAGTTTCATAAAATCTAGTTTTGAGATAATTTTTTTGCATGGACTTCATTCATAACCTTCCACCTTAACATATATAAATGATCTGAAAATGATCATATCATTTTGAATAGCCCCCGATTTAATTTGATTTTTTGACCTAAACTAGTATAAATTTGTGTATAATATACTACGATTTTTTGAACAAAACTTGAATTTCGAAAAGTTTCATATAATCTAATTTTCAGATGATTTTTTTGCATGTACTTCCATCATAACCTTCCCCCATAACATATATAAATGATCTGAAAAGATTCGTATCATTTCGAATAGCCCCTGATTTAATTTGTTTTTTTTTACCGAAACTCGTGTATAATATATCATGATTTTTTGACCGAAACATGCATTTAAAAAAGTTACATAAAATCTAATTTTCAGATAAATTTTTGCATGCACTTCAATCATAAGCTTCCCCCATAAAATATATAAATGATCTGAAAAAGTTCGTATCATTTCGAACAATCCTCGATTTAATTTGAATTTTTGACCTAAACTAGTATAAACTTGTGTATAATATACTACGATTTTTTGAACAAAACTTGCATTTCGAAAAGTTTCATAGAATATAATTTTCAGATGATTTTTTGCATGGTCTTCCATCATAACCTTCCCCCATAACATATATAAATGATCTGAAAAGATTCGTATAATTTCGAATAGCCCCCGATTTAATTTGATTTTTTGACCGAAACTCGTGTATAATATATCATGATTTTTTGACCGAAACTTGCATTTTGAAAAGTATCATAAAATCAAATTTTCAGATAAATTATTGCATGGACTTCAATCATAACCTTCCCCCATAAAATATATAAATGATCTGAAAATGATCATATCATTTCGAACAGTCCTCGATTTAATTTGATTTTTTGACCTAAACTAGTATAAATTTGTGTATAATATACTACGATTTTTTGACCGAAACATGCATTTAAAAAAGATTCATAAAATCTATTTTTCAGATAAATTTTTATGCATGGACTTCAATCATAACCTTCCCCCATAACATATATAAATGATCTGAAAATAATCATATCATTTCGAATAGCCCCCGATTTAATTAGATTTTTTGACCTAAACTAGTATAAATTTGTGTATAATATACTACGATTTTTTGAACAAAACTTGAATTTCGAAAAGTTTCATATAATCTAATTTTCGGATGATTTTTTGCATGTACTTCCATCATAACCTTCCCCCATAACATATATAAATGATCTGAAAAGATTCGTATCATTTCGAATAGCCACTGATTTAATTTGTTTTTTTTACCGAAACCCGTGTATAATATATCATGATTTTTTGACCGAAACATGCATTTAAAAAAGTTACATAAAATCTAATTTTCAGATAAATTTTTGCATGCACTTCAATCATAAGCTTCCCCCATAAAATATATAAATGATCTGAAAATGTTCGTATCATTTCGAACAATCCTCGATTTAATTTGATTTTTTTGACCTAAACTAGTATAAACTTGTGTATAATATACTACAATTTTTTAAACAAAACTTGCATTTCGAAAAGTTTCATAGAATATAATTTTCAGATGATTTTTTGCATGGTCTTCCATCATAACCTTCCCTCATAACATATATAAATGATCTGAAAAGATTCGTATCATTTCGAATAGCCCCCGATTTAATTTAATTTTTTGACCGAAACTCGTGTATAATATATCATGATTTTTTTACCGAAACTTGCATTTTGAAAAGTATCATAAAATCTAATTTTCAGATAAATTTTTGCATGGACTTCAATCATAACCTTCCCCCATAAAATATATAAATGATATTAAAATGATCATATCATTTCGAACAGTCCTCGATTTAATTTTATTTTTTGACCTAAACTAGTATAAATTTGTGTATAATATACTACGATTTTTTGACAGAAACATGCTTTTAAAAAAGTTTCATAAAATCTAGTTTTGAGATAATTTTTTTGCATGGACTTCATTCATAACCTTCCACCTTAACATATATAAATGATCTGAAAATGATCATATCATTTTGAATAGCCCCCGATTTAATTTGATTTTTTGACCTAAACTAGTATAAATTTGTGTATAATATACTACGATTTTTTGAACAAAACTTGAATTTCGAAAAGTTTCATATAATCTAATTTTCAGATGATTTTTTTGCATGTACTTCCATCATAACCTTCCCCCATAACATATATAAATGATCTGAAAAGATTCGTATCATTTCGAATAGCCCCTGATTTAATTTGTTTTTTTTTACCGAAACTCGTGTATAATATATCATGATTTTTTGACCGAAACATGCATTTAAAAAAGTTACATAAAATCTAATTTTCAGATAAATTTTTGCATGCACTTCAATCATAAGCTTCCCCCATAAAATATATAAATGATCTGAAAAAGTTCGTATCATTTCGAACAATCCTCGATTTAATTTGAATTTTTGACCTAAACTAGTATAAACTTGTGTATAATATACTACGATTTTTTGAACAAAACTTGCATTTCGAAAAGTTTCATAGAATATAATTTTCAGATGATTTTTTGCATGGTCTTCCATCATAACCTTCCCCCATAACATATATAAATGATCTGAAAAGATTCGTATAATTTCGAATAGCCCCCGATTTAATTTGATTTTTTGACCGAAACTCGTGTATAATATATCATGATTTTTTGACCGAAACTTGCATTTTGAAAAGTATCATAAAATCAAATTTTCAGATAAATTATTGCATGGACTTCAATCATAACCTTCCCCCATAAAATATATAAATGATCTGAAAATGATCATATCATTTCGAACAGTCCTCGATTTAATTTGATTTTTTGACCTAAACTAGTATAAATTTGTGTATAATATACTACGATTTTTTGACCGAAACATGCATTTAAAAAAGTTTCATAAAATCTATTTTTCAGATAAATTTTTATGCATGGACTTCAATCATAACCTTCCCCCATAACATATATAAATGATCTGAAAATAATCATATCATTTCGAATAGCCCCCGATTTAATTAGATTTTTTGACCTAAACTAGTATAAATTTGTGTATAATATACTACGATTTTTTGAACAAAACTTGAATTTCGAAAAGTTTCATATAATCTAATTTTCGGATGATTTTTAGCATGTACTTCCATCATAACCTTCCCCCATAACATATATAAATGATCTGAAAAGATTCGTATCATTTCGAATAGCCACTGATTTAATTTGTTTTTTTTACCGAAACCCGTGTATAATATATCATGATTTTTTGACCGAAACATGCATTTAAAAAAGTTACATAAAATCTAATTTTCAGATAAATTTTTGCATGCACTTCAATCATAAGCTTCCCCCATAAAATATATAAATGATCTGAAAATGTTCGTATCATTTCGAACAATCCTCGATTTAATTTGATTTTTTTGACCTAAACTAGTATAAACTTGTGTATAATATACTACAATTTTTTAAACAAAACTTGCATTTCGAAAAGTTTCATAGAATATAATTTTCAGATGATTTTTTGCATGGTCTTCCATCATAACCTTCCCTCATAACATATATAAATGATCTGAAAAGATTCGTATCATTTCGAATAGCCCCCGATTTAATTTAATTTTTTGACCGAAACTCGTGTATAATATATCATGATTTTTTTACCGAAACTTGCATTTTGAAAAGTATCATAAAATCTAATTTTCAGATAAATTTTTGCATGGACTTCAATCATAACCTTCCCCCATAAAATATATAAATGATATTAAAATGATCATATCATTTCGAACAGTCCTCGATTTAATTTTATTTTTTGACCTAAACTAGTATAAATTTGTGTATAATATACTACGATTTTTTGACAGAAACATGCTTTTAAAAAAGTTTCATAAAATCTAGTTTTGAGATAATTTTTTTGCATGGACTTCATTCATAACCTTCCACCTTAACATATATAAATGATCTGAAAATGATCATATCATTTTGAATAGCCCCCGATTTAATTTGATTTTTTGACCTAAACTAGTATAAATTTGTGTATAATATACTACGATTTTTTGAACAAAACTTGAATTTCGAAAAGTTTCATATAATCTAATTTTCAGATGATTTTTTTGCATGTACTTCCATCATAACCTTCCCCCATAACATATATAAATGATCTGAAAAGATTCGTATCATTTCGAATAGCCCCTGATTTAATTTGTTTTTTTTTTACCGAAACTCGTGTATAATATATCATGATTTTTTGACCGAAACATGCATTTAAAAAAGTTACATAAAATCTAATTTTCAGATAAATTTTTGCATGCACTTCAATCATAAGCTTCCCCCATAAAATATATAAATGATCTGAAAAAGTTCGTATCATTTCGAACAATCCTCGATTTAATTTGAATTTTTGACCTAAACTAGTATAAACTTGTGTATAATATACTACGATTTTTTGAACAAAACTTGCATTTCGAAAAGTTTCATAGAATATAATTTTCAGATGATTTTTTGCATGGTCTTCCATCATAACCTTCCCCCATAACATATATAAATGATCTGAAAAGATTCGTATAATTTCGAATAGCCCCCGATTTAATTTGATTTTTTGACCGAAACTCGTGTATAATATATCATGATTTTTTGACCGAAACTTGCATTTTGAAAAGTATCATAAAATCAAATTTTCAGATAAATTATTGCATGGACTTCAATCATAACCTTCCCCCATAAAATATATAAATGATCTGAAAATGATAATATCATTTCGAACAGTCCTCGATTTAATTTGATTTTTTGACCTAAACTAGTATAAATTTGTGTATAATATACTACGATTTTTTGACCGAAACATGCATTTAAAAAAGATTCATAAAATCTATTTTTCAGATAAATTTTTATGCATGGACTTCAATCATAACCTTCCCCCATAACATATATAAATGATCTGAAAATAATCATATCATTTCGAATAGCCCCCGATTTAATTAGATTTTTTGACCTAAACTAGTATAAATTTGTGTATAATATACTACGATTTTTTGAACAAAACTTGAATTTCGAAAAGTTTCATATAATCTAATTTTCGGATGATTTTTTGCATGTACTTCCATCATAACCTTCCCCCATAACATATATAAATGATCTGAAAAGATTCGTATCATTTCGAATAGCCACTGATTTAATTTGTTTTTTTTACCGAAACCCGTGTATAATATATCATGATTTTTTGACCGAAACATGCATTTAAAAAAGTTACATAAAATCTAATATTCAGATAAATTTTTGCATGCACTTCAATCATAAGCTTCCCCCATAAAATATATAAATGATCTGAAAATGTTCGTATCATTTCGAACAATCCTCGATTTAATTTGATTTTTTTGACCTAAACTAGTATAAACTTGTGTATAATATACTACAATTTTTTAAACAAAACTTGCATTTCGAAAAGTTTCATAGAATATAATTTTCAGATGATTTTTTGCATGGTCTTCCATCATAACCTTCCCTCATAACATATATAAATGATCTGAAAAGATTCGTATCATTTCGAATAGCCCCCGATTTAATTTAATTTTTTGACCGAAACTCGTGTATAATATATCATGATTTTTTTACCGAAACTTTCATTTTGAAAAGTATCATAAAATCTAATTTTCAGATAAATTTTTGCATGGACTTCAATCATAACCTTCCCCCATAAAATATATAAATGATATTAAAATGATCATATCATTTCGAACAGTCCTCGATTTAATTTTATTTTTTGACCTAAACTAGTATAAATTTGTGTATAATATACTACGATTTTTTGACAGAAACATGCTTTTAAAAAAGTTTCATAAAATCTAGTTTTGAGATAATTTTTTTGCATGGACTTCATTCATAACCTTCCACCTTAACATATATAAATGATCTGAAAATGATCATATCATTTTGAATAGCCCCCGATTTAATTTGATTTTTTGACCTAAACTAGTATAAATTTGTGTATAATATACTACGATTTTTTGAACAAAACTTGAATTTCGAAAAGTTTCATATAATCTAATTTTCAGATGATTTTTTTGCATGTACTTCCATCATAACCTTCCCCCATAACATATATAAATGATCTGAAAAGATTCGTATCATTTCGAATAGCCCCTGATTTAATTTGTTTTTTTTTACCGAAACTCGTGTATAATATATCATGATTTTTTGACCGAACATGCATTTAAAAAAGTTACATAAAATCTAATTTTCAGATAAATTTTTGCATGCACTTCAATCATAAGCTTCCCCCATAAAATATATAAATGATCTGAAAAAGTTCGTATCATTTCGAACAATCCTCGATTTAATTTGAATTTTTGACCTAAACTAGTATAAACTTGTGTATAATATACTACGATTTTTTGAACAAAACTTGCATTTCGAAAAGTTTCATAGAATATAATTTTCAGATGATTTTTTGCATGGTCTTCCATCATAACCTTCCCCCATAACATATATAAATGATCTGAAAAGATTCGTATAATTTCGAATAGCCCCCGATTTAATTTGATTTTTTGACCGAAACTCGTGTATAATATATCATGATTTTTTGACCGAAACTTGCATTTTGAAAAGTATCATAAAATCAAATTTTCAGATAAATTATTGCATGGACATCAATCATAACCTTCCCCCATAAAATATATAAATGATCTGAAAATGATCATATCATTTCGAACAGTCCTCGATTTAATTTGATTTTTTGACCTAAACTAGTATAAATTTGTGTATAATATACTACGATTTTTTGACCGAAACATGCATTTAAAAAAGTTTCATAAAATCTATTTTTCAGATAAATTTTTATGCATGGACTTCAATCATAACCTTCCCCCATAACATATATAAATGATCTGAAAATAATCATATCATTTCGAATAGCCCCCGATTTAATTAGATTTTTTGACCTAAACTAGTATAAATTTGTGTATAATATACTACGATTTTTTGAATAAAACTTGAATTTCGAAAAGTTTCATATAATCTAATTTTCGGATGATTTTTTGCATGTACTTCCATCATAACCTTCCCCCATAACATATATAAATGATCTGAAAAGATTCGTATCATTTCGAATAGCCACTGATTTAATTTGTTTTTTTTACCGAAACCCGTGTATAATATATCATGATTTTTTGACCGAAACATGCATTTATAAAAGTTACATAAAATCTAATTTTCAGATAAATTTTTGCATGCACTTCAATCATAAGCTTCCCCCATAAAATATATAAATGATCTGAAAATGTTCGTATCATTTCGAACAATCCTCGATTTAATTTGATTTTTTTGACCTAAACTAGTATAAACTTGTGTATAATATACTACAATTTTTTAAACAAAACTTGCATTTCGAAAAGTTTCATAGAATATAATTTTCAGATGATTTTTTTGCATGTACTTCCATCATAACCTTCCCCCATAACATATATAAATGATCTGAAAAGATTCGTATCATTTCGAATAGCCCCTGATTTAATTTGTTTTTTTTTACCGAAACTCGTGTATAATATATCATGATTTTTTGACCGAAACATGCATTTAAAAAAGTTACATAAAATCTAATTTTCAGATAAATTTTTGCATGCACTTCAATCATAAGCTTCCCCCATAAAATATATAAATGATCTGAAAAAGTTCGTATCATTTCGAACAATCCTCGATTTAATTTGAATTTTTGACCTAAACTAGTATAAACTTGTGTATAATATACTACGATTTTTTGAACAAAACTTGCATTTCGAAAAGTTTCATAGAATATAATTTTCAGATGATTTTTTGCATGGTCTTCCATCATAACCTTCCACCATAACATATATAAATGATCTGAAAAGATTCGTATAATTTCGAATAGCCCCCGATTTAATTTGATTTTTTGACCGAAACTCGTGTATAATATATCATGATTTTTTGACCGAAACTTGCATTTTGAAAAGTATCATAAAATCAAATTTTCAGATAAATTATTGCATGGACATCAATCATAACCTTCCCCCATAAAATATATAAATGATCTGAAAATGATCATATCATTTCGAACAGTCCTCGATTTAATTTGATTTTTTGACCTAAACTAGTATAAATTTGTGTATAATATACTACGATTTTTTGACCGAAACATGCATTTAAAAAAGTTTCATAAAATCTATTTTTCAGATAAATTTTTATGCATGGACTTCAATCATAACCTTCCCCCATAACATATATAAATGATCTGAAAATAATCATATCATTTCGAATAGCCCCCGATTTAATTAGATTTTTTGACCTAAACTAGTATAAATTTGTGTATAATATACTACGATTTTTTGAATAAAACTTGAATTTCGAAAAGTTTCATATAATCTAATTTTCGGATGATTTTTTGCATGTACTTCCATCATAACCTTCCCCCATAACATATATAAATGATCTGAAAAGATTCGTATCATTTCGAATAGCCACTGATTTAATTTGTTTTTTTTACCGAAACCCGTGTATAATATATCATGATTTTTTGACCGAAACATGCATTTATAAAAGTTACATAAAATCTAATTTTCAGATAAATTTTTGCATGCACTTCAATCATAAGCTTCCCCCATAAAATATATAAATGATCTGAAAATGTTCGTATCATTTCGAACAATCCTCGATTTAATTTGATTTTTTTGACCTAAACTAGTATAAACTTGTGTATAATATACTACAATTTTTTAAACAAAACTTGCATTTCGAAAAGTTTCATAGAATATAATTTTCAGATGATTTTTTTGCATGTACTTCCATCATAACCTTCCCCCATAACATATATAAATGATCTGAAAAGATTCGTATCATTTCGAATAGCCCCTGATTTAATTTGTTTTTTTTTACCGAAACTCGTGTATAATATATCATGATTTTTTGACCGAAACATGCATTTAAAAAAGTTACATAAAATCTAATTTTCAGATAAATTTTTGCATGCACTTCAATCATAAGCTTCCCCCATAAAATATATAAATGATCTGAAAAAGTTCGTATCATTTCGAACAATCCTCGATTTAATTTGAATTTTTGACCTAAACTAGTATAAACTTGTGTATAATATACTACGATTTTTTGAACAAAACTTGCATTTCGAAAAGTTTCATAGAATATAATTTTCAGATGATTTTTTGCATGGTCTTCCATCATAACCTTCCACCATAACATATATAAATGATCTGAAAAGATTCGTATAATTTCGAATAGCCCCCGATTTAATTTGATTTTTTGACCGAAACTCGTGTATAATATATCATGATTTTTTGACCGAAACTTGCATTTTGAAAAGTATCATAAAATCAAATTTTCAGATAAATTATTGCATGGACATCAATCATAACCTTCCCCCATAAAATATATAAATGATCTGAAAATGATCATATCATTTCGAACAGTCCTCGATTTAATTTGATTTTTTGACCTAAACTAGTATAAATTTGTGTATAATATACTACGATTTTTTGACCGAAACATGCATTTAAAAAAGTTTCATAAAATCTATTTTTCAGATAAATTTTTATGCATGGACTTCAATCATAACCTTCCCCCATAACATATATAAATGATCTGAAAATAATCATATCATTTCGAATAGCCCCCGATTTAATTAGATTTTTTGACCTAAACTAGTATAAATTTGCTTATAATATACTACGATTTTTTGAACAAAACTTCAATTTCGAAAAGTTTCATATAATCTAATTTTCGGATGATTTTTTGCATGTACTTCCATCATAACCTTCCCCCATAACATATATAAATGATCTGAAAAGATTCGTATCATTTCGAATAGCCACTGATTTAATTTGTTTTTTTTACCGAAACCCGTGTATAATATATCATGATTTTTTGACCGAAACATGCATTTAAAAAAGTTACATAAAATCTAATTTTCAGATAAATTTTTGCATGCACTTCAATCATAAGCTTCCCCCATAAAATATATAAATGATCTGAAAATGTTCGTATCATTTCGAACAATCCTCGATTTAATTTGATTTTTTTGACCTAAACTAGTATAAACTTGTGTATAATATACTACAATTTTTTAAACAAAACTTGCATTTCGAAAAGTTTCATAGAATATAATTTTCAGATGATTTTTTGCATGGTCTTCCATCATAACCTTCCCTCATAACATATATAAATGATCTGAAAAGATTCGTATCATTTCGAATAGCCCCCGATTTAATTTAATTTTTTGACCGAAACTCGTGTATAATATATCATGATTTTTTTACCGAAACTTGCATTTTGAAAAGTATCATAAAATCTAATTTTCAGATAAATTTTTGCATGGACTTCAATCATAACCTTCCCCCATAAAATATATAAATGATATTAAAATGATCATATCATTTCGAACAGTCCTCGATTTAATTTTATTTTTTGACCTAAACTAGTATAAATTTGTGTATAATATACTACGATTTTTTGGCCGAAACATGCATTTAAAAAAGTTTCATAAAATCTAATTTTCAGATAAATTTTTTGCATGTACTTCAATCATAACCTTCCCCCATAACATATATAAATGATCTGAAAATGATCATATCATTTCGAATAGCCCCCGATTTAATTTGATTTGTTGACCTAAACTAGAATAAATTTGTGTATAATATACTACGATTTTTTGAACAAAACTTGAATTTCGAAAAGTTTCATAGAATCTAATTTTCAGATGATTTTTTGCATGTACATCCATCATAACCTTCCCCCATAACATATATAAATGATCTGAAAATATTCGTATCATTTCGAATAGCTCCCGATTTAATTTGTTTTTTTACCGAAACTCGTGTATAATATATCATGATTTTTTGACCGAAACATGCATTTAAAAAAGATACATAAAATCTAATTTTCAGATAAATTTTTGCATGGACTTCAATCATAACCTTCCCCCATAAAATATATAAATGATCTGAAAAAGTTCGTATCATTTCGAACAATCCTCGATTTAATTTGATTTTTTGACCTAAACTAGTATAAACTTGTGTATAATATACTACGATTTTTTGAACAAAACTTGCATTTCGAAAAGTTTAATAGAATCTTATTTTCAGATGATTTTTTGCATGGTCTTCCATCATAAACTTCCCCCATAACATATATAAATGATTTGAAAAGATTCGTATCATTTCGAATAGCGCCCGATTTAATTTGATTTTTTGACCGAAACTCGTGTATAATATATCATGATTTTTTGACCGAAACTTGCATTTCGAAGAGTATAATAAAATCTAATTTTCAGATAAATTTTTGCATGGACTTCAATCATAACCTTCCCCAATAAAATATATAAATGATCTGAAAAAGTTCGTATCATTTCGAACAAACCTCGATTTAATTTGACATACTACGATTTTTTGAACAAAACTTGCATTTCGAAAAGTTTCATAGAATCTAATTTTCAGATGATTTTTTGCATGGTATTCCATCATAACCTTCCCCCATAACATATATAAATGATCAGAAAAGATTCGTATCATTTCGAATAGCCCCCGATTTAATTTGTTTTTTTTACCGAAACTTGTGTATAATATATCATGATTTTTTGACCGAAATATGCATTTAAAAAAGTTACATAAAATTTAATTTTCAGATAAATTTTTGCATGGACTTCAATCATAACCTTCCCCCCATAAAATATATAAATGATCTGAAAAAGTTCGTATCATTTCGAACAATCCTCGATTTAATTTGATTTTTTGACCTAAACTAGTATAAACTTGTGTATAATATACTACGATTTTTTGAACAAAACTTGCATTTCGAAAAGTTTCAAAGAATATAATTTTCAGATGATTTTTTGCAAGGTCTTCCATCATAACCTTCCCCTATAACATATATAAATGATCTGAAAAGATTCGTATCATTTCGAATAGCGCCCGATTTAATTTGATTTTTTGACCGAAACTCGTGTATAATATATCATGATTTTTTGACCGAAACTTGCATTTCGAAGAGTATAATAAAATCTAATTTTCAGATAAATTTTTGCATGGACTTCAATCATAACCTTCCCCAATAAAATATATAAATGATCTGAAAAAGTTTGTATCATTTCGAACAATCCTCGATTTAATTTGATATACTACGATTTTTTGAACAAAACTTGCATTTCGAAAAGTTTCATAGAATCTAATTTTCAGATGATTTTTTGAAAGGTCTTCCATCATAACCTTCCCCCATAACATATATAAATGATCTGAAAAGATTCGTATCATTTCGAATAGCCCCCGATTTAATTTGATTTTTTTGACCGAAACTCGTGTATAATATATCATGATTTTTTGACCGAAACATGCATTTAAAAAAGTTTCATAAAATTTAATTTTCATATAAATTTTTGCATGGACTTCAATCACAACCTTCCACCATAAAATATATAAATGATCTGAAAAAGTTCGTATCATTTCGAACAGTCCTCGATTTAATTTGATTTTTTGACCTAAAGTAGTATAAACTTGTGTATAATATACTACGATTTTTTGAAAAAAACTAGCATTTCGAAAAGTTTCATAGAATATAATTTTCAGAGTATTTTATCATGGTCTTCCATCATAACCTTCCCCCATAACATATATAAATGATCTGAAAAGATTCGTATAATTTCGAATAGCCCCCGATTTAATTTGATTTTTTGACCGAAACTCGTGTATAATATATCATGATTTTTTGACCGAAACTTGCATTTTGAAAAGTATCATAAAATCTAATTTTCAGATAAATTTTTGCATGGACTTCAATCATAACCTTCCCCCATAAAATATATAAATGATCTGAAAATGATCATATCATTTCGAACAGTCCTCGATTTAATTTGATTTTTTGACCTAAACTAGTATAAATTTGTGTATAATATACTACGATTTTTTGACCGAAACATGCATTTAAAAAAGTTTCATAAAATCTAATTTTCAGATAAATATTTTGCATGGACTTCAATCATAACCTTCCCCCATAATATATATAAATGATTTTAAAATGATCATATCATTTCGAATAGCCCCCGATTTAATTTGATTTTTTGACCTAAAGTAGTATAAACTTGTGTATAATATACTACGATTTTTTGAAAAAACCTTGCATTTCGAAAAGTTTCATAGAATATAATTTTCAGATGATTTTTTGCATGGTCTTCCATCATAACCTTCCCCCATAACATATATAAATGATCTGAAAAGATTCGTATAATTTCGAATAGCCCCCGATTTAATTTGATTTTTTGACCGAAACTCGTGTATAATATATCATGATTTTTTGACCGAAACTTGCATTTTGAAAAGTATCATAAAATCTAATTTTCAGATAAATTTTTGCATGGACTTCAATCATAACTTTCTCCCATAAAATATATAAATGATATGAAAATGATCATATCATTTCGAACAGTCCTCGATTTAATTTGATTTTTTGACCTAAACTAGTATAAATTTGTGTATAATATACTTCGATTTTTTGACCGAAACATGCATTTAAAAAATTTTCATAAAATCTAATTTTCAGATAAATATTTTGCATGGACTTCAATCATAACCTTCCCCCATAATATATATAAATGATTTTAAAATGATCATATCATTTCGAATAGCCCCCGATTTAATTTGATTTTTTTTACCGAAACTCGTATAAATTTGTGTATAATATACTACGATTTTTTGAACAAAACTTGAATTTCGAAAAGTTTCATATAATCTAATTTTCGGATGATTTTTTGCATGTACTTCCATCATAACCTTCCCCCATAACATATATAAATGATCTGAAAAGATTCGTATCATTTCGAATAGCCACTGATTTAATTTGTTTTTTTTTACCGAAACTCGTGTATATGGGGAAGGTTATGGTTGAAGTCCATGCAAAAATTTATCAGAAAATTAGATTTAATGAAACTTTTTTAAATGCATGTTTCGGTCAAAAAATCATGATATATTATACACGAGTTTCGATCAAAAAAATCAAATTAAATCGGTGGCTATTCGAAATGATACGAATCTTTTCAGATCATTTATATATGTTATGGGGGAAGGTTATGATGGAAGAACATGCAAAAAATCATTTGAAAATTATATTCTATGAAACTTTTCGAAATGCATGTTTTGTTCAAAAAATCGTAGTATATTATACACAAATTTATACTAGTTTAGGTCAAAAAATCAAATAAAATCAAGGATTGTTCGAATTGATACGAACGTTTTCAGATCATTTGTATATTTTATGGGGGAAGGTTATGATTGAAGTCCATGCAAAAATTTATCTGAAAATTAGATTTTATGTAACTTTTTTAAATGCATGTTTCGGTCAAAAAATCATGATATATTATACAGGAGTTTAGGTAAAAAAACAAATTAAATCGGGGGCTATTCGAAATGATACGAATCTTTTCAGATCATTTATATATGTTATAGGGGAAGGTTATGATGGAAGACCATGAAAAAAATCATCTGAAAATTAGATTCTATGAAACTTTTCGAAATGCAAGTTTTGTTCAAAAAATCGTAGTATATAATACACAGGTTTATACTAGTTTAGGTCAAAAAATCAAATTAAATCGAGGACTGTTCGAAATGATATGATCATTTTCAGATCATTTATAAATTTTATGGGGAAGGTTATGGTTGAAGTCCATGCAAAAATTTATCTAAAAATTAGATTTTATGAAACTTTTTTAAATGCATGTTTCGGTCAAAAAATCATGATATATTATACACGAGTTTCGGTCAAAAAAATCAAATTAAATCGGGGGCTAATCAAAATGATACGAATCTTTTCAGATCATTTATATATGTTATGGGGGAAGGTTATGATGGAAGAACATGCAAAAAATCATTTGAAAATTATATTCTATGAAACTTTTCGAAATGCATGTTTTGTTCAAAAAATCGTAGTATATTATACACAAGTTTATACTAGTTTAGGTCAAAAAATCAAATTAAATCAAGGATTGTTCGAAATGATACGAACGTTTTCAGATCATTTGTATATTTTATGGGGGAAGGTTATGATTGAAGTCCATGCAAAAATTTATCTGAAAATTAGATTTTATGTAACTTTTTTAAATGCATGTTTCGGTCAAAAAATCATGATATATTATACAGGAGTTTAGGTAAAAAAAAACAAATTAAATCGGGGGCTATTCGAAATGATACGAATCTTTTCAGATCATTTATATATGTTATGGGGGAAGGTTATGATGGAAGACCATGCAAAAAATCATCTGAAAATAAGATTCTATGAAACTTTTCGAAATGCAAGTTTTGTTCAAAAAATCGTAGTATATAATACACAGGTTTATACTAGTTTAGGTCAAAAAATCAAATTAAATCGAGGACTGTTCGAAATGATATGATCATTTTCAGATCATTTATATATTTTATGGGGAAGGTTATGGTTGAAGTCCATGCAAAAATTTATCTGAAAATTAGATTTTATGAAACTTTTTTAAATGCATGTTTCGGTCAAAAAATCATGATATATTATACACGAGTTTCGGTCAAAAAAATCAAATTAAATCGGGGGCTATTCGAAATGATACGAATCTTTTCAGATCATTTATATATGTTATGGGGGAAGGTTATGATGGAAGAACATGCAAAAAATCATTTGAAAATTATATTCTATGAAACTTTTCGAAATGCATGTTTTGTTCAAAAAATCGTAGTATATTATACACAAGTTTATACTAGTTTAGGTCAAAAAATCAAATAAAATCAAGGATTGTTCGAATTGATACGAACGTTTTCAGATCATTTGTATATTTTATGGGGGAAGGTTATGATTGAAGTCCATGCAAAAATTTATCTGAAAATTAGATTTTATGTAACTTTTTTAAATGCATGTTTCGGTCAAAAAATTATGATATATTATACAGGAGTTTAGGTAAAAAAAACAAATTAAATCGGGGGCTATTCGAAATGATACGAATCTTTTCAGATCATTTATATATGTTATGGGGAAAGGTTATGATGGAAGACCATGCAAAAAATCATCTGAAAATTAGATTCTATGAAACTTTTCGAAATGCAAGTTTTGGTCAAAAAATTGTAGTATATTATACACAAGTTTATACTAGTTTAGGTCAAAATATCAAATTAAATCGAGGACTGTTCAAAATGATGTAATCATTTTAAAATCATTTATATAATTTATGGGTGAAGATTATGATTGAAGTCCATGCAAAAATTTATCTGAAAATTAGATTTTTTTAATGCAAGTTTCGGTCAAAAAATCATAATATATTATACACGAGTTTCGGTCAAAAAAATCAAAATTAAATCGGGGGCTATTCAAAATGATATGAATCTTTTTAGATCATTTATATATGTTATGGGGGAAGGTTATGATGGAAGACCATGCAAAAAATCATCTGAAAATTAGATTCTATGAAACTTTTCGAAATGCAAATTTTGTTCAAAAAATCGTAGTATATTATACACAAGTTTATACTAGTTTAGGTCAAAAAATTAAATTAAATCGAGGACTGTTCGAAATGATACGAACTTTTTCAGATCATTTATATATTTTATGGGGGAAGGTTAAGGTTGAAGTCCATGCAAAATTTTTTCTGAAAATTAGATTTTATGAAACTTTTTTAAATGCATGTTTCGGTCAAAAAATCATGATATATTATACATGAGTTTCGGTCAAAAAAATCAAATTAAATCGGGCGCTATTCGAAATGATACGAATCTTTTCAGATCATTTATATATGTTACGGGGGAAGGTTATGATGGAAGACCATGCAAAAAATCATCTGAAAATTAGATTCTATGAAACTTTTCGAAATGCAAGTTTTGTTCAAAAATTCATAGTATATTATACACAAGTTTATACTAGTTTAGGTCAGAAAATCAAATTAAATCGAGGACTGTTCGAAATGATATGATCATTTTCAGATCATTTATAAATTTTATGGGGAAGGTTATGGTTGAAGTCCATGCAAAAATTTATCTGAAAATTAGATTTTATGAAACTTTTTTAAATGCATGTTTCGGTCAAAAAATCATGATATATTATACACGAGTTTCGGTCAAAAAAATCAAATTAAATCGGGGGCTATTCGAAATGATACGAATCTTTTCAGATCATTTATATATGTTATGGGGGAAGGTTTTGATGGAAGACCATGCAAAAAATCATCTAAAAATTAGATTCTATGAAACGTTTCGAAATGCAAGTTTTAGTCAAAAAAATGTAGTATATTATACACAAGTTTATACTAGTTTAGGTCAAAATATCAAATTAAATCGAGGACTGTTCAAAATGATATAATCATTTTAAAATCATTTATATATTTTATGGGTGAAGGTTATGATTGAAGTCCATGCAAAAATTTATCTGAAATTAGATTTTTTTAATGCAAGTTTCGGTCAAAAAATCATGATATATTATACACGAGTTTCGGTCAAAAAAATCAAAATTAAATCGGGGGCTATTCAAAAAGATACGAATCTTTTTAGATCATTTATATATGTTATGGGGGAAGGTTATGATGGAAGAACATGCAAAAAATCATTTGAAAATTATATTCTATGAAACTTTTCGAAATACATGTTTTGTTCAAAAAATCGTAGTATATTATACACAGGTTTATACTAGTTTAGGTAAAAAAGTCAAATTAAATCGAGGACTGTTCGAAATGATACGAGCTTTTTCAGATCATTTATAAATTTTATGGGGAAGGTTATGGTTGAAGTCCATGCAAAAATTTATCAGAAAATTAGATTTTATGAAACTTTTTTAAATGCATGTTTCGGTCAAAAAATCATGATATATTATACACGAGTTTCGGTCAAAAAAATCAAATTAAATCGGGGGCTATTCAAAATGATACGAATCTTTTCAGATCATTTATATATGTTATGGGGGAAGGTTATGATGGAAGAACATGCAAAAAATAATTTGAAAATTATATTCTATGAAACTTTTCGAAATGCATGTTTTGTTCAAAAAATCGTAGTATATTATACACAAGTTTATACTAGTTTAGGTCAAAAAATCAAATAAAATCAAGGATTGTTCGAAATGATACGAACGTTTTCAGATCATTTGTATATTTTATGGGGGAAGGTTATGATTGAAGTCCATGCAAAAATTTATCTGAAAATTAGATTTTATGTAACTTTTTTAAATGCATGTTTCGGTCAAAAAATCATGATATATTATACAGGAGTTTAGGTAAAAAAACAAATTAAATCGGGGGCTATTCGAAATGATACGAATCTTTTAAGATCATTTATATATGTTATGGGGGAAGGTTATGATGGAAGACCATGCAAAAAATCATCTGAAAATAAGATTTTATGAAACTTTTCGAAATGCAAGTTTTGTTCAAAAAATCGTAGTATATAATACACAGGTTTATACTAGTTTAGGTCAAAAAATAAAATTAAATCGAGGACTGTTCGAAATGATATTATCATTTTCAGATCATTTATAAATTTTATGGGGAAGGTTATGGTTGAAGTCCATGCAAAAATTTATCAGAAAATTAGATTTAATGAAACTTTTTTAAATGCATGTTTCGGTCAAAAAATCATGATATATTATACACGAGTTTCGGTCAAAAAAATCAAATTAAATCGGGGGCTATTCGAAATGATACGAATCTTTTCAGATCATTTATATATGTTATGGGGGAAGGTTATGATGGAAGAACATGCAAAAAATCATTTGAAAATTATATTCTATGAAACTTTTCGAAATGCATGTTTTGTTCAAAAAATCGTAGTATATTATACACAAGTTTATACTAGTTTAGGTCAAAAAATCAAATAAAATCAAGGATTGTTCGAATTGATACGAACGTTTTCAGATCATTTGTATATTTTATGGGGGAAGGTTATGATTGAAGTCCATGCAAAAATTTATCTGAAAATTAGATTTTATGTAACTTTTTTAAATGCATGTTTCGGTCAAAAAATTATGATATATTATACAGGAGTTTAGGTAAAAAAAACAAATTAAATCGGGGGCTATTCGAAATGATACGAATCTTTTCAGATCATTTATATATGTTATGGGGAAAGGTTATGATGGAAGACCATGCAAAAAATCATCTGAAAATTAGATTCTATGAAACTTTTCGAAATGCAAGTTTTGGTCAAAAAATTGTAGTATATTATACACAAGTTTATACTAGTTTAGGTCAAAATATCAAATTAAATCGAGGACTGTTCAAAATGATGTAATCATTTTAAAATCATTTATATAATTTATGGGTGAAGGTTATGATTGAAGTCCATGCAAAAATTTATCTGAAAATTAGATTTTTTTAATGCAAGTTTCGGTCAAAAAATCATGATATATTATACACGAGTTTCGGTCAAAAAAATCAAAATTAAATCGGGGGCTATTCAAAATGATATGAATCTTTTTAGATCATTTATATATGTTATGGGGGAAGGTTATGATGGAAGACCATGCAAAAAATCATCTGAAAATTAGATTCTATGAAACTTTTCGAAATGCAAATTTAGTTCAAAAAATCGTAGTATATTATACACAAGTTTATACTAGTTTAGGTCAAAAAATTAAATTAAATCGAGGACTGTTCGAAATGATACGAACTTTTTCAGATCATTTATATATTTTATGGGGGAAGGTTAAGGTTGAAGTCCATGCAAAATTTTTTCTGAAAATTAGATTTTATGAAACTTTTTTAAATGCATGTTTCGGTCAAAAAATCATGATATATTATACACGAGTTTCGGTCAAAAAAATCAAATTAAATCGGGCGCTATTCGAAATGATACGAATCTTTTCAGATCATTTATATATGTTACGGGGGAAGGTTATGATGGAAGACCATGCAAAAAATCATCTGAAAATTAGATTCTATGAAACTTTTCGAAATGCAAGTTTTGTTCAAAAATTCATAGTATATTATACACAAGTTTATACTAGTTTAGGTCAGAAAATCAAATTAAATCGAGGACTGTTCGAAATGATATGATCATTTTCAGATCATTTATAAATTTTATGGGGAAGGTTATGGTTGAAGTCCATGCAAAAATTTATCTGAAAATTAGATTTTATGAAACTTTTTTAAATGCATGTTTCGGTCAAAAAATCATGATATATTATACACGAGTTTCGGTCAAAAAAATCAAATTAAATCGGGGGCTATTCGAAATGATACGAATCTTTTCAGATCATTTATATATGTTATGGGGGAAGGTTTTGATGGAAGACCATGCAAAAAATCATCTAAAAATTAGATTCTATGAAACGTTTCGAAATGCAAGTTTTAGTCAAAAAAATGTAGTATATTATACACAAGTTTATACTAGTTTAGGTCAAAATATCAAATTAAATCGAGGACTGTTCAAAATGATATAATCATTTTAAAATCATTTATATATTTTATGGGTGAAGGTTATGATTGAAGTCCATGCAAAAATTTATCTGAAATTAGATTTTTTTAATGCAAGTTTCGGTCAAAAAATCATGATATATTATACACGAGTTTCGGTCAAAAAAATCAAAATTAAATCGGGGGCTATTCAAAAAGATACGAATCTTTTTAGATCATTTATATATGTTATGGGGGAAGGTTATGATGGAAGAACATGCAAAAAATCATTTGAAAATTATATTCTATGAAACTTTTCGAAATGCATGTTTTGTTCAAAAAATCGTAGTATCTTATACACAGGTTTATACTAGTTTAGGTAAAAAAGTCAAATTAAATCGAGGACTGTTCGAAATGATACGAGCTTTTTCAGATCATTTATAAATTTTATGGGGAAGGTTATGGTTGAAGTCCATGCAAAAATTTATCAGAAAATTAGATTTTATGTAACTTTTTTAAATGCATGTTTCGGTCAAAAAATCATGATATATTATACAGGAGTTTAGGTAAAAAAAAACAAATTAAATCGGGGGCTATTCGAAATGATACGAATCTTTTAAGATCATTTATATATGTTATGGGGGAAGGTTATGATGGAAGACCATGCAAAAAATCATCTGAAAATAAGATTTTATGAAACTTTTCGAAATGCAAGTTTTGTTCAAAAAATCGTAGTATATAATACACAGGTTTATACTAGTTTAGGTCAAAAAATAAAATTAAATCGAGGACTGTTCGAAATGATATGATCATTTTCAGATCATTTATAAATTTTATGGGGAAGGTTATGGTTGAAGTCCATGCAAAAATTTATCAGAAAATTAGATTTAATGAAACTTTTTTAAATGCATGTTTCGGTCAAAAAATCATGATATATTATACACGAGTTTCGGTCAAAAAAATCAAATTAAATCGGGGGCTATTCGAAATGATACGAATCTTTTCAGATCATTTATATATGTTATGGGGGAAGGTTATGATGGAAGAACATGCAAAAAATCATTTGAAAATTATATTCTATGAAACTTTTCGAAATGCATGTTTTGTTCAAAAAATCGTAGTATATTATACACAGGTTTATACTAGTTTAGGTCAAAAAATCAAATAAAATCAAGGATTGTTCGAAATGATACGAACGTTTTCAGATCATTTGTATATTTTATGGGGGAAGGTTATGATTGAAGTCCATGCAAAAATTTATCTGAAAATTAGATTTTATGTAACTTTTTTAAATGCATGTTTCGGTCAAAAAATCATGATATATTATACAGGAGTTTAGGTAAAAAAAAACAGTTTAAATCGGGGGCTATTCGAAATGATACGAATCTTTTCAGATCATTTATATATGTTATGGGGGAAGGTTATGATGGAAGACCATGCAAAAAATCATCTGAAAATAAGATTTTATGAAACTTTTCGAAATGCAAGTTTTGTTCAAAAAATCGTAGTATATAATACACAGGTTTATACTAGTTTAGGTCAAAAAATAAAATTAAATCGAGGACTGTTCGAAATGATATGATCATTTTCAGATCATTTATAAATTTTATGGGGAAGGTTATGGTTGAAGACCATGCAAAAATTTATCAGAAAATTAGATTTAATGAAACTTTTTTAAATGCATGTTTCGGTCAAAAAATCATGATATATTATACACGAGTTTCGGTCAAAAAAATCAAATTAAATCGGGGGCTATTCGAAATGATACGAATCTTTTCAGATCATTTATATATGTTATGGGGGAAGGTTATGATGGAAGAACATGCAAAAAATCATTTGAAAATTATATTCTATGAAACTTTTCGAAATGCATGTTTTGTTCAAAAAATCGTAGTATATTATACACAAGTTTATACTAGTTTAGGTCAAAAAGTCAAATAAAATCAAGGATTGTTCGAATTGATACGAACGTTTTCAGATCATTTGTATATTTTATGGGGGAAGGTTATGATTGAAGTCCATGCAAAAATTTATCTGAAAATTAGATTTTATGTAACTTTTTTAAATGCATGTTTCGGTCAAAAAATTATGATATATTATACAGGAGTTTAGGTAAAAAAAACAAATTAAATCGGGGGCTATTCGAAATGATACGAATCTTTTCAGATCATTTATATATGTTATGGGGGAAGGTTATGATGGAAGACCATGCAAAAAATCATCTGAAAATAAGATTTTATGAAACTTTTCGAAATGCAAGTTTTGTTCAAAAAATCGTAGTATATAATACACAAGTTTATACTAGTTTAGGTCAAAAAATAAAATTAAATCGAGGACTGTTCGAAATGATATGATCATTTTCAGATCATTTATAAATTTTATGGGGAAGGTTATGGTTGAAGTCCATGCAAAAATTTATCAGAAAATTAGATTTAATGAAACTTTTTTAAATGCATGTTTCGGTCAAAAAATCATGATATATTATACACGAGTTTCGGTCAAAAAAATCAAATTAAATCGGGGGCTATTCGAAATGATACGAATCTTTTCAGATCATTTATATATGTTATGGGGGAAGGTTATGATGGAAGAACATGCAAAAAATCATTTGAAAATTATATTCTATGAAACTTTTCGAAATGCATGTTTTGTTCAAAAAATCGTAGTATATTATACACAGGTTTATACTAGTTTAGGTCAAAAAATCAAATAAAATCAAGGATTGTTCGAAATGATACGAACGTTTTCAGATCATTTGTATATTTTATGGGGGAAGGTTATGATTGAAGTCCATGCAAAAATTTATCTGAAAATTAGATTTTATGTAACTTTTTTAAATGCATGTTTCGGTCAAAAAATCATGATATATTATACAGGAGTTTAGGTAAAAAAAAACAGTTTAAATCGGGGGCTATTCGAAATGATACGAATCTTTTCAGATCATTTATATATGTTATGGGGGAAGGTTATGATGGAAGACCATGCAAAAAATCATCTGAAAATAAGATTTTATGAAACTTTTCGAAATGCAAGTTTTGTTCAAAAAATCGTAGTATATAATACACAGGTTTATACTAGTTTAGGTCAAAAAATAAAATTAAATCGAGGACTGTTCGAAATGATATGATCATTTTCAGATCATTTATAAATTTTATGGGGAAGGTTATGGTTGAAGACCATGCAAAAATTTATCAGAAAATTAGATTTAATGAAACTTTTTTAAATGCATGTTTCGGTCAAAAAATCATGATATATTATACACGAGTTTCGGTCAAAAAAATCAAATTAAATCGGGGGCTATTCGAAATGATACGAATCTTTTCAGATCATTTATATATGTTATGGGGGAAGGTTATGATGGAAGAACATGCAAAAAATCATTTGAAAATTATATTCTATGAAACTTTTCGAAATGCATGTTTTGTTCAAAAAATCGTAGTATATTATACACAAGTTTATACTAGTTTAGGTCAAAAAGTCAAATAAAATCAAGGATTGTTCGAATTGATACGAACGTTTTCAGATCATTTGTATATTTTATGGGGGAAGGTTATGATTGAAGTCCATGCAAAAATTTATCTGAAAATTAGATTTTATGTAACTTTTTTAAATGCATGTTTCGGTCAAAAAATTATGATATATTATACAGGAGTTTAGGTAAAAAAAACAAATTAAATCGGGGGCTATTCGAAATGATACGAATCTTTTCAGATCATTTATATATGTTATGGGGGAAGGTTATGATGGAAGACCATGCAAAAAATCATCTGAAAATAAGATTTTATGAAACTTTTCGAAATGCAAGTTTTGTTCAAAAAATCGTAGTATATAATACACAAGTTTATACTAGTTTAGGTCAAAAAATAAAATTAAATCGAGGACTGTTCGAAATGATATGATCATTTTCAGATCATTTATAAATTTTATGGGGAAGGTTATGGTTGAAGTCCATGCAAAAATTTATCAGAAAATTAGATTTAATGAAACTTTTTTAAATGCATGTTTCGGTCAAAAAATCATGATATATTATACACGAGTTTCGGTCAAAAAAATCAAATTAAATCGGGGGCTATTCGAAATGATACGAATCTTTTCAGATCATTTATATATGTTATGGGGGAAGGTTATGATGGAAGAACATGCAAAAAATCATTTGAAAATTATATTCTATGAAACTTTTCGAAATGCATGTTTTGTTCAAAAAATCGTAGTATATTATACACACGTTTATACTAGTTTAGGTCAAAAAATCAAATAAAATCAAGGATTGTTCGAATTGATAGGAACGTTTTCAGATCATTTGTATATTTTATGGGGGAAGGTTATGATTGAAGTCCATGCAAAAATTTATCTGAAAATTAGATTTTATGTAACTTTTTTAAATGCATGTTTCGGTCAAAAAATCATGATATATTATACAGGAGTTTAGGTAAAAAAACAAATTAAATCGGGGGCTATTCGAAATGATACGAATCTTTTCAGATCAATTATATATGTTATGGGGGAAGGTAATGATGGAAGACCATGCAAAAAATCATCTGAAAATTAGATTCTATGAAACTTTTCGAAATGCAAATTTTGTTCAAAAAATCGTAGTATATAATACACAGGTTTATACTAGTTTAGGTCAAAAAATCAAATAAAATCAAGGATTGTTCGAATTGATACGAACGTTTTCAGATCATTTGTATATTTTATGGGGGAAGGTTATGATGGAAGAACATGCAAAAAATCATTTGAAAATTATATTCTATGAAACTTTTCGAAATGCATGTTTTGTTCAAAAAATCGTAGTATCTTATACACAGGTTTATACTAGTTTAGGTAAAAAAGTCAAATTAAATCGAGGACTGTTCGAAATGATACGAGCTTTTTCAGATCATTTATAAATTTTATGGGGAAGGTTATGGTTGAAGTCCATGCAAAAATTTATCAGAAAATTAGATTTTATGTAACTTTTATAAATGCATGTTTCGGTCAAAAAATCATGATATATTATACAGGAGTTTAGGTAAAAAAAAACAAATTAAATCGGGGGCTATTCGAAATGATACGAATCTTTTAAGATCATTTATATATGTTATGGGGGAAGGTTATGATGGAAGACCATGCAAAAAATCATCTGAAAATAAGATTTTATGAAACTTTTCGAAATGCAAGTTTTGTTCAAAAAATCGTAGTATATAATACACAGGTTTATACTAGTTTAGGTCAAAAAATAAAATTAAATCGAGGACTGTTCGAAATGATATGATCATTTTCAGATCATTTATAAATTTTATGGGGAAGGTTATGGTTGAAGTCCATGCAAAAATTTATCAGAAAATTAGATTTAATGAAACTTTTTTAAATGCATGTTTCGGTCAAAAAATCATGATATATTATACACGAGTTTCGGTCAAAAAAATCAAATTAAATCGGGGGCTATTCGAAATGATACGAATCTTTTCAGATCATTTATATATGTTATGGGGGAAGGTTATGATGGAAGAACATGCAAAAAATCATTTGAAAATTATATTCTATTCAACTTTTCGAAATGCATGTTTTGTTCAAAAAATCGTAGTATATTATACACAGGTTTATACTAGTTTAGGTCAAAAAATCAAATAAAATCAAGGATTGTTCGAAATGATACGAACGTTTTCAGATCATTTGTATATTTTATGGGGGAAGGTTATGATTGAAGTCCATGCAAAAATTTATCTGAAAATTAGATTTTATGTAACTTTTTTAAATGCATGTTTCGGTCAAAAAATCATGATATATTATACAGGAGTTTAGGTAAAAAAAAACAGTTTAAATCGGGGGCTATTCGAAATGATACGAATCTTTTCAGATCATTTATATATGTTATGGGGGAAGGTTATGATGGAAGACCATGCAAAAAATCATCTGAAAATAAGATTTTATGAAACTTTTCGAAATGCAAGTTTTGTTCAAAAAATCGTAGTATATAATACACAGGTTTATACTAGTTTAGGTCAAAAAATAAAATTAAATCGAGGACTGTTCGAAATGATATGATCATTTTCAGATCATTTATAAATTTTATGGGGAAGGTTATGGTTGAAGTCCATGCAAAAATTTATCAGAAAATTAGATTTAATGAAACTTTTTTAAATGCATGTTTCGGTCAAAAAATCATGATATATTATACACGAGTTTCGGTCAAAAAAATCAAATTAAATCGGGGGCTATTCGAAATGATACGAATCTTTTCAGATCATTTATATATGTTATGGGGGAAGGTTATGATGGAAGAACATGCAAAAAATCATTTGAAAATTATATTCTATGAAACTTTTCGAAATGCATGTTTTGTTCAAAAAATCGTAGTATATTATACACAGGTTTATACTAGTTTAGGTCAAAAAATCAAATAAAATCAAGGATTGTTCGAAATGATACGAACGTTTTCAGATCATTTGTATATTTTATGGGGGAAGGTTATGATTGAAGTCCATGCAAAAATTTATCTGAAAATTAGATTTTATGTAACTTTTTTAAATGCATGTTTCGGTCAAAAAATCATGATATATTATACAGGAGTTTAGGTAAAAAAAAACAGTTTAAATCGGGGGCTATTCGAAATGATACGAATCTTTTCAGATCATTTATATATGTTATGGGGGAAGGTTATGATGGAAGACCATGCAAAAAATCATCTGAAAATAAGATTTTATGAAACTTTTCGAAATGCAAGTTTTGTTCAAAAAATCGTAGTATATAATACACAAGTTTATACTAGTTTAGGTCAAAAAATAAAATTAAATCGAGGACTGTTCGAAATGATATGATCATTTTCAGATCATTTATAAATTTTATGGGGAAGGTTATGGTTGAAGTCCATGCAAAAATTTATCAGAAAATTAGATTTAATGAAACTTTTTTAAATGCATGTTTCGGTCAAAAAATCATGATATATTATACACGAGTTTCGGTCAAAAAAATCAAATTAAATCGGGGGCTATTCGAAATGATACGAATCTTTTCAGATCATTTATATATGTTATGGGGGAAGGTTATGATGGAAGAACATGCAAAAAATCATTTGAAAATTATATTCTATGAAACTTTTCGAAATGCATGTTTTGTTCAAAAAATCGTAGTATATTATACACAGGTTTATACTAGTTTAGGTCAAAAAATCAAATAAAATCAAGGATTGTTCGAAATGATACGAACGTTTTCAGATCATTTGTATATTTTATGGGGGAAGGTTATGATTGAAGTCCATGCAAAAATTTATCTGAAAATTAGATTTTATGTAACTTTTTTAAATGCATGTTTCGGTCAAAAAATCATGATATATTATACAGGAGTTTAGGTAAAAAAAAACAGTTTAAATCGGGGGCTATTCGAAATGATACGAATCTTTTCAGATCATTTATATATGTTATGGGGGAAGGTTATGATGGAAGACCATGCAAAAAATCATCTGAAAATAAGATTTTATGAAACTTTTCGAAATGCAAGTTTTGTTCAAAAAATCGTAGTATATAATACACAGGTTTATACTAGTTTAGGTCAAAAAATAAAATTAAATCGAGGACTGTTCGAAATGATATGATCATTTTCAGATCATTTATAAATTTTATGGGGAAGGTTATGGTTGAAGTCCATGCAAAAATTTATCAGAAAATTAGATTTAATGAAACTTTTTTAAATGCATGTTTCGGTCAAAAAATCATGATATATTATACACGAGTTTCGGTCAAAAAAATCAAATTAAATCGGGGGCTATTCGAAATGATACGAATCTTTTCAGATCATTTATATATGTTATGGGGGAAGGTTATGATGGAAGAACATGCAAAAAATCATTTGAAAATTATATTCTATGAAACTTTTCGAAATGCATGTTTTGTTCAAAAAATCGTAGTATATTATACACAGGTTTATACTAGTTTAGGTCAAAAAATCAAATAAAATCAAGGATTGTTCGAAATGATACGAACGTTTTCAGATCATTTGTATATTTTATGGGGGAAGGTTATGATTGAAGTCCATGCAAAAATTTATCTGAAAATTAGATTTTATGTAACTTTTTTAAATGCATGTTTCGGTCAAAAAATCATGATATATTATACAGGAGTTTAGGTAAAAAAAAACAGTTTAAATCGGGGGCTATTCGAAATGATACGAATCTTTTCAGATCATTTATATATGTTATGGGGGAAGGTTATGATGGAAGACCATGCAAAAAATCATCTGAAAATAAGATTTTATGAAACTTTTCGAAATGCAAGTTTTGTTCAAAAAATCGTAGTATATAATACACAGGTTTATACTAGTTTAGGTCAAAAAATAAAATTAAATCGAGGACTGTTCGAAATGATATGATCATTTTCAGATCATTTATAAATTTTATGGGGAAGGTTATGGTTGAAGTCCATGCAAAAATTTATCAGAAAATTAGATTTAATGAAACTTTTTTAAATGCATGTTTCGGTCAAAAAATCATGATATATTATACACGAGTTTCGGTCAAAAAAATCAAATTAAATCGGGGGCTATTCGAAATGATACGAATCTTTTCAGATCATTTATATATGTTATGGGGGAAGGTTATGATGGAAGAACATGCAAAAAATCATTTGAAAATTATATTCTATGAAACTTTTCGAAATGCATGTTTTGTTCAAAAAATCGTAGTATATTATACACAAGTTTATACTAGTTTAGGTCAAAAAGTCAAATAAAATCAAGGATTGTTCGAATTGATACGAACGTTTTCAGATCATTTGTATATTTTATGGGGGAAGGTTATGATTGAAGTCCATGCAAAAATTTATCTGAAAATTAGATTTTATGTAACTTTTTTAAATGCATGTTTCGGTCAAAAAATCATGATATATTATACAGGAGTTTAGGTAAAAAAAAACAGTTTAAATCGGGGGCTATTCGAAATGATACGAATCTTTTCAGATCATTTATATATGTTATGGGGGAAGGTTATGATGGAAGACCATGCAAAAAATCATCTGAAAATAAGATTTTATGAAACTTTTCGAAATGCAAGTTTTGTTCAAAAAATCGTAGTATATAATACACAGGTTTATACTAGTTTAGGTCAAAAAATAAAATTAAATCGAGGACTGTTCGAAATGATATGATCATTTTCAGATCATTTATAAATTTTATGGGGAAGGTTATGGTTGAAGTCCATGCAAAAATTTATCAGAAAATTAGATTTAATGAAACTTTTTTAAATGCATGTTTCGGTCAAAAAATCATGATATATTATACACGAGTTTCGGTCAAAAAAATCAAATTAAATCGGGGGCTATTCGAAATGATACGAATCTTTTCAGATCATTTATATATGTTATGGGGGAAGGTTATGATGGAAGAACATGCAAAAAATCATTTGAAAATTATATTCTATGAAACTTTTCGAAATGCATGTTTTGTTCAAAAAATCGTAGTATATTATACACAGGTTTATACTAGTTTAGGTCAAAAAATCAAATAAAATCAAGGATTGTTCGAAATGATACGAACGTTTTCAGATCATTTGTATATTTTATGGGGGAAGGTTATGATTGAAGTCCATGCAAAAATTTATCTGAAAATTAGATTTTATGTAACTTTTTTAAATGCATGTTTCGGTCAAAAAATCATGATATATTATACAGGAGTTTAGGTAAAAAAAAACAGTTTAAATCGGGGGCTATTCGAAATGATACGAATCTTTTCAGATCATTTATATATGTTATGGGGGAAGGTTATGATGGAAGACCATGCAAAAAATCATCTGAAAATAAGATTTTATGAAACTTTTCGAAATGCAAGTTTTGTTCAAAAAATCGTAGTATATAATACACAGGTTTATACTAGTTTAGGTCAAAAAATAAAATTAAATCGAGGACTGTTCGAAATGATATGATCATTTTCAGATCATTTATAAATTTTATGGGGAAGGTTATGGTTGAAGTCCATGCAAAAATTTATCAGAAAATTAGATTTAATGAAACTTTTTTAAATGCATGTTTCGGTCAAAAAATTATGATATATTATACACGAGTTTCGGTCAAAAAAATCAAATTAAATCGGGGGCTATTCGAAATGATACGAATCTTTTCAGATCATTTATATATGTTATGGGGGAAGGTTATGATGGAAGAACATGCAAAAAATCATTTGAAAATTATATTCTATGAAACTTTTCGAAATGCATGTTTTGTTCAAAAAATCGTAGTATATTATACACAAGTTTATACTAGTTTAGGTCAAAAAGTCAAATAAAATCAAGGATTGTTCGAATTGATACGAACGTTTTCAGATCATTTGTATATTTTATGGGGGAAGGTTATGATTGAAGTCCATGCAAAAATTTATCTGAAAATTAGATTTTATGTAACTTTTTTAAATGCATGTTTCGGTCAAAAAATTATGATATATTATACAGGAGTTTAGGTAAAAAAAACAAATTAAATCGGGGGCTATTCGAAATGATACGAATCTTTTCAGATCATTTATATATGTTATGGGGGAAGGTTATGATGGAAGACCATGCAAAAAATCATCTGAAAATAAGATTTTATGAAACTTTTCGAAATGCAAGTTTTGTTCAAAAAATCGTAGTATATAATACACAAGTTTATACTAGTTTAGGTCAAAAAATAAAATTAAATCGAGGACTGTTCGAAATGATATGATCATTTTCAGATCATTTATAAATTTTATGGGGAAGGTTATGGTTGAAGTCCATGCAAAAATTTATCAGAAAATTAGATTTAATGAAACTTTTTTAAATGCATGTTTCGGTCAAAAAATCATGATATATTATACACGAGTTTCGGTCAAAAAAATCAAATTAAATCGGGGGCTATTCGAAATGATACGAATCTTTTCAGATCATTTATATATGTTATGGGGGAAGGTTATGATGGAAGAACATGCAAAAAATCATTTGAAAATTATATTCTATGAAACTTTTCGAAATGCATGTTTTGTTCAAAAAATCGTAGTATATTATACACACGTTTATACTAGTTTAGGTCAAAAAATCAAATAAAATCAAGGATTGTTCGAATTGATAGGAACGTTTTCAGATCATTTGTATATTTTATGGGGGAAGGTTATGATTGAAGTCCATGCAAAAATTTATCTGAAAATTAGATTTTATGTAACTTTTTTAAATGCATGTTTCGGTCAAAAAATCATGATATATTATACAGGAGTTTAGGTAAAAAAACAAATTAAATCGGGGGCTATTCGAAATGATACGAATCTTTTCAGATCAATTATATATGTTATGGGGGAAGGTAATGATGGAAGACCATGCAAAAAATCATCTGAAAATTAGATTCTATGAAACTTTTCGAAATGCAAATTTTGTTCAAAAAATCGTAGTATATAATACACAGGTTTATACTAGTTTAGGTCAAAAAATCAAATAAAATCAAGGATTGTTCGAATTGATACGAACGTTTTCAGATCATTTGTATATTTTATGGGGGAAGGTTATGATTGAAGTCCATGCAAAAATTTATCTGAAAATTAGATTTTATGTAACTTTTTTAAATGCATGTTTCGGTCAAAAAATTATGATATATTATACAGGAGTTTAGGTAAAAAAAACAAATTAAATCGGGGGCTATTCGAAATGATACGAATCTTTTCAGATCATTTATATATGTTATGGGGGAAGGTTATGATGGAAGACCATGCAAAAAATCATCTGAAAATAAGATTTTATGAAACTTTTCGAAATGCAAGTTTTGTTCAAAAAATCGTAGTATATAATACACAGGTTTATACTAGTTTAGGTCAAAAAATAAAATTAAATCGAGGACTGTTCGAAATGATATGATCATTTTCAGATCATTTATAAATTTTATGGGGAAGGTTATGGTTGAAGTCCATGCAAAAATTTATCAGAAAATTAGATTTAATGAAACTTTTTTAAATGCATGTTTCGGTCAAAAAATCATGATATATTATACACGAGTTTCGGTCAAAAAAATCAAATTAAATCGGGGGCTATTCGAAATGATACGAATCTTTTCAGATCATTTATATATGTTATGGGGGAAGGTTATGATGGAAGAACATGCAAAAAATCATTTGAAAATTATATTCTATGAAACTTTTCGAAATGCATGTTTTGTTCAAAAAATCGTAGTATATTATACACACGTTTATACTAGTTAAGGTCAAAAAATCAAATAAAATCAAGGATTGTTCGAATTGATAGGAACGTTTTCAGATCATTTGTATATTTTATGGGGGAAGGTTATGATTGAAGTCCATGCAAAAATTTATCTGAAAATTAGATTTTATGTAACTTTTTTAAATGCATGTTTCGGTCAAAAAATCATGATATATTATACAGGAGTTTAGGTAAAAAAACAAATTAAATCGGGGGCTATTCGAAATGATACGAATCTTTTCAGATCAATTATATATGTTATGGGGGAAGGTAATGATGGAAGACCATGCAAAAAATCATCTGAAAATTAGATTCTATGAAACTTTTCGAAATGCAAGTTTTGTTCAAAAAATCGTAGTATATAATACACAGGTTTATACTAGTTTAGGTCAAAAAATCAAATAAAATCAAGGATTGTTCGAATTGATACGAACGTTTTCAGATCATTTGTATATTTTATGGGGGAAGGTTATGATTGAAGTCCATGCAAAAATTTATCTGAAAATTAGATTTTATGTAACTTTTTTAAATGCATGTTTCGGTCAAAAAATTATGATATATTATACAGGAGTTTAGGTAAAAAAAACAAATTAAATCGGGGGCTATTCGAAATGATACGAATCTTTTCAGATCATTTATATATGTTATGGGGGAAGGTTATGATGGAAGACCATGCAAAAAATCATCTGAAAATAAGATTTTATGAAACTTTTCGAAATGCAAGTTTTGTTCAAAAAATCGTAGTATATAATACACAGGTTTATACTAGTTTAGGTCAAAAAATAAAATTAAATCGAGGACTGTTCGAAATGATATGATCATTTTCAGATCATTTATAAATTTTATGGGGAAGGTTATGGTTGAAGTCCATGCAAAAATTTATCAGAAAATTAGATTTAATGAAACTTTTTTAAATGCATGTTTCGGTCAAAAAATCATGATATATTATACACGAGTTTCGGTCAAAAAAATCAAATTAAATCGGGGGCTATTCGAAATGATACGAATCTTTTCAGATCATTTATATATGTTATGGGGGAAGGTTATGATGGAAGAACATGCAAAAAATCATTTGAAAATTATATTCTATGAAACTTTTCGAAATGCATGTTTTGTTCAAAAAATCGTAGTATATTATACACAGGTTTATACTAGTTTAGGTCAAAAAATCAAATAAAATCAAGGATTGTTCGAAATGATACGAACGTTTTCAGATCATTTGTATATTTTATGGGGGAAGGTTATGATTGAAGTCCATGCAAAAATTTATCTGAAAATTAGATTTTATGTAAGTTTTTTAAATGCATGTTTCGGTCAAAAAATCATGATATATTATACAGGAGTTTAGGTAAAAAAACAAATTAAATCGGGGGCTATTCGAAATGATACGAATCTTTTCAGATCAATTATATATGTTATGGGGGAAGGTAATGATGGAAGACCATGCAAAAAATCATCTGAAAATTAGATTCTATGAAACTTTTCGAAATGCAAGTTTTGTTCAAAAAATCGTAGTATATAATACACAGGTTTATACTAGTTTAGGTCAAAAAATCAAATGAAATCGAGGACTGTTCGAAATGATATGATCATTTTCAGATCATTTATTAATTTTATGGGGAAGGTTATGGTTGAAGTCCATGCAAAAATTTATCTAAAAATTAGATTTTATGAAACTTTTTTAAATGCATGTTTCGGTCAAAAAATCATGATATATTATACACGAGTTTCGGTCAAAAAAATCAAATTAAATCGGGGGCTATTCAAAATGATACAAATCTTTTCAGATCATTTATATATGTTATAGGGGAAGGTTATGATGGAAGAACATGCAAAAAATCATTTGAAAATTATATTCTATGAAACTTTTCGAAATGCATGTTTTGTTCAAAAAATCGTAGTATATTAAACACTAGTTTATACTAGTTTAGGTCAAAAAATCAAATTAACTCAAGGATTGTTCGAAATGATACGAACGTTTTCAGATCATTTATATATTTTATGGGGGAAGGTTATGATTGAAGTCCATGCAAAAAATTTATCTGAAAATTAGAATTTATGTAACTTTTTTAAATGCATGTTTCGGTCAAAAAATCATGATATATTATACAGGAGTTTAGGTAAAAAAACAAATTAAATAAGGGGCTATTCGAAATGATACGAATCTTTTCAAATCAATTATATATGTTATGGGGGAAGGTAATGATGGAAGACCATGCAAAAAATCATCTGAAAATTAGATTCTATGAAACTTTTCGAAATGCAAGTTTTGTTCAAAAAATCGTAGTATATAATACACAGGTTTATACTAGTTTAGGTCAAAAAATCAAATAAAATCAAGGATTGTTCGAATTGATACGAACGTTTTCAGATCATTTGTATATTTTATGGGGGAAGGTTATGATTGAAGTCCATGCAAAAATTTATCTGAAAATTAGATTTTATGTAACTTTTTTAAATGCATGTTTCGGTCAAAAAATTATGATATATTATACAGGAGTTTAGGTAAAAAAAACAAATTAAATCGGGGGCTATTCGAAATGATACGAATCTTTTCAGATCATTTATATATGTTATGGGGGAAGGTTATGATGGAAGACCATGCAAAAAATCATCTGAAAATAAGATTTTATGAAACTTTTCGAAATGCAAGTTTTGTTCAAAAAATCGTAGTATATAATACACAGGTTTATACTAGTTTAGGTCAAAAAATAAAATTAAATCGAGGACTGTTCGAAATGATATGATCATTTTCAGATCATTTATAAATTTTATGGGGAAGGTTATGGTTGAAGTCCATGCAAAAATTTATCAGAAAATTAGATTTAATGAAACTTTTTTAAATGCATGTTTCGGTCAAAAAATCATGATATATTATACACGAGTTTCGGTCAAAAAAATCAAATTAAATCGGGGGCTATTCGAAATGATACGAATCTTTTCAGATCATTTATATATGTTATGGGGGAAGGTTATGATGGAAGAACATGCAAAAAATCATTTGAAAATTATATTCTATGAAACTTTTCGAAATGCATGTTTTGTTCAAAAAATCGTAGTATATTATACACAGGTTTATACTAGTTTAGGTCAAAAAATCAAATAAAATCAAGGATTGTTCGAAATGATACGAACGTTTTCAGATCATTTGTATATTTTATGGGGGAAGGTTATGATTGAAGTCCATGCAAAAATTTATCTGAAAATTAGATTTTATGTAACTTTTTTAAATGCATGTTTTGGTGAAAAAATCATGATATATTATACAGGAGTTTAGGTAAAAAAACAAATTAAATCGGGGGCTATTCGAAATGATACGAATCTTTTCAGATCAATTATATATGTTATGGGGGAAGGTAATGATGGAAGACCATGCAAAAAATCATCTGAAAATTAGATTCTATGAAACTTTTCGAAATGCAAGTTTTGTTCAAAAAATCGTAGTATATAATACACAGGTTTATACTAGTTTAGGTCAAAAAATCAAATGAAATCGAGGACTGTTCGAAATGATATGATCATTTTCAGATCATTTATTAATTTTATGGGGAAGGTTATGGTTGAAGTCCATGCAAAAATTTATCTAAAAATTAGATTTTATGAAACTTTTTTAAATGCATGTTTCGGTCAAAAAATCATGATATATTATACACGAGTTTCGGTCAAAAAAATCAAATTAAATCGGGGGCTATTCAAAATGATACGAATCTTTTCAGATCATTTATATATGTTATAGGGGAAGGTTATGATGGAAGAACATGCAAAAAATCATTTGAAAATTATATTCTATGAAACTTTTCGAAATGCATGTTTTGTTCAAAAAATCGTAGTATATTAAACACTAGTTTATACTAGTTTAGGTCAAAAAATCAAATTAACTCAAGGATTGTTCGAAATGATACGAACGTTTTCAGATCATTTATATATTTTATGGGGGAAGGTTATGATTGAAGTCCATGCAAAAATTTTATCTGAAAATTAGAATTTATGTAACTTTTTTAAATGCATGTTTCGGTCAAAAAATCATGATATATTATACAGGAGTTTAGGTATAAAAAATCAAATTAAATCGGGGGCTATTCGAAATGATACGAATCTTTTCAGATCATTTATATATGTTATGGGGGAAGGTTATGATGGAAGACCATGCAAAAAATCATCTGAAAATTAGATTCTATGAAACTTTTCGAAATGCAAGTTTTGGTCAAAAAATCGTAGTATAATATACACAAGTTTATACTAGTTTAGGTCAAAATATCAAATTAAATCGAGGACTGTTCAAAATGATATAATCATTTTAAAATCATTTATATATTTTATGGGTGAAGGTTATGATTGAAGTCCATGCAAAAATTTATCTGAAAATTAGATTTTTTTAATGCAAGTTTCGGTCAAAAAATCATGATATATTATACACGAGTTTCGGTCAAAAAAATCAAAATTAAATCGGGGGTTATTCAAAATGATACGAATCTTTTTAGATCATTTATATATGTTATGGGGGAAGGTTATGATGGAAGAACATGCAAAAAATCATTTGAAAATTATATTCTATGAAACTTTTCGAAATGCATGTTTTGTTCAAAAAATCGTAGTATATTATACACAGGTTTATACTAGTTTAGGTAAAAAAGTCAAATTAAATCGAGGACTGTTCGAAATGATACGAGCTTTTTCAGATCATTTATAAATTTTATGGGGAAGGTTATGGTTGAAGTCCATGCAAAAATTTATCAGAAAATTAGATTTTATGAAACTTTTTTAAATGCATGTTTCGGTCAAAAAATCATGATATATTATACACGAGTTTCGGTCAAAAAAATCAAATTAAATCGGGGGCTATTCGAAATGATACGAATCTTTTCAGATCATTTATATATGTTATGGGGTAAGGTTATGATGGAAGAACATGCAAAAAATCATTTGAAAATTATATTCTATGAAACTTTTCGAAATGCATGTTTTGTTCAAAAAATCGTAGTATATTATACACAGGTTTATACTAGTTTAGGTCAAAAAATCAAATAAAATCAAGGATTGTTCGAAATGATACGAACGTTTTCAGATCATTTGTATATTTTATGGGGGAAGGTTATGATTGAAGTCAATGCAAAAATTTATCTGAAAATTAGATTTTATGTAACTTTTTTAAATGCATGTTTCGGTGAAAAAATCATGATATATTATACAGGAGTTTAGGTAAAAAAACAAATTAAATCGGGGGCTATTCGAAATGATACGAATCTTTTCAGATCAATTATATATGTTATGGGGGAAGGTAATGATGGAAGACCATGCAAAAAATCATCTGAAAATTAGATTCTATGAAACTTTTCGAAATGCAAGTTTTGTTCAAAAAATCGTAGTATATAATACACAGGTTTATACTAGTTTAGGTCAAAAAATCAAATGAAATCGAGGACTGTTCGAAATGATATGATCATTTTCAGATCATTTATTAATTTTATGGGGAAGGTTATGGTTGAAGTCCATGCAAAAATTTATCTAAAAATTAGATTTTATGAAACTTTTTTAAATGCATGTTTCGGTCAAAAAATCATGATATATTATACACGAGTTTCGGTCAAAAAAATCAAATTAAATCGGGGGCTATTCAAAATGATACGAATCTTTTCAGATCATTTATATATGTTATAGGGGAAGGTTATGATGGAAGAACATGCAAAAAATCATTTGAAAATTATATTCTATGAAACTTTTCGAAATGCATGTTTTGTTCAAAAAATCGTAGTATATTAAACACTAGTTTATACTAGTTTAGGTCAAAAAATCAAATTAACTCAAGGATTGTTCGAAATGATACGAACGTTTTCAGATCATTTATATATTTTATGGGGGAAGGTTATGATTGAAGTCCATGCAAAAAATTTATCTGAAAATTAGAATTTATGTAACTTTTTTAAATGCATGTTTCGGTCAAAAAATCATGATATATTATACAGGAGTTTAGGTATAAAAAATCAAATTAAATCGGGGGCTATTCGAAATGATACGAATCTTTTCAGATCATTTATATATGTTATGGGGGAAGGTTATGATGGAAGACCATGCAAAAAATCATCTGAAAATTAGATTCTATGAAACTTTTCGAAATGCAAGTTTTGGTCAAAAAATCGTAGTATAATATACACAAGTTTATACTAGTTTAGGTCAAAATATCAAATTAAATCGAGGACTGTTCAAAATGATATAATCATTTTAAAATCATTTATATATTTTATGGGTGAAGGTTATGATTGAAGTCCATGCAAAAATTTATCTGAAAATTAGATTTTTTTAATGCATGTTTCGGTCAAAAAATCATGATATATTATACACGAGTTTCGGTCAAAAAAATCAAAATTAAATCGGGGGTTATTCAAAATGATACGAATCTTTTTAGATCATTTATATATGTTATGGGGGAAGGTTATGATGGAAGAACATGCAAAAAATCATTTGAAAATTATATTCTATGAAACTTTTCGAAATGCATGTTTTGTTCAAAAAATCGTAGTATATTATACACAGGTTTATACTAGTTTAGGTCAAAAAATAAAATTAAATTGAGGACTATTCGAAATGATACGAACTTTTTCAGATCATTTATATATTTTATGGGGGAAGGTTATGATTGAAGTCCATGCAAAAATTTATCTGAAAATTAGATTTTATGAAACTTTTTTAAATGCATGTTTTGGTCAAAAAATCATGATATATTATACACGAGTTTCGGTAAAAAAAATCAAATTAAATCGGGGGCTATTCGAAATGATACGAATCTTTTCAGATTATTTATATATGTTATGGGGGAAGGTTATGATGGAAGAACATGCAAAAAATCATCTGAAAATAAGATTCTATGAAACTTTTCGAAATGCAAGTTTTGTTCAAAAAACCGTAGTATATAATAAACAGGTTTATACTAGTTTAGGTCAAAAAATCAAATTAAATCGAGGACTGTTCGAAATGATATGATCATTTTCAGATCATTTATATATTTTATGGGGGAAGGTTATGGTTGAAGTCCATGCAAAACTTTATCTGAAAGTTAGATTTTATGAAACTTTTTTAAATGCATGTTTCGGTCAAAAAATCATGATATATTATACACGAGTTTCGGTCAAAAAAATCAAATTAAATCGGGGGCTATTCGAAATGATACGAATCTTTTCAGATCATTTATATATGTTATGGGGAAAGGTTATGATGGAAGACCATGCAAAAAATCATCTGAAAATTAGATTCTATGAAACTTTTCGAAATGCAAGTTTTGGTCAAAAAATTGTAGTATATTATACACAAGTTTATACTAGTTTAGGTCAAAATATCAAATTAAATCGAGGACTGTTCAAAATGATGTAATCATTTTAAAATCATTTATATAATTTATGGGTGAAGGTTATGATTGAAGTCCATGCAAAAATTTATCTGAAAATTAGATTTTTTTAATGCAAGTTTCGGTCAAAAAATCATGATATATTATACACGAGTTTCGGTCAAAAAAATCAAAATTAAATCGGGGGCTATTCAAAATGATATGAATCTTTTTAGATCATTTATATATGTTATGGGGGAAGGTTATGATGGAAGAACATGCAAAAAATCATCTGAAAATTAGATTCTATGAAACTTTTCGAAATGCAAATTTTGTTCAAAAAATCGTAGTATATTATACACAAGTTTATACTAGTTTAGGTCAAAAAATCAAATTAAATCGAGGACTGTTCGAAATGATACGAACTTTTTCAGATCATTTATATATTTTATGGGGGAAGGTTAAGGTTGAAGTCCATGCAAAATTTTTTCTGAAAATTAGATTTTATGAAACTTTTTTAAATGCATGTTTCAGTCAAAAAATCATGATATATTATACACGAGTTTAGGTAAAAAAAAACAAATTAAATCGGGCGCTATTCGAAATGATACGAATCTTTTCAGATCATTTATATATGTTACGGGGGAAGGTTATGATGGAAGAACATGCAAAAAATCATTTGAAAATTAGATTCTATGAAACTTTTCGAAATGCAAGTTTTGTTCAAAATTCATAGTATATTATACACAAGTTTATACTAGTTTAGGTCAAAAAATCAAATAAAATCGAGGATTGTTCGAAATGATACGAACGTTTTCAGATCATTTGTATATTTTATGGGGAAGGTTATGGTTGAAGTCCATGCAAAAATTTATCTGAAAATTAGATTTTATGTAACTTTTTTAAATGCATGTTTCGGTCAAAAAATCATGATATATTATACACGAGTTTAGGTAAAAAAAATCAAATTAAATCGGGGGCTATTCGAAATGATACGAATCTTTTCAGATCATTTATATATGTTATGGGGGAAGGTTTTGATGGAAGACCATGCAAAAAATCATCTAAAAATTAGATTCTATGAAACGTTTCGAAATGCAAGTTTTAGTCAAAAAAATGTAGTATATTATACACAAGTTTATACTAGTTTAGGTCAAAATATCAAATTAAATCGAGGACTGTTTAAAATGATATAATCATTTTAAAATCATTTATATATTTTATGGGTGAAGGTTATGATTGAAGTCCATGCAAAAATTTATCTGAAATTAGATTTTTTTAATGCAAGTTTCGGTCAAAAAATCATGATATATTATACACGAGTTTCGGTCAAAAAAATCAAAATTAAATCGGGGGCTATTCAAAAAGATACGAATCTTTTTAGATCATTTATATATGTTATGGGGGAAGGTTATGATGGAAGAACATGCAAAAAATCATTTGAAAATTATATTCTATGAAACTTTTCGAAATGCATGTTTTGTTCAAAAAATCGTAGTATATTATACACAGGTTTATACTAGTTTAGGTAAAAAAGTCAAATTAAATCGAGGACTGTTCGAAATGATACGAACTTTTTCAGATCATTTATAAATTTTATGGGGAAGGTTATGGTTGAAGTCCATGCAAAAATTTATCAGAAAATTAGATTTTATGAAACTTTTTTAAATGCATGTTTCGGTCAAAAAATCATGATATATTATACACGAGTTTCGGTCAAAAAAATCAAATTAAATCGGGGGCTATTCAAAATGATACGAATCTTTTCAGATCATTTATATATGTTATGGGGGAAGGTTATGATGGAAGACCATGCAAAAAATCATCTAAAAATTATATTCTATGAAACTTTTCGAAATGCATGTTTTGTTCAAAAAATCGTAGTATATTATACACACGTTTATACTAGTTTAGGTCAAAAAATCAAATAAAATCAAGGATTGTTCGAAATGATACGAACGTTTTCAGATCATTTGTATATTTTATGGGGGAAGGTTATGATTGAAGTCCATGCAAAAATTTATCTGAAAATTAGATTTTATTTAACTTTTTTAAATGCATGTTTCGGTCAAAAAATCATGATATATTATACAGGAGTTTAGGTAAAAAAAAACAAATTAAATCGGGGGCTATTCGAAATGATACGAATCTTTTAAGATCATTTATATATGTTATGGGGGAAGGTTATGATGGAAGACCATGCAAAAAATCATCTGAAAATAAGATTTTATGAAACTTTTCGAAATGCAAGTTTTGTTCAAAAAATCGTAGTATATAATACACAGGTTTATACTAGTTTAGGTCAAAAAAATAAAATTAAATCGAGGACTGTTCGAAATGATATGATCATTTTCAGATCATTTATAAATTTTATGGGGAAGGTTATGGTTGAAGTCCATGCAAAAATTTATCAGAAAATTAGATTTAATGAAACTTTTTTAAATGCATGTTTCGGTCAAAAAATCATGATATATTATACACGAGTTTCGGTCAAAAAAATCAAATTAAATCGGGGGCTATTCGAAATGATACGAATCTTTTTAGATCATTTATATATGTTATGGGGGAAGGTTATGATGGAAGAACATGCAAAAAATCATTTGAAAATTATATTCTATGAAACTTTTCGAAATGCATGTTTTGTTCAAAAAATCGTAGTATATTATACACAGGTTTATACTAGTTTAGGTCAAAAAATCAAATAAAATCAAGGATTGTTCGAAATGATACGAACGTTTTCAGATCATTTGTATATTTTATGGGGGAAGGTTATGATTGAAGTCCATGCAAAAATTTATCTGAAAATTAGATTTTATGTAACTTTTTTAAATGCATGTTTCGGTCAAAAAATCATGATATATTATACAGGAGTTTAGGTAAAAAAAAACAAATTAAATCGGGGGCTATTCGAAATGATACGAATCTTTTCAGATCATTTATATATGTTATGGGGGAAGGTTATGATGGAAGACCATGCAAAAAATCATCTGAAAATAAGATTTTATGAAACTTTTCGAAATGCAAGTTTTGTTCAAAAAATCGTAGTATATAATACACAGGTTTATACTAGTTTAGGTCAAAAAATAAAATTAAATCGAGGACTGTTCGAAATGATATGATCATTTTCAGATCATTTATAAATTTTATGGGGAAGGTTATGGTTGAAGTCCATGCAAAAACTTATCAGAAAATTAGATTTAATGAAACTTTTTTAAATGCATGTTTCGGTCAAAAAATCATGATATATTATACACGAGTTTCGGTCAAAAAAATCAAATTAAATCGGGGGCTATTCGAAATGATACGAATCTTTTCAGATCATTTATATATGTTATGGGGGAAGGTTATGATGGAAGAACATGCAAAAAATCATTTGAAAATTATATTCTATGAAACTTTTCGAAATGCATGTTTTGTTCAAAAAATCGTAGTATATTATACACAAGTTTATACTAGTTTAGGTCAAAAAATCAAATAAAATCAAGGATTGTTCGAATTGATACGAACGTTTTCAGATCATTTGTATATTTTATGGGGGAAGGTTATGATTGAAGTCCATGCAAAAATTTATCTGAAAATTAGATTTTATGTAACTTTTTTAAATGCATGTTTCGGTCAAAAAATCATGATATATTATACAGGAGTTTAGGTAAAAAAAAACAAATTAAATCGGGGGCTATTCGAAATGATACGAATCTTTTCAGATCATTTATATATGTTATGGGGGAAGGTTATGATGGAAGAACATGCAAAAAATCATTTGAAAATTATATTCTATGAAACTTTTCGAAATGCATGTTTTGTTCAAAAAATCGTAGTATATTATACACAGGTTTATACTAGTTTAGGTCAAAAAATCAAATAAAATCAAGGATTGTTCGAAATGATACGAACGTTTTCAGATCATTTGTATATTTTATGGGGGAAGGTTATGATTGAAGTCCATGCAAAAATTTATCTGAAAATTAGATTTTATGTAACTTTTTTAAATGCATGTTTCGGTCAAAAAATCATGATATATTATACAGGAGTTTAGGTAAAAAAAATCAAATTAAATCGGGGGCTATTCGAAATGATACGAATCTTTTCAGATCATTTATATATGTTATGGGGGAAGGTTATGATGGAAGACCATGCAAAAAATCATCTGAAAATAAGATTTTATGAAACTTTTCGAAATGCAAGTTTTGTTCAAAAAATCGTAGTATATAATACACAGGTTTATACTAGTTTAGGTCAAAAAATCAAATTAAATCGAGGACTGTTCGAAATGATATGATCATTTTCAGATCATTTATAAATTTTATGGGGAAGGTTATGGTTGAAGTCCATGCAAAAATTTATCAGAAAATTAGATTTTATGAAACTTTTTTAAATGCATGTTTCGGTCAAAAAATCATGATATATTATACACGAGTTTCGGTCAAAAAAATCAAATTAAATCGGGGGCTATTCGAAATGATACGAATCTTTTCAGATCATTTATATATGTTATGGGGGAAGGTTATGATGGAAGACCATGCAAAAAATCATCTAAAAATTAGATTCTATGAAACTTTTCGAAATGCATGTTTTGTTCAAAAAATCGTAGTATATTATACACAAGTTTATACTAGTTTAGGTCAAAAAATCAAATAAAATCAAGGATTGTTCGAATTGATACGAACGTTTTCAGATCATTTGTATATTTTATGGGGGAAGGTTATGATTGAAGTCCATGCAAAAATTTATCTGAAAATTAGATTTTATGTAACTTTTTTAAATGCATGTTTCGGTCAAAAAATCATGATATATTATACAGGAGTTTAGGTAAAAAAAAACAAATTAAATCGGGGGCTATTCGAAATGATACGAATCTTTTCAGATCATTTATATATGTTATGGGGGAAGGTTATGATGGAAGACCATGCAAAAAATCATCTGAAAATAAGATTTTATGAAACTTTTCGAAATGCAAGTTTTGTTCAAAAAATCGTAGTATATAATACACAGGTTTATACTAGTTTAGGTCAAAAAATAAAATTAAATCGAGGACTGTTCGAAATGATATGATCATTTTCAGATCATTTATAAATTTTATGGGGAAGGTTATGGTTGAAGTCCATGCAAAAATTTATCAGAAAATTAGATTTAATGAAACTTTTTTAAATGCATGTTTCGGTCAAAAAATCATGATATATTATACACGAGTTTCGGTCAAAAAAATCAAATTAAATCGGGGGCTATTCGAAATGATACGAATCTTTTCAGATCATTTATATATGTTATGGGGGAAGGTTATGATGGAAGAACATGCAAAAAATCATTTGAAAATTATATTCTATGAAACTTTTCGAAATGCATGTTTTGTTCAAAAAATCGTAGTATATTATACACACGTTTATACTAGTTTAGGTCAAAAAATCAAATAAAATCAAGGATTGTTCGAATTGATAGGAACGTTTTCAGATCATTTGTATATTTTATGGGGGAAGGTTATGATTGAAGTCCATGCAAAAATTTATCTGAAAATTAGATTTTATGTAACTTTTTTAAATGCATGTTTCGGTCAAAAAATCATGATATATTATACAGGAGTTTAGGTAAAAAAACAAATTAAATCGGGGGCTATTCGAAATGATACGAATCTTTTCAGATCAATTATATATGTTATGGGGGAAGGTAATGATGGAAGACCATGCAAAAAATCATCTGAAAATTAGATTCTATGAAACTTTTCGAAATGCAAGTTTTGTTCAAAAAATCGTAGTATATAATACACAGGTTTATACTAGTTTAGGTCAAAAAATCAAATGAAATCGAGGACTGTTCGAAATGATATGATCATTTTCAGATCATTTATTAATTTTATGGGGAAGGTTATGGTTGAAGTCCATGCAAAAATTTATCTAAAAATTAGATTTTATGAAACTTTTTTAAATGCATGTTTCGGTCAAAAAATCATGATATATTATACACGAGTTTCGGTCAAAAAAATCAAATTAAATCGGGGGCTATTCAAAATGATACGAATCTTTTCAGATCATTTATATATGTTATAGGGGAAGGTTATGATGGAAGAACATGCAAAAAATCATTTGAAAATTATATTCTATGAAACTTTTCGAAATGCATGTTTTGTTCAAAAAATCGTAGTATATTAAACACAAGTTTATACTAGTTTAGGTCAAAAAATCAAATTAACTCAAGGATTGTTCGAAATGATACGAACGTTTTCAGATCATTTATATATTTTATGGGGGAAGGTTATGATTGAAGTCCATGCAAAAAATTTATCTGAAAATTAGAATTTATGTAACTTTTTTAAATGCATGTTTCGGTCAAAAAATCATGATATATTATACAGGAGTTTAGGTATAAAAAATCAAATTAAATCGGGGGCTATTCGAAATGATACGAATCTTTTCAGATCATTTATATATGTTATGGGGGAAGGTTTTGATGGAAGACCATGCAAAAAATCATCTAAAAATTAGATTCTATGAAACGTTTCGAAATGCAAGTTTTAGTCAAAAAAATGTAGTATATTATACACAAGTTTATACTAGTTTAGGTCAAAATATCAAATTAAATCGAGGACTGTTCAAAACGATATAATCATTTTAAAATCATTTATATATTTTATGGGTGAAGGTTATGATTGAAGTCCATGCAAAAATTTATCTGAAATTAGATTTTTTTAATGCAAGTTTCGGTCAAAAAATCATGATATATTATACACGAGTTTCGGTCAAAAAAATCAAAATTAAATCGGGGGCTATTCAAAAAGATACGAATCTTTTTAGATCATTTATATATGTTATGGGGGAAGGTTATGATGGAAGAACATGCAAAAAATCATTTGAAAATTATATTCTATGAAACTTTTCGAAATGCATGTTTTGTTCAAAAAATCGTAGTATATTATACACAGGTTTATACTAGTTTAGGTAAAAAAGTCAAATTAAATCGAGGACTGTTCGAAATGATACGAGCTTTTTCAGATCATTTATAAATTTTATGGGGAAGGTTATGGTTGAAGTCCATGCAAAAATTTATCAGAAAATTAGATTTTATGAAACTTTTTTAAATGCATGTTTCGGTCAAAAAATCATGATATATTATACACGAGTTTCGGTCAAAAAAATCAAATTAAATCGGGGGCTATTCAAAATGATACGAATCTTTTCAGATCATTTATATATGTTATGGGGGAAGGTTATGATGGAAGAACATGCAAAAAATAATTTGAAAATTAAATTCTATGAAACTTTTCGAAATGCATGTTTTGTTCAAAAAATCGTAGTATATTATACACAGGTTTATACTAGTTTAGGTCAAAAAATCAAATAAAATCAAGGATTGTTCGAAATGATACGAACGTTTTCAGATCATTTGTATATTTTATGGGGGAAGGTTATGATTGAAGTCCATGCAAAAATTTATCTGAAAATTAGATTTTATGTAACTTTTTTAAATGCATGTTTCGGTCAAAAAATCATGATATATTATACAGGAGTTTAGGTAAAAAAAAAACAAATTAAATCGGGGGCTATTCGAAATGATACGAATCTTTTAAGATCATTTATATATGTTATGGGGGAAGGTTATGATGGAAGACCATGCAAAAAATCATCTGAAAATAAGATTTTATGAAACTTTTCGAAATGCAAGTTTTGTTCAAAAAATCGTAGTATATAATACACAGGTTTATACTAGTTTAGGTCAAAAAATAAAATTAAATCGAGGACTGTTCGAAATGATATGATCATTTTCAGATCATTTATAAATTTTATGGGGAAGGTTATGGTTGAAGTCCATGCAAAAATTTATCAGAAAATTAGATTTAATGAAACTTTTTTAAATGCATGTTTCGGTCAAAAAATCATGATATATTATACACGAGTTTCGGTCAAAAAAATCAAATTAAATCGGGGGCTATTCGAAATGATACGAATCTTTTCAGATCATTTATATATGTTATGGGGGAAGGTTATGATGGAAGAACATGCAAAAAATCATTTGAAAATTATATTCTATGAAACTTTTCGAAATGCATGTTTTGTTCAAAAAATCGTAGTATATTATACACAGGTTTATACTAGTTTAGGTCAAAAAATCAAATAAAATCAAGGATTGTTCGAAATGATACGAACGTTTTCAGATCATTTGTATATTTTATGGGGGAAGGTTATGATTGAAGTCCATGCAAAAATTTATCTGAAAATTAGATTTTATGTAACTTTTTTAAATGCATGTTTCGGTCAAAAAATCATGATATATTATACAGGAGTTTAGGTAAAAAAAAACAAATTAAATCGGGGGCTATTCGAAATGATACGAATCTTTTCAGATCATTTATATATGTTATGGGGGAAGGTTATGATGGAAGACCATGCAAAAAATCATCTGAAAATAAGATTTTATGAAACTTTTCGAAATGCAAGTTTTGTTCAAAAAATCGTAGTATATAAATACACAGGTTTATACTAGTTTAGGTCAAAAAATAAAATTAAATCGAGGACTGTTCGAAATGATATGATCATTTTCAGATCATTTATAAATTTTATGGGGAAGGTTATGGTTGAAGTCCATGCAAAAATTTATCAGAAAATTAGATTTAATGAAACTTTTTTAAATGCATGTTTCAGTCAAAAAATCATGATATATTATACACGATTTTCGGTCAAAAAAATCAAATTAAATCGGGGGCTATTCGAAATGATACGAATCTTTTCAGATCATTTATATATGTTATGGGGGAAGGTTATGATGGAAGAACATGCAAAAAATCATTTGAAAATTATATTCTATGAAACTTTTCGAAATGCATGTTTTGTTCAAAAAATCGTAGTATATTATACACAAGTTTATACTAGTTTAGGTCAAAAAATCAAATAAAATCAAGGATTGTTCGAATTGATACGAACGTTTTCAGATCATTTGTATATTTTATGGGGGAAGGTTATGATTGAAGTCCATGCAAAAATTTATCTGAAAATTAGATTTTATGTAACTTTTTTAAATGCATGTTTCGGTCAAAAAATCATGATATATTATACAGGAGTTTAGGTAAAAAAAAACAAATTAAATCGGGGGCTATTCGAAATGATACGAATCTTTTCAGATCATTTATATATGTTATGGGGGAAGGTTATGATGGAAGACCATGCAAAAAATCATCTGAAAATAAGATTTTATGAAACTTTTCGAAATGCAAGTTTTGTTCAAAAAATCGTAGTATATAATACACAGGTTTATACTAGTTTAGGTCAAAAAATAAAATTAAATCGAGGACTGTTCGAAATGATATGATCATTTTAAGATCATTTATAAATTTTATGGGGAAGGTTATGGTTGAAGTCCATGCAAAAATTTATCAGAAAATTAGATTTAATGAAACTTTTTTAAATGCATGTTTCGGTCAAAAAATCATGATATATTATACACGAGTTTCGGTCAAAAAAATCAAATTAAATCGGGGGCTATTCGAAATGATACGAATCTTTTCAGATCATTTATATATGTTATGGGGGAAGGTTATGATGGAAGAACATGCAAAAAATCATTTGAAAATTATATTCTATGAAACTTTTCGAAATGCATGTTTTGTTCAAAAAATCGTAGTATATTATACACACGTTTATACTAGTTTAGGTCAAAAAATCAAATAAAATCAAGGATTGTTCGAATTGATAGGAACGTTTTCAGATCATTTGTATATTTTATGGGGGAAGGTTATGATTGAAGTCCATGCAAAAATTTATCTGAAAATTAGATTTTATGTAACTTTTTTAAATGCATGTTTCGGTCAAAAAATCATGATATATTATACAGGAGTTTAGGTAAAAAAAACAAATTAAATCGGGGGCTATTCGAAATGATACGAATCTTTTCAGATCAATTATATATGTTATGGGGGAAGGTAATGATGGAAGACCATGCAAAAAATCATCTGAAAATTAGATTCTATGAAACTTTTCGAAATGCAAGTTTTGTTCAAAAAATCGTAGTATATAATACACAAGTTTATACTAGTTTAGGTCAAAAAATCAAATGAAATCGAGGACTGTTCGAAATGATATGATCATTTTCAGATCATTTATTAATTTTATGGGGAAGGTTATGGTTGAAGTCCATGCAAAAATTTATCTAAAAATTAGATTTTATGAAACTTTTTTAAATGCATGTTTCGGTCAAAAAATCATGATATATTATACACGAGTTTCGGTCAAAAAAATCAACTTAAATCGGGGGCTATTCAAAATGATACGAATCTTTTCAGATCATTTATATATGTTATAGGGGAAGGTTATGATGGAAGAACATGCAAAAAATCATTTGAAAATTATATTCTATGAAACTTTTCGAAATGCATGTTTTGTTCAAAAAATCGTAGTATATTAAACACAAGTTTATACTAGTTTAGGTCAAAAAATCAAATTAACTCAAGGATTGTTCGAAATGATACGAACGTTTTCAGATCATTTATATATTTTATGGGGGAAGGTTATGATTGAAGTCCATGCAAAAAATTTATCTGAAAATTAGAATTTATGTAACTTTTTTAAATGCATGTTTCGGTCAAAAAATCATGATATATTATACAGGAGTTTAGGTATAAAAAATCAAATTAAATCGGGGGCTATTCGAAATGATACGAATCTTTTCAGATCATTTATATATGTTATGGGGGAAGGTTATGATGGAAGACCATGCAAAAAATCATCTGAAAATTAGATTCTATGAAACTTTTCGAAATGCAAGTTTTGGTCAAAAAATCGTAGTATATTATACACAGGTTTATACTAGTTTAGGTCAAAATATCAAATTAAATCGAGGACTGTTCAAAATGATATAATCATTTTAAAATCATTTATATATTTTATGGGTGAAGGTTATGATTGAAGTCCATGCAAAAATTTATCTGAAAATTAGATTTTTTTAATGCAAGTTTCGGTCAAAAAATCATGATATATTATACACGAGTTTCGGTCAAAAAAATCAAAATTAAATCGGGGGCTATTCAAAATGATACGAATCTTTTTAGATCATTTATATATGTTATGGGGGAAGGTTATGATGGAAGAACATGCAAAAAATCATTTGAATATTATATTCTATGAAACTTTTCGAAATGCATGTTTTGTTCAAAAAATCGTAGTATATTATACACAGGTTTATACTAGTTTAGGTCAAAAAATAAAATTAAATTGAGGACTATTCGAAATGATACGAACTTTTTCAGATCATTTATATATTTTATGGGGGAAGGTTATGATTGAAGTCCATGCAAAAATTTATCTGAAAATTAGATTTTATGAAACTTTTTTAAATGCATGTTTTGGTCAAAAAATCATGATATATTATACACGAGTTTCGGTAAAAAAAATCAAATTAAATCGGGGGCTATTCGAAATGATACGAATCTTTTCAGATTATTTATATATGTTATGGGGGAAGGTTATGATGGAAGAACATGCAAAAAATCATCTGAAAATAAGATTCTATGAAACTTTTCGAAATGCAAGTTTTGTTCAAAAAACCGTAGTATATAATAAACAGGTTTATACTAGTTTAGGTCAAAAAATCAAATTAAATCGAGGACTGTTCGAAATGATATGATCATTTTTCAGATCATTTATATATTTTATGGGGGAAGGTTATGGTTGAAGTCCATGCAAAACTTTATCTGAAAGTTAGATTTTATGAAACTTTTTTAAATGCATGTTTCGGTCAAAAAATCATGATATATTATACACGAGTTTCGGTCAAAAAAATCAAATTAAATCGGGGGCTATTCGAAATGATACGAATCTTTTCAGATCATTTATATATGTTATGGGGGAAGGTTATGATGGAAGAACATGCAAAATATCATTTGAAAATTATATTCTATGAAACTTTTCGAAATGCATGTTTTGTTCAAAAAATCATAGTATATTATACACAAGTTAATACTAGTTTAGGTCAAAAAATCAAATTAAATCAAGGATTGTTCGAAATGATACGAACGTTTTCAGATCATTTATATATTTTATGGGGGAAGGTTATGATTGAAGTCCAAGCAAAAATTTATCTGAAAATTAGATTTTATGTAACTTTTTTAAATGCATGTTTCGGTCAAAAAATCATGATATATTATACAGGAGTTTAGGTAAAAAAAAAACAAATTAAATCGGGGGCTATTAGAAATGATACGAATCTTTTCAGATCATTTATATATGTTATGGGGGAAGGTTATGATGGAAGACCATGCAAAAATCATCTGAAAATAAGATTCTATGAAACTTTTCGAAATGCAAGTTTTGTTCAAAAAATCGTAGTATATAATACACAGGTTTATACTAGTTTAGGTCAAAAAATCAAATTAAATCGAGGATTGTTCGAAATGATATGATCATTTTCAGATCATTTATATATTTTATGGGGGAAGGTTATGGTTGAAGTCCATGTAAAAATTTATCTGAAAGTTAGATTTTATGAAACTTTTTTAAATGCATGTTTCGGTCAAAAAATCATGATATATTATACACGAGTTTCGGTCAAAAAAATCAAATTAAATCGGGGGCTATTCGAAATGATACGAATCTTTTCAGATCATTTATATATGTTATGGGGGAAGGTTATGATGGAAGACCATGCAAAAAATCATCTGAAAATTAGATTCTATGAAACTTTTCGAAATGCAAGTTTTGGTCAAAAAATTGTAGTATATTATACACAAGTTTATACTAGTTTAGGTCAAAATATCAAATTAAATCGAGGACTGTTCAAAATGATATAATCATTTTAAAATCATTTATATAATTTATGGGTGAAGGTTATGATTGAAGTCCATGCAAAAATTTATCTGAAAATTAGATTTTTTTAATGCAAGTTTCGGTCAAAAAATCATGATATATTATACACGAGTTTCGGTCAAAAAAATCAAAATTAAATCGGGGGCTATTCAAAATGATATGAATCTTTTTAGATCATTTATATATGTTATGGAGGAAGGTTATGATGGAAGACCATGCAAAAAATCATCTGAAAATTAGATTCTATGAAACTTTTCGAAATGCAAATTTTGTTCAAAAAATCGTAGTATATTATACACAAGTTTATACTAGTTTAGGTAAAAAAATAAAATTAAATCGAGGACTGTTCGAAATGATACGAACTTTTTCAGATCATTTATATATTTTATGGGGGAAGGTTAAGGTTGAAGTCCATGCAAAAAATTTTCTGATAATTAGATTTTATGAAACTTTTTTAAAAGCATGTTTCGGTCAAAAAATCATGATATATTATACACGAGTTTCGGTCAAAAAAATCAAATTAAATCGGGCGCTATTCGAAATGATACGAATCTTTTCAGATCATTTATATATGTTACGGGGGAAGGTTATGATGGAAGACCATGCAAAAAATCATCTGAAAATTAGATTCTATGAAACTTTTCGAAATGCAAGTTTTGTTCAAAAATTCATAGTATATTATACACAAGTTTATACTAGTTTAGGTCAGAAAATCAAATTAAATCGAGGACTGTTCGAAATGATATGATCATTTTCAGATCATTTATAAATTTTATGGGGAAGGTTATGGTTGAAGTCCATGCAAAAATTTATCTGAAAATTAGATTTTATGAAACTTTTTTAAATGCATGTTTCGGTCAAAAAATCATGATATATTATACACGAGTTTCGGTCAAAAAATCATGATATATTATACACGAGTTTCGGTCAAAAAAATCAAATTAAATCGGGGGCTATTCGAAATGATACGAATCTTTTCAGATCATTTATATATGTTATGGGGGAAGGTTTTGATGGAAGACCATGCAAAAAATCATCTTAAAATTAGATTCTATGAAACGTTTCGAAATGCAAGTTTTGGTCAAAAAAATGTAGTATATTATACACAAGTTTATACTAGTTTAGGTCAAAATATCAAATTAAATCGAGGACTGTTCAAAATGATATAATCATTTTAAAATAATTTATATAATTTATGGGTGAAGGTTATGATTGAAGTCCATGCAAAAATTTATCTGAAAATTAGATTTTTTTAATGCAAGTTTCGGTCAAAAAATCATGATATATTATACACGAGTTTTGGTCAAAAAAATCAAAATTAAATCGGGGGCTATTCAAAATGATATGAATCTTTTTAGATCATTTATATATGTTATGGGGGAAGGTTATGATGGAAGACCATGCAAAAAATCATCTGAAAATTAGATTCTATGAAACTTTTCGAAATGCAAATTTTGTTCAAAAAATCGTAGTATATTATACACAAGTTTATAGTAGTTTAGGTCAAAAAATAAAATTAAATCGAGGACTGTTCGAAATGATACGAACTTTTTCAGATCATTTATATATTTTATGGGGGAAGGTTATGGTTGAAGTCCATGCAAAATTTTTTTTGAAAATTAGATTTTATGAAACTTTTTTAAATGCATGTTTCGGTAAAAAAATCATGATATATTATACACGAGTTTCGGTAAAAAAAATCAAATTAAATCGGGGGCTATTCGAAATGATACGAATCTTTTCAGATTATTTATATATGTTATGGGGGAAGGTTATGATGGAAGAACATGCAAAAAATCATCTGAAAATTAGATTCTATGAAACTTTTCGAAATGCAAGTTTTGTTCAAAAAATCGTAGTATATTATACACAGGTTTATACTAGTTTAGGTCAAAAAATAAAATTAAATCGAGGACTTTTCGAAATGATACGAACTTTTTCAGATCATTTATATATTTTACGGGGGAAGGTTATGGTTGAAGTCCATGCAAAAATTTATCTGAAAATTAGATTTTATGAAACTTTTTTAAATGCATGTTTCGGTCAAAAAATCATGATATATTATACACGATTTTCGGTCAAAAAAATCAAATTAAATCGGGCGCTATTCGAAATGATACGAATCTTTTCAGATCATTTATATATGTTACGGGGGAAGGTTATGATGGAAGACCATGCAAAAAATCATCTGAAAATTAGATTCTATGAAACTTTTCGAAATGCATGTTTTGTTCAAAAAATCGTAGTATATTATACACAGGTTTATACTAGTTTAGGTCAAAAAATAAAATTAAATCGAGGACTGTTCGAAATGATATGATCATTTTCAGATCATTTATATATTTTACGGGGGAAGGTTATGGTTGAAGTCCATGCAAAAATTTATCTGAAAATTAGATTTTATGAAACTTTTTTAAATGCATGTTTCGGTCAAAAAATCATGATATATTATACACGATTTTCGGTCAAAAAAATCAAATTAAATCGGGCGCTATTCGAAATGATACGAATCTTTTCAGATCATTTATATATGTTACGGGGGAAGGTTATGATGGAAGACCATGCAAAAAATCATCTGAAAATTAGATTCTATGAAACTTTTCGAAATGCAAGTTTTGTTCAAAAAATCGTAGTATATTATACACAGGTTTATACTAGTTTAGGTCAAAAAATCAAATTAAATCGAGGACTGTTCGAAATGATATGATCATTTTCAGATCATTTATAAATTTTATGGGGAAGGTTATGGTTGAAGTCCATGCAAAAATTTATCTGAAAATTAGATTTTATGAAACTTTTTTAAATGCATGTTTCGGTCAAAAAATCATGATATATTATACACGAGTTTCGGTCAAAAAAATCAAATTAAATCGGGGGCTATTCGAAATGATACGAATCTTTTCAGATCATTTATATATGTTATGGGGGAAGGTTATGATGGAAGAACATGCAAAAAATCATTTGAAAATTATATTCTATGAAACTTTTTGAAATGCATGTTTTGTTCAAAAAATCATAGTATATTATACACAAGTTTATACTAGTTTAGGTCAAAAAATCAAATTAAATCAAGGATTGTTCGAAATGATATGAACGTTTTCAGATCATTTATATATTTTATGGGGGAAGGTTATGATTGAAGTCCATGCAAAAATTTATCTGAAAATTAGATTTTATGTAACTTTTTTAAATGCATGTTTCGGTCAAAAAATCATGATATATTATACAGGAGTTTAGGTAAAAAAAAAACAAATTAAATCGGGGGCTATTAGAAATGATACGAATCTTTTCAGATCATTTATATATGTTATGGGGGAAGGTTATGATGGAAGACCATGCAAAAATCATCTGAAAATAAGATTCTATGAAACTTTTCGAAATGCAAGTTTTGTTCAAAATATCGTAGTATATAATACACAGGTTTATACTAGTTTAGGTCAAAAAATCAAATTAAATCGAGGATTGTTCGAAATGATATGATCATTTTCAGATCATTTATATATTTTATGGGGGGAGGTTATAGTTGAAGTCCATGCAAAAATTTATCTGAAAGTTAGATTTTATGAAACTTTTTTAAATGCATGTTTCGGTCAAAAAATCATGATATATTATACACGAGTTTCGGTCAAAAAAATCAAATTAAATCGGGGGCTATTCGAAATGATACGAATCTTTTCAGATCATTTATATATGTTATGGGGGAAGGTTATGATGGAAGACCATGCAAAAAATCATCTGAAAATTAGATTCTATGAAACTTTTCGAAATGCAAGTTTTGGTCAAAAAATTGTAGTATATTATACACAAGTTTATACTAGTTTAGGTCAAAATATCAAATTAAATCGAGGACTGTTCAAAATGATATAATCATTTTAAAATCATTTATATAATTTATGGGTGAAGGTTATGATTGAAGTCCATGCAAAAATTTATCTGAAAATTAGATTTTTTTAATGCAAGTTTCGGTCAAAAAATCATGATATATTATACACGAGTTTCGGTCAAAAAAATCAAAATTAAATCGGGGGCTATTCAAAATGATATGAATCTTTTTAGATCATTTATATATGTTATGGGGGAAGGTTATGATGGAAGACCATGCAAAAAATCATCTGAAAATTAGATTCTATGAAACTTTTCGAAATGCAAATTTTGTTCAAAAAATCGTAGTATATTATACACAAGTTTATAGTAGTTTAGGTAAAAAAATAAAATTAAATCGAGGACTGTTCGAAATGATACGAACTTTTTCAGATCATTTATATATTTTATGGGGGAAGGTTAAGGTTGAAGTCCATGCAAAATTTTTTTTGAAAATTAGATTTTATGAAACTTTTTTAAATGCATGTTTCGGTCAAAAAATCATGATATATTATACACGAGTTTCGGTCAAAAAAATCAAATTAAATCGGGCGCTATTCGAAATGATACGAATCTTTTCAGATCATTTATATATGTTACGGGGGAAGGTTATGATGGAAGACCATGCAAAAAATCATCTGAAAATTAGATTCTATGAAACTTTTCGAAATGCAAGTTTTGTTCAAAAATTCATAGTATATTATACACAAGTTTATACTAGTTTAGGTCAGAAAATCAAATTAAATCGAGGACTGTTCGAAATGATATGATCATTTTCAGATCATTTATATATTTTATGGGGAAGGTTATGGTTGAAGTCCATGCAAAAATTTATCTGAAAATTAGATTTTATGAAACTTTTTTAAATGCATGTTTCGGTCAAAAAATCATGATATATTATACACGAGTTTCGGTCAAAAAAATCAAATTAAATCGGGGGCTATTCGAAATGATACGAATCTTTTCAGATCATTTATATATGTTATGGGGGAAGGTTATGATGGAAGACCATGCAAAAAATCATCTGAAAATTAGATTCTATGAAACTTTTCGAAATGCAAGTTTTGGTCAAAAAATTGTAGTATATTATACACAAGTTTATACTAGTTTAGGTCAAAATATCAAATTAAATCGAGGACTGTTCAAAATGATATAATCATTTTAAAATCATTTATATAATTTATGGGTGAAGGTTATGATTGAAGTCCATGCAAAAATTTATCTGAAAATTAGATTTTTTTAATGCAAGTTTCGGTCAAAAAATCATGATATATTATACACGAGTTTCGGTCAAAAAAATCAAAATTAAATCGGGGGCTATTCAAAATGATATGAATCTTTTTAGATCATTTATATATGTTATGGGGGAAGGTTATGATGGAAGACCATGCAAAAAATCATCTGAAAATTAGATTCTATGAAACTTTTCGAAATGCAAATTTTGTTCAAAAAATCGTAGTATATTATACACAAGTTTATAGTAGTTTAGGTAAAAAAATAAAATTAAATCGAGGACTGTTCGAAATGATACGAACTTTTTCAGATCATTTATATATTTTATGGGGGAAGGTTAAGGTTGAAGTCCATGCAAAATTTTTTTTGAAAATTAGATTTTATGAAACTTTTTTAAATGCATGTTTCGGTCAAAAAATCATGATATATTATACACGAGTTTCGGTCAAAAAAATCAAATTAAATCGGGCGCTATTCGAAATGATACGAATCTTTTCAGATCATTTATATATGTTACGGGGGAAGGTTATGATGGAAGACCATGCAAAAAATCATCTGAAAATTAGATTCTATGAAACTTTTCGAAATGCAAGTTTTGTTCAAAAATTCATAGTATATTATACACAAGTTTATTGTAGTTTAGGTCAGAAAATCAAATTAAATCGAGGACTGTTCGAAATGATATGATCATTTTCAGATCATTTATATATTTTATGGGGAAGGTTATGGTTGAAGTCCATGCAAAAATTTATCTGAAAATTAGATTTTATGAAACTTTTTTAAATGCATGTTTCGGTCAAAAAATCATGATATATTATACACGAGTTTCGGTCAAAAAAATCAAATTAAATCGGGGGCTATTCGAAATGATACGAATCTTTTCAGATCATTTATATATGTTATGGGGGAAGGTTATGATGGAAGACCATGCAAAAAATCATCTGAAAATTAGATTCTATGAAACTTTTCGAAATGCAAGTTTTGGTCAAAAAATTGTAGTATATTATACACAAGTTTATACTAGTTTAGGTCAAAATATCAAATTAAATCGAGGACTGTTCAAAATGATATAATCATTTTAAAATCATTTATATAATTTATGGGTGAAGGTTATGATTGAAGTCCATGCAAAAATTTATCTGAAAATTAGATTTTTTTAATGCAAGTTTCGGTCAAAAAATCATGATATATTATACACGAGTTTCGGTCAAAAAAATCAAAATTAAATCGGGGGCTATTCAAAATGATATGAATCTTTTTAGATCATTTATATATGTTATGGGGGAAGGTTATGATGGAAGACCATGCAAAAAATCATCTGAAAATTAGATTCTATGAAACTTTTCGAAATGCAAATTTTGTTCAAAAAATCGTAGTATATTATACACAAGTTTATAGTAGTTTAGGTAAAAAAATAAAATTAAATCGAGGACTGTTCGAAATGATACGAACTTTTTCAGATCATTTATATATTTTATGGGGGAAGGTTAAGGTTGAAGTCCATGCAAAATTTTTTTTGAAAATTAGATTTTATGAAACTTTTTTAAATGCATGTTTCGGTCAAAAAATCATGATATATTATACACGAGTTTCGGTCAAAAAAATCAAATTAAATCGGGCGCTATTCGAAATGATACGAATCTTTTCAGATCATTTATATATGTTACGGGGGAAGGTTATGATGGAAGACCATGCAAAAAATCATCTGAAAATTAGATTCTATGAAACTTTTCGAAATGCAAGTTTTGTTCAAAAATTCATAGTATATTATACACAAGTTTATTGTAGTTTAGGTCAGAAAATCAAATTAAATCGAGGACTGTTCGAAATGATATGATCATTTTCAGATCATTTATATATTTTATGGGGAAGGTTATGGTTGAAGTCCATGCAAAAATTTATCTGAAAATTAGATTTTATGAAACTTTTTTAAATGCATGTTTCGGTCAAAAAATCATGATATATTATACACGAGTTTCGGTCAAAAAAATCAAATTAAATCGGGGGCTATTCGAAATGATACGAATCTTTTCAGATCATTTATATATGTTATGGGGGAAGGTTATGATGGAAGACCATGCAAAAAATCATCTGAAAATTAGATTCTATGAAACTTTTCGAAATGCAAGTTTTGGTCAAAAAATTGTAGTATATTATACACAAGTTTATACTAGTTTAGGTCAAAATATCAAATTAAATCGAGGACTGTTCAAAATGATATAATCATTTTAAAATCATTTATATAATTTATGGGTGAAGGTTATGATTGAAGTCCATGCAAAAATTTATCTGAAAATTAGATTTTTTTAATGCAAGTTTCGGTCAAAAAATCATGATATATTATACACGAGTTTCGGTCAAAAAAATCAAAATTAAATCGGGGGCTATTCAAAATGATATGAATCTTTTTAGATCATTTATATATGTTATGGGGGAAGGTTATGATGGAAGACCATGCAAAAAATCATCTGAAAATTAGATTCTATGAAACTTTTCGAAATGCAAATTTTGTTCAAAAAATCGTAGTATATTATACACAAGTTTATAGTAGTTTAGGTAAAAAAATAAAATTAAATCGAGGACTGTTCGAAATGATACGAACTTTTTCAGATCATTTATATATTTTATGGGGGAAGGTTAAGGTTGAAGTCCATGCAAAATTTTTTTTGAAAATTAGATTTTATGAAACTTTTTTAAATGCATGTTTCGGTCAAAAAATCATGATATATTATACACGAGTTTCGGTCAAAAAAATCAAATTAAATCGGGCGCTATTCGAAATGATACGAATCTTTTCAGATCATTTATATATGTTACGGGGGAAGGTTATGATGGAAGACCATGCAAAAAATCATCTGAAAATTAGATTCTATGAAACTTTTCGAAATGCAAGTTTTGTTCAAAAATTCATAGTATATTATACACAAGTTTATACTAGTTTAGGTCAGAAAATCAAATTAAATCGAGGACTGTTCGAAATGATATGATCATTTTCAGATCATTTATAAATTTTATGGGGAAGGTTATGGTTGAAGTCCATGCAAAAATTTATCTGAAAATTAGATTTTATGAAACTTTTTTAAATGCATGTTTCGGTCAAAAAATCATGATATATTATACAAGAGTTTCGGTCAAAAAAATCAAATTAAATCGGGGGCTATTCGAAATGATACGAATCTTTTCAGATCATTTATATATGTTATGGGGGAAGGTTTTGATGGAAGACCATGCAAAAAATCATCTTAAAATTAGATTCTATGAAACGTTTCGAAATGCAAGTTTTGGTCAAAAAAATGTAGTATATTATACACAAGTTTATACTAGTTTAGGTCAAAATATCAAATTAAATCGAGGATTGTTCAAAATGATATAATCATTTTAAAATCATTTATATATTTTATGGGTGAAGGTTATGATTGAAGTCCATGCAAAAATTTATCTGAAATTAGATTTTTTTAATGCAAGTTTCGGTCAAAAAATCATGATATATTATACACGAGTTTCGGTCAAAAAAATCAAAATTAAATCGGGGGCTATTCAAAAAGATACGAATCTTTTTAGATCATTTATATATGTTATGGGGGAAGGTTATGATGTAAGAACATGCAAAAAATCATTTGAAAATTATATTCTATGAAACTTTTCGAAATGCATGTTTTGTTCAAAAAATCGTAGTATATTATACACAGGTTTATACTAGTTTAGGTAAAAAAAATCAAATTAAATCGAGGATTGTTCGAAATGATACGAGCTTTTTCAGATCATTTATATATTTTATGGGGGAAGGTTATGATTGAAGTCCATGCAAAAATTTATCTGAAAATTAGATTTTATGAAACTTTTTTAAATGCATGTTTTGGTCAAAAAATCATGATATATTATACACGAGTTTCGGTCATAAAAATCAAATTAAATCGGGGGCTATTCGAAATGATACGAATCTTTTCAGATCATTTATATATGTTATGGGGGAAGGTTATGAATGAAGAACATGCAAAAAATCATCTGAAAATTAGATTCTATGAAACTTTTCGAAATGCAAGTTTTGTTCAAAAAATCGTAGTATATTATACACAGGTTTATACTAGTTTAGGTCAAAAAATTAAATTAAATCGAGGACTGTTCGAAATGATACGAACTTTTTCAGATCATTTATATATTTTATGGGGGAAGGTTATGGTTGAAGTCCATGCAAAAATTTATCTGAAAATTAGATTTTATGAAACTTTTTTAAATGCATGTTTCGGTCAAAAAATCATGATATATTATACACGAGTTTCGGTCAAAAAAATCAAATTAAATCGGGCGCTATTCGAAATGATACGAATCTTTTCAGATCATTTATATATGTTACGGGGGAAGGTTATGATGGAAGACCATGCAAAAAATCATCTGAAAATTAGATTCTATGAAACTTTTCGAAATGCAAGTTTTGTTCAAAAAATCGTAGTATATTATACACAGGTTTATACTAGTTTAGGTCAAAAAATCAAATTAAATCGAGGACTGTTCGAAATGATACGAACGTTTTCAGATCATTTATATATTTTATGGGGGAAGGTTATGATTGAAGTCCATGCAAAAATTTATCTGAAAATTAGATTTTATGTAACTTTTTTAAATGCATGTTTCGGTCAAAAAATCATGATATATTATACAGGAGTTTAGGTAAAAAAAAAAAAAATTAAATCGGGGGCTATTCGAAATGATACGAATCTTTTCAGATCATTTATATATGTTATGGGGGAAGGTTATGATGGAAGACCATGCAAAAAATCATCTGAAAATTAGATTCTATGAAACTTTTCGAAATGCAAGTTTTGGTCAAAAAATTGTAGTATATTATACACAAGTTTATACTAGTTTAGGTCAAAATATCAAATTAAATCGAGGACTGTTCAAAATGATATAATCATTTTAAAATCATTTATATATTTTATGGGTGAAGGTTATGATTGAAGTCCATGCAAAAATTTATCTGAAAATTAGATTTTTTTAATGCAAGTTTTGGTCAAAAAATCATGATATATTATACACGAGTTTCGGTCAAAAAAATCAAATTAAATCGGGGGCTATTCAAAAAGATACGAATCTTTTTAGATCATTTATATATGTTACGGGGGAAGGTTATGATTGAAGAACATGCAAAAAATCATCTGAAAATTAGATTCTATGAAACTTTTCGAAATGCATGTTTTGTTCAAAAAATCGTAGTATATTATACACAGGTTTATACTAGTTTAGGTCAAAAAATAAAATTAAATCGAGGACTGTTCGAAATGATACGAACTTTTTCAGATCATTTATATATTTTATGGGGGAAGGTTATGGTTGAAGTCCATGCAAAAATTTATCTGAAAATTAGATTTTATGAAACTTTTTTAAATGCATGTTTCAGTCAAAAAATCATGATATATTATACACGAGTTTCGGTCAAAAAAATCAAATTAAATCGGGCGCTATTCGAAATGATACGAATCTTTTCAGATCATTTATATATGTTACGGGGGAAGGTTATGATGGAAGACCATGCAAAAAATCATTTGAACATTAGATTCTATGAAACTTTTCGAAATGCAAGTTTTGTTCAAAAAATCGTAGTATATTATACACAGGTTTATACTAGTTTAGGTCAAAAAATCAAATTAAATCGAGGACTGTTCGAAATGATACGAACGTTTTCAGATCATTTATATATTTTATGGGGGAAGGTTATGATTGAAGTCCATGCAAAAATTTATCTGAAAATTAGATTTTATGTAACTTTTTTAAATGCATGTTTCGGTCAAAAAATCATGATATATTATACAGGAGTTTAGGTAAAAAAAAAACAAATTAAATCGGGGGCTATTCGAAATGATACGAATCTTTTCAGATCATTTATATATGTTTTGGGGGAAGGTTATGATGGAAGACCATGCAAAAAATCATCTGAAAATTAGATTCTATGAAACTTTTCGAAATGCAAGTTTTGGTCAAAAAATTGTAGTATATTATACACAAGTTTATACTAGTTTAGGTCAAAATATCAAATTAAATCGAGGACTGTTCAAAATGATATAATCATTTTAAAATCATTTATATATTTTATGGGTGAAGGTTATGATTGAAGTCCATGCAAAAATTTATCTGAAAATTAGATTTTTTTAATGCAAGTTTTGGTCAAAAAATCATGATATATTATACACGAGTTTCGGTCAAAAAAATCAAATTAAATCGGGGGCTATTCAAAAAGATACGAATCGTTTTAGATCATTTATATATGTTACGGGGGAAGGTTATGATTGAAGAACATGCAAAAAATCATCTGAAAATTAGATTCTATGAAACTTTTCGAAATGCATGTTTTGTTCAAAAAATCGTAGTATATTATACACAGGTTTATACTAGTTTAGGTCAAAAAATCAAATTAAATCGAGGACTGTTCGAAATGATATGATCATTTTCAGATCATTTATAAATTTTATGGGGAAGGTTATGGTTGAAGTCCATGCAAAAATTTATCTGAAAATTAGATTTTATGAAACTTTTTTAAATGCATGTTTCGGTCAAAAAATCATGATATATTATACACGAGTTTCGGTCAAAAAAATCAAATTAAATCGGGCGCTATTCGAAATGATACGAATCTTTTCAGATCATTTATATATGTTACGGGGGAAGGTTATGATGGAAGACCATGCAAAAAATCATCTGAAAATTAGATTCTATGAAACTTTTCGAAATGCAAGTTTTGTTCAAAAATTCATAGTATATTATACACAAGTTTATACTAGTTTAGGTCAGAAAATCAAATTAAATCGAGGACTGTTCGAAATGATATGATCATTTTCAGATCATTTATAAATTTTATGGGGAAGGTTATGGTTGAAGTCCATGCAAAAATTTATCTGAAAATTAGATTTTATGAAACTTTTTTAAATGCATGTTTCGGTCAAAAAATCATGATATATTATACAAGAGTTTCGGTCAAAAAAATCAAATTAAATCGGGGGCTATTCGAAATGATACGAATCTTTTCAGATCATTTATATATGTTATGGGGGAAGGTTTTGATGGAAGACCATGCAAAAAATCATCTTAAAATTAGATTCTATGAAACGTTTCGAAATGCAAGTTTTGGTCAAAAAAATGTAGTATATTATACACAAGTTTATACTAGTTTAGGTCAAAATATCAAATTAAATCGAGGATTGTTCAAAATGATATAATCATTTTAAAATCATTTATATATTTTATGGGTGAAGGTTATGATTGAAGTCCATGCAAAAATTTATCTGAAATTAGATTTTTTTAATGCAAGTTTCGGTCAAAAAATCATGATATATTATACACGAGTTTCGGTCAAAAAAATCAAAATTAAATCGGGGGCTATTCAAAAAGATACGAATCTTTTTAGATCATTTATATATGTTATGGGGGAAGGTTATGATGTAAGAACATGCAAAAAATCATTTGAAAATTATATTCTATGAAACTTTTCGAAATGCATGTTTTGTTCAAAAAATCGTAGTATATTATACACAGGTTTATACTAGTTTAGGTAAAAAAAATCAAATTAAATCGAGGATTGTTCGAAATGATACGAGCTTTTTCAGATCATTTATATATTTTATGGGGGAAGGTTATGATTGAAGTCCATGCAAAAATTTATCTGAAAATTAGATTTTATGAAACTTTTTTAAATGCATGTTTTGGTCAAAAAATCATGATATATTATACACGAGTTTCGGTCATAAAAATCAAATTAAATCGGGGGCTATTCGAAATGATACGAATCTTTTCAGATCATTTATATATGTTATGGGGGAAGGTTATGAATGAAGAACATGCAAAAAATCATCTGAAAATTAGATTCTATGAAACTTTTCGAAATGCAAGTTTTGTTCAAAAAATCGTAGTATATTATACACAGGTTTATACTAGTTTAGGTCAAAAAATTAAATTAAATCGAGGACTGTTCGAAATGATACGAACTTTTTCAGATCATTTATATATTTTATGGGGGAAGGTTATGGTTGAAGTCCATGCAAAAATTTATCTGAAAATTAGATTTTATGAAACTTTTTTAAATGCATGTTTCGGTCAAAAAATCATGATATATTATACACGAGTTTCGGTCAAAAAAATCAAATTAAATCGGGCGCTATTCGAAATGATACGAATCTTTTCAGATCATTTATATATGTTACGGGGGAAGGTTATGATGGAAGACCATGCAAAAAATCATCTGAAAATTAGATTCTATGAAACTTTTCGAAATGCAAGTTTTGTTCAAAAAATCGTAGTATATTATACACAGGTTTATACTAGTTTAGGTCAAAAAATCAAATTAAATCGAGGACTGTTCGAAATGATACGAACGTTTTCAGATCATTTATATATTTTATGGGGGAAGGTTATGATTGAAGTCCATGCAAAAATTTATCTGAAAATTAGATTTTATGTAACTTTTTTAAATGCATGTTTCGGTCAAAAAATCATGATATATTATACAGGAGTTTAGGTAAAAAAAAAACAAATTAAATCGGGGGCTATTCGAAATGATACGAATCTTTTCAGATCATTTATATATGTTATGGGGGAAGGTTATGATGGAAGACCATGCAAAAAATCATCTGAAAATTAGATTCTATGAAACTTTTCGAAATGCAAGTTTTGGTCAAAAAATTGTAGTATATTATACACAAGTTTATACTAGTTTAGGTCAAAATATCAAATTAAATCGAGGACTGTTCAAAATGATATAATCATTTTAAAATCATTTATATATTTTATGGGTGAAGGTTATGATTGAAGTCCATGCAAAAATTTATCTGAAAATTAGATTTTTTTAATGCAAGTTTTGGTCAAAAAATCATGATATATTATACACGAGTTTCGGTCAAAAAAATCAAATTAAATCGGGGGCTATTCAAAAAGATACGAATCTTTTTAGATCATTTATATATGTTACGGGGGAAGGTTATGATTGAAGAACATGCAAAAAATCATCTGAAAATTAGATTCTATGAAACTTTTCGAAATGCATGTTTTGTTCAAAAAATCGTAGTATATTATACACAGGTTTATACTAGTTTAGGTCAAAAAATAAAATTAAATCGAGGACTGTTCGAAATGATACGAACTTTTTCAGATCATTTATATATTTTATGGGGGAAGGTTATGGTTGAAGTCCATGCAAAAATTTATCTGAAAATTAGATTTTATGAAACTTTTTTAAATGCATGTTTCAGTCAAAAAATCATGATATATTATACACGAGTTTCGGTCAAAAAAATCAAATTAAATCGGGCGCTATTCGAAATGATACGAATCTTTTCAGATCATTTATATATGTTACGGGGGAAGGTTATGATGGAAGACCATGCAAAAAATCATTTGAACATTAGATTCTATGAAACTTTTCGAAATGCAAGTTTTGTTCAAAAAATCGTAGTATATTATACACAGGTTTATACTAGTTTAGGTCAAAAAATCAAATTAAATCGAGGACTGTTCGAAATGATACGAACGTTTTCAGATCATTTATATATTTTATGGGGGAAGGTTATGATTGAAGTCCATGCAAAAATTTATCTGAAAATTAGATTTTATGTAACTTTTTTAAATGCATGTTTCGGTCAAAAAATCATGATATATTATACAGGAGTTTAGGTAAAAAAAAAACAAATTAAATCGGGGGCTATTCGAAATGATACGAATCTTTTCAGATCATTTATATATGTTTTGGGGGAAGGTTATGATGGAAGACCATGCAAAAAATCATCTGAAAATTAGATTCTATGAAACTTTTCGAAATGCAAGTTTTGGTCAAAAAATTGTAGTATATTATACACAAGTTTATACTAGTTTAGGTCAAAATATCAAATTAAATCGAGGACTGTTCAAAATGATATAATCATTTTAAAATCATTTATATATTTTATGGGTGAAGGTTATGATTGAAGTCCATGCAAAAATTTATCTGAAAATTAGATTTTTTTAATGCAAGTTTTGGTCAAAAAATCATGATATATTATACACGAGTTTCGGTCAAAAAAATCAAATTAAATCGGGGGCTATTCAAAAAGATACGAATCGTTTTAGATCATTTATATATGTTACGGGGGAAGGTTATGATTGAAGAACATGCAAAAAATCATCTGAAAATTAGATTCTATGAAACTTTTCGAAATGCATGTTTTGTTCAAAAAATCGTAGTATATTATACACAGGTTTATACTAGTTTAGGTCAAAAAATCAAATTAAATCGAGGACTGTTCGAAATGATATGATCATTTTCAGATCATTTATAAATTTTATGGGGAAGGTTATGGTTGAAGTCCATGCAAAAATTTATCTGAAAATTAGATTTTATGAAACTTTTTTAAATGCATGTTTCGGTCAAAAAATCATGATATATTATACACGAGTTTCGGTCAAAAAAATCAAATTAAATCGGGCGCTATTCGAAATGATACGAATCTTTTCAGATCATTTATATATGTTACGGGGGAAGGTTATGATGGAAGACCATGCAAAAAATCATCTGAAAATTAGATTCTATGAAACTTTTCGAAATGCAAGTTTTGTTCAAAAATTCATAGTATATTATACACAAGTTTATACTAGTTTAGGTCAGAAAATCAAATTAAATCGAGGACTGTTCGAAATGATATGATCATTTTCAGATCATTTATAAATTTTATGGGGAAGGTTATGGTTGAAGTCCATGCAAAAATTTATCTGAAAATTAGATTTTATGAAACTTTTTTAAATGCATGTTTCGGTCAAAAAATCATGATATATTATACAAGAGTTTCGGTCAAAAAAATCAAATTAAATCGGGGGCTATTCGAAATGATACGAATCTTTTCAGATCATTTATATATGTTATGGGGGAAGGTTTTGATGGAAGACCATGCAAAAAATCATCTTAAAATTAGATTCTATGAAACGTTTCGAAATGCAAGTTTTGGTCAAAAAAATGTAGTATATTATACACAAGTTTATACTAGTTTAGGTCAAAATATCAAATTAAATCGAGGATTGTTCAAAATGATATAATCATTTTAAAATCATTTATATATTTTATGGGTGAAGGTTATGATTGAAGTCCATGCAAAAATTTATCTGAAATTAGATTTTTTTAATGCAAGTGTCGGTCAAAAAATCATGATATATTATACACGAGTTTCGGTCAAAAAAATCAAAATTAAATCGGGGGCTATTCAAAAAGATACGAATCTTTTTAGATCATTTATATATGTTATGGGGGAAGGTTATGATGGAAGAACATGCAAAAAATCATTTGAAAATTATATTCTATGAAACTTTTCGAAATGCATGTTTTGTTCAAAAAATCGTAGTATATTATACACAGGTTTATACTAGTTTAGGTAAAAAAATCAAATTAAATCGAGGATTGTTCGAAATGATACGAGCTTTTTCAGATCATTTATATATTTTATGGGGGAAGGTTATGATTGAAGTCCATGCAAAAATTTATCTGAAAATTAGATTTTATGAAACTTTTTTAAATGCATGTTTTGGTCAAAAAATCATGATATATTATACACGAGTTTCGGTCATAAAAATCAAATTAAATCGGGGGCTATTCGAAATGATACGAATCTTTTCAGATCATTTATATATGTTATGGGGGAAGGTTATGAATGAAGAACATGCAAAAAATCATCTGAAAATTAGATTCTATGAAACTTTTCGAAATGCAAGTTTTGTTCAAAAAATCGTAGTATATTATACACAGGTTTATACTAGTTTAGGTCAAAAAATAAAATTAAATCGAGGACTGTTCGAAATGATACGAACTTTTTCAGATCATTTATATATTTTATGGGGGAAGGTTATGGTTAAAGTCCATGCAAAAATTTATCTGAAAATTAGATTTTATGAAACTTTTTTAAATGCATGTTTCGGTCAAAAAATCATGATATATTATACACGAGTTTCGGTCAAAAAAATCAAATTAAATCAGGCGCTATTCGAAATGATACGAATCTTTTCAGATCATTTATATATGTTACGGGGGAAGGTTATGATGGAAGACCATGCAAAAAATCATCTGAAAATTAGATTCTATGAAACTTTTCGAAATGCAAGTTTTGTTCAAAAAATCGTAGTATATTATACACAGGTTTATACTAGTTTAGGTCAAAAAATCAAATTAAATCGAGGACTGTTCGAAATGATACGAACGTTTTCAGATCATTTATATATTTTATGGGGGAAGGTTATGATTGAAGTCCATGCAAAAATTTATCTGAAAATTAGATTTTATGTAACTTTTTTAAATGCATGTTTCGGTCAAAAAATCATGATATATTATACAGGAGTTTAGGTAAAAAAAAAACAAATTAAATCGGGGGCTATTCGAAATGATACGAATCTTTTCAGATCATTTATATATGTTTTGGGGGAAGGTTATGATGGAAGACCATGCAAAAAATCATCTGAAAATTAGATTCTATGAAACTTTTCGAAATGCAAGTTTTGGTCAAAAAATTGTAGTATATTATACACAAGTTTATACTAGTTTAGGTTAAAATATCAAATTAAATCGAGGACTGTTCAAAATGATATAATCATTTTAAAATCATTTATATATTTTATGGGTGAAGGTTATGATTGAAGTCCATGCAAAAATTTATCTGAAAATTAGTTTTTTTTAATGCAAGTTTTGGTCAAAAAATCATGATATATTATACACGAGTTTCGGTCAAAAAAATCAAATTAAATCGGGGGTTATTCAAAATGATACGAATCTTTTTAGATCATTTATATATGTTACGGGGGAAGGTTATGATTGAAGAACATGCAAAAAATCATCTGAAAATTAGATTCTATGAAACTTTTCGAAATGCATGTTTTGTTCAAAAAATCGTAGTATATTATACACAGGTTTATACTAGTTTAGGTCAAAAAATCAAATTAAATCGAGGACTGTTCGAAATGATATGATCATTTTCAGATCATTTATAAATTTTATGGGGAAGGTTATGGTTGAAGTCCATGCAAAAATTTATCTGAAAATTAGATTTTATGAAACTTTTTTAAATGCATGTTTCGGTCAAAAAATCATGATATATTATACACGAGTTTCGGTCAAAAAAATCAAATTAAATCGGGGGCTATTCGAAATGATACGAATCTTTTCAGATCATTTATATATGTTACGGGGGAAGGTTATGATGGAAGACCATGCAAAAAATCATCTGAAAATTAGATTCTATGAAACTTTTCGAAATGCAAGTTTTGTTCAAAAATTCATAGTATATTATACACAAGTTTATACTAGTTTAGGTCAGAAAATCAAATTAAATCGAGGACTGTTCGAAATGATATGATCATTTTCAGATCATTTATAAATTTTATGGGGAAGGTTATGGTTGAAGTCCATGCAAAAATTTATCTGAAAATTAGATTTTATGAAACTTTTTTAAATGCATGTTTCGGTCAAAAAATCATGATATATTATACAAGAGTTTCGGTCAAAAAAATCAAATTAAATCGGGGGCTATTCGAAATGATACGAATCTTTTCAGATCATTTATATATGTTATGGGGGAAGGTTTTGATGGAAGACCATGCAAAAAATCATCTTAAAATTAGATTCTATGAAACGTTTCGAAATGCAAGTTTTGGTCAAAAAAATGTAGTATATTATACACAAGTTTATACTAGTTTAGGTCAAAATATCAAATTAAATCGAGGATTGTTCAAAATGATATAATCATTTTAAAATCATTTATATATTTGATGGGTGAAGGTTATGATTGAAGTCCATGCAAAAATTTATCTGAAATTAGATTTTTTTAATGCAAGTGTCGGTCAAAAAATCATGATATATTATACACGAGTTTCGGTCAAAAAAATCAAAATTAAATCGGGGGCTATTCAAAAAGATACGAATCTTTTTAGATCATTTATATATGTTATGGGGGAAGGTTATGATGGAAGAACATGCAAAAAATCATTTGAAAATTATATTCTATGAAACTTTTCGAAATGCATGTTTTGTTCAAAAAATCGTAGTATATTATACACAGGTTTATACTAGTTTAGGTAAAAAAATCAAATTAAATCGAGGATTGTTCGAAATGATACGAGCTTTTTCAGATCATTTATATATTTTATGGGGGAAGGTTATGATTGAAGTCCATGCAAAAATTTATCTGAAAATTAGATTTTATGAAACTTTTTTAAATGCATGTTTTGGTCAAAAAATCATGATATATTATACACGAGTTTCGGTCATAAAAATCAAATTAAATCGGGGGCTATTCGAAATGATACGAATCTTTTCAGATCATTTATATATGTTATGGGGGAAGGTTATGAATGAAGAACATGCAAAAAATCATCTGAAAATTAGATTCTATGAAACTTTTCGAAATGCAAGTTTTGTTCAAAAAATCGTAGTATATTATACACAGGTTTATACTAGTTTAGGTCAAAAAATAAAATTAAATCGAGGACTGTTCGAAATGATACGAACTTTTTCAGATCATTTATATATTTTATGGGGGAAGGTTATGGTTGAAGTCCATGCAAAAATTTATCTGAAAATTAGATTTTATGAAACTTTTTTAAATGCATGTTTCGGTCAAAAAATCATGATATATTATACACGAGTTTCGGTCAAAAAAATCAAATTAAATCAGGCGCTATTCGAAATGATACGAATCTTTTCAGATCATTTATATATGTTACGGGGGAAGGTTATGATGGAAGACCATGCAAAAAATCATCTGAAAATTAGATTCTATGAAACTTTTCGAAATGCAAGTTTTGTTCAAAAAATCGTAGTATATTATACACAGGTTTATACTAGTTTAGGTCAAAAAATCAAATTAAATCGAGGACTGTTCGAAATGATACGAACGTTTTCAGATCATTTATATATTTTATGGGGGAAGGTTATGATTGAAGTCCATGCAAAAATTTATCTGAAAATTAGATTTTATGTAACTTTTTTAAATGCATGTTTCGGTCAAAAAATCATGATATATTATACAGGAGTTTAGGTAAAAAAAAAACAAATTAAATCGGGGGCTATTCGAAATGATACGAATCTTTTCAGATCATTTATATATGTTTTGGGGGAAGGTTATGATGGAAGACCATGCAAAAAATCATCTGAAAATTAGATTCTATGAAACTTTTCGAAATGCAAGTTTTGGTCAAAAAATTGTAGTATATTATACACAAGTTTATACTAGTTTAGGTTAAAATATCAAATTAAATCGAGGACTGTTCAAAATGATATAATCATTTTAAAATCATTTATATATTTTATGGGTGAAGGTTATGATTGAAGTCCATGCAAAAATTTATCTGAAAATTAGTTTTTTTTAATGCAAGTTTTGGTCAAAAAATCATGATATATTATACACGAGTTTCGGTCAAAAAAATCAAATTAAATCGGGGGTTATTCAAAATGATACGAATCTTTTTAGATCATTTATATATGTTACGGGGGAAGGTTATGATTGAAGAACATGCAAAAAATCATCTGAAAATTAGATTCTATGAAACTTTTCGAAATGCATGTTTTGTTCAAAAAATCGTAGTATATTATACACAGGTTTATACTAGTTTAGGTCAAAAAATCAAATTAAATCGAGGACTGTTCGAAATGATATGATCATTTTCAGATCATTTATAAATTTTATGGGGAAGGTTATGGTTGAAGTCCATGCAAAAATTTATCTGAAAATTAGATTTTATGAAACTTTTTTAAATGCATGTTTCGGTCAAAAAATCATGATATATTATACACGAGTTTCGGTCAAAAAAATCAAATTAAATCGGGGGCTATTCGAAATGATACGAATCTTTTCAGATCATTTATATATGTTACGGGGGAAGGTTATGATGGAAGACCATGCAAAAAATCATCTGAAAATTAGATTCTATGAAACTTTTCGAAATGCAAGTTTTGTTCAAAAATTCATAGTATATTATACACAAGTTTATACTAGTTTAGGTCAGAAAATCAAATTAAATCGAGGACTGTTCGAAATGATATGATCATTTTCAGATCATTTATAAATTTTATGGGGAAGGTTATGGTTGAAGTCCATGCAAAAATTTATCTGAAAATTAGATTTTATGAAACTTTTTTAAATGCATGTTTCGGTCAAAAAATCATGATATATTATACAAGAGTTTCGGTCAAAAAAATCAAATTAAATCGGGGGCTATTCGAAATGATACGAATCTTTTCAGATCATTTATATATGTTATGGGGGAAGGTTTTGATGGAAGACCATGCAAAAAATCATCTTAAAATTAGATTCTATGAAACGTTTCGAAATGCAAGTTTTGGTCAAAAAAATGTAGTATATTATACACAAGTTTATACTAGTTTAGGTCAAAATATCAAATTAAATCGAGGATTGTTCAAAATGATATAATCATTTTAAAATCATTTATATATTTTATGGGTGAAGGTTATGATTGAAGTCCATGCAAAAATTTATCTGAAATTAGATTTTTTTAATGCAAGTGTCGGTCAAAAAATCATGATATATTATACACGAGTTTCGGTCAAAAAAATCAAAATTAAATCGGGGGCTATTCAAAAAGATACGAATCTTTTTAGATCATTTATATATGTTATGGGGGAAGGTTATGATGGAAGAACATGCAAAAAATCATTTGAAAATTATATTCTATGAAACTTTTCGAAATGCATGTTTTGTTCAAAAAATCGTAGTATATTATACACAGGTTTATACTAGTTTAGGTAAAAAAATCAAATTAAATCGAGGATTGTTCGAAATGATACGAGCTTTTTCAGATCATTTATATATTTTATGGGGGAAGGTTATGATTGAAGTCCATGCAAAAATTTATCTGAAAATTAGATTTTATGAAACTTTTTTAAATGCATGTTTTGGTCAAAAAATCATGATATATTATACACGAGTTTCGGTCATAAAAATCAAATTAAATCGGGGGCTATTCGAAATGATACGAATCTTTTCAGATCATTTATATATGTTATGGGGGAAGGTTATGAATGAAGAACATGCAAAAAATCATCTGAAAATTAGATTCTATGAAACTTTTCGAAATGCAAGTTTTGTTCAAAAAATCGTAGTATATTATACACAGGTTTATACTAGTTTAGGTCAAAAAATAAAATTAAATCGAGGACTGTTCGAAATGATACGAACTTTTTCAGATCATTTATATATTTTATGGGGGAAGGTTATGGTTGAAGTCCATGCAAAAATTTATCTGAAAATTAGATTTTATGAAACTTTTTTAAATGCATGTTTCGGTCAAAAAATCATGATATATTATACACGAGTTTCGGTCAAAAAAATCAAATTAAATCAGGCGCTATTCGAAATGATACGAATCTTTTCAGATCATTTATATATGTTACGGGGGAAGGTTATGATGGAAGACCATGCAAAAAATCATCTGAAAATTAGATTCTATGAAACTTTTCGAAATGCAAGTTTTGTTCAAAAAATCGTAGTATATTATACACAGGTTTATACTAGTTTAGGTCAAAAAATCAAATTAAATCGAGGACTGTTCGAAATGATACGAACGTTTTCAGATCATTTATATATTTTATGGGGGAAGGTTATGATTGAAGTCCATGCAAAAATTTATCTGAAAATTAGATTTTATGTAACTTTTTTAAATGCATGTTTCGGTCAAAAAATCATGATATATTATACAGGAGTTTAGGTAAAAAAAAAACAAATTAAATCGGGGGCTATTCGAAATGATACGAATCTTTTCAGATCATTTATATATGTTTTGGGGGAAGGTTATGATGGAAGACCATGCAAAAAATCATCTGAAAATTAGATTCTATGAAACTTTTCGAAATGCAAGTTTTGGTCAAAAAATTGTAGTATATTATACACAAGTTTATACTAGTTTAGGTTAAAATATCAAATTAAATCGAGGACTGTTCAAAATGATATAATCATTTTAAAATCATTTATATATTTTATGGGTGAAGGTTATGATTGAAGTCCATGCAAAAATTTATCTGAAAATTAGTTTTTTTTAATGCAAGTTTTGGTCAAAAAATCATGATATATTATACACGAGTTTCGGTCAAAAAAATCAAATTAAATCGGGGGTTATTCAAAATGATACGAATCTTTTTAGATCATTTATATATGTTACGGGGGAAGGTTATGATTGAAGAACATGCAAAAAATCATCTGAAAATTAGATTCTATGAAACTTTTCGAAATGCATGTTTTGTTCAAAAAATCGTAGTATATTATACACAGGTTTATACTAGTTTAGGTCAAAAAATCAAATTAAATCGAGGACTGTTCGAAATGATATGATCATTTTCAGATCATTTATAAATTTTATGGGGAAGGTTATGGTTGAAGTCCATGCAAAAATTTATCTGAAAATTAGATTTTATGAAACTTTTTTAAATGCATGTTTCGGTCAAAAAATCATGATATATTATACACGAGTTTCGGTCAAAAAAATCAAATTAAATCGGGGGCTATTCGAAATGATACGAATCTTTTCAGATCATTTATATATGTTATGGGGGAAGGTTATGATGGAAGACCATGCAAAAAATCATCTGAAAATTAGATTCTATGAAACTTTTCGAAATGCAAGTTTTGGTCAAAAAGTTGTAGTATATTATACACAAGTTTATACTAGTTTAGGTCAAAATATCAAATTAATTCGAGGACTGTTCAAAATGATATAATCATTTTAAAATCATTTATATATTTTATGGGTGAAGGTTATGATTGAAGTCCATGCAAAAATTTATCTGAAAATTAGATTTTTTTAATGCAAGTTTCGGTCAAAAAATCATGATATATTATACACGAGTTTCGGTCAAAAAAATCAAAATTAAATCGGGGGCTATTCAAAATGATACGAACCTTTTTAGATCATTTATATATGTTATGGGGGAAGGTTATGATGGAAGAACATGCAAAAAATCATTTGAAAATTATATTCTATGAAACTTTTCGAAATGCATGTTTTGTTCAAAAAATTGTAGTATATTATAGACAGGTTTATACTAGTTTAGGTCAAAAAATCAAATTAAATCGAGGACTGTTCGAAATGATACGAACTTTTTCAGATCATTTATATATTTTATGGGGGAAGGTTATGATTGAAGTCCATGCAAAAATTTATCTGAAAATTAGATTTTATGTAACTTTTTTAAATGCATGTTTCGGTCAAAAAATCATGATATATTATACACGAGTTTCGGTCAAAAAAATCAAATTAAATTGGGTGTTATTCGAAATGATACGAATCTTTTCAGATTATTTATATATGTTATGGGGGAAGGTTATGATGGAAGACCATGCAAAAAATCATCTGAAAATTAGATTCTATGAAACTTTTCGAAATGCAAGTTTTGGTCAAAAAATTGTAGTATATTATACACAAGTTTATACTAGTTTAGGTCAAAATATCAAATTAAATCGAGGACTGTTCAAAATGACATAATCATTTTAAAATCATTTATATATTTTATGGGTGAAGGTTATGATTGAAGTCCATGTAAAAATTTATCTGAAAATTAGATTTTTTTAATGCAAGTTTCGGTCAAAAAATCATGATAAATTATACACGAGTTTCGGTCAAAAACATCAAAATTAAATCGGGGGCTATTCGAAATGATACGAACCTTTTTAGATCATTTATATATGTTATGGGGGAAGGTTATGATGGAAGAACATGCAAAAAATCATTTGAAAATTATATTCTATGAAACTTTTCGAAATGCATGTTTTGTTCAAAAAATTGTAGTATATTATACACAGGTTTATACTAGTTTAGGTCAAAAAATCAAATTAAATCGAGGACTGTTCGAAATGATACGAACTTTTTCAGATCATTTATATATTTTATGGGGGAAGGTTATGATTGAAGTCCATGCAAAAATTTATCTGAAAATTAGATTTTATGAAACTTTTTTAAATGCATGTTTTGGTTAAAAAATCATGATATATTATACACGAGTTTCGGTCAAAAAAATCAAATTAAATCGGGGGCTATTCGAAATGATACGAATCTTTTCAGATCATTTATATATGTTATGGGGGAAGGTTATGATGGAAGACCATGCAAAAAATCATCTGAAAATTAGATTCTATGAAACTTTTCGAAATGCAAGTTTTGGTCAAAAAGTTGTAGTATATTATACACAAGTTTATACTAGTTTAGGTCAAAATATCAAATTAAATCGAGGACTGTTCAAAATGATATAATCATTTTAAAATCATTTATATATTTTATGGGTGAAGGTTATGATTGAAGTCCATGCAAAAATTTATCTGAAAATTAGATTTTTTTAATGCAAGTTTCGGTCAAAAAATCATGATATATTATACACGAGTTTCGGTCAAAAAAATCAAAATTAAATCGGGGGCTATTCAAAATGATACGAACCTTTTTAGATCATTTATATATGTTATGGGGGAAGGTTATGATGGAAGAACATGCAAAAAATCATTTGAAAATTATATTCTATGAAACTTTTCGAAATGCATGTTTTGTTCAAAAAATTGTAGTATATTATAGACAGGTTTATACTAGTTTAGGTCAAAAAATCAAATTAAATCGAGGACTGTTCGAAATGATACGAACTTTTTCAGATCATTTATATATTTTATGGGGGAAGGTTATGATTGAAGTCCATGCAAAAATTTATCTGAAAATTAGATTTTATGAAACTTTTTTAAATGCATGTTTTGGTCAAAAAATCATGATATATTATACACGAGTTTCGGTCAAAAAAATCAAATTAAATTGGGCGCTATTCGAAATGATACGAATCTTTTCAGATCATTTATATATGTTATGGGGGAAGGTTATGATGGAAGAACATGCAAAAAATCATCTGAAAATTAGATTCTATGAAACTTTTCGAAATGCAAGTTTTGTTCAAAAAATCGTAGTATATTATACACAGGTTTATACTAGTTTAGGTCAAAAAATAAAATTAAATCGAGGACTGTTCGAAATGATACGAACTTTTTCAGATCATTTATATATTTTATGGGGGAAGGTTATGGTTGAAGTCCATGCAAAAATTTATCTGAAAATTAGATTTTATGAAACTTTTTTAAATGCATGTTTCGGTCAAAAAATCATGATATATTATACACGAGTTTCGGTCAAAAAAATCAAATTAAATCGGGCGCTATTCGAAATGATATGAATCTTTTCAGATCATTTATATATGTTACAGGGGAAGGTTATGATGGAAGACCATGCAAAAAATCATCTGAAAATTAGATTCTATGAAACTTTTCGAAATGCAAGTTTTGTTCAAAAAATCGTAGTATATTATACATAGGTTTATACTAGTTTAGGTCAATAAATCAAATTAAATCGAGGACTGTTCGAAATGATACGAACGTTTTCAGATCATTTATATATTTTATGGGGGAAGGTTATGATTGAAGTCCATGCAAAAATTTATCTGAAAATTAGATTTTATGTAACTTTTTTAAATGCATGTTTCGGTCAAAAAATCATGATATATTATACAGGAGTTTAGGTAAAAAAAAACAAATTAAATCGGGGGCTATTCGAAATGATACGAATCTTTTCAGATCATTTATATATGTTTTGGGGGAAGGTTATGATGGAAGACTATGCAAAAAATCATCTGAAAATTAGATTCTATGAAACTTTTCGAAATGCAAGTTTTGGTCAAAAAATTGTAGTATATTATACACAAGTTTATACTAGTTTAGGTCAAAATATCAAATTAAATCGAGGAATGTTCAAAATGATATAATCATTTTAAAATCATTTATATATTTTATGGGTGAAGGTTATGATTGAAGTCCATGCAAAAATTTATCTGAAAATTAGATTTTTTTAATGCAAGTTTCGGTCAAAAAATCATGATATATTATACACGAGTTTCGGTCAAAAAAATCAAAATTAAATCGGGGGCTATTCGAAATGATACGAATCTTTTTAGATCATTTATATATGTTATGGGGGAAGGTTATGATGGAAGAACATGCAAAAAATCATCTGAAAATTAGATTCTATGAAACTTTTCGAAATGCAAGTTTTGTTCAAAAAATCGTAGTATATTATACACAGGTTTATACTAGTTTAGGTCAAAAAATTAAATTAAATCGAGGACCGTTCGAAATGATACGAACTTTTTCAGATCATTTATATATTTTATGGGGGAAGGTTATGGTTGAAGTCCATGCAAAATTTTATCTGAAAATTAGATTTTATGAAACTTTTTTAAATGCATGTTTCGGTCAAAAAATCATGATATATTATACACGAGTTTCGGTCAAAAAAATCAAATTAAATTGGGCGCTATTCGAAATGATACGAATCTTTTCAGATCATTTATATATGTTACGGGGGAAGGTTATGATGGAAGACCATGCAAAAAATCATCTGAAAATTAGATTCTATGAAACTTTTCGAAATGCAAGTTTTGTTCAAAAAATCGTAGTATATTATACACGGGTTTATACTAGTTTAGGTCAAAAAATAAAATTAAATCGAGGACTGTTCGAAATGATACGCACTTTTTCAGATCATTTATATATTTTATGGGGGAAGGTTATGGTTGAAGTCCATGCAAAAATTTATCTGAAAATTAGATTTTATGAAACTTTTTTAAATGCATGTTTAGGTCAAAAACTCATGATATATTATACACGAGTTTCGGTCAAAAAAATAAAATTAAATCGGGCGCTATTCGAAATGATACGAATCTTTTCAGATCATTTATATATGTTACGAGGGAAGGTTATGATGGAAGACCATGCAAAAAATCATCTGAAAATTAGATTCTATGAAACTTTTCGAAATGCAAGTTTTGTTCAAAAAATCGTAGTATATTATACACAGGTTTATACTAGTTTAGGTCAAAAAATAAAATTAAATCGAGGACTGTTTGAAATGATACGAACGTTTTCAGATCATTTATATATTTTATGGGGGAAGGTTATGATTGAAGTCCATGCAAAAATTTATCAGAAAATTAGATTTTATGTAACTTTTTTAAATGCATGTTTCGGTCAAAAAATCATGATATATTATACAGGAGTTTAGGTAAAAAAAAAACAAATTAAATCGGGGGCTATTCGAAATGATACGAATCTTTTCAGATCATTTATATATGTTTTGGGGGAAGGTTATGATGGAAGACCATGCAAAAAATCATCTGAAAATTAGATTCTATGAAACTTTTCGAAATGCAAGTTTTGGTCAAAAAATTGTAGTATATTATACACAAGTTTATACTAGTTTAGGTCAAAATATCAAATTAAATCGAGGAATGTTCAAAATGATATAATCATTTTAAAATCATTTATATATTTTATGGGTGAAGGTTATGATTGAAGTCCATGCAAAAATTTATCTGAAAATTAGATTTTTTTAATGCAAGTTTCGGTCAAAAAATCATGATATATTATACACGAGTTTCGGTCAAAAAAATCAAATTAAATCGGGGGCAATTCAAAATGATACGAACCTTTTTAGATCATTTATATATGTTATGGGGGAAGGTTATGATGGAAGAACATGCAAAAAATCATTTGAAAATTATATTCTATGAAACTTTTAGAAATGCATGTTTTGTTCAAAAAATTGTAGTATATTATACACAGGTTTATATTAGTTTAGGTCAAAAAATCAAATTAAATCGAGGACTGTTCGAAATGATACGAACTTTTTTAGATCATTTATATATTTTATGGGGGAAGGTTATGATTGAAGTCCATGCAAAAATTTATCTGAAAATTAGATTTTATGAAACTTTTTTAAATGCATGTTTTGGTTAAAAAATCATGATATATTATACACGAGTTTCGGTCAAAAAAATCAAATTAAATCGGGGGCTATTCGAAATGATACGAATCTTTTCAGATCATTTATATATGTTATGGGGGAAGGTTATGATGGAAGAACATGCAAAAAATCATCTGAAAATTAGATTCTATGAAACTTTTCGAAATGCAAGTTTTGTTCAAAAAATCGTAGCATATTATACACAGGTTTATACTAGTTTAGGTCAAAAAATTAAATTAAATCGAGGACCGTTCGAAATGATACGAACTTTTTCAGATCATTTATATATTTTATGGGGGAAGGTTATGGTTGAAGTCCATGCAAAAATTTATCTGAAAATTAGATTTTATGAAACTTTTTTAAATGCATGTTTCGGTCAAAAAATCATGATATATTATACACGAGTTTCGGTCAAAAAAATCAAATTAAATCGGGCGCTATTCGAAATGATAAGAATCTTTTCAGATCATTTATATATGTTACGGGGGAAGGTTATGATGGAAGACCATGCAAAAAATCATCTGAAAATTAGATTCTATGAAACTTTTCGAAATGCAAGTTTTGTTCAAAAAATCGTAGTATATTATACACGGGTTTATACTAGTTTAGGTCAAAAAATAAAATTAAATCGAGGACTGTTCGAAATGATACGCACTTTTTCAGATCATTTATATATTTTATGGGGGAAGGTTATGGTTGAAGTCCATGCAAAAATTTATCTGAAAATTAGATTTTATGAAACTTTTTTAAATGCATGTTTAGGTCAAAAACTCATGATATATTATACACGAGTTTCGGTCAAAAAAATAAAATTAAATCGGGCGCTATTCGAAATGATACGAATCTTTTCAGATCATTTATATATGTTACGAGGGAAGGTTATGATGGAAGACCATGCAAAAAATCATCTGAAAATTAGATTCTATGAAACTTTTCGAAATGCAAGTTTTGTTCAAAAAATCGTAGTATATTATACACAGGTTTATACTAGTTTAGGTCAAAAAATAAAATTAAATCGAGGACTGTTTGAAATGATACGAACGTTTTCAGATCATTTATATATTTTATGGGGGAAGGTTATGATTGAAGTCCATGCAAAAATTTATCTGAAAATTAGATTTTATGTAACTTTTTTAAATGCATGTTTCGGTCAAAAAATCATGATATATTATACAGGAGTTTAGGTAAAAAAAAAACAAATTAAATCGGGGGCTATTCGAAATGATACGAATCTTTTCAGATCATTTATATATGTTTTGGGGGAAGGTTATGATGGAAGACCATGCAAAAAATCATCTGAAAATTAGATTCTATGAAACTTTTCGAAATGCAAGTTTTGGTCAAAAAATTGTAGTATATTATACACAAGTTTATACTAGTTTAGGTCAAAATATCAAATTAAATCGAGGAATGTTCAAAATGATATAATCATTTTAAAATCATTTATATATTTTATGGGTGAAGGTTATGATTGAAGTCCATGCAAAAATTTATCTGAAAATTAGATTTTTTTAATGCAAGTTTCGGTCAAAAAATCATGATATATTATACACGAGTTTCGGTCAAAAAAATCAAATTAAATCGGGGGCAATTCAAAATGATACGAACCTTTTTAGATCATTTATATATGTTATGGGGGAAGGTTATGATGGAAGAACATGCAAAAAATCATTTGAAAATTATATTCTATGAAACTTTTAGAAATGCATGTTTTGTTCAAAAAATTGTAGTATATTATACACAGGTTTATACTAGTTTAGGTCAAAAAATCAAATTAAATCGAGGACTGTTCGAAATGATACGAACTTTTTTAGATCATCTATATATTTTATGGGGGAAGGTTATGATTGAAGTCCATGCAAAAATTTATCTGAAAATTAGATTTTATGAAACTTTTTTAAATGCATGTTTTGGTCAAAAAATCATGATATATTATACACGAGTTTCGGTCAAAAAAATCAAATTAAATCGGGGGCTATTCGAAATGATACGAATCTTTTCAGATCATTTATATATGTTATGGGGGAAGGTTATGATGGAAGAACATGCAAAAAATCATCTGAAAATTAGATTCTATGAAACTTTTCGAAATGCAAGTTTTGTTCAAAAAATCGTAGCATATTATACACAGGTTTATACTAGTTTAGGTCAAAAAATTAAATTAAATCGAGGACCGTTCGAAATGATACGAACTTTTTCAGATCATTTATATATTTTATGGGGGAAGGTTATGGTTGAAGTCCATGCAAAAATTTATCTGAAAATTAGATTTTATGAAACTTTTTTAAATGCATGTTTCGGTCAAAAAATCATGATATATTATACACGAGTTTCGGTCAAAAAAATCAAATTAAATCGGGCGCTATTCGAAATGATAAGAATCTTTTCAGATCATTTATATATGTTACGGGGGAAGGTTATGATGGAAGACCATGCAAAAAATCATCTGAAAATTAGATTCTATGAAACTTTTCGAAATGCAAGTTTTGTTCAAAAAATCGTAGTATATTATACACGGGTTTATACTAGTTTAGGTCAAAAAATAAAATTAAATCGAGGACTGTTCGAAATGATACGCACTTTTTCAGATCATTTATATATTTTATGGGGGAAGGTTATGGTTGAAGTCCATGCAAAAATTTATCTGAAAATTAGATTTTATGAAACTTTTTTAAATGCATGTTTAGGTCAAAAACTCATGATATATTATACACGAGTTTCGGTCAAAAAAATAAAATTAAATCGGGCGCTATTCGAAATGATACGAATCTTTTCAGATCATTTATATATGTTACGAGGGAAGGTTATGATGGAAGACCATGCAAAAAATCATCTGAAAATTAGATTCTATGAAACTTTTCGAAATGCAAGTTTTGTTCAAAAAATCGTAGTATATTATACACAGGTTTATACTAGTTTAGGTCAAAAAATAAAATTAAATCGAGGACTGTTTGAAATGATACGTACGTTTTCAGATCATTTATATATTTTATGGGGGAAGGTTATGATTGAAGTCCATGCAAAAATTTATCTGAAAATTAGATTTTATGTAACTTTTTTAAATGCATGTTTCGGTCAAAAAATCATGATATATTATACAGGAGTTTAGGTAAAAAAAAAACAAATTAAATCGGGGGCTATTCGAAATGATACGAATCTTTTCAGATCATTTATATATGTTTTGGGGGAAGGTTATGATGGAAGACCATGCAAAAAATCATCTGAAAATTAGATTCTATGAAACTTTTCGAAATGCAAGTTTTGGTCAAAAAATTGTAGTATATTATACACAAGTTTATACTAGTTTAGGTCAAAATATCAAATTAAATCGAGGAATGTTCAAAATGATATAATCATTTTAAAATCATTTATATATTTTATGGGTGAAGGTTATGATTGAAGTCCATGCAAAAATTTATCTGAAAATTAGATTTTTTTAATGCAAGTTTCGGTCAAAAAATCATGATATATTATACACGAGTTTCGGTCAAAAAAATCAAATTAAATCGGGGGCAATTCAAAATGATACGAACCTTTTTAGATCATTTATATATGTTATGGGGGAAGGTTATGATGGAAGAACATGCAAAAAATCATTTGAAAATTATATTCTATGAAACTTTTAGAAATGCATGTTTTGTTCAAAAAATTGTAGTATATTATACACAGGTTTATACTAGTTTAGGTCAAAAAATCAAATTAAATCGAGGACTGTTCGAAATGATACGAACTTTTTTAGATCATCTATATATTTTATGGGGGAAGGTTATGATTGAAGTCCATGCAAAAATTTATCTGAAAATTAGATTTTATGAAACTTTTTTAAATGCATGTTTTGGTCAAAAAATCATGATATATTATACACGAGTTTCGGTCAAAAAAATCAAATTAAATCGGGGGCTATTCGAAATGATACGAATCTTTTCAGATCATTTATATATGTTATGGGGGAAGGTTATGATGGAAGAACATGCAAAAAATCATCTGAAAATTAGATTCTATGAAACTTTTCGAAATGCAAGTTTTGTTCAAAAAATCGTAGCATATTATACACAGGTTTATACTAGTTTAGGTCAAAAAATTAAATTAAATCGAGGACCGTTCGAAATGATACGAACTTTTTCAGATCATTTATATATTTTATGGGGGAAGGTTATGGTTGAAGTCCATGCAAAAATTTATCTGAAAATTAGATTTTATGAAACTTTTTTAAATGCATGTTTCGGTCAAAAAATCATGATATATTATACACGAGTTTCGGTCAAAAAAATCAAATTAAATCGGGCGCTATTCGAAATGATAAGAATCTTTTCAGATCATTTATATATGTTACGGGGGAAGGTTATGATGGAAGACCATGCAAAAAATCATCTGAAAATTAGATTCTATGAAACTTTTCGAAATGCAAGTTTTGTTCAAAAAATCGTAGTATATTATACACGGGTTTATACTAGTTTAGGTCAAAAAATAAAATTAAATCGAGGACTGTTCGAAATGATACGCACTTTTTCAGATCATTTATATATTTTATGGGGGAAGGTTATGGTTGAAGTCCATGCAAAAATTTATCTGAAAATTAGATTTTATGAAACTTTTTTAAATGCATGTTTAGGTCAAAAACTCATGATATATTATACACGAGTTTCGGTCAAAAAAATAAAATTAAATCGGGCGCTATTCGAAATGATACGAATCTTTTCAGATCATTTATATATGTTACGAGGGAAGGTTATGATGGAAGACCATGCAAAAAATCATCTGAAAATTAGATTCTATGAAACTTTTCGAAATGCAAGTTTTGTTCAAAAAATCGTAGTATATTATACACAGGTTTATACTAGTTTAGGTCAAAAAATAAAATTAAATCGAGGACTGTTTGAAATGATACGAACGTTTTCAGATCATTTATATATTTTATGGGGGAAGGTTATGATTGAAGTCCATGCAAAAATTTATCTGAAAATTAGATTTTATGTAACTTTTTTAAATGCATGTTTCGGTCAAAAAATCATGATATATTATACAGGAGTTTAGGTAAAAAAAAAACAAATTAAATCGGGGGCTATTCGAAATGATACGAATCTTTTCAGATCATTTATATATGTTTTGGGGGAAGGTTATGATGGAAGACCATGCAAAAAATCATCTGAAAATTAGATTCTATGAAACTTTTCGAAATGCAAGTTTTGGTCAAAAAATTGTAGTATATTATACACAAGTTTATACTAGTTTAGGTCAAAATATCAAATTAAATCGAGGAATGTTCAAAATGATATAATCATTTTAAAATCATTTATATATTTTATGGGTGAAGGTTATGATTGAAGTCCATGCAAAAATTTATCTGAAAATTAGATTTTTTTAATGCAAGTTTCGGTCAAAAAATCATGATATATTATACACGAGTTTCGGTCAAAAAAATCAAATTAAATCGGGGGCAATTCAAAATGATACGAACCTTTTTAGATCATTTATATATGTTATGGGGGAAGGTTATGATGGAAGAACATGCAAAAAATCATTTGAAAATTATATTCTATGAAACTTTTAGAAATGCATGTTTTGTTCAAAAAATTGTAGTATATTATACACAGGTTTATACTAGTTTAGGTCAAAAAATCAAATTAAATCGAGGACTGTTCGAAATGATACGAACTTTTTTAGATCATCTATATATTTTATGGGGGAAGGTTATGATTGAAGTCCATGCAAAAATTTATCTGAAAATTAGATTTTATGAAACTTTTTTAAATGCATGTTTTGGTCAAAAAATCATGATATATTATACACGAGTTTCGGTCAAAAAAATCAAATTAAATCGGGGGCTATTCGAAATGATACGAATCTTTTCAGATCATTTATATATGTTATGGGGGAAGGTTATGATGGAAGAACATGCAAAAAATCATCTGAAAATTAGATTCTATGAAACTTTTCGAAATGCAAGTTTTGTTCAAAAAATCGTAGCATATTATACACAGGTTTATACTAGTTTAGGTCAAAAAATTAAATTAAATCGAGGACCGTTCGAAATGATACGAACTTTTTCAGATCATTTATATATTTTATGGGGGAAGGTTATGGTTGAAGTCCATGCAAAAATTTATCTGAAAATTAGATTTTATGAAACTTTTTTAAATGCATGTTTCGGTCAAAAAATCATGATATATTATACACGAGTTTCGGTCAAAAAAATCAAATTAAATCGGGCGCTATTCGAAATGATACGAATCTTTTCAGATCATTTATATATGTTACGGGGGAAGGTTATGATGGAAGACCATGCAAAAAATCATCTGAAAATTAGATTCTATGAAACTTTTCGAAATGCAAGTTTTGTTCAAAAAATCGTAGTATATTATACACGGGTTTATACTAGTTTAGGTCAAAAAATTAAATTAAATCGAGGACTGTTCGAAATGATACGAACTTTTTCAGATCATTTATATATTTTATGGGGGAAGGTTATGGTTGAAGTCCATGCAAAAATTTATCTGAAAATTAGATTTTATGAAACTTTTTTAAATGCATGTTTCGGTCAAAAACTCATGATATATTATACACGAGTTTCGGTCAAAAAAATAAAATTAAATCGGGCACTATTCGAAATGATACGAATCTTTTCAGATCATTTATATATGTTACGAGGGAAGGTTATGATGGAAGACCATGCAAAAAATCATCTGAAAATTAGATTCTATGAAACTTTTCGAAATGCAAGTTTTGTTCAAAAAATCGTAGTATATTATACACAGGTTTATACTAGTTTAGGTCAAAAAATCAAATTAAATCGAGGACTGTTCGAAATGATATGATCATTTTAAGATCATTTATAAATTTTATGGGGAAGGTTATGGTTGAAGTCCATGCAAAAATTTATCTGAAAATTAGATTTTATGAAACTTTTTTAAATGCATGTTTCGGTCAAAAAATCATGATATATTATACACGAGTTTCGGTCAAAAAAATCAAATTAAATCGGGGGCTATTCGAAATGATACGAATCTTGTCAAATCATTTATATATGTTATGGGGGAAGGTTATGATGGAAGACCATGCAAAAAATCATCTGAAAATTAGATTCTATGAAACTTTTCGAAATGCAAGTTTTGGTCAAAAAATTGTAGTATATTATACACAAGTTTATACTAGTTTAGGTCAAAATATCAAATTAAATCGAGGACTGTTCAAAATGATATAATCATTTTAAAATCATTTATATATTTTATGGGTGAAGGTTATGATTGAAGTCCATGCAAAAATTTATCTGAAAATTAGATTTTGTTAATGCAAGTTTCGGTCAAAAAATCATGATATATTATACACGAGTGTCGGTCAAAAACATCAAAATTAAATAGGGGGCTATTCAAAATGATATGAATCTTTTTAGATCATTTATATATGTTATGGGGGAAGGTTATGAAGGAAGAACATGCAAAAAATCATTTGAAAATTATATTCTATGAAACTTTTCGAAATGCATGATTTGTTCAAAAAATCGTAGTATATTATACACAGGTTTATACTAGTTTAGGTCAAAAAATAAAATTAAATCGAGGACTGTTCGAAATGATACGAGCTTTTTCAGATCATTTATATATTTTATGGGGGAAGGTTATGATTCGAGTCCATGCAAAAATTTATCTGAAAATTAGATTTTATGAAACTTTTTTAAATGCATGTTTTGGTCAAAAAATCATGATATATTATACACGAGTTTCGGTCAAAAAAATCAAATTAAATCGGGGGCTATTCGAAATGATACGAATCTTTTCAGATCATTTATATATGTTATGGGGGAAGGTTATGATGGAAGAACATGCAACATATCATCTGAAAATTAGATTCTATGAAACTTTTCGAAATGCAAGTTTTGTTCAAAAAATCGTAGTATATTATACACAGGTTTATACTAGTTTAGGTCAAAAAATAAAATTAAATCGAGGATTGTTCGAAATGATACGAACTTTTTCAGATCATTTATATATTTTATCGGGGAAGGTTATGGTTGAAGGTCATGCAAAAATTTATCTGAAAATTAGATTTTATGAAACTTTTTTAAATGCATGTTTCGGTCAAAAAATCATGATATATTATACACGAGTTCGGTCAAAAAAATCAAATTAAATCGGGCGCTGTTCGAAATGATACGAATCTTTTCAGATCATTTATATATGTTACGGGGGAAGGTTATGATGGAAGACCATGCAAAAAATCATCTGAAAATTAGATTCTATGAAACTTTTCGAAATGCAAGTTTTGTTCAAAAAATCATAGTATATTATACACAGGTTTATACTAGTTTAGGTCAAAAAATCAAATTAAATCGAGGACTGTTCGAAATGATATGATCATTTTCAGATCATTTATAAATTTTACGGGGAAGGTTATGGTTGAAGTCCATGCAAAAATTTATCTGAAAATTAGATTTTATGAAACTTTTTTAAATGCATGTTTCGGTCAAAAAATCATGATATATTATACACGAGTTTCGGTCAAAAAAATCAAATTAAATCGGGGGCTATTCGAAATGATACGAATCTTTTCAGATCATTTATATATGTTATGGGGGAAGGTTATGATGGAAGAACATGCAATAAATCATTTGAAAATTATATTCTATGAAACTTTTCGAAATGCACGTTTTGTTCAAAAAATCATAGTATATTATACACAAGTTTATACTAGTTTAGGTCAAAAAATTAAATTAAATCAAGGATTGTTCGAAATGATACGAACGTTTTCAGATCATTTATATATTTTATGGGGGAAGGTTATGATTGAAGTCCATGCGAAAATTTATCTGAAAATTAGATTTTATGTAACTTTTTTAAATGCATGTTTCGGTCAAAAATTCATGATATATTATACAGGAGTTTAGGTAAAAAAAAAACAAATTAAATCGGGGGCTATTCAAATGATACGAATCTTTTCAGATCATTTATATATGTTATGGGGGAAGGCTATGATGGAAGACCATGCAAAAAATCATCTGAAAATTAGATTCTATGAAACTTTTCGAAATGCAAGTTTTGGTCAAAAAATTGTAGTATATTATACACAAGTTTATACTAGTTTAGGTCAAAATATCAAATTAAATCGAGGACTGTTCAAAATGATATAATCATTTTAAAATCATTTATATATTTTATGGGTGAAGGTTATGATTGAAGTCCATGCAAAAATTTATCTGAAAATTAGATTTTTTAAATGCAAGTTTCGGTCAAAAAATCATGATATATTATACACGAGTTTCGGTCAAAAAAATCAAAATTAAATTGGGGGCTATTCAAAATGATACGAACCTTTTTAGATCATTTATATATGTTATGGGGGAAGGTTATGATGGAAGAACATGCAAAAAATCATTTGAAAATATATTCTATGAAACTTTTCGAAATGCATGTTTTGTTCAAAAAATTGTAGTATATTATACACAGGTTTATACTAGTTTAGGTCAAAAAATCAAATTAAATCGAGGACTGTTCGAAATGATACGAACTTTTTCAGATCATTTATATATTTTATGGGGGAAGGTTATGATTGAAGTCCATGCAAAAATTTATCTGAAAATTAGATTTTATGAAACTTTTTTAAATGCAAGTTTCGGTCAAAAAATCATGATATATTATATACGAGTTTCGGTCAAAAAAATCAAATTAAATTGGGGGCTATTCAAAATGATACGAACCTTTTCAGATCATTTATATATGTTATGGGGGAAGGTTATGATGGAAGAACATGCAAAAAATCATTTGAAAATTATATTCTATGAAACTTTACGAAATGCATGTTTTGTTCAAAAAATTGTAGTATATTATACACAGGTTTATACTAGTTTAGGTCAAAAAATCAAATTAAATCGAGGACTGTTCGAAATGATACGAACTTTTTCAGATCATTTATATATTTTATGGGGGAAGGTTATGATTGAAGTCCATGCAAAAATTTATCTGAAAATTAGATTTTATGAAACTTTTTTAAATGCATGTTTTGGTCAAAAAATCATGATATATTATACACGAGTTTCGGTCAAAAAAATCAAATTAAATCGGGGGCTATTCGAAATGATACGAATCTTTTCAGATCATTTATATATGTTATGGGGGAAGGTTATGATGGAAGAACATGCAGAAAATCATCTGAATATTAGATTCTATGAAACTTTTCGAAATGCTAGTTTTGTACAAAAAATCGTAGTATATTATACACAGGTTTATACTAGTTTAGGTCAAAAAATAAAATTAAATCGAGGACTGTTCGAAATGATACGAACTTTTTCAGATCATTTATATATTTTATGGTGGAAGGTTATGGTTGAAGTCCATGCAAAAATTTATCTGAAAATTAGATTTTATGAAACTCTTTTAAATGCATGTTTCGGTCAAAAAATCATGATATATTATACACGAGTTTCGGTCAAGAAAATCAAATTAAATCGGGCGCTATTCGAAATGATATGAATCTTTTCAGATCTTTTATATATGTTACGGGGGAAGGTTATGATGGAAGACCATGCAAAAAATCATCTGAAAATTAGATTCTATGAAACTTTTCCAAATGCAAGTTTTGTTCAAAAAAACGTAGTATATTATACACGGGTTTATACTAGTTTAGGTCAAAAAATAAAATTAAATCGAGGACTGTTCGAAATGATACGAACTTTTTCAGATCATTTATATATTTTATGGGGGAAGGTTATGGTTGAAGTCCATGCAAAAATTTATCTGAAAATTAGATTTTATGAAACTTTTTTAAATGCATGTTTCGGTCAAAAAATCATGATATATTATACACGAGTTTCGGTCAAAAAAATCAAATTAAATAGGGCGCTATTCGAAATGATACGAATCTTTTCAGAACATTTATATATGTTACGGGGGAAGGTTATGATGGAAGACCATGCAAAAAATCATCTGAAAATTAGATTCTATGAAACTTTTCGAAATGCAAGTTTTGTTCAATAAATCGTAGTATATTATACACAGGTTTATACTAGTTTAGGTCAAAAAATCAAATTAAATCGAGGACTGTTCGAAATGATATGATCATTTTCAGATCATTTATAAATATTATGGGTAAGGTTATGGTTGAAGTCCATGCAAAAATTTATCTGAAAATTAGATTTTATGAAACTTTTTTAAATGCATGTTTCGGTCAAAAAATCATGATATATTATACACGAGTTTCGGTCAAAAAAATCAAAATTAAATCGGGGGGTATTCAAAATGATACGAACCTTTTTAGATCATTTATATATGTTATGGGGGAAGGTTATGATGGAAGAACATGCAAAAAATCATTTGAAAATTATATTCTATGAAACTTTTCGAAATGCATGTTTTGTTCAAAAAATTGTAGTATATTATACACAGGTTTATACTAGTTTAGGTCAAAAAAACAAATTAAATCGAGGACTGTTCGAAATGATACGAACTTTTTCAGATCATTTATATATTTTATGGGGGAAGGTTATGATTGAAGTCCATGCAAAAATTTATCTGAAAATTAGATTTTATGAAACTTTTTTAAATGCATGTTTTGGTCAAAAAATCATGATATATTATACACGAGTTTCGGTCAAAAAAATCAAAATTAAATCGGGGGCTATTCAAAATGATACGAACCTTTTTAGATCATTTATATATGTTACGGGGGAAGGTTATGATGGAAGAACATGCAAAAAATCATCTGAAAATTAGATTCTATGAAACTTTTCGAAATGCTAGTTTTGTTCAAAAAATCGTAGTATATTATACACAGGTTTATACTAGTTTAGGTCAAAAAATAAAATTAAATCGAGGACTGTTCGAAATGATACGAACTTTTTCAGATCATTTATATATTTTATGGGGGAAGGTTATGGTTGAAGTCCATGCAAAAATTTATCTGAAAATTAGATTTTATGAAACTCTTTTAAATGCATTCGGTCAAAAAATCATGATATATTATACACGAGTTTCGGTCAAGAAAATCAAATTAAATCGGGCGCTATTCGAAATGATATGAATCTTTTCAGATCTTTTATATATGTTACGGGGGAAGGTTATGATGGAAGACCATGCAAAAAATCATCTGAAAATTAGATTCTATGAAACTTTTCCAAATGCAAGTTTTGTTCAAAAAAACGTAGTATATTATACACGGGTTTATACTAGTTTAGGTCAAAAAATAAAATTAAATCGAGGACTGTTCGAAATGATACGAACTTTTTCAGATCATTTATATATTTTATGGGGGAAGGTTATGGTTGAAGTCCATGCAAAAATTTATCTGAAAATTAGATTTTATGAAACTTTTTTAAATGCATGTTTCGGTCAAAAAATCATGATATATTATACACGAGTTTCGGTCAAAAAAATCAAATTAAATCGGGCGCTATTCGAAATGATACGAATCTTTTCAGAACATTTATATATGTTACGGGGGAAGGTTATGATGGAAGACCATGCAAAAAATCATCTGAAAATTAGATTCTATGAAACTTTTCGAAATGCAAGTTTTGTTCAATAAATCGTAGTATATTATACACAGGTTTATACTAGTTTAGGTCAAAAAATCAAATTAAATCGAGGACTGTTCGAAATGATATGATCATTTTCAGATCATTTATAAATTTTATGGGTAAGGTTATGGTTGAAGTCCATGCAAAAATTTATCTGAAAATTAGATTTTATGAAACTTTTTTAAATGCATGTTTCGGTCAAAAAATCATGATATATTATACACGAGTTTCGGTCAAAAAAATCAAAATTAAATCGGGGGCTATTCAAAATGATACGAACCTTTTTAGATCATTTATATATGTTATGGGGGAAGGTTATGATGGAAGAACATTCAAAAAATCATTTGAAAATTATATTCTATGAAACTTTTCGAAATGCATGTTTTGTTCAAAAAATTGTAGTATATTATACACAGGTTTATACTAGTTTAGGTCAAAAAAACAAATTAAATCGAGGACTGTTCGAAATGATACGAACTTTTTCAGATCATTTATATATTTTATGGGGGAAGGTTATGATTGAAGTCCATGCAAAAATTTATCTGAAAATTGGATTTTATGAAACTTTTTTAAATGCATGTTTTGGTCAAAAAATCATGATATATTATACACGAGTTTCGGTCAAAAAAATCAAAATTAAATCGGGGGCTATTCAAAATGATACGAACCTTTTTAGATCATTTATATATGTTATGGGGGAAGGTTATGATGGAAGAACATGCAAAAAATCATCTGAAAATTAGATTCTATGAAACTTTTCGAAATGCTAGTTTTGTTCAAAAAATCGTAGTATATTATACACAGGTTTATACTAGTTTAGGTCAAAAAATAAAATTAAATCGAGGACTGTTCGAAATGATACGAACTTTTTCAGATCATTTATATATTTTATGGGGGAAGGTTATGGTTGAAGTCCATGCAAAAATTTATCTGAAAATTAGATTTTATGAAACTCTTTTAAATGCATGTTTCGGTCAAAAAATCATGATATATTATACACGAGTTTCGGTCAAAAAAATCAAATTAAATCGGGCGCTATTCGAAATGATACGAATCTTTTCAGATCATTTATATATGTTACGGGGGAAGGTTATGATGGAAGACCATGCAAAAAATCATCTGAAAATTAGATTCTATGAAACTTTTCGAAATGCAAGTTTTGTTCAAAAAATCGTAGTATATTATACACGGGTTTATACTAGTTTAGGTCAAAAAATAAAATTAAATCGAGGACTGTTCGAAATGATACGAACTTTTTCAGATCATTTATATATTTTATGGGGGAAGGTTATGGTTGAAGTCCATGCAAAAATTTATCTGAAAATTAGATTGTATGAAACTTTTTTAAATGCATGTTTCGGTCAAAAAATCATGATATATTATACACGAGTTTCGGTCAAAAAAATCAAATTAAATCGGGCGCTATTCGAAATGATACGAATCTTTTCAGAACATTTATATATGTTACGGGGGAAGGTTATGATGGAAGACCATGCAAAAAATCATCTGAAAATTAGATTCTATGAAACTTTTCGAAATGCAAGTTTTGTTCAATAAATCGTAGTATATTATACACAGGTTTATACTAGTTTAGGTCAAAAAATCAAATTAAATCGAGGACTGTTCGAAATGATATGATCATTTTCAGATCATTTATAAATTTTATGGGTAAGGTTATGGTTGAAGTCCATGCAAAAATTTATCTGAAAATTAGATTTTATGAAACTTTTTTAAATGCATGTTTCGGTCAAAAAATCATGATATATTATACACGAGTTTCGGTCAAAAAAATCATGATATATTATACACGAGTTTCGGTCAAGAAAATCAAATTAAATCGGGCGCTATTCGAAATGATATGAATCTTTTCAGATCTTTTATATATGTTACGGGGGAAGGTTATGATGGAAGACCATGCAAAAAATCATCTGAAAATTAGATTCTATGAAACTTTTCCAAATGCAAGTTTTGTTCAAAAAAACGTAGTATATTATACACGGGTTTATACTAGTTTAGGTCAAAAAATAAAATTAAATCGAGGACTGTTCGAAATGATACGAACTTTTTCAGATCATTTATATATTTTATGGGGGAAGGTTATGGTTGAAGTCCATGCAAAAATTTATCTGAAAATTAGATTTTATGAAACTTTTTTAAATGCATGTTTCGGTCAAAAAATCATGATATATTATACACGAGTTTCGGTCAAAAAAATCAAATTAAATCGGGCGCTATTCGAAATGATACGAATCTTTTCAGAACATTTATATATGTTACGGGGGAAGGTTATGATGGAAGACCATGCAAAAAATCATCTGAAAATTAGATTCTATGAAACTTTTCGAAATGCAAGTTTTGTTCAATAAATCGTAGTATATTATACACAGGTTTATACTAGTTTAGGTCAAAAAATCAAATTAAATCGAGGACTGTTCGAAATGATATGATCATTTTCAGATCATTTATAAATTTTATGGGTAAGGTTATGGTTGAAGTCCATGCAAAAATTTATCTGAAAATTAGATTTTATGAAACTTTTTTAAATGCATGTTTCGGTCAAAAAATCATGATATATTATACACGAGTTTCGGTCAAAAAAATCAAAATTAAATCGGGGGCTATTCAAAATGATACGAACCTTTTTAGATCATTTATATATGTTATGGGGGAAGGTTATGATGGAAGAACATTCAAAAAATCATTTGAAAATTATATTCTATGAAACTTTTCGAAATGCATGTTTTGTTCAAAAAAATGTAGTATATTATACACAGGTTTATACTAGTTTAGGTCAAAAAAACAAATTAAATCGAGGACTGTTCGAAATGATACGAACTTTTTCAGATCATTTATATATTTTATGGGGGAAGGTTATGATTGAAGTCCATGCAAAAATTTATCTGAAAATTGGATTTTATGAAACTTTTTTAAATGCATGTTTTGGTCAAAAAATCATGATATATTATACACGAGTTTCGGTCAAAAAAATCAAAATTAAATCGGGGGCTATTCAAAATGATACGAACCTTTTTAGATCATTTATATATGTTATGGGGGAAGGTTATGATGGAAGAACATGCAAAAAATCATCTGAAAATTAGATTCTATGAAACTTTTCGAAATGCTAGTTTTGTTCAAATAATCGTAGTATATTATACACAGGTTTATACTAGTTTAGGTCAAAAAATAAAATTAAATCGAGGACTGTTCGAAATGATACGAACTTTTTCAGATCATTTATATATTTTATGGGGGAAGGTTATGGTTGAAGTCCATGCAAAAATTTATCTGAAAATTAGATTTTATGAAACTCTTTTAAATGCATGTTTCGGTCAAAAAATCATGATATATTATACACGAGTTTCGGTCAAAAAAATCAAATTAAATCGGGCGCTATTCGAAATGATACGAATCTTTTCAGATCATTTATATATGTTACGGGGGAAGGTTATGATGGAAGACCATGCAAAAAATCATCTGAAAATTAGATTCTATGAAACTTTTCGAAATGCAAGTTTTGTTCAATAAATCGTAGTATATTATACACAGGTTTATACTAGTTTAGGTCAAAAAATCAAATTAAATCGAGGACTGTTCGAAATGATACGAACTTTTTCAGATCATTTATATATTTTATGGGTAAGGTTATGGTTGAAGTCCATGCAAAAATTTATCTGAAAATTAGATTTTATGAAACTTTTTTAAATGCATGTTTCGGTCAAAAAATCATGATATATTATACACGAGTTTCGGTCAAAAAAATCAAAATTAAATCGGGGGCTATTCAAAATGATACGAACCTTTTTAGATCATTTATATATGTTATGGGGGAAGGTTATGATGGAAGAACATTCAAAAAATCATTTGAAAATTATATTCTATGAAACTTTTCGAAATGCATGTTTTGTTCAAAAAAATGTAGTATATTATACACAGGTTTATACTAGTTTAGGTCAAAAAAACAAATTAAATCGAGGACTGTTCGAAATGATACGAACTTTTTCAGATCATTTATATATTTTATGGGGGAAGGTTATGGTTGAAGTCCATGCAAAAATTTATCTGAAAATTGGATTTTATGAAACTTTTTTAAATGCATGTTTTGGTCAAAAAATCATGATATATTATACACGAGTTTCGGTCAAAAAAATCAAAATTAAATCGGGGGCTATTCAAAATGATACGAACCTTTTTAGATCATTTATATATGTTATGGGGGAAGGTTATGATGGAAGAACATGCAAAAAATCATCTGAAAATTAGATTCTATGAAACTTTTCGAAATGCTAGTTTTGTTCAAATAATCGTAGTATATTATACACAGGTTTATACTAGTTTAGGTCAAAAAATAAAATTAAATCGAGGACTGTTCGAAATGATACGAACTTTTTCAGATCATTTATATATTTTATGGGGGAAGGTTATGGTTGAAGTCCATGCAAAAATTTATCTGAAAATTAGATTTTATGAAACTCTTTTAAATGCATGTTTCGGTCAAAAAATCATGATATATTATACACGAGTTTCGGTCAAAAAAATCAAATTAAATCGGGCGCTATTCGAAATGATACGAATCTTTTCAGATCATTTATATATGTTACGGGGGAAGGTTATGATGGAAGACCATGCAAAAAATCATCTGAAAATTAGATTCTATGAAACTTTTCGAAATGCAAGTTTTGTTCAAAAAATCGTAGTATATTATACACGGGTTTATACTAGTTTAGGTCAAAAAATAAAATTAAATCGAGGACTGTTCGAAATGATACGAACTTTTTCAGATCATTTATATATTTTATGGGGGAAGGTTATGGTTGAAGTCCATGCAAAAATTTATCTGAAAATTAGATTGTATGAAACTTTTTTAAATGCATGTTTCGGTCAAAAAATCATGATATATTATACACGAGTTTCGGTCAAAAAAATCAAATTAAATAGGGCGCTATTCGAAATGATACGAATCTTTTCAGAACATTTATATATGTTACGGGGGAAGGTTATGATGGAAGACCATGCAAAAAATCATCTGAAAATTAGATTCTATGAAACTTTTCGAAATGCAAGTTTTGTTCAATAAATCGTAGTATATTATACACAGGTTTATACTAGTTTAGGTCAAAAAATCAAATTAAATCGAGGACTGTTCGAAATGATATGATCATTTTCAGATCATTTATAAATTTTATGGGTAAGGTTATGGTTGAAGTCCATGCAAAAATTTATCTGAAAATTAGATTTTATGAAACTTTTTTAAATGCATGTTTCGGTCAAAAAATCATGATATATTATACACGAGTTTCGGTCAAAAAAATCAAAATTAAATCGGGGGCTATTCAAAATGATACGAACCTTTTTAGATCATTTATATATGTTATGGGGGAAGGTTATGATGGAAGAACATTCAAAAAATCATTTGAAAATTATATTCTATGAAACTTTTCGAAATGCATGTTTTGTTCAAAAAATTGTAGTATATTATACACAGGTTTATACTAGTTTAGGTCAAAAAAACAAATTAAATCGAGGACTGTTCGAAATGATACGAACTTTTTCAGATCATTTATATATTTTATGGGGGAAGGTTATGATTGAAGTCCATGCAAAAATTTATCTGAAAATTGGATTTTATGAAACTTTTTTAAATGCATGTTTTGGTCAAAAAATCATGATATATTATACACGAGTTTCGGTCAAAAAAATCAAAATTAAATCGGGGGCTATTCAAAATGATACGAACCTTTTTAGATCATTTATATATGTTATGGGGGAAGGTTATGATGGAAGAACATGCAAAAAATCATCTGAAAATTAGATTCTATGAAACTTTTCGAAATGCTAGTTTTGTTCAAATAATCGTAGTATATTATACACAGGTTTATACTAGTTTAGGTCAAAAAATAAAATTAAATCGAGGACTGTTCGAAATGATACGAACTTTTTCAGATCATTTATATATTTTATGGGGGAAGGTTATGGTTGAAGTCCATGCAAAAATTTATCTGAAAATTAGATTTTATGAAACTCTTTTAAATGCATGTTTCGGTCAAAAAATCATGATATATTATACACGAGTTTCGGTCAAAAAAATCAAAATTAAATCGGGGGCTATTCAAAATGATACGAACCTTTTTAGATCATTTATATATGTTATGGGGGAAGGTTATGATGGAAGAACATGCAAAAAATCATCTGAAAATTAGATTCTATGAAACTTTTCGAAATGCAAGTTTTGTTCAATAAATCGTAGTATATTATACACAGGTTTATACTAGTTTAGGTCAAAAAATCAAATTAAATCGAGGACTGTTCGAAATGATATGATCATTTTCAGATCATTTATAAATTTTATGGGTAAGGTTATGGTTGAAGTCCATGCAAAAATTTATCTGAAAATTAGATTTTATGAAACTTTTTTAAATGCATGTTTCGGTCAAAAAATCATGATATATTATACACGAGTTTCGGTCAAAAAAATCAAAATTAAATCGGGGGCTATTCAAAATGATACGAACCTTTTTAGATCATTTATATATGTTATGGGGGAAGGTTATGATGGAAGAACATTCAAAAAATCATTTGAAAATTATATTCTATGAAACTTTTCGAAATGCATGTTTTGTTCAAAAAATTGTAGTATATTATACACAGGTTTATACTAGTTTAGGTCAAAAAAACAAATTAAATCGAGGACTGTTCGAAATGATACGAACTTTTTCAGATCATTTATATATTTTATGGGGGAAGGTTATGATTGAAGTCCATGCAAAAATTTATCTGAAAATTGGATTTTATGAAACTTTTTTAAATGCATGTTTTGGTCAAAAAATCATGATATATTATACACGAGTTTCGGTCAAAAAAATCAAAATTAAATCGGGGGCTATTCAAAATGATACGAACCTTTTTAGATCATTTATATATGTTATGGGGGAAGGTTATGATGGAAGAACATGCAAAAAATCATCTGAAAATTAGATTCTATGAAACTTTTCGAAATGCTAGTTTTGTTCAAAAAATCGTAGTATATTATACACAGGTTTATACTAGTTTAGGTCAAAAAATAAAATTAAATCGAGGACTGTTCGAAATGATACAAACTTTTTCAGATCATTTATATATTTTATGGGGGAAGGTTATGGTTGAAGTCCATGCAAAAATTTATCTGAAAATTAGATTTTATGAAACTCTTTTAAATGCATGTTTCGGTCAAAAAATCATGATATATTATACACGAGTTTCGGTCAAAAAAATCAAATTAAATCGGGCGCTATTCGAAATGATACGAATCTTTTCAGATCATTTATATATGTTACGGGGGAAGGTTATGATGGAAGACCATGCAAAAAATCATCTGAAAATTAGATTCTATGAAACTTTTCGAAATGCAAGTTTTGTTCAATAAATCGTAGTATATTATACACAGGTTTATACTAGTTTAGGTCAAAAAATCAAATTAAATCGAGGACTGTTCGAAATGATATGATCATTTTCAGATCATTTATAAATTTTATGGGTAAGGTTATGGTTGAAGTCCATGCAAAAATTTATCTGAAAATTAGATTTTATGAAACTTTTTTAAATGCATGTTTCGGTCAAAAAATCATGATATATTATACACGAGTTTCGGTCAAAAAAATCAAAATTAAATCGGGGGCTATTCAAAATGATACGAACCTTTTTAGATCATTTATATATGTTATGGGGGAAGGTTATGATGGAAGAACATTCAAAAAATCATTTGAAAATTATATTCTATGAAACTTTTCGAAATGCATGTTTTGTTCAAAAAAATGTAGTATATTATACACAGGTTTATACTAGTTTAGGTCAAAAAAACAAATTAAATCGAGGACTGTTCGAAATGATACGAACTTTTTCAGATCATTTATATATTTTATGGGGGAAGGTTATGATTGAAGTCCATGCAAAAATTTATCTGAAAATTGGATTTTATGAAACTTTTTTAAATGCATGTTTTGGTCAAAAAATCATGATATATTATACACGAGTTTCGGTCAAAAAAATCAAAATTAAATCGGGGGCTATTCAAAATGATACGAACCTTTTTAGATCATTTATATATGTTATGGGGGAAGGTTATGATGGAAGAACATGCAAAAAATCATCTGAAAATTAGATTCTATGAAACTTTTCGAAATGCTAGTTTTGTTCAAATAATCGTAGTATATTATACACAGGTTTATACTAGTTTAGGTCAAAAAATAAAATTAAATCGAGGACTGTTCGAAATGATACGAACTTTTTCAGATCATTTATATATTTTATGGGGGAAGGTTATGGTTGAAGTCCATGCAAAAATTTATCTGAAAATTAGATTTTATGAAACTCTTTTAAATGCATGTTTCGGTCAAAAAATCATGATATATTATACACGAGTTTCGGTCAAAAAAATCAAATTAAATCGGGCGCTATTCGAAATGATACGAATCTTTTCAGATCATTTATATATGTTACGGGGGAAGGTTATGATGGAAGACCATGCAAAAAATCATCTGAAAATTAGATTCTATGAAACTTTTCGAAATGCAAGTTTTGTTCAAAAAATCGTAGTATATTATACACGGGTTTATACTAGTTTAGGTCAAAAAATAAAATTAAATCGAGGACTGTTCGAAATGATACGAACTTTTTCAGATCATTTATATATTTTATGGGGGAAGGTTATGGTTGAAGTCCATGCAAAAATTTATCTGAAAATTAGATTGTATGAAACTTTTTTAAATGCATGTTTCGGTCAAAAAATCATGATATATTATACACGAGTTTCGGTCAAAAAAATCAAATTAAATAGGGCGCTATTCGAAATGATACGAATCTTTTCAGAACATTTATATATGTTACGGGGGAAGGTTATGATGGAAGACCATGCAAAAAATCATCTGAAAATTAGATTCTATGAAACTTTTCGAAATGCAAGTTTTGTTCAATAAATCGTAGTATATTATACACAGGTTTATACTAGTTTAGGTCAAAAAATCAAATTAAATCGAGGACTGTTCGAAATGATATGATCATTTTCAGATCATTTATAAATTTTATGGGTAAGGTTATGGTTGAAGTCCATGCAAAAATTTATCTGAAAATTAGATTTTATGAAACTTTTTTAAATGCATGTTTCGGTCAAAAAATCATGATATATTATACACGAGTTTCGGTCAAAAAAATCAAAATTAAATCGGGGGCTATTCAAAATGATACGAACCTTTTTAGATCATTTATATATGTTATGGGGGAAGGTTATGATGGAAGAACATTCAAAAAATCATTTGAAAATTATATTCTATGAAACTTTTCGAAATGCATGTTTTGTTCAAAAAATTGTAGTATATTATACACAGGTTTATACTAGTTTAGGTCAAAAAAACAAATTAAATCGAGGACTGTTCGAAATGATACGAACTTTTTCAGATCATTTATATATTTTATGGGGGAAGGTTATGATTGAAGTCCATGCAAAAATTTATCTGAAAATTGGATTTTATGAAACTTTTTTAAATGCATGTTTTGGTCAAAAAATCATGATATATTATACACGAGTTTCGGTCAAAAAAATCAAAATTAAATCGGGGGCTATTCAAAATGATACGAACCTTTTTAGATCATTTATATATGTTATGGGGGAAGGTTATGATGGAAGAACATGCAAAAAATCATCTGAAAATTAGATTCTATGAAACTTTTCGAAATGCTAGTTTTGTTCAAAAAATCGTAGTATATTATACACAGGTTTATACTAGTTTAGGTCAAAAAATAAAATTAAATCGAGGACTGTTCGAAATGATACGAACTTTTTCAGATCATTTATATATTTTATGGGGGAAGGTTATGGTTGAAGTCCATGCAAAAATTTATCTGAAAATTAGATTTTATGAAACTCTTTTAAATGCATGTTTCGGTCAAAAAATCATGATATATTATACACGAGTTTCGGTCAAAAAAATCAAATTAAATCGGGCGCTATTCGAAATGATACGAATCTTTTCAGATCATTTATATATGTTACGGGGGAAGGTTATGATGGAAGACCATGCAAAAAATCATCTGAAAATTAGATTCTATGAAACTTTTCGAAATGCAAGTTTTGTTCAAAAAATCGTAGTATATTATACACGGGTTTATACTAGTTTAGGTCAAAAAATAAAATTAAATCGAGGACTGTTCGAAATGATACGAACTTTTTCAGATCATTTATATATTTTATGGGGGAAGGTTATGGTTGAAGTCCATGCAAAAATTTATCTGAAAATTAGATTGTATGAAACTTTTTTAAATGCATGTTTCGGTCAAAAAATCATGATATATTATACACGAGTTTCGGTCAAAAAAATCAAATTAAATAGGGCGCTATTCGAAATGATACGAATCTTTTCAGAACATTTATATATGTTACGGGGGAAGGTTATGATGGAAGACCATGCAAAAAATCATCTGAAAATTAGATTCTATGAAACTTTTCGAAATGCAAGTTTTGTTCAATAAATCGTAGTATATTATACACAGGTTTATACTAGTTTAGGTCAAAAAATCAAATTAAATCGAGGACTGTTCGAAATGATATGATCATTTTCAGATCATTTATAAATTTTATGGGTAAGGTTATGGTTGAAGTCCATGCAAAAATTTATCTGAAAATTAGATTTTATGAAACTTTTTTAAATGCATGTTTCGGTCAAAAAATCATGATATATTATACACGAGTTTCGGTCAAAAAAATCAAAATTAAATCGGGGGCTATTCAAAATGATACGAACCTTTTTAGATCATTTATATATGTTATGGGGGAAGGTTATGATGGAAGAACATTCAAAAAATCATTTGAAAATTATATTCTATGAAACTTTTCGAAATGCATGTTTTGTTCAAAAAATTGTAGTATATTATACACAGGTTTATACTAGTTTAGGTCAAAAAAACAAATTAAATCGAGGACTGTTCGAAATGATACGAACTTTTTCAGATCATTTATATATTTTATGGGGGAAGGTTATGATTGAAGTCCATGCAAAAATTTATCTGAAAATTGGATTTTATGAAACTTTTTTAAATGCATGTTTTGGTCAAAAAATCATGATATATTATACACGAGTTTCGGTCAAAAAAATCAAAATTAAATCGGGGGCTATTCAAAATGATACGAACCTTTTTAGATCATTTATATATGTTATGGGGGAAGGTTATGATGGAAGAACATGCAAAAAATCATCTGAAAATTAGATTCTATGAAACTTTTCGAAATGCTAGTTTTGTTCAAAAAATCGTAGTATATTATACACAGGTTTATACTAGTTTAGGTCAAAAAATAAAATTAAATCGAGGACTGTTCGAAATGATACGAACTTTTTCAGATCATTTATATATTTTATGGGGGAAGGTTATGGTTGAAGTCCATGCAAAAATTTATCTGAAAATTAGATTTTATGAAACTCTTTTAAATGCATGTTTCGGTCAAAAAATCATGATATATTATACACGAGTTTCGGTCAAAAAAATCAAATTAAATCGGGCGCTATTCGAAATGATACGAATCTTTTCAGATCATTTATATATGTTACGGGGGAAGGTTATGATGGAAGACCATGCAAAAAATCATCTGAAAATTAGATTCTATGAAACTTTTCGAAATGCAAGTTTTGTTCAAAAAATCGTAGTATATTATACACGGGTTTATACTAGTTTAGGTCAAAAAATAAAATTAAATCGAGAACTGTTCGAAATGATACGAACTTTTTCAGATCATTTATATATTTTATGGGGGAAGGTTATGGTTGAAGTCCATGCAAAAATTTATCTGAAAATTAGATTTTATGAAACTTTTTTAAATGCATGTTTCGGTCAAAAAATCATGATATATTATACACGAGTTTAGGTAAAAAAAAAACAAATTAAATCGGGGGCTATTCGAAATGATACGAATCTTTTCAGATCATTTATATATGTTATGGGGGAAGGTTATGATGGAAGACCATGCAAAAAATCATCTGAAAATTAGATTCTATGAAATTTTTCGAAATGCAAGTTTTGGTCAAAAAATTGTAGTATATTATACACAAGTTTATACTAGTTTAGGTCAAAATATCAAATTAAATCGAGGACTGTTCAAAATGATATAATCATTTTAAAATCATTTATATATTTTATGGGTGAAGGTTATGATTGAAGTCCATGCAAAAATTTATCTGAAAATTAGATTTTTTAAATGCAAGTTTCGGTCAAAAAATCATGATATATTATACACGAGTTTCGGTCAAAAAAATCAAAATTAAATTGGGGGCTATTCAAAATGATACGAACCTTTTTACATCATTTATATATGTTATGGGGGAAGGTTATGATGGAAGAACATGCAAAAAATCATTTGAAAATTATATTCTATGAAACTTTTCGAAATGCATGTTTTGTTCAAAAAATTGTAGTATATTATACACAGGTTTATACTAGTTTAGGTCAAAAAATCAAATTAAATCGAGGACTGTTCGAAATGATACGAACTTTTTCAGATCATTTATATATTTTATGGGGGAAGGTTATGATTGAAGTCCATGCAAAAATTTATCTGAAAATTAGATTTTATGAAACTTTTTAAATGCAAGTTTCGGTCAAAAAATCATGATATATTATATACGAGTTTCGGTCAAAAAAATCAAATTAAATCGGGGGCTATTCAAAATGATACGAACCTTTTCAGATCATTTATATATGTTATGGGGGAAGGTTATGATGGAAGAACATGCAAAAAATCATTTGAAAATTATATTCTATGAAACTTTACGAAATGCATGTTTTGTTCAAAAAATTGTAGTATATTATACACAGGTTTATACTAGTTTAGGTCAAAAAATCAAATTAAATCGAGGACTGTTCGAAATGATACGAACTTTTTCAGATCATTTATATATTTTATGGGGGAAGGTTATGATTGAAGTCCATGCAAAAATTTATCTGAAAATTAGATTTTATGAAACTTTTTTAAATGCATGTTTTGGTCAAAAAATCATGATATATTATACACGAGTTTCGGTCAAAAAAATCAAATTAAATCGGGGGCTATTCGAAATGATACGAATCTTTTCAGATCATTTATATATGTTATGGGGGAAGGTTATGATGGAAGAACATGCAAAAAATCATCTGAATATTAGATTCTATGAAACTTTTCGAAATGCTAGTTTTGTACAAAAAATCGTAGTATATTATACACAGGTTTATACTAGTTTAGGTCAAAAAATAAAATTAAATCGAGGACTGTTCGAAATGATACGAACTTTTTCAGATCATTTATATATTTTATGGGGGAAGGTTATGGTTGAAGTCCATGCAAAAATTTATCTGAAAATTAGATTTTATGAAACTCTTTTAAATGCATGTTTCGGTCAAAAAATCATGATATATTATACACGAGTTTCGGTCAAGAAAATCAAATTAATCGGGCGCTATTCGAAATGATATGAATCTTTTCAGATCTTTTATATATGTTACGGGGGAAGGTTATGATGGAAGACCATGCAAAAAATCATCTGAAAATTAGATTCTATGAAACTTTTCCAAATGCAAGTTTTGTTCAAAAAAACGTAGTATATTATACACGGGTTTATACTAGTTTAGGTCAAAAAATAAAATTAAATTGAGGACTGTTCGAAATGATACGAACTTTTTCAGATCATTTATATATTTTATGGGGGAAGGTTATGGTTGAAGTCCATGCAAAAATTTATCTGAAAATTAGATTTTATGAAACTTTTTTAAATGCATGTTTCGGTCAAAAAATCATGATATATTATACACGAGTTTCGGTCAAAAAATCATGATATATTATACACGAGTTTCGGTCAAAAAAATCAAATTAAATAGGGCGCTATTCGAAATGATGCGAATCTTTTCAGAACATTTATATATGTTACGGGGGAAGGTTATGATGGAAGACCATGCAAAAAATCATCTGAAAATTAGATTCTATGAAACTTTTCGAAATGCAAGTTTTGTTCAAAAAATCGTAGTATATTATACACGGGTTTATACTAGTTTAGGTCAAAAAATAAAATTAAATCGAGAACTGTTCGAAATGATACGAACTTTTTCAGATCATTTATATATTTTATGGGGGAAGGTTATGGTTGAAGTCCATGCAAAAATTTATCTGAAAATTAGATTTTATGAAACTTTTTTAAATGCATGTTTCGGTCAAAAAATCATGATATATTATACACGAGTTTAGGTAAAAAAAAAACAAATTAAATCGGGGGCTATTCGAAATGATACGAATCTTTTCAGATCATTTATATATGTTATGGGGGAAGGTTATGATGGAAGACCATGCAAAAAATCATCTGAAAATTAGATTCTATGAAATTTTTCGAAATGCAAGTTTTGGTCAAAAAATTGTAGTATATTATACACAAGTTTATACTAGTTTAGGTCAAAATATCAAATTAAATCGAGGACTGTTCAAAATGATATAATCATTTTAAAATCATTTATATATTTTATGGGTGAAGGTTATGATTGAAGTCCATGCAAAAATTTATCTGAAAATTAGATTTTTTAAATGCAAGTTTCGGTCAAAAAATCATGATATATTATACACGAGTTTCGGTCAAAAAAATCAAAATTAAATTGGGGGCTATTCAAAATGATACGAACCTTTTTACATCATTTATATATGTTATGGGGGAAGGTTATGATGGAAGAACATGCAAAAAATCATTTGAAAATTATATTCTATGAAACTTTTCGAAATGCATGTTTTGTTCAAAAAATTGTAGTATATTATACACAGGTTTATACTAGTTTAGGTCAAAAAATCAAATTAAATCGAGGACTGTTCGAAATGATACGAACTTTTTCAGATCATTTATATATTTTATGGGGGAAGGTTATGATTGAAGTCCATGCAAAAATTTATCTGAAAATTAGATTTTATGAAACTTTTTAAATGCAAGTTTCGGTCAAAAAATCATGATATATTATATACGAGTTTCGGTCAAAAAAATCAAATTAAATCGGGGGCTATTCAAAATGATACGAACCTTTTCAGATCATTTATATATGTTATGGGGGAAGGTTATGATGGAAGAACATGCAAAAAATCATTTGAAAATTATATTCTATGAAACTTTACGAAATGCATGTTTTGTTCAAAAAATTGTAGTATATTATACACAGGTTTATACTAGTTTAGGTCAAAAAATCAAATTAAATCGAGGACTGTTCGAAATGATACGAACTTTTTCAGATCATTTATATATTTTATGGGGGAAGGTTATGATTGAAGTCCATGCAAAAATTTATCTGAAAATTAGATTTTATGAAACTTTTTTAAATGCATGTTTTGGTCAAAAAATCATGATATATTATACACGAGTTTCGGTCAAAAAAATCAAATTAAATCGGGGGCTATTCGAAATGATACGAATCTTTTCAGATCATTTATATATGTTATGGGGGAAGGTTATGATGGAAGAACATGCAAAAAATCATCTGAATATTAGATTCTATGAAACTTTTCGAAATGCTAGTTTTGTACAAAAAATCGTAGTATATTATACACAGGTTTATACTAGTTTAGGTCAAAAAATAAAATTAAATCGAGGACTGTTCGAAATGATACGAACTTTTTCAGATCATTTATATATTTTATGGGGGAAGGTTATGGTTGAAGTCCATGCAAAAATTTATCTGAAAATTAGATTTTATGAAACTCTTTTAAATGCATGTTTCGGTCAAAAAATCATGATATATTATACACGAGTTTCGGTCAAGAAAATCAAATTAATCGGGCGCTATTCGAAATGATATGAATCTTTTCAGATCTTTTATATATGTTACGGGGGAAGGTTATGATGGAAGACCATGCAAAAAATCATCTGAAAATTAGATTCTATGAAACTTTTCCAAATGCAAGTTTTGTTCAAAAAAACGTAGTATATTATACACGGGTTTATACTAGTTTAGGTCAAAAAATAAAATTAAATTGAGGACTGTTCGAAATGATACGAACTTTTTCAGATCATTTATATATTTTATGGGGGAAGGTTATGGTTGAAGTCCATGCAAAAATTTATCTGAAAATTAGATTTTATGAAACTTTTTTAAATGCATGTTTCGGTCAAAAAATCATGATATATTATACACGAGTTTAGGTAAAAAAAAAACAAATTAAATCGGGGGCTATTCGAAATGATACGAATCTTTTCAGATCATTTATATATGTTATGGGGGAAGGTTATGATGGAAGACCATGCAAAAAATCATCTGAAAATTAGATTCTATGAAATTTTTCGAAATGCAAGTTTTGGTCAAAAAATTGTAGTATATTATACACAAGTTTATACTAGTTTAGGTCAAAATATCAAATTAAATCGAGGACTGTTCAAAATGATATAATCATTTTAAAATCATTTATATATTTTATGGGTGAAGGTTATGATTGAAGTCCATGCAAAAATTTATCTGAAAATTAGATTTTTTAAATGCAAGTTTCGGTCAAAAAATCATGATATATTATACACGAGTTTCGGTCAAAAAAATCAAAATTAAATTGGGGGCTATTCAAAATGATACGAACCTTTTTACATCATTTATATATGTTATGGGGGAAGGTTATGATGGAAGAACATGCAAAAAATCATTTGAAAATTATATTCTATGAAACTTTTCGAAATGCATGTTTTGTTCAAAAAATTGTAGTATATTATACACAGGTTTATACTAGTTTAGGTCAAAAAATCAAATTAAATCGAGGACTGTTCGAAATGATACGAACTTTTTCAGATCATTTATATATTTTATGGGGGAAGGTTATGATTGAAGTCCATGCAAAAATTTATCTGAAAATTAGATTTTATGAAACTTTTTAAATGCAAGTTTCGGTCAAAAAATCATGATATATTATATACGAGTTTCGGTCAAAAAAATCAAATTAAATCGGGGGCTATTCAAAATGATACGAACCTTTTCAGATCATTTATATATGTTATGGGGGAAGGTTATGATGGAAGAACATGCAAAAAATCATTTGAAAATTATATTCTATGAAACTTTACGAAATGCATGTTTTGTTCAAAAAATTGTAGTATATTATACACAGGTTTATACTAGTTTAGGTCAAAAAATCAAATTAAATCGAGGACTGTTCGAAATGATACGAACTTTTTCAGATCATTTATATATTTTATGGGGGAAGGTTATGATTGAAGTCCATGCAAAAATTTATCTGAAAATTAGATTTTATGAAACTTTTTTAAATGCATGTTTTGGTCAAAAAATCATGATATATTATACACGAGTTTCGGTCAAAAAAATCAAATTAAATCGGGGGCTATTCGAAATGATACGAATCTTTTCAGATCATTTATATATGTTATGGGGGAAGGTTATGATGGAAGAACATGCAAAAAATCATCTGAATATTAGATTCTATGAAACTTTTCGAAATGCTAGTTTTGTACAAAAAATCGTAGTATATTATACACAGGTTTATACTAGTTTAGGTCAAAAAATAAAATTAAATCGAGGACTGTTCGAAATGATACGAACTTTTTCAGATCATTTATATATTTTATGGGGGAAGGTTATGGTTGAAGTCCATGCAAAAATTTATCTGAAAATTAGATTTTATGAAACTCTTTTAAATGCATGTTTCGGTCAAAAAATCATGATATATTATACACGAGTTTCGGTCAAGAAAATCAAATTAATCGGGCGCTATTCGAAATGATATGAATCTTTTCAGATCTTTTATATATGTTACGGGGGAAGGTTATGATGGAAGACCATGCAAAAAATCATCTGAAAATTAGATTCTATGAAACTTTTCCAAATGCAAGTTTTGTTCAAAAAAACGTAGTATATTATACACGGGTTTATACTAGTTTAGGTCAAAAAATAAAATTAAATTGAGGACTGTTCGAAATGATACGAACTTTTTCAGATCATTTATATATTTTATGGGGGAAGGTTATGGTTGAAGTCCATGCAAAAATTTATCTGAAAATTAGATTTTATGAAACTTTTTTAAATGCATGTTTCGGTCAAAAAATCATGATATATTATACACGAGTTTCGGTCAAAAAATCATGATATATTATACACGAGTTTCGGTCAAAAAAATCAAATTAAATAGGGCGCTATTCGAAATGATGCGAATCTTTTCAGAACATTTATATATGTTACGGGGGAAGGTTATGATGGAAGACCATGCAAAAAATCATCTGAAAATTAGATTCTATGAAACTTTTCGAAATGCAAGTTTTGTTCAATAAATCGTAGTATATTATACACAGGTTTATACTAGTTTAGGTCAAAAAATCAAATTAAATCGAGGACTGTTCGAAATGATATGATCATTTTCAGATCATTTATAAATTTTATGGGTAAGGTTATGGTTGAAGTCCATGCAAAAATTTATCTGAAAATTAGATTTTATGAAACTTTTTTAAATGCATGTTTCGGTCAAAAAATCATGATATATTATACACGAGTTTCGGTCAAAAAAATCAAAATTAAATCGGGGGCTATTCAAAATGATACGAACCTTTTTAGATCATTTATATATGTTATGGGGGAAGGTTATGATGGAAGAACATGCAAAAAATCATTTGAAAATTATATTCTATGAAACTTTTCGAAATGCATGTTTTGTTCAAAAAATTGTAGTATATTATACACAGGTTTATACTAGTTTAGGTCAAAAAAACAAATTAAATCGAGGACTGTTCGAAATGATACGAACTTTTTCAGATCATTTATATATTTTATGGGGGAAGGTTATGATTGAAGTCCATGCAAAAATTTATCTGAAAATTGGATTTTATGAAACTTTTTTAAATGCATGTTTTGGTCAAAAAATCATGATATATTATACACGAGTTTCGGTCAAAAAAATCAAAATTAAATCGGGGGCTATTCAAAATGATACGAACCTTTTTAGATCATTTATATATGTTATGGGGGAAGGTTATGATGGAAGAACATGCAAAAAATCATCTGAAAATTAGATTCTATGAAACTTTTCGAAATGCTAGTTTTGTTCAAAAAATCGTAGTATATTATACACAGGTTTATACTAGTTTAGGTCAAAAAATAAAATTAAATCGAGGACTGTTCGAAATGATACGAACTTTTTCAGATCATTTATATATTTTATGGGGGAAGGTTATGTTTGAAGTCCATGCAAAAATTTATCTGAAAATTAGATTTTATGAAACTCTTTTAAATGCATGTTTCGGTCAAAAAATCATGATATATTATACACGAGTTTCGGTCAAAAAAATCAAATTAAATCGGGCGCTATTCGAAATGATACGAATCTTTTCAGATCATTTATATATGTTACGGGGGAAGGTTATGATGGAAGACCATGCAAAAAATCATCTGAAAATTAGATTCTATGAAACTTTTCGAAATGCAAGTTTTGTTCAAAAAATCGTAGTATATTATACACGGGTTTATACTAGTTTAGGTCAAAAAATAAAATTAAATCGAGAACTGTTCGAAATGATACGAACTTTTTCAGATCATTTATATATTTTATGGGGGAAGGTTATGGTTGAAGTCCATGCAAAAATTTATCTGAAAATTAGATTTTATGAAACTTTTTTAAATGCATGTTTCGGTCAAAAAATCATGATATATTATACACGAGTTTCGGTCAAAAAAATCAAATTAAATCGGGCGCTATTCGAAATGATACGAATCTTTTCAGATCATTTATATATGTTACGGGGGAAGGTTATGATGGAAGACCATGCAAAAAATCATCTGAAAATTAGATTCTATGAAACTTTTCGAAATGCAAGTTTTGTTCAATAAATCGTAGTATATTATACACAGGTTTATACTAGTTTAGGTCAAAAAATCAAATTAAATCGAGGACTGTTCGAAATGATATGATCATTTTCAGATCATTTATAAATTTTATGGGTAAGGTTATGGTTGAAGTCCATGCAAAAATTTATCTGAAAATTAGATTTTATGAAACTTTTTTAAATGCATGTTTCGGTCAAAAAATCATGATATATTATACACGAGTTTCGGTCAAAAAAATCAAAATTAAATCGGGGGCTATTCAAAATGATACGAACCTTTTTAGATCATTTATATATGTTATGGGGGAAGGTTATGATGGAAGAACATGCAAAAAATCATCTGAAAATTAGATTCTATGAAACTTTTCGAAATGCTAGTTTTGTTCAAAAAATCGTAGTATATTATACACAGGTTTATACTAGTTTAGGTCAAAAAATAAAATTAAATCGAGGACTGTTCGAAATGATACGAACTTTTTCAGATCATTTATATATTTTATGGGGGAAGGTTATGGTTGAAGTCCATGCAAAAATTTATCTGAAAATTAGATTTTATGAAACTTTTTTAAATGCATGTTTCGGTCAAAAAATCATGATATATTATACACGAGTTTCGGTCAAAAAAATCAAATTAAATCGGGCGCTATTCGAAATGATACGAATCTTTTCAGATCATTTATATATGTTACGGGGGAAGGTTATGATGGAAGACCATGCAAAAAATCATCTGAAAATTAGATTCTATGAAACTTTTCGAAATGCAAGTTTTGTTCAAAAAATCGTATTATATTATACACGGGTTTATACTAGTTTAGTTCAAAAAATAAAATTAAATCGAGGACTGTTCGAAATGATACGAACTTTTTCAGATCATTTATATATTTTATGGGGGAAGGTTATGGTTGAAGTCCATGCAAAAATTTATCTGAAAATTAGATTTTATGAAACTCTTTTAAATGCATGTTTCGGTCAAAAAATCATGATATATTATACACGAGTTTCGGTCAAAAAAATCAAATTAAATCGGGCGCTATTCGAAATGATACGAATCTTTTCAGATCATTTATATATGTTACGGGGGAAGGTTATGATGGAAGACCATGCAAAAAATCATCGGAAAATTAGATTCTATGAAACTTTTCGAAATGCAAGTTTTGTTCAAAAAACCGTAGTATATTATACACGGGTTTATACTAGTTTAGGTCAAAAATTAAAATTAAATCGAGGACTGTTCGAAATGATACGAACTTTTTCAGATCATTTATATATTTTATGGGGGAAGGTTATGGTTGAAGTCCATGCAAAAATTTATCTGAAAATTAGATTTTATGAAACTTTTTTAAATGCATGTTTCGGTCAAAAAATCATGATATATTATACACGAGTTTCGGTCAAAAAAATCAAAATTAAATCGGGGGCTATTCAAAATGATACGAACCTTTTTAGATCATTTATATATGTTATGGGGGAAGGTTATGATGGAAGAACATGCAAAAAATCATCTGAAAATTAGATTCTATGAAACTTTTCGAAATGCTAGTTTTGTTCAAAAAATCGTAGTATATTATACACAGGTTTATACTAGTTTAGGTCAAAAAATAAAATTAAATCGAGGACTGTTCGAAATGATACGAACTTTTTCAGATCATTTATATATTTTATGGGGGAAGGTTATGGTTGAAGTCCATGCAAAAATTTATCTGAAAATTAGATTTTATGAAACTTTTTTAAATGCATGTTTCGGTCAAAAAATCATGATATATTATACACGAGTTTCGGTCAAAAAAATCAAATTAAATCGGGCGCTATTCGAAATGATACGAATCTTTTCAGATCATTTATATATGTTACGGGGGAAGGTTATGATGGAAGACCATGCAAAAAATCATCTGAAAATTAGATTCTATGAAACTTTTCGAAATGCAAGTTTTGTTCAAAAAATCGTATTATATTATACACGGGTTTATACTAGTTTAGTTCAAAAAATAAAATTAAATCGAGGACTGTTCGAAATGATACGAACTTTTTCAGATCATTTATATATTTTATGGGGGAAGGTTATGGTTGAAGTCCATGCAAAAATTTATCTGAAAATTAGATTTTATGAAACTCTTTTAAATGCATGTTTCGGTCAAAAAATCATGATATATTATACACGAGTTTCGGTCAAAAAAATCAAATTAAATCGGGCGCTATTCGAAATGATACGAATCTTTTCAGATCATTTATATATGTTACGGGGGAAGGTTATGATGGAAGACCATGCAAAAAATCATCGGAAAATTAGATTCTATGAAACTTTTCGAAATGCAAGTTTTGTTCAAAAAACCGTAGTATATTATACACGGGTTTATACTAGTTTAGGTCAAAAATTAAAATTAAATCGAGGACTGTTCGAAATGATACGAACTTTTTCAGATCATTTATATATTTTATGGGGGAAGGTTATGGTTGAAGTCCATGCAAAAATTTATCTGAAAATTAGATTTTATGAAACTTTTTTAAATGCATGTTTCGGTCAAAAAATCATGATATATTATACACGAGTTTCGGTCAAAAAAATCAAATTAAATCAGGCGCTATTCGAAATGATACGAATCTTTTCAGATCATTTATATATGTTACGGGGGAAGGTTATGATGGAAGACCATGCAAAAAATCATCTGAAAATTAGATTCTATGAAACTTTTCGAAATGCAAGTTTTGTTCAATAAATCGTAGTATATTATACACAGGTTTATACTAGTTTAGGTCAAAAAATCAAATTAAATCGAGGATTGTTCGAATTGATATGATCATTTTCAGATCATTTATAAATTTTATGGGTAAGGTTATGGTTGAAGTCCATTCAAAAATTTATCTGAAAATTAGATTTTATGAAACTTTTTTAAATGCATGTTTCGGTCAAAAAATCATGATATATTATACACGAGTTTCGGTCAAAAAAATCAAAATTAAATCGGGGGCTATTCAAAATGATACGAACCTTTTTAGATCATTTATATATGTTATGGGGGAAGGTTATGATGGAAGAACATGCAAAAAATCATTTGAAAATTATATTCTATGAAACTTTTCAAAATGCATGTTTTGTTCAAAAAATTGTAGTATATTATACACAGGTTTATACTAGTTTAGGTCAAAAAAACAAATTAAATCGAGGACTGATCGAAATGATACGAACTTTTTCAGATCATTTATATATTTTATGGGGGAAGGTTATGATTGAAGTCCATGCAAAAATTTATCTGAAAATTAGATTTTATGAAACTTTTTTAAATGCATGTTTTGGTCAAAAAATCATGATATATTATACACGAGTTTCGGTCAAAAAAATCAAATTAAATCGGGGGCTATTCGAAATGATACGAATCTTTTCAGATCATTTATATATGTTATGGGGGAAGGTTATGATGGAAGAACATGCAAAAAATCATCTGAAAATTAGATTCTATGAAACTTTTCGAAATGCTAGTTTTGTTCAAAAAATCGTAGTATATTATACACAGGTTTATACTTGTTTAGGTCAAAAAATAAAATTAAATCGAGGACTGTTCGAAATGATACGAACTTTTTCAGATCATTTATATATTTTATGGGGGAAGGTTATGGTTGAAGTCCATGCAAAAATTTATCTGAAAATTAGATTTTATGAAACATTTTTAAATGCATGTTTCGGTCAAAAAATCATGATATATTATACACGAGTTTCGGTCAAAAAAATCAAATTAAATCGGGCGCTATTCGAAATGATACGAATCTTTTCAGATCATTTATATATGTTACGGGGGAAGGTTATGATGGAAGATCATGCAAAAAATCATCTGAAAATTAGATTCTATGAAACTTTTCGAAATGCAAGTTTTGTTCAAAAAATCGTATTATATTATACACGGGTTTATACTAGTTTAGGTCAAAAAATCAAATTAAATCGAGGACTGTTCGAAATGATACGAACTTTTTCAGATCATTTATATATTTTATGGGGGAAGGTTATGGTTGAAGTCCATGCAAAAATTTATCTGAAAATTAGATTTTATGAAACTCTTTTAAATGCATGTTTCGGTCAAAAAATCATGATATATTATACACGAGTTTCGGTCAAAAAAATCAAATTAAATCGGGCGCTATTCGAAATGATACGAATCTTTTCAGATCATTTATATATGTTACGGGGGAAGGTTATGATGGAAGACCATGCAAAAAATCATCTGAAAATTAGATTCTATGAAACTTTTCGAAATGCAAGTTTTGTTCAAAAAATCGTAGTATATTATACACGGGTTTATACTAGTTTAGGTCAAAAAATAAAATTAAATCGAGGACTGTTCGAAATGATACGAACTTTTTCAGATCATTTATATATTTTATGGGGGAAGGTTATGGTTGAAGTCCATGCAAAAATTTATCTGAAAATTAGATTTTATGAAACTTTTTTAAATGCATGTTTCGGTCAAAAAATCATGATATATTATACACGAGTTTCGGTCAAAAATATCAAATTAAATCGGGCGCTATTCGAAATGATACAAATCTTTTCAGATCATTTATATATGTTACGGGGGAAGGTTATGATGGAAGACCATGCAAAAAATCATCTGAAAATTAGATTCTATGAAACTTTTCGAAATGCAAGTTTTGTTCAATAAATCGTAGTATATTATACACAGGTTTATACTAGTTTAGGTCAAAAAATCAAATTAAATCGAGGACTGTTCGAAATGATATGATCATTTTCAGATCATTTATAAATTTTATGGGTAAGGTTATGGTTGAAGTCCATGCAAAAATTTATCTGAAAATTAGATTTTATGAAACTTTTTTAAATGCATGTTTCGGTCAAAAAATCATGATATATTATACACGAGTTTCGGTCAAAAAAATCAAAATTAAATCGGGGGCTATTCAAAATGATACGAACCTTTTTAGATCATTTATATATGTTATGGGGGAAGGTTATGATGGAAGACCATGCAAAAAATCATTTGAAAATTATATTCTATGAAACTTTTCGAAATGCATGTTTTGTTCAAAAAATTGTAGTATATTATACACGGGTTTATACTAGTTTAGGTCAAAAAATCAAATTAAATCGAGGACTGTTCGAAATGATACGAACTTTTTCAGATCATTTATATATTTTATGGGGGAAGGTTATGATTGAAGTCCATGCAAAAATTTATCTGAAAATTAGATTTTATGAAACTCTTTTAAATGCATGTTTCGGTCAAAAAATCATGATATATTATACACGAGTTTCGGTCAAAAAAATCAAATTAAATCGGGCGCTATTCGAAATGATACGAATCTTTTCAGATCATTTATATATGTTACGGGGGAAGGTTATGATGGAAGACCATGCAAAAAATCATCTGAAAATTAGATTCTATGAAACTTTTCGAAATGCAAGTTTTGTTCAAAAAATCGTAGTATATTATACACGGGTTTATACTAGTTTAGGTCAAAAAATAAAATTAAATCGAGGACTGTTCGAAATGATACGAACTTTTTCAGATCATTTATATATTTTATGGGGGAAGGTTATGGTTGAAGTCCATGCAAAAATTTATCTGAAAATTAGATTTTATGAAACTTTTTTAAATGCATGTTTCGGTCAAAAAATCATGATATATTATACACGAGTTTCGGTCAAAAATATCAAATTAAATCGGGCGCTATTCGAAATGATACAAATCTTTTCAGATCATTTATATATGTTACGGGGGAAGGTTATGATGGAAGACCATGCAAAAAATCATCTGAAAATTAGATTCTATGAAACTTTTCGAAATGCAAGTTTTGTTCAAAAAATCGTAGTATATTATACACGGGTTTATACTAGTTTAGGTCAAAAAATAAAATTAAATCGAGGACTGTTCGAAATGATATGATCATTTTCAGATCATTTATAAATTTTATGGGTAAGGTTATGGTTGAAGTCCATGCAAAAATTTATCTGAAAATTAGATTTTATGAAACTTTTTTAAATGCATGTTTCGGTCAAAAAATCATGATATATTATACACGAGTTTCGGTCAAAAAAATCAAATTAAATCGGGCGCTATTCGAACTGATACGAATCTTTTTAGATCATTTATATATGTTACGGGGGAAGGTTATGATGGAAGACCATGCAAAAAATCATCTGAAAATTAGATTCTATGAAACTTTTCGAAATGCAAGTTTTGTTCAAAAAATCGTAGTATATTATACACGGGTTTATACTAGTTTAGGTCAAAAAATAAAATTAAATCGAGGACTGTTCGAAATGATACGAACTTTTTCAGATCATTTATATATTTTATGGGGGAAGGTTATGGTTGAAGTCCATGCAAAAATTTATCTGAAAATTAGATTTTATGAAACTTTTTTAAATGCATGTTTCGGTCAAAAAATCATGATATATTATACACGAGTTTCGGTCAAAAAAATCAAATTAAATCGGGCGCTATTCGAAATGATACAAATCTTTTTAGATCATTTATATATGTTACGGGGGAAGGTTATGATGGAAGACCATGCAAAAAATCATCTGAAAATTAGATTCTATGAAACTTTTCGAAATGCAAGTTTTGGTCAAAAAATCGTAGTATATTATACACAGGTTTATACTAGTTTAGGTCAAAAAATCAAATTAAATCGAGGACTGTTCAAAATGATATGATCATTTTCAGATCATTTATAAATTTTATGGGGAAGTTTATGGTTGAAGTCCATGCAAAAATTTATCTGAAAATTAGATTTTATGAAACTTTTTTAAATGCATGTTTCGGTCAAAAAATCAATGATATATTATACACGAGTTTCGGTCAAAAAAATCAAATTAATTCGGGGGCTATTCGAAATGATACGAATCTTGTCAAATCATTTATATATGTTATGGGGGAAGGTTATGATGGAAGACCATGCAAAAAATCATCTGAAAATTAGATTCTATGAAACTTTTCGAAATGCAAGTTTTGGTCAAAAAATTGTAGTATATTATACACAGGTTTATACTAGTTTAGGTCAAAAAATAAAATTAAATCGAGGACTGTTCGAAATGATACGAACTTTTTCAGATCATTTATATATTTTATGGGGGAAGGTTATGGTTGAAGTCCATGCAAAAATTTATCTGAAAATTAGATTTTATGAAACTTTTTTAAATGCATGTTTCGGTCAAAAAATCATGATATATTATACACGTGTTTCGGTCAAAAAAATCAAATTAAATCGGGCGCTATTCGAAATGATACGAATCTTTTCAGGTCATTTATATATGTTACGGGGGAAGGTTATGATGGAAGACCATGCAAAAAATCATATGAAAATTAGATTCTATGAAACTTTTCGAAATGCAAGTTTTGTTCAAAAAATCGTAGTATATTATACACAGGTTTATACTAGTTTAGGTAAAAAAATCAAATTAAATCGAGGACTGTTCAAAATGATATGATCATTTTCAGATCATTTATAAATTTTATGGGGAAGTTTATGGTTGAAGTCCATGCAAAAATTTATCTGAAAATTAGATTTTATGAAACTTTTTTAAATGCATGTTTCGGTCAAAAAATCAATGATATATTATACACGAGTTTCGGTCAAAAAAATCAAATTAATTCGGGGGCTATTCGAAATGATACGAATCTTGTCAGATCATTTATATATGTTATGGGGGAAGGTTATGATGGAAGACCATGCAAAAAATCATCTGAAAATTAGATTCTATGAAACTTTTCGAAATGCAAGTTTTGGTCAAAAAATTGTAGTATATTATACACAGGTTTATACTAGTTTAGGTCAAAAAATAAAATTAAATCGAGGACTGTTCGAAATGATACGAACTTTTTCAGATCATTTATATATTTTATGGGGGAAGGTTATGGTTGAAGTCCATGCAAAAATTTATCTGAAAATTAGATTTTATGAAACTTTTTTAAATGCATGTTTCGGTCAAAAAATCATGATATATTATACACGTGTTTCGGTCAAAAAAATCAAATTAAATCGGGCGCTATTCGAAATGATACGAATCTTTTCAGGTCATTTATATATGTTACGGGGGAAGGTTATGATGGAAGACCATGCAAAAAATCATCTGAAAATTAGATTCTATGAAACTTTTCGAAATGCAAGTTTTGTTCAAAAAATCGTAGTATATTATACACAGGTTTATACTAGTTTAGGTCAAAAAATCAAATTAAATCGAGGACTGTTCGAAATGATATGATCATTTTCAGATCATTTATAAATTTTATGGGGAAGGTTATGGTTGAAGTCCATGCAAAAATTTATCTGAAAATTAGATTTTATGAAACTTTTTTAAATGCATGTTTCGGTCAAAAAATCATGATATATTATACACGAGTTTCGGTCAAAAAATCAAATTAAATCGGGGGCTATTCGAAATGATACGAATCTTTTCAGATCATTTATATATGTTATGGGGGAAGGTTATGATGGAAGAACATGCAATAAATCATTTGAAAATTATATTCTATGAAACTTTTCGAAATGCACGTTTTGTTCAAAAAATCATAGTATATTATACACAAGTTTATACTAGTTTAGGTCAAAAAATCAAATTAAATCAAGGATTGTTCGAAATGATACGAACGTTTTCAGATCATTTATATATTTTATGGGGGAAGGTTATGATTGAAGTCCATGCAAAAATTTATCTGAAAATTAGACTTTATGTAACTTTTTTAAATGCATGTTTCGGTCAAAAAATCATGATATATTATACAGGAGTTTAGGTAAAAAAAAAACAAATTAAATCGGGGGCTATTCGAAATGATACGAATCTTTTCAGATCATTTATATATGTTATGGGGGAAGGTTATGATGGAAGACCATGCAAAAAATCATCTGAAAATAAGATTCTATGAAACTTTTCGAAATGCAAGTTTTGTTCAAAAAATCGTAGTATATAATACACAGGTTTATACTAGTTTAGGTCAAAAAATCAAATTAAATCGAGGACTGTTCGAAATGATATGATCATTTTTAGATCATTTATATATTTTACGGTGGAAGGTTATGGTTGAAGTCCATGCAAAAATTTATCTGAAAGTTAGATTTTATGAAACTTTTTTAAATGCATGTTTCTGTGAAAAAATCATGATATATTATACACGAGTTTCGGTCAAAAAAATCAAATTAAATCGGGGGCTATTCGAAATGATATGAATCTTTTCAGATCACTTATATATGTTATGGGGGAAGGTTATGATGAAAGACCATGCAAAAAATCATCTGAAAATTAGATTCTATGAAACTTTTCGAAATGCAAGTTTTGTTCAAAAAATTGTAGTATATTATACACAAGTTTATACTAGTTTAGGTCAAAATATCAAATTAAATCGAGGACTGTTCAAAATGACATAATCATTTTAAAATCATTTATATATTTTATGGGTGAAGGTTATGATTGAAGTCCATGCAAAAATTTATCTAAAAATTAGATTTTTTTAATGCAAGTTTCGGTCAAAAAATCATGATATATTATACACGAGTTTCGGTCAAAAACATCAAAATTAAATCGGGGGCTATTCAAAATGATACGAATCTTTTTAGATCATTTATATATGTTATGGGGGAAGGTTATGATGGAAGAACATGCAAAAAATCATTTGAAAATTATATTCTATGAAACTTTTCGAAATGCATGTTTTGTTCAAAAAATCGTAGTATATTATACACAGGTTTATACTAGTTTAGGTCAAAAAATCAAATTAAATCGAGGACTGTTCGAAATGATATGATCATTTTCAGATTATTTATAAATTTTATGGGGAAGGTTATGGTTGAAGTCCATGCAAAAATTTATCTGAAAATTAGATTTTATGAAACTTTTTTAAATGCATGTTTCGGTCAAAAAATCATGATATATTATACACGAGTTTCGGTCAAAAAATCAAATTAAATCGGGGGCTATTCGAAATGATACGAATCTTTTCAGATCATTTATATATGTTATGGGGGAAGGTTATGATGGAAGAACATTCAATAAATCATTTGAAAATTATATTCTATGAAACTTTTCGAAATGCACGTTTTGTTCAAAAAATCATAGTATATTATACACAAGTTTATACTAGTTTAGGTCAAAAAATCAAATTAAATCAAGGATTGTTCGAAATGATACGAACGTTTTCAGATCATTTATATATTTTATGGGGGAAGGTTATGATTGAAGTCCATGCAAAAATTTATCTGAAAATTAGACTTTATGTAACTTTTTTAAATGCATGTTTCGGTCAAAAAATCATGATATATTATACAGGAGTTTAGGTAAAAAAATAACAAATTAAATCGTGGGCTATTCGAAATGATACGAATCTTTTCAGATCATTTATATATGTTATGGGGGAAGGTTATGATGGAAGACCATGCAAAAAATTATCTGAAAATAAGATTCTATGAAACTTTTCGAAATGCAAGTTTTGTTCAAAAAATCGTAGTATATAATACACAGGTTTATACTAGTTTAGGTCAAAAAATCAAATTAAATCGAGGACTGTTCGAAATGATATGATCATTTTTAGATCATTTATATATTTTATGGGGGAAGGTTATGGTTGAAGTCCATGCAAAAATTTATCTGAAACTTAGATTTTATGAAACTTTTTTAAATGCATGTTTCGGTCAAAAAATCATGATATATTATACACGAGTTTCGGTCAAAAAAATCAAATTAAATCGGGGGCTATTCGAAATGATATGAATCTTTTCAGATCATTTATATATGTTATGGGGGAAGGTTATGATGAAAGACCATGCAAAAAATCATCTGAAAATTAGATTCTATGAAACTTTTTGAAATGCAAGTTTTGTTCAAAAAATTGTAGTATATTATACACAAGTTTATACTAGTTTAGGTCAAAATATCAAATTAAATCGAGGACTGTTCAAAATGACATAATCATTTTAAAATCATTTATATATTTTATGGGTGAAGGTTATGATTGAAGTCCATGCAAAAATTTATCTAAAAATTAGATTTTTTTAATGCAAGTTTCGGTCAAAAAATCATGATATATTATACACAAGTTTCGGTCAAAAACATCAAAATTAAATCGGGGGCTATTCAAAATGATACGAATCTTTTTAGATCATTTATATATGTTATGGGGGAAGGTTATGATGGAAGAACATGCAAAAAATCATTTGAAAATTATATTCTATGAAACATTTCGAAATGCATGTTTTGTTCAAAAAATCGTAGTATATTATTCACAGGTTTATACTAGTTTAGGTCAAAAAATCAAATTAAATCGAGGACTGTTCGAAATGAAACGAACGTTTTCAGATCATTTATATATTTTATGGGGGAAGGTTATGATTGAAGTCCATGCAAAAATTTATCTGAAAATTAGATTTTATGTAACTTTTTTAAATGCATGTTTCGGTCAAAAAATCATGATATATTATACAGGAGTTTAGGTAAAAAAAAACAAATTAAATCGGGGGCTATTCGAAATGATACGAATCTTTTCAGATCATTTATATATGTTATGGGGGAAGGTTATGATGGAAGACCATGCAAAAAATTATCTGAAAATAAGATTCTATGAAACTTTTCGAAATGCAAGTTTTGTTCAAAAAATCGTAGTATATAATACACAGGTTTATACTAGTTTAGGTCAAAAAATCAAATTAAATCGAGGACTGTTCGAAATGATATGATCATTTTTAGATCATTTATATATTTTATGGGGGAAGGTTATGGTTGAAGTCCATGCAAAAATTTATCTGAAACTTAGATTTTATGAAACTTTTTTAAATGCATGTTTCGGTCAAAAAATCATGATATATTATACACGAGTTTCGGTCAAAAAAATCAAATTAAATCGGGGGCTATTCGAAATGATATGAATCTTTTCAGATCATTTATATATGTTATGGGGGAAGGTTATGATGAAAGACCATGCAAAAAATCATCTGAAAATTAGATTCTATGAAACTTTTCGAAATGCAAGTTTTGTTCAAAAAATTGTAGTATATTATACACAAGTTTATACTAGTTTAGGTCAAAATATCAAATCAAATCGAGGACTGTTCAAAATGACATAATCATTTTAAAATCATTTATATATTTTATGGGTGAAGGTTATGATTGAAGTCCATGCAAAAATTTATCTAAAAATTAGATTTTTTTAATGCAAGTTTCGGTCAAAAAATCATGATATATTATACACAAGTTTCGGTCAAAAACATCAAAATTAAATCGGGGGCTATTCAAAATGATACGAATCTTTTTAGATCATTTATATATGTTATGGGGGAAGGTTATGATGGAAGAACATGCAAAAAATCATTTGAAAATTATATTCTATGAAACATTTCGAAATGCATGTTTTGTTCAAAAAATCGTAGTATATTATTCACAGGTTTATACTAGTTTAGGTCAAAAAATCAAATTAAATCGAGGACTGTTCGAAATGAAACGAACGTTTTCAGATCATTTATATATTTTATGGGGGAAGGTTATGATTGAAGTCCATGCAAAAATTTATCTGAAAATTAGATTTTATGTAACTTTTTTAAATGCATGTTTCGGTCAAAAAATCATGATATATTATACAGGAGTTTAGGTAAAAAAAAACAAATTAAATCGGGGGCTATTCGAAATGATACGAATCTTTTCAGATCATTTATATATGTTATGGGGGAAGGTTATGATGGAAGACCATGCAAAAAATTATCTGAAAATAAGATTCTATGAAACTTTTCGAAATGCAAGTTTTGTTCAAAAAATCGTAGTATATAATACACAGGTTTATACTAGTTTAGGTCAAAAAATCAAATTAAATCGAGGACTGTTCGAAATGATATGATCATTTTTAGATCATTTATATATTTTATGGGGGAAGGTTATGGTTGAAGTCCATGCAAAAATTTATCTGAAACTTAGATTTTATGAAACTTTTTTAAATGCATGTTTCGGTCAAAAAATCATGATATATTATACACGAGTTTCGGTCAAAAAAATCAAATTAAATCGGGGGCTATTCGAAATGATATGAATCTTTTCAGATCATTTATATATGTTATGGGGGAAGGTTATGATGAAAGACCATGCAAAAAATCATCTGAAAATTAGATTCTATGAAACTTTTCGAAATGCAAGTTTTGTTCAAAAAATTGTAGTATATTATACACAAGTTTATACTAGTTAAGGTCAAAATATCAAATTAAATCGAGGACTGTTCAAAATGACATAATCATTTTAAAATCATTTATATATTTTATGGGTGAAGGTTATGATTGAAGTCCATGCAAAAATTTATCTAAAAATTAGATTTTTTTAATGCAAGTTTCGGTCAAAAAATCATGATATATTATACACAAGTTTCGGTCAAAAACATCAAAATTAAATCGGGGGCTATTCAAAATGATACGAATCTTTTTAGATCATTTATATATGTTATGGGGGAAGGTTATGATGGAAGAACATGCAAAAAATCATTTGAAAATTATATTCTATGAAACATTTCGAAATGCATGTTTTGTTCAAAAAATCGTAGTATATTATTCACAGGTTTATACTAGTTTAGGTCAAAAAATCAAATTAAATCGAGGACTGTTCGAAATGAAACGAACGTTTTCAGATCATTTATATATTTTATGGGGGAAGGTTATGATTGAAGTCCATGCAAAAATTTATCTGAAAATTAGATTTTATGTAACTTTTTTAAATGCATGTTTCGGTCAAAAAATCATGATATATTATACAGGAGTTTAGGTAAAAAAAAACAAATTAAATCGGGGGCTATTCGAAATGATACGAATCTTTTTAGATCATTTATATATGTTATGGGGGAAGGTTATGATGGAAGACCATGCAAAAAATCATCTGAAAATAAGATTCTATGAAACTTTTCGAAATGCAATTTTGTTCAAAAAATCGTAGTATATAATACACAGGTTTATACTAGTTTAGGTCAAAAAATCAAATTAAATCGAGGACTGTTCGAAATGATATGATCATTTTCAGATCATTTATATATTTTATGGGGGAAGGTTATGGTTGAAGTCCATGCAAAAATTTATCTGAAAGTTAGATTTTATGAAACTTTTTTAAATGCATGTTTCGGTCAAAAAATCATGATATATTATACACGAGTTTCGGTCAAAAAATCAAATTAAATCGGGGGCTATTCGAAATGATACGAATCTTTTCAGATCATTTATATATGTTATGGGGGAAGGTTATGATGGAAGACCATGCAAAAAATCATCTGAAAATTAGATTCTATGAAACTTTTCGAAATGCAAGTTTTGGTCAAAAAATTGTAGTATATTATACACAAGTTTATACTAGTTTAGGTCAAAATATCAAATTAAATCGAGGACTGTTCAAAATGACATAATCATTTTAAAATCATTTATATATTTTATGGGTGAAGGTTATGATTGAAGTCCATGCAAAAATTTATCTGAAAATTAGATTTTTTTAATGCAAGTTTCGGTCAAAAAATCATGATATATTATACACGAGTTTCGGTCAAAAACATCAAAATTAAATCGGGGGTTATTCAAAATGATACGAATCTTTTTAGATCATTTATATATGTTATGGGGGAAGGTTATGATGGAAGAACATGAAAAAAATCATTTGAAAATTATATTCTATGAAACTTTTCGAAATGCATGTTTTGTTCAAAAAATCGTAGTATATTATACACAGGTTTATACTAGTTTAGGTCAAAAAATCAAATTAAATCGAGGACTGTTCGAAATGATACGAACTTTTTCAGATCATTTATATATTTTATGGGGGAAGGTTATGATTGAAGTCCATGCAAAAATTTATCTGAAAATTAGATTTTATGAAACTTTTTTAAATGCATGTATTGGTCAAAAAATCATGATATATTATACACGAGTTTCGGTCAAAAAAATCAAATTAAATCGGAGGCTATTCGAAATGATACGAATCTTTTCAGATTATTTATATATGTTATGGGGGAAGGTTATGATGGAAGAACATGCAAAAAATCATCTGAAAATTAGATTCTATGAAACTTTTCGAAATGCAAGTTTTGTTCAAAAAATCGTAGTATATTATACACGGGTTTATACTAGTTTAGGTCAAAAAATAAAATTAAATTGAGGACTGTTCGAAATGATACGAACTTTTTCAGATCATTTATATATTTTATGGGGGAAGGTTATGGTTGAAGTCCATGCAAAAATTAATCTGAAAATTAGATTTTATGAACTTTTTTAAATGCATGTTTCGGTCAAAAAATCATGATATATTATACACGAGTTTCGGTCAAAAAAAATCAAATTAAATCGGGCACTATTCGAAATGATACGAATCTTTTCAGACCATTTATATATGTTACGGGGGAAGGTTATGATGGAAGACCATGCAAAAAATTATCTGAAAATTAGATTCTATGAAACTTTTCGAAATGCAAGTTTTGTTCAAAAAATCGTAGTATATTATACACAGGTCTATACTAGTTTAGGTCAAAAAATCAAATTAAATCGAGGACTGTTCGAAATGATATGATCATTTTCAGATCATTTATAAATTTTATGGGGAAGGTTATGGTTGAAGTCCATGCAAAAATTTATCTGAAAATTAGATTTTATGAAACTTTTTTAAATGCATGTTTCGGTCAAAAAATCATGATATATTATACACGAGTTTCGGTCAAAAAATCAAATTAAATCGGGGGCTATTCGAAATGATACGAATCTTTTCAGATCATTTATATATGTTATGGGGGAAGGTTATGATGGAAGAACATGCAAAAAATCATTTGAAAATTATATTCTATGAAACATTTCGAAATGCATGTTTTGTTCAAAAAATCGTAGTATATTATTCACAGGTTTATACTAGTTTAGGTCAAAAAATCAAATTAAATCGAGGACTGTTCGAAATGAAACGAACGTTTTCAGATCATTTATATATTTTATGGGGGAAGGTTATGATTGAAGTCCATGCAAAAATTTATCTGAAAATTAGATTTTATGTAACTTTTTTAAATGCATGTTTCGGTCAAAAAATCATGATATATTATACAGGAGTTTAGGTAAAAAAAAACAAATTAAATCGGGGGCTATTCGAAATGATACGAATCTTTTCAGATCATTTATATATGTTATGGGGGAAGGTTATGATGGAAGACCATGCAAAAAATCATCTGAAAATAAGATTCTATGAAACTTTTCGAAATGCAATTTTGTTCAAAAAATCGTAGTATATAATACACATGTTTATACTAGTTTAGGTCAAAAAATCAAATTAAATCGAGGACTGTTCGAAATGATATGATCATTTTCAGATCATTTATATATTTTATGGGGGAAGGTTATGGTTGAAGTCCATGCAAAAATTTATCTGAAAATTAGATTTTATGAAACTTTTTTAAATGCATGTTTCGGTCAAAAAATCATGATATATTATACACGAGTTTCGGTCAAAAAATCAAATTAAATCGGGGGCTATTCGAAATGATACGAATCTTTTCAGATCATTTATATATGTTATGGGGGAAGGTTATGATGGAAGAACATGCAATAAATCATTTGAAAATTATATTCTATGAAACTTTTCGAAATGCACGTTTTGTTCAAAAAATCATAGTATATTATACACAAGTTTATACTAGTTTAGGTCAAAAAATCAAATTAAATCAAGGATTGTTCGAAATGATACGAACGTTTTCAGATCATTTATATATTTTATGGGGGAAGGTTATGATTGAAGTCCATGCAAAAATTTATCTGAAAATTAGACTTTATGTAACTTTTTTAAATGCATGTTTCGGTCAAAAAATCATGATATATTATACAGGAGTTTAGGTAAAAAAAAAACAAATTAAATCGGGGGCTATTCGAAATGATACGAATCTTTTCAGATCATTTATATATGTTATGGGGGAAGGTTATGATGGAAGACCATGCAAAAAATCATCTGAAAATAAGATTCTATGAAACTTTTCGAAATGCAAGTTTTGTTCAAAAAATCGTAGTATATAATACACAGGTTTATACTAGTTTAGGTCAAAAAATCAAATTAAATCGAGGACTGTTCGAAATGATATGATCATTTTTAGATCATTTATATATTTTACGGTGGAAGGTTATGGTTGAAGTCCATGCAAAAATTTATCTGAAAGTTAGATTTTATGAAACTTTTTTAAATGCATGTTTCTGTGAAAAAATCATGATATATTATACACGAGTTTCGGTCAAAAAAATCAAATTAAATCGGGGGCTATTCGAAATGATATGAATCTTTTCAGATCACTTATATATGTTATGGGGGAAGGTTATGATGAAAGACCATGCAAAAAATCATCTGAAAATTAGATTCTATGAAACTTTTCGAAATGCAAGTTTTGTTCAAAAAATTGTAGTATATTATACACAAGTTTATACTAGTTTAGGTCAAAATATCAAATTAAATCGAGGACTGTTCAAAATGACATAATCATTTTAAAATCATTTATATATTTTATGGGTGAAGGTTATGATTGAAGTCCATGCAAAAATTTATCTAAAAATTAGATTTTTTTAATGCAAGTTTCGGTCAAAAAATCATGATATATTATACACGAGTTTCGGTCAAAAACATCAAAATTAAATCGGGGGCTATTCAAAATGATACGAATCTTTTTAGATCATTTATATATGTTATGGGGGAAGGTTATGATGGAAGAACATGCAAAAAATCATTTGAAAATTATATTCTATGAAACTTTTCGAAATGCATGTTTTGTTCAAAAAATCGTAGTATATTATACACAGGTTTATACTAGTTTAGGTCAAAAAATCAAATTAAATCGAGGACTGTTCGAAATGATATGATCATTTTCAGATTATTTATAAATTTTATGGGGAAGGTTATGGTTGAAGTCCATGCAAAAATTTATCTGAAAATTAGATTTTATGAAACTTTTTTAAATGCATGTTTCGGTCAAAAAATCATGATATATTATACACGAGTTTCGGTCAAAAAATCAAATTAAATCGGGGGCTATTCGAAATGATACGAATCTTTTCAGATCATTTATATATGTTATGGGGGAAGGTTATGATGGAAGAACATTCAATAAATCATTTGAAAATTATATTCTATGAAACTTTTCGAAATGCACGTTTTGTTCAAAAAATCATAGTATATTATACACAAGTTTATACTAGTTTAGGTCAAAAAATCAAATTAAATCAAGGATTGTTCGAAATGATACGAACGTTTTCAGATCATTTATATATTTTATGGGGGAAGGTTATGATTGAAGTCTATGCAAAAATTTATCTGAAAATTAGACTTTATGTAACTTTTTTAAATGCATGTTTCGGTCAAAAAATCATGATATATTATACAGGAGTTTAGGTAAAAAAATAACAAATTAAATCGTGGGCTATTCGAAATGATACGAATCTTTTCAGATCATTTATATGTGTTATGGGGGAAGGTTATGATGGAAGACCATGCAAAAAATTATCTGAAAATAAGATTCTATGAAACTTTTCGAAATGCAAGTTTTGTTCAAAAAATCGTAGTATATAATACACAGGTTTATACTAGTTTAGGTCAAAAAATCAAATTAAATCGAGGACTGTTCGAAATGATATGATCATTTTTAGATCATTTATATATTTTATGGGGGAAGGTTATGGTTGAAGTCCATGCAAAAATTTATCTGAAACTTAGATTTTATGAAACTTTTTTAAATGCATGTTTCGGTCAAAAAATCATGATATATTATACACGAGTTTCGGTCAAAAAAATCAAATTAAATCGGGGGCTATTCGAAATGATATGAATCTTTTCAGATCATTTATATATGTTATGGGGGAAGGTTATGATGAAAGACCATGCAAAAAATCATCTGAAAATTAGATTCTATGAATCTTTTCGAAATGCAAGTTTTGTTCAAAAAATTGTAGTATATTATACACAAGTTTATACTAGTTTAGGTCAAAATATCAAATTAAATCGAGGACTGTTCAAAATGACATAATCATTTTAAAATCATTTATATATTTTATGGGTGAAGGTTATGATTGAAGTCCATGCAAAAATTTATCTAAAAATTAGATTTTTTTAATGCAAGTTTCGGTCAAAAAATCATGATATATTATACACAAGTTTCGGTCAAAAACATCAAAATTAAATCGGGGGCTATTCAAAATGATACGAATCTTTTTAGATCATTTATATATGTTATGGGGGAAGGTTATGATGGAAGAACATGCAAAAAATCATTTGAAAATTATATTCTATGAAACATTTCGAAATGCATGTTTTGTTCAAAAAATCGTAGTATATTATTCACAGGTTTATACTAGTTTAGGTCAAAAAATCAAATTAAATCGAGGACTGTTCGAAATGAAACGAACGTTTTCAGATCATTTATATATTTTATGGGGGAAGGTTATGATTGAAGTCCATGCAAAAATTTATCTGAAAATTAGATTTTATGTAACTTTTTTAAATGCATGTTTCGGTCAAAAAATCATGATATATTATACAGGAGTTTAGGTAAAAAAAAACAAATTAAATCGGGGGCTATTCGAAATGATACGAATCTTTTCAGATCATTTATATATGTTATGGGGGAAGGTTATGATGGAAGACCATGCAAAAAATTATCTGAAAATAAGATTCTATGAAACTTTTCGAAATGCAAGTTTTGTTCAAAAAATCGTAGTATATAATACACAGGTTTATACTAGTTTAGGTCAAAAAATCAAATTAAATCGAGGACTGTTCGAAATGATATGATCATTTTTAGATCATTTATATATTTTATGGGGGAAGGTTATGGTTGAAGTCCATGCAAAAATTTATCTGAAACTTAGATTTTATGAAACTTTTTTAAATGCATGTTTCGGTCAAAAAATCATGATATATTATACACGAGTTTCGGTCAAAAAAATCAAATTAAATCGGGGGCTATTCGAAATGATATGAATCTTTTCAGATCATTTATATATGTTATGGGGGAAGGTTATGATGAAAGACCATGCAAAAAATCATCTGAAAATTAGATTCTATGAAACTTTTCGAAATGCAAGTTTTGTTCAAAAAATTGTAGTATATTATACACAAGTTTATACTAGTTTAGGTCAAAATATCAAATCAAATCGAGGACTGTTCAAAATGACATAATCATTTTAAAATCATTTATATATTTTATGGGTGAAGGTTATGATTGAAGTCCATGCAAAAATTTATCTAAAAATTAGATTTTTTTAATGCAAGTTTCGGTCAAAAAATCATGATATATTATACACAAGTTTCGGTCAAAAACATCAAAATTAAATCGGGGGCTATTCAAAATGATACGAATCTTTTTAGATCATTTATATATGTTATGGGGGAAGGTTATGATGGAAGAACATGCAAAAAATCATTTGAAAATTATATTCTATGAAACATTTCGAAATGCATGTTTTGTTCAAAAAATCGTAGTATATTATTCACAGGTTTATACTAGTTTAGGTCAAAAAATCAAATTAAATCGAGGACTGTTCGAAATGAAACGAACGTTTTCAGATCATTTATATATTTTATGGGGGAAGGTTATGATTGAAGTCCATGCAAAAATTTATCTGAAAATTAGATTTTATGTAACTTTTTTAAATGCATGTTTCGGTCAAAAAATCATGATATATTATACAGGAGTTTAGGTAAAAAAAAACAAATTAAATCGGGGGCTATTCGAAATGATACGAATCTTTTCAGATCATTTATATATGTTATGGGGGAAGGTTATGATGGAAGACCATGCAAAAAATTATCTGAAAATAAGATTCTATGAAACTTTTCGAAATGCAAGTTTTGTTCAAAAAATCGTAGTATATAATACACAGGTTTATACTAGTTTAGGTCAAAAAATCAAATTAAATCGAGGACTGTTCGAAATGATATGATCATTTTTAGATCATTTATATATTTTATGGGGGAAGGTTATGGTTGAAGTCCATGCAAAAATTTATCTGAAACTTAGATTTTATGAAACTTTTTTAAATGCATGTTTCGGTCAAAAAATCATGATATATTATACACGAGTTTCGGTCAAAAAAATCAAATTAAATCGGGGGCTATTCGAAATGATATGAATCTTTTCAGATCATTTATATATGTTATGGGGGAAGGTTATGATGAAAGACCATGCAAAAAATCATCTGAAAATTAGATTCTATGAAACTTTTCGAAATGCAAGTTTTGTTCAAAAAATTGTAGTATATTATACACAAGTTTATACTAGTTTAGGTCAAAATATCAAATTAAATCGAGGACTGTTCAAAATGACATAATCATTTTAAAATCATTTATATATTTTATGGGTGAAGGTTATGATTGAAGTCCATGCAAAAATTTATCTAAAAATTAGATTTTTTTAATGCAAGTTTCGGTCAAAAAATCATGATATATTATACACAAGTTTCGGTCAAAAACATCAAAATTAAATCGGGGGCTATTCAAAATGATACGAATCTTTTTAGATCATTTATATATGTTATGGGGGAAGGTTATGATGGAAGAACATGCAAAAAATCATTTGAAAATTATATTCTATGAAACATTTCGAAATGCATGTTTTGTTCAAAAAATCGTAGTATATTATTCACAGGTTTATACTAGTTTAGGTCAAAAAATCAAATTAAATCGAGGACTGTTCGAAATGAAACGAACGTTTTCAGATCATTTATATATTTTATGGGGGAAGGTTATGATTGAAGTCCATGCAAAAATTTATCTGAAAATTAGATTTTATGTAACTTTTTTAAATGCATGTTTCGGTCAAAAAATCATGATATATTATACAGGAGTTTAGGTAAAAAAAAACAAATTAAATCGGGGGCTATTCGAAATGATACGAATCTTTTCAGATCATTTATATATGTTATGGGGGAAGGTTATGATGGAAGACCATGCAAAAAATTATCTGAAAATAAGATTCTATGAAACTTTTCGAAATGCAAGTTTTGTTCAAAAAATCGTAGTATATAATACACAGGTTTATACTAGTTTAGGTCAAAAAATCAAATTAAATCGAGGACTGTTCGAAATGATATGATCATTTTTAGATCATTTATATATTTTATGGGGGAAGGTTATGGTTGAAGTCCATGCAAAAATTTATCTGAAACTTAGATTTTATGAAACTTTTTTAAATGCATGTTTCGGTCAAAAAATCATGATATATTATACACGAGTTTCGGTCAAAAAAATCAAATTAAATCGGGGGCTATTCGAAATGATATGAATCTTTTCAGATCATTTATATATGTTATGGGGGAAGGTTATGATGAAAGACCATGCAAAAAATCATCTGAAAATTAGATTCTATGAAACTTTTCGAAATGCAAGTTTTGTTCAAAAAATTGTAGTATATTATACACAAGTTTATACTAGTTTAGGTCAAAATATCAAATTAAATCGAGGACTGTTCAAAATGACATAATCATTTTAAAATCATTTATATATTTTATGGGTGAAGGTTATGATTGAAGTCCATGCAAAAATTTATCTAAAAATTAGATTTTTTTAATGCAAGTTTCGGTCAAAAAATCATGATATATTATACACAAGTTTCGGTCAAAAACATCAAAATTAAATCGGGGGCTATTCAAAATGATACGAATCTTTTTAGATCATTTATATATGTTATGGGGGAAGGTTATGATGGAAGAACATGCAAAAAATCATTTGAAAATTATATTCTATGAAACATTTCGAAATGCATGTTTTGTTCAAAAAATCGTAGTATATTATTCACAGGTTTATACTAGTTTAGGTCAAAAAATCAAATTAAATCGAGGACTGTTCGAAATGAAACGAACGTTTTCATATCATTTATATATTTTATGGGGGAAGGTTATGATTGAAGTCCATGCAAAAATTTATCTGAAAATTAGATTTTATGTAACTTTTTTAAATGCATGTTTCGGTCAAAAAATCATGATATATTATACAGGAGTTTAGGTAAAAAAAAACAAATTAAATCGGGGGCTATTCGAAATGATACGAATCTTTTCAGATCATTTATATATGTTATGGGGGAAGGTTATGATGGAAGACCATGCAAAAAATCATCTGAAAATAAGATTCTATGAAACTTTTCGAAATGCAATTTTGTTCAAAAAATCGTAGTATATAATACACAGGTTTATACTAGTTTAGGTCAAAAAATCAAATTAAATCGAGGACTGTTCGAAATGATATGATCATTTTCAGATCATTTATATATTTTATGGGGGAAGGTTATGGTTGAAGTCCATGCAAAAATTTATCTGAAAGTTAGATTTTATGAAACTTTTTTAAATGCATGTTTCGGTCAAAAAATCATGATATATTATACACGAGTTTCGATCAAAAAATCAAATTAAATCGGGGGCTATTCGAAATGATACGAATCTTTTCAGATCATTTATATATGTTATGGGGGAAGGTTATGATTGAAGACCATGCAAAAAATCATCTGAAAATTAGATTCTATGAAACTTTTCGAAATGCAAGTTTTGGTCAAAAAATTGTAGTATATTATACACAAGTTTATACTAGTTTAGGTCAAAATATCAAATTAAATCGAGGACTGTTCAAAATGACATAATCATTTTAAAATCATTTATATATTTTATGGGTGAAGGTTATGATTGAAGTCCATGCAAAAATTTATCTGAAAATTAGATTTTTTTAATGCAAGTTTCGGTCAAAAAATCATGATATATTATACACGAGTTTCGGTCAAAAACATCAAAATTAAATCGGGGGTTATTCAAAATGATACGAATCTTTTTAGATCATTTATATATGTTATGGGGGAAGGTTATGATGGAAGAACATGAAAAAAATCATTTGAAAATTATATTCTATGAAACTTTTCGAAATGCATGTTTTGTTCAAAAAATCGTAGTATATTATACACAGGTTTATACTAGTTTAGGTCAAAAAATCAAATTAAATCGAGGACTGTTCGAAATGATACGAACTTTTTCAGATCATTTATATATTTTATGGGGGAAGGTTATGATTGAAGTCCATGCAAAAATTTATCTGAAAATTAGATTTTATGAAACTTTTTTAAATGCATGTATTGGTCAAAAAATCATGATATATTATACACGAGTTTCGGTCAAAAAAATCAAATTAAATCGGAGGCTATTCGAAATGATACGAATCTTTTCAGATTATTTATATATGTTATGGGGGAAGGTTATGATGGAAGAACATGCAAAAAATCATCTGAAAATTAGATTCTATGAAACTTTTCGAAATGCAAGTTTTGTTCAAAAAATCGTAGTATATTATACACGGGTTTATACTAGTTTAGGTCAAAAAATAAAATTAAATTGAGGACTGTTCGAAATGATACGAACTTTTTCAGATCATTTATATATTTTATGGGGGAAGGTTATGGTTGAAGTCCATGCAAAAATTTATCTGAAAATTAGATTTTATGAACTTTTTTAAATGCATGTTTCGGTCAAAAAATCATGATATATTATACACGAGTTTCGGTCAAAAAAAATCAAATTAAATCGGGCACTATTCGAAATGATACGAATCTTTTCAGACCATTTATATATGTTACGGGGGAAGGTTATGATGGAAGACCATGCAAAAAATTATCTGAAAATTAGATTCTATGAAACTTTTCGAAATGCAAGTTTTGTTCAAAAAATCGTAGTATATTATACACAGGTCTATACTAGTTTAGGTCAAAAAATCAAATTAAATCGAGGACTGTTCGAAATGATATGATCATTTTCAGATCATTTATAAATTTTATGGGGAAGGTTATGGTTGAAGTCCATGCAAAAATTTATCTGAAAATTAGATTTTATGAAACTTTTTTAAATGCATGTTTCGGTCAAAAAATCATGATATATTATACACGAGTTTCGGTCAAAAAATCAAATTAAATCGGGGGCTATTCGAAATGATACGAATCTTTTCAGATCATTTATATATGTTATGGGGGAAGGTTATGATGGAAGAACATGCAAAAAATCATTTGAAAATTATATTCTATGAAACATTTCGAAATGCATGTTTTGTTCAAAAAATCGTAGTATATTATTCACAGGTTTATACTAGTTTAGGTCAAAAAATCAAATTAAATCGAGGACTGTTCGAAATGAAACGAACGTTTTCAGATCATTTATATATTTTATGGGGGAAGGTTATGATTGAAGTCCATGCAAAAATTTATCTGAAAATTAGATTTTATGTAACTTTTTTAAATGCATGTTTCGGTCAAAAAATCATGATATATTATACAGGAGTTTAGGTAAAAAAAAACAAATTAAATCGGGGGCTATTCGAAATGATACGAATCTTTTCAGATCATTTATATATGTTATGGGGGAAGGTTATGATGGAAGACCATGCAAAAAATCATCTGAAAATAAGATTCTATGAAACTTTTCGAAATGCAATTTTGTTCAAAAAATCGTAGTATATAATACACAGGTTTATACTAGTTTAGGTCAAAAAATCAAATTAAATCGAGGACTGTTCGAAATGATATGATCATTTTCAGATCATTTATATATTTTATGGGGGAAGGTTATGGTTGAAGTCCATGCAAAAATTTATCTGAAAGTTAGATTTTATGAAACTTTTTTAAATGCATGTTTCGGTCAAAAAATCATGATATATTATACACGAGTTTCGGTCAAAAAATCAAATTAAATCGGGGGCTATTCGAAATGATACGAATCTTTTCAGATCATTTATATATGTTATGGGGGAAGGTTATGATGGAAGACCATGCAAAAAATCATCTGAAAATTAGATTCTATGAAACTTTTCGAAATGCAAGTTTTGGTCAAAAAATTGTAGTATATTATACACAAGTTTATACTAGTTTAGGTCAAAATATCAAATTAAATCGAGGACTGTTCAAAATGACATAATCATTTTAAAATCATTTATATATTTTATGGGTGAAGGTTATGATTGAAGTCCATGCAAAAATTTATCTGAAAATTAGATTTTTTTAATGCAAGTTTCGGTCAAAAAATCATGATATATTATACACGAGTTTCGGTCAAAAACATCAAAATTAAATCGGGGGTTATTCAAAATGATACGAATCTTTTTAGATCATTTATATATGTTATGGGGGAAGGTTATGATGGAAGAACATGAAAAAAATCATTTGAAAATTATATTCTATGAAACTTTTCGAAATGCATGTTTTGTTCAAAAAATCGTAGTATATTATACACAGGTTTATACTAGTTTAGGTCAAAAAATCAAATTAAATCGAGGACTGTTCGAAATGATACGAACTTTTTCAGATCATTTATATATTTTATGGGGGAAGGTTATGATTGAAGTCCATGCAAAAATTTATCTGAAAATTAGATTTTATGAAACTTTTTTAAATGCATGTATTGGTCAAAAAATCATGATATATTATACACGAGTTTCGGTCAAAAAAATCAAATTAAATCGGAGGCTATTCGAAATGATACGAATCTTTTCAGATTATTTATATATGTTATGGGGGAAGGTTATGATGGAAGAACATGCAAAAAATCATCTGAAAATTAGATTCTATGAAACTTTTCGAAATGCAAGTTTTGTTCAAAAAATCGTAGTATATTATACACGGGTTTATACTAGTTTAGGTCAAAAAATAAAATTAAATTGAGGACTGTTCGAAATGATACGAACTTTTTCAGATCATTTATATATTTTATGGGGGAAGGTTATGGTTGAAGTCCATGCAAAAATTTATCTGAAAATTAGATTTTATGAACTTTTTTAAATGCATGTTTCGTTCAAAAAATCATGATATATTATACACGAGTTTCGGTCAAAAAAAATCAAATTAAATCGGGCACTATTCGAAATGATACGAATCTTTTCAGACCATTTATATATGTTACGGGGGAAGGTTATGATGGAAGACCATGCAAAAAATTATCTGAAAATTAGATTCTATGAAACTTTTCGAAATGCAAGTTTTGTTCAAAAAATCGTAGTATATTATACACAGGTCTATACTAGTTTAGGTCAAAAAATCAAATTAAATCGAGGACTGTTCGAAATGATATGATCATTTTCAGATCATTTATAAATTTTATGGGGAAGGTTATGGTTGAAGTCCATGCAAAAATTTATCTGAAAATTAGATTTTATGAAACTTTTTTAAATGCATGTTTCGGTCAAAAAATCATGATATATTATACACGAGTTTCGGTCAAAAAATCAAATTAAATCGGGGGCTATTCGAAATGATACGAATCTTTTCAGATCATTTATATATGTTATGGGGGAAGGTTATGATGGAAGAACATGCAATAAATCATTTGAAAATTATATTCTATGAAACTTTTCGAAATGCACGTTTTGTTCAAAAAATCATAGTATATTATACACAAGTTTATACTAGTTTAGGTCAAAAAATCAAATTAAATCAAGGATTGTTCGAAATGATACGAACGTTTTCAGATCATTTATATATTTTATGGGGGAAGGTTATGATTAAAGTCCATGCAAAAATTTATCTGAAAATTAGATTTTATGTAACTTTTTTAAATGCATGTTTCGGTCAAAAAATCATGATATATTATACAGGAGTTTAGGTAAAAAAAAAACAAATTAAATCGGGGGCTATTCGAAATGATACGAATCTTTTCAGACCATTTATATATGTTATGGGGGAAGGTTATGATGGAAGACCATGCAAAAAATCATCTGAAAATAAGATTCTATGAAACTTTTCGAAATGCAAGTTTTGTTCAAAAAAATCGTAGTATATAATACACAGGTTTATACTAGTTTAGGTCAAAAAATCAAATTAAATCGAGGACTGTTCGAAATGATATGATCATTTTCAGATCATTTATATATTTTATGGGGGAAGGTTATGGTTGAAGTTCATGCAAAAATTTATCTGAAAGTTAGATTTTATGAAACTTTTTTAAATGCATGTTTCGGTCAAAAAATCATGATATATTATACACGAGTTTCGGTCAAAAAAATCAAATTAAATCGGGGGCTATTCTAAATGATACGAATCTTTTCAGATCATTTATATATGTTATGGGGGAAGGTTATGATGGAAGACCATGCAAAAAATCATCTGAAAATTAGATTCTATGAAACTTTTCGAAATGCAAGTTTTGGTCAAAAAATTGTAGTATATTATACACAAGTTTATACTAGTTTAGGTCAAAATATCAAATTAAATCGAGGACTGTTCAAAATGACATAATCATTTTAAAATCATTTATATATTTTATGGGTGAAGGTTATGATTGAAGTCCATGTAAAAATTTATCTGAAAATTAGATTTTTTTAATGCAAGTTTCGGTCAAAAAATCATGATATATTATACACGAGTTTCGGTCAAAAACATCAAAATTAAATCGGGGGCTATTCAAAATGATACGAATCTTTTTAGATCATTTATATATGTTATGGGGGAAGGTTATGATGGAAGAACATGCAAAAAATCATTTGAAAATTATATTCTATGAAACTTTTCGAAATGCATGTTTTGTTCAAAAAATCGTAGTATATTATACACAGGTTTATACTAGTTTAGGTCAAAAAATCAAATTAAATCGAGCACTGTTCGAAATGATACGAACTTTTTCAGATCATTTATATATTTTATGGGGGAAGGTTATGATTGAAGTCCATGCAAAAATTTATCTGAAAATTAGATTTTATGAAACTTTTTTAAATGCATGTTTTGGTCAAAAAATCATGATATATTATACACGAGTTTCGGTCAAAAAAATCAAATTAAATCGGGGGCTATTCAAAATGATATGAATCTTTTCAGATTATTTATATATGTTATGGGGGAAGGTTATGATGGAAGAACATGCAAAAAATCATCTGAAAATTAGATTCTATGAAACTTTTCGAAATGCAAGTTTTGTTCAAAAAATCGTAGTATATTATACACGGGTTTATACTAGTTTAGGTCAAAAAATAAAATTAAATTGAGGACTATTCGAAATGATACGAACTTTTTCAGATCATTTATATATTTTATGGGGGAAGGTTATGGTTGAAGTCCATGCAAAAATTTATCTGAAAATTAGATTTTATGAAACTTTTTTAAATGCATGTTTCGGTCAAAAATTCATGATCTATTATACACGAGTTTCGGTCAAAAAAATCAAATTAAATTGGGCGCTATTCGAAATGAAACGAATCTTTTCAGATCATTTATATATGTTACGGGGGAAGGTTATGATGGAAGACCATGCAAAAAATAATCTGAAAATTAGATTCTATGAAACTTTTCGAAATGCAAGTTTTGTTCAAAAAATCGTAGTATATTATACACGGGTTTATACTAGTTTAGGTCAAAAAATAAAATTAAATCGAGGACTATACGAAATGATACGAACTTTTTCAGATCATTTATATATTTTATGGGGGAAGGTTATGGTTGAAGTCCATGCAAAAATTTATCTGAAAATTAGATTTTATGAAACTTTTTTAAATGCATGTTTCGGTCAAAAATTCATGATATATTATACACGAGTTTCGGTCAAAAAAATCAAATTAAATCGGGGGCTATTCGAAATGATACGAATCTTTTCAGATCATTTATATATGTTATGGGGGAAGGTTATGATGGAAGACCATGCAAAAAATCATCTGAAAATTAGATTCTATGAAACTTTTCGAAATGCAAGTTTTGGTCAAAAAATTGTAGTATATTATACACAAGTTTATACTAGTTTAGGTCAAAATATCAAATTAAATCGAGGACTGTTCAAAATGATATAATCATTTTAAAATCATTTATATATTTTATGGGTGAAGGTTATGATTGAAGTCCATGCAAAAATTTATCTGAAAATTAGATTTTTTTAATGCAAGTTTCGGTCAAAAAATCATGATATTATACACGAGTTTCGGTCAAAAACATCAAAATTAAATCGGGGGCTATTCAAAATGATACGAATCTTTTTAGATCATTTAAATATGTTATGGGGGAAGGTTATGATGGAAGAACATGCAAAAAATCATTTGAAAATTATATTCTATGAAACTTTTCGAAATGCATGTTTTGTTCAAAAAATCGTAGTATATTATACACAGGTTTATACTAGTTTAGGTCAAAAAATCAAATTAAATCGAGGACTGTTCGAAATGATACGAACTTTTTCAGATCATTTATATATTTTATGGGGGAAGGTTATGATTGAAGTCCATGCAAAAATTTATCTGAAAATTAGATTTTATGAAACTTTTTTAAATGCATGTTTTGGTCAAAAAATCATGATATATTATACACGAGTTTCGGTCAAAAAAATCAAATTAAATCGGGGGCTATTCGAAATGATACGAATCTTTTCAGATCATTTATATATGTTATGGGGGAAGGTTATGATGGAAGAACATGCAAAAAATCATCTGAAAATTAGATTCTATGAAACTTTTCGAAATGCAAGTTTTGTTCAAAAAATCGTAGTATATTATACACAGGTTTATACTAGTTTAGGTCAAAAAATAAAATTAAATCGAGGCCTGTTCGAAATGATACGAACTTTTTCAGATCATTTATATATTTTATGGGGGAAGGTTATGATTGAAGTCCATGCAAAAATTTATCTGAAAATTAGATTTTATGTAACTTTTTTAAATGCATGTTTCGGTCAAAAAATCATGATATATTATACAGGAGTTTAGGTAAATAAAAACAAATTAAATCGGGGGCTATTCGAAATGATACGAATCTTTTCAGATCATTTATATATGTTATGGGGGAAGGTTATGATGGAAGACCATGCAAAAAATCATCTGAAAATAAGATTCTATGAAACTTTTCGAAATGCAAGTTTTGTTCAAAAAATCGTAGTATATAATACACAGGTTTATACTAGTTTAGGTCAAAAAATCAAATTAAATCGAGGATTGTTCGAAATGATATGATCATTTTCAGATCATTTATAAATTTTATGGGGAAGGTTATGGTTGAAGTCCATGCAAAAATTTATCTGAAAATTAGATTTTATGAAACTTTTTTAAATGCATGTTTCGGTCAAAAAATCATGATATATTATACACGAATTTCGGTCAAAAAAATCAAATTAAATCGGGGGCTATTCGAAATGATACGAATCTTTTCAGATCATTTATATATGTTATGGGGGAAGGTTATGATGGAAGACCATGCAAAAAATCATCTGAAAATTAGATTCTATGAAACTTTTCGAAATGCAAGTTTTGGTCAAAAAATTGTAGTATATTATACACAAGTTTATACTAGTTTAGGTCAAAATATCAAATTAAATCGAGGACTGTTCAAAATGACATAATCACTTTAAAATCATTTATATATTTTATGGGTGAAGGTTATGATTGAAGTCCATGTAAAAATTTATCTGAAAATTAGATTTTTTTAATGCAAGTTTCGGTCAAAAAATCATGATATATTATACACGAGTTTCGGTCAAAAACATCAAAATTAAATCGGGGGCTATTCAAAATGATACGAATCTTTTTAGATCATTTATATATGTTATGGGGGAAGGTTATGATGGAAGAACATGCAAAAAATCATTTGAAAATTATATTCTATGAAACTTTTCGAAATGCATGTTTTGTTCAAAAAATCGTAGTATATTATACACAGGTTTATACTAGTTTAGGTCAAAAAATCAAATTAAATCGAGCACTGTTCGAAATGATACGAACTTTTTCAGATCATTTATATATTTTATGGGGGAAGGTTATGGTTTAAGTCCATGCAAAACTTTATCTGAAAATTAGATTTTATGAAACTTTTTTAAATGCATGTTTCGGTCAAAAAATCATGATATATTATACACGAGTTTCGGTCAAAAAAATCAAATTAAATCGGGCGCTATTCGAAATTATACGAATCTTTTCAGATCATTTATATATGTTACGGGGGAAGGTTATGATGGAAGACCATGCAAAAAATCATCTGAAAATTAGATTCTATGAATCTTTTTGAAATGCACGTTTTGTTCAAAAAATCGTAGTATATTATACACAGGTTTATACTAGTTTAGGTCAAAAAATAAAATTAAATCGAGGACTATTCAAAATGATATGATCATTTTCAGATCATTTATAAATTTTATGGGGAAGGTTATGGTTGAAGTCCATGCAAAAATTTATTTGAAAATTAGATTTTATGAAACTTTTTTAAATGCATGTTTCGGTCAAAAAAACATGATATATTATACACGAGTTTCGGTCAAAAAAATCAAATTAAATCGGGGGCTATTCGAAATGATACGAATCTTTTCAGATCATTTATATATGTTATGGGGGAAGGTTATGATGGAAGAACATGCAAAAAATCATCTGAAAATTATATTCTATGAAACTTTTCGAAATGCATGTTTTGTTCAAAAAATCGTAGTATATTATACACAAGTTTATCCTAGTTTAGGTCAAAAAATCAAATTAAATCAAGGATTGTTCGAAATGATACGAACGTTTTCAGATCATTTATATATTTTATGGGGGAAGGTTATGATTGAAGTCCATGCAAAAATTTATCTGAAAATTAGATTTTATGTAACTTTTTTAAATGCATGTTTCGGTCAAAAAATCATGATATATTATACAGGAGTTTAGGTAAATAAAAACAAATTAAATCGGGGGCTATTCGAAATGATACGAATCTTTTCAGATCATTTATATATGTTATGGGGGAAGGTTATGATGGAAGACCATGCAAAAAATCATCTGAAAATAAGATTCTATGAAACTTTTCAAAATGCAAGTTTTGTTCAAAAAATCGTAGTATATAATACACAGGTTTATACTAGTTTAGGTCAAAAAATCAAATTAAATCGAGGACTGTTCGAAATGATATAATCATTTTAAAATCATTTATATATTTTATGGGTGAAGGTTATGATTGAAGTCCATGCAAAAATTTATCTGAAAATTAGATTTTTTTAATGCAAGTTTCGGTCAAAAAATCATGATATATTATACACGAGTTTCGGTCAAAAACATCAAAATTAAATCGGGGGCTATTCAAAATGATACGAATCTTTTTAGATCATTTATATATGTTATGGGGGAAGGTTATGATGGAAGAACATGCAAAAAATCATTTGAAAATTATATTCTATGAAACTTTTCGAAATGCATGTTTTGTTCAAAAAATCGTAGTATATTATACACAGGTTTATACTAGTTTAGGTCAAAAAATCAAATTAAATCGAGGACTGTTCGAAATGATACGAACTTTTTCAGATCATTTATATATTTTATGGGGGAAGGTTATGGTTTAAGTCCATGCAAAACTTTATCTGAAAATTAGATTTTATGAAACTTTTTTAAATGCATGTTTCGGTCAAAAAATCATGATATATTATACACGAGTATCGGTCAAAAAAATCAAATTAAATCGGGCGCTATTCGAAATTATACGAATCTTTTCAGATCATTTATATATGTTACGGGGGAAGGTTATGATGGAAGACCATGCAAAAAATCATCTGAAAATTAGATTCTATGAAACTTTTCGAAATGCAAGTTTTGTTCAAAAAATCGTAGTATATTATACACAGGTTTATACTAGTTTAGGTCAAAAAATAAAATTAAATCGAGGACTGTTCAAAATGATATGATCATTTTCAGATCATTTATAAATTTTATGGGGAAGGTTATGGTTGAAGTCCATGCAAAAATTTATCTGAAAATTAGATTTTATGAAACTTTTTTAAATGCATGTTTCGGTCAAAAAAACATGATATATTATACACGAGTTTCGGTCAAAAAAATCAAATTAAATCGGGGGCTATTCGAAATGATACGAATCTTTTCAGATCATTTATATATGTTATGGGGGAAGGTTATGATGGAAGAACATGCAAAAAATCATTTGAAAATTATATTCTATGAAACTTTTCGAAATGCATGTTTTGTTCAAAAAATCGTAGTATATTATACACAAGTTTATACTAGTTTAGGTCAAAAAATCAAATTAAATCAAGGATTGTTCGAAATGATACGAACGTTTTCAGATCATTTATATATTTTATGGGGGAAGGTTATGATTGAAGTCCATGCAAAAATTTATCTGAAAATTAGATTTTATGTAACTTTTTTAAATGCATGTTTCGGTCAAAAAATCATGATATATTATACAGGAGTTTAGGTAAATAAAAACAAATTAAATCGGGGGCTATTCGAAATGATACGAATCTTTTCAGATCATTTATATATGTTATGGGGGAAGGTTATGATGGAAGACCATGCAAAAAATCATCTGAAAATAAGATTCTATGAATCTTTTCGAAATGCAAGTTTTGTTCAAAAAATCGTAGTATATAATACACAGGTTTATACTAGTTTAGGTCAAAAAATCAAATTAAATCGAGGACTGTTCGAAATGATATGATCATTTTCAGATCATTTATAAATTTTATGGGGAAGGTTATGGTTGAAGTCCATGCAAAAATTTATCTGAAAATTAGATTTTATGAAACTTTTTTAAATGCATGTTCGGTCAAAAAATCATGATATATTATACACGAGTTTCGGTCAAAAAAATCAAATTAAATCGGGGGCTATTCGAAATGATACGAATCTTTTCAGATCATTTATATATGTTATGGGGGAAGGTTATGATGGAAGACCATGCAAAAAATCATCTGAAAATTAGATTCTATGAAACTTTTCGAAATGCAAGTTTTGGTCAAAAAATTGTAGTATATTATACACAAGTTTATACTAGTTTAGGTCAAAATATCAAATTAAATCGAGGACTGTTCAAAATGACATAATCATTTTAAAATCATTTATATATTTTATGGGTGAAGGTTATGATTGAAGTCCATGTATAAATTTATCTGAAAATTAGATTTTTTTAATGCAAGTTTCGGTCAAAAAATCATGATATATTATACACGAGTTTCGGTCAAAAACATCAAAATTAAATCGGGGGCTATTCAAAATGATACGAATCTTTTTAGATCATTTATATATGTTATGGGGGAAGGTTATGATAGAAGAACATGCAAAAAATCATTTGAAAATTATACTCTATGAAACTTTTCGAAATGCATGTTTTGTTCAAAAAATCGTAGTATATTATACACAGGTTTATACTAGTTTAGGTCAAAAAATCAAAATAAATCGAGGACTGTTCGAAATGATACGAACTTTTTCAGATCATTTATATATTTTATGGGGGAAGGTTATGATTGAAGTCCATGCAAAAATTTATCTGAAAATAAGATTTTATGAAACTTTTTTAAATGCATGTTTTGGTCAAAAAAACATGATATATTATACACGAATTTCGGTCAAAAAAATCAAATTAAATCGGGGGCTATTCGAAATGATACGAATCTTTTCAGATCATTTATATATGTTATGGGGGAAGGTTATGATGGAAGAACATGCAAAAAATCATCTGAAAATTAGATTCTATGAAACTTTTCGAAATGCAAGTTTTGTTCAAAAAATCGTAGTATATTATACACAGGTTTATACTAGTTTAGGTCAAAAAATAAAATTAAATCGAGGACTGGTCGAAATGATACGAACTTTTTCAGATCATTTATATATTTTATGGGGGAAGGTTATGGTTTAAGTCCATGCAAAACTTTATCTGAAAATTAGATTTTATGAAACTTTTTTAAATGCATGTTTCGGTCAAAAAATCATGATATATTATACACGAGTTTCGGTCAAAAAAATCAAATTAAATCGGGCGCTATTCGAAATTATACGAATCTTTTCAGATCATTTATATATGTTACGGGGGAAGGTTATGATGGAAGACCAGGCAAAAAATCATCTGAAAATTAGATTCTATGAAACTTTTCGAAATGCAAGTTTTGTTCAAAAAATCGTAGTATATTATACACAAGTTTATACTAGTTTAGGTCAAAAAATCAAATTAAATCGAGGACTGTTCGAAATGATAAAATCATTTTCAGATCATTTATAAATTTTATGGGGAAGGTTATGGTTGAAGTCCATGCAAAAATTTATCTGAAAATTAGATTTTATGAAACTTTTTTAAATGCATGTTTCGGTCAAAAAATCATGATATATTATACACGAGTTTCGGTCAAAAAAATCAAATTAAATCGGGGGCTATTCGAAATGATACGAATCTTTTCAGATCATTTATATATGTTATGGGGGAAGGTTATGATGGAAGAACATGCAAAAAATCATTTGAAAATTATATTCTATGAAACTTTTCGAAATGCATGTTTTGTTCAAAAAATCGTAGTATATTATACACAGGTTTATACTAGTTTAGGTCAAAAAATCAAATTAAATCGAGCACTGTTCGAAATGATACGAACTTTTTCAGATCATTTATATATTTTATGGGGGAAGGTTATGGTTTAAGTCCATGCAAAACTTTATCTGAAAATTAGATTTTATGAAACTTTTTTAAATGCATGTTTCGGTCAAAAAATCATGATATATTATACACGAGTTTCGGTCAAAAAAATCAAATTAAATCGGGCGCTATTCGAAATTATACGAATCTTTTCAGATCATTTATATATGTTACGGGGGAAGGTTATGATGGAAGACCATGCAAAAAATCATCTGAAAATTAGATTCTATGAATCTTTTTGAAATGCACGTTTTGTTCAAAAAATCGTAGTATATTATACACAGGTTTATACTAGTTTAGGTCAAAAAATAAAATTAAATCGAGGACTATTCAAAATGATATGATCATTTTCAGATCATTTATAAATTTTATGGGGAAGGTTATGGTTGAAGTCCATGCAAAAATTTATTTGAAAATTAGATTTTATGAAACTTTTTTAAATGCATGTTTCGGTCAAAAAAACATGATATATTATACACGAGTTTCGGTCAAAAAAATCAAATTAAATCGGGGGCTATTCGAAATGATACGAATCTTTTCAGATCATTTATATATGTTATGGGGGAAGGTTATGATGGAAGAACATGCAAAAAATCATCTGAAAATTATATTCTATGAAACTTTTCGAAATGCATGTTTTGTTCAAAAAATCGTAGTATATTATACACAAGTTTATCCTAGTTTAGGTCAAAAAATCAAATTAAATCAAGGATTGTTCGAAATGATACGAACGTTTTCAGATCATTTATATATTTTATGGGGGAAGGTTATGATTGAAGTCCATGCAAAAATTTATCTGAAAATTAGATTTTATGTAACTTTTTTAAATGCATGTTTCGGTCAAAAAATCATGATATATTATACAGGAGTTTAGGTAAATAAAAACAAATTAAATCGGGGGCTATTCGAAATGATACGAATCTTTTCAGATCATTTATATATGTTATGGGGGAAGGTTATGATGGAAGACCATGCAAAAAATCATCTGAAAATAAGATTCTATGAAACTTTTCAAAATGCAAGTTTTGTTCAAAAAATCGTAGTATATAATACACAGGTTTATACTAGTTTAGGTCAAAAAATCAAATTAAATCGAGGACTGTTCGAAATGATATAATCATTTTAAAATCATTTATATATTTTATGGGTGAAGGTTATGATTGAAGTCCATGCAAAAATTTATCTGAAAATTAGATTTTTTTAATGCAAGTTTCGGTCAAAAAATCATGATATATTATACACGAGTTTCGGTCAAAAACATCAAAATTAAATCGGGGGCTATTCAAAATGATACGAATCTTTTTAGATCATTTATATATGTTATGGGGGAAGGTTATGATGGAAGAACATGCAAAAAATCATTTGAAAATTATATTCTATGAAACTTTTCGAAATGCATGTTTTGTTCAAAAAATCGTAGTATATTATACACAGGTTTATACTAGTTTAGGTCAAAAAATCAAATTAAATCGAGGACTGTTCGAAATGATACGAACTTTTTCAGATCATTTATATATTTTATGGGGGAAGGTTATGGTTTAAGTCCATGCAAAACTTTATCTGAAAATTAGATTTTATGAAACTTTTTTAAATGCATGTTTCGGTCAAAAAATCATGATATATTATACACGAGTATCGGTCAAAAAAATCAAATTAAATCGGGCGCTATTCGAAATTATACGAATCTTTTCAGATCATTTATATATGTTACGGGGGAAGGTTATGATGGAAGACCATGCAAAAAATCATCTGAAAATTAGATTCTATGAAACTTTTCGAAATGCAAGTTTTGTTCAAAAAATCGTAGTATATTATACACAGGTTTATACTAGTTTAGGTCAAAAAATAAAATTAAATCGAGGACTGTTCAAAATGATATGATCATTTTCAGATCATTTATAAATTTTATGGGGAAGGTTATGGTTGAAGTCCATGCAAAAATTTATCTGAAAATTAGATTTTATGAAACTTTTTTAAATGCATGTTTCGGTCAAAAAAACATGATATATTATACACGAGTTTCGGTCAAAAAAATCAAATTAAATCGGGGGCTATTCGAAATGATACGAATCTTTTCAGATCATTTATATATGTTATGGGGGAAGGTTATGATGGAAGAACATGCAAAAAATCATTTGAAAATTATATTCTATGAAACTTTTCGAAATGCATGTTTTGTTCAAAAAATCGTAGTATATTATACACAAGTTTATACTAGTTTAGGTCAAAAAATCAAATTAAATCAAGGATTGTTCGAAATGATACGAACGTTTTCAGATCATTTATATATTTTATGGGGGAAGGTTATGATTGAAGTCCATGCAAAAATTTATCTGAAAATTAGATTTTATGTAACTTTTTTAAATGCATGTTTCGGTCAAAAAATCATGATATATTATACAGGAGTTTAGGTAAATAAAAACAAATTAAATCGGGGGCTATTCGAAATGATACGAATCTTTTCAGATCATTTATATATGTTATGGGGGAAGGTTATGATGGAAGACCATGCAAAAAATCATCTGAAAATAAGATTCTATGAATCTTTTCGAAATGCAAGTTTTGTTCAAAAAATCGTAGTATATAATACACAGGTTTATACTAGTTTAGGTCAAAAAATCAAATTAAATCGAGGACTGTTCGAAATGATATGATCATTTTCAGATCATTTATAAATTTTATGGGGAAGGTTATGGTTGAAGTCCATGCAAAAATTTATCTGAAAATTAGATTTTATGAAACTTTTTTAAATGCATGTTCGGTCAAAAAATCATGATATATTATACACGAGTTTCGGTCAAAAAAATCAAATTAAATCGGGGGCTATTCGAAATGATACGAATCTTTTCAGATCATTTATATATGTTATGGGGGAAGGTTATGATGGAAGACCATGCAAAAAATCATCTGAAAATTAGATTCTATGAAACTTTTCGAAATGCAAGTTTTGGTCAAAAAATTGTAGTATATTATACACAAGTTTATACTAGTTTAGGTCAAAATATCAAATTAAATCGAGGACTGTTCAAAATGACATAATCATTTTAAAATCATTTATATATTTTATGGGTGAAGGTTATGATTGAAGTCCATGTATAAATTTATCTGAAAATTAGATTTTTTTAATGCAAGTTTCGGTCAAAAAATCATGATATATTATACACGAGTTTCGGTCAAAAACATCAAAATTAAATCGGGGGCTATTCAAAATGATACGAATCTTTTTAGATCATTTATATATGTTATGGGGGAAGGTTATGATAGAAGAACATGCAAAAAATCATTTGAAAATTATACTCTATGAAACTTTTCGAAATGCATGTTTTGTTCAAAAAATCGTAGTATATTATACACAGGTTTATACTAGTTTAGGTCAAAAAATCAAAATAAATCGAGGACTGTTCGAAATGATACGAACTTTTTCAGATCATTTATATATTTTATGGGGGAAGGTTATGATTGAAGTCCATGCAAAAATTTATCTGAAAATAAGATTTTATGAAACTTTTTTAAATGCATGTTTTGGTCAAAAAAACATGATATATTATACACGAATTTCGGTCAAAAAAATCAAATTAAATCGGGGGCTATTCGAAATGATACGAATCTTTTCAGATCATTTATATATGTTATGGGGGAAGGTTATGATGGAAGAACATGCAAAAAATCATCTGAAAATTAGATTCTATGAAACTTTTCGAAATGCAAGTTTTGTTCAAAAAATCGTAGTATATTATACACAGGTTTATACTAGTTTAGGTCAAAAAATAAAATTAAATCGAGGACTGGTCGAAATGATACGAACTTTTTCAGATCATTTATATATTTTATGGGGGAAGGTTATGGTTTAAGTCCATGCAAAACTTTATCTGAAAATTAGATTTTATGAAACTTTTTTAAATGCATGTTTCGGTCAAAAAATCATGATATATTATACACGAGTTTCGGTCAAAAAAATCAAATTAAATCGGGCGCTATTCGAAATTATACGAATCTTTTCAGATCATTTATATATGTTACGGGGGAAGGTTATGATGGAAGACCAGGCAAAAAATCATCTGAAAATTAGATTCTATGAAACTTTTCGAAATGCAAGTTTTGTTCAAAAAATCGTAGTATATTATACACAAGTTTATACTAGTTTAGGTCAAAAAATCAAATTAAATCGAGGACTGTTCGAAATGATAAAATCATTTTCAGATCATTTATAAATTTTATGGGGAAGGTTATGGTTGAAGTCCATGCAAAAATTTATCTGAAAATTAGATTTTATGAAACTTTTTTAAATGCATGTTTCGGTCAAAAAATCATGATATATTATACACGAGTTTCGGTCAAAAAAATCAAATTAAATCGGGGGCTATTCGAAATGATACGAATCTTTTCAGATCATTTATATATGTTATGGGGGAAGGTTATGATGGAAGAACATGCAAAAAATCATTTGAAAATTATATTCTATGAAACTTTTCGAAATGCATGTTTTGTTCAAAAAATCGTAGTATATTATACACATGTTTATACTAGTTTAGGTCAAAATATCAAATTAAATCGAGGACTGTTCAAAATGATATAATCATTTTAAAATCATTTATATATTTTATGGGTGAAGGTTATGATTGAAGTCCATGCAAAAATTTATCTGAAAATTAGATTTTTTTAATGCAAGTTTCGGTCAAAAAATCATGATATATTATACACGAGTTTCGGTCAAAAACATCAATATTAAATCGGGGGCTATTCAAAATGATACGAATCTTTTTAGATCATTTATATATGTTATGGGGGAAGGTTATGATGGAAGAACATGCAAAAAATCATTTGAAAATTATATTCTATGAAACTTTTCGAAATGCATGTTTTGTTCAAAAAATCGTAGTATATTATACACAGGTTTATACTAGTTTAGGTCAAAAAATCAAATTAAATCGAGGACTGTTCGAAATGATACGAACTTTTTCAGATCATTTATATTTTTTATGGGGGAAGGTTATGATTGAAGTCCATGCAAAAATTTATCTGAAAATTAGATTTTATGAAACTTTTTTAAATGCATGTTTTGGTCAAAAAATCATGATATATTATACACGAGTTTCGGTCAAAAAAATCAAATTAAATCGGGGGCTATTCGAAATGATACGAATCTTTTCAGATCATTTATATATGTTATGGGGGAAGGTTATGATGGAAGAACATGCAAAAAATCATCTGAAAATTAGATTCTATGAAACTTTTCGAAATGCAAGTTTTGTTCAAAAAATCGTAGTATATTATACACAGGTTTATACTAGTTTAGGTCAAAAAATAAAATTAAATCGAGGACTGTTCGAAATGATACGAACTTTTTCAGATCATTTATATATTTTATGGGGGAAGGTTATGGTTTAAGTCCATGCAAAACTTTATCTGAAAATTAGATTTTATGAAACTTTTTTAAATGCATGTTTCGGTCAAAAAATCATGATATATTATACACGAGTATCGGTCAAAAAAATCAAATTAAATCGGGCGCTATTCGAAATTATACGAATCTTTTCAGATCATTTATATATGTTACGGGGGAAGGTTATGATGGAAGACCATGCAAAAAATCATCTGAAAATTAGATTCTATGAAACTTTTCGAAATGCAAGTTTTGTTCAAAAAATCGTAGTATATTATACACAGGTTTATACTAGTTTAGGTCAAAAAATAAAATTAAATCGAGGACTGTTCAAAATGATATGATCATTTTCAGATCATTTATAAATTTTATGGGGAAGGTTATGGTTGAAGTCCATGCAAAAATTTATCTGAAAATTAGATTTTATGAAACTTTTTTAAATGCATGTTTCGGTCAAAAAAACATGATATATTATACACGAGTTTCGGTCAAAAAAATCAAATTAAATCGGGGGCTATTCGAAATGATACGAATCTTTTCAGATCATTTATATATGTTATGGGGGAAGGTTATGATGGAAGAACATGCAAAATATCATTTGAAAATTATATTCTATGAAACTTTTCGAAATGCATGTTTTGTTCAAAAAATCGTAGTATATTATACACAAGTTTATACTAGTTTAGGTCAAAAAATCAAATTAAATCAAGGATTGTTCGAAATGATACGAACGTTTTCAGATCATTTATATATTTTATGGGGGAAGGTTATGATTGAAGTCCATGCAAAAATTTATCTGAAAATTAGATTTTATGTAACTTTTTTAAATGCATGTTTCGGTCAAAAAATCATGATATATTATACAGGAGTTTAGGTAAATAAAAACAAATTAAATCGGGGGCTATTCGAAATGATACGAATCTTTTCAGATCATTTATATATGTTATGGGGGAAGGTTATGATGGAAGACCATGCAAAAAATCATCTGAAAATAAGATTCTATGAATCTTTTCGAAATGCAAGTTTTGTTCAAAAAATCGTAGTATATAATACACAGGTTTATACTAGTTTAGGTCAAAAAATCAAATTAAATCGAGGACTGTTCGAAATGATATGATCATTTTCAGATCATTTATAAATTTTATGGGGAAGGTTATGGTTGAAGTCCATGCAAAAATTTATCTGAAAATTAGATTTTATGAAACTTTTTTAAATGCATGTTCGGTCAAAAAATCATGATATATTATACACGAGTTTCGGTCAAAAAAATCAAATTAAATCGGGGGCTATTCGAAATGATACGAATCTTTTCAGATCATTTATATATGTTATGGGGGAAGGTTATGATGGAAGACCATGCAAAAAATCATCTGAAAATTAGATTCTATGAAACTTTTCGAAATGCAAGTTTTGGTCAAAAAATTGTAGTATATTATACACAAGTTTATACTAGTTTAGGTCAAAATATCAAATTAAATCGAGGACTGTTCAAAATGACATAATCATTTTAAAATCATTTATATATTTTATGGGTGAAGGTTATGATTGAAGTCCATGTATAAATTTATCTGAAAATTAGATTTTTTTAATGCAAGTTTCGGTCAAAAAATCATGATATATTATACACGAGTTTCGGTCAAAAACATCAAAATTAAATCGGGGGCTATTCAAAATGATACGAATCTTTTTAGATCATTTATATATGTTATGGGGGAAGGTTATGATAGAAGAACATGCAAAAAATCATTTGAAAATTATACTCTATGAAACTTTTCGAAATGCATGTTTTGTTCAAAAAATCGTAGTATATTATACAGAGGTTTATACTAGTTTAGGTCAAAAAATCAAAATAAATCGAGGACTGTTCGAAATGATACGAACTTTTTCAGATCATTTATATATTTTATGGGGGAAGGTTATGATTGAAGTCCATGCAAAAATTTATCTGAAAATAAGATTTTATGAAACTTTTTTAAATGCATGTTTTGGTCAAAAAAACATGATATATTATACACGAATTTCGGTCAAAAAAATCAAATTAAATCGGGGGCTATTCGAAATGATACGAATCTTTTCAGATCATTTATATATGTTATGGGGGAAGGTTATGATGGAAGAACATGCAAAAAATTATCTGAAAATTAGATTCTATGAAACTTTTCGAAATGCAAGTTTTGTTCAAAAAATCGTAGTATATTATACACAGGTTTATACTAGTTTAGGTCAAAAAATAAAATTAAATCGAGGACTGTTCGAAATGATACGAACTTTTTCAGATCATTTATATATTTTATGGGGGAAGGTTATGGTTTAAGTCCATGCAAAACTTTATCTGAAAATTAGATTTTATGAAACTTTTTTAAATGCATGTTTCGGTCAAAAAATCATGATATATTATACACGAGTTTCGGTCAAAAAAATCAAATTAAATCGGGCGCTATTCGAAATTATACGAATCTTTTCAGATCATTTATATATGTTACGGGGGAAGGTTATGATGGAAGACCATGCAAAAAATCATCTGAAAATTAGATTCTATGAAACTTTTCGAAATGCAAGTTTTGTTCAAAAAATCGTAGTATATTATACACAAGTTTATACTAGTTTAGGTCAAAAAATCAAATTAAATCGAGGACTGTTCGAAATGATATAATCATTTTCAGATCATTTATAAATTTTATGGGGAAGGTTATGGTTGAAGTCCATGCAAAAATTTATCTGAAAATTAGATTTTATGAAACTTTTTTAAATGCATGTTTCGGTCAAAAAATCATGATATATTATACACGAGTTTCGGTCAAAAAAATCAAATTAAATCGGGGGCTATTCGAAATGATACGAATCTTTTCAGATCATTTATATATGTTATGGGGGAAGGTTATGATGGAAGAACATGCAAAAAATCATTTGAAAATTATATTCTATGAAACTTTTCGAAATGCATGTTTTGTTCAAAAAATCGTAGTATATTATACACAAGTTTATACTAGTTTAGGTCAAAATATCAAATTAAATCGAGGACTGTTCAAAATGATATAATCATTTTAAAATCATTTATATATTTTATGGGTGAAGGTTATGATTGAAGTCCATGCAAAAATTTATCTGAAAATTAGATTTTTTTAATGCAAGTTTCGGTCAAAAAATCATGATATATTATACACGAGTTTCGGTCAAAAACATCAATATTAAATCGGGGGCTATTCAAAATGATACGAATCTTTTTAGATCATTTATATATGTTATGGGGGAAGGTTATGATGGAAGAACATGCAAAAAATCATTTGTAAATTATATTCTATGAAACTTTTCGAAATGCATGTTTTGTTCAAAAAATCGTAGTATATTATACACAGGTTTATACTAGTTTAGGTCAAAAAATCAAATTAAATCGAGGACTGTTCGAAATGATACGAACTTTTTCAGATCATTTATATATTTTATGGGGGAAGGTTATGATTGAAGTCCATGCAAAAATTTATCTGAAAATTAGATTTTATGAAACTTTTTTAAATGCATGTTTTGGTCAAAAAATCATGATATATTATACACGAGTTTCGGTCAAAAAAATCAAATTAAATCGGGGGCTATTCGAAATGATCCGAATCTTTTCAGATCATTTATATATGTTATGGGGGAAGGTTATGATGGAAGAACATGCAAAAAATCATCTGAAAATTAGATTCTATGAAACTTTTCGAAATGCAAGTTTTGTTCAAAAAATCGTAGTATATTATACACAGGTTTATACTAGTTTAGGTCAAAAAATAAAATTAAATCGAGGACTGTTCGAAATGATACGAACTTTTTCAGATCATTTATATATTTTATGGGGGAAGGTTATGGTTGAAGTCCATGCAAAAATTTATCTGAAAATTAGATTTTATGAAACTTTTTTAAATGCATGTTTCGGTCAAAAAATCATGATATATTATACACGAGTTTCGGTCAAAAAAATCAAATTAAATCGGGCGCTATTCGAAATGAAACGAATCTTTTCAGATCATTTATATATGTTACGGGGGAAGGTTATGATGGAAGACCATGCAAAAAATCATCTGAAAATTAGATTCTATGAAACTTTTCGAAATGCATGTTTTGTTCAAAAAATCGTAGTATATTATACACAAGTTTATACTAGTTTAGGTCAAAAAATCAAATTAAATCAAGGATTGTTCGAAATGATACGAACGTTTTCAGATCATTTATATATTTTATGGGGGAAGGTTATGATTGAAGTCCATGCAAAAATTTATCTGAAAATTAGATTTTATGTAACTTTTTTAAATGTATGTTTCGGTCAAAAAATCATGATATATTATACAGGAGTTTAGGTAAATAAAAACAAATTAAATCGGGGGCTATTCGAAATGATACGAATCTTTTCAGATCATTTATATATGTTATTGGGGAAGGTTATGATGGAAGACCATGCAAAAAATCATCTGAAAATAAGATTCTATGAAACTTTTCGAAATGCAAGTTTTGTTCAAAAAATCGTAGTATATAATACACAGGTTTATACTAGTTTAGGTCAAAAAATCAAATTAAATCGAGGACTGTTCGAAATGATATGATCATTTTCAGATCATTTATAAATTTTATGGGGAAGGTTATGGTTGAAGTCCATGCAAAAATTTATCTGAAAATTAGATTTTATGAAACTTTTTTAAATGCATGTTTCGGTCAAAAAATCATGATATATTATACACGAGTTTCGGTCAAAAAAATCAAATTAAATCGGGGGCTATTCGAAATGATATGAATCTTTTCAGATCATTTATATATGTTATGGGGGAAGGTTATGATGGAAGACCATGCAAAAAATCATCTGAAAATTAGATTCTATGAAACTTTTCGAAATGCAAGTTTTGGTCAAAAAATTGTAGTATATTATACACAAGTTTATACTAGTTTAGGTCAAAATATCAAATTAAATCGAGGACTGTTCAAAATGACATAATCATTTTAAAATCATTTATATATTTTATGGGTGAAGGTTATGATTGAAGTCCATGTATAAATTTATCTGAAAATTAGATTTTTTTAATGCAAGTTTCGGTCAAAAAATCATGATATATTATACACGAGTTTCGGTCAAAAACATCAAAATTAAATCGGGGGCTATTCAAAATGATACGAATCTTTTTAGATCATTTATATATGTTATGGGGGAAGGTTATGATAGAAGAACATGCAAAAAATCATTTGAAAATTATACTCTATGAAACTTTTCGAAATGCATGTTTTGTTCAAAAAATCGTAGTATATTATACAGAGGTTTATACTAGTTTAGGTCAAAAAATCAAAATAAATCGAGGACTGTTCGAAATGATACGAACTTTTTCAGATCATTTATATATTTTATGGGGGAAGGTTATGATTGAAGTCCATGCAAAAATTTATCTGAAAATAAGATTTTATGAAACTTTTTTAAATGCATGTTTTGGTCAAAAAAACATGATATATTATACACGAATTTCGGTCAAAAAAATCAAATTAAATCGGGGGCTATTCGAAATGATACGAATCTTTTCAGATCATTTATATATGTTATGGGGGAAGGTTATGATGGAAGAACATGCAAAAAATTATCTGAAAATTAGATTCTATGAAACTTTTCGAAATGCAAGTTTTGTTCAAAAAATCGTAGTATATTATACACAGGTTTATACTAGTTTAGGTCAAAAAATAAAATTAAATCGAGGACTGTTCGAAATGATACGAACTTTTTCAGATCATTTATATATTTTATGGGGGAAGGTTATGGTTTAAGTCCATGCAAAACTTTATCTGAAAATTAGATTTTATGAAACTTTTTTAAATGCATGTTTCGGTCAAAAAATCATGATATATTATACACGAGTTTCGGTCAAAAAAATCAAATTAAATCGGGCGCTATTCGAAATTATACGAATCTTTTCAGATCATTTATATATGTTACGGGGGAAGGTTATGATGGAAGACCATGCAAAAAATCATCTGAAAATTAGATTCTATGAAACTTTTCGAAATGCAAGTTTTGTTCAAAAAATCGTAGTATATTATACACAAGTTTATACTAGTTTAGGTCAAAAAATCAAATTAAATCGAGGACTGTTCGAAATGATATAATCATTTTCAGATCATTTATAAATTTTATGGGGAAGGTTATGGTTGAAGTCCATGCAAAAATTTATCTGAAAATTAGATTTTATGAAACTTTTTTAAATGCATGTTTCGGTCAAAAAATCATGATATATTATACACGAGTTTCGGTCAAAAAAATCAAATTAAATCGGGGGCTATTCGAAATGATACGAATCTTTTCAGATCATTTATATATGTTATGGGGGAAGGTTATGATGGAAGAACATGCAAAAAATCATTTGAAAATTATATTCTATGAAACTTTTCGAAATGCATGTTTTGTTCAAAAAATCGTAGTATATTATACACAAGTTTATACTAGTTTAGGTCAAAATATCAAATTAAATCGAGGACTGTTCAAAATGATATAATCATTTTAAAATCATTTATATATTTTATGGGTGAAGGTTATGATTGAAGTCCATGCAAAAATTTATCTGAAAATTAGATTTTTTTAATGCAAGTTTCGGTCAAAAAATCATGATATATTATACACGAGTTTCGGTCAAAAACATCAATATTAAATCGGGGGCTATTCAAAATGATACGAATCTTTTTAGATCATTTATATATGTTATGGGGGAAGGTTATGATGGAAGAACATGCAAAAAATCATTTGTAAATTATATTCTATGAAACTTTTCGAAATGCATGTTTTGTTCAAAAAATCGTAGTATATTATACACAGGTTTATACTAGTTTAGGTCAAAAAATCAAATTAAATCGAGGACTGTTCGAAATGATACGAACTTTTTCAGATCATTTATATATTTTATGGGGGAAGGTTATGATTGAAGTCCATGCAAAAATTTATCTGAAAATTAGATTTTATGAAACTTTTTTAAATGCATGTTTTGGTCAAAAAATCATGATATATTATACACGAGTTTCGGTCAAAAAAATCAAATTAAATCGGGGGCTATTCGAAATGATCCGAATCTTTTCAGATCATTTATATATGTTATGGGGGAAGGTTATGATGGAAGAACATGCAAAAAATCATCTGAAAATTAGATTCTATGAAACTTTTCGAAATGCAAGTTTTGTTCAAAAAATCGTAGTATATTATACACAGGTTTATACTAGTTTAGGTCAAAAAATAAAATTAAATCGAGGACTGTTCGAAATGATACGAACTTTTTCAGATCATTTATATATTTTATGGGGGAAGGTTATGGTTGAAGTCCATGCAAAAATTTATCTGAAAATTAGATTTTATGAAACTTTTTTAAATGCATGTTTCGGTCAAAAAATCATGATATATTATACACGAGTTTCGGTCAAAAAAATCAAATTAAATCGGGCGCTATTCGAAATGAAACGAATCTTTTCAGATCATTTATATATGTTACGGGGGAAGGTTATGATGGAAGACCATGCAAAAAATCATCTGAAAATTAGATTCTATGAAACTTTTCGAAATGCATGTTTTGTTCAAAAAATCGTAGTATATTATACACAAGTTTATACTAGTTTAGGTCAAAAAATCAAATTAAATCAAGGATTGTTCGAAATGATACGAACGTTTTCAGATCATTTATATATTTTATGGGGGAAGGTTATGATTGAAGTCCATGCAAAAATTTATCTGAAAATTAGATTTTATGTAACTTTTTTAAATGTATGTTTCGGTCAAAAAATCATGATATATTATACAGGAGTTTAGGTAAATAAAAACAAATTAAATCGGGGGCTATTCGAAATGATACGAATCTTTTCAGATCATTTATATATGTTATTGGGGAAGGTTATGATGGAAGACCATGCAAAAAATCATCTGAAAATAAGATTCTATGAAACTTTTCGAAATGCAAGTTTTGTTCAAAAAATCGTAGTATATAATACACAGGTTTATACTAGTTTAGGTCAAAAAATCAAATTAAATCGAGGACTGTTCGAAATGATATGATCATTTTCAGATCATTTATAAATTTTATGGGGAAGGTTATGGTTGAAGTCCATGCAAAAATTTATCTGAAAATTAGATTTTATGAAACTTTTTTAAATGCATGTTTCGGTCAAAAAATCATGATATATTATACACGAGTTTCGGTCAAAAAAATCAAATTAAATCGGGGGCTATTCGAAATGATATGAATCTTTTCAGATCATTTATATATGTTATGGGGGAAGGTTATGATGGAAGACCATGCAAAAAATCATCTGAAAATTAGATTCTATGAAACTTTTCGAAATGCAAGTTTTGGTCAAAAAATTGTAGTATATTATACACAGGTTTATACTAGTTTAGGTCAAAATATCAAATTAAATCGAGGACTGTTCAAAATGATATAATCATTTTAAAATCATTTATATATTTTATGGGTGAAGGTTATGATTGAAGTCCATGCAAAAATTTATCTGAAAATTAGATTTTTTTAATGCAAGTTTTGGTCAAAAAATCATGATATATTATACACGAGTTTCGGTCAAAAAATCAAATTAAATCGGGGGCTATTCGAAATGATACGAATCTTTTCAGATCATTTATATATGTTATGGGGGAAGGTTATGATGGAAGAACATGCAAAAAATCATCTGAAAATTAGATTCTATGAAACTTTTCGAAATGCAAGTTTTGTTCAAAAAATCGTAGTATATTATACACAGGTTTATACTAGTTTAGGTCAAAAAATAAAATTAAATCGAGGACTGTTCGAAATGATACGAACTTTTTCAGATCATTTATATATTTTATGGGGGAAGGTTATGGTTGATGTCCATGCAAAAATTTATCTGAAAATTAGATTTTATGAAACTTTTTTAAATGCATGTTTCGGTCAAAAAATCATGATATATTATACATGAGTTTCGGTCAAAAAAATCAAATTAAATCGGGCGCTATTTGAAATTATACGAATCTTTTCAGATCATTTATATATGTTACGGGGGAAGGTTATGATGGAAGACCATGCAAAAAATCATCTGAAAATTAGATTCTATGAAACTTTTCGAAATGCAAGTTTTGTTCAAAAAATCGTAGTATATTATACACAGGTTTATACTAGTTTAGGTCAAAAAATCAAATTAAATCGAGGACTGTTCAAAATGATATGATCATTTTCAGATCATTTAAAAATTTTATGGGGAAGGTTATGGTTGAAGTCCATGCAAAAATTTATCTGAAAATTAGATTTTATGAATCTTTTTTAAATGCATGTTTCGGTCAAAAAATCATGATATATTATACACGAGTTTCGGTCAAAAAAATCAAATTAAATCGGGGGCTATTCGAAATGATACGAATCTTTTCAGATCATTTATATATGTTATGGGGGAAGGTTATGATGGAAGAACATGCAAAAAAATCATTTGAAAATTATATTCTATGAAACTTTTCGAAATACATGTTTTGTTCAAAAAATCGTAATATATTATACACAAGTTTATACTAGTTTAGGTCAAAAAATCAAATTAAATCAAGGATTGTTCAAAATGATACGAACGTTTTCAGATCATTTATATATTTTATGGGGGAAGGTTATGATTGAAGTCCATGCAAAAATTTATCTGAAAATTAGATTTTATGTAACTTTTTTAAATGCATGTTTCGGTCAAAAAATCATGATATATTATACAGGAGTTTAGGTAAATAAAAACAAATTAAATCGGGGGCTATTCGAAATGATACGAATCTTTTCAGATCATTTATATATGTTATGGGGGAAGGTTATGATGGAAGACCATGCAAAAAATCATCTGAAAATAAGATTCTATGAAACTTTTCGAAATGCAAGTTTTGTTCAAAAAATCGTAGTATATAATACACAGGTTTATACTAGTTTAGGTCAAAAAATCAAATTAAATCGAGGACTGTTCGAAATGATATGATATTTTTCAGATCATTTATAAATTTTATGGGGAAGGTTATGGTTGAAGTCCATGCAAAAATTTATCTGAAAATTAGATTTTATGAAACTTTTTTAAATGCATGTTTCGGTCAAAAAATCATGATATATTATACACGAGTTTCGGTCAAAAAAATAAAATTAAATCGGGGGCTATTCGAAATGATACGAATCTTTTCAGATCATTTATATATGTTATGGGGGAAGGTTATGATGGAAGACCATGCAAAAAATCATCTGAAAATTAGATTCTATGAAACTTTTCGAAATGCAAGTTTTGGTCAAAAAATTGTAGTATATTATACACAAGTTTATACTAGTTTAGGTCAAAATATCAAATTAAATCGAGGACTGTTCAAAATGATATAATCATTTTAAAATCATTTATATATTTTATGGGTGAAGGTTATGATTGAAGTCCATGCAAAAATTTATCTGAAAATTAGATTTTTTTAATGCAAGTTTTGGTCAAAAAATCATGATATATTATACACGAGTTTCGGTCAAAAAATCAAATTAAATCGGGGGCTATTCGAAATGATACGAATCTTTTCAGATCATTTATATATGTTATGGGGGAAGGTTATGATGGAAGAACATGCAAAAAATCATCTGAAAATTAGATTCTATGAAACTTTTCGAAATGCAAGTTTTGTTCAAAAAATCGTAGTATATTATACACAGGTTTATACTAGTTTAGGTCAAAAAATCAAATTAAATCGAGGACTGTTCGAAATGATACGAACTTTTTCAGATCATTTATATATTTTATGGGGGAAGGTTATGATTGAAATCCATGCAAAAATTTATCTGAAAATTAGATTTTATGAAACTTTTTTAAATGCATGTTTTGGTCAAAAAATCATGATATATTATACACGAGTTTCGGTCAAAAAATCAAATTAAATCGGGGGCTATTCGAAATGATACGAATCTTTTCAGATCATTTATATATGTTATGGGGGAAGGTTATGATGGAAGACCATGCAAAAAATCATCTGAAAATTAGATTCTATGAAACTTTTCGAAATGCAAGTTTTGGTCAAAAAATTGTAGTATATTATACACAGGTTTATACTAGTTTAGGTCAAAATATCAAATTAAATCGAGGACTGTTCAAAATGATATAATCATTTTAAAATCATTTATATATTTTATGGGTGAAGGTTATGATTGAAGTCCATGCAAAAATTTATCTGAAAATTAGATTTTTTTAATGCAAGTTTTGGTCAAAAAATCATGATATATTATACACGAGTTTCGGTCAAAAAATCAAATTAAATCGGGGGCTATTCGAAATGATACGAATCTTTTCAGATCATTTATATATGTTATGGGGGAAGGTTATGATGGAAGAACATGCAAAAAATCATCTGAAAATTAGATTCTATGAAACTTTTCGAAATGCAAGTTTTGTTCAAAAAATCGTAGTATATTATACACAGGTTTATACTAGTTTAGGTCAAAAAATAAAATTAAATCGAGGACTGTTCGAAATGATACGAACTTTTTCAGATCATTTATATATTTTATGGGGGAAGGTTATGGTTGAAGTCCATGCAAAAATTTATCTGAAAATTAGATTTTATGAAACTTTTTTAAATGCATGTTTCGGTCAAAAAATCATGATATATTATACATGAGTTTCGGTCAAAAAAATCAAATTAAATCGGGCGCTATTTGAAATTATACGAATCTTTTCAGATCATTTATATATGTTACGGGGGAAGGTTATGATGGAAGACCATGCAAAAAATCATCTGAAAATTAGATTCTATGAAACTTTTCGAAATGCAAGTTTTGTTCAAAAAATCGTAGTATATTATACACAGGTTTATACTAGTTTAGGTCAAAAAATCAAATTAAATCGAGGACTGTTCAAAATGATATGATCATTTTCAGATCATTTAAAAATTTTATGGGGAAGGTTATGGTTGAAGTCCATGCAAAAATTTATCTGAAAATTAGATTTTATGAATCTTTTTTAAATGCATGTTTCGGTCAAAAAATCATGATATATTATACACGAGTTTCGGTCAAAAAAATCAAATTAAATCGGGGGCTATTCGAAATGATACGAATCTTTTCAGATCATTTATATATGTTATGGGGGAAGGTTATGATGGAAGAACATGCAAAAAAATCATTTGAAAATTATATTCTATGAAACTTTTCGAAATACATGTTTTGTTCAAAAAATCGTAATATATTATACACAAGTTTATACTAGTTTAGGTCAAAAAATCAAATTAAATCAAGGATTGTTCAAAATGATACGAACGTTTTCAGATCATTTATATATTTTATGGGGGAAGGTTATGATTGAAGTCCATGCAAAAATTTATCTGAAAATTAGATTTTATGTAACTTTTTTAAATGCATGTTTCGGTCAAAAAATCATGATATATTATACAGGAGTTTAGGTAAATAAAAACAAATTAAATCGGGGGCTATTCGAAATGATACGAATCTTTTCAGATCATTTATATATGTTATGGGGGAAGGTTATGATGGAAGACCATGCAAAAAATCATCTGAAAATAAGATTCTATGAAACTTTTCGAAATGCAAGTTTTGTTCAAAAAATCGTAGTATATAATACACAGGTTTATACTAGTTTAGGTCAAAAAATCAAATTAAATCGAGGACTGTTCGAAATGATATGATATTTTTCAGATCATTTATAAATTTTATGGGGAAGGTTATGGTTGAAGTCCATGCAAAAATTTATCTGAAAATTAGATTTTATGAAACTTTTTTAAATGCATGTTTCGGTCAAAAAATCATGATATATTATACACGAGTTTCGGTCAAAAAAATAAAATTAAATCGGGGGCTATTCGAAATGATACGAATCTTTTCAGATCATTTATATATGTTATGGGGGAAGGTTATGATGGAAGACCATGCAAAAAATCATCTGAAAATTAGATTCTATGAAACTTTTCGAAATGCAAGTTTTGGTCAAAAAATTGTAGTATATTATACACAAGTTTATACTAGTTTAGGTCAAAATATCAAATTAAATCGAGGACTGTTCAAAATGATATAATCATTTTAAAATCATTTATATATTTTATGGGTGAAGGTTATGATTGAAGTCCATGCAAAAATTTATCTGAAAATTAGATTTTTTTAATGCAAGTTTTGGTCAAAAAATCATGATATATTATACACGAGTTTCGGTCAAAAAATCAAATTAAATCGGGGGCTATTCGAAATGATACGAATCTTTTCAGATCATTTATATATGTTATGGGGGAAGGTTATGATGGAAGAACATGCAAAAAATCATCTGAAAATTAGATTCTATGAAACTTTTCGAAATGCAAGTTTTGTTCAAAAAATCGTAGTATATTATACACAGGTTTATACTAGTTTAGGTCAAAAAATCAAATTAAATCGAGGACTGTTCGAAATGATACGAACTTTTTCAGATCATTTATATATTTTATGGGGGAAGGTTATGATTGAAATCCATGCAAAAATTTATCTGAAAATTAGATTTTATGAAACTTTTTTAAATGCATGTTTTGGTCAAAAAATCATGATATATTATACACGAGTTTCGGTCAAAAAATCAAATTAAATCGGGGGCTATTCGAAATGATACGAATCTTTTCAGATCATTTATATATGTTATGGGGGAAGTATATGATGGAAGAACATGCAAAAAATCATCTGAAAATTAGATTCTATGAAACTTTTCGAAATGCAAGTTTTGTTCAAAAAATCGTAGTATATTATACACAGGTTTATACTAGTTTAGGTCAAAAAATAAAATTAAATCGAGGACTGTTCGAAATGATACGAACTTTTTCAGATCATTTATATATTTTATGGGGGAAGGTTATGGTTGAAGTCCATGCAAAAATTTATCTGAAAATTAGCTTTTATGAAACTTTTTTAAATGCATGTTTCGGTCAAAAAATCATGATATATTATACACGAGTTTCGGTCAAAAAAATAAAATTAAATCGGGCGCTATTCGAAATGATACGAATCTTTTCAGATCATTTATATATGTTACGGGGGAAGGTTATGATGGAAGACCATGCAAAAAATCATCTGAAAATTAGATTCTATGAAACTTTTCGAAATGCAAGTTTTGTTCAAAAATCGTAGTATATTATACACAGGTTTATACTAGTTTAGGTCAAAAAATCAAATTAAATCGAGGACTGTTTGAAATGATATGATCATTTTCAGATCATTTATAAATTTTATGGGGAAGGTTATGGTTGAAGTCCATGCAAAAATTTATCTGAAAATTAGATTTTATGAAACTTTTTTAAATGCATGTTTCGGTCAAAAAATCATGATATATTATACACGAGTTTCGGTCAAAAAATCAAATTAAATCGGGGGCTATTCGAAATGATACGAATCTTTTCAGATCATTTATATATGTTATGGTGGAAGGTTATGATGGAAGATCATGCAAAAAATCATCTGAAAATTAGATTCTATGAAACTTTTCGAAATGCAAGTTTTGGTCAAAAAATTGTAGTATATTATACACAAGTTTATAATAGTTTAGGTCAAAATATCAAATGAAATTGAGGATTGTTCAAAATGATATAATCATTTTAAAATCATTTATGTATTTTATGGGTGAAGGTTATGATTGAAGTCCATGCATAAATTTATCTGAAAATTAGATTTTTTTAATGCAAGTTTCGGTCAAAAAATCATGATATATTATACACGAGTTTCGGTCAAAAAAATAAAAATTAAATCGGGGGCTATTCAAAATGATACGAATCTTTTTAGATCATTTATATATGTTATGGGGGAAGGTTATGATGGAAGAACATGCAAAAAATCATTTGAAAATTATATTCTATGAAACTTTTCGAAATGCATGTTTTGTTCAAAAAATTGTAGTATATTATACACAGGTTTATACTAGTTTAGGTCAAAAAATCAAATTAAATCGAGGACTGTTCGAAATGATACGAACTTTTTCAGATCATTTATATATTTTATGGGGGAAGGTTATGATTGAAATCCATGCAAAAATTTATCTGAAAATTAGATTTTATGAAACTTTTTTAAATGCATGTTTTGGTCAAAAAATCATGATATATTATACACGAGTTTCGGTCAAAAAATCAAATTAAATCGGGGGCTATTCGAAATGATACGAATCTTTTCAGATCATTTATATATGTTATGGGGGAAGGTTATGATGGAAGAACATGCAAAAAATCATCTGAAAATTAGATTCTATGAAACTTTTCGAAATGCAAGTTTTGTTCAAAAAATCGTAGTATATTATACACAGGTTTATACTAGTTTAGGTCAAAAAATAAAATTAAATCGAGGACTGTTCGAAATGATACGATCTTTTTCAGATCATTTATATATTTTATGGGGGAAGGTTATGGTTGAAGTCCATGCAAAAATTTATCTGAAAATTAGCTTTTATGAAACTTTTTTAAATGCATGTTTCGGTCAAAAAATCATGATATATTATACACGAGTTTCGGTCAAAAAAATAAAATTAAATCGGGCGCTATTCGAAATGATACGAATCTTTTCAGATCATTTATATATGTTACGGGGGAAGGTTATGATGGAAGACCATGCAAAAAATCATCTGAAAATTAGATTCTATGAAACTTTTCGAAATGCAAGTTTTGTTCAAAAATCGTAGTATATTATACACAGATTTATACTAGTTTAGGTCAAAAAATCAAATTAAATCGAGGACTGTTCGAAATGATATGATCATTTTCAGATCATTTATAAATTTTATGGGGAAGGTTATGGTTGAAGTCCATGCAAAAATTTATCTGAAAATTAGATTTTATGAAACTTTTTTAAATGCAGGTTTCGGTCAAAAAATCATGATATATTATACACGAGTTTCGGTCAAAAAAATCAAATTAAATCGGGGGCTATTCGAAATGATACGAATCTTTTCAGATCATTTATATATGTTATGGGGGAAGGTTATGATGGAAGAACATGCAAAAAATCATTTGAAAATTATATTCTATGAAACATTTCGAAATGCATGTTTTGTTCAAAAAAGCGTAGTATATTATACACAAGTTTATACTAGTTTAGGTCAAAAAATCAAATTAAATCAAGGATTGTTCGAAATGATACGAACGTTTTCAGATCATTTATATATTTTATGGGGGAAGGTTATGATTGAAGTCCATGCAAAAATTTATCTGAAAATTAGATTTTATGAAACTTTTTTAAATGCATGTTTCGGTCAAAAAATCATGATATATTATACACGAGTTTCAGTCAAAAAAATCAAATTAAATCGGGGGCTATTCGAAATGATACGAATCTTTTCAGATCATTTATATATGTTATGGGGGAAGGTTATGATGGAAGAACATGCAAAAAATCATTTGAAAATTATATTCTATGAAACTTTTCGAAATGCATGTTTTGTTTAAAAAATCGTAGTATATTATACACAAGTTTATACTAGTTTAGGTCAAAAAATCAAATTAAATCAAGGATTGTTCGATATGATACGAACGTTTTCAGATCATTTATATATTTTATGGGGGAAGGTTATGATTGAAGTCCATGCAAAAATTTATCTGAAAATTAGATTTTATGTAACTTTTTTAAATGCATGTTTCGGTCAAAAAATCATGATATATTATACAGGAGTTTAGGTAAATAAAAACAAATTAAATCGGGGCTATTCGTAATGATACGAATCTTTTCAGATCATTTATATATGTTATGGGGGAAGGTTATGATGGAAGACCATGCAAAAAATCATCTGAAAATTAGATTCTATGAAACTTTTCGAAATGCAAGTTTTGTTCAAAAATCGTAGTATATTATACACAGGTTTATACTAGTTTAGGTCAAAAAATCAAATTAAATCGAGGACTGTTTGAAATGATATGATCATTTTCAGATCATTTATAAATTTTATGGGGAAGGTTATGGTTGAAGTCCATGCAAAAATTTATCTGAAAATTAGATTTTATGAAACTTTTTTAAATGCATGTTTCGGTCAAAAAATCATGATATATTATACACGAGTTTCGGTCAAAAAATCAAATTAAATCGGGGGCTATTCGAAATGATACGAATCTTTTCAGATCATTTATATATGTTATGGTGGAAGGTTATGATTGAAGACCATGCAAAAAATCATCTGAAAATTAGATTCTATGAAACTTTTCGAAATGCAAGTTTTGGTCAAAAAATTGTAGTATATTATACACAAGTTTATAATAGTTTAGGTCAAAATATCAAATGAAATCGAGGATTGTTCAAAATGATATAATCATTTTAAAATCATTTATGTATTTTATGGGTGAAGGTTATGATTGAAGTCCATGCATAAATTTATCTGAAAATTAGATTTTTTTAATGCAAGTTTCGGTCAAAAAATCATGATATATTATACACGAGTTTCGGTCAAAAAAATAAAAATTAAATCGGGGGCTATTCAAAATGATACGAATCTTTTTAGATCATTTATATATGTTATGGGGGAAGGTTATGATGGAAGAACATGCAAAAAATCATTTGAAAATTATATTCTATGAAACTTTTCGAAATGCATGTTTTGTTCAAAAAATTGTAGTATATTATACACAGGTTTATACTAGTTTAGGTCAAAAAATCAAATTAAATCGAGGACTGTTCGAAATGATACGAACTTTTTCAGATCATTTATATATTTTATGGGGGAAGGTTATGATTGAAATCCATGCAAAAATTTATCTGAAAATTAGATTTTATGAAACTTTTTTAAATGCATGTTTTGGTCAAAAAATCATGATATATTATACACGAGTTTCGGTCAAAAAATCAAATTAAATCGGGGGCTATTCGAAATGATACGAATCTTTTCAGATCATTTATATATGTTATGGGGGGAGGTTATGATGGAAGAACATGCAAAAAATCATCTGAAAATTAGATTCTATGAAACTTTTCGAAATGCAAGTTTTGTTCAAAAAATCGTAGTATATTATACACAGGTTTATACTAGTTTAGGTCAAAAAATAAAATTAAATCGAGGACTGTTCGAAATGATACGATCTTTTTCAGATCATTTATATATTTTATGGGGGAAGGTTATGGTTGAAGTCCATGCAAAAATTTATCTGAAAATTAGCTTTTATGAAACTTTTTTAAATGCATGTTTCGGTCAAAAAATCATGATATATTATACACGAGTTTCGGTCAAAAAAATAAAATTAAATCGGGCGCTATTCGAAATGATACGAATCTTTTCAGATCATTTATATATGTTACGGGGGAAGGTTATGATGGAAGACCATGCAAAAAATCATCTGAAAATTAGATTCTATGAAACTTTTCGAAATGCAAGTTTTGTTCAAAAATCGTAGTATATTATACACAGATTTATACTAGTTTAGGTCAAAAAATCAAATTAAATCGAGGACTGTTCGAAATGATATGATCATTTTCAGATCATTTATAAATTTTATGGGGAAGGTTATGGTTGAAGTCCATGCAAAAATTTATCTGAAAATTAGATTTTATGAAACTTTTTTAAATGCAGGTTTCGGTCAAAAAATCATGATATATTATACACGAGTTTCGGTCAAAAAAATCAAATTAAATCGGGGGCTATTCGAAATGATACGAATCTTTTCAGATCATTTATATATGTTATGGGGGAAGGTTATGATGGAAGAACATGCAAAAAATCATTTGAAAATTATATTCTATGAAACATTTCGAAATGCATGTTTTGTTCAAAAAAGCGTAGTATATTATACACAAGTTTATACTAGTTTAGGTCAAAAAATCAAATTAAATCAAGGATTGTTCGAAATGATACGAACGTTTTCAGATCATTTATATATTTTATGGGGGAAGGTTATGATTGAAGTCCATGAAAAAATTTATCTGAAAATTAGATTTTATGAAACTTTTTTAAATGCATGTTTCGGTCAAAAAATCATGATATATTATACACGAGTTTCAGTCAAAAAAATCAAATTAAATCGGGGGCTATTCGAAATGATACGAATCTTTTCAGATCATTTATATATGTTATGGGGGAAGGTTATGATGGAAGAACATGCAAAAAATCATTTGAAAATTATATTCTATGAAACTTTTCGAAATGCATGTTTTGTTTAAAAAATCGTAGTATATTATACACAAGTTTATACTAGTTTAGGTCAAAAAATCAAATTAAATCAAGGATTGTTCGATATGATACGAACGTTTTCAGATCATTTATATATTTTATGGGGGAAGGTTATGATTGAAGTCCATGCAAAAATTTATCTGAAAATTAGATTTTATGTAACTTTTTTAAATGCATGTTTCGGTCAAAAAATCATGATATATTATACAGGAGTTTAGGTAAATAAAAACAAATTAAATCGGGGCTATTCGAAATGATACGAATCTTTTCAGATCATTTATATATGTTATGGGGGAAGGTTATGATGGAAGACCATGCAAAAAATCATCTGAAAATTAGATTCTATGAAACTTTTCGAAATGCAAGTTTTGTTCAAAAATCGTAGTATATTATACACAGGTTTATACTAGTTTAGGTCAAAAAATCAAATTAAATCGAGGACTGTTTGAAATGATATGATCATTTTCAGATCATTTATAAATTTTATGGGGAAGGTTATGGTTGAAGTCCATGCAAAAATTTATCTGAAAATTAGATTTTATGAAACTTTTTTAAATGCATGTTTCGGTCAAAAAATCATGATATATTATACACGAGTTTCGGTCAAAAAATCAAATTAAATCGGGGGCTATTCGAAATGATACGAATCTTTTCAGATCATTTATATATGTTATGGTGGAAGGTTATGATTGAAGACCATGCAAAAAATCATCTGAAAATTAGATTCTATGAAACTTTTCGAAATGCAAGTTTTGGTCAAAAAATTGTAGTATATTATACACAAGTTTATAATAGTTTAGGTCAAAATATCAAATGAAATCGAGGATTGTTCAAAATGATATAATCATTTTAAAATCATTTATGTATTTTATGGGTGAAGGTTATGATTGAAGTCCATGCATAAATTTATCTGAAAATTAGATTTTTTTAATGCAAGTTTCGGTCAAAAAATCATGATATATTATACACGAGTTTCGGTCAAAAAAATAAAAATTAAATCGGGGGCTATTCAAAATGATACGAATCTTTTTAGATCATTTATATATGTTATGGGGGAAGGTTATGATGGAAGAACATGCAAAAAATCATTTGAAAATTATATTCTATGAAACTTTTCGAAATGCATGTTTTGTTCAAAAAATTGTAGTATATTATACACAGGTTTATACTAGTTTAGGTCAAAAAATCAAATTAAATCGAGGACTGTTCGAAATGATACGAACTTTTTCAGATCATTTATATATTTTATGGGGGAAGGTTATGATTGAAATCCATGCAAAAATTTATCTGAAAATTAGATTTTATGAAACTTTTTTAAATGCATGTTTTGGTCAAAAAATCATGATATATTATACACGAGTTTCGGTCAAAAAATCAAATTAAATCGGGGGCTATTCGAAATGATACGAATCTTTTCAGATCATTTATATATGTTATGGGGGGAGGTTATGATGGAAGAACATGCAAAAAATTATCTGAAAATTAGATTCTATGAAACTTTTCGAAATGCAAGTTTTGTTCAAAAAATCGTAGTATATTATACACAGGTTTATACTAGTTTAGGTCAAAAAATAAAATTAAATCGAGGACTTTTCGAAATGATACGATCTTTTTCAGATCATTTATATATTTTATGGGGGAAGGTTATGGTTGAAGTCCATGCAAAAATTTATCTGAAAATTAGCTTTTATGAAACTTTTTTAAATGCATGTTTCGGTAAAAAAATCATGATATATTATACACGAGTTTCGGTCAAAAAAATAAAATTAAATCGGGCGCTATTCGAAATGATACGAATCTTTTCAGATCATTTATATATGTTACGGGGGAAGGTTATGATGGAAGACCATGCAAAAAATCATCTGAAAATTAGATTCTATGAAACTTTTCGAAATGCAAGTTTTGTTCAAAAATCGTAGTATATTATACACAGGTTTATACTAGTTTAGGTCAAAAAATCAAATTAAATCGAGGACTGTTCGAAATGATATGATCATTTTCAGATCATTTATAAATTTTATGGGGAAGGTTATGGTTGAAGTCCATGCAAAAATTTATCTGAAAATTAGATTTTATGAAACTTTTTTAAATGCAGGTTTCGGTCAAAAAATCATGATATATTATACACGAGTTTCGGTCAAAAAAATCAAATTAAATCGGGGGCTATTCGAAATGATACGAATCTTTTCAGATCATTTATATATGTTATGGGGGAAGGTTATGATGGAAGAACATGCAAAAAATCATTTGAAAATTATATTCTATGAAACATTTCGAAATGCATGTTTTGTTCAAAAAAGCGTAGTATATTATACACAAGTTTATACTAGTTTAGGTCAAAAAATCAAATTAAATCAAGGATTGTTCGAAATGATACGAACGTTTTCAGATCATTTATATATTTTATGGGGGAAGGTTATGATTGAAGTCCATGCAAAAATTTATCTGAAAATTAGATTTTATGAAACTTTTTTAAATGCATGTTTCGGTCAAAAAATCATGATATATTATACACGAGTTTCAGTCAAAAAAATCAAATTAAATCGGGGGCTATTCGAAATGATACGAATCTTTTCAGATCATTTATATATGTTATGGGGGAAGGTTATGATGGAAGAACATGCAAAAAATCATTTGAAAATTATATTCTATGAAACTTTTCGAAATGCATGTTTTGTTTAAAAAATCGTAGTATATTATACACAAGTTTATACTAGTTTAGGTCAAAAAATCAAATTAAATCAAGGATTGTTCGATATGATACGAACGTTTTCAGATCATTTATATATTTTATGGGGGAAGGTTATGATTGAAGTCCATGCAAAAATTTATCTGAAAATTAGATTTTATGTAACTTTTTTAAATGCATGTTTCGGTCAAAAAATCATGATATATTATACAGGAGTTTAGGTAAATAAAAACAAATTAAATCGGGGGCTATTCGAAATGATACGAATCTTTTCAGATCATTTATATATGTTATGGGGGAAGGTTATGATGGAAGACCATGCAAAAAATCATCTGAAAATAAGATTCTATGAAACTTTTCGAAATGCAAGTTTTGTTCAAAAAATCGTAGTATATAATACACAGGTTTATACTAGTTTAGGTCAAAAAATCAAATTAAATCGAGGACTGTTCGAAATGATATGATCATTTTCAGATCATTTATAAATTTTATGGGGAAGGTTATGGTTGAAGTCCATGCAAAAATTTATCTGAAAATTAGATTTTATGAAACTTTTTTAAATGCATGTTTCGGTCAAAAAATCATGATATATTTTACACGAGTTTCGGTCAAAAAAATCAAATTAAATCGGGCGCTATTCGAAATGATACGAATCTTTTCAGATCATTTATATATGTTACGGGGGAAGGTTATGATGGCAGACCATGCAAAAAATCATCTGAAAATTAGATTCTATGAAACTTTTCGAAATGCAAGTTTTGTTCAAAAAATCGTAGTATATTATACACAGGTTTATACTAGTTTAGGTCAAAAAATCAAATTAAATCGAGGACTGTTCGAAATGATATGATCATTTTTAGATCATTTATAAATTTTATGGGGAAGGTTATGGTTGAAGTCCATGCAAAAATTTATCTTTAAATTAGATTTTATGAAACTTTTTTAAATGCATGTTTCGGTCAAAAAATCATGATATATTATACACGAGTTTCGGTCAAAAAAATCAAATTAAATCGGGGGCTATTCGAAATGATACGAATCTTTTCAGATCATTTATATATGTTATGGGGGAAGGTTATGATGGAAGAACATGCAAAAAATCATTTGAAAATTATATTCTATGAAACATTTCGAAATGCATGTTTTGTTCAAAAAAGCGTAGTATATTATACACAAGTTTATACTAGTTTAGGTCAAAAAATCAAATTAAATCAAGGATTGTTCGAAATGATACGAACGTTTTCAGATCATTTATATATTTTATGGGGGAAGGTTATGATTGAAGTCCATGCAAAAATTTATCTGAAAATTAGATTTTATGAAACTTTTTTAAATGCATGTTTCGGTCAAAAAATCATGATATATTATACACGAGTTTCAGTCAAAAAAATCAAATTAAATCGGGGGCTATTCGAAATGATACGAATCTTTTCAGATCATTTATATATGTTATGGGGGAAGGTTATGATGGAAGAACATGCAAAAAATCATTTGAAAATTATATTCTATGAAACTTTTCGAAATGCATGTTTTGTTTAAAAAATCGTAGTATATTATACACAAGTTTATACTAGTTTAGGTCAAAAAATCAAATTAAATCAAGGATTGTTCGATATGATACGAACGTTTTCAGATCATTTATATATTTTATGGGGGAAGGTTATGATTGAAGTCCATGCAAAAATTTATCTGAAAATTAGATTTTATGTAACTTTTTTAAATGCATGTTTCGGTCAAAAAATCATGATATATTATACAGGAGTTTAGGTAAATAAAAACAAATTAAATCGGGGCTATTCGAAATGATACGAATCTTTTCAGATCATTTATATATGTTATGGGGGAAGGTTATGATGGAAGACCATGCAAAAAATCATCTGAAAATTAGATTCTATGAAACTTTTCGAAATGCAAGTTTTGTTCAAAAATCGTAGTATATTATACACAGGTTTATACTAGTTTAGGTCAAAAAATCAAATTAAATCGAGGACTGTTTGAAATGATATGATCATTTTCAGATCATTTATAAATTTTATGGGGAAGGTTATGGTTGAAGTCCATGCAAAAATTTATCTGAAAATTAGATTTTATGAAACTTTTTTAAATGCATGTTTCGGTCAAAAAATCATGATATATTATACACGAGTTTCGGTCAAAAAATCAAATTAAATCGGGGGCTATTCGAAATGATACGAATCTTTTCAGATCATTTATATATGTTATGGTGGAAGGTTATGATTGAAGACCATGCAAAAAATCATCTGAAAATTAGATTCTATGAAACTTTTCGAAATGCAAGTTTTGGTCAAAAAATTGTAGTATATTATACACAAGTTTATAATAGTTTAGGTCAAAATATCAAATGAAATCGAGGATTGTTCAAAATGATATAATCATTTTAAAATCATTTATGTATTTTATGGGTGAAGGTTATGATTGAAGTCCATGCATAAATTTATCTGAAAATTAGATTTTTTTAATGCAAGTTTCGGTCAAAAAATCATGATATATTATACACGAGTTTCGGTCAAAAAAATAAAAATTAAATCGGGGGCTATTCAAAATGATACGAATCTTTTTAGATCATTTATATATGTTATGGGGGAAGGTTATGATGGAAGAACATGCAAAAAATCATTTGAAAATTATATTCTATGAAACTTTTCGAAATGCATGTTTTGTTCAAAAAATTGTAGTATATTATACACAGGTTTATACTAGTTTAGGTCAAAAAATCAAATTAAATCGAGGACTGTTCGAAATGATACGAACTTTTTCAGATCATTTATATATTTTATGGGGGAAGGTTATGATTGAAATCCATGCAAAAATTTATCTGAAAATTAGATTTTATGAAACTTTTTTAAATGCATGTTTTGGTCAAAAAATCATGATATATTATACACGAGTTTCGGTCAAAAAATCAAATTAAATCGGGGGCTATTCGAAATGATACGAATCTTTTCAGATCATTTATATATGTTATGGGGGGAGGTTATGATGGAAGAACATGCAAAAAATTATCTGAAAATTAGATTCTATGAAACTTTTCGAAATGCAAGTTTTGTTCAAAAAATCGTAGTATATTATACACAGGTTTATACTAGTTTAGGTCAAAAAATAAAATTAAATCGAGGACTTTTCGAAATGATACGATCTTTTTCAGATCATTTATATATTTTATGGGGGAAGGTTATGGTTGAAGTCCATGCAAAAATTTATCTGAAAATTAGCTTTTATGAAACTTTTTTAAATGCATGTTTCGGTAAAAAAATCATGATATATTATACACGAGTTTCGGTCAAAAAAATAAAATTAAATCGGGCGCTATTCGAAATGATACGAATCTTTTCAGATCATTTATATATGTTACGGGGGAAGGTTATGATGGAAGACCATGCAAAAAATCATCTGAAAATTAGATTCTATGAAACTTTTCGAAATGCAAGTTTTGTTCAAAAATCGTAGTATATTATACACAGGTTTATACTAGTTTAGGTCAAAAAATCAAATTAAATCGAGGACTGTTCGAAATGATATGATCATTTTCAGATCATTTATAAATTTTATGGGGAAGGTTATGGTTGAAGTCCATGCAAAAATTTATCTGAAAATTAGATTTTATGAAACTTTTTTAAATGCAGGTTTCGGTCAAAAAATCATGATATATTATACACGAGTTTCGGTCAAAAAAATCAAATTAAATCGGGGGCTATTCGAAATGATACGAATCTTTTCAGATCATTTATATATGTTATGGGGGAAGGTTATGATGGAAGAACATGCAAAAAATCATTTGAAAATTATATTCTATGAAACATTTCGAAATGCATGTTTTGTTCAAAAAAGCGTAGTATATTATACACAAGTTTATACTAGTTTAGGTCAAAAAATCAAATTAAATCAAGGATTGTTCGAAATGATACGAACGTTTTCAGATCATTTATATATTTTATGGGGGAAGGTTATGATTGAAGTCCATGCAAAAATTTATCTGAAAATTAGATTTTATGAAACTTTTTTAAATGCATGTTTCGGTCAAAAAATCATGATATATTATACACGAGTTTCAGTCAAAAAAATCAAATTAAATCGGGGGCTATTCGAAATGATACGAATCTTTTCAGATCATTTATATATGTTATGGGGGAAGGTTATGATGGAAGAACATGCAAAAAATCATTTGAAAATTATATTCTATGAAACTTTTCGAAATGCATGTTTTGTTTAAAAAATCGTAGTATATTATACACAAGTTTATACTAGTTTAGGTCAAAAAATCAAATTAAATCAAGGATTGTTCGATATGATACGAACGTTTTCAGATCATTTATATATTTTATGGGGGAAGGTTATGATTGAAGTCCATGCAAAAATTTATCTGAAAATTAGATTTTATGTAACTTTTTTAAATGCATGTTTCGGTCAAAAAATCATGATATATTATACAGGAGTTTAGGTAAATAAAAACAAATTAAATCGGGGGCTATTCGAAATGATACGAATCTTTTCAGATCATTTATATATGTTATGGGGGAAGGTTATGATGGAAGACCATGCAAAAAATCATCTGAAAATAAGATTCTATGAAACTTTTCGAAATGCAAGTTTTGTTCAAAAAATCGTAGTATATAATACACAGGTTTATACTAGTTTAGGTCAAAAAATCAAATTAAATCGAGGACTGTTCGAAATGATATGATCATTTTCAGATCATTTATAAATTTTATGGGGAAGGTTATGGTTGAAGTCCATGCAAAAATTTATCTGAAAATTAGATTTTATGAAACTTTTTTAAATGCATGTTTCGGTCAAAAAATCATGATATATTTTACACGAGTTTCGGTCAAAAAAATCAAATTAAATCGGGCGCTATTCGAAATGATACGAATCTTTTCAGATCATTTATATATGTTACGGGGGAAGGTTATGATGGCAGACCATGCAAAAAATCATCTGAAAATTAGATTCTATGAAACTTTTCGAAATGCAAGTTTTGTTCAAAAAATCGTAGTATATTATACACAGGTTTATACTAGTTTAGGTCAAAAAATCAAATTAAATCGAGGACTGTTCGAAATGATATGATCATTTTTAGATCATTTATAAATTTTATGGGGAAGGTTATGGTTGAAGTCCATGCAAAAATTTATCTTTAAATTAGATTTTATGAAACTTTTTTAAATGCATGTTTCGGTCAAAAAATCATGATATATTATACACGAGTTTCGGTCAAAAAAATCAAATTAAATCGGGGGCTATTCGAAATGATACGAATCTTTTTAGATCATTTATATATGTTATGGGGGAAGGTTATGATGGAAGACCATGCAAAAAAATCATCTGAAAATTAGATTCTATGAAACTTTTCGAAATGCAAGTTTTGGTCAAAAAATTGTAGTATATTATACACAAGTTTATACTAGTTTAGGTCAAAAAATCAAATTAAATCAAGGATTGTTCGATATGATACGAACGTTTTCAGATCATTTATATATTTTATGGGGGAAGGTTATGATTGAAGTCCATGCAAAAATTTATCTGAAAATTAGATTTTATGTAACTTTTTTAAATGCATGTTTCGGTCAAAAAATCATGATATATTATACAGGAGTTTAGGTAAATAAAAACAAATTAAATCGGGGGCTATTCGAAATGATACGAATCTTTTCAGATCATTTATATATGTTATGGGGGAAGGTTATGATGGAAGACCATGCAAAAAATCATCTGAAAATAAGATTCTATGAAACTTTTCGAAATGCAAGTTTTGTTCAAAAAATCGTAGTATATAATACACAGGTTTATACTAGTTTAGGTCAAAAAATCAAATTAAATCGAGGACTGTTCGAAATGATATGATCATTTTCAGATCATTTATAAATTTTATGGGGAAGGTTATGGTTGAAGTCCATGCAAAAATTTATCTGAAAATTAGATTTTATGAAACTTTTTTAAATGCATGTTTCGGTCAAAAAATCATGATATATTTTACACGAGTTTCGGTCAAAAAAATCAAATTAAATCGGGCGCTATTCGAAATGATACGAATCTTTTCAGATCATTTATATATGTTACGGGGGAAGGTTATGATGGCAGACCATGCAAAAAATCATCTGAAAATTAGATTCTATGAAACTTTTCGAAATGCAAGTTTTGTTCAAAAAATCGTAGTATATTATACACAGGTTTAAACTAGTTTAGGTCAAAAACTCAAATTAAATCGAGGACTGTTCGAAATGATATGATCATTTTTAGATCATTTATAAATTTTATGGGTGAAGGTTATGGTTGAAGTCCATGCAAAAATTTATCTTTAAATTAGATTTTATGAAACTTTTTTAAATGCATGTTTCGGTCAAAAAATCATGATATATTATACACGAGTTTCGGTCAAAAAAATCAAATTAAATCGGGGGCTATTCGAAATGATACGAATCTTTTCAGATCATTTATATATGTTATGGGGGAAGGTTATGATGGCAGACCATGCAAAAAATCATCTGAAAATTAGATTCTATGAAACTTTTCGAAATGCAAGTTTTGTTCAAAAAATCGTAGTATATTATACACAGGTTTATACTAGTTTAGGTCAAAAAATCAAATTAAATCGAGGACTGTTCGAAATGATATGATCATTTTTAGATCATTTATAAATTTTATGGGGAAGGTTATGGTTGAAGTCCATGCAAAAATTTATCTTTAAATTAGATTTTATGAAACTTTTTTAAATGCATGTTTCGGTCAAAAAATCATGATATATTATACACGAGTATCGGTCAAAAAAATCAAATTAAATCGGGGGCTATTCGAAATGATACGAATCTTTTCAGATCATTTATATATGTTATGGGGGAAGGTTATGATGGAAGACCATGCAAAAAAATCATCTGAAAATTAGATTCTATGAAACTTTTCGAAATGCAAGTTTTGGTCAAAAAATTGTAGTATATTATACACAAGTTTATACTAGTTTAGGTCAAAAAATCAAATTAAATCAAGGATTGTTCGATATGATACGAACGTTTTCAGATCATTTATATATTTTATGGGGGAAGGTTATGATTGAAGTCCATGCAAAAATTTATCTGAAAATTAGATTTTATGTAACTTTTTTAAATGCATGTTTCGGTCAAAAAATCATGATATATTATACAGGAGTTTAGGTAAATAAAAACAAATTAAATCGGGGGCTATTCGAAATGATACGAATCTTTTCAGATCATTTATATATGTTATGGGGGAAGGTTATGATGGAAGACCATGCAAAAAATCATCTGAAAATAAGATTCTATGAAACTTTTCGAAATGCAAGTTTTGTTCAAAAAATCGTAGTATATAATACACAGGTTTATACTAGTTTAGGTCAAAAAATCAAATTAAATCGAGGACTATTCGAAATGATATGATCATTTTCAGATCATTTATATATTTTATGGGGGAAGGTTATGGTTGAAGTCCATGAAAAAATTTATCTGAAACTTAGATTTTATGAAACTTTTTTAAATGCATGTTTCGGTCAAAAAATCATGATATATTATACACGAGTTTCGGTCAAAAAAATCAAATTAAATCGGGGGCTTTTCGAAATGATACGAATCTTTTCAAATCATTTATATATGTTATAAGGGAAGGTTATAATGGAAGAACATGCAAAAAATCATTTGAAAATTATATTCTATGAAACTTTTCGAAATGCATGTTTTGTTCAAAAAATCATAGTATATTATACACAAGTTTATACTAGTTTAGGTCAAAAAATCAAATTAAATCAAGGATTGTTCGAAATGATACGAACGTTTTCAGATCATTTATATATATTATGGGGGAAGGTTATGATTGAAGTCCATGCAAAAATTTATCTGAAAATTAGATTTTATGAAACTTTTTTTAATGCATGTTTCGGTCAAAAAATCATGATATATTATACAGGAGTTTAGGTAAAAAAAAACAAATTAAATCGGGGGCTATTCGAAATGATACGAATCTTTTCAGATCATTTATATATGTTATGGGGGAAGGTTATGATGGAAGACCATGCAAAAAATCATCTGAAAATAAGATTCTATGAAACTTTTCGAAATGCAAGTTTTGTTCAAAAAATCGTAGTATATAATACACAGGTTTATACTAGTTTAGGTCAAAAAATCAAATTAAATCGAGGACTATTCGAAATGATATGATCATTTTCAGATCATTTATATATTTTATGGGGGAAGGTTATGGTTGAAGTCCATGAAAAAATTTATCTGAAACTTAGATTTTATGAAACTTTTTTAAATGCATGTTTCGGTCAAAAATTCATGATATATTATACACGAGTTTCGGTCAAAAAAATCAAATTAAATCGGGGGCTATTCGAAATGATACGAATCTTTTCAGATCATTTATATATGTTATGGGGGAAGGTTATGATGGAAGAACATGCAAAAAATCATCTGAAAATTAGATTCTATGAAACATTTCGAAATGCAAGTTTTGGTCAAAAAATTGTAGTATATTATACACAAGTTTATACTAGTTTAGGTCAAAATATCAAATTAAATCGAGGACTGTTCAAAATGATATAATCATTTTAAAATCATTTATATATTTTATGGGTGAAGGTTATGATTAAAGTCCATGCAAAAATTTATCTGAAAATTAGATTTTTTTAATGCAAGTTTTGGTCAAAAAATCATGATATATTATACACGAGTTTCGGTCAAAAAATCAAATTAAATCGGGGGCTATTCGAAATGATACGAATCTTTTCAGATCATTTATATATGTTATGGGGGAAGGTTATGATGGAAGAACATGCAAAAAATCATCTGAAAATTAGATTCTATGAAACTTTTCGAAATGCAAGTTTTGTTCAAAAAATCGTAGTATATTATACACAGGTTTATACTAGTTTATGTCAAAAAATAAAATTAAATCGAGGACTGTTCGAAATGATACGAACTTTTTCAGATCATTTATATATTTTATGGGGGAAGGTTATGGTTGAAGTCCATGCAAAAATTTATCTGAAAATTAGATTTTATGAAACTTTTTTAAATGCATGTTTTGGTCAAAAAATCATGATATATTATACACGAGTTTCGGTCAAAAAAATCAAATTAAATCGGGCGCTATTCGAAATGATACGAATCTTTTCAGATCATTTATATATGTTACGGGGGAAGGTTATGATGGCAGACCATGCAAAAAATCATCTGAAAATTAGATTCAATGAAACTTTTCGAAATGCAAGTTTTGTTCAAAAAATCGTAGTATATAATACACAGGTTTATACTAGTTTAGGTCAAAAAATCAAATTAAATCGAGGACTGTTCGAAATGATATGATCATTTTTAGATCATTTATAAATTTTATGGGGAAGGTTATGGTTGAAGTCCATGCAAAAATTTATCTTTAAATTAGATTTTATGAAACTTTTTTAAATGCATGTTTCGGTCAAAAAATCATGATATATTATACACGAGTTTCGGTCAAAAAAATCAAATTAAATCGGGGGCTATTCGAAATGATACAAATCTTTTCAGATCATTTATATATGTTATGGGGGAAGGTTATGATGGAAGACCATGCAAAAAATCATCTGAAAATAAGATTCTATGAAACTTTTCGAAATGCAAGTTTTGGTCAAAAAATTGTAGTATATTATACACAAGTTTATACTAGTTTAGGTCAAAATATCAAATTAAATCGAGGATTGTTCAAAATGATATAATCATTTTAAAATCATTTATATATTTTATGGGTGAAGGTTATGATTGAAGTCCATGCATAAATTTATCTGAAAATTAGATTTTTTTTAATGCAAGTTTCGGTCAAAAAATCATGATATATTATACACGAGTTTCGGTCAAAAAAATAAAAATTAAATCGGGGGCTATTCAAAATGATACGAATCTTTTCAGATCATTTATATATGTTATGGGGGAAGGTTATGATGGAAGACCATGCAAAAAATCATCTGAAAATAAGATTCTATGAAACTTTTCGAAATGGAAGTTTTGTTCAAAAAATCGTAGTATATAATACACAGGTTTATACTAGTTTAGGTCAAAAAATCAAATTAAATCGAGGACTATTCGAAATGATATGATCATTTTCAGATCATTTATATATTTTATGGGGGAAGGTTATGGTTGAAGTCCATGAAAAAATTTATCTGAAACTTAGATTTTATGAAACTTTTTTAAATGCATGTTTCGGTCAAAAATTCATGATATATTATACACGAGTTTCGGTCAAAAAAATCAAATTAAATCGGGGGCTATTCGAAATGATACGAATCTTTTCAGATCATTTATATATGTTATGGGGGAAGGTTATGATGGAAGAACATGCAAAAAAATCATCTGAAAATTAGATTCTATGAAACATTTCGAAATGCAAGTTTTGGTCAAAAAATTGTAGTATATTATACACAAGTTTATACTAGTTTAGGTCAAAATATCAAATTAAATCGAGGACTGTTCAAAATGATATAATCATTTTAAAATCATTTATATATTTTATGGGTGAAGGTTATGATTAAAGTCCATGCAAAAATTTATCTGAAAATTAGATTTTTTTAATGCAAGTTTTGGTCAAAAAATCATGATATATTATACACGAGTTTCGGTCAAAAAATCAAATTAAATCGGGGGCTATTCGAAATGATACGAATCTTTTCAGATCATTTATATATGTTATGGGGGAAGGTTATGATGGAAGAACATGCAAAAAATCATCTGAAAATTAGATTCTATGAAACTTTTCGAAATGCAAGTTTTGTTCAAAAAATCGTAGTATATTATACACAGGTTTATACTAGTTTAGGTCAAAAAATAAAATTAAATCGAGGACTGTTCGAAATGATACGAACTTTTTCAGATCATTTATATATTTTATGGGGGAAGGTTATGGTTGAAGTCCATGCAAAAATTTATCTGAAAATTAGATTTTATGAAACTTTTTTAAATGCATGTTTCGGTCAAAAAATCATGATATATTATACACGAGTTTCGGTCAAAAAAATCAAATTAAATCGGGGGCTATTCGAAATGATACGAATCTTTTCAGATCATTTATATATGTTACGGGGGAAGGTTATGATGGAAGACCATGCAAAAAATCATCTGAAAATTAGATTCTATGAAACTTTTCGAAATGCAAGTTTTGGTCAAAAAATCGTAGTATATTATACACAGGTTTATACTAGTTTAGGTCAAAAAATCAAATTAAATCGAGGACTGTTCGAAATGATATGATCATTTTTAGATCATTTATAAATTTTATGGGGAAGGTTATGGTTGAAGTCCATGCAAAAATTTATCTTTAAATTAGATTTTATGAAACTTTTTTAAATGCATGTTTCGGTCAAAAAATCATGATATATTATACACGAGTTTCGGTCAAAAAAATCAAATTAAATCGGGGGCTATTCGAAATGATACGAATCTTTTCAGATCATTTATATATGTTATGGGGGAAGGTTATGATGGAAGACCATGCAAAAAATCATCTGAAAATAAGATTCTATGAAACTTTTCGAAATGCAAGTTTTGGTCAAAAAATTGTAGTATATTATACACAAGTTTATACTAGTTTAGGTCAAAATATCAAATTAAATCGAGGATTGTTCAAAATGATATAATCATTTTAAAATCATTTATATATTTTATGGGTGAAGGTTATGATTGAAGTCCATGCATAAATTTATCTGAAAATTAGATTTTTTTTAATGCAAGTTTCGGTCAAAAAATCATGATATATTATACACGAGTTTCGGTCAAAAAAATAAAAATTAAATCGGGGGCTATTCAAAATGATACGAATCTTTTCAGATCATTTATATATGTTATGGGGGAAGGTTATGATGGAAGACCATGCAAAAAATCATCTGAAAATAAGATTCTATGAAACTTTTCGAAATGCAAGTTTTGTTCAAAAAATCGTAGTATATAATACACAGGTTTATACTAGTTTAGGTCAAAAAATCAAATTAAATCGAGGACTATTCGAAATGATATGATCATTTTCAGATCATTTATATATTTTATGGGGGAAGGTTATGGTTGAAGTCCATGAAAAAATTTATCTGAAACTTAGATTTTATGAAACTTTTTTAAATGCATGTTTCGGTCAAAAATTCATGATATATTATACACGAGTTTCGGTCAAAAAAATCAAATTAAATCGGGGGCTATTCGAAATGATACGAATCTTTTCAGATCATTTATATATGTTATGGGGGAAGGTTATGATGGAAGAACATGCAAAAAATCATCTGAAAATTAGATTCTATGAAACATTTCGAAATGCAAGTTTTGGTCAAAAAATTGTAGTATATTATACACAAGTTTATACTAGTTTAGGTCAAAATATCAAATTAAATCGAGGACTGTTCAAAATGATATAATCATTTTAAAATCATTTATATATTTTATGGGTGAAGGTTATGATTAAAGTCCATGCAAAAATTTATCTGAAAATTAGATTTTTTTAATGCAAGTTTTGGTCAAAAAATCATGATATATTATACACGAGTTTCGGTCAAAAAATCAAATTAAATCGGGGGCTATTCGAAATGATACGAATCTTTTCAGATCATTTATATATGTTATGGGGGAAGGTTATGATGGAAGAACATGCAAAAAATCATCTGAAAATTAGATTCTATGAAACTTTTCGAAATGCAAGTTTTGTTCAAAAAATCGTAGTATATTATACACAGGTTTATACTAGTTTAGGTCAAAAAATAAAATTAAATCGAGGACTGTTCGAAATGATACGAACTTTTTCAGATCATTTATATATTTTATGGGGGAAGGTTATGGTTGAAGTCCATGCAAAAATTTATCTGAAAATTAGATTTTATGAAACTTTTTTAAATGCATGTTTCGGTCAAAAAATCATGATATATTATACACGAGTTTCGGTCAAAAAAATCAAATTAAATCGGGGGCTATTCGAAATGATACGAATCTTTTCAGATCATTTATATATGTTACGGGGGAAGGTTATGATGGAAGACCATGCAAAAAATCATCTGAAAATTAGATTCTATGAAACTTTTCGAAATGCAAGTTTTGGTCAAAAAATCGTAGTATATTATACACAGGTTTATACTAGTTTAGGTCAAAAAATCAAATTAAATCGAGGACTGTTCGAAATGATATGATCATTTTTAGATCATTTATAAATTTTATGGGGAAGGTTATGGTTGAAGTCCATGCAAAAATTTATCTTTAAATTAGATTTTATGAAACTTTTTTAAATGCATGTTTCGGTCAAAAAATCATGATATATTATACACGAGTTTCGGTCAAAAAAATCAAATTAAATCGGGGGCTATTCGAAATGATACGAATCTTTTCAGATCATTTATATATGTTATGGGGGAAGGTTATGATGGAAGACCATGCAAAAAATCATCTGAAAATAAGATTCTATGAAACTTTTCGAAATGCAAGTTTTGGTCAAAAAATTGTAGTATATTATACACAAGTTTATACTAGTTTAGGTCAAAATATCAAATTAAATCGAGGATTGTTCAAAATGATATAATCATTTTAAAATCATTTATATATTTTATGGGTGAAGGTTATGATTGAAGTCCATGCATAAATTTATCTGAAAATTAGATTTTTTTTAATGCAAGTTTCGGTCAAAAAATCATGATATATTATACACGAGTTTCGGTCAAAAAAATAAAAATTAAATCGGGGGCTATTCAAAATGATACGAATCTTTTCAGATCATTTATATATGTTATGGGGGAAGGTTATGATGGAAGACCATGCAAAAAATCATCTGAAAATAAGATTCTATGAAACTTTTCGAAATGCAAGTTTTGTTCATAAAATCGTAGTATATAATACACAGGTTTATACTAGTTTAGGTCAAAAAATCAAATTAAATCGAGGACTGTTCGAAATGATATGATCATTTTTAGATCATTTATAAATTTTATGGGGAAGGTTATGGTTGAAGTCCATGCAAAAATTTATCTTTAAATTAGATTTTATGAAACTTTTTTAAATGCATGTTTCGGTCAAAAAATCATGATATATTATACACGAGTTTCGGTCAAAAAAATCAAATTAAATCGGGGGCTATTCGAAATGATACGAATCTTTTCAGATCATTTATATATGTTATGGGGGAAGGTTATGATGGAAGACCATGCAAAAAAATCATCTGAAAATTAGATTCTATGAAACTTTTCGAAATGCAAGTTTTGGTCAAAAAATTGTAGTATATTATACACAAGTTTATACTAGTTTAGGTCAAAATATCAAATTAAATCGAGGATTGTTCAAAATGATATAATCATTTTAAAATCATTTATATATTTTATGGGTGAAGGTTATGATTGAAGTCCATGCATAAATTTATCTGAAAATTAGATTTTTTTTAATTCAAGTTTCGGTCAAAAAATCATGATATATTATACACGAGTTTCGGTCAAAAAAATAAAAATTAAATCGGGGGATATTCAAAATGATACGAATCTTTTCAGATCATTTATATATGTTATGGGGGAAGGTTATGATGGAAGACCATGCAAAAAATCATCTGAAAATTAGATTCTATGAAACTTTTCGAAATGCAAGTTTTGTTCAAAAAATCGTAGTATATAATACACAGGTTTATACTAGTTTAGGTCAAAAAATCAAATTAAATCGAGGACTGTTTGAAATGATATGATCATTTTCAGATCATTTATAAATTTTATGGGGAAGGTTATGGTTGAAGTCCATGCAAAAATTTATCTGAAAATTAGATTTTATGAAACTTTTTTAAATGCATGTTTCGGTCAAAAAATCATGATATATTATACACGAGTTTCGGTCAAAAAAATCAAATTAAATCGGGGGATATTCGAAATGATACGAATCTTTTCAAATCATTTATATATGTTATAAGGGAAGGTTATGATGGAAGAACATGCAAAAAATCATTTGAAAATTATATTCTATGAAACTTTTCGAAATGCATGTTTTGTTCAAAAAATCATAGTATATTATACACAAGTTTATACTAGTTTAGGTCAAAAAATCAAATTAAATCAAGGATTGTTCGAAATGATACGAACGTTTTCAGATCATTTATATATATTATGGGGGAAGGTTATGATTGAAGTCCATGCAAAAATTTATCTGAAAATTAGATTTTATGAAACTTTTTTTAATGCATGTTTCGGTCAAAAAATCATGATATATTATACAGGAGTTTAGGTAAAAAAAACAAATTAAATCGGGGGCTATTCGAAATGATACGAATCTTTTCAGATCATTTATATATGTTATGGGGGAAGGTTATGATGGAAGACCATGCAAAAAATCATCTGAAAATAAGATTCTATGAAACTTTTCGAAATGCAAGTTTTGTTCAAAAAATCGTAGTATATAATACACAGGTTTATACTAGTTTAGGTCAAAAAATCAAATTAAATCGAGGACTATTCGAAATGATATGATCATTTTCAGATCATTTATATATTTTATGGGGGAAGGTTATGGTTGAAGTCCATGAAAAAATTTATCTGAAACTTAGATTTTATGAAACTTTTTTAAATGCATGTTTCGGTCAAAAAATCATGATATATTATACACGAGTTTCGGTCAAAAAAATCAAATTAAATCGGGGGCTATTCGAAATGATACGAATCTTTTCAGATCATTTATATATGTTATGGGGGAAGGTTATGATGGAAGAACATGCAAAAAATCATCTGAAAATTAGATTCTATGAAACATTTCGAAATGCAAGTTTTGGTCAAAAAATTGTAGTATATTATACACAAGTTTATACTAGTTTAGGTCAAAATATCAAATTAAATCGAGGACTGTTCAAAATGATATAATCATTTTAAAATCATTTATATATTTTATGGGTGAAGGTTATGATTAAAGTCCATGCAAAAATTTATCTGAAAATTAGATTTTTTTAATGCAAGTTTCGGTCAAAAAATCATGATATATTATACACGAGTTTCGGTCAAAAAAATAAAAATTAAATCGGGGGCTATTCAAAATGATACGAATCTTTTCAGATCATTTATATATGTTATGGGGGAAGGTTATGATGGAAGACCATGCAAAAAATCATCTGAAAATAAGATTCTATGAAACTTTTCGAAATGCAAGTTTTGTTCAAAAAATCGTAGTATATTATACACAGGTTTATACTAGTTTAGGTCAAAAAATAAAATTAAATCGAGGACTGTTCGAAATGATACGAACTTTTTCAGATCATTTATATATTTTATGGGGGAAGGTTATGGTTGAAGTCCATGCAAAAATTTATCTGAAAATTAGATTTTATGAAACTTTTTTAAATGCATGTTTTGGTCAAAAAATCATGATATATTATACACGAGTTTCGGTCAAAAAAATCAAATTAAATCGGGCGCTATTCGAAATGATACGAATCTTTTCAGATCATTTATATATGTTACGGGGGAAGGTTATGATGGCAGACCATGCAAAAAATCATCTGAAAATTAGATTCTATGAAACTTTTCGAAATGCAAGTTTTGTTCAAAAAATCGTAGTATATTATACACAGGTTTATACTAGTTTAGGTCAAAAAATCAAATTAAATCGAGGACTGTTCGAAATGATATGATCATTTTTAGATCATTTATAAATTTTATGGGGAAGGTTATGGTTGATGTCCATGCAAAAATTTATCTTTAAATTAGATTTTATGAAACTTTTTTAAATGCATGTTTCGGTCAAAAAATCATGATATATTATACACGAGTTTCGGTCAAAAAAATCAAATTAAATCGGGGGCTATTCGAAATGATACGAATCTTTTCAGATCATTTATATATGTTATGGGGGAAGGTTATGATGGAAGACCATGCAAAAAAATCATCTGAAAATTAGATTCTATGAAACTTTTCGAAATGCAAGTTTTGGTCAAAAAATTGTAGTATATTATACACAAGTTTATACTAGTTTAGGTCAAAATATCAAATTAAATCGAGGATTGTTCAAAATGATATAATCATTTTAAAATCATTTATATATTTTATGGGTGAAGGTTATGATTGAAGTCCATGCATAAATTTATCTGAAAATTAGATTTTTTTTAATGCAAGTTTCGGTCAAAAAATCATGATATATTATACACGAGTTTCGGTCAAAAAAATAAAAATTAAATCGGGCTATTCAAAATGATACGAATCTTTTCAGATCATTTATATATGTTATGGGGGAAGGTTATGATGGAAGACCATGCAAAAAATCATCTGAAAATTAGATTCTATGAAACTTTTCGAAATGCAAGTTTTGTTCAAAAAATCGTAGTATATAATACACAGGTTTATACTAGTTTAGGTCAAAAAATCAAATTAAATCGAGGACTGTTTGAAATGATATGATCATTTTCAGATCATTTATAAATTTTATGGGGAAGGTTATGGTTGAAGTCCATGCAAAAATTTATCTGAAAATTAGATTTTATGAAACTTTTTTAAATGCATGTTTCGGTCAAAAAATCATGATATATTATACACGAGTTTCGGTCAAAAAAATCAAATTAAATCGGGGGCTATTCGAAATGATACGAATCTTTTCAGATCATTTATATATGTTATGGGGGAAGGTTATGATGGAAGACCATGCAAAAAATCATCTGAAAATAAGATTCTATGAAACTTTTCGAAATGCAAGTTTTGTTCAAAAAATCGTAGTATATTATACACAGGTTTATACTAGTTTAGGTCAAAAAATAAAATTAAATCGAGGACTGTTCGAAATGATACGAACTTTTTCAGATCATTTATATATTTTATGGGGGAAGGTTATGGTTGAAGTCCATGCAAAAATTTATCTGAAAATTAGATTTTATGAAACTTTTTAAAATGCATGTTTTGGTCAAAAAATCATGATATATTATACACGAGTTTCGGTCAAAAAAATCAAATTAAATCGGGCGCTATTCGAAATGATACGAATCTTTTCAGATCATTTATATATGTTACGGGGGAAGGTTATGATGGCAGACCATGCAAAAAATCATCTGAAAATTAGATTCTATGAAACTTTTCGAAATGCAAGTTTTGTTCAAAAAATCGTAGTATATTATACACAGGTTTATACTAGTTTAGGTCAAAAAATCAAATTAAATCGAGGACTGTTCGAAATGATATGATCATTTTTAGATCATTTATAAATTTTATGGGGAAGGTTATGGTTGATGTCCATGCAAAAATTTATCTTTAAATTAGATTTTATGAAACTTTTTTAAATGCATGTTTCGGTCAAAAAATCATGATATATTATACACGAGTTTCGGTCAAAAAAATCAAATTAAATCGGGGGCTATTCGAAATGATACGAATCTTTTCAGATCATTTATATATGTTATGGGGGAAGGTTATGATGGAAGACCATGCAAAAAAATCATCTGAAAATTAGATTCTATGAAACTTTTCGAAATGCAAGTTTTGGTCAAAAAATTGTAGTATATTATACACAAGTTTATACTAGTTTAGGTCAAAATATCAAATTAAATCGAGGATTGTTCAAAATGATATAATCATTTTAAAATCATTTATATATTTTATGGGTGAAGGTTATGATTGAAGTCCATGCATAAATTTATCTGAAAATTAGATTTTTTTTAATGCAAGTTTCGGTCAAAAAATCATGATATATTATACACGAGTTTCGGTCAAAAAAATAAAAATTAAATCGGGCTATTCAAAATGATACGAATCTTTTCAGATCATTTATATATGTTATGGGGGAAGGTTATGATGGAAGACCATGCAAAAAATCATCTGAAAATTAGATTCTATGAAACTTTTCGAAATGCAAGTTTTGTTCAAAAAATCGTAGTATATAATACACAGGTTTATACTAGTTTAGGTCAAAAAATCAAATTAAATCGAGGACTGTTTGAAATGATATGATCATTTTCAGATCATTTATAAATTTTATGGGGAAGGTTATGGTTGAAGTCCATGCAAAAATTTATCTGAAAATTAGATTTTATGAAACTTTTTTAAATGCATGTTTCGGTCAAAAAATCATGATATATTATACACGAGTTTCGGTCAAAAAAATCAAATTAAATCGGGGGCTATTCGAAATGATACGAATCTTTTCAGATCATTTATATATGTTATGGGGGAAGGTTATGATGGAAGACCATGCAAAAAATCATCTGAAAATAAGATTCTATGAAACTTTTCGAAATGCAAGTTTTGTTCAAAAAATCGTAGTATATTATACACAGGTTTATACTAGTTTAGGTCAAAAAATAAAATTAAATCGAGGACTGTTCGAAATGATACGAACTTTTTCAGATCATTTATATATTTTATGGGGGAAGGTTATGGTTGAAGTCCATGCAAAAATTTATCTGAAAATTAGATTTTATGAAACTTTTTTAAATGCATGTTTTGGTCAAAAAATCATGATATATTATACACGAGTTTCGGTCAAAAAAATCAAATTAAATCGGGCGCTATTCGAAATGATACGAATCTTTTCAGATCATTTATATATGTTACGGGGGAAGGTTATGATGGCAGACCATGCAAAAAATCATCTGAAAATTAGATTCTATGAAACTTTTCGAAATGCAAGTTTTGTTCAAAAAATCGTAGTATATTATACACAGGTTTATACTAGTTTAGGTCAAAATATCAAATTAAATCGAGGATTGTTCAAAATGATATAATCATTTTAAAATCATTTATATATTTTATGGGTGAAGGTTATGATTGAAGTCCATGCATAAATTTATCTGAAAATTAGATTTTTTTTAATGCAAGTTTCGGTCAAAAAATCATGATATATTATACACGAGTTTCGATCAAAAAAATAAAAATTAAATCGGGCTATTCAAAATGATACGAATCTTTTCAGATCATTTATATATGTTATGGGGGAAGGTTATGATGGAAGACCATGCAAAAAATCATCTGAAAATTAGATTCTATGAAACTTTTCGAAATGCAAGTTTTGTTCAAAAAATCGTAGTATATAATACACAGGTTTATACTAGTTTAGGTCAAAAAATCAAATTAAATCGAGGACTGTTTGAAATGATATGATCATTTTCAGATCATTTATAAATTTTATGGGGAAGGTTATGGTTGAAGTCCATGCAAAAATTTATCTGAAAATTAGATTTTATGAAACTTTTTTAAATGCATGTTTCGGTCAAAAAATCATGATATATTATACACGAGTTTCGGTCAAAAAAATCAAATTAAATCGGGGGCTATTCGAAATGATACGAATCTTTTCAGATCATTTATATATGTTATGGGGGAAGGTTATGATGGAAGACCATGCAAAAAATCATCTGAAAATAAGATTCTATGAAACTTTTCGAAATGCAAGTTTTGTTCAAAAAATCGTAGTATATTATACACAGGTTTATACTAGTTTAGGTCAAAAAATAAAATTAAATCGAGGACTGTTCGAAATGATACGAACTTTTTCAGATCATTTATATATTTTATGGGGGAAGGTTATGGTTGAAGTCCATGCAAAAATTTATCTGAAAATTAGATTTTATGAAACTTTTTAAAATGCATGTTTTGGTCAAAAAATCATGATATATTATACACGAGTTTCGGTCAAAAAAATCAAATTAAATCGGGCGCTATTCGAAATGATACGAATCTTTTCAGATCATTTATATATGTTACGGGGGAAGGTTATGATGGCAGACCATGCAAAAAATCATCTGAAAATTAGATTCTATGAAACTTTTCGAAATGCAAGTTTTGTTCAAAAAATCGTAGTATATTATACACAGGTTTATACTAGTTTAGGTCAAAAAATCAAATTAAATCGAGGACTGTTCGAAATGATATGATCATTTTTAGATCATTTATAAATTTTATGGGGAAGGTTATGGTTGATGTCCATGCAAAAATTTATCTTTAAATTAGATTTTATGAAACTTTTTTAAATGCATGTTTCGGTCAAAAAATCATGATATATTATACACGAGTTTCGGTCAAAAAAATCAAATTAAATCGGGGGCTATTCGAAATGATACGAATCTTTTCAGATCATTTATATATGTTATGGGGGAAGGTTATGATGGAAGACCATGCAAAAAAATCATCTGAAAATTAGATTCTATGAAACTTTTCGAAATGCAAGTTTTGGTCAAAAAATTGTAGTATATTATACACAAGATTATACTAGTTTAGGTCAAAATATCAAATTAAATCGAGGATTGTTCAAAATGATATAATCATTTTAAAATCATTTATATATTTTATGGGTGAAGGTTATGATTGAAGTCCATGCATAAATTTATCTGAAAATTAGATTTTTTTTAATGCAAGTTTCGGTCAAAAAATCATGATATATTATACACGAGTTTCGGTCAAAAAAATAAAAATTAAATCGGGCTATTCAAAATGATACGAATCTTTTCAGATCATTTATATATGTTATGGGGGAAGGTTATGATGGAAGACCATGCAAAAAATCATCTGAAAATTAGATTCTATGAAACTTTTCGAAATGCAAGTTTTGTTCAAAAAATCGTAGTATATAATACACAGGTTTATACTAGTTTAGGTCAAAAAATCAAATTAAATCGAGGACTGTTTGAAATGATATGATCATTTTCAGATCATTTATAAATTTTATGGGGAAGGTTATGGTTGAAGTCCATGCAAAAATTTATCTGAAAATTAGATTTTATGAAACTTTTTTAAATGCATGTTTCGGTCAAAAAATCATGATATATTATACACGAGTTTCGGTCAAAAAAATCAAATTAAATCGGGGGCTATTCGAAATGATACGAATCTTTTCAGATCATTTATATATGTTATGGGGGAAGGTTATGATGGAAGACCATGCAAAAAATCATCTGAAAATAAGATTCTATGAAACTTTTCGAAATGCAAGTTTTGTTCAAAAAATCGTAGTATATTATACACAGGTTTATACTAGTTTAGGTCAAAAAATAAAATTAAATCGAGGACTGTTCGAAATGATACGAACTTTTTCAGATCATTTATATATTTTATGGGGGAAGGTTATGGTTGAAGTCCATGCAAAAATTTATCTGAAAATTAGATTTTATGAAACTTTTTTAAATGCATGTTTTGGTCAAAAAATCATGATATATTATACACGAGTTTCGGTAAAAAAATCAAATTAAATCGGGCGCTATTCGAAATGATACGAATCTTTTCAGATCATTTATATATGTTACGGGGGAAGGTTATGATGGCAGACCATGCAAAAAATCATCTGAAAATTAGATTCTATGAAACTTTTCGAAATGCAATTTTGTTCAAAAAATCGTAGTATATTATACACAGGTTTATACTAGTTTAGGTCAAAAAATCAAATTAAATCGAGGACTGTTCGAAATGATATGATCATTTTTAGATCATTTATAAATTTTATGGGGAAGGTTATGGTTGATGTCCATGCAAAAATTTATCTTTAAATTAGATTTTATGAAACTTTTTTAAATGCATGTTTCGGTCAAAAAATCATGATATATTATACACGAGTTTCGGTCAAAAAAATCAAATTAAATCGGGGGCTATTCGAAATGATACGAATCTTTTCAGATCATTTATATATGTTATGGGGGAAGGTTATGATGGAAGACCATGCAAAAAAATCATCTGAAAATTAGATTCTATGAAACTTTTCGAAATGCAAGTTTTGGTCAAAAAATTGTAGTATATTATACACAAGATTATACTAGTTTAGGTCAAAATATCAAATTAAATCGAGGATTGTTCAAAATGATATAATCATTTTAAAATCATTTATATATTTTATGGGTGAAGGTTATGATTGAAGTCCATGCATAAATTTATCTGAAAATTAGATTTTTTTTAATGCAAGTTTCGGTCAAAAAATCATGATATATTATACACGAGTTTCGGTCAAAAAAATAAAAATTAAATCGGGCTATTCAAAATGATACGAATCTTTTCAGATCATTTATATATGTTATGGGGGAAGGTTATGATGGAAGACCATGCAAAAAATCATCTGAAAATTAGATTCTATGAAACTTTTCGAAATGCAAGTTTTGTTCAAAAAATCGTAGTATATAATACACAGGTTTATACTAGTTTAGGTCAAAAAATCAAATTAAATCGAGGACTGTTTGAAATGATATGATCATTTTCAGATCATTTATAAATTTTATGGGGAAGGTTATGGTTGAAGTCCATGCAAAAATTTATCTGAAAATTAGATTTTATGAAACTTTTTTAAATGCATGTTTCGGTCAAAAAATCATGATATATTATACACGAGTTTCGGTCAAAAAAATCAAATTAAATCGGGGGCTATTCGAAATGATACGAATCTTTTCAGATCATTTATATATGTTATGGGGGAAGGTTATGATGGAAGACCATGCAAAAAATCATCTGAAAATAAGATTCTATGAAACTTTTCGAAATGCAAGTTTTGTTCAAAAAATCGTAGTATATTATACACAGGTTTATACTAGTTTAGGTCAAAAAATAAAATTAAATCGAGGACTGTTCGAAATGATACGAACTTTTTCAGATCATTTATATATTTTATGGGGGAAGGTTATGGTTGAAGTCCATGCAAAAATTTATCTGAAAATTAGATTTTATGAAACTTTTTTAAATGCATGTTTTGGTCAAAAAATCATGATATATTATACACGAGTTTCGGTAAAAAAATCAAATTAAATCGGGCGCTATTCGAAATGATACGAATCTTTTCAGATCATTTATATATGTTACGGGGGAAGGTTATGATGGCAGACCATGCAAAAAATCATCTGAAAATTAGATTCTATGAAACTTTTCGAAATGCAATTTTGTTCAAAAAATCGTAGTATATTATACACAGGTTTATACTAGTTTAGGTCAAAAAATCAAATTAAATCGAGGACTGTTCGAAATGATATGATCATTTTTAGATCATTTATAAATTTTATGGGGAAGGTTATGGTTGATGTCCATGCAAAAATTTATCTTTAAATTAGATTTTATGAAACTTTTTTAAATGCATGTTTCGGTCAAAAAATCATGATATATTAGACACGAGTTTCGGTCAAAAAAATCAAATTAAATCGGGGGCTATTCGAAATGATACGAATCTTTTCAGATCATTTATATATGTTATGGGGGAAGGTTATGATGGAAGACCATGCAAAAAAATCATCTGAAAATTAGATTCTATGAAACTTTTCGAAATGCAAGTTTTGGTCAAAAAATTGTAGTATATTATACACAAGTTTATACTAGTTTAGGTCAAAATATCAAATTAAATCGAGGATTGTTCAAAATGATATAATCATTTTAAAATCATTTATATATTTTATGGGTGAAGGTTATGATTGAAGTCCATGCATAAATTTATCTGAAAATTAGATTTTTTTTAATGCAAGTTTCGGTCAAAAAATCATGATATATTATACACGAGTTTCGGTCAAAAAAATAAAAATTAAATCGGGCTATTCAAAATGATACGAATCTTTTCAGATCATTTATATATGTTATGGGGGAAGGTTATGATGGAAGACCATGCAAAAAATCATCTGAAAATTAGATTCTATGAAACTTTTCGAAATGCAAGTTTTGTTCAAAAAATCGTAGTATATAATACACAGGTTTATACTAGTTTAGGTCAAAAAATCAAATTAAATCGAGGACTGTTTGAAATGATATGATCATTTTCAGATCATTTATAAATTTTATGGGGAAGGTTATGGTTGAAGTCCATGCAAAAATTTATCTGAAAATTAGATTTTATGAAACTTTTTTAAATGCATGTTTCGGTCAAAAAATCATGATATATTATACACGAGTTTCGGTCAAAAAAATCAAATTAAATCGGGGGCTATTCGAAATGATACGAATCTTTTCAGATCATTTATATATGTTATGGGGGAAGGTTATGATGGAAGAACATGCAAAAAATCATTTGAAAATTATATTCTATGAAACTTTTCGAAATGCATGTTTTGTTCAAAAAATCATAGTATATTATACACAAGTTTATACTAGTTTAGGTCAAAAAATCAAATTAAATCAAGGATTGTTCGAAATGATACGAACGTTTTCAGATCATTTATATATATTATGGGGGAAGGATATGATTGAAGTCCATGCAAAAATTTATCTGAAAATTAGATTTTATGTAACTTTTTTTAATGCATGTTTCGGTCAAAAAATCATGATATATTATACAGGAATTTAGGTAAAAAAAATCAAATTAAATTGGGGGCTATTCGAAATGATACGAATCTTTTCAGATCATTTATATATGTTATGGGGGAAGGTTATGATGGAAGACCATGCAAAAAATCATCTGAAAATAAGATTCTATGAAACTTTTCGAAATGCAAGTTTTGTTCAAAAAATCGTAGTATATTATACACAGGTTTATACTAGTTTAGGTCAAAAAATCAAATTAAATCGAGGACTGTTCGAAATGATATGATCATTTTTAGATCATTTATAAATTTTATGGGGAAGGTTATGGTTGAAGTCCATGCAAAAATTTATCTTTAAATTAGATTTTATGAAACTTTTTTAAATGCATGTTTCGGTCAAAAAATCATGATATATTATACACGAGTTTCGGTCAAAAAAATCAAATTAAATCGGGGGCTATTCGAAATGATACGAATCTTTTCAGATCATTTATATATGTTATGGGGGAAGGTTATGATGGAAGACCATGCAAAAAAATCATCTGAAAATTAGATTCTATGAAACTTTTCGAAATGCAAGTTTTGGTCAAAAAATTGTAGTATATTATACACAAGTTTATACTAGTTTAGGTCAAAATATCAAATTAAATCGAGGATTGTTCAAAATGATATAATCATTTTAAAATCATTTATATATTTTATGGGTGAAGGTTATGATTGAAGTCCATGCATAAATTTATCTGAAAATTAGATTTTTTTTAATGCAAGTTTCGGTCAAAAAATCATGATATATTATACACGAGTTTCGGTCAAAAAAATAAAAATTAAATCGGGCTATTCAAAATGATACGAATCTTTTCAGATCATTTATATATGTTATGGGGGAAGGTTATGATGGAAGACCATGCAAAAAATCATCTGAAAATTAGATTCTATGAAACTTTTCGAAATGCAAGTTTTGTTCAAAAAATCGTAGTATATAATACACAGGTTTATACTAGTTTAGGTCAAAAAATCAAATTAAATCGAGGACTGTTTGAAATGATATGATCATTTTCAGATCATTTATAAATTTTATGGGGAAGGTTATGGTTGAAGTCCATGCAAAAATTTATCTGAAAATTAGATTTTATGAAACTTTTTTAAATGCATGTTTCGGTCAAAAAATCATGATATATTATACACGAGTTTCGGTCAAAAAAATCAAATTAAATCGGGGGCTATTCGAAATGATACGAATCTTTTCAGATCATTTATATATGTTATGGGGGAAGGTTATGATGGAAGAACATGCAAAAAATCATTTGAAAATTATATTCTATGAAACTTTTCGAAATGCATGTTTTGTTCAAAAAATCATAGTATATTATACACAAGTTTATACTAGTTTAGGTCAAAAAATCAAATTAAATCAAGGATTGTTCGAAATGATACGAACGTTTTCAGATCATTTATATATATTATGGGGGAAGGATATGATTGAAGTCCATGCAAAAATTTATCTGAAAATTAGATTTTATGTAACTTTTTTTAATGCATGTTTCGGTCAAAAAATCATGATATATTATACAGGAATTTAGGTAAAAAAAATCAAATTAAATTGGGGGCTATTCGAAATGATACGAATCTTTTCAGATCATTTATATATGTTATGGGGGAAGGTTATGATGGAAGACCATGCAAAAAATCATCTGAAAATAAGATTCTATGAAACTTTTCGAAATGCAAGTTTTGTTCAAAAAATCGTAGTATATTATACACAGGTTTATACTAGTTTAGGTCAAAAAATCAAATTAAATCGAGGACTGTTCGAAATGATATGATCATTTTTAGATCATTTATAAATTTTATGGGGAAGGTTATGGTTGAAGTCCATGCAAAAATTTATCTTTAAATTAGATTTTATGAAACTTTTTTAAATGCATGTTTCGGTCAAAAAATCATGATATATTATACACGAGTTTCGGTCAAAAAAATCAAATTAAATCGGGGGCTATTCGAAATGATACGAATCTTTTCAGATCATTTATATATGTTATGGGGGAAGGTTAAGATGGAAGACCATGCAAAAAAATCTTCTGAAAATTAGATTCTATGAAACTTTTCGAAATGCAAGTTTTGGTCAAAAAATTCTAGTATATTATACACAAGTTTATACTAGTTTAGGTCAAAATATCAAATTAAATCGAGGACTGTTCAAAATGATATAATCATTTTAAAATCATTTATATATTTTATGGGTGAAGGTTATGATTAAAGTCCATGCAAAAATTTATCTGAAAATTAGATTTTTTTAATGCAAGTTTTGGTCAAAAAATCATGATATATTATACACGAGTTTCGGTCAAAAAATCAAATTAAATCGGGGGCTATTCGAAATGATACGAATCTTTTCAGATCATTTATATATGTTATGGGGGAAGGTTATGATGGAAGAACATGCAAAAAAATCATCTGAAAATTAGATTCTATGAAACTTTTCGAAATGCAAGTTTTGTTCAAAAAATCGTAGTATATTATACACAGGTTTATACTAGTTTAGGTCAAAAAATAAAATTAAATCGAGGACTGTTCGAAATGATACGAACTTTTTCAGATCATTTATATATTTTATGGGGGAAGGTTATGGTTGAAGTCCATGCAAAAATTTATCTGAAAATTAGATTTTATGAAACTTTTTTAAATGCATGTTTCGGTCAAAAAATCATGATATATTATACACGAGTTTCGGTCAAAAAAATCAAATTAAATCGGGTGCTATTCGAAATGATACGAATCTTTTCAGATCATTTATATATGTTACGGGGGAAGGTTATGATGGCAGACCATGCAAAAAATCATCTGAAAATTAGATTCTATGAAACTTTTGGAAATGCAAGTTTTGTTCAAAAAATCGTAGTATATTATACACAGGTTTATACTAGTTTAGGTCAAAAAATCAAATTAAATCGAGGACTGTTCGAAATGATATGATCATTTTTAGATCATTTATAAATTTTATGGGGAAGGTTATGGTTAAAGTCCATGCAAAAATTTATCTTTAAATTAGATTTTATGAAACTTTTTTAAATGCATGTTTCGGTCAAAAAATCATGATATATTATACACGAGTTTCGGTCAAAAAAATCAAATTAAATCGGGGGCTATTCGAAATGATACGAATCTTTTCAGATCATTTATATATGTTATGGGGGAAGGTTATGATGGAAGACCATGCAAAAAAATCATCTGAAAATTAGATTCTATGAAACTTTTCGAAATGCAAGTTTTGGTCAAAAAATTGTAGTATATTATACACAAGTTTATACTAGTTTAGGTCAAAATATCAAATTAAATCGAGGATTGTTCAAAATGATATAATCATTTTAAAATCATTTATATATTTTATGGGTGAAGGTTATGATTGAAGTCCATGCATAAATTTATCTGAAAATTAGATTTTTTTTAATGCAAGTTTCGGTCAAAAAATCATGATATATTATACATGAGTTTCGGTCAAAAAAATAAAAATTAAATCGGGGGCTATTCAAAATGATACGAATCTTTTCAGATCATTTATATATGTTATGGGGGAAGGTTATGATGGAAGACCATGCAAAAATCATCTGAAAATTAGATTCTATGAAACTTTTCGAAATGCAAGTTTTGTTCAAAAAATCGTAGTATATAATACACAGGTTTATACTAGTTTAGGTCAAAAAATCAAATTAAATCGAGGACTGTTTGAAATGATATGATCATTTTCAGATCATTTATAAATTTTATGGGGAAGGTTATGGTTGAAGTCCATGCAAAAATTTATCTGAAAATTAGATTTTATGAAACTTTTTTAAATGCATGTTTCGGTCAAAAAATCATGATATATTATACACGAGTTTCGGTCAAAAAAATCAAATTAAATCGGGGGCTATTCGAAATGATACGAATCTTTTCAGATCATTTATATATGTTATGGGGGAAGGTTATGATGGAAGAACATGCAAAAAATCATTTGAAAATTACATTCTATGAAACTTTTCGAAATGCATGTTTTGTTCAAAAAATCATAGTATATTATACACAAGTTTATACTAGTTTAGGTCAAAAAATCAAATTAAATCAAGGATTGTTCGAAATGATACGAACGTTTTCAGATTATTTATATATATTATGGGGGAAGGTTATGATTGAAGTCCATGCAAAAATTTATCTGAAAATTAGATTTTATGTAACTTTTTTTAATGCATGTTTCGGTCAAAAAATCATGATATATTATACAGGAGTTTAGGTAAAAAAAAACAAATTAAATCGGGGGCTATTCGAAATGATACGAATCTTTTCAGATCATTTATATATGTTATGGGGGAAGGTTATGATGGAAGACCATGCAAAAAATCATCTGAAAATAAGATTCTATGAAACTTTTCGAAATGCAAGTTTTGTTCAAAAAATCGTAGTATATTATACACAGGTTTATACTAGTTTAGGTCAAAAAATCAAATTAAATCGAGGACTGTTCGAAATGATATGATCATTTTTAGATCATTTATAAATTTTATGGGGAAGGTTATGGTTGAATTCCATGCAAAAATTTATCTTTAAATTAGATTTTATGAAACTTTTTTAAATGCATGTTTCGGTCAAAAAATCATGATATATTATACACGAGTTTCGGTCAAAAAAATCAAATTAAATCGGGGGCTATTCGAAATGATACGAATCTTTTCAGATCATTTATATATGTTATGGGGGAAGGTTATGATGGAAGACCATGCAAAAAAATCATCTGAAAATTAGATTCTATGAAACTTTTCGAAATGCAAGTTTTGGTCAAAAAATTGTAGTATATTATACACAAGTTTATACTAGTTTAGGTCAAAATATCAAATTAAATCGAGGACTGTTCAAAATGATATAATCATTTTAAAATCATTTATATATTTTATGGGTGAAGGTTATGATTAAAGTCCATGCAAAAATTTATCTGAAAATTAGATTTTTTTAATGCAAGTTTTGGTCAAAAAATCATGATATATTATACACGAGTTTCGGTCAAAAAATCAAATTAAATCGGGGGCTATTCGAAATGATACGAATCTTTTCAGATCATTTATATATGTTATGGGGGAAGGTTATGATGGAAGAACATGCAAAAAATCATCTGAAAATTATATTCTATGAAACTTTTCGAAATGCATGTTTTGTTCAAAAAATCGTAGTATATTATACACAAGTTTATACTAGTTTAGGTCAAAAAATCATATTAAATTGAGGACTGTTCGAAATGATACGAACTTTTTTTGATCATTTAAATATTTTATGGGGGAAGGTTTAGATTGAAGTCCATGAAAAAATTTATCTGAAAATTAGATTTTATGAAACTTTTTTAAATGCATGTTTCGGTCAAAAAATCATGATATATTATACACAAGTTTCGGTCAAAAAAATCAAATTAAATCGGGGGCTATTCGAAATGATACGAATCTTTTCAGATCATTTATATATGTTATGGGGGAAGGTTATGATGGAAGAACATGCAAAAAAATCATCTGAAAATTAGATTCTATGAAACTTTTCGAAATGCAAGTTTTGTTCAAAAAATCGTAGTATATTATACACAGGTTTATACTAGTTTAGGTCAAAAAATCAAATTAAATCGAGGACTGTTCGAAATGATACGAACTTTTTCAGATCATTTATATATATTATGGGGGAAGGTTATTATTGAAGTCCATGCAAAAATTTATCTGAAAATTAGATTTTATGTAACTCTTTTTAATGCATGTTTCGGTCAAAAAATCATGATATATTATACAGGAGTTTAGGTAAAAAAAACAAATTAAATCGGGGGCTATTCGAAATGATACGAATCTTTTCAGATCATTTATATATGTTATGGGGGAAGGTTATGATGGAAGACCATGCAAAAAATCATCTGAAAATAAGATTCTATGAAACTTTTCGAAATGCAAGTTTTGTTCAAAAAATCGTAGTATATTATACACAGGTTTATACTAGTTTAGGTCAAAAAATCAAATTAAATCGAGGACTGTTCGAAATGATATGATCATTTTTAGATCATTTATAAATTTTATGGGGAAGGTTATGGTTGAAGTCCATGCAAAAATTTATCTTTAAATTAGATTTTATGAAACTTTTTTAAATGCATGTTTCGGTCAAAAAATCATGATATATTATACACGAGTTTCGGTCAAAAAAATCAAATTAAATCGGGGGCTATTCGAAATGATACGAATCTTTTCAGATCATTTATATATGTTATGGGGGAAGGTTATGATGGAAGACAATGCAAAAAAATCTTCTGAAAATTAGATTCTATGAAACTTTTCGAAATGCAAGTTTTGGTCAAAAAATTGTAGTATATTATACACAAGTTTATACTAGTTTAGGTCAAAATATCAAATTAAATCGAGGACTGTTCAAAATGATATAATCATTTTAAAATCATTTATATATTTTATGGGTGAAGGTTATGATTAAAATCCATGCAAAAATTTATCTGAAAATTAGATTTTTTTAATGCAAGTTTTGGTCAAAAAATCATGATATATTATACACGAGTTTCGGTCAAAAAATCAAATTAAATCGGGGGCTATTCGAAATGATACGAATCTTTTCAGATCATTTATATATGTTATGGGGGAAGGTTATGATGGAAGAACATGCAAAAAATCATCTGAAAATTAGATTCTATGAAACTTTTCGAAATGCAAGTTTTGTTCAAAAAATCGTAGTATATTATACACAGGTTTATACTAGTTTAGGTCAAAAAATAAAATTAAATCGAGGACTGTTCGAAATGATACGAACTTTTTCAGATCATTTATATATTTTATGGGGGAAGGTTATGGTTGAAGTCCATGCAAAAATTTATCTGAAAATTAGATTTTATGAAACTTTTTTAAATGCATGTTTCGGTCAAAAAATCATGATATATTATACACGAGTTTCGGTCAAAAAAATCAAATTAAATCGGGTGCTATTCGAAATGATACGAATCTTTTCAGATCATTTATATATGTTACGGGGGAAGGTTATGATGGCAGACCATGCAAAAAATCATCTGAAAATTAGATTCTATGAAACTTTTCGAAATGCAAGTTTTGTTCAAAAAATCGTAGTATATTATACACAGGTTTATACTAGTTTAGGTCAAAAATCAAATTAAATCGAGGACTGTTCGAAATGATATGATCATTTTTAGATCATTTATAAATTTTATGGGGAAGGTTATGGTTAAAGTCCATGCAAAAATTTATCTTTAAATTAGATTTTATGAAACTTTTTTAAATGCATGTTTCGGTCAAAAAATCATGATATATTATACACGAGTTTCGGTCAAAAAAATCAAATTAAATCGGGGGCTATTCGAAATGATACGAATCTTTTCAGATCATTTATATATGTTATGGGGGAAGGTTATGATGGAAGACCATGCAAAAAAATCATCTGAAAATTAGATTCTATGAAACTTTTCGAAATGCAAGTTTTGGTCAAAAAATTGTAGTATATTATACACAAGTTTATACTAGTTTAGGTCAAAATATCAAATTAAATCGAGGACTGTTCAAAATGATATAATCATTTTAAAATCATTTATATATTTTATGGGTGAAGGTTATGATTAAAGTCCATGCAAAAATTTATCTGAAAATTAGATTTTTTTAATGCAAGTTTTGGTCAAAAAATCATGATATATTATACACGAGTTTCGGTCAAAAAATCAAATTAAATCGGGGGCTATTCGAAATGATACGAATCTTTTCAGATCATTTATATATGTTATGGGGGAAGGTTATGATGGAAGAACATGCAAAAAATCATCTGAAAATTAGATTCTATGAAACTTTTCGAAATGCAAGTTTTGTTCAAAAAATCGTAGTATATTATACACAGGTTTATACTAGTTTAGGTCAAAAAATAAAATTAAATCGAGGACTGTTCGAAATGATACGAACTTTTTCAGATCATTTATATATTTTATGGGGGAAGGTTATGGTTGAAGTCCATGCAAAAATTTATCTGAAAATTAGATTTTATGAAACTTTTTTAAATGCATGTTTCGGTCAAAAAATCATGATATATTATACACGAGTTTCGGTCAAAAAAATCAAATTAAATCGGGCGCTATTCGAAATGATACGAATCTTTTCAGATCATTTATATATGTTACGGGGGAAGGTTATGATGGCAGACCATGCAAAAAATCATCTGAAAATTAGATTCTATGAAACTTTTCGAAATGCAAGTTTTGTTCAAAAAATCGTAGTATATTATACACAGGTTTATACTAGTTTAGGTCAAAAAATCAAATTAAATCGAGGACTGTTCGAAATGATACGAACTTTTTCAGATCATTTATATATTTTATGGGGGAAGGTTATGGTTGAAGTCCATGCAAAAATTTATCTGAAAATTAGATTTTATGAAACTTTTTTAAATGCATGTTTCGGTCAAAAAATCATGAAATATTATACAGGAGTTTAGGTCAAAAAAAAACAAATTAAATCGGGGGCTATTCGAAATGATACGAATCTTTTCAGATCATTTATATATGTTATGGGGGAGGGTTGTGATGGAAGAACATGCAAAAAATCAATTGAAAATTATATTCTATGAAACTTTTCGAAATGCATGTTTTGTTCAAAAAATCGTAGTATATTATACACAAGTTTATACTAGTTTAGGTCAAAAAATCATATTAAATTCAGGACTGTTCGAAATGATACGAACTTTTTTTGATCATTTAAATATTTTATGGGGGAAGGTTATGATTAAAGTCCATGCAAAAATTTATCTGAAAATTAGATTTTATGAAACTTTTTTAAATGCATGTTTCGGTCAAAAAATATTGATATATTATACACGAATTTCGGTCAAAAAAATCAAATAAAATCGGGGGCTATTCGAAATGCTACGAATCTTTTCAGATCATTTATATATGTTATGGGGGAGGGTTATGATGGAAGAACATGCAAAAAATAAATTGAAAATTATATTCTATGAAACTTTTCGAAATGCATGTTTTGTTCAAAAAATCGTAGTATATTATACACAAGTTTATACTAGTTTAGGTCAAAAAATCATATTAAATTGAGGACTGTTCGAAATGATACGAACTTTTTTTGATCATTTAATTATTTTATGGGGGAAGGTTTAGATTGAAGTCCATGCAAAAATTTATCTGAAAATTAGATTTTATGAAACTTTTTTAAATGCATGTTTCGGTCAAAAAATCATGATATATTATACACAAGTTTCGGTCAAAAAAATTAAATTAAATCGGGGGCTATTCGAAATGATACGAATCTTTTCAGATCATTTATATATGTTATGGGGGAAGGTTATGATGGAAGACCATGCAAAAAATCATCTGAAAATTAGATTCTTTGAAACTTTTCGAAATGCAAGTTTTGTTCAAAAAATCGTAGTATATTATACACAGGTTTACACTAGTTTAGGTCAAAAAATCAAATTAAATCGAGGACTATTCGAAATGATATGATCATTTTCAGATCATTTATATATTTTATTGGGAAGATTATGGTTGAAGTCCATAAAAAAATTTATCTGAAAATTAGATTTTATGAAACTTTTTTAAATGCATGTTTCGGTCAAAAAATCATGATATATTATACACGAGTTTCGGTCAAAAAAATCAAATTAAATCGGGGGCTATTCGAAATGATACGAATCTTTTCAGATCATTTATATATGTTATGGGGGAAGGTTATGATGGAAGAACATGCAAAAAATCATTTGAAAATTATATTCTATGAAACTTTTCGAAATGCATGTTTTGTTCAAAAAATCATAGTATATTATACACAAGTTTATACTAGTTTAGGTCAAAAAATCAAATTAAATCAAGGATTGTTCGAAATGATACGAACGTTTTCAGATTATTTATATATATTATGGGGGAAGGTTATGATTGAAGTCCATGCAAAAATTTATCTGAAAATTAGATTTTATGTAACTTTTTTTAATGCATGTTTCGGTCAAAAAATCATGATATATTATACAGGAGTTTAGGTAAAAAAAAACAAATTAAATCGGGGGCTATTCGAAATGATACGAATCTTTTCAGATCATTTATATATGTTATGGGGGAAGGTTATGATGGAAGACCATGCAAAAAATCATCTGAAAATAAGATTCTATGAAACTTTTCGAAATGCAAGTTTTGTTCAAAAAATCGTAGTATATTATACACAGGTTTATACTAGTTTAGGTCAAAAAATCAAATTAAATCGAGGACTGTTCGAAATGATATGATCATTTTTAGATCATTTATAAATTTTATGGGGAAGGTTATGGTTGAAGTCCATGCAAAAATTTATCTTTAAATTAGATTTTATGAAACTTTTTTAAATGCATGTTTCGGTCAAAAAATCATGATATATTATACACGAGTTTCGGTCAAAAAAATCAAATTAAATCGGGGGCTATTCGAAATGATACGAATCTTTTCAGATCATTTATATATGTTATGGGGGAAGGTTATGATGGAAGACCATGCAAAAAAATCATCTGAAAATTAGATTCTATGAAACTTTTCGAAATGCAAGTTTTGGTCAAAAAATTGTAGTATATTATACACAAGTTTATACTAGTTTAGGTCAAAATATCAAATTAAATCGAGGACTGTTCAAAATGATATAATCATTTTAAAATCATTTATATATTTTATGGGTGAAGGTTATGATTAAAGTCCATGCAAAAATTTATCTGAAAATTAGATTTTTTTAATGCAAGTTTTGGTCAAAAAATCATGATATATTATACACGAGTTTCGGTCAAAAAATCAAATTAAATCGGGGGCTATTCGAAATGATACGAATCTTTTCAGATCATTTATATATGTTATGGGGGAAGGTTATGATGGAAGAACATGCAAAAAATCATCTGAAAATTAGATTCTATGAAACTTTTCGAAATGCAAGTTTTGTTCAAAAAATCGTAGTATATTATACACAGGTTTATACTAGTTTAGGTCAAAAAATAAAATTAAATCGAGGACTGTTCGAAATGATACGAACTTTTTCAGATCATTTATATATTTTATGGGGGAAGGTTATGGTTGAAGTCCATGCAAAAATTTATCTGAAAATTAGATTTTATGAAACTTTTTTAAATGCATGTTTCGGTCAAAAAATCATGATATATTATACACGAGTTTCGGTCAAAAAAATCAAATTAAATCGGGCGCTATTCGAAATGATACGAATCTTTTCAGATCATTTATATATGTTACGGGGGAAGGTTATGATGGCAGACCATGCAAAAAATCATCTGAAAATTAGATTCTATGAAACTTTTCGAAATGCAAGTTTTGTTCAAAAAATCGTAGTATATTATACACAGGTTTATACTAGTTTAGGTCAAAAAATCAAATTAAATCGAGGACTGTTCGAAATGATACGAACTTTTTCAGATCATTTATATATTTTATGGGGGAAGGTTATGGTTGAAGTCCATGCAAAAATTTATCTGAAAATTAGATTTTATGAAACTTTTTTAAATGCATGTTTCGGTCAAAAAATCATGAAATATTATACAGGAGTTTAGGTCAAAAAAAAACAAATTAAATCGGGGGCTATTCGAAATGATACGAATCTTTTCAGATCATTTATATATGTTATGGGGGAGGGTTGTGATGGAAGAACATGCAAAAAATCAATTGAAAATTATATTCTATGAAACTTTTCGAAATGCATGTTTTGTTCAAAAAATCGTAGTATATTATACACAAGTTTATACTAGTTTAGGTCAAAAAATCATATTAAATTCAGGACTGTTCGAAATGATACGAACTTTTTTTGATCATTTAAATATTTTATGGGGGAAGGTTATGATTAAAGTCCATGCAAAAATTTATCTGAAAATTAGATTTTATGAAACTTTTTTAAATGCATGTTTCGGTCAAAAAATATTGATATATTATACACGAATTTCGGTCAAAAAAATCAAATAAAATCGGGGGCTATTCGAAATGCTACGAATCTTTTCAGATCATTTATATATGTTATGGGGGAGGGTTATGATGGAAGAACATGCAAAAAATAAATTGAAAATTATATTCTATGAAACTTTTCGAAATGCATGTTTTGTTCAAAAAATCGTAGTATATTATACACAAGTTTATACTAGTTTAGGTCAAAAAATCATATTAAATTGAGGACTGTTCGAAATGATACGAACTTTTTTTGATCATTTAATTATTTTATGGGGGAAGGTTTAGATTGAAGTCCATGCAAAAATTTATCTGAAAATTAGATTTTATGAAACTTTTTTAAATGCATGTTTCGGTCAAAAAATCATGATATATTATACACAAGTTTCGGTCAAAAAAATTAAATTAAATCGGGGGCTATTCGAAATGATACGAATCTTTTCAGATCATTTATATATGTTATGGGGGAAGGTTATGATGGAAGACCATGCAAAAAATCATCTGAAAATTAGATTCTATGAAACTTTTCGAAATGCAAGTTTTGTTCAAAAAATCGTAGTATATTATACACAGGTTTACACTAGTTTAGGTCAAAAAATCAAATTAAATCGAGGACTATTCGAAATGATATGATCATTTTCAGATCATTTATATATTTTATTGGGAAGATTATGGTTGAAGTCCATAAAAAAATTTATCTGAAAATTAGATTTTATGAAACTTTTTTAAATGCATGTTTCGGTCAAAAAATCATGATATATTATACACGAGTTTCAGTCAAAAAAATCAAATTAAATCGGGGGCTATTCGAAATGATACGAATCTTTTCAGATCATTTATATATGTTATGGGGGAAGGTTATGATGGAAGAACATGCAAAAAATCATTTGAAAATTATATTCTATGAAACTTTTCGAAATGCATGTTTTGTTCAAAAAATCATAGTATATTATACACAAGTTTATACTAGTTTAGGTCAAAAAATCAAATTAAATCAAGGATTGTTCGAAATGATACGAACGTTTTCAGATAATTTATATATATTATGGGGGAAGGTTATGATTGAAGTCCATGCAAAAATTTATCTGAAAATTAGATTTTATGTAACTTTTTTTAATGCATGTTTCGGTCAAAAAATCATGATATATTATACAGGAGTTTAGGTAAAAAAAAACAAATTAAATCGGGGGCTATTCGAAATGATACGAATCTTTTCAGATCATTTATATATGTTATGGGGGAAGGTTATGATGGAAGACCATGCAAAAAATCATCTGAAAATAAGATTCTATGAAACTTTTCGAAATGCAAGTTTTGTTCAAAAAATCGTAGTATATTATACACAGGTTTATACTAGTTTAGGTCAAAAAATCAAATTAAATCGAGGACTGTTCGAAATGATATGATCATTTTTAGATCATTTATAAATTTTATGGGGAAGGTTATGGTTGAAGTCCATGCAAAAATTTATCTTTAAATTAGATTTTATGAAACTTTTTTAAATGCATGTTTCGGTCAAAAAATCATGATATATTATACACGAGTTTCGGTCAAAAAAATCAAATTAAATCGGGGGCTATTCGAAATGATACGAATCTTTTCAGATCATTTATATATGTTATGGGGGAAGGTTATGATGGAAGACCATGCAAAAAAATCATCTGAAAATTAGATTCTATGAAACTTTTCGAAATGCAAGTTTTGGTCAAAAAATTGTAGTATATTATACACAAGTTTATACTAGTTTAGGTCAAAATATCAAATTAAATCGAGGACTGTTCAAAATGATATAATCATTTTAAAATCATTTATATATTTTATGGGTGAAGGTTATGATTAAAGTCCATGCAAAAATTTATCTGAAAATTAGATTTTTTTAATGCAAGTTTTGGTCAAAAAATCATGATATATTATACACGAGTTTCGGTCAAAAAATCAAATTAAATCGGGGGCTATTCGAAATGATACGAATCTTTTCAGATCATTTATATATGTTATGGGGGAAGGTTATGATGGAAGAACATGCAAAAAATCATCTGAAAATTAGATTCTATGAAACTTTTCGAAATGCAAGTTTTGTTCAAAAAATCGTAGTATATTATACACAGGTTTATACTAGTTTAGGTCAAAAAATAAAATTAAATCGAGGACTGTTCGAAATGATACGAACTTTTTCAGATCATTTATATATTTTATGGGGGAAGGTTATGGTTGAAGTCCATGCAAAAATTTATCTGAAGATTAGATTTTATGAAACTTTTTTAAATGCATGTTTCGGTCAAAAAATCATGATATATTATACACGAGTTTCGGTCAAAAAAATCAAATTAAATCGGGCGCTATTCGAAATGATACGAATCTTTTCAGATCATTTATATATGTTACGGGGGAAGGTTATGATGGCAGACCATGCAAAAAATCATCTGAAAATTAGATTCTATGAAACTTTTCGAAATGCAAGTTTTGTTCAAAAAATCGTAGTATATTATACACAGGTTTATACTAGTTTAGGTCAAAAAATCAAATTAAATCGAGGACTGTTCGAAATGATACGAACTTTTTCAGATCATTTATATATTTTATGGGGGAAGGTTATGGTTGAAGTCCATGCAAAAATTTATCTGAAAATTAGATTTTATGAAACTTTTTTAAATGCATGTTTCGGTCAAAAAATCATGAAATATTATACAGGAGTTTAGGTAAAAAAAAAACAAATTAAATCGGGGGCTATTCGAAATGATACGAATCTTTTCAGATCATTTATATATGTTATGGGGGAGGGTTGTGATGGAAGAACATGCAAAAAATCAATTGAAAATTATATTCTATGAAACTTTTCGAAATGCATGTTTTGTTCAAAAAATCGTAGTATATTATACACAAGTTTATACTAGTTTAGGTCAAAAAATCATATTAAATTCAGGACTGTTCGAAATGATACGAACTTTTTTTGATCATTTAAATATTTTATGGGGGAAGGTTATGATTAAAGTCCATGCAAAAATTTATCTGAAAATTAGATTTTATGAAACTTTTTTAAATGCATGTTTCGGTCAAAAAATATTGATATATTATACACGAATTTCGGTCAAAAAAATCAAATAAAATCGGGGGCTATTCGAAATGCTACGAATCTTTTCAGATCATTTATATATGTTATGGGGGAGGGTTATGATGGAAGAACATGCAAAAAATAAATTGAAAATTATATTCTATGAAACTTTTCGAAATGCATGTTTTGTTCAAAAAATCGTAGTATATTATACACAAGTTTATACTAGTTTAGGTCAAAAAATCATATTAAATTGAGGACTGTTCGAAATGATACGAACTTTTTTTTATCATTTAATTATTTTATGGGGGAAGGTTTAGATTGAAGTCCATGCAAAAATTTATCTGAAAATTAGATTTTATGAAACTTTTTTAAATGCATGTTTCGGTCAAAAAATCATGATATATTATACACAAGTTTCGGTCAAAAAAATTAAATTAAATCGGGGGCTATTCGAAATGATACGAATCTTTTCAGATCATTTATATATGTTATGGGGGAAGGTTATGATGGAAGACCATGCAAAAAATCATCTGAAAATTAGATTCTATGAAACTTTTCGAAATGCAAGTTTTGTTCAAAAAATCGTAGTATATTATACACAGGTTTACACTAGTTTAGGTCAAAAAATCAAATTAAATCGAGGACTATTCGAAATGATATGATCATTTTCAGATCATTTATATATTTTATTGGGAAGATTATGGTTGAAGTCCATAAAAAAATTTATCTGAAAATTAGATTTTATGAAACTTTTTTAAATGCATGTTTCGGTCAAAAAATCATGATATATTATACACGAGTTTCGGTCAAAAAAATCAAATTAAATCGGGGGCTATTCGAAATGATACGAATCTTTTCAGATCATTTATATATGTTATGGGGGAAGGTTATGATGGAAGAACATGCAAAAAATCATTTGAAAATTATATTCTATGAAACTTTTCGAAATGCATGTTTTGTTCAAAAAATCATAGTATATTATACACAAGTTTATACTAGTTTAGGTCAAAAAATCAAATTAAATCAAGGATTGTTCGAAATGATACGAACGTTTTCAGATTATTTATATATATTATGGGGGAAGGTTATGATTGAAGTCCATGCAAAAATTTATCTGAAAATTAGATTTTATGTAACTTTTTTTAATGCATGTTTCGGTCAAAAAATCATGATATATTATACAGGAGTTTAGGTAAAAAAAAACAAATTAAATCGGGGGCTATTCGAAATGATACGAATCTTTTCAGATCATTTATATATGTTATGGGGGAAGGTTATGATGGAAGACCATGCAAAAAATCATCTGAAAATAAGATTCTATGAAACTTTTCGAAATGCAAGTTTTGTTCAAAAAATCGTAGTATATTATACACAGGTTTATACTAGTTTAGGTCAAAAAATCAAATTAAATCGAGGACTGTTCGAAATGATATGATCATTTTTAGATCATTTATAAATTTTATGGGGAAGGTTATGGTTGAAGTCCATGCAAAAATTTATCTTTAAATTAGATTTTATGAAACTTTTTTAAATGCATGTTTCGGTCAAAAAATCATGATATATTATACACGAGTTTCGGTCAAAAAAATCAAATTAAATCGGGGGCTATTCGAAATGATACGAATCTTTTCAGATCATTTATATATGTTATGGGGGAAGGTTATGATGGAAGACCATGCAAAAAAATCATCTGAAAATTAGATTTTATGAAACTTTTCGAAATGCAAGTTTTGGTCAAAAAATTGTAGTATATTATACACAAGTTTATACTAGTTTAGGTCAAAATATCAAATTAAATCGAGGACTGTTCAAAATGATATAATCATTTTAAAATCATTTATATATTTTATGGGTGAAGGTTATGATTAAAGTCCATGCAAAAATTTATCTGAAAATTAGATTTTTTTAATGCAAGTTTTGGTCAAAAAATCATGATATATTATACACGAGTTTCGGTCAAAAAATCAAATTAAATCGGGGGCTATTCGAAATGATACGAATCTTTTCAGATCATTTATATATGTTATGGGGGAAGGTTATGATGGAAGAACATGCAAAAAATCATCTGAAAATTAGATTCTATGAAACTTTTCGAAATGCAAGTTTTGTTCAAAAAATCGTAGTATATTATACACAGGTTTATACTAGTTTAGGTCAAAAAATAAAATTAAATCGAGGACTGTTCGAAATGATACGAACTTTTTCAGATCATTTATATATTTTATGGGGGAAGGTTATGGTTGAAGTCCATGCAAAAATTTATCTGAAAATTAGATTTTATGAAACTTTTTTAAATGCATGTTTCGGTCAAAAAATCATGATATATTATACACGAGTTTCGGTCAAAAAAATCAAATTAAATCGGGCGCTATTCGAAATGATACGAATCTTTTCAGATCATTTATATATGTTACGGGGGAAGGTTATGATGGCAGACCATGCAAAAAATCATCTGAAAATTAGATTCTATGAAACTTTTCGAAATGCAAGTTTTGTTCAAAAAATCGTAGTATATTATACACAGGTTTATACTAGTTTAGGTCAAAAAATCAAATTAAATCGAGGACTGTTCGAAATGATACGAACTTTTTCAGATCATTTATATATTTTATGGGGGAAGGTTATGGTTGAAGTCCATGCAAAAATTTATCTGAAAATTAGATTTTATGAAACTTTTTTAAATGCATGTTTCGGTCAAAAAATCATGAAATATTATACAGGAGTTTAGGTCAAAAAAAAACAAATTAAATCGGGGGCTATTCGAAATGATACGAATCTTTTCAGATCATTTATATATGTTATGGGGGAGGGTTGTGATGGAAGAACATGCAAAAAATCAATTGAAAATTATATTCTATGAAACTTTTCGAAATGCATGTTTTGTTCAAAAAATCGTAGTATATTATACACAAGTTTATACTAGTTTAGGTCAAAAAATCATATTAAATTCAGGACTGTTCGAAATGATACGAACTTTTTTTGATCATTTAAATATTTTATGGGGGAAGGTTATGATTAAAGTCCATGCAAAAATTTATCTGAAAATTAGATTTTATGAAACTTTTTTAAATGCATGTTTCGGTCAAAAAATATTGATATATTATACACGAATTTCGGTCAAAAAAATCAAATAAAATCGGGGGCTATTCGAAATGATACGAATCTTTTCAGATCATTTATATATGTTATGGGGGAGGGTTATGATGGAAGAACATGCAAAAAATAAATTGAAAATTATATTCTATGAAACTTTTCGAAATGCATGTTTTGTTCAAAAAATCGTAGTATATTATACACAAGTTTATACTAGTTTAGGTCAAAAAATCATATTAAATTGAGGACTGTTCGAAATGATACGAACTTTTTTTGATCATTTAAATATTTTATGGGGGAAGGTTTAGATTGAAGTCCATGCAAAAATTTATCTGAAAATTAGATTTTATGAAACTTTTTTAAATGCATGTTTCGGTCAAAAAATCATGATATATTATACACAAGTTTCAGTCAAAAAAATTAAATTAAATCGGGGGCTATTCGAAATGATACGAATCTTTTCAGATCATTTATATATGTTATGGGGGAAGGTTATGATGGAAGACCATGCAAAAAATCATCTGAAAATTAGATTCTATGAAACTTTTCGAAATGCAAGTTTTGTTCAAAAAATCGTAGTATATTATACACAGGTTTACACTAGTTTAGGTCAAGAAATCAAATTAAATCGAGGACTATTCGAAATGATATGATCATTTTCAGATCATTTATATATTTTATTGGGAAGATTATGGTTGAAGTCCATAAAAAAATTTATCTGAGAATTAGATTTTATGAAACTTTTTTAAATGCATGTTTCGGTCAAAAAATCATGATATATTATACACGAGTTTCGGTCAAAAAAATCAAATTAAATCGGGGGCTATTCGAAATGATACGAATCTTTTCAGATCATTTATATATGTTATGGGGGAAGGTTATGATGGAAGACCATGCAAAAAATCAATCTGAAAATTAGATTCTATGAAACTTTTCGAAATGCAAGTTTTGGTCAAAAAATTGTAGTATATTATACACAAGTTTATACTAGTTTAGGTCAAAATATCAAATTAAATCGAGGAATGTTCAAAATGATATAATCATTTTAAAATCATTTATATATTTTATGGGTGAAGGTTATGATTAAATTCCATGCAAATATTTATCTGAAAATTAGATTTTTTAAATGCAGGTGTCAGTCAAAAAATCATGATACTTTGCATATCCTTTCTATATGTTATGAGGGAAGGTTGTGATAGAAGTCCATGCAAAAAATTAGTCTCAAAATTAGATTCTATGAAACTATTCAAAATGCAAGTTTTGGTAAAAAAAAATCATAATATATTATACACTAGTTCGTACGAATTTCGGTCAAAAAATAAAAATATATTGAGGATTGTTAGAAAGGCTACAAAACTTTTCGGATCCTTTATATATGATACGAAGGAAGGTTATGAGGGAAGTCCTTGCCATAAATCATCTCAAAATTAGATTCTATGAATTTTTTCGAAATGCAAGTTTCGGTCAAAAAAACATAATATATTATACACTAGGTTGTACTAGTTTCGGTCAAAAAATCTGAAATTATGTTGAGGACTTTTAAAATGATATGGACCTTTTCATAACCTTTATATATGTTATGAGGGAAGTTTATGATGGAACTTTATGCAAAAAATCATCTGAAATTTGGTTTCTTTGAAACTTTTCGAAAAGCAAGTTTCACTAAAAAATCATAATATATTGTACACTAGTTTGTACTAGTTTCGTTCTAAAAATCAAAATATATCGAGGACTGTTTGAAATGCTATGAAATGTTTGCATATCCTTTCTATATGTTACAAGGGAAGGTTTTGATGGAAGTCCATGCAAATAAATAGTCTCAAAATTAGATTATATGAAACTTTTCAAAATGCATGTTTCGGTCAAAAAATCATAATATATTATAAAGTAGTTTGTACTAATTTCGGTCAAAAAATCAAAATAAATCGAGGATAGTTGGAAAGGCTACGAAAATTTTCAGATCCTTTCTATATGATACGAGGGGAGGTTATGAGGGAAGTCCTTGCAATAAATCATCTCAAAACTAGATTCTATGAGTTTTTTTCGACTTGAAAGTTTCGGTCAAAAATCATAATATATTATACAATAGGTTGCTAGTTTCGGTCAAAAAATAAAATTATGTTGAGGACTTTTAAAATCATATGGACTTTTTTAGATCCTTTAAAAATGTTATGAGGGGAGGTTATGATGGAGCTCCATGCAAAAAAACATCTGAAATTTGGTTTCTTCGAAACTTTTCGAAAAGCAAGTTTCGCAAAAAAATCATAATATATTATACACTAGTTTGTACTAGTTACGTTCAAAAAAATCAAAATAAATCGAGGACTATTCAAAATGATATGAAACTTTGCATATCCTTTCTATATGTTATGAGGGAAGGTTGTGATAGAAGTCCATGCAAAAAAATAGTCTCAAAATTCGATTCTATGAAACTTTTCAAAATGTAAGTTTTGGTAAAAAAATCATAATATATTATACACTAGTTCGTACGAATTTCGGTCAAAAAATAAAAATATATTGAGGATTGTTAGAAAGGCTACAAAACTTTTCGGATCCTTTATATATGATACGAAGGAAGGTTATGAGGGAAGTCCTTGCAATAAATCATCTCAAAATTAGATTCTATGAATTTTTTCGAAATGCAAGTTTCGGTCAAAAAAACATAATATATTATACACTAGGTTGTACTAGTTTCTGTCAAAAAATCTGAAATTAAGTTGAGGACTTTTAAAATGATATGGACCTTTTCATAACATTTATATATGTTATGAGGGAAGTTTATGATGGACCTTTATGCAAAAAATCATCTGAAATTTGGTTTCTTTGAAACTTTTCGAAAAGCAAGTTTCACTAAAAAATCATAATATATTGTACACTAGTTTGTACTAGTTTCGTTCAAAAAATCAAAATATATCGAGGATTGTTCGAAATGCTATGAAACTTTGCATATCCTTTCTATATGTAAAAAAGGAAGGTTTTAATGGAAGTCCATGCAAAAAAATAGACTCAAAAATAGATTATAAGAAACTTTTCAAAATACAAGTTTCGGTTAAAAAATCATAATATAATATACACTAGTTTGTACTAATTTCGGTCAAAAAATCAAAATAAATCGAGGATAGTTCGAAAGGCTACGAATATTTTCAGATCCTTTCTATATGACACGAGGGAAGGTTATGAGAGAAGTCCTTGCAATAAATCATCACAAAATTAGATTCTATGAGTTTTTTTGAAATGCATGTTTCGGTCAAAAAACATAATATATTGTACACTAGGTTGTACTAGTTTCAGTCAAAAAATTAAATTAAGTTGAGGCCTTTTAAAATGATATGGACCTTTTCAGATCCTTTATATATGTTATGAGGGAAGTTTATGATAGAACCATATGCAAAAAAATCATTTGAAATTTGGTTTCTTTGAAACTTTTGGAAAAGCAAGTTTCGCTAAAAATTCATAATATATTATACACTAGTTTGTACTAGTTTCGTTGAAAAAAATCAAAATAAATCGAGGTTTGCTTGAAATGATATGAAACTTTGCATATCCTTTCTATATGTTACAAGGGAAGGTTGTGATGGAAGTCCATGCAAAAAAAATAGTCTCAAATTAGATTCTATGAATCTTTTCAAAATGCAAGTTTCGGTGAAAAAATCATAATATATTATACACTAGTTTGTACTAATTTCGGTCAAAAAATAAAAATATATCGAGGATTGTTAGAAAGGCAACGAAATTTTTAGGATCCTTTACATATGATACGAGGGAAGGTTATGAGGGAAGTCATTGCAATAAATAATCTGAAAATTAGATTCGATGAATTTTTTCGAAATGCAAGTTTCGGTCAAAAAACATAATATATTATACACTAGGTTGTACTAGTTTCCGTCAAAAAATTAAATTAAGTTGAGGACTTTTAAAATGATATGGACCTTTTCAGATCCTTTATATATGTTATGAGGGAAGGTTATGATGGAACTCTATGCAAAAAAATATCTGAAATTTGGTTTCTTTGAAACTTTTCGAAAAGAAAGTTTCGCTAAAAACTCATAATATATTGTACACTAGTTTGTACTAGTTTCGTTCAAAAAATCAAAATATATCGAGGACTGTTTGAAATGCTATGAAACTTTGCATATCCTTTCTATATGTTACAAGGGAAGGTTGTAATGGAAGTCCATGCAAAAAAAAATAGTCTCAAATTTAGATTCTATGAAACTTTTCAAAATGCATGTTTCGGTCAAAAAATAATAATATATTATACACAAGTTTGTACTAATTTCGGTCAAAAAATCAAAATAAATCTAGGATTGTTCGAAAGGCTACGAAACTTTTCAGATCCTTACTATATGATACGAGGGAAGGTTATAATGGAAGTCCTTGCAATAAATCATCTCAAAATTAGATTCTATGAATTTTTTCGAATTGCAAGTTTCGGTTAAATATCATAATATATTATACACTAGGTTGTACTAGTTTCGGTCAAAAAATTAAATTAAGTTGAGGACTTTTAAAATTATATGAACTTTTTCAGATCCTTTATATATGTTATGTGGGGAGGTTATGATGGAAATCCATGCAAAAAATCATCTGGAATTTGGTTTCTTTGAAACTTTTGCAAATGCAAGTTTTGGTGAAAAAATCATAATATATTATACACTAGTTTGTACTAATTTCGGTCATAAAATAAAAATATATCGAGGATTGTTAGAAAGGCTACGAAATTTTTCTGATCCTTTATCTATGATACGAGGGAAGGTTATGAGGGAAGTCCTTGATATAAATAATCTGGAAATTAGATTCGATGAATTTTTTCGAAATGCAAGTTTCGGTCAAAAAACATAATATATTATACACTAGGTTGTACTAGTTTCCGTCAAAAAATTAAATTAAGTTGAGGACTTTTAAAATGATATGGACCTTTTCAGATCCTTTATATATGTTATGAGGGAAGGTTATGATGGAACTCTATGCAAAAAAATATCTGAAATTTGGTTTCTTTGAAACTTTTCGAAAAGCAAGTTTCGCTAAAAAAAATCATAATACTAGTTTCGTTCAAAAAATCAAAATATATCGAGGACTGTTCGAAATGCTATGAAACTTTGAATATCCTTTCTATATTTTACAAGGGAAGGTTTTGATGGAAGTCTATGCAAAAAAATAGTCTCAAAATTAGATTCTATGAAACTTTTCAAAATTCATGTTTCGGTCAAAAAAATAATAATATATTATACACAAGTTTATACTAATTTCGATCAAAAAATAAAAATATATTGAGGATTGTTAGAAAGGCTACGAAACTTTTCGGATCCTTTATATATGATACGAAGGAAGGTTATGAGGGAAGTCCTTGCAATAAATCATCTCACAATTAGATTCTATGAATATTTTCGTAATGCAAGTTTCGGTCAAAAAACATAATATATTATACACTAGGTTGTACTAGTTTCAGTCAAAAAATCTGAAATTAAGTTGAGGACTTTTAAAATGATATGGACCTTTTCAGATCCATTATATATGATACGAGGGAAGGTTATGAGTGAAGTCCTTGCAATAAATCATCTCAAAACTAGATTCTATGAATATTTTCGAATTGCAAGTTTCAGTCAAAAATCATAATATATTATACACTAGTTGTACTAGTTTCGGTCAAAAAATTAAATTAAGTTGAGGCCTTTTAAAATGAAATGGACCTTTTCAGATCATTTATATATGTTATGAGGGAAGGTCATGATAGAACCCAATGCAAAAAAATCATCTGAAATTTGGTTTCTTTGAAACTTTTCGAAAAGCAAGTTTCGCTTAAAACTCATAATATATTGTACACTAGCTTTTACTAGTTTCGTTCAAAAAATCAAAATATATCGAGGACTGTTTGAAATGCTATGAAACTTTGCATATCCTTTCTATATGTTACAAGGGAAGGTTGTAATGGAAGTCCATGCAAAAAAAAAATAGTCTCAAATTTAGATTCTATGAAACTTTTCAAAATGCATGTTTCGGTCAAAAAATAATAATATATTATACACAAGTTTGTACTAATTTCGGTCAAAAAATCAAAATAAATCTAGGATTGTTCGAAAGGCTACGAAACGTTTCAGATCCTTACTATATGATACGAGGGAAGGTTATAAGGGAAGTCCTTGTAATAAATCATCTCAAAATTAGATTCTAAGAATTTTTTCGAATTGCAAGTTTCGGTTAAATATCATAATATATTATACACTAGGTTGTACTAGTTTCGGTCAAAAAATTAAATTAAGTTGAGGACTTTTAAAATTATATGAACTTTTTCAGATCCTTTATATATGTTATGAGGGGAGGTTATGATGGAAATCCATGCAAAAAAATCATCTGGAATTTGGTTTCTTTGAAACTTTTGGAAAAGTAAGTTTCGCTAAAAAATCATAATATATTATACACTAGTTTGTACTTGTTTCGTTGAAAAAAATCAAAATAAATTGAGGTCTGCTTGAAATGATATGAAACTTTGCATATCCTGTCTATATGTTACGAGGGAAGGTTGTGATGGAAGTCCATGCAAAAAAATTGTCTCAAAATTAGATTCTATAAAACTTTTCAAAATGCAAGTTTTGGTGAAAAAATCATAATATATTATACACTAGTTTGTACTAATTTCGGTCATAAAATAAAAATATATCGAGGATTGTTAGAAAGGCTACGAAATTTTTCTGATCCTTTATCTATGATACGAGGGAAGGTTATGAGGGAAGTCCTTATAATAAATAATCTTAAAATTAGATTCTATGAATTTTTTCGAAATGCAAGTTTCGTTCAAAAAACATAATATATTTTACACTAGGTTGTACTAGTTTCCGTCAAAAAATTAAATTAAGTTGAGGACTTTTAAAATGATATGGACCTTTTCAGATCCTTTATATATGTTATGAGGGAAGGTTATGATGGAACTCTATGCAAAAAATATCTGAAATTTGGTTTCTTTGAAACTTTTCGAAAAGCAAGTTCGCTAAAAAAATCATAATATATTGTACACTTGTTTATACTAGTTTCGTTCAAAAAACCAAAATATATCGAGGACTGTTCAAAATGCTATAAAACTTTGAATATCCTTTCTACATGTTACAAGGGAAGGTTTTGATGGAAGTCCATGCAAAAAATTAGTCTCAAAATTAGATTCTATGAAACTTTTCAAAATGCATGTTTTGGTCAAAAAATAATAATATATTATACACAAGTCTGTACTAATTTCGGTCAAAAATAAAAATATGTCGAGGATTGTTAGAAAGGCTACGAAACTTTTTGGATCCTTTATATATGATACGAAGGAAGGTTATGAGGGAAGTCCTTGCAATAAATCATCTTAAAATTAGATTCTATGAATTTTTTAAAAATGCAAGTTTCGTTCAAAGAACATAATATATTATACACTAGGTTGTACTAGTTTCGGTCAAAAAATCTGAAATTAAGTTGAGGACTATTAAAATGATATGGACCTTTTCAGATCCTTTATATATGATACGAGGGAAGGTTATGAGGGAAGTCCTTAAAATAAATACTCTCAAAACTAGATTCTATTAATATTTTCGAATTGCAAGTTTCGGTCAAAAATCATAATATATTATACACTAGGTTGTACTAGTTTCGGTCAAAAATTTAAATTAAGTTAAGGCCTTTTAAAATGAAATGGACCTTTTTCAGATCCTTTATATATGTTATGATTGAAGGTTATGATAGAACTCTATGCAAAAAAATCATCTGAAAATTGGTTTCTTTGAAACGTTTCGAAAAGAAAATTTCGCTAAAATATCATAATATACTGTACACTAGTTTGTACTAGTTTCGTTCAAAAAATAAAAATATATCGAGGATGTCGCACCTCGAAAAATACGATCCTAAAATAAACAACAGAGTCGCCACCTAATTCTATTTATTCTACGAGAGAAAAGGAAGATATAGACACAACCTAAATAGAGGATAAGAATGGTCAACGAAACCACTAATCTATGTTCGGGAGTCAGTTACGCAAAGGGAAGGTGTTAGGCACCCCTCACGTCCGTTGTACTCAACGGGAACCTCTTAGTCTAGTTTGCGCTTTAAATGTTAACTTGTTATTATTGTCTTCTTTTAATGATTAAGTATCGATATTTGTTTATTATTTGCAATAGGGAAAGGTTAAGTTTTTTTATTATTGTGCTCGCGAAGGATTAAAATCCCCGTGCCTACGTATTCCCCTGTGCAATGGGAAAGTCAGAGCTTCGTAGTTCGTGCTGGTGCGATTTGTGTTTTTTTTTATAGAACGACTGTTTGAAAATGATTTCTACCGCTAAGCGTTGGCTTATTTGCGAAATAGAAAGATTTAAACAGTGTTCGTTTTGAGAAAAGATGTTTGATCTTTATTAAAGATGTTTTAAACGAAAGGGCGAATGAACCATCGCGTGGGGCTAGCCCAATTGCGGTCCAATCCAGAAGGTGCGGAATGCTAGACTCCGGAGTTCTGTCTTTCGTGATTTAATTTAAATAAATGATTTGGATTTTTTTATACGAATGGTGATTGAACCAACGCGTGAGGCTAGCCCATTTGCGGTTCAATCCAGAACGTGCGGAATGCTAGACTCCGGAGTTCCTTTTTTCGTAAATTAATTAAGATGAATTGAATTGTTTTTATACGAATGGTGATTGAACCAACGCGTGAGGCTAGCCCATTTGCGGTCCAATCCAGAAGGTGCGGAATGCTAGACTCCGGAGTTCTGTCTTTCGTGATTTAATTAAGATGAATTGAATTGTTTTTATATGAATGGTGATTGAACCAACGCGTGAGGCTAGCCCATTTGCGGTTCAATCCAGAACGTGCGGAATGCTAGACTCCGGAGTTCCTTTTTTCGTAAATTAATTTAAATTAATTGAAAGTAGTGCAGATGGCGATCACAAATGACCGACTTACATGTGTGCGAAATGAGGCGTAGAGGTTTACTTGGCGTTGGACCAAGTAAATAAATTGTTTGATTGATTAATTGAGTGTTTTATGGTTTCGACCCGATGGTGATGTACGGATGCTAAACAAACGCGAATGTGGCATCAAGATTACGATAAAGCGCAAGAGAAATAAAAAAACGAATTTTAGAAATACCTAACGGAGAAGGTCCGTTGCCTCTTCAATACGCACCGAAAAATTCAAGTAAATTTGTTAAAAGAGAGCTCAAAGCACGTCAAAATACCATCAGGTAGGAAAAGTCAAGTAACAAGTCTAAATCACAACAAAACTCAAACACAAACGTCAAGTATCAAGGATTAATCGGAATTGGCATCAAGAATTATTTTATGTAAAGCATCAACAACTAATTCAAAATAAATAAATAAATAAATAAATAAATAAAATAAAATAAAATCCAAAGTTTAGTAAAAAAACTAAAAATATTCTAATAATACTAAAACTATTCTAACCCAAAATATCCCTAAAAAATGAAATATGAAATAAACTTAACAATTAAAAAAGGATAAAGTAAGAATGGAATAACGACATAAACAAGGAAATATGAAATAAAATTAACAATTAAAAAGACAAAATAAGAGTGGAATAAAGATATAAACAAGGAGGGGGGTCGACGGGTTCTTTGTCTGTAAAAAAAACAGAGAAACAAACCGGTGGGCTTAGCCCACCCTTAATGACAACAAGAAACTTTTAAACAAATAATATAAAAGTAATAAAAAATAATTAAAATAAAAATCTGAAATAGCACATAAATATATCAAAATATAACAAAATAAAAACAGAAAATGCTTAAGCATCGCATCCACAAAAAGAAACAAACCCTCGTTTCTTCCCCTCCAGCGAACGCGACCTCAAAGGTTGGTCACAGCGGCGGCGGCTTCGCAAATCGGCAGTGGTGGTCGCGATTCGAATTCGTCTGGAAGGTTGAAGGTGATGAGTGGAACGACGTAGGTTTCGAGGAAAGGGTCTGTGTTGAAGGCTGAGGGGGTACGGCAGAGGGTTTTGTTGATGAGGGTTTCGCGACTGGTGAATCGTTTTGTCGCCGGTTGATGGAAGAAGAGGGTTTGAGGTTAGGGTGGTGGTGGTGATTCGGCAAGAACTGGTGAATGAGAATGAAGGGCGTTTGCGTGATTGTTATGATTTTGTGATCGAAGGGGGAAAGAGGTGATGGGTGTTGGTGTGGGAGGAAAGATTGGCGGTGATGGTTGATGGATGATGGTTCAGGATGGTAGCAGGAAGGATTTGATCACGGTCTCACGCCTTCGGTTTCGGAGAGTTCGGTTGCGGCGGAAGTCGTGCGGTTGCAGGTTGTGGAAACAGGGGGAAGGATGAGGTTTTGGTAGCGACGGGATGGTTTTCGGGGACCAGTGGTGATATTGGTCCTGATTTTTTATGGTTTTGAAGTTTTGACGCGTTTTGCTCCCCCCTTGTGATGTTCTCCCCCCTCTGTTTTATGCCTCTTTTCCCTTTAACAAAATGAAACTTAATCCCTAAGTTTCAGAATTGTCTTCCTCTCTTCGACCCATCCTTTTCGTGCATAGGTATGTGAAATTTGTTGTCATGTAAACTTACTTTCCGCAGGGTATCGTCATTATCAATTTGTTGTGTAGCTGCAGGGAGTAGGCCTGGCGTTTGACTTAGTTTTGGCGCAACAGATCTGTGGTAAAATTGTAGCAGAGTTATCATGCCTGCTTTGTATTGTACAGTTTGGATTATATGTGGAATGTGGAATATGGTGATGCCTCTGTCTGGGTCTTGGCACATTTGTTTTTTGTTTATCTTATGTGTACTTGTTGTGATCTTGTTTCGTAACCGAACGGCTTTTTCTCAACTTTGGTCTTGGCACCTCAATAGGACTTTTACGTAGGGCTGAGTCCTTTCTTGCATAATGTTTTTTTGGTTAAAAATTGAAATGAATTAAGAATAATAGAAATAGATTTAGGACATTAGATAAAATATGAATGGGTAAAAGAAATGGTTTTTTGTGTTAATTAACTTACCAATTAAAAAAACTTACAAATAACTGAATAATTAAAAAAACTTTAGAAAATAATGGCCACGATGTAAAATGCAGGTGAATGGAAACAGTTTTTTTATAGAAATAAAATAAATAATAAAATTCGGTTTAATCGATATTAGAAAAGATATGGATTGGAATTGAAATGAGAATGAAACCACCATTAGAAACCACTGATGCGTTTCCAAGATTGTGACTATGTCAAACTTATCTGAATTCATTGCCACATATGCATGTTCTGATAATCTAATATACACCTTAGCTTATTCCTGCAACACCGTGGCTTCATGTAACCACAAAAATAAAAGTAACAACACATTTTTGTATTTTCAAATATGTTAGTAATGCATAAGAGACACGTGCGTGAAATGTTGAACACTATGCTCATGATGCAGATGAATAATAACATCTAAAAATTTCAGCTCAAAATTTAGGGTATGATAGAGGACTGTTTGAAATGCTATGAAACTTTGCATATCCTTTCTATATGTTACAAGGGAAGGTTTTGATGGAAGTCCATGCAAAAAATTAGTCTCAAAATTAGATTATATGAAAATTTTCAAAATGCAAGTTTCGGTCAAAAAATCATAATATATTATACACTAGTTTGTACTAATTTCGGTCAAAAAATCATAATATATTATACAATAGTTTGTACTAATTTCAGTCAAAAAATCAAAATAAATCGAGGATAGTTCGAAAGTCTACGAAAATTTTCAGATCCTTTCTATACGATACGAGGGAAGGTTATGAGTGAAGTCCTTGCAATAAATCATCTCAAAACTAGATTCTATGAATTGTTTTCGAATTGCAAGTTTCGGCCAAAAATCAAAATATATTATACACTAGGTTGTACTAGTTTCGGTCAAAAAATAAAATTAACTTGAGGACTTTTAAAATCATATGGAGCTTTTCAGATCCTTTATATATGTTATGAGGGGAGGTTATGATGGAACTTCATGCAAAAAATCATCTGAAATTTGGTTTCTTCGAAACGTTTCGAAAAGCAAATTTCGCTAAAAAATCATAATATATTATACACTAGTATGTACTAGTTTCGTTCAAAAAATTCAAAATAAATCGAGGACTATTCGAAATGATATGAAACTTTGCATATCCTTTCTATATGTTATGATGGAAGGTTGTGATAGAAGTACATGCAAAAAAATAGTCTAAAAATTAGATTCTATGAAACTTTTCAAAATGCAAGTTTCGGTAAAAAAATCATAATATATTATACACTAGTTTGTACTAATTTTGGTCAAAATATGAAAATATATTGAGGATTGCTAGAAAGGCTACGAAACTTTTCGGATCCTTTATATATGATACGAAGGAAGGTTATGAGGGAAGTCCTTGCAATAAATCATCTCAAAATTAGATTCTATGAATTTTTTCGAAATGCATGTTTCGGTCAAAAAACATAATATATTATACACTAGGTTGTACTAGTTTCGGTCAAAAAATCTGAAATTAAGTTGAGGACTTTTAAAATGATATGCACCTTTTCAGATCCTTTATATATGATACGAGGGAAGGTTATGAGGGAAGTCCTTAAAATAAATCATCTCAAAACTAGATTCTATGACTATTTTCGAATTGCATGTTTCGGTCAAAAATCATAATATATTATACACTAGGTTGTACTAGTTTCGGTCAAAAAATTAAATTAAGTTAAGGCCTTTTAAAATGATATGGACCTTTTTTAGATCCTTTATATATGTTATGATTGAAGGTTATGATAGAACTCTATGCAAAAAAATCATCTGAAAATTGGTTTCTTTGAAACGTTTCGAAAAACAAATTTCGCTAAAATATCATAATATATTGTACACTAGTTTGTACTAGTTTCGTTCAAAAAATCAAAATATATCGAGGACTGTTTGAAATACTATGAAACTTTGCATATCCTTTCTATATGTTACAAGGGAAGGTTTTGATGGAAGTCCATGCAAAAAAATAGTCTCAAAATTAGATTCTATGAAACTTTTCAAAATGCAAGTTTCGGTCAAAAAATCATAATATATTATACACTAGTTTGTACTAATTTCGGTCAAAAAATCAAAATAAATCGAGGATAGTTCGAAAGTCTACGAAAATTTTCAGATCCTTTCTATACGATACGAGGGAAGGTTATGAGGGAAGTCCTTGCAATAAATCATCTCAAAACTAGATTCTATGAATTGTTTTCGAATTGCAAGTTTCGGTCAAAAAGCATAATATTTTATACACTAGGTTGTACTAGTTTAGGTCAAAAAATAAAATTAACTTGAGGACTTTTAAAATCATATGGACCTTTTCAGATCCTTTATATATGTTATGAGGGGAGGTTATGATGGAACTTCATGCAAAAAATATCTGAAAATTGGTTTCTTCGAAACGTTTCGAAAAGCAAATTTCGCTAAAAAATCATAATATATTATACACTAGTTTGTACTAGTTTCGTTCAAAAAAATCAAAATAAATCGAGGACTATTCGAAATGATTTGAAACTTTGCATATCCTTTCTATATGTTATGATGGAAGGTTGTGATAGAAGTACATGCAAAAAAATAGTCTCAAAATTAGATTTTATGAAACTTTTCAAAATGCAAGTTTCGGTAAAAAAATCATAATATATTATACACTAGTTTGTACTAATTTTGGTCAAAATATGAAAATATATTGAGGATTGCTAGAAAGGCTACGAAACTTTTCGGATCCTTTATATATGATACGAAGGAAGGTTATGAGGGAAGTCCTTGCAATAAATCATCTCAAAATTAGATTCTATGAATTTTTTCGAAATGCATGTTTCGGTCAAAAAACATAATATATTATACACTAGGTTGTACTAGTTTCGGTCAAAAAATCTGAAATTAAGTTGAGGACTTTTAAAATGATATGCACCTTTTCAGATCCTTTATATATGATACGAGGGAAGGTTATGAGGGAAGTCCTTAAAATAAATCTTCTCAAAACTAGATTCTATGACTATTTTCGAATTGCATGTTTCGGTCAAAAATCATAATATATTATACACTAGGTGTTACTAGTTTCGGTCAAAAAATTAAATTAAGTTAAGGCCTTTTAAAATGATATGGACCTTTTTTAGATCCTTTATATATGTTATGATTGAAGGTTATGATAGAACTCTATGCAAAAAAATCATCTGAAAATTGGTTTCTTTGAAACGTTTCGAAAAACAAATTTCGCTAAAATATCATAATATATTGTACACTAGTTTGTACTAGTTTCGTTCAAAAAATCAAAATATATCGAGGAATGTTTGAAATGCTATGAAACTTTGCATATCCTTTCTATATGTTACAAGGGAAGGTTTTGATGGAAGTCCATGCAAAAAAATAGTCTCAAAATTAGATTCTATGAAACTTTTCAAAATGCAAGTTTCGGTCAAAAAATCATAATATATTATACACTAGTTTGTACTAATTTCGGTCAAAAAATCAAAATAAATCGAGGATAGTTCGAAAGTCTACAAAAATTTTCATATCCTTTCTATACGATACGAGGGAAGGTTATGAGGGAAGTCCTTGCAATAAATCATCTCAAAACTAGATTCTATGAATTGTTTTCGAATTGCAAGTTTCGGTCAAAAAGCATAATATTTTATACACTAGGTTGTACTAGTTTAGGTCAAAAAATAAAATTAACTTGAGGACTTTTAAAATCATATGGACCTTTTCAGATCCTTTATATATGTTATGAGGGGAGGTTATGATGGAACTTCATGCAAAAAATATCTGAAAATTGGTTTCTTCGAAACGTTTCGAAAAGCAAATTTCGCTAAAAAATCATAATATATTATACACTAGTTTGTACTAGTTTCGTTCAAAAAAATCAAAATAAATCGAGGACTATTCGAAATGATTTGAAACTTTGCATATCCTTTCTATATGTTATGATGGAAGGTTGTGATAGAAGTACATGCAAAAAAATAGTCTCAAAATTATATTCTATGAAACTTTTCAAAATGCAAGTTTCGGTAAAAAAATCAAAATATATTATACACTAGTTTGTACTAATTTTGGTCAAAATATGAAAATATATTGAGGATTGCTAGAAAGGCTACGAAACTTTTCGGATCCTTTATTTATGATACGAAGGAAGGTTATGAGGGAAGTCCTTGCAATAAATCATCTCAAAATTAGATTCTATGAATTTTTTCGAAATGCATGTTTCGGTCAAAAAACATAATATATTATACACTAGGTTGTACTAGTTTCGGTCAAAAAATCTGAAATTAAGTTGAGGACTTTTAAAATGATATGCACCTTTTCAGATCCTTTATATATGATACGAGGGAAGGTTATGAGGGAAGTCCTTAAAATAAATCATCTCAAAACTAGATTCTATGACTATTTTCGAATTGCATGTTTCGGTCAAAAATCATAATATATTATACACTAGGTTGTACTAGTTTCGGTCAAAAAATTAAATTAAGTTAAGGCCTTTTAAAATGATATGGACCTTTTTTAGATCCTTTATATATGTTATGATTGAAGGTTATGATAGAACTCTATGCAAAAAAATCATCTGAAAATTGGTTTCTTTGAAACGTTTCGAAAAACAAATTTCGCTAAAATATCATAATATATTGTACACTAGTTTGTACTAGTTTCGTTCAAAAAATCAAAATATATCGAGGACTGTTTGAAATGCTATGAAACTTTGCATATCCTTTCTATATGTTACAAGGGAAGGTTTTGATGGAAGTCCATGCAAAAAAATAGTCTCAAAATTAGATTCTATGAAACTTTTCAAAATGCAAGTTTCGGTCAAAAAATCATAATATATTATACACTAGTTTGTACTAATTTCGGTCAAAAAATCAAAATAAATCGAGGATAGTTCGAAAGTCTACGAAAATTTTCAGATCCTTTCTATACGATACGAGGGAAGGTTATGAAGGAAGTCCTTGCAATAAATCATCTCAAAACTAGATTCTATGAATTGTTTTCGAATTGCAAGTTTCGGTCAAAAAGCATAATATTTTATACACTAGGTTGTACTAGTTTAGGTCAAAAAATAAAATTAACTTGAGGACTTTTAAAATCATATGGACCTTTTCAGATCCTTTATATATGTTATGAGGGGAGGTTATGATGGAACTTCATGCAAAAAATATCTGAAAATTGGTTTCTTCGAAACGTTTCGAAAAGCAAATTTCGCTAAAAAATCATAATATATTATACACTAGTTTGTACTAGTTTCGTTCAAAAAAATCAAAATAAATCGAGGACTATTCGAAATGATTTGAAACTTTGCATATCCTTTCTATATGTTATGATGGAAGGTTGTGATAGAAGTACATGCAAAAAAATAGTCTCAAAATTATATTCTATGAAACTTTTCAAAATGCAAGTTTCGGTAAAAAAATTCAAAATATATTATACACTAGTTTGTACTAATTTTGGTCAAAATATGAAAATATATTGAGGATTGCTAGAAAGGCTACGAAACTTTTCGGATCCTTTATTTATGATACGAAGGAAGGTTATGAGGGAAGTCCTTGCAATAAATCATCTCAAAATTAGATTCTATGAATTTTTTCGAAATGCATGTTTCGGTCAAAAAACATAATATATTATACACTAGGTTGTACTAGTTTCGGTCAAAAAATATGAAATTAAGTTGAGGATTTTAAAATGATATGCACCTTTTCAGATCCTTTATATATGATACGAGGGAAGGTTATGAGGGAAGTCCTTAAAATAAATCATCTCAAAACTAGATTCTATGACTATTTTCGAATTGCATGTTTCGGTCAAAAATCATAATATATTATACACTAGGTTGTACTAGTTTCGGTCAAAAAATTAAATTAAGTTAAGGCCTTTTAAAATGATATGGACCTTTTTTAGATCCTTTATATATGTTATGATTGAAGGTTATGATAGAACTCTATGCAAAAAAATCATCTGACAATTGGTTTCTTTGAAACGTTTCGAAAAACAAATTTCGCTAAAATATCATAATATATTGTACACTAGTTTGTACTAGTTTCGTTCAAAAAATCAAAATATATCGAGGACTGTTTGAAATGCTATGAAACTTTGCATATCCTTTCTATATGTTACAAGGGAAGGTTTTGATGGAAGTCCATGCAAAAAAATAGTCTCAAAATTAGATTCTATGAAACTTTTCAAAATGCATGTTTCGGTCAAAAAATCATAATATATTATACACTAGTTTGTACTAATTTCGGTCAAAAAATCAAAATAAATCGAGGATAGTTCGAAAGTCTACGAAAATTTTCAGATCCTTTCTATACGATACGAGGGAAGGTTATGAGGGAAGTCCTTGCAATAAATCATCTCAAAACTAGATTCTATGAATTGTTTTCGAATTGCAAGTTTCGGTCAAAAAGCATAATATTTTATACACTAGGTTGTACTAGTTTAGGTCAAAAAATAAAATTAACTTGAGGACTTTTAAAATCATATGGACCTTTTCAGATCCTTTATATATGTTATGAGGGGAGGTTATGATGGAACTTCATGCAAAAAATATCTGAAAATTGGTTTCTTCGAAACGTTTCGAAAAGCAAATTTCGCTAAAAAATCATAATATATTATACACTAGTTTGTACTAGTTTCGTTCAAAAAAATCAAAATAAATCGAGGACTATTCGAAATGATTTGAAACTTTGCATATCCTTTCTATATGTTATGATGGAAGGTTGTGATAGAAGTACATGCAAAAAAATAGTCTCAAAATTAGATTCTATGAAACTTTTCAAAATGCAAGTTTCGGTAAAAAAATCATAATATATTATACACTAGTTTGTACTAATTTTGGTCAAAATATGAAAATATATTGAGGATTGCTAGAAAGGCTACGAAACTTTTCGGATCCTTTATATATGATACGAAGGAAGGTTATGAGGGAAGTCCTTGCAATAAATCATCTCAAAATTAGATTCTATGAATTTTTTCGAAATGCATGTTTCGGTCAAAAAACATAATATATTATACACTAGGTTGTACTAGTTTCGGTCAAAAAATCTGAAATTAAGTTGAGGACTTTTAAAATGATATGCACCTTTTCAGATCCTTTATATATGATACAAGGGAAGGTTATGAGGGAAGTCCTTAAAATAAATCATCTCAAAACTAGATTCTATGACTATTTTCGAATTGCATGTTTCGGTCAAAAATCATAATATATTATACACTAGGTTGTACTAGTTTCGGTCAAAAAATTAAATTAAGTTAAGGCCTTTTAAAATGATATGGACCTTTTTTAGATCCTTTATATATGTTATGATTGAAGGTTATGATAGAACTCTATGCAAAAAAATCATCTGAAAATTGGTTTCTTTGAAACATTTCGAAAAACAAATTTCGCTAAAATATCATAATATATTGTACACTAGTTTGTACTAGTTTCGTTCAAAAAATCAAAATATATCGAGGACTGTTTGAAATGCTATGAAACTTTGCATATCCTTTCTATATGTTACAAGGGAAGGTTTTGATGGAAGTCCATGCAAAAAAATAGTCTCAAAATTAGATTCTATGAAACTTTTCAAAATGCAAGTTTCGGTCAAAAAATCATATTATATTATACACTAGTTTGTACTAATTTCGGTCAAAAAATCAAAATAAATCGAGGATAGTTCGAAAGTCTACGAAAATTTTCAGATCCTTTCTATACGATACGAGGGAAGGTTATGAAGGAAGTCCTTGCAATAAATCATCTCAAAACTAGATTCTATGAATTGTTTTCGAATTGCAAGTTTCGGTCAAAAAGCATAATATTTTATACACTAGGTTGTACTAGTTTAGGTCAAAAAATAAAATTAACTTGAGGACTTTTAAAATCATATGGACCTTTTCAGATCCTTTATATATGTTATGAGGGGAGGTTATGATGGAACTTCATGCAAAAAATATCTGAAAATTGGTTTCTTCGAAACGTTTCGAAAAGCAAATTTCGCTAAAAAATCATAATATATTATACACTAGTTTGTACTAGTTTCGTTCAAAAAAATCAAAATAAATCGAGGACTATTCGAAATGATTTGAAACTTTGCATATCCTTTCTATATGTTATGATGGAAGGTTGTGATAGAAGTACATGCAAAAAAATAGTCTCAAAATTATATTCTATGAAACTTTTCAAAATGCAAGTTTCGGTAAAAAAATCAAAATATATTATACACTAGTTTGTACTAATTTTGGTCAAAATATGAAAATATATTGAGGATTGCTAGAAAGGCTACGAAACTTTTCGGATCCTTTATTTATGATACGAAGGAAGGTTATGAGGGAAGTCCTTGCAATAAATCATCTCAAAATTAGATTCTATGAATTTTTTCGAAATGCATGTTTCGGTCAAAAAACATAATATATTATACACTAGGTTGTACTAGTTTCGGTCAAAAAATATGAAATTAAGTTGAGGATTTTAAAATGATATGCACCTTTTCAGATCCTTTATATATGATACGAGGGAAGGTTATGAGGGAAGTCCTTAAAATAAATCATCTCAAAACTAGATTCTATGACTATTTTCGAATTGCATGTTTCGGTCAAAAATCATAATATATTATACACTAGGTTGTACTAGTTTCGGTCAAAAAATTAAATTAAGTTAAGGCCTTTTAAAATGATATGGACCTTTTTTAGATCCTTTATATATGTTATGATTGAAGGTTATGATAGAACTCTATGAAAAAAATCATCTACAAATTGGTTTCTTTGAAACGTTTCGAAAAACAAATTTCGCTAAAATATCATAATATATTGTACACTAGTTTGTACTAGTTTCGTTCAAAAAATCAAAATATATCGAGGAATGTTTGAAATGCTATGAAACTTTGCATATCCTTTCTATATGTTACAAGGGAAAGTTTTGATGGAAGTCCATGCAAAAAAATAGTCTCAAAATTAGATTCTATGAAACTTTTCAAAATGCAAGTTTCGGTCAAAAAATCATAATATATTATACACTAGTTTGTACTAATTTCAGTCAAAAAATCAAAATAAATTGAGGATAGTTCGAAAGTCTACGAAAATTTTCAGATCCTTTCTATACGATACGAGGGAAGGTTATGAGGGAAGTCCTTGAAATAAATCATCTCAAAACTAGATTCTATGAATTGTTTTCGAATTGCAAGTTTCGGTCAAAAAGCATAATATTTTATACACTAGGTTGTACTAGTTTCGGTCAAAAAATAAAATTAACTTGAGGACTTTTAAAATCATATGGACCTTTTCAGATCCTTTATATATGTTATGAGGGGAGGTTATGATGGAACTCCATGCAAAAAATCATCTGAAAATTTGGTTTCTTCGAAACGTTTCGAAAAGCAAATTTCGCTAAAAAATCATAATATATTATACACTAGTTTGTACTAGTTTCGTTCAAAAAAATCAAAATAAATCGAGGACTATTCGAAATGATTTGAAACTTTGCATATCCTTTCTATATGTTATGATGGAAGGTTGTGATAGAAGTACATGCAAAAAAATAGTCTCAAAATTATATTCTATGAAACTTTTCAAAATGCAAGTTTCGGTAAAAAAATCAAAATATATTATACACTAGTTTGTACTAATTTTGGTCAAAATATGAAAATATATTGAGGATTGCTAGAAAGGCTACGAAACTTTTCGGATCCTTTATTTATGATACGAAGGAAGGTTATGAGGGAAGTCCTTGCAATAAATCATCTCAAAATTAGATTCTATGAATTTTTTCGAAATGCATGTTTCGGTCAAAAAACATAATATATTATACACTAGGTTGTACTAGTTTCGGTCAAAAAATATGAAATTAAGTTGAGGATTTTAAAATGATATGCACCTTTTCAGATCCTTTATATATGATACGAGGGAAGGTTATGAGGGAAGTCCTTAAAATAAATCATCTCAAAACTAGATTCTATGACTATTTTCGAATTGCATGTTTCGGTCAAAAATCATAATATATTATACACTAGGTTGTACTAGTTTCGGTCAAAAAATTAAATTAAGTTAAGGCCTTTTAAAATGATATGGACCTTTTTTAGATCCTTTATATATGTTATGATTGAAGGTTATGATAGAACTCTATGAAAAAAATCATCTACAAATTGGTTTCTTTGAAACGTTTCGAAAAACAAATTTCGCTAAAATATCATAATATATTGTACACTAGTTTGTACTAGTTTCGTTCAAAAAATCAAAATATATCGAGGAATGTTTGAAATGCTATGAAACTTTGCATATCCTTTCTATATGTTACAAGGGAAAGTTTTGATGGAAGTCCATGCAAAAAAATAGTCTCAAAATTAGATTCTATGAAACTTTTCAAAATGCAAGTTTCGGTCAAAAAATCATAATATATTATACACTAGTTTGTACTAATTTCAGTCAAAAAATCAAAATAAATTGAGGATAGTTCGAAAGTCTACGAAAATTTTCAGATCCTTTCTATACGATACGAGGGAAGGTTATGAGGGAAGTCCTTGAAATAAATCATCTCAAAACTAGATTCTATGAATTGTTTTCGAATTGCAAGTTTCGGTCAAAAAGCATAATATTTTATACACTAGGTTGTACTAGTTTCGGTCAAAAAATAAAATTAACTTGAGGACTTTTAAAATCATATGGACCTTTTCAGATCCTTTATATATGTTATGAGGGGAGGTTATGATGGAACTCCATGCAAAAAATCATCTGAAAATTTGGTTTCTTCGAAACGTTTCGAAAAGCAAATTTCGCTAAAAAATCATAATATATTATACACTAGTTTGTACTAGTTTCGTTCAAAAAAATTAAAATAAATCGAGGACTATTCGAAATGATTTGAAACTTTGCATATCCTTTCTATATGTTATGATGGAAGGTTGTGATAGAAGTACATGCAAAAAAATAGTCTCAAAATTATATTCTATGAAACTTTTCAAAATACAAGTTTCGGTAAAAAAAATCAAAATATATTATACACTAGTTTGCACTAATTTTGGTCAAAATATGAAAATATATTGAGGATTGCTAGAAAGGCTACGAAACTTTTCGGATCCTTTATATATGATACGAAGGAAGGTTATGAGGGAAGTCCTTGCAATAACTCATCTCAAAATTAGATTCTATGAATTTTTTCGAAATGCATGTTTCGGTCAAAAAACATAATATATTATACACTAGGTTGTACTAGTTTCGGTCAAAAAATATGAAATTATGTTGAGGACTTTTAAAATGATATGGACCTTTTCAGATCCTTTATATATGTTATTAGGGAAGTTTATGATGGAGTTCTATGCAAAAAATCATCTGAAATTTGGTTTCTTTGAAACGTTTCGAAAAGCAAGTTTCACTAAAAAATCATAATATATTGTACACTAGTTTGTACTAGTTTCGTTCAAAATTCAAAATATATCGAGGACTGTTCGAAATGCTATGAAACTTTGCATATCATTTCTATATGTTACAACGGAAGGTTTTGATGGAAGTCCATGCAAAAAAATAGTCTCAAAATTAGATTCTATGCAACTTTTTAAAATGCAAGTTTCGGTCAAAAAATCATAATATATTATACACTAGTTTGTACTAATTCCGGTCAAAAAATCAAAATAAATCGAGGATAGTTCGAAAGGCTACGAAACTTTTCAGATCCTTTCTATATGATACGAGGGAGTGTTATGAGGGAAGTCCTTGCAATAAATCATCTCAACACAAGATTCCATGAATATTTTCGAATTGCATGTTTCGGTCAAAAATCATAATATATTATATACTAGGTTGTACTAGTTTCGGTCAAAAAATTAAATTAAGTTGAGGACTTTTAAAATGATATGGACCTTTTCAAATCCTTTATATATGTTATGAGGGGAAGTTATGATGGATCTCCGTGCAAAAAATAATATACACTAGTTTGTACGAGTTTTGTTCAAAAAAATAAAAATAAATTGAGGACTATTCAAAATGATATGAAACTTTGCATATCCTTTTTATATGTTACGAGGGAAACTAGTGATGGAAGTCCATACAAAAAAATAGTCTCTAAATTAGATTCTTTGAAACTTTTCAAAATGCAAGTTTCGGTAAAAAAATCATAATATATTATACACTAGTTTGTACTAATTTCGGTCAAAAAATCAAAACAAATCTAGGATTGTTCGAGAGGCAACGAAACTTTTCAGATCCTTTATATATGTTACGAGGGAAGGTCATGAGAGAAGTCCTTGCAATAAATCATCTCAAAATTAGATTCTATGAGTTTTTTTGAAATGCAAGTTTCGGTCAAAAAACATAATATATTATACACTAGGTTGTACTAGTTTCGGTCAAAAATTAAATTAAGTTGAGGCCTTTTAAAATTATATGGACCTTTTCAGATCCTTTATATATGTTATGTGGGAAGGTTAGGATAGATCCCTATGCAAAAAAAATCATCTGAAATTTGGTTTCTTTGAAACTTTTCGAAAAGCAAGTTTCGCTAAAAAATAATAATATATTGTACACTAGTTTGTACTAGTTTCGTTCAAAAAATCAAAATATATCGAGGACTGTTCGAAATGCTATGAAAATTTGCATATCCTTTCTATATGTTACAATGGAAGGTTGTGATGGAAGTCCATGCAAAAAAATCGTCTCCAATTTAGATTCTATAAAACTTTTCAAAATGCATGTTTCGGTCAAAAAATAATAATATATTATACACAGGTTTGTACTAATTTCGGTCAAAAAATCAAAATAAATCTACGAGGGAAGGTTATAAGGGAAGTCCTTACAATAAATCATCTCAAAATTAGATTCTATGAATTTTTTCGAATTGCAAGCTTCGGTTAAATATCATAATATATTATACACTAGGTTGTACTAGTTTCGGTCAAAAAATTAAATTAAGTTGAGGACTTTTAAAATTATATGGACCTTTTCAGATCCTTTATATATGTTATGAGGGAAGGTTATGATGGAAATCCATGCAAAAAATTATCTGAAATTTGGTTTCTTTTAAACTTTTAGAAAAGCAAGTTTCGCTTAAAAATCATAATATATTATACACTAGTTTGTACTAGTTTCTTTCAAAAAAATCAAAATAAAATGAGGTCTTCTTGAAATGATATGAAACTTTGCATATCCTTTCTATATGTTACGAGGGAAGTTTGTGATGGAAGTCCATGCAAAAAAATAGTCTCAAAATTAGATTCTATAAAACTTTTCAAAATGTAAGTTTCGGTGAAAAAATCATAATATAATATACACTAGTTTGTACTAATTTCGTTCAATAAATAAAAATATATCGAGGATTATTAGAAAGGCTACGAAATTTTTCGGATCCTTTATATATGATAAGAAGGAAGGTTATGAGGAAAGTCCTTGCAATAAATCAACTTAAAATTAGATTCTATGAATTTTTTCGAAATGCAAGTTTCGGTCAAAAAACATAATATATTATACACTAGGTTGTACTAGTTTCCGTCAAAAAATTAAATTAAGTTGAGGACTTTTAAAATGATATGGACCTTTTCAGATCCTTTATATATGTTATGAGGGAAGGTTATGATGGAACTCTATGCAAAAAATATATGAAATTTGGTTTCATTGAAACTTTTCGAAAAGCAAGTTTCGCGAAAAAATCATAATATATTGTACACTAGTGTGTACTAGTTTCGTTTAAAAATTCAAAATATATCGAGGACTGTTCGAAATGCTATTAAACTTTGCATATCCTTTCTATATGTTACAACGGAAGGTTTTGATGGAAGTCCATGCAAAAAAATAGTCTCAAAATTAGATTCTATGAAACATTTAAAATGCAAGTTTCGGTCAAAAAATCATAATATATTATACACTAGTTTGTACTAATTCCGGTCAAAAAATCAAAATAAATAGAGGATAGTTCAAAAGGCTATGAAACTTTTCATATCCTTTCTATATGATACGAGGGAATGTTATGAGGGAAGTCCTTGCAATAAATCATCTCAACACAAGATTCCATGAATATTTTCGAATTGCATGTTTCGGTCAAAAATCATAATATATTATATACTAGGTTGTACTAGTTTCAGTCAAAAAATTAAATTAAGTTGAGGACTTTTAAAATGATATGGACCTTTTCAGATCCTTTATATATGTTTTGAGGGGAGGTTATGATGGAACTTCGTGCAAAAAATCATCTGAAATTTGGTTTCTTTGAAACTTTTCGAAAAGCAAGTTTCGCTAAAAATCATAATATAATATACACTAGTTAATACCAATTTTGTTCAAAAAAATCAAAATAAATCGAGGACTATTCGAAATGATATGAAACTTTGCATATCCTTTCTATATGTTACGAGGGAAACTAGTGATGGAAGTCCATACCAAAAAATAGTCTCAAAATTAGATTCTATGAAACTTTTCAAAATGCAAGTTTCGGTAAAAAAATCATAATATATTATACACTAGTTTGTATTAATTTCGGTCAAAAAATCAAAATAAATCGAGGATTGTTCGAAAGGCAACGAAACTTTTCAGATCCTTTATATATGATATGAGGGAAGGTTATGAGGGAAGTCCTTGCAATAAATCATCTCAAAATTAGATTCTATGAATTTTCTCGAAATGCAAGTTTCGGTCAAAAACATAATATATTATACACTAGGTTGTATTAGTTTCGGTCAAAAAATTAAATTAAGTTGAGGACTTTTAAAATGATATGGACCTTTTCAGATCCTTTATATATGTTATGAGGGAAGGTTATGATGGAACTCTATGCAAAAAATATATGAAATTTGGTTTCTTTGAAACTTTTCGAAAAGCAAGTTTCGCTAAAAAAAAATCATAATATATTGTACACTTGTTTATACTAGTTTCGTTCAAAAAATCAAAATATATCGAGGACTGTTCGAAATGCTAAGAAATTTTAAATATCCTTTCTATATGTTACAAGGGAATGTTTTGATGGAAGTCCATGCAAATAAATAGTCTCAAAATTAGATTCTATGAAACTTTTCAAAATGCATGTTTCGGTCAATAAATAATAATATATTATACACAAGTTTGTACTAATTTCGGTCAAAAAATCAAAATGAATCTAGGATTGTTCGAAAGGCTACGAATCTTTCCAGTTCCTTTCAATATGATACGAGGGAAGGTTATAAGAGAAGTCCTTGCAATAAATCATCTCAAAAAAGGATTCTATGAATTTTTTCGAATTGCAAGTTTCAGTTAAATATCATTATATACTATACATTAGGTTGTACTAGTTTTGGTCAAAATATTAAATTAAGTTGAGGACTTTTAAAATGATATGGACCTTTTCATATCCTTTATATATGTTATAAGGGAAGGTTATGATGGAACTCCATGCAATAAATCATCTGAAATTTGGTTTCTTTGAAACATTTCGAAAAGCAAGTTTTGCTAAAAAATCATAATATATTATACACTAGTTTGTACTAGTTGCGTTCAAAAAAATCAAAATAAATCGAGGACTACTTGAAATAATATGAAACTTTGCATATCCTTTCTAAATGTTACGAGGGAAGGTTGTGAGGGAAGTCTTGCAATAAATCAACTTAAAATTAGATTCTATGACTATTTTCGAATTCAAGTTTCGGTCAAAAACATAATATATTATACACTAGGTTGTATTAGTTTCGGTCAAAAAATTAAATTAAGTTGAGTATTTTTAAAATGATATGGACCTTTTCAGATCCTTTATATATGTTATGAGGGAAGGTTATGATGGAACTCTATGCAATAAATCATCTGAAATTTGGTTTCTTTGAAACTTTTTGAAAAGCAAGTTTCGCTAAAAAAACATAATATATTGTAGACTAGTTTGTACTAGTTTCGTTCAAAATATCAAAATATATCGAGGACTGTTCGAAATGCTATGAAACTTTGCATATCCTTTCTATATGTTACAAGGGAAGGTTTTGAAGGAAGTCCATGCAAAAAAAATAGTCTCAAAATTAGATTCTATGAAACCTTTCAAAATGCATGTTTCGGTAAAAATAATAATATATTATACACAAGTTTGTACTAATTTCGGTCAAAAAATCAAAATAAATCTAGGATTGTTCTAAAGGCTACGAAACTTTTCAGATACTTTCTATATGATACGAGGGAAGGTTATAAGGGATGTCCTTGCCATAATTCATCTCAAAACTAGATTCTATGAATTTTTTCGGATTGCAAGTTTCGGTTAAATATCATAATATATTATACACTAGGTTGTACTAGTTTCGGTCAAAAAATTAAATTAAGTTGAGGACTTTTAAAATGATATGGACCTTATCAGATCCTTTATATATGTTATAAGGGAAGGTTATGATGGAACTCCATGCAAAAAATCATCTGAAATTTGGTTTCTTTGAAACTTTTTGAAAAGCAAGTTTCGCGAAAAAATTATAATATATTATACACTTGTTTGTACTAGTTGCGTTCAAAAAAATCAAAATAAATCGAGGACTGCTTGAAATGATATGAAACTTTGCATATCATTTCTATATGTTACGAGGGAAGGTTGTGACGGAAGTCCATGCAAAAAAATAGTCTCAAAATTAGATTCTATAAAACTTTTCAAAATGCAAGTTACGGTGAAAAAATCATAATATATTATACACTAGTTTGTACTAATTTCGGTCAAAAAATAAAAATATATCTAGGATTGTTAGAAAGGCTACGAAACTTTTCAGATCCTTTATATATGATACGAGGGAAGGTTATGAGGGAAGTCCTTGCAATAAATCAACTTAAAATTAGATTCTATGAATTTTTTCGAAATGCAAGTTTCTGTCAAAAAACATAATATATTATACACTAGATTGTACTAGTTTCGGTCAAAAAATTAAATTAAGTTGAGGACTTTTAAAATGATATGGACCTTTTCAGATCCTTTATATATGTTATAAGGGAAGGTTATGATAGAACTCTATGCAAAAAATAATTTGAAATTTGGTTTCTTTGAAACTTTTCGGAAAGCAAGTTTCGCTAAAAAATCATAATATATTGTTGACTAGTTTGTACTAGTTTCGTTCAAGAAATCAAAATATATCGAGGACTGTTCGAAATGCTATGAAAATTTGCATATTCTTTCTATATGTTACAAGGGAAGGTTTTGATGGAAGTCTATGCAAAAAAATAGTTTCCAAATTAGATTCTATGAAACTTTTCAAAATGCATGTTTCGGTCAAAAAATAATAATATATTATACACAAGTGTGTACTAGTTTCGGTCAAAAAATCAAAATAAATCAAGGATTGTTCGAAAGGCTACAAAACTTTTCAGATCCTTTCTATATGATATGAGGGAAGGTTATAAGGCAAGTCCTTGCAATAAATCATCTCAAAATTAGATTCTATGAATTTTTTCGAATTGCAAGTTTCGGTTAAATATCATTATATACTATACATTAGGTTGTACTAGTTTCGGTCAAAATATTAAATTATGTTGAGGACTCTTAAAATGATATGGACCTTTTCAGATCCTTTATATATGTTATAAGGGAAGGTTATGATGGAACTCCATGCAATAAATCATCTGAAATTTGGTTTCTTTGAAACATTTCGAAAAGCAAGTTTTGCTAAAAAATCATAATATATTATACACTAGTTTGTACTAGTTGCGTTCAAAAAAATCAAAATAAATCGAGGACTACTTGAAATAATATGAAACTTTGCATATCCTTTCTATATGTTACGAGGGAAGGTTGTGACGGAAGTCCATGCAAAAAAATAGTCTCAAAATTAGATTCTATAAAACTTTTCAAAATGCAAGTTTCGGTGAAAAAATCATAATATATTATACACTAGTTTGTACTAATTTCGGTCAAAAAATAAAAATATATCTAGGAGAATGGCTACGAAACTTTTCATATCCTTTATATATGTTACGAGGGAAGGTTATGAGGGATGTCTTGCAATAAATCAACTTAAAATTAGATTCTATGACTATTTTCGAATTCAAGTTTCGGTCAAAAACATAATATATTATACACTAAGTTGTATTAGTTTCGGTCAAAAAATTAAATTAAGTTGAGTATTTTTAAAATGATATGGACCTTTTCAGATCCTTTATATATGTTATGAGGGAAGGTTATGATGGAACTCTATGCAATAAATCATCTGAAATTTGGTTTCTTTGAAACTTTTTGAAAAGCAAGTTTCGCTAAAAAAAACATAATATATTGTAGACTAGTTTGTACTAGTTTCGTTCAAAATATCAAAATATATCGAGGACTGTTCGAAATGCTATGAAACTTTGCATATCCTTTCTATATGTTACAAGGGAAGGTTTTGAAGGAAGTCCATGCAAAAAAAATAGTCTCAAAATTAGATTCTATGAAACCTTTCAAAATGCATGTTTCGGTAAAAATAATAATATATTATACACAAGTTTGTACTAATTTCGGTCAAAAAATCTAAATAAATCTAGGATTGTTCTAAAGGCTACGAAACTTTTCAGATACTTTCTATATGATACGAGGGAAGGTTATAAGGGATGTCCTTGCCATAATTCATCTCAAAACTAGATTCTATGAATTTTTTCGGATTGCAAGTTTCGGTTAAATATCATAATATATTATACACTAGGTTGTACTAGTTTCGGTCAAAAAATTAAATTAAGTTGAGGACTTTTAAAATGATATGGACCTTATCAGATCCTTTATATATGTTATAAGGGAAGGTTATGATGGAACTCCATGCAAAAAATCATCTGAAATTTGGTTTCTTTGAAACTTTTTGAAAAGCATGTTTCGCGAAAAAATCATAATATATTATACACTTGTTTGTACTAGTTGCGTTCAAAAAAATCAAAATAAATCGAGGACTGCTTGAAATGATATGAAACTTTGCATATCATTTCTATATGTTACGAGGGAAGGTTGTGACGGAAGTCCATGCAAAAAAATAGTCTCAAAATTAGATTCTATAAAACTTTTCAAAATGCAAGTTACGGTGAAAAAATCATAATATATTATACACTAGTTTGTACTAATTTCGGTCAAAAAATAAAAATATATCTAGGATTGTTAGAAAGGCTACGAAACTTTTCAGATCCTTTATATATGATACGAGGGAAGGTTATGAGGGAAGTCCTTGCAATAAATCAACTTAAAATTAGATTCTATGAATTTTTTCGAAATGCAAGTTTCTGTCAAAAAACATAATATATTATACACTAGATTGTACTAGTTTCGGTCAAAAAATTAAATTAAGTTGAGGACTTTTAAAATGATATGGACCTTTTCAGATCCTTTATATATGTTATAAGGGAAGGTTATGATAGAACTCTATGCAAAAAATAATTTGAAATTTGGTTTCTTTGAAACTTTTCAGAAAGCAAGTTTCGCTAAAAAATCATAATATATTGTTGACTAGTTTGTACTAGTTTCGTTCAAGAAATCAAAATATATCGAGGACTGTTCGAAATGCTATGAAAATTTGCATATTCTTTCTATATGTTACAAGGGAAGGTTTTGATGGTAGTCTATGCAAAAAAATAGTTTCCAAATTAGATTCTATGAAACTTTTCAAAATGCATGTTTCGGTCAAAAAATAATAATATATTATACACAAGTGTGTACTAGTTTCGGTCAAAAAATCAAAATAAATCAAGGATTGTTCGAAAGGCTACAAAACTTTTCAGATCCTTTCTATATGATATGAGGGAAGGTTATAAGGCAAGTCCTTGCAATAAATCATCTCAAAATTAGATTCTATGAATTTTTTCGAATTGCAAGTTTCGGTTAAATATCATTATATACTATACATTAGGTTGTACTAGTTTCGGTCAAAATATTAAATTATGTTGAGGACTCTTAAAATGATATGGACCTTTTCAGATCCTTTATATATGTTATAAGGGAAGGTTATGATGGAACTCCATGCAATAAATCATCTGAAATTTGGTTTCTTTGAAACATTTCGAAAAGCAAGTTTTGCTAAAAAATCATAATATATTATACACTAGTTTGTACTAGTTGCGTTCAAAAAAATCAAAATAAATCGAGGACTACTTGAAATAATATGAAACTTTGCATATCCTTTCTATATGTTACGAGGGAAGGTTGTGACGGAAGTCCATGCAAAAAAATAGTCTCAAAATTAGATTCTATAAAACTTTTCAAAATGCAAGTTTCGGTGAAAAAATCATAATATATTATACACTAGTTTGTACTAATTTCGGTCAAAAAATAAAAATATATCTAGGAGAATGGCTACGAAACTTTTCATATCCTTTATATATGTTACGAGGGAAGGTTATGAGGGATGTCTTGCAATAAATCAACTTAAAATTAGATTCTATGACTATTTTCGAATTCAAGTTTCGGTCAAAAACATAATATATTATACACTAAGTTGTATTAGTTTCGGTCAAAAAATTAAATTAAGTTGAGTATTTTTAAAATGATATGGACCTTTTCAGATCCTTTATATATGTTATGAGGGAAGGTTATGATGGAACTCTATGCAATAAATCATCTGAAATTTGGTTTCTTTGAAACTTTTTGAAAAGCAAGTTTCGCTAAAAAAAACATAATATATTGTAGACTAGTTTGTACTAGTTTCGTTCAAAATATCAAAATATATCGAGGACTGTTCGAAATGCTATGAAACTTTGCATATCCTTTCTATATGTTACAAGGGAAGGTTTTGAAGGAAGTCCATGCAAAAAAAATAGTCTCAAAATTAGATTCTATGAAACCTTTCAAAATGCATGTTTCGGTAAAAATAATAATATATTATACACAAGTTTGTACTAATTTCGGTCAAAAAATCAAAATAAATCTAGGATTGTTCTAAAGGCTACGAAACTTTTCAGATACTTTCTATATGATACGAGGGAAGGTTATAAGGGATGTCCTTGCCATAATTCATCTCAAAACTAGATTCTATGAATTTTTTCGGATTGCAAGTTTCGGTTAAATATCATAATATATTATACACTAGGTTGTACTAGTTTCGGTCAAAAAATTAAATTAAGTTGAGGACTTTTAAAATGATATGGACCTTATCAGATCCTTTATATATGTTATAAGGGAAGGTTATGATGGAACTCCATGCAAAAAATCATCTGAAATTTGGTTTCTTTGAAACTTTTTGAAAAGCATGTTTCGCGAAAAAATCATAATATATTATACACTTGTTTGTACTAGTTGCGTTCAAAAAAATCAAAATAAATCGAGGACTGCTTGAAATGATATGAAACTTTGCATATCATTTCTATATGTTACGAGGGAAGGTTGTGACGGAAGTCCATGCAAAAAAATAGTCTCAAAATTAGATTCTATAAAACTTTTCAAAATGCAAGTTACGGTGAAAAAATCATAATATATTATACACTAGTTTGTACTAATTTCGGTCAAAAAATAAAAATATATCTAGGATTGTTAGAAAGGCTACGAAACTTTTCAGATCCTTTATATATGATACGAGGGAAGGTTATGAGGGAAATCCTTGCAATAAATCAACTTAAAATTAGATTCTATGAATTTTTTCGAAATGCAAGTTTCTGTCAAAAAACATAATATATTATACACTAGATTGTACTAGTTTCGGTCAAAAAATTAAATTAAGTTGAGGACTTTTAAAATGATATGGACCTTTTCAGATCCTTTATATATGTTATAAGGGAAGGTTATGATAGAACTCTATGCAAAAACTAATTTGAAATTTGGTTTCTTTGAAACTTTTCAGAAAGCAAGTTTCGCTAAAAAATCATAATATATTGTTGACTAGTTTGTACTAGTTTCGTTCAAGAAATCAAAATATATCGAGGACTGTTCGAAATGCTATGAAAATTTGCATATTCTTTCTATATGTTACAAGGGAAGGTTTTGATGGAAGTCTATGCAAAAAAATAGTTTCCAAATTAGATTCTATGAAACTTTTCAAAATGCATGTTTCGGTCAAAAAATAATAATATATTATACACAAGTGTGTACTAGTTTCGGTCAAAAAATCAAAATAAATCAAGGATTGTTCGAAAGGCTACAAAACTTTTCAGATCCTTTCTATATGATATGAGGGAAGGTTATAAGGCAAGTCCTTGCAATAAATCATCTCAAAATTAGATTCTATGAATTTTTTCGAATTGCAAGTTTCGGTTAAATATCATTATATACTATACATTAGGTTGTACTAGTTTCGGTCAAAATATTAAATTATGTTGAGGACTCTTAAAATGATATGGACCTTTTCAGATCCTTTATATATGTTATAAGGGAAGGTTATGATGGAACTCCATGCAATAAATCATCTGAAATTTGGTTTCTTTGAAACATTTCGAAAAGCAAGTTTTGCTAAAAAATCATAATATATTATACACTAGTTTGTACTAGTTGCGTTCAAAAAAATCAAAATAAATCGAGGACTACTTGAAATAATATGAAACTTTGCATATCCTTTCTATATGTTACGAGGGAAGGTTGTGACGGAAGTCCATGCAAAAAAATAGTCTCAAAATTAGATTCTATAAAACTTTTCAAAATGCAAGTTTCGGTGAAAAAATCATAATATATTATACACTAGTTTGTACTAATTTCGGTCAAAAAATAAAAATATATCTAGGAGAATGGCTACGAAACTTTTCATATCCTTTATATATGTTACGAGGGAAGGTTATGAGGGATGTCTTGCAATAAATCAACTTAAAATTAGATTCTATGACTATTTTCGAATTCAAGTTTCGGTCAAAAACATAATATATTATACACTAGGTTGTATTAGTTTCGGTCAAAAAATTAAATTAAGTTGAGTATTTTTAAAATGATATGGACCTTTTCAGATCCTTTATATATGTTATGAGGGAAGGTTATGATGGAACTCTATGCAATAAATCATCTGAAATTTGGTTTCTTTGAAACTTTTTGAAAAGCAAGTTTCGCTAAAAAAACATAATATATTGTAGACTAGTTTGTACTAGTTTCGTTCAAAATATCAAAATATATCGAGGACTGTTCGAAATGCTATGAAACTTTGCATATCCTTTCTATATGTTACAAGGGAAGGTTTTGAAGGAAGTCCATGCAAAAAAAATAGTCTCAAAATTAGATTCTATGAAACCTTTCAAAATGCATGTTTCGGTAAAAATAATAATATATTATACACAAGTTTGTACTAATTTCGGTCAAAAAATCAAAATAAATCTAGGATTGTTCTAAAGGCTACGAAACTTTTCAGATACTTTCTATATGATACGAGGGAAGGTTATAAGGGATGTCCTTGCCATAATTCATCTCAAAACTAGATTCTATGAATTTTTTCGGATTGCAAGTTTCGGTTAAATATCATAATATATTATACACTAGGTTGTACTAGTTTCGGTCAAAAAATTAAATTAAGTTGAGGACTTTTAAAATGATATGGACCTTATCAGATCCTTTATATATGTTATAAGGGAAGGTTATGATGGAACTCCATGCAAAAAATCATCTGAAATTTGGTTTCTTTGAAACTTTTTGAAAAGCAAGTTTCGCGAAAAAATCATAATATATTATACACTTGTTTGTACTAGTTGCGTTCAAAAAAATCAAAATAAATCGAGGACTGCTTGAAATGATATGAAACTTTGCATATCATTTCTATATGTTACGAGGGAAGGTTGTGACGGAAGTCCATGCAAAAAAATAGTCTCAAAATTAGATTCTATAAAACTTTTCAAAATGCAAGTTACGGTGAAAAAATCATAATATATTATACACTAGTTTGTACTAATTTCGGTCAAAAAATAAAAATATATCTAGGATTGTTAGAAAGGCTACGAAACTTTTCAGATCCTTTATATATGATACGAGGGAAGGTTTTGAGGGAAGTCCTTGCAATAAATCAACTTAAAATTAGATTCTATGAATTTTTTCGAAATGCATGTTTCTGTCAAAAAACATAATATATTATACACTAGATTGTACTAGTTTCGGTCAAAAAATTAAATTAAGTTGAGGACTTTTAAAATGATATGGACCTTTTCAGATCCTTTATATATGTTATAAGGGAAGGTTATGATAGAACTCTATGCAAAAAATAATTTGAAATTTGGTTTCTTTGAAACTTTTCGGAAAGCAAGTTTCGCTAAAAAATCATAATATATTGTTGACTAGTTTGTACTAGTTTCGTTCAAGAAATCAAAATATATCGAGGACTGTTCGAAATGCTATGAAAATTTGCATATTCTTTCTATATGTTACAAGGGAAGGTTTTGATGGAAGTCTATGCAAAAAAATAGTTTCCAAATTAGATTCTATGAAACTTTTCAAAATGCATGTTTCGGTCAAAAAATAATAATATATTATACACAAGTGTGTACTAGTTTCGGTCAAAAAATCAAAATAAATCAAGGATTGTTCGAAAGGCTACAAAACTTTTCAGATCCTTTCTATATGATATGAGGGAAGGTTATAAGGCAAGTCCTTGCAATAAATCATCTCAAAATTAGATTCTATGAATTTTTTCGAATTGCAAGTTTCGGTTAAATATCATTATATATTATACATTAGGTTGTACTAGTTTCGGTCAAAATATTAAATTATGTTGAGGACTCTTAAAATGATATGGACCTTTTCAGATCCTTTATATATGTTATAAGGGAAGGTTATGATGGAACTCCATGCAATAAATCATCTGAAATTTGGTTTCTTTGAAACATTTCGAAAAGCAAGTTTTGCTAAAAAATCATAATATATTATACACTAGTTTGTACTAGTTGCGTTCAAAAAAATCAAAATAAATCGAGGACTACTTGAAATAATATGAAACTTTGCATATCCTTTCTATATGTTACGAGGGAAGGTTGTGACGGAAGTCCATGCAAAAAAATAGTCTCAAAATTAGATTCTATAAAACTTTTCAAAATGCAAGTTTCGGTGAAAAAATCATAATATATTATACACTAGTTTGTACTAATTTCGGTCAAAAAATAAAAATATATCTAGGAGAATGGCTACGAAACTTTTCATTTCCTTTATATATGTTACGAGGGAAGGTTATGAGGGATGTCTTGCAATAAATCAACTTAAAATTAGATTCTATGACTATTTTCGAATTCAAGTTTCGGTCAAAAACATAATATATTATACACTAAGTTGTATTAGTTTCGGTCAAAAAATTAAATTAAGTTGAGTATTTTTAAAATGATATGGACCTTTTCAGATCCTTTATATATGTTATGAGGGAAGGTTATGATGGAACTCTATGCAATAAATCATCTGAAATTTGGTTTCTTTGAAACTTTTTGAAAAGCAAGTTTCGCTAAAAAAAACATAATATATTGTAGACTAGTTTGTACTAGTTTCGTTCAAAATATCAAAATATATCGAGGACTGTTCGAAATGCTATGAAACTTTGCATATCCTTTCTATATGTTACAAGGGAAGGTTTTGAAGGAAGTCCATGCAAAAAAAATAGTCTCAAAATTAGATTCTATGAAACCTTTCAAAATGCATGTTTCGGTAAAAATAATAATATATTATACACAAGTTTGTACTAATTTCGGTCAAAAAATCAAAATAAATCTAGGATTGTTCTAAAGGCTACGAAACTTTTCAGATACTTTCTATATGATACGAGGGAAGGTTATAAGGGATGTCCTTGCCATAATTCATCTCAAAACTAGATTCTATGAATTTTTTCGGATTGCAAGTTTCGGTTAAATATCATAATATATTATACACTAGGTTGTACTAGTTTCGGTCAAAAAATTAAATTAAGTTGAGGACTTTTAAAATGATATGGACCTTATCAGATCCTTTATATATGTTATAAGGGAAGGTTATGATGGAACTCCATGCAAAAAATCATCTGAAATTTGGTTTCTTTGAAACTTTTTGAAAAGCATGTTTCGCGAAAAAATCATAATATATTATACACTTGTTTGTACTAGTTGCGTTCAAAAAAATCAAAATAAATCGAGGACTGCTTGAAATGATATGAAACTTTGCATATCATTTCTATATGTTACGAGGGAAGGTTGTGACGGAAGTCCATGCAAAAAAATAGTCTCAAAATTAGATTCTATAAAACTTTTCAAAATGCAAGTTACGGTGAAAAAATCATAATATATTATACACTAGTTTGTACTAATTTCGGTCAAAAAATAAAAATATATCTAGGATTGTTAGAAAGGCTACGAAACTTTTCAGATCCTTTATATATGATACGAGGGAAGGTTATGAGGGAAGTCCTTGCAATAAATCAACTTAAAATTAGATTCTATGAATTTTTTCGAAATGCAAGTTTCTGTCAAAAAACATAATATATTATACACTAGATTGTACTAGTTTCGGTCAAAAAATTAAATTAAGTTGAGGACTTTTAAAATGATATGGACCTTTTCAGATCCTTTATATATGTTATAAGGGAAGGTTATGATAGAACTCTATGCAAAAAATAATTTGAAATTTGGTTTCTTTGAAACTTTTCGGAAAGCATGTTTCGCTAAAAAATCATAATATATTGTTGACTAGTTTGTACTAGTTTCGTTCAAGAAATCAAAATATATCGAGGACTGTTCGAAATGCTATGAAAATTTGCATATTCTTTCTATATGTTACAAGGGAAGGTTTTGATGGAAGTCTATGCAAAAAAATAGTTTCCAAATTAGATTCTATGAAACTTTTCAAAATGCATGTTTCGGTCAAAAAATAATAATATATTATACACAAGTGTGTACTAGTTTCGGTCAAAAAATCAAAATAAATCAAGGATTGTTCGAAAGGCTACAAAACTTTTCAGATCCTTTCTATATGATATGAGGGAAGGTTATAAGGCAAGTCCTTGCAATAAATCATCTCAAAATTAGATTCTATGAATTTTTTCGAATTGCAAGTTTCGGTTAAATATCATTATATACTATACATTAGGTTGTACTAGTTTCGGTCAAAATATTAAATTATGTTGAGGACTCTTAAAATGATATGGACCTTTTCAGATCCTTTATATATGTTATAAGGGAAGGTTATGATGGAACTCCATGCAATAAATCATCTGAAATTTGGTTTCTTTGAAACATTTCGAAAAGCAAGTTTTGCTAAAAAATCATAATATATTATACACTAGTTTGTACTAGTTGCGTTCAAAAAAATCAAAATAAATCGAGGACTACTTGAAATAATATGAAACTTTGCATATCCTTTCTATATGTTACGAGGGAAGGTTGTGACGGAAGTCCATGCAAAAAAATAGTCTCAAAATTAGATTCTATAAAACTTTTCAAAATGCAAGTTTCGGTGAAAAAATCATAATATATTATACACTAGTTTGTACTAATTTCGGTCAAAAAATAAAAATATATCTAGGAGAATGGCTACGAAACTTTTCATATCCTTTATATATGTTACGAGGGAAGGTTATGAGGGATGTCTTGCAATAAATCAACTTAAAATTAGATTCTATGACTATTTTCGAATTCAAGTTTCGGTCAAAAACATAATATATTATACACTAAGTTGTATTAGTTTCGGTCAAAAAATTAAATTAAGTTGAGTATTTTTAAAATGATATGGACCTTTTCAGATCCTTTATATATGTTATGAGGGAAGGTTATGATGGAACTCTATGCAATAAATCATCTGAAATTTGGTTTCTTTGAAACTTTTTGAAAAGCAAGTTTCGCTAAAAAAACATAATATATTGTAGACTAGTTTGTACTAGTTTCGTTCAAAATATCAAAATATATCGAGGACTGTTCGAAATGCTATGAAACTTTGCATATCCTTTCTATATGTTACAAGGGAAGGTTTTGAAGGAAGTCCATGCAAAAAAAATAGTCTCAAAATTAGATTCTATGAAACCTTTCAAAATGCATGTTTCGGTAAAAATAATAATATATTATACACAAGTTTGTACTAATTTCGGTCAAAAAATCAAAATAAATCTAGGATTGTTCTAAAGGCTACGAAACTTTTCAGATACTTTCTATATGATACGAGGGAAGGTTATAAGGGATGTCCTTGCCATAATTCATCTCAAAACTAGATTCTATGAATTTTTTCGGATTGCAAGTTTCGGTTAAATATCATAATATATTATACACTAGGTTGTACTAGTTTCGGTCAAAAAATTAAATTAAGTTGAGGACTTTTAAAATGATATGGACCTTATCAGATCCTTTATATATGTTATAAGGGAAGGTTATGATGGAACTCCATGCAAAAAATCATCTGAAATTTGGTTTCTTTGAAACTTTTTGAAAAGCAAGTTTCGCGAAAAAATCATAATATATTATACACTTGTTTGTACTAGTTGCGTTCAAAAAAATCAAAATAAATCGAGGACTGCTTGAAATGATATGAAACTTTGCATATCATTTCTATATGTTACGAGGGAAGGTTGTGACGGAAGTCCATGCAAAAAAATAGTCTCAAAATTAGATTCTATAAAACTTTTCAAAATGCAAGTTACGGTGAAAAAATCATAATATATTATACACTAGTTTGTACTAATTTCGGTCAAAAAATAAAAATATATCTAGGATTGTTAGAAAGGCTACGAAACTTTTCAGATCCTTTATATATGATACGAGGGAAGGTTTTGAGGGAAGTCCTTGCAATAAATCAACTTAAAATTAGATTCTATGAATTTTTTCGAAATGCATGTTTCTGTCAAAAAACATAATATATTATACACTAGATTGTACTAGTTTCGGTCAAAAAATTAAATTAAGTTGAGGACTTTTAAAATGATATGGACCTTTTCAGATCCTTTATATATGTTATAAGGGAAGGTTATGATAGAACTCTATGCAAAAAATAATTTGAAATTTGGTTTCTTTGAAACTTTTCGGAAAGCAAGTTTCGCTAAAAAATCATAATATATTGTTGACTAGTTTGTACTAGTTTCGTTCAAGAAATCAAAATATATCGAGGACTGTTCGAAATGCTATGAAAATTTGCATATTCTTTCTATATGTTACAAGGGAAGGTTTTGATGGAAGTCTATGCAAAAAAATAGTTTCCAAATTAGATTCTATGAAACTTTTCAAAATGCATGTTTCGGTCAAAAAATAATAATATATTATACACAAGTGTGTACTAGTTTCGGTCAAAAAATCAAAATAAATCAATGATTGTTCGAAAGGCTACAAAACTTTTCAGATCCTTTCTATATGATATGAGGGGAGGTTATAAGGCAAGTCCTTGCAATAAATCATCTCAAAATTAGATTCTATGAATTTTTTCGAATTGCAAGTTTCGGTTAAATATCATTATATACTATACATTAGGTTGTACTAGTTTCGGTCAAAATATTAAATTATGTTGAGGACACTTAAAATGATATGGACCTTTTCAGATCCATTATATATGTTATAAGGGAATGTATGATGGAACTCCATGCAAAAAATCATCTGAAATTTGGTTTTTTTGAAAATTTTCGAAAAGCAAGTTTCGCTAAAAAATCATAATATATTATACACTAGTTTGTACTAGTTTCGTTCAAAAAAACCAAAATAAATCGAGGACTGCTTGATATGATATGAAACTTTGCATATCCTTTCTATATATAACGAGGGAAGGTTGTGATAGAAGTCCATGCAAAAAACTAGTCCCAAAATTAGATTCTATAAAACTTTTCAAAATGCACGTTTCGGTGAAAAAATCATAATATATTATACACTATTTTGTACTAATTTCGATCAAAAAATAAAAATATATCGAGGATTGTTAGAAAGGCTACGAAACTTCTCAAATCCTTTATATATGATATGAGGGAAGGATATGAGGGAAGTCCTTGCAATAAATCATATAAAAATTAGATTCTATGAATTTTTTCGAAATGCAAGTTTCGGTCAAAAACATAATATATTATACACTAGGTTGTATTAGTTTCGGTCAAAAAATTAAATTAAGTTGAGTACTTTTAAAATGATATGGACCTTTTCAGATCCTTTATATATGTTATGAGGGAAGGTTATGATGGAACTCTATGCAATAAATCATCTGAAATTTCGTTTCTTTGAAACTTTTCGAAAAGCAAGTTTCGCTAAAAAATCATAGTATATTGTAGACTAGTTTGTACTAGTTTCGTTCAAAATATCAAAATATATCGAGGACTGTTCGAAATGCTATGAAACTTTGCATATCCTTTCTATATGTTACAAGGGAAGGTTTTGATGGAAGTCCATGCAAAAATAATAGTCTCAAAATTAGATTCTATGAAACCTTTCAAAATGCATGTTTCGGTAAAAATAATAATATATTATACACAAGTTTGTACTAATTTCGGTCAAAAAATCAAAATAAATAAAGGATTGTTCTAAAGGCTACGAAACTATTCAGATACTTTCTATATGATAAGAGGGAAGGTTATAAGGGAAGTCCTTGTCATAATTCATCTCAAAATTAGATTCTATGAATTTTTTCGGATTGCAAGTTTCGGTTAAATATCATAATATATTATTCACTAGGTTGTACTAGTTTCGGTCAAAAAATTAAATTAAGTTGAGGACTTTTAAAATGATATGGACCTTATCAGATCCTTTATATATGTTATAAGGGAAGGTTATGATGGAACTCCATGCAAAAAATCATCTGAAATTTGGTTTCTTCGAAACTTTTCGAAAAGCAAGTTTCGCGAAAAAATCATAATATATTATACACTAGTTTGTACTAGTTGCGTTCAAAAAAATCAAAATAAATCAAGGACTGCTTGAAAAGATATGAAACTTTGCAATCCTTTCTATATGTTACGAGGGAAGGTTTTGACGGAAGTCCATGCAAAAAAATAGTCTCAAAATTAGATTCTATAAAACTTTTCAAAATGCAAGTTACGGTGAAAAAATCATAATATATTATACACTAGTTTGTACTAATTTCGGTCAAAAAATAAAAATATATCTAGGATTGTTAGAAAGGCTACGAAACTTTTCAGATCCTTTATATATGATACGAGGGAAGGTTATGAGGGAAGTCCTTGCAATAAATCAACTTAAAATTAGATTCTATGAATTTTTTTGAAATGCAAGTTTCGGTCAAAAATCATAATATATTATACACTAGATTGTACTAGTTTCTGTCAAAAAATTAAATTAAGTTGAGGACTTTTAAAATGATATGGACCTTTATGATACTTTATATATGTTATAAGGGAAGGTTATGATAGAACTCTATGCAAAAAATCATTTGAAATTTGGTTTCTTTGAAACTTTTCGAAAAGCATGTTTCGCTAAAAAATCATAATATATTGTTGACTAGTTTGTACTAGTCTCGTTCAAGAAATCATAATATATCGAGGACTGTTCGAAATGCTATGAAAATTTGCATATTCTTTCTATATGTTACAAAGGAAGGTTTTGATGGAAGTCTATGCAAAAAAATAGTATCAAAATTAGATTCTATGAAACTTTTCAAAATGCATGTTTCGGTCAAAAAATAATAATATATTATACACAAGTGTGTACTAGTTTCGGTCAAAAAATCAAAATAAATCAAGGATTGTTCGAAAGGCTACAAAACTTTTCAGATCCTTTCTATATGATACGAGGGAAGGTTATACGGGAAGTCCTTGCAATAAATCATCTCAAAATTAGATTCTATGAATTTTTTCGAATTGCATGTTTCGGTTAAATATCATTATATACTATACATTAGGTTGTACTAGTTTCGGTCAAAATATTAAATTATGTTGAGGACTCTTAAAAAAATATGGACCTTTTCAGATCCTTTATATATGTTATAAGGGAATGTTATGATGGAACTCCATGCAAAAAATCATCTGAAATTTGGTTTCTTTGAAAATTTTCGAAAAGCAAGTTTCGCTAAAAAATCATAATATATTATACACTAGTTTGTACTAGTTTCGTTCAAAAAAATCAAAATAAATCGAGGACTGCTTGATATGATATGAAACTTTGCATATCCTTTCTATATATTACGAGGGAAGGTTGTGATAGAAGTCCATGCAAAAAAATAGTCCCAAAATTAGATTCTATAAAACTTTTCAAAATGCACGTTTCGGTGAAAAAATCATAATATATTATACACTAGTTTGTACTAATTTCGGTCAAAAAATAAAAATATATCGAGGATTCTTAGAAAGGCTACGAAACTTTTCAGATCCTTTATATATGATATGGGGGAAGGGTATGAGGGAAGCCCTTGCAATAAATCATATCAAAATTAGATTCTATGAATTTTTTCGAAATGCAAGTTTCGGTCAAAAACATAATATATTATACACTAGGTTGTATTAGTTTCGGTCAAAAAATTAAATTAAGTTGAGTACTTTTAAAATGATATGGACCTTTTCAGATCCTTTATATATGTTATGAGGGAAGGTTATGATGGAACTCTATGCAATAAATCATCTGAAATTTCTTTTCTTTGAAACTTTTCGAAAAGCAAGTTTCGCTAAAAAATCATAATATATTGTAGACTAGTTTGTACTAGTTTCGTTCAAAATATCAAAATATATCGAGGACTGTTCGAAATGCTATGAAACTTTGCATATCCTTTCTATATGTTACAAGGGAAGGTTTTGATGGAATTCCAGGCAAAAAAAATAGTCTCAAAATTAGATTCTATGAAACCTTTCAAAATGCATGTTTCGGCAAAAAACATAATATATTATACACTAGATTGTACTAGTTTCGGTCAAAAAATTAAATTAAGTTGAGGACTTTTAAAATGATATGGACCTTTTCAGATCCTTTATATATGTTATAAGGGAAGGTTATGATAGAACTCTATGCAAAAAATAATTTGAAATTTGGTTTCTTTGAAACTTTTCGGAAAGCAAGTTTCGCTAAAAAATCATAATATATTGTTGACTAGTTTGTACTAGTTTCGTTCAAGAAATCAAAATATATCGAGGACTGTTCGAAATGCTATGAAAATTTGCATATTCTTTCTATATGTTACAAGGGAAGGTTTTGATGGAAGTCTATGCAAAAAAATAGTTTCCAAATTAGATTCTATGAAACTTTTCAAAATGCATGTTTCGGTCAAAAAATAATAATATATTATACACAAGTGTGTACTATTTTCGGTCAAAAAATCAAAATAAATCAAGGATTGTTCGAAAGGCTACAAAACTTTTCAGATCCTTTCTATATGATATGAGGGAAGGTTATAAGGCAAGTCCTTGCAATAAATCATCTCAAAATTAGATTCTATGAATTTTTTCGAATTGCAAGTTTCGGTTAAATATCATTATATACTATACATTAGGTTGTACTAGTTTCGGTCAAAATATTAAATTATGTTGAGGACTCTTAAAATGATATGGACCTTTTCAGATCCTTTATATATGTTATAAGGGAAGGTTATGATGGAACTCCATGCAATAAATCATCTGAAATTTGGTTTCTTTGAAACATTTCGAAAAGCAAGTTTTGCTAAAAAATCATAATATATTATACACTAGTTTGTACTAGTTGCGTTCAAAAAAATCAAAATAAATCGAGGACTACTTGAAATAATATGAAACTTTGCATATCCTTTCTATATGTTACGAGGGAAGGTTGTGACGGAAGTCCATGCAAAAAAATAGTCTCAAAATTAGATTCTATAAAACTTTTCAAAATGCAAGTTTCGGTGAAAAAATCATAATATATTATACACTAGTTTGTACTAATTTCGGTCAAAAAATAAAAATATATCTAGGAGAATGGCTACGAAACTTTTCATATCCTTTATATATGTTACGAGGGAAGGTTATGAGGGATGTCTTGCAATAAATCAACTTAAAATTAGATTCTATGACTATTTTCGAATTCAAGTTTCGGTCAAAAACATAATATATTATACACTAAGTTGTATTAGTTTCGGTCAAAAAATTAAATTAAGTTGAGTATTTTTAAAATGATATGGACCTTTTCAGATCCTTTATATATGTTATGAGGGAAGGTTATGATGGAACTCTATGCAATAAATCATCTGAAATTTGGTTTCTTTGAAACTTTTTGAAAAGCAAGTTTCGCTAAAAAAACATAATATATTGTAGACTAGTTTGTACTAGTTTCGTTCAAAATATCAAAATATATCGAGGACTGTTCGAAATGCTATGAAACTTTGCATATCCTTTCTATATGTTACAAGGGAAGGTTTTGAAGGAAGTCCATGCAAAAAAAATAGTCTCAAAATTAGATTCTATGAAACCTTTCAAAATGCATGTTTCGGTAAAAATAATAATATATTATACACAAGTTTGTACTAATTTCGGTCAAAAAATCAAAATAAATCTAGGATTGTTCTAAAGGCTACGAAACTTTTCAGATACTTTCTATATGATACGAGGGAAGGTTATAAGGGATGTCCTTGCCATAATTCATCTCAAAACTAGATTCTATGAATTTTTTCGGATTGCAAGTTTCGGTTAAATATCATAATATATTATACACTAGGTTGTACTAGTTTCGGTCAAAAAATTAAATTAAGTTGAGGACTTTTAAAATGATATGGACCTTATCAGATCCTTTATATATGTTATAAGGGAAGGTTATGATGGAACTCCATGCAAAAAATCATCTGAAATTTGGTTTCTTTGAAACTTTTTGAAAAGCAAGTTTCGCGAAAAAATCATAATATATTATACACTTGTTTGTACTAGTTGCGTTCAAAAAAATCAAAATAAATCGAGGACTGCTTGAAATGATATGAAACTTTGCATATCATTTCTATATGTTACGAGGGAAGGTTGTGACGGAAGTCCATGCAAAAAAATAGTCTCAAAATTAGATTCTATAAAACTTTTCAAAATGCAAGTTACGGTGAAAAAATCATAATATATTATACACTAGTTTGTACTAATTTCGGTCAAAAAATAAAAATATATCTAGGATTGTTAGAAAGGCTACGAAACTTTTCAGATCCTTTATATATGATACGAGGGAAGGTTTTGAGGGAAGTCCTTGCAATAAATCAACTTAAAATTAGATTCTATGAATTTTTTCGAAATGCATGTTTCTGTCAAAAAACATAATATATTATACACTAGATTGTACTAGTTTCGGTCAAAAAATTAAATTAAGTTGAGGACTTTTAAAATGATATGGACCTTTTCAGATCCTTTATATATGTTATAAGGGAAGGTTATGATAGAACTCTATGCAAAAAATAATTTGAAATTTGGTTTCTTTGAAACTTTTCGGAAAGCAAGTTTCGCTAAAAAATCATAATATATTGTTGACTAGTTTGTACTAGTTTCGTTCAAGAAATCAAAATATATCGAGGACTGTTCGAAATGCTATGAAAATTTGCATATTCTTTCTATATGTTACAAGGGAAGGTTTTGATGGAAGTCTATGCAAAAAAATAGTTTCCAAATTAGATTCTATGAAACTTTTCAAAATGCATGTTTCGGTCAAAAAATAATAATATATTATACACAAGTGTGTACTAGTTTCGGTCAAAAAATCAAAATAAATCAATGATTGTTCGAAAGGCTACAAAACTTTTCAGATCCTTTCTATATGATATGAGGGGAGGTTATAAGGCAAGTCCTTGCAATAAATCATCTCAAAATTAGATTCTATGAATTTTTTCGAATTGCAAGTTTCGGTTAAATATCATTATATACTATACATTAGGTTGTACTAGTTTCGGTCAAAATATTAAATTATGTTGAGGACACTTAAAATGATATGGACCTTTTCAGATCCATTATATATGTTATAAGGGAATGTATGATGGAACTCCATGCAAAAAATCATCTGAAATTTGGTTTTTTTGAAAATTTTCGAAAAGCAAGTTTCGCTAAAAAATCATAATATATTATACACTAGTTTGTACTAGTTTCGTTCAAAAAAACCAAAATAAATCGAGGACTGCTTGATATGATATGAAACTTTGCATATCCTTTCTATATATAACGAGGGAAGGTTGTGATAGAAGTCCATGCAAAAAACTAGTCCCAAAATTAGATTCTATAAAACTTTTCAAAATGCACGTTTCGGTGAAAAAATCATAATATATTATACACTATTTTGTACTAATTTCGATCAAAAAATAAAAATATATCGAGGATTGTTAGAAAGGCTACGAAACTTCTCAAATCCTTTATATATGATATGAGGGAAGGATATGAGGGAAGTCCTTGCAATAAATCATATAAAAATTAGATTCTATGAATTTTTTCGAAATGCAAGTTTCGGTCAAAAACATAATATATTATACACTAGGTTGTATTAGTTTCGGTCAAAAAATTAAATTAAGTTGAGTACTTTTAAAATGATATGGACCTTTTCAGATCCTTTATATATGTTATGAGGGAAGGTTATGATGGAACTCTATGCAATAAATCATCTGAAATTTCGTTTCTTTGAAACTTTTCGAAAAGCAAGTTTCGCTAAAAAATCATAGTATATTGTAGACTAGTTTGTACTAGTTTCGTTCAAAATATCAAAATATATCGAGGACTGTTCGAAATGCTATGAAACTTTGCATATCCTTTCTATATGTTACAAGGGAAGGTTTTGATGGAAGTCCATGCAAAAATAATAGTCTCAAAATTAGATTCTATGAAACCTTTCAAAATGCATGTTTCGGTAAAAATAATAATATATTATACACAAGTTTGTACTAATTTCGGTCAAAAAATCAAAATAAATAAAGGATTGTTCTAAAGGCTACGAAACTATTCAGATACTTTCTATATGATAAGAGGGAAGGTTATAAGGGAAGTCCTTGTCATAATTCATCTCAAAATTAGATTCTATGAATTTTTTCGGATTGCAAGTTTCGGTTAAATATCATAATATATTATTCACTAGGTTGTACTAGTTTCGGTCAAAAAATTAAATTAAGTTGAGGACTTTTAAAATGATATGGACCTTATCAGATCCTTTATATATGTTATAAGGGAAGGTTATGATGGAACTCCATGCAAAAAATCATCTGAAATTTGGTTTCTTCGAAACTTTTCGAAAAGCAAGTTTCGCGAAAAAATCATAATATATTATACACTAGTTTGTACTAGTTGCGTTCAAAAAAATCAAAATAAATCAAGGACTGCTTGAAATGATATGAAACTTTGCAATCCTTTCTATATGTTACGAGGGAAGGTTTTGACGGAAGTCCATGCAAAAAAATAGTCTCAAAATTAGATTCTATAAAACTTTTCAAAATGCAAGTTACGGTGAAAAAATCATAATATATTATACACTAGTTTGTACTAATTTCGGTCAAAAAATAAAAATATATCTAGGATTGTTAGAAAGGCTACGAAACTTTTCAGATCCTTTATATATGATACGAGGGAAGGTTATGAGGGAAGTCCTTGCAATAAATCAACTTAAAATTAGATTCTATGAATTTTTTTGAAATGCAAGTTTCGGTCAAAAATCATAATATATTATACACTAGATTGTACTAGTTTCTGTCAAAAAATTAAATTAAGTTGAGGACTTTTAAAATGATATGGACCTTTATGATACTTTATATATGTTATAAGGGAAGGTTATGATAGAACTCTATGCAAAAAATCATTTGAAATTTGGTTTCTTTGAAACTTTTCGAAAAGCATGTTTCGCTAAAAAATCATAATATATTGTTGACTAGTTTGTACTAGTCTCGTTCAAGAAATCATAATATATCGAGGACTGTTCGAAATGCTATGAAAATTTGCATATTCTTTCTATATGTTACAAAGGAAGGTTTTGATGGAAGTCTATGCAAAAAAATAGTATCAAAATTAGATTCTATGAAACTTTTCAAAATGCATGTTTCGGTCAAAAAATAATAATATATTATACACAAGTGTGTACTAGTTTCGGTCAAAAAATCAAAATAAATCAAGGATTGTTCGAAAGGCTACAAAACTTTTCAGATCCTTTCTATATGATACGAGGGAAGGTTATACGGGAAGTCCTTGCAATAAATCATCTCAAAATTAGATTCTATGAATTTTTTCGAATTGCATGTTTCGGTTAAATATCATTATATACTATACATTAGGTTGTACTAGTTTCGGTCAAAATATTAAATTATGTTGAGGACTCTTAAAAAAATATGGACCTTTTCAGATCCTTTATATATGTTATAAGGGAATGTTATGATGGAACTCCATGCAAAAAATCATCTGAAATTTGGTTTCTTTGAAAATTTTCGAAAAGCAAGTTTCGCTAAAAAATCATAATATATTATACACTAGTTTGTACTAGTTTCGTTCAAAAAAATCAAAATAAATCGAGGACTGCTTGATATGATATGAAACTTTGCATATCCTTTCTATATATTACGAGGGAAGGTTGTGATAGAAGTCCATGCAAAAAAATAGTCCCAAAATTAGATTCTATAAAACTTTTCAAAATGCACGTTTCGGTGAAAAAATCATAATATATTATACACTAGTTTGTACTAATTTCGGTCAAAAAATAAAAATATATCGAGGATTCTTAGAAAGGCTACGAAACTTTTCAGATCCTTTATATATGATATGGGGGAAGGGTATGAGGGAAGCCCTTGCAATAAATCATATCAAAATTAGATTCTATGAATTTTTTCGAAATGCAAGTTTCGGTCAAAAACATAATATATTATACACTAGGTTGTATTAGTTTCGGTCAAAAAATTAAATTAAGTTGAGTACTTTTAAAATGATATGGACCTTTTCAGATCCTTTATATATGTTATGAGGGAAGGTTATGATGGAACTCTATGCAATAAATCATCTGAAATTTCTTTTCTTTGAAACTTTTCGAAAAGCAAGTTTCGCTAAAAAATCATAATATATTGTAGACTAGTTTGTACTAGTTTCGTTCAAAATATCAAAATATATCGAGGACTGTTCGAAATGCTATGAAACTTTGCATATCCTTTCTATATGTTACAAGGGAAGGTTTTGATGGAATTCCAGGCAAAAAAAATAGTCTCAAAATTAGATTCTATGAAACCTTTCAAAATGCATGTTTCGGCAAAAAACATAATATATTATACACTAGATTGTACTAGTTTCTGTCAAAAAATTAAATTAAGTTGAGGACTTTTAAAATGATATGGACCTTTATGATACTTTATATATGTTATAAGGGAAGGTTATGATAGAACTCTATGCAAAAAATCATTTGAAATTTGGTTTCTTTGAAACTTTTCGAAAAGCAAGTTTCGCTAAAAAATCATAATATATTGTTGACTAGTTTGTACTAGTCTCGTTCAAGAAATCATAATATATCGAGGACTGTTCGAAATGCTATGAAAATTTGCATATTCTTTCTATATGTTACAAAGGAAGGTTTTGATGGAAGTCTATGCAAAAAAATAGTATCAAAATTAGATTCTATGAAACTTTTCAAAATGCATGTTTCGGTCAAAAAATAATAATATATTATACACAAGTGTGTACTAGTTTCGGTCAAAAAATCAAAATAAATCAAGGATTGTTCGAAAGGCTACAAAACTTTTCAGATCCTTTCTATATGATACGAGGGAAGGTTATAAGGGAAGTCCTTGCAATAAATCATCTCAAAATTAGATTCTATGAATTTTTTCGAATTGCAAGTTTCGGTTAAATATCATTATATACTATACATTAGGTTGTACTAGTTTCGGTCAAAATATTAAATTATGTTGAGGACTCTTAAAATGATATGGACCTTTTCAGATCCTTTATATATGTTATAAGGGAATGTTATGATGGAACTCCATGCAAAAAATCATCTGAAATTTGGTTTCTTTGAAAATTTTCGAAAAGCAAGTTTCGCTAAAAAATCATAATATATTATACACTAGTTTGTACTAGTTTCGTTCAAAAAAATCAAAATAAATCGAGGACTGCTTGATATGATATGAAACTTTGCATATCCTTTCTATATATTACGAGGGAAGGTTGTGATAGAAGTCCATGCAAAAAAATAGTCCCAAAATTAGATTCTATAAAACTTTTCAAAATGCACGTTTCGGTGAAAAAATCATAATATATTATACACTAGTTTGTACTAATTTCGGTCAAAAAATAAAAATATATCGAGGATTCTTAGAAAGGCTACGAAACTTTTCAGATCCTTTATATATGATATGGGGGAAGGGTATGAGGGAAGCCCTTGCAATAAATCATATCAAAATTAGATTCTATGAATTTTTTCGAAATGCAAGTTTCGGTCAAAAACATAATATATTATACACTAGGTTGTATTAGATTCGGTCAAAAAATTAAATTAAGTTGAGTACTTTTAAAATGATATGGACCTTTTCAGATCCTTTATATATGTTATGAGGGAAGGTTATGATGGAACTCTATGCAATAAATCATCTGAAATTTCTTTTCTTTGAAACTTTTCGAAAAGCAAGTTTCGCTAAAAAATCATAATATATTGTAGACTAGTTTGTACTAGTTTCGTTCAAAATATCAAAATATATCGAGGACTGTTCGAAATGCTATGAAACTTTGCATATCCTTTCTATATGTTACAAGGGAAGGTTTTGATGGAATTCCAGGCAAAAAAAATAGTCTCAAAATTAGATTCTATGAAACCTTTCAAAATGCATGTTTCGGTAAAAATAATAATATATTATACACAAGTTTGTACTAATTTCAGTCAAAAAATCAAAATAAATCTAGGATTGTTCTAAAGGCTACGAAACTTTTCAGATACTTTCTATATGATACGAGGGAAGGTTATAAGGGAAGTCCTTGCCATAATTCATCTCAAAATTAGATTCTATGAAATTTTTCGGATTGCAAGTTTCGGTTTAATATCATAATATATTATACACTAGGTTGTACTAGTTTCGATCAAAAAATTAAATTAAGTTGAGGACTTTTAAAATCATATGGACCTTATCAGATCCTTTATATATGTTATAAGGGAAGGTTATGATGGAACTCCATGCAAAAAATCATCTGAAATTTGGTTTCTTTGAAACTTTTCGAAAAGCAGGTTTCGCGAAAAAATCATAATATATTATACACTAGTTTGTACTAGTTGCGTTCAAAAAAATCAAAATAAATCAAGGACTGCTTGAAATGATATGAAACTTTGCAATCCTTTCTATATGTTACGAGGGAAGGTTGTGACGGAAGTCTATGCAAAAAAATAGTCTCAAAATTAGATTCTATAAAACTTTTCAAAATGCAAGTTACGGTGAAAAATTCATAATATATTATACACTAGTTTTTACTAATTTCGGTCAAAAAATAAAAATATATCTAGGATTGTTAGAAAGGCTACGAAACTTTTCAGATCCTTTATATATGATACGAGGGAAGGTTATGAGGGAAGTCCTTGCAATAAATTAACTTAAAATTAGATTCTATGAATTTTTTTGAAATGCAAGTTTCAGTCAAAAAACATAATATATTATACACTAGATTGTACTAGTTTCTGTCAAAAAATTAAATTAAGTTGAGGACTTTTAAAATGATATGGACCTTTTAAGATCCTTTATATATGTTATAAGGGAAGGTTATGATAGAACTCTATGCAAAAAATCATTTGAAATTTGGTTTCTTTGAAACTTTTCGAAAAGCAAGTTTCGCTAAAAAATCATAATATATTGTTGACTAGTTTGTACTAGTTTCGTTCAAGAAATCAAAATATATCGAGGACTGTTCGAAATGCTATGAAAATTTGCATATTCTTTCTATATGTTACAAGGGAAGGTTTTGATGGAAGTCTATGCAAAAAAATAGTATCAAAATTAGATTCTATGAAACTTTTCAAAATGCATGTTTCGGTCAAAAAATAATAATATATTATACACAAGTGTGTACTAGTTTTGATCAAAAAATCAAAATAAATCAAGGATTGTTCGAAAGGCTACAAAACTTTTCAGATCCTTTCTATATGATACGAGGGAAGGTTATAAGGGAAGTCCTTGCAATAAATCATCTCAAAATTAGGTTCTATGAATTTTTTCGAATAGCAAGTTTCGGTTAAATATCATTATATACTATACATTAGGTTGTACTAGTTTCGGGTCAAAATATTAAATTATGTTGAGGACTTATAAAATGATATGGACCTTTTTAGATCCTTTATATATGTTATAAGGGAATGTTATGATGGAACTCCATGCAAAAAATCATCTGAAATTTGGTTTTTTTGAAAATTTTCGAAAAGCAAGTTTCGCTAAAAAATCATAATATATTATACACTAGTTTGTACTAGTTTCGTTCAAAAAAATCAAAATAAATCGAGGACTGCTTGATATGATATGAAACTTTGCATATCCTTTCTATATATTACGAGGGAAGGTTGTGATAGAAGTCCATGCAAAAAAATAGTCCCAAAATTAGATTCTATAAAACTTTTCAAAATGCACGTTTCGGTTAAAAAATCATAATATATTATACACTAGTTTGTACTAATTTCGGTCAAAAAATAAAAATATATCGAGGATTGTTAGAAAGGCTACGAAACTTTTCAGATCCTTTATATATGATATGAGGGAAGGGTATGAGGGAAGTCCTTGCAATAAATCATATCAAAATTAGATTCTATGAATTTTTTCGAAATGCAAGTTTCGGTCAAAAACATAATATATTATACACTAGGTTGTATTAGTTTCGGCCAAAAAATTAAATTAAGTTGAGTACTTTTAAAATGATATGGACCTTTTCAGATCCTTTATATATGTTATGAGGGAAGGTTATGATGGAACTCTATGCAATAAATCATCTGAAATTTCTTTTCTTTGAAACTTTTCGAAAAGCAAGTTTCGCTAAAAAATCATAATATATTGTAGACTAGTTTGTACTAGTTTCGTTCAAAATATCAAAATATATCGAGGACTGTTCGAAATGCTATGAAACTTTGCATATCCTTTCTATATGTTACAAGGGAAGGTTTTGATGGAAGTCCAGGCAAAAAAAAAAAGCCTCAAAATTAGATTCTATGAAACCTTTCAAAATGCATGTTTCGGTAAAAATAATAATATATTATACACAAGTTTGAACTAATTTCAGTCAAAAAATCAAAATAAATCTAGGATTGTTCTAAAGGCTACGAAACTTTTCAGATACTTTCTATATGATACGAGGGAAGGTTATAAGGGAAGTCCTTGCCATAATTCATCTCAAAATTAGATTCTATGAATTTTTTCGGATTGCAAGTTTCGGTTTAATATCATAATATATTATACACTAGGTTGTACTAGTTTCGGTCAAAAAATTAAATTAAGTTTAGGACTTTTAAAATGATATGGACCTTATCAGATCCTTTATATATGTTATAAGGGAAGGTTATGATGGAACTCCATGCAAAAAATCATCTGAAATTTGGTTTCTTTGAAACTTTTCGAAAAGCAAGTTTCGCGAAAAAAATCATAATATATTATACACTAGTTTGTACTAGTTGCTTTCAAAAAAATCAAAATAAATCAAGGACTGCTTGAAATGATATGAAACTTTGCATATCCTTTCTATATGTTACGAGGGAAGGTTGTGACGGAAGTCCATGCAAAAAAATAGTCTCAAAATTAGATTCTATAAAACTTTTCAAAATGCAAGTTACGGTGAAAAAATCATAATATATTATACACTAGTTTGTACTAATTTCGGTCAAAAAATTAAAATATATCTAGGATTGTTAGAAAGGCTACGAAACTTTTCAGATCCTTTATATATGATACGAGGGAAGGTTATGAGGGAAGTCCTTGCAATAAATCAACTTAAAATTAGATTCTATGAATTTTTTTGAAATGCAAGTTTCGGTCAAAAAACATAATATATTATACACTAGATTGTACTAGTTTCTGTCAAAAAATTAAATTAAGTTGAGGACTTTTAAAATGATATGGGCCTTTTCAGATCCTTTATATATGTTATAAGGGAAGGTTATGATAGAACTCTATGCAAAAAATCATTTGAAATTTGGTTTCTTTGAAACTTTTCGAAAAGCAAGTTTCGCTAAAAAATCATAATATATTGTTGACTAGTTTGTACTAGTTTCGTTCAAGAAATCAAAATATAACGAGGATTGTTCGAAATGCTATGAAAATTTGCATATTCTTTCTATATGTTACAAGGGAAGGTTTTGATGGAAGTCTATGCAAAAAAATAGTATCAAAATTAGATTCTATGAAACTTTTCAAAATGCATGTTTCGGTCAAAAAATAATAATATATTATACACAAGTGTGTACTAGTTTCGGTCAAAAAATCAAAATAAATCAAGGATTGTTCGAAAGGCTACAAAACTTTTCAGATCCTTTCTATATGATACGAGGGAAGGTTATAAGGGAAGTCCTTGCAATAAATCATCTCAAAATTAGATTCTATGAATTTTTTCGAATTGCAAGTTTCGGTTAAATATCATTATATAATATACATTAGGTTGTACTAGTTTCGGTCAAAATATTAAATTATGTTGAGGACTCTTAAAATGATATGGACCTTTTCAGATCCTTTATATATGTTATAAGGGTATGTTATGATGGAACTCCATGCAAAAAATCATCTGAAATTTGGTTTCTTTGAAAATTTTCGAAAAGCAAGTTTCGCTAAAAAATCATAATATATTATACACTAGTTTGTACTAGTTTCGGTCAAAAAAATCAAAATAAATCGAGGACTGCTCGAAATGCTATGAAAATTTGCATATCCTTTCTATATATTACGAGGGAAGGTTGTGATAGAAGTCCATGCAAAAAAATAGTCCCAAAATTAGATTCTATAAAACTTTTCAAAATGCACGTTTCAGTGAAAAAATCATAATATATTATACACTAGTTTGTACTAATTTCGGTCAAAAAATAAAAATATATCGAGGATTGTTAGAAAGGCTACGAAACTTTTCAGATCCTTTATATATGATATGAGGGAAGGGTATGAGGGAAGTCCTTGCAATAAATCATATCAAAATTAGATTCTTTGAATTTTTTCGAAATGCATGTTTCGGTCAAAAACATAATATATTATACACTAGGTTGTATTAGTTTCGGTCAAAAAATTAAATTAAGTTGAGTACTTTTAAAATGATATGAACCTTTTCAGATCCTTTATATATGTTATGAGGGAAGGTTATGATGGAACTCTATGCAATAAATCATCTGAAATTTCTTTTCTTTGAAACTTTTCGAAAAGCAAGTTTCGCTAAAAAATCATATTATATTGTAGACTAGTTTGTACTAGTTTCGTTCAAAATATCAAAATATATCGAGGACTGTTCGAAATGCTATGAAACTTTGCATATCCTTTCTATATGTTACAAGGGAAGGTTTTGATGGAAGTCCAGGCAAAAAAAATAGTCTCAAAATTAGATTCTATGAAACCTTTCAAAATGCATGTTTCGGTAAAAATAATAATATATATTATACACAAGTTTGTACTAATTTCAGTCAAAAAATCAAAAAAAATCAAGGATTGTTCTAAAGGCTACGAAACGTTTCAGATACTTTCTATATGATACGAGGGAAGGTTATAAGGGAAGTCCTTGCCATAATTCATCTCAAAATTATATTCTATGAATTTTTTCGGATTGCAAGTTTCGGTTTAATATCATAATATATTATACACTAGGTTGTACTAGTTTCGGTCAAAAAATTAAATTAAGTTGAGGACTTTTAAAATCATATGGACCTTATCTGATCCTTTATATATGTTATAAGGGAAGGTTATGATGGAACTCCATGCAAAAAATCATCTGAAATTTGGTTTCTTTGAAACTTTTCGAAATGCAAGTTTCGCGAAAAAATCATAATATATTATACACTAGTTTGTACTAGTTGCGTTCAAAAAAATCAAAATAAATCAAGGACTGCTTGAAATGATATGAAACTTTGCATATCCTTTCTATATGTTACGAGGGAAGGTTGTGACGGAAGTCCATGCAAAAAAAATAGTCTCAAAATTAGATTCTATAAAACTTTTCAAAATGCAAGTTACGGTGAAAAAATCATAATATATTATACACTAGTTTGTACTAATTTCGGTCAAAAAATAAAAATATATCTAGGATTGTTAGAAAGGCTACGAAACTTTTCAGATCCTTTATATATGATACGAGGGAAGGTTATGAGGGAAGTCCTTGCAATAAATCAACTTAAAATTAGATTCTATGAATTTTTTTGAAATGCAAGTTTCGGTCAAAAAACATAATATATTATACACTAGATTGTACTAGTTTCTGTCAAAAAATTAAATTAAGTTGAGGACTTTTAATATGATATGGTCCTTTTCAGATCCTTTATATATGTTATAAGGGAAGGTTATGATAGAACTCTATGCAAAAAATCATTTGACATTTGGTTTCTTTGAAACTTTTCGAAAAGCAAGTTTCGCTAAAAAATCATAATATATTGTTGACTAGTTTGTACTAGTTTCGTTCAAGAAATCAAAATATATCGAGGACTGTTAGAAATGCTATGAAAATTTGCATATTCTTTCTATATGTTACAAGGGAAGGTTTTGATGGAAGTCTATGCAAAAAAATAGTATCAAAATTAGATTCTATCTAACTTTTCAAAATGCATGTTTCGGTCAAAAAATAATAATATATTATACACAAGTGTGTACTAGTTTCGGTCAAAAAATCAAAATAAATCAAGGATTGTTCGAAAGGCTACAAAACTTTTCAGATCCTTTCTATATGATACGAGGGAAGGTTATAAGAGAAGTCCTTGCAATAAATCATCTCAAAATTAGATTCTATGATTTTTTTCGAATTGCAAGTTTCGGTTAAATATCATTATATACTATACATTAGGTTGTACTAGTTTCGGTCAAAATATTAAATTATGTTGAGGACTCTTAAAATGATATGGACCTTTTCAGATCCTTTATATATGTTATAAGGGAATGTTATGATGGAACTCCATGCAAAAAATCATCTGAAATTTGGTTTCTTTGAAAAATTTTGAAAAGCAAGTTTCGCTAAAAAATCATAATATATTATACACTAGTTTGTACTAGTTTCGTTCAAAAAAATCAAAGTAAATCGAGGACTGCTTGATATGATATGAAACTTTGCATATCCTTTCTATATATTACGAGGGAAGGTTGTGATAGAAGTCCATGCAAAAAAATAGTCCCAAAATTAGATTCTATAAAACTTTTCAAAATGCACGTTTCGGTGAAAAAATCATAATATATTATACACTAGTTTGTACTAATTTCGGTCAAAAAATAAAAATATATCGAGGATTGTTAGAAAGGCTACGAAACTTTTTAGATCCTTTATATATGATATGAGGGAAGGGTATGAGGGAATTCCTTGCAATAAATCATATCAAAATTAGATTCTATGAATTTTTTCGAAATGCAAGTTTCGGTCAAAAACATAATATATTATACACTAGGTTGTATTAGTTTCGGTCAAAAAATTAAATTAAGTTGAGTACTTTTAAAATGATATGGAACTTTTCAGATCCTTTATATATGTTATGAGGGAAGGTTATGATGGAACTCTATGCAATAAATCATCTGAAATTTCTTTTCTTTGAAACTTTTCGAAAAGCAAGTTTCGCTAAAAAATCATATTATATTGTAGACTAGTTTGTACTAGTTTCGTTCAAAATATCAAAATATATCGAGGACTGTTCGAAATGCTATGAAACTTTGCATATCCTTTCTATATGTTACAAAGGAAGGTTTAGATGGAAGTCCAGGCAAAAAAAATAGTCTCAAAATTAGATTCTATGAAACCTTTCAAAATGCATGTTTCGGTAAAAATAATAATATATTATACACAAGTTTGTACTAATTTCAGTCAAAAAATCAAAATAAATCTAGGATTGTTCTAAAGGCTACGAAACTTTTCAGATACTTTCTATATGATACGAGGGAAGGTTATAAGGGAAGTCCTTGCCATAATTCATCTCAAAATTAGATTCTATGAATTTTTTCGGATTGCAAGTTTCGGTTTAATATCATAATATATTATACACTAGGTTGTACTAGTTTCGGTCAAAAAATTAAATTAAGTTGAGGACTTATAAAATCATATGGACCTTATCAGATCCTTTATATATGTTATAAGGGAAGGTTATGATGGAACTCCATGCAAAAAATCATCTGAAATTTGGTTTCTTTGAAACTTTTCGAAAAGCAAGTTTCGCGAAAAAATCATAATATATTATACACTAGTATGTACTAGTTGCGTTCAAAAAAATCAAAATAAATCAAGGACTGCTTGAAATGATATGAAACTTTGCATATCCTTTCTATATGTTACGAGGGAAGGTTGTGACGGAAGTCCATGCAAAAAAATAGTCTCAAAATTAGATTCTATAAAACTTTTCAAAATGCAAGTTACGGTGAAAAAATCATAATATATTATACACTAGTTTGTACTAATTTCGGTCAAAAAATAAAAATATATCTAGGATTGTTAGAAAGGTTACGAAACTTTTCAGATCCTTTATATATGATACGAGGGAAGGTTATGAGGGAAGTCCTTGCAATAAATCAACTTAAAATTAGATTCTATGAATTTTTTTGAAATGCAAGTTTCGGTCAAAAAACATAATATATTATACACTAGATTGTACTAGTTTCTGTCAAAAAATTAAATTAAGTTGAGGACTTTTAAAATGATATGGACCTTTTCAGATCCTTTATATATGTTATAAGGGAAGGTTATGATAGAACTCTATGCAAAAAATCATTTGAAATTTGGTTTCTTTGAAACCTTTCGAAAAGCAAGTTTCACTAAAAAATCATAATATATTGTTGACTAGTTTATACTAGTTTCGTTCAAGAAATCAAAATATATCGAGGACTTTTCGAAATGCTATGAAAATTTACATATTCTTTCTATATGTTACAAGGGAAGGTTTTGATGGAAGTCTATGCAAAAAAATAGTATCAAAATTAGATTCTATGAAACTTTTCAAAATGCATGTTTCGGCCAAAAAATAATAATATATTATACACAAGTGCGTACTAGTTTCGGTCAAAAAATCAAAATAAATCAAGGATTGTTCGAAAGGCTACAAAACTTTTCAGATCCTTTCTATATGATACGAGGGAAGGTTATAAGGGAAGTCCTTGCAATAAATCATCTCAAAATTAGATTCTATGAATTTTTTCGAATTGCAAGTTTCGGTTAAATATCATTATATAATATACATTAGGTTGTACTAGTTTCGGTCAAAATATTAAATTATGTTGAGGACTCTTAAAATGATATGGACCTTTTCAGATCCTTTATATATGTTATAAGGGTATGTTATGATGGAACTCCATGCAAAAAATCATCATGAAATTTGGTTTCTTTGAAAATTTTCGAAATGCAAGTTTCGCTAAAAAATCATAATATATTATACACTAGTTTGTACTAGTTTCGGTAAAAAAAATCAAAATAAATCGAGGACTGCTCGAAATGCTATGAAAATTTGCATATCCTTTCTATATATTACGAGGGAAGGTTGTGATAGAAGTCCATGCAAAAAAATAGTCCCAAAATTAGATTCTATAAAACTTTTCAAAATGCATGTTTCGGTGAAAAAATCATAATATATTATACACTAGTTTGTACTAATTTCGGTCAAAAAATAAAAATATATCGAGGATTGTTAGAAAGGCTACGAAACTTTTCAGATCATTTATATATGATATGAGGGAAGGGTATGACGGAAGTCCTTGCAATAAATCATATCAAAATTAGATTCTATGAATTTTTTCGAAATGCAAGTTTCGGTCAAAAACATAATATATTATACACTAGGTTGTATTAGTTTCGGTCAAAAAATTAAATTAAGTTGAGTACTTTTAAAATGATATGGATCTTTTCAGATCCTTTATATATGTTATGAGGGAAGGTTATGATGGAACTCTATGCAATAAATCATCTGAAATTTCATTTCTTTGAAACTTTTCGAAAAGCAAGTTTCGCTAAAAAATCATAATATATTGTAGACTAGTTTGTACTAGTTTCGTTCAAAATATCAAAATATATCGAGGACTGTTCGAAATGCTATGAAACTTTGCATATCCTTTCTATATGTTACAAGGGAAGGTTTTGATGGAAGTCCATGCAAAAAAAATAGTCTCAAAATTAGATTCTATGAAACCTTTCAAAATGCATGTTTCGGTAAAAATAATAATATATTATACACAAGTTTGTACTAATTTCGGTCAAAAAATCAAAATAAATCTAGGATTGTTCTAAAGGCTACGAAACTTTACAGATACTTTCTATATGATACGAGGGATGGTTATAAGGGAAGTCCTTGCCATAATTCATCTCAAAATTAGATTCTATGAATTTTTTCGGATTGCAAGTTTCGGTTAAATATCATAATATATTATACACTAGGTTGTACTAGTTTCGGTCAAAAAATTAAATTAAGTTGAGGACTTTTAAAATGATATGGACCTTATCAGATCCTTTATATATGTTATAAGGGAAGGTTATGATGGAACTCCATGCAAAAAATCATCTGAAATTTGGTTTCTTTGAAACTTTTCGAAAAGCAAGTTTCGCGAAAAAATCATAATATATTATACACTAGTTTGTACTAGTTGCGTTCAAAAAAATCAAAATAAATCAAGGACTGCTTGAAATGATATGAAACTTTGCATATCCTTTCTATATGTTACGAGGGAAGGTTGTGACGGAAGTCCATGCAAAAAAATAGTCTCAAAATTAGATTCTATAAAACTTTTCAAAATGCAAGTTACGGTGAAAAAATCATAATATATTATACACTAGTTTGTACTAATTTCGGTCAAAAAATAAAAATATATCTAGGATAGTTAGAAAGGCTACGAGACTTTTCAGATCCTTTATATATGATACGAGGGAAGGTTATGAGGGAAGTCCTTGCAATAAATCAACTTAAAATTAGATTCTATGAATTTTTTTGAAATGCAAGTTTCGGTCAAAAAACATAATATATTATACACTAGATTGTACTAGTTTCTTTCAAAAAATTAAATTAAGTTGAGGACTTTTAAAATGATATGGACCTTTTCAGATCCTTTATATATGTTATAAGGGAAGGTTATGATAGAACTCTATGCAAAAAATCATTTGAAATTTGGTTTCTTTGAAACCTTTCGAAAAGCAAGTTTCACTAAAAAATCATAATATATTGTTGACTAGTTTATACTAGTTTCGTTCAAGAAATCAAAATATATCGAGGACTGTTCGAAATGCTATGAAAATTTGCATATTCTTTCTATATGTTACAAGGGAAGGTTTTGATGGAAGTCTATGCAAAAAAATAGTATCAAAATTAGATTCTATGAAACTTTTCAAAATGCATGTTTCGGCCAAAAAATAATAATATATTATACACAAGTGCGTACTAGTTTCGGTCAAAAAATCAAAATAAATCAAGGATTGTTCGAAAGGCTACAAAACTTTTCAGATCCTTTCTATATGATACGAGGGAAGGTTATAAGGGAAGTCCTTGCAATAAATCATCTCAAAATTAGATTCTATGAATTTTTTCGAATTGCAAGTTTCGGTTAAATATCATTATATAATATACATTAGGTTGTACTAGTTTCGGTCAAAATATTAAATTATGTTGAGGACTCTTAAAATGATATGGACCTTTTCAGATCCTTTATATATGTTATAAGGGTATGTTATGATGGAACTCCATGCAAAAAATCATCTGAAATTTGGTTTCTTTGAAAATTTTCGAAAAGCAAGTTTCGCTAAAAAATCATAATATATTATACACTAGTTTGTACTAGTTTCGGTCAAAAAAATCAAAATAAATCGAGGACTGCTCGAAATGCTATGAAAATTTGCATATCCTTTCTATATATTACGAGGGAAGGTTGTGATAGAAGTCCATGCAAAAAAATAGTCCCAAAATTAGATTCTATAAAAAATTTCAAAATGCACGTTTCGGTGAAAAAATCATAATATATTATACACTAGTTTGTACTAATTTCGGTCAAAAAATAAAAATATATCGAGGATTGTTAGAAAGGCTACGAAACTTTTCAGATCCTTTATATATGATATGAGGGAAGGGTATGAGGGAAGTCCTTGCAATAAATCATATCAAAATTAGATTCTATGAATTTTTTCGAAATGCAAGTTTCGGTCAAAAACATAATATATTATACACTAGGTTGTATTAGTTTCGGTCAAAAAATTAAATTAAGTTGAGTACTTTTAAAATGATATGGACCTTTTCAGATCCTTTATATATGTTATGAGGGAAGGTTATGATGGAACTCTATGCAATAAATCATCTGAAATTTCATTTCTTTGAAACTTTTCGAAAAGCAAGTTTCGCTAAAAAATCATAATATATTGTAGACTAGTTTGTACTAGTTTCGTTCAAAATATCAAAATATATCGAGGACTGTTCGAAATGCTATGAAACTTTGCATATCCTTTCTATATGTTACAAGGGAAGGTTTTGATGGAAGTCCATGCAAAAAAAATAGTCTCAAAATTAGATTCTATGAAACCTTTCAAAATGCATGTTTCGGTAAAAATAATAATATATTATACACAAGTTTGTACTAATTTCGGTCAAAAAATCAAAATAAATCTAGGATTGTTCTAAAGGCTACGAAACTTTTCAGATACTTTCTATATGATACGAGGGAAGGTTATAAGGGAAGTCCTTGCCATAATTCATCTCAAAATTAGATTCTATGAATTTTTTCGGATTGCAAGTTTCGGTTAAATATCATAATATATTATACACTAGGTTGTACTAGTTTCGGTCAAAAAATTAAATTAAGTTGAGGACTTTTAAAATGATATGGACCTTATCAGATCCTTTATATATGTTATAAGGGAAGGTTATGATGGAACTCCATGCAAAAAATCATCTGAAATTTGGTTTCTTTGAAACTTTTCGAAAACCAAGTTTCGCGAAAAAATCATAATATATTATACACTAGTTTGTACTAGTTGCGTTCAAAAAAATCAAAATAAATCAAGGACTGCCTGAAATGATATGAAACTTTGCATATCCTTTCTATATGTTACGAGGGAAGGTTGTGACGGAAGTCCATGCAAAAAAATAGTCTCAAAATTAGATTCTATAAAACTTTTCAAAATGCAAGTTACGGTGAAAAAATCATAATATATTATACACTAGTTTGTACTAATTTCGGTCAAAAAATAAAAATATATCTAGGATTGTTAGAAAGGCTACGAAACTTTTCAGATCCTTTATATATGATACGAGGGAAGGTTATGAGGGAAGTCCTTGCAATAAATCAACTTAAAATTAGATTCTATGAATTTTTTTGAAATGCAAGTTTCGGTCAAAAAACATAATATATTATACACTAGATTGTACTAGTTTCTGTCAAAAAATTAAATTAAGTTGAGGACTTTTAAAATGATATGGACCTTTTCAGATCCTTTATATATGTTATAAGGGAAGGTTATGATAGAACTCTATGCAAAAAATCATTTGAAATTTGGTTTCTTTGAAACCTTTCGAAAAGCAAGTTTCGCTAAAAAATCATAATATATTGTTGACTAGTTTGTACTAGTTTCGTTCAAGAAATCAAAATATATCGAGGACTGTTCGAAATGCTATGAAAATTTGCATATTCTTTCTATAAGTTACAAGGGAAGGTTTTGATGGAAGTCTATGCAAAAAAATAGTATCAAAATTAGATTCTATGAAACTTTTCAAAATGCATGTTTCGGCCAAAAAATAATAATATATTATACACAAGTGCGTACTAGTTTCGGTCAAAAAATCAAAATAAATCAAGGATTGTTCGAAAGGCTACAAAACTTTTCAGATCCTTTCTATATGATACGAGGGAAGGTTATAAGGGAAGTCCTTGCAATAAATCATCTCAAAATTAGATTCTATGAATTTTTTCGAATTGCAAGTTTCGGTTAAATATCATTATATAATATACATTAGGTTGTACTAGTTTCGGTCAAAATATTAAATTATGTTGAGGACTCTTAAAATGATATGGACATTTTCAGATCCTTTATATATGTTATAAGGGTATGTTATGATGGAACTCCATGCAAAAAATCATCTAAAATTTGGTTTCTTTGAAAATTTTCGAAAAGCAAGTTTCGCTAAAAAATCATAATATATTATACACTAGTTTGTACTAGTTTCGGTCAAAAAAATCAAAATAAATCGAGGACTGCTCGAAATGCTATGAAAATTTGCATATCCTTTCTATATATTACGAGGGAAGGTTGTGATAGAAGTCCATGCAAAAAAATTGTCCCAAAATTAGATTCTATAAAAAATTTCAAAATGCACGTTTCGGTGAAAAAATCATAATATATTATACACTAGTTTGTACTAATTTCGGTCAAAAAATAAAAATATATCGAGGATTGTTAGAAAGGCTACGAAACTTTTCAGATCCTTTATATATGATATGAGGGAAGGGTATGAGGGAAGTCCTTGCAATAAATCATATCAAAATTAGATTCTATGAATTTTTTCGAAATGCAAGTTTCGGTCAAAAACATAATATATTATACACTAGGTTGTATTAGTTTCGGTCAAAAAATTAAATTAAGTTGAGTACTTTTAAAATGATATGGACCTTTTCAGATCCTTTATATATGTTATGAGGGAAGGTTATGATGGAACTCTATGCAATAAATCATCTGAAATTTCATTTCTTTGAAACTTTTCGAAAAGCATGTTTCGCTAAAAAATCATAATATATTGTAGACTAGTTTGTACTAGTTTCGTTCAAAATATCAAAATATATCGAGGACTGTTCGAAATGCTATGAAACTTTGCATATCCTTTCTATATGTTACAAGGGAAGGTTTTGATGGAAGTCCATGCAAAAAAAATAGTCTCAAAATTAGATTCTATGAAACCTTTCAAAATGCATGTTTCGGTAAAAATAATAATATATTATACACAAGTTTGTACTAGTTTCGGTCAAAAAATCAAAATAAATCTAGGATTGTTCTAAAGGCTACGAAACTTTTCAGATACTTTCTATATGATACAAGGGAAGGTTATAAGGGAAGTCCTTGCCATAATTCATCTCAAAATTAGATTCTATGAATTTTTTCGGATTGCAAGTTTCGGTTAAATATCATAATATATTATACACTAGGTTGTACTAGTTTCGGTCAAAAAATTAAATTAAGTTGAGGACTTTTAAAATGATATGGACCTTATCAGATCCTTTATATATGTTATAAGGGAAGGTTATGATGGAACTCCATGCAAAAAATCATCTGAAATTTGGTTTCTTTGAAACTTTTCGAAAAGCAAGTTTCGCGAAAAAATCATAATATATTATACACTAGTTTGTACTAGTTGCGTTCAAAAAAATCAAAATAAATCAAGGACTGCTTGAAATGATATGAAACTTTGCATATCCTTTCTATATGTTACGAGGGAAGGTTGTGACGGAAGTCCATGCAAAAAAATAGTCTCAAAATTAGATTCTATAAAACTTTTCAAAATGCAAGTTACGGTGAAAAAATCATAATATATTATACACTAGTTTGTACTAATTTCGGTCAAAAAATAAAAATATATCTAGGATTGTTAGAAAGGCTTCGAAACTTTTCAGATCCTTTATATATGATACGAGGGAAGGTTATGAGGGAAGTCCTTGCAATAAATCAACTTAAAATTAGATTCTATGAATTTTTTTGAAATGCAAGTTTCGGTCAAAAAACATAATATATTATACACTAGATTGTACTAGTTTCTTTCAAAAAATTAAATTAAGTTGAGGACTTTTAAAATGATATGGACCTTTTCAGATCCTTTATATATGTTATAAGGGAAGGTTATGATAGAACTCTATGCAAAAAATCATTTGAAATTTGGTTTCTTTGAAACTTTTCGAAAAGCAAGTTTCGCTAAAAAATCATAATATATTGTTGACTAGTTTGTACTAGTTTCGTTCAAGAAATCAAAATATATCGAGGACTGTTCGAAATGCTATGAAAATTTGCATATTCTTTCTATATGTTACAAGGGAAGGTTTTGATGGAAGTCTATGCAAAAAAATAGTATCAAAATTAGATTCTATGAAACTTTTCAAAATGCATGTTTCGGTCAAAAAATAATAATATATTATACACAAGTGTGTACTAGTTTCGGTCAAAAAATCAAAATAAATCAAGGATTGTTCGAAAGGCTACAAAACTTTTCAGATCCTTTCTATATGATACGAGGGAAGGTTATAAGGGAGGTCCTTGCAATAAATCATCTCAAAATTAGATTCTATGAATTTTTTCGAATTGCAAGTTTCGGTTAAATATCATTATATAATATACATTAGGTTGTACTAGTTTCGGTCAAAATATTAAATTATGTTGAGGACTCTTAAAATGATATGGACCTTTTCAGATCCTTTATATATGTTATAAGGGTATGTTATGATGGAACTCCATGCAAAAAATCATCTGAAATTTGGTTTCTTTGAAAATTTTCGAAAAGCAAGTTTCGCTAAAAAATCATAATATATTATACACTAGTTTGTACTAGTTTCGGTCAAAAAAATCAAAATAAATCGAGGACTGCTCGAAATGCTATGAAAATTTGCATATCCTTTCTATATATTACGAGGGAAGGTTGTGATAGAAGTCCATGCAAAAAAATAGTCCCAAAATTAGATTCTATAAAACTTTTTAAAATGCACGTTTCGGTGAAAAAATCATAATATATTATACACTAGTTTGTACTAATTTCGGTCAAAAAATAAAAATATATCGAGGATTGTTAGAAAGGCTACGAAACTTTTCAGATCCTTTATATATGATATGAGGGAAGGGTATGAGGGAAGTCCTTGCAATAAATCATATCAAAATTAGATTCTATGAATTTTTTCGAAATGCAAGTTTCGGTCAAAAACATAATATATTATACACTAGGTTGTATTAGTTTCGGTCAAAAAATTAAATTAAGTTGAGTACTTTTAAAATGATATGGACCTTTTCAGATCCTTTATATATGTTATCAGGGAAGGTTATGATGGAACTCTATGCAATAAATCATCTGAAATTTCATTTCTTTGAAACTTTTCGAAAAGCAAGTTTCGCTAAAAAATCATAATATATTGTAGACTAGTTTGTACTAGTTTCGTTCAAAATATCAAAATATATCGAGGACTGTTCAAAATGCTATGAAACTTTGCATATCCTTTCTATATGTTACAAGGGAAGGTTTTGATGGAAGTCCATGCAAAAAAAATAGTCTCAAAATTAGATTCTATGAAACCTTTCAAAATGCATGTTTCGGTAAAAATAATAATATATTATACACAAGTTTGTACTAATTTCTGTCAAAAAATCAAAATAAATCTAGGATTGTTCTAAAGGCTACGAAACTTTTCAGATACTTTCTATATGATACAAGGGAAGGTTATAAGGGAAGTCCTTGCGATAATTCATCTCAAAATTAGATTCTATGAATTTTTTCGGATTGCAAGTTTCGGTTAAATATCATAATATATTATACACTAGGTTGTACTAGTTTCGGTCAAAAAATTAAATTAAGTTGAGGACTTTTAAAATGATATGGACCTTATCAGATCCTTTATATATGTTATAAGGGAAGGTTATGATGGAACTCCATGCAAAAAATCATCTGAAATTTGGTTTCTTTGAAACTTTTCGAAAAGCAAGTTTCGCGAAAAAATCATAATATATTATACACTAGTTTGTACTAGTTGCGTTCAAAAAAATCAAAATAAATCAAGGACTGCCTGAAATGATATGAAACTTTGCATATCCTTTCTATATGTTACGAGGGAAGGTTGTGACGGAAGTCCATGCATAAAAATAGTCTCAAAATTAGATTCTATAAAACTTTTCAAAATGCAAGTTACGGTGAAAAAATCATAATATATTATACACTAGTTTGTACTAATTTCGGTCAAAAAATAAAAATATATCTAGGATTGTTAGAAAGGCTACGAAACTTTTCAGATCCTTTATATATGATACGAGGGAAGGTTATGAGGGAAGTCCTTGCAATAAATCAACTTAAAATTAGATTCTATGAATTTTTTTGAAATGCAAGTTTCGGTCAAAAAACAAAATATATTATACACTAGATTGTACTAGTTTCTGTCAAAAAATTAAATTAAGTTGAGGACTTTTAAAATGATATGGACCTTTTCAGATCCTTTATATATGTTATAAGGGAAGGTTATGATAGAACTCTATGCAAAAAATCATTTGAAATTTGGTTTCTTTGAAACTTTTCGAAAAGCAAGTTTCGCTAAAAAATCATAATATATTGTTGACTAGTTTGTACTTGTTTCGTTCAAGAAATCAAAATATATCGAGGTCTGTTCGAAATGCTATGAAAATTTGCATATTCTTTCTATATGTTACAAGGGAAGGTTTTGATGGAAGTCTATGCAAAAAAATAGTATCAAAATTAGATTCTATGAAACTTTTCAAAATGCATGTTTCGGTCAAAAAATAATAATATATTATACACAAGTGTGTACTAGTTTCGGTCAAAAAATCAAAATAAATCAAGGATTGTTCGAAAGGCTACAAAACTTTTCAGATCCTTTCTATATGATACGAGGGAAGGTTATAAGGGAGGTCCTTGCAATAAATCATCTCAAAATTAGATTCTATGAATTTTTTCGAATTGCAAGTTTCGGTTAAATATCATTATATAATATACATTAGGTTGTACTAGTTTCGGTCAAAATATTAAATTATGTTGAGGACTCTTAAAATGATATGGACCTTTTCAGATCCTTTATATATGTTATAAGGGTATGTTATGATGGAACTCCATGCAAAAAATCATCTGAAATTTGGTTTCTTTGAAAATTTTCGAAAAGCAAGTTTCGCTAAAAAATCATAATATATTATACACTAGTTTGTACTAGTTTCGGTCAAAAAAATCAAAATAAATCGAGGACTGCTCGAAATGCTATGAAAATTTGCATATCCTTTCTATATATTACGAGGGAAGGTTGTGATAGAAGTCCATGCAAAAAAATAGTCCCAAAATTAGATTCTATAAAACTTTTCAAAATGCACGTTTCGGTGAAAAAATCATAATATATTATACACTAGTTTGTACTAATTTCGGTCAAAAAATAAAAATATATCGAGGATTGTTAGAAAGGCTACGAAACTTTTCAGATCCTTTATATATGATATGAGGGAAGGGTATGAGGGAAGTCCTTGCAATAAATCATATCAAAATTAGATTCTATGAATTTTTTCGAAATGCAAGTTTCGGTCAAAAACATAATATATTATACACTAGGTTGTATTAGTTTCGGTCAAAAAATTAAATTAAGTTGAGTACTTTTAAAATGATATGGACCTTTTCAGATCCTTTATATATGTTATGAGGGAAGGTTATGATGGAACTCTATGCAATAAATCATCTGAAATTTCATTTCTTTGAAACTTTTCGAAAAGCAAGTTTCGCTAAAAAATCATAATATATTGTAGACTAGTTTGTACTAGTTTCGTTCAAAATATCAAAATATATCGAGGACTGTTCGAAATGCTATGAAACTTTGCATATCCTTTCTATATGTTACAAGGGAAGGTTTTGATGGAAGTCCATGCAAAAAAAATAGTCTCAAAATTAGATTCTATGAAACCTTTCAAAATGCATGTTTCGGTAAAAATAATAATATATTATACACAAGTTTGTACTAATTTCGGTCAAAAAATCAAAATAAATCTAGGATTGTTCTAAAGGCTACGAAACGTTTCAGATCCTTTCTATATGATACGAGGGACGGTTATAAGGGAAGTCCTTTCCATAATTCATCTCAAAATTAGATTCTATGAATTTTTTCGAATTGCAAGTTTCGGTTAAATATCATAATATATTATACACTAGGTTGTACTAGTTTCGGTCAAAAAATTAAATTAAGTTGAGGACTTTTAAAATGATATGGACCTTATCAGATCCTTTATATATGTTATAAGGGAAGGTTTTGATGGAACTCCATGCAAAAAATCATCTGAAATTTGGTTTCTTTGAAACTTTTCGAAAAGCAAGTTTCGCGAAAAAATCATAATATATTATACACTAGTTTGTACTAGTTGCGTTCAAAAAAATCAAAATAAATCAAGGACTGCTTTAAATGATATGAAACTTTGCATATCCTTTCTATATGTTACGAGGGAAGGTTGTGACGGAAGTCCATGCAAAAAAATAGTCTCAAAATTAGATTCTATAAAACTTTTCAAAATGCAAGTTACGGTGAAAAAATCATAATATATTATACACTAGTTTGTACTAATTTCGGTCAAAAAATAAAAATATATCTAGGATTGTTAGAAAGGCTACGAAACTTTTCAGATCCTTTATATATGATACGAGGGAAGGTTATGAGGGAAGTCCTTGCAATAAATCAACTTAAAATTAGATTCTATGAATTTTTTTGAAATGCAAGTTTCGGTCAAAAAACATAATATATTATACACTAGATTGTACTAGTTTCTGTCAAAAAATTAAATTAAGTTGAGGACTTTTAAAATGATATGGACCTTTTCAGATCCTTTATATATGTTATAAGGGAAGGTTATGATAGAACTCTATGCAAAAAATCATTTGAAATTTGGTTTCTTTGAAACTTTTCGAAAAGCAAGTTTCGCTAAAAAATCATAATATATTGTTGACTAGTTTGTACTAGTTTCGTTCAAGAAATCAAAATATATCGAGGACTGTTCGAAATGCTATGAAAATTTGCATATTCTTTCTATATGTTACAAGGGAAGGTTTTGATGGAAGTCTATGCAAAAAAATAGTATCAAAATTAGATTCTATGAAACTTTTCAAAATGCATGTTTCGGTCAAAAAATAATAATATATTATACACAAGTGTGTACTAGTTTCGGTCAAAAAATCAAAATAAATCAAGGATTGTTCGAAAGGCTACAAAACTTTTCAGATCCTTTCTATATGATACGAGGGAAGGTTATAAGGGAAGTCCTTGCAATAAATCATCTCAAAATTAGATTCTATGAATTTTTTCGAATTGCAAGTTTCGGTTAAATATCATTATATACTATACATTAGGTTGTACTAGTTTCGGTCTAAATATTAAATTATGTTGAGGACTCTTAAAATGATATGGACTTTTTCAGATCCTTTATATATGTTATAAGGGAATGTTATGATGGAACTCCATGCAAAAAATCATCTGAAATTTGGTTTCTTTGAAAATTTTCGAAAAGCAAGTTTCGCTAAAAAATCATAATATATTATACACTAGTTTGTACAAGTTTCGTTCAAAAAAATCAAAATAAATCGAGCACTGCTTGATATGATATGAAACTTTGCATATCATTTCTATATATTACGAGGGAAGGTTGTGATAGAAGTCCATGCAAAAAAATAGTCCCAAAATTAGATTCTATAAAACTTTTCAAAATGCACGTTTCGGTGAAAAAATCATAATATATTATACACTAGTTTGTACTAATTTCGGTCAAAAAATAAAAATATATCGAGGATTGTTAGAAAGGCTACGAAACTTTTCAGATCCTTTATATATGATATGAGGGAAGGGTATGAGGGAAGTCCTTGCAATAAATCATATCAAAATTAGATTCTATGAATTTTTTCGAAATGCAAGTTTCGGTCAAAAACATCATATATTATACACTAGGTTGTATTAGTTTCGGTCAAAAAATTAAATTAAGTTGAGTACTTTTGAAATGATATGGACCTTCTCAGATCCTTTATATATGTTATGAGGGAAGGCTATGATGGAACTCTATGCAATAAATCATCTGAAATTTTGTTTCTTTGAAACTTTTCGAAAAGCAAGTTTCGCTAAAAAATCATAATATATTGTAGACTAGTTTGTACTAGTTTCGTTCAAAATATCAAAATATATCGAGGACTGTTCGAAATGCTATGAAACTTGGCATATCCTTTCTATATGTTGCAAGGGAAGGTTTTGATGGAAGTCCATGCAAAAAAAATAGTCTCAAAATTAGATTCTATGAAACCTTTCAAAATGCATGTTTCGGTAAAAATAATAATATATTATACACAAGTTTGTACTAATTTCGGTCAAAAAATCAAAATAAATCTAGGATTGTTCTAAAGGCTACGAAACGTTTCAGATCCTTTCTATATGATACGAGGGACGGTTATAAGGGAAGTCCTTTCCATAATTCATCTCAAAATTAGATTCTATGAATTTTTTCGAATTGCAAGTTTCGGTTAAATATCATAATATATTATACACTAGGTTGTACTAGTTTCGGTCAAAAAATTAAATTAAGTTGAGGACTTTTAAAATGATATGGACCTTATCAGATCCTTTATATATGTTATAAGGGAAGGTTATGATGGAACTCCATGCAAAAAATCATCTGAAATTTGGTTTCTTTGAAACTTTTCGAAAAGCAAGTTTCGCGAAAAAATCATAATATATTATACACTAGTTTGTACTAGTTGCGTTCAAAAAAATCAAAATAAATCGAGGACTGCTTGAAATGATATGAAACTTTGCATATCCTTTCTATATGTTACGAGGGAAGGTTGTGACGGAAGTCCATGCAAAAAAATAGTCTCAAAATTAGATTCTATAAAACTTTTCAAAATGCAAGTTACAGTGAAAAAATCATAATATATTATACACTAGTTTGTACTAATTTCGGTCAAAAAATAAAAATATATCTAGGATTGTTAGAAAGGCTACGAAACTTTTCAGATCCTTTATATATGTTATGAGGGAAGTCCTTGCAATAAATCAACTTAAAATTAGATTCTATGAATTTTTTCGAAATGCAAGTTTCGGTCAAAAAACATAATATATTATACACTAGATTATACTAGTTTCGGCCAAAAAATTAAATTAAGTTGAGGACTTTTAAAATTATATAGACCTTTTCAGATCCTTTATATATGTTATAAGGGAAGGTTATGATAGAACTCTATGCAAAAAATCATTTGAAATTTGGTTTCTTTGAAACTTTTCGAAAAGCAAGTTTCGCTAAAAAATTATAATATATTGTAGACTAGTTTGTAATAATTTCGTTCAAGAAATCAAAATATATCGAGGACTGTTCGAAATGCTATGAAACTTTGCATATCCTTTCTATATGTTACAAGGGAAGGTTTTGATGAAAGTCCATGCAAAAAAATAGTCTCAAAATTAGATTCTATGAAACTTTTCAAAATGCATGTTTCGGTCAAAAAATAATAATATACTATACACAAGTTTGTACTAGTTTTGGTCAAAAAATCAAAATAAATCAAGGATTGTTCGAAAGGCTACAAATCTTTTCAGATCCTTTCTATATGATACGAGGGAAGGTTATAAGGGAAGTCCTTGCAATAAATCATCTCAAAATTAGATTCTATGAATTTTTATGAATTGCAAGTTTCGGTTAAATATCATAATATACTATACACTAGGTTGTACTAGTTTCGGTCAAAATATTAAATTATGTTGGGGACTTTTAAAATGATATGGACCTTTTCAGATCCTTTATTTATGTTATAACGGAAGGTTATAATGGAACTCCATGCAAAAAATCATCTGAAATTTGGTTTCTTTGAAACTTTTCGAAAAGCAAGTTTCGCTAAAAAATCATAATATATTATACACTAGTTTGTACTAGTTTCGTTCAAAAAAATCAAAATAAATCGAGGACTACTTGAAATGATATGAAACTTTGCATATCCTTTCTATATATTACGAGGGAAGGTTGTGATAGAAGTTCATACAAAAAAAATAGTCTCAAATTTAGATTCTATAAAACTTTTCAAAATGCACGTTTCGGTGAAAAAATTATAATATATTATACACTAGTTTGTACTAATTTTGGTCAAAAAATAAAAATATATCGAGGATTGTTAGAAAGGCTACGAAACTTTTCAGATCCTTTATATATGATATGAGGGAAGGGTATGACGGAAGTCCTTGCAATAAATCATATCAAAATTAGATTCTATGAATTTTTTCGAAATGCAAGTTTCGGTCAAAAACATAATATATTATACACTTGGTTGTATTAGTTTTGGTCAAAAAATTAAATTAAGTTGAGGACTTTTAAAATGATATGGACCTTGTCAGATCTTTTATATATGTTATGAGGGAAGGTTATGATGGAACTCTATGCAAAAAATCATCTGAAACTTGGTTTCTTTGAAACTTTTCGAAAAGCATGTTTAGCTAAAAAATCATAATATATTATTCACTAGTTTGTACTAGTTTCGTTCAAAAAATCAAAATAAATCGAGGATTGTTCGAAATGCTATGAAACTTTGCATATCCTTTCTATATGTTAGGAGGGAAGGTTGTGATGGTTGTCCATGCAAAAAAAAATAGTCTCAAAATTAGATTCTATGAAACTTTTCAAAATGCAAGTTTCGGTCAAAAAATCATACCATATTATACACTAGTTTGTACTAATTTCGGTCAAAAAATCAAAATAAATTGAGGATTGTTCGAAAGGCAACGAAGCTTTTCAGATCCTTTTTATATGAAACGAGGGAAGGTTATGAGTAAAGTCCTTGCGATAAAGCATCTCAAAATTAAATTCTATGAATTTTTTCGAAATGCAAGTTTTGGTCAAAAATCATAATTTATTATACACTAGGTTGTACTAGTTTCGGACAAAAATTAAATTAAGTTGAGGATTTTTAAAATGATATGGACCTTTTCAAATCCTTTATATATGTTATGAGGGAAGGTTATGATGGAACTCCATGCAAAAAATCATCTGAAATTTGGTTTCTTTGAAAGTTTTAGAAAACCAAGTTTCGCTAAAAAAATCATAATATATTATACACTAGTTTTTACTAGTTTCATTCAAAAAAAATCAAAATAAATTGAGGACTGTTTGAAATGCTATCAAACTTTGCATAACCTTTCTATATGTTACGAGGGAAGGTTGTGATGGAAGTCCATGAAAAAAAAATAGTCTCAAAATTAGATTCTATGAAACTTTTCAAAATTCAAGTTTCGGTCAAAAAATCATAATATTTTATACTCTAGTTTTTACTAATTTTGGTCTACAAATCAAAATAATTCGAGGACTATTCGAAATGCTACGAAAATTTTCAGATCATTTATATATGTTATAAGGGAAGGTTATGAGGGAAGTCCTTGCAATAAATTATCTCAAAATTAGATTTTATGAATTTTTTCAAAATGCAAGTTTCGGTTAAAAATCATAATATATTATACACTGGGTTGTACTAGTTTCGGTCAAAAAATTAAATTAAGTTGAGCACTTTTTAAATGATATGAAACTTTTCAGATCCTTTGTATATGTTAAGAGGGAACGTAATGATGGAACTCTATACAAAAAATCATCTAAAATTTGGTTTTTATGAAACTTTTCGAAATGCATGTTTCGGTAAAAAATCATAATATATTATACACTAGTTTGTACTAGTTTCGGTCAAAAAATCAAAATAAATCAAGGACTGTTTTAAATGCTATCAAACTTTGCATATCCTTTCTATATGTTACGTGTAACACCCACTTATCCCAATTAAGGAAATTAACTATTTATTTAAGAAATGTCATATTTGTCATCAAAAGTGAAATGTTACTTTTTCAACAAAAACATAAATATAGTTATTTATTAAAACAGCGGAAAATATCTTTTTATTCAACAAACGGCAATTCGCCACAAATCCACAATATTCATCAATACTCTTGATTTACAAATTTCAAGAAAACGTGATACGTAACTATTATTAACAAGAGTAATTAAACAACAAGTAACCTCATTTCCCATGTTACGTATCAGAGCGGCTCTTAGGACTCGACCAATAACTTGTACTCCGAGCGTACTCAAGTACCTGAATCATCTATACTTCCGAAGAAGCACAGACGCAACCAAACAACAAAGGGGTGAGAAAATAATTCTATATATTAATGGTGCAAATAACACTTCAAAGGATAATCACACAAACAATGCACATCATGCAGTATCAATCTTCCATTCAACAAATGCAATGTGACTCAATGACACAATGCAACATGTGGTACCGACTTTCAACAATGGTTCGTCTATTCGAACCCGAATGTATAACTTAAGCTCCACCGAGATACGATCATCCTTGTACCAACGATTCGCAATGAATCCGAATAATCATTTACGCTCCACCGAGACATGATTATTCCACCAAATATGTATGCGTTTGCAGACTCGATTACACATACAATATCACAACCCACATGAATACAATCATGCCAACACGATCCTCATGATCTTCATCAATTATCACACATCCCATCACATGGGTCACATAAACAATCAGACAATATTCACACATGTTATCAACACAATTCATATGGTTCATCATCAAGAGTCATATAAATCAACATAAGAACATATATGCATACACACTAATTACCAATTATCATATCCTATGAACTCCTCATTAATTCCACTCTCAATTATCTTCTATATTTTTTCTAATATAACACGATCCTTCCGATCCTCACCGCTACCAACCCTTACATCATGGCGTCTAAGCAAAACATATAACCAAAAATCTTACCAATCAACACGATCCAATGATCCATTACTAAATCTTACAAACCCACATAAGCATATGGAACTTAAACACTAATTATTGTTCGTTGTCTCCTAGGAACTATCCATTATTACTATCCTCAACATCTTAGACTACAAGGATAAGTATCGAACAAGAAATTTGGACAAAACCATCTTAGAATACGAAATATTGTCCCATGACACGGCCCGTGTCACACGGCCTGCACTTTTCCCTCAAAAATCAAGATCACGCAAAATACAGGAGGCTGACACGGCCGCCCGTGTCACGCGACACTGCCCGTGTCAGACCACCTTCGCCCAAAATTCAGCTTTTTCCAAAACTCACTTTTCTATCCCAATTTCATGTCAGTTCGAATTGTATCACTTATCTCTCACTTTTATCACTCAAAACAATCCAAATGTTGTTCTTAAATTAATTTTATACTTTTAATTCCTTATGATCTCCTCGATTTAATATTAGTAATCAAATTAAGAAAAACTCTAAGTTTGCTACCAATTCCCATTTACATCATCAACGACAACATTCATGACCAAGTTCTCATAATACACACATCATGCAATTCAATTATCAAACTTCAAGCATATACAATCAAAAATCATAATATTCATACTCATATCATGAACTCGTCAACAACAATCAAATTCATACAATCCCTAAGAGAGTAAGGACCTCTCAATTACCCTTTCATGCTAGATCACCAACAAAGAACCCTTTCTCCCCCCTTACCTCGAATTCGATGAATTCCTTGCAAAGCTTTGATCTTGGAGCTTTATGATCCTTGATCTCCCTTCTCTTTTCCCCTTTTCTCCAGAGTCCTCTTTCCTTCGTCAAAAGTACGATAATGAGAAAATGTATCGTGCTCCTCCTTTTCATAATATAACCAAATTACAACCTTGTCCATCAAACCTCCAACTTATTATTCTATTTTATTAAATAACAATATTATAATAATAATACCACCTCATTATATTATCATTATTTAAATAAAATATTTCTTCTACTAATTATTCCAAATACACTACCACACTCTTAATACTTATTTTATAAAAATAATTTATAAAATCGGGGTGTTACATTACGAGAGAAGGTTGTGATGGAATTCCATGCAAAAAATAATCTCAAAATTAGATTCTATGAAACTTTTCAAAATGCAAGTTTGGGTCAAAAAATCATCATATATTATACATTAGTTTGTACTAATTTCGGTCAAAAAGTAAAAATAAATTGAGGACTGTTCAAAATTCTATGAAACTTTTAGAATCCTTTCTTTATGTAACGAGGGGAGGTTATAAGGGAAGTCCTTGCAATATATCATCTCAAAATTAGATTCTATGAATTTTTTGAAATGCAAGTTAGAGTCAAAAATCAGAATATATTATACACTAGGTTGTAATAGATTCGGTCAAACAATTATATTAAGTTGAGGACTTTTAAAATGTTATGAAACTTTTCAGATCCTTTATATATGTTAATAGGGAAGGTAATGATGGAACTCCATGCATAAAATAATCTGAAATATGGTTTCTATGAAACTTTTCGGAATGCAAGATTCGGTAAAAAATCATAATATATTATACACTAGTTTGTACTAGTTTCGGTCAAAAAATCAAAATAAATCGAGGACTGTTCGAAATGCTATCGAACTTTGCATATCCATTCTATATGTTACGAGGGAACGTTTTGATGGAAGTCCATGCAAAAAATCATCTTAAAATTAGATTCTATGAAACTTTTCAAAATGCAAGTTTCGGTCAAAAAATCATCATATATTATACACTGGTTTGTACTAATTTCGGTCAAAAAATCAAAATAAATCGAGGATTATTAGAAGTGCTACGAAACATTTCATATCCTTTATATATGTTACGAGGGAAGGTTTTGAGGGAAGTCCTTGCAATAAATCATCTCAAAATTAGATTCCATGAATTTTCTCGAAATGCAAGTTTCGGTCAAAAATCATAATATATTATACACTAGGTTGTACTAGTTTCGGTCAAAAAATTAAAATAAATTAAAGACTTTTAAAATTATATGGAACTTTTCAGATCCTTTATATATGTTAAGCGAGAAGGTTCTGATGGAACTGAATGCATAAAATAATCAGAAATATGGTTTCTATGAAACTTTTCGGAATGCAAGATTCTGTAAAAAAATCATAATATATTATACACTAGTTTGTACTAGTTTCGGTCAAAAAATCAAAATAAATCGAGGACTGTTCGAAATGCTATCGAACTTTTCATATCCATTCTATACGTTACGGGGGAACGTTGTGATGGAAGTCCATGCAAAAAATCATCTCAAAATTAGATTCTATGAAACTTTTCAAAATGCAAGTTTCGGTCAAAAAATCATCATATATTAGACACTGGTTTGTACTAATTTCGGTCAAAAAATAAAAATAAATCGAGGACTTTTCAAAATTCTACAAGACTTTTCATATCCTTTCTATACGTTACGAGGGAAGGTTATGAGGGAAGTCTTTGCAATAAAACATCTCAAATTAGATTCTATGAATCTTTTCGAAATGCAAGTTTCAGTCAAAAAGCATAGTATATTATACACTAGGTAGTACAAGTTTCGGTCAAAATATTAAATTAAATTGAGGACCTTTAAAATATTATGAAACTTTTCAGATCCTTTATATATGTTAAGAGGGAATGTAATGATGGAACTCCGGGCAAAAAATCATCTGAAATTTGGTTTCTATGAAACTTCTCGAACTGCATGTTTCGGTAAAAAAAATCATTATTATACACTAGTTTGTACTAGTTTCGGTCAAAAAATAAAAATAAATCGAGGACTATTCGAAATGTTATCAAACATTGCATATCCTTTCTCTATGTTACGAGGGAAGGTTGTGATGGAAGTCCATGCAAAAAAATCTTCTCAAAATTAGATTCTATAAAACGTTTCAAAATGCAAGTTTCGGTCAAAAGATCATCATATATTATACACTAGTTTGTACTTATTTCGATCAAAAAACCAAAAAAAATTTGAGGATTGTTTGACATGTTACAAAACATTTGAGATCCTTTATATATGTTATGAGGGAAGTCCTTGCAATAGATCATCTCAAAAATAAATTCTATGAATTTTTTCAAAATGCATGTTTCGATCAAAAATCATTATATATTATAGAGTAGGTTGTACTTCTTTCAGTTCAAAAATTAAATTAAGTCGATGACTTTTAAAATGATATGGAACTTTCCAGATCCTTTATATATTTTATGAGGGAAGGTTATAATGGAATTCCTTGCAAAAATCGTCTGAAATTTGGTTTATTTGAAACTTTTCGAAAAGCAAGTTTTGCTAAAAAAAATTATAATATATTATACACTATTTTTTCCTAGTTTCGGTCAAAAAATAAAAAAAAAATCGAGGACTGTTCGAAATGCTATCAAACTTTGCATATCCTTTCTATATGTTGCGAGGGAAGATTGAGATGGAAGTCCAAGGAAAAAATCATCTCAAAATTAGATTCTATGAAACTTTTCAAAATGCAAATTTCGGTCAAAAAATCATAATATTTTATACACTAGTTTTTACTAATTTCGTTCAAAAAAAATAAAAATAGATCGACGACTGTTCCAAATTCTACGATACTTTTCAGATCTTTGATATATGTTACGAGGGATGGTTATGAGGGAAGTCCTTGCAATAAATCATCACAAAATTAGATTCTATGAATTTTTTCGAAATGCTAGTTTCGGTCAAAAATCATAATATATTATACACTAGGTTGTACTAGTTTCGGTCTGAAAATTAAATTAAGTTAAGGACTTTTAAAATTATATGAATATTTTTCAGATCCTTTATATATGTTAAGAAGGAACGTAATGATGGAACTCCATACAAAAAATCATCTGAAATTTGGTTTTTATGAAACTTTTCGAAATGCATGTTTCGGTAAAAAAATCAAAATATATTATACACTAGTTTGTACTAGTTTCGGTCAAAAAATCAAAATAAATCGAGGACTGTTCGAAATGCTATGAAACTTTGCATATCCTTTCTATATGTTACGAGGGAAGGTTGTGATGGAAGTTCATGCAAAAAATCATCTCAAAATTAGATTCTATGAAACTTTTCAAAATGCAAGTTTCGGTCAAAAAAACATAATATATTATTATACACTGGTTTGTACTAATTTCGGTCAAAAAATCAAAATAAATCGAGGATTATTAGAAGTGCTATGAAACATTTCATCTCCTTTATATATGTTACGAGAGAAGGTTTTGAGGGAAGTCCTTTTAATAAATCATCTCAAAATTAGATTCCATGATTTTTCTCGAAATGCAAGTTTCGGTCAAAAATCATAATGTATTATACACTAGGTTGTACTAGTTTCGGTCAAAAAATTAAATTAAATTAAAGACTTTTAAAATTATATGGAACTTTTCAGATCCTTTATATATGTTAAGCGGGAAGGTTCTGATGGAACTGAATGCATAAAATAATCTGAAATATGGTTTCTATGAAACTTTTCGGATTGCAAGATTCGGTAAAAAATCATAATATATTATACACTAGTTTGTACTAGTTTCGGTCAAAAAATCAAATTAAATCGAGGACTGTTCGAAATGCTATCGAACTTTTCATATCCATTCTATACGTTACGAGGGAACGTTGTGATGGAAGTCCATGCAAAAAATCATCTCAAAATTAAATTCTATGAAACTTTTCAGTCAAAAAATCATCATATACTATACACTTGTTTGTACTAATTTCGGTCAAAAAATAAAAATAAATCGAGGACTTTTCAAAATTCTACAAGACTTTTCATATCCTTTATATACGTTACGAGGGAAGGTTATGAGGGAAGTCTTTTCATAAAGCATCTCAAATTAGATTCTATGAATCTTTTCGAAATGCAAGTTTCGGTCAAAAAGCATAGTATATTATACACTAGGTTGTACTAGTTTCGGTCAAAATATTAAATTAAATTGAGGACTTTTAAAATGTTATGAAACTTTTCAGGTCCTTTATATATGTTAAGAGGGAATGTAATGATGGAACTCCAGGAAAAAAATCATCTGAAATTTGGTTTCTATGAAACTTTTCGAAATGCATGTTTCGGTAAAAAAAAATCATTATTATACACTAGTTTATACTAGTTTCGGTCAAAAAATAAAAATAAATCGAGGACTATTCGAAATGTTATCAAACATTGCATATCCATTCTCTATGTTACGAGGGAAGGTTGTGATGGAAGTCCATGCAAAAAAATCATCTCAAAATTAGATTCTATAAAACTTTTCAAAATGCAAGTTTAGGTCAAAAGATCATCATATATTATACACTAGTTTGTACTTATTTCGTTCAAAAAATCAAAAAATATTGAGGATTGTTCGAAATGCTACGAAACATTTGAGATCATTTCTATATGTGTCGCTCCCGGGATTTTCATCCTAGTACAAACGCGAAAGTGGCGCGGAAAAGTTAGAGTCGCCAGCCAGACATTTTTATCCCGAATGAATGGGAAAGGTAATGTTGCACAAACCTGAGGAAGAAGGAAAGGACAAGGTCTTGCGAACCAAAGATCTGAGTTCGGGAGTCGGTTACGACCTGGGAAGGTATTAGCACCCCAGATCGTCCGTCGTACCCGACGGGATCCACGCTTGCTTGTTTGTTTCAAAGGGTGAGAAAAATATAACTGCTGCTGAATAAATGAACCGCGAACTGGGAACTGGAATGAAAATGAGAAGGGAATCGGAAAAGAAAATGGAAAGAAAGGGGGAAATGTAGGGAAAATAAAGAATGTGCTCGAACGGGCCCTACCCCGCTGCCTACGTACCTCATCGGGATAATGAGGATCAGAGTCGACGTAGTTCGCCTAACCTAGGCGGGAACTATTTGTTTGTGTTTTTTATGCTGGAACTGCGTATGTCTATGCTCAGGTGTTGCAGGCTCGTCTGGTACGAGTGCGTTTACCGTCTTGCATGCGAGACAAGTCGTCGCGAGTTCGCGATGTGAGTGAATGAGATGAGAGAAGAAGTTCCCGCAGGATAGTCGGTTATTGTTTGTTTTTGTCTTTTTAAAAGAAGTGTTTTTGAATTTGTTTGTGAACTGTCTTGTACTAAGACCTATCCATCGCGGGAAGTATTTACACCTCGCCCCGAAACAGGACGCGTATAAACACTCCGCAACAAAGTCTCGTGTCGTACAAGATTGTTCGGTTTTTATTAAGTGTTTTATTGCTTTTCTTTTGAGATGAGAAAGAGAATGACTCAAGTTGATAAAAGGAAAAATCTAAGGGACTAAGACTCAATCCTAATGTATTATGTATTTACAAAGTGATCCTAGTGGTTAGTGAGGTTTTCTATTCCTAATGGAAAAAGGAAAAGAAAAAAAAAGGAAAAAGGATGCAACTTACTTCCTAAGGAAGATAAGTTGGTCCTAACAATGGGGAATCCTACCAATCACAAACATGGAAGGAAAAATGAATTAAAAAGCCTAAAAGAAATGCACAAAAAATAAAGGATAAAGTGGAGTAAACTTACCTCAATCTTCCCCACTACAAAACAAGTGTTAATGCACATTTTTATTAAAAAGAATAAGGCAAACACACATTAATTAAATCCTAATTAAATCCTAAGGCACCTTAGACCTAAACTAGACTCTATTTTAATCCTAAAGGAACTAGAAAAATGCTAAAACCAAAATACAACACCTATTACAGCCCCTTAATACACAAATAGCTATGAAACTAAGCCTAACATCCACCAGCTTTTTACAGCCAGCATGCAACATGAAAAAGTAGGTGTAGAAAGTCACACACATCATACTAATATAACAAACAAGTATCTTACAGCAGCTATATACAAAAACAGTTATGAAATGCAAAATCCAAATTTGATTATTTTTATGTTTTATGCACAAACTCAATGCAAAAATCACTAAACACATCACAAACATGCCTTTGAACATGGATCATCATATAAAAATGCAAGAACATGAACATTTTTGATGATTATGCAAGAATACACCACATGGTTAATTATGCAACAAATAAATGCACAAAGTAGCACCTAAGCATGCATATGAACATGGCACTTGAACATGGTGATTATTGATTATGAACATACAACATGATAGCTCAACAAACATGCTAAACTCAATGCATAATTCAGAATTGAATTGATAACATGCTATGATCAAACACGCAAACAAATGCCACCAAATGCACATATATATGATTATGCAAAATGCAACATACATCAACATAATGCAATGCAAAAAATGATTTAATGCAATGTGAACATATAAAACAGAATGCAACATGATTATTATGTGTCAAATAATGCACACACATGGTAACAACATGCAAGAAACCAAGATGTGCACAAAGAACACAAAAAAAAATGCCTAAAACGCAACATGAACGGAATCGTGTCGAAACAACTTGAAATGGGGGAACTAGCTACTGGAAATGGACTAAAAAATTCCCTAAAATCACTACCTAAACATGTACGAACATTAAAGGCACTAACAATTAGGAATGGGCAATCAAATAAACTAAGAATCCAAAATTCCACAGCGTTAACCGGTTAACCATATGGGTTAACCGGTTAACAGACCCAAAACAGAAGCAATTTGTGGCAAAACGCACGTGTTAACCGGTTAACCCCATGCGTTAACCGGTTAACACTGAACAGAAAGTGAAAAAAACTTTGAAATAAGTGCTTTTGGCCACAAACTCACTTCTTAGGATCCCTACCATACCTAGGAACATGCTAACACTAATTTCTACTTATTTTGAGCTTATTTACACATGCTAGCACCTATATCTATTAACACCTTAGCTTCTAAATCAACAAAAATCACAAATCACAAGTAAACATAATTGAAACGGAACGATTTCAAGCAAAGCGAAAAAAGCAATTAAAGAATGCCAAAAGTGGCGAGATGAAGAGAATAACTTAAAGAAGAAGTGATTAAGATCACCAACCTACGAAGCGGAGGAGTGCTTCGGTAATTGTTGCAATAATCGGAGCTTGAATCGAAGAGAAAACCGAAAACCGAGAAACCGCAAAATAAATGCGTTCTTGATGCTTGAATCTTTACACACTTCCGATAAGCCGAAATCTTCAACAAAATCACTAGCTTCTTCTTCTACGATCCACAATTAATGGAGGTTGGAGGCTTAAGCTTCAAGATCTTCAAGTTTCAATGTGAAACTTGAAGAGCTTATTCAAAGAAGCTTTGGTGAAAGGAGGGAAAATGGAGGAAAAGTGAGAGAGAAAAAGTGATTATGGAAGAAGTGAAAAATTTGGAATTGTGGGAACCCTTTTGGTTTGGATGAAAATGGCTTAAATAGAGACTAGGCTAGGAGCTAGGTTTGGGTTTGGGGCCCAAATATTAGGTTTGGGATCCAAAATTAGGTTTGGAAGTTAGTTAGGGTTAGGGTTGGAAAAGGGAATATTCCTTGGAATATTCCTTGGAATATTCCTTGGAACACTCTAGAAGATGGTGGAAGGTGGTGGAAGTTTCCAAGGGAAATGGAGTGGAATTGAAGTGGAAAAATGAGACGGAAAGAATGAAAGGAAGTATGGAAAGAAAGTGGAAGGAAAGGTGGAGGGAAATGGTGAAACTAACTACCTTTCAAATGATTTTTCTTTGGTTTTTCTATGATTCCTCCATCATTTCTTGATCAAGTTTGAACCATAGGATCATTGTAACCCTAATTTCACGATCTCGATCTTAAAAGTCCGGAGTCGACCCTTTTTACCTAGCCCGATTGCCTTTTCTCCAATTCCTCGATTTTCCGTCGTCCGGCCAGTCGAACCCCTTCCAAAATGAATTTGTGGACGAGATTTGAACCCTAGGCACTTGACATCATATATAAGTCAAAGAAATCCACTTCGACTCAAAAATTTATGTAGAAGCCCTGTAGAAATGAAACCCTAATTCGGCTCTTTTCCCTCAAGAAGTATTGCACTGCTTGCCTCCTTCAATCAAACCAAAACTTTCCATGACTTGTGGCTTCAAGTGAAGACTTGTGGGATATTGTGAACCCTTTGCACAAGGTTGAGAAGCTTTGTGGCCCTTCGGTAGCCTCTTCATAACTTTCGGTTGCTCCGATCATTGATCACATACCCACGCCTCGGCTATGCTATATATGATGCAATGTTTTTGGTTATTTTATGAATCCATATATGCAAAATGCTATGCAAAATGTTGAGGAAATGAGAGGGCAAATTTTGAGGTATTACAGCTGCCCCTATTCAATCAACTGCAGACCTGAACGGATGATTGCAACAACTTTTAGGCGTTCAAGGTATGGAGTGATTGAATACTCGAATAAAACCTGAAAATTTGCACACCGAGGGTAATGGAAATGCCATCTGCCCATTTATTTATTTGTATATTTTCTGATTTTGACCTCCGAATAAGTAGCGAAAATAGAACCGGGTGGAAATATGCTGGGAAGAATGCCATCCTCGAATGACCACTCACACGGGATCCTCGGATCCAGTACTAAAACCCTCCTTGAATAGAAACACAATGGTATACCGGCCACAGGCGATAACCATCAACAACAAAGACTGACCTCGGACAGACTTTGCAAAAGAGACAAACTGACCTCGATCAATAAGCTCAAAAAGTGAACTACTATCCTCGAATAATAGCCACACAAAACAAAAACAAGACCAACCGCAGAAGGACTTGAAGAAAAGAATGCCATCCTCGAATGACAATCCAAAAGATCCTCAGATCTAACACGAAACCATCCTCGAATGGAGACGCGAAGGTATACCAGCCTCGACTGATAACCAAACGCAAAGCTGACCTCAGACAGACTTTGCAAAAGAGACAAACTGACCTCGATCAATAAGCTCAAAAAGTGAACTACTATCCTCGAATAATAGCCACAACAACAAGACCAACCTCGGAAGGACTTGAAGAAAAGAAATGCCATCCTCGAATGACAAATCAAAAGATCCTCGGATCTAACACGAAACCATCCTCGAATGGAGACGCAAAGGTATACCAGCCTCGACTGATAACCAAACACAAAGCTGACCTCAGACAGACTTTGCAAAAGAGACAAACTGACCTCGATCAATAAGCTCGAAAAGTGAACTACTATCCTCGAATAATAGCCACAACAACAAGACCAACCTCGGAAGGACTTGAAGAAAAGAAATGCCATCCTCGAATGACAAATCAAAAGATCCTCAGATCTAACACGAAACCATCCTCGAATGGAGACGCAAAGGTATACCAGCCTCGACTGATAACCAAACACAAAGCTGACCTCAGACAGACTTTGCAAAAGAGACGAACTGACCTCGATCAATAAGCTCAAAAAGTGAACTACTATCCTCGAATAATAGCCACAACAACAAGACCAACCTCGGAAGGACTTGAAGAAAAGAAATGCCATCCTCGAATGACAAATCAAAAGATCCTCAGATCTAACACGAAACCATCCTCGAATGGAGATGCAAAGGTATACCGACCGCAGGTGGTAACCAGAAACAAAGAAAATAGGACAAGATGGAACGGGATCATTGTACATAAAAGAGAGCCCAAGCAAACAGGACCGTTGTACAAAACGAGAACCTGCGACGCGACTGTTGTACCAAACAAGACGCGGAGAAATGACGAACATTGACTTGAAAAAGACAAGGATGTCTGAAAAATGATATTGGTATCCTCTGTGCGGAGTACTCCAGGTTGAGAAGATGTTATAAGTCGTACATAATATACCTCAAAACTGGCCCATGCTGGCATGCATATGTTTGAATTTATGGCGTAATGCTCCATGATGATGGAAATGCTACGCTTTGGAGGATGCAAATGTAATGATGATTATGCATATGCAAATGCAAAGGATCTCCCGGAAAGGAGGCTGCAGGCATCCCAAATAGCTTGACTGGGGAGGAATAATGATCACTGCATTGATCTGATTCATCCTGGTGAGGAGGAAACAACTCTGCGGGGAAAGCTGTTAATAATTCATAGACTCTGAATAGCCGCCACTGCCAAAAATAAATTGGACTTTGAGATTGGAGCGCCAAAACCCTGCTAGAGGCGGACCCTTCTTGAACTCTGGTGGGGAGATGAGAACCTCCTGGAAACCAAAGGCATGACACTGCTGAGGAAGCAACTGCTGGGAAGGCAAACCACTCCTTATACTACTGAGAGTTGCCCCTGCCTGAGGGAAGACTTCTGCTTGGGGACGACACCCACTCTTTGCTGTCTAGCTGGGAGACATTTCAACTTGCACATGGCTGGGGATGATTGGAAACACCCTAGGAGACATTTATTTCTGCTCAAACAAAAGGGAATGCCCCTCCTGGACGATAGCCTTTAGCTATGTTAGCAACACCAGTACCTGTACCTGCATGAACACAATCGATAGTACCTGCAACATAGAGAATTAGTTTGGGACCTGTTTGCCCCAGGCTCATAGCATGAATCGTTGTCTAGGTATCTCAACACCATTTCAGAGTTGTGTTAAACGTTTCTATTCTCCTGCACGAGTTAGAAAAGCATTCAAATGTTCATAACACAATGCAAGTTACTATTTGCTAAACGTTTTCACAATCAATCAATGCTGGATGAAAAAAGTAAAAACAAAGAAGTAAAATAGTCAATTGACTGAAGTTGAACTTTATTGATTTGGAAAGGTGGCCCTGAATAGGCAATACAAAGGAAGCAGTTCCCTAAAATGAGGGAACAACTAAAAGAAAAACAAACTACCCTATTGGCAATGTGAAAAAATGAATCTCATCAAGTATCAACCCGGTTATGACTCGTATGTCTTCAAGACGTTCCGCTCGCTCCGCCTCCTGAGAAAAAGTAAATGGACTGATCTTCAACCCTTAGGATAGCCTCAACTGTAGGTATGTCATGGATCTCGCAGATCGCAGTCGTTCGTGTTAATCCCTCTTTTGCGTGGATCGCCCTTTCAGGTTTTCAATCCACCGGGATACCCTTTTTTGCCTGAGTTGTCCGATGTGGCTTTTCAACTCAGCGGGTGTACATTTTTTTCAATATTTCCCTAACTTTTGCCCGAGCCTTTTATTCTGTTTTTGGCTCGCCGGGATGCCCATTTTTGCCTGGATCTTTATTCTGTTTTTATCCAGCGGGTCCTTTTTTACACGAAGTATTTTCTTACTGCGTCTGCATTGACAGGGGATGGAAAGTCTTCTCCGTCCATGGTTGTCAGCATTAAGGCTCCGCCTGAGAAGACCTTTTTAACCACGAACGGTCCTTCATAGTTGGGTGTCCACTTGCCCCTGTGATCGTTGAGAGGAGGAAGAATCCTTTTCAGCACTAAATCTCCTGGCATGTACCTCTGTGGTCGCACCTTCTTGTCAAAAGCTTGCTTCATTCGTCGTTGATACAACTGTCCATGGCATACAGCTGCTAGACGCTTCTCTTCAATGAGGCTCAATTGATTATATCGGGATCGGAGCCATTCAGCTTCATCTAGCTTGATATCCATCATCAACCTCAAGGAAGGGATTTCCGCTTCGACCGGTAGAACTGCCTCCATACCATACACCAATGAGAATGGAGTTGCCCCAGTTGAAGTGCGCACTGATGTTCTGTACCCATGCAACGCGAAAGGTAACATCTCGTGCCAATCTTTGTACGTCACAACCATCTTCTGAACAATCTTCTTGATGTTTTTATTAGCCGCCTCGACGGCGCCATTCATCTTAGGACGATATGGAGAAGAGTTGTGATGTTCTATTTTGAAGTCTCGACACAAGTCAGCCATCATCTTGTTGTTGAGATTAGAACCATTATCAGTAATGATCCTTTCAGGGACTCCATACCGGCAAATGATGTCCCGCTTAATAAATCGAGCGACCACTTGTTTAGTGACATTGGCATAGGAAGCAGCTTCGACCCACTTCGTGAAATAATCAATAGCAACTAGGATGAAGCGATGTCCATTAGAAGCTGTTGGCTCAATCTTTCCAATCATATCGATGCCCCACATAGCGAACGGCCACGGTGAAGACATGACACTCAAAGGATTCGGAGGCACATGGACCTTGTCGGCATAAATTTGACACTTATGGCATTTACGAGAATATTTGCAACAATCGGATTCCATGGTAATCCAATAGTATCCCGATCTCAATAACTTCTTGGCCATGGCATGTCCTCCAGCATGGATACCAAAGGAGCCTTCGTGAACCTCCTGCATTAACATGTCTGCCTCGCGTCTGTCCACACATCTGAGCAGCACCATGTCAAAGTTCCGTTTGTACAACACACCATCCTGATTCAAGAAGAATCCTCCCGCCAGTCTTCTAAGAGTTTTCTTATCTTTACTGGATGCCCCAGCCGGGTATTCTTGAACCTTCAGGAATTGTTTGATGTCGTGGTACCAAGGCTTGTCATCTTCACCATCACCAACTGCGAAGACATAAGCCGGTCTTTCAAGACAAGAGATCGAAATTCGAGGCACGAAATTCTCTCGGCATACTTTAATCATGGATGATGAAGTCGCGAGAGCATCGGCGAATTGGTTTTCGTCTCTAGGAACATAGCTCAGCTTTACTTTGGTAAAGAAGGTTAACAGCCTCCTGACGTAATCTCGGTAAGGAATCAAACGAGCTTGATGAACTAGCCATTTGCCATTGACCTGATTCACCACCAAAGCAGAATCTCCGAAGATCTCAAGGTTCTTGACTCGCAAGTCTATTGCCTCTTCGATCCCCATGATGCAAGCTTCATACTCTGCCTCGTTGTTAGTGCACTCAAAGGTCAACCGAGCGGCAAGAGGTGTGTGGACTCCTTCTGGTGAGATAATAACAGCACCTACTCCACTCCCATTCATGTTTACAGCTCCGTCAAACATCAACTTCCATCTGGATTCAGGGTCAGGCCCCTCCTCCGGAAGTGGTTCTTCATGGTCTTTCGACTTGAGGAACATGATGTCCTCATCCGGAAACTCAAACCTCATGGGTTGATAATCATCAATCGGCTGCTGGGCCAAGTATTCTGACAACACACTCCCCTTGATTGCTTTTTGTGAAGTGTATTGTATGTCATACTCCGTGAGTATCATCTGCCAACGGGCCACTCTTCCTGTCAAAGCCGGCTTCTCAAAGATGTATTTTACAGGATCCATCTTGGAAATTAGGAGAGTAGTGTGAGTCAGCATGTACTGTCTTAGTCGGCGAGCAGCCCATGCCAAAGCGCAGCAAGTTTTCTCGAGTAGTGAGTATCGTGTTTCACAATCGGTAAACTTTTTGCTAAGGTAATAAATGGCATGCTCTTTTCGACCAGACTCGTCTTGCTGACCCAGTACACATCCCATCGATCCTTCCAGCACAGTAAGATACATGATCAGAGGTCTCCCTGGCACTGGAGGCATAAGAATTGGTGGCTCCAACAAATATTCTTTAATTCGGTCGAAGGCCCGCTGACAGTCTTCATTCCATTTAATGGCCTGATTCTTCCTCAGAAGCTTGAAGATGGGCTCGCACGTGGCCGTCAGGTGAGAAATAAACCGTGCAATGTAGTTTAGTCTCCCTAAGAAGCCACGCACTTGCTTTTCAGTCTTCGGCTCAGGCATTTCCTGGATTGCTTTCACCTTGGCCGGATCGACCTCAATTCCTCGTTCACTAACAATGAAGCCGAGCAACTTGCCAGAACGAACCCCGAAGGTGCATTTATTCGGATTTAACCTCAGTCTGAACTTTCGAAGCCTGTCAAACAATTTTGCTAGGTTGACCAAGTGTTCCTCTTCCGTCTGGGACTTTGCTATCATGTCATCAACATAAACCTCAATTTCATGATGGATCATGTCGTGAAACAACGTCACCATTGCCCGTTGGTAGGTAGCTCCTGCATTCTTTAAACCAAACGGCATGACCTTGTAACAAAAGGTGCCCCAAGGAGTGATGAAAGTTGTCTTTTCCATATCCTCGGGAGCCATCTTAATTTGATTATAGCCTGAGAATCCATCCATGAAGGAGAACACGGAAAACTGAGCGGTATTATCGACAAGTACATCTATGTGAGGTAGAGGGAAATCATCTTTGGGGCTAGCCCTATTCAAATCCCTGTAATCCACACACATTCTGACTTTGCCATCTTTCTTAGGAACCGGCACAATGTTAGCAACCCATGGAGGATAACTAGTCACGGCCAAGAAGCCAGCATCAAACTGTTTTTGCACTTCTTCTTTTATTTTGATTGCCATGTCTGGACGTGTGCGCCTCAACTTCTGCTTTACCGGAGGACAACCTTCTCTGAGGGGTAGCTTGTGTACCACAATGTCAGTGTCTAAACCAGGCATATCTTGGTAGGACCATGCGAAGACGTCAACGTATTCTTGAAGCATAGCCATCAAACGAGTCTTAACAGATTCTTCTAATGCAGCTCCGATCTTGACTTCTTTCTTGTCTTCTTCAGTACCCAGGTTTATCACTTCAACATCTTCCTCGTGCGGCTGAATCATCTTCTCCTCCTGTTTGAGCAGTCTGGCCAATTCTTCGGGTAAATCACAATCCTCTTCCCCTTCCTCATCGGCTTGATAAATTGGATTGTCAAAGTCATACTTAGCCATAACAGGGTCGTCATTGATAAGATCCGGTGACGAGCACCTGCATGAATGATGATTCATGCAAGGCTTTAGCAACAACTTGAGAAACTGAGAAACATTGCCATTTTAAAAACTTTTCTTTCTTTTTGAAAAACAAAAGTAAAAAACGAAAGACAGAGAACAACATGAAATGAATGTGAAACGTCAATTTTATTAATGATTGTGTTAATGAACAAATGAACCCTTACAAAGAGCCACTATGCCCCGGGCAAGACATAGCGCTTTAATACAGGAAAACAAAAACAAAAACATTACTCTTCAAAAGATGTTACTGAAATGAGCCTTTCTGACGTCCAGTTGCTAAGTTGAGCTCCTGGGACGGCAGGCCTAATCCATTCATCTAAGTCACAATCGCTATCGACGATGTCATCCTGTACAGCACTGATGTTCTCGTAGTTTACCATTCCCGCACTTGTGAAAGTGACCGGGCTTTGACAACCTTTTGCACCTGTTTCAGACGAAGATCCTCCAGGGTGATAACCAATCCCGAACATGTCCTTCTTCTCTGGCACTTCTACCGGGCTCCCCCAGCCTTCTCGGATCCCGGATTCTACCAATTCGCGCGCTTGTTTATAGGAAGCTATGGAAGCCACCTTCTTCGGTTCTTCAGGAGAAATTGCTACTGCAGATGCTTGCTCGGACTTCACAGGCTCAAAAGCTTGACAAGGGGTCTCGACTATTTCGCCATCCATCTCCACATATTTGAATGAGGCGAGATGACTAACGAAAATATCTTCTTCCCCGCTGACCGTCACAACTTGACCTTCCCAGACGAACTTTAATTTTTGATGAAGTGTAGAAGAAACCGCTCCTGCCGAGTGTATCCAGGGCCTTCCAAGTAAACAACTATATGCCGGCTGGATATCCATCACATAAAACGTGGTATTGAAGACTTGTGGACCTACCTTGATAGGTAACTCCACCTCTCCAAATACCGATCTTCTTGATCCATCAAATGCTCGGACTACTAAATCACTGGGCTTTAACACCACTCCATCATAGTCCAGCTTCATCAATGCCTTCTTAGGCAGGACGTTCAAAGATGAACCAGTATCCACCAGCACATGGGAGAGCACCGCACCTTTGCATTCCAAAGAAATATGCAATGCCCGATTGTGAGCACGCCCATCAGAAGTTAAGTCCAAGTCTGTGAAACCCAATCCATGACTGGCATTAACGCTGGACACCACCGTTTCTAACTGGTTTACAGAAATATCCTGAGGCACGTATGCCTTGTTCAGAATATTTAGGAGAGCTTTCCTGTGAGAGTCCGAACACATGAGTAATGATAAGATGGAGATCTTTGACGGCGTCTGCTGCAAATGATCTACAATCTTATAGTCACTCTTCTTGATGATCCTCAGGAATTCTTCGGCTTCTTTATCAAAGGTGAGATCTGGGTCAGTTGATAGAGTTGGATCATTGACAACTACAGGTTGCTTCCCCCTGGCTCTAGCTTGGGCTTCGGCAGTATCCCTGGGTGGTATCACATTGCTTCTCAGTGCTTCCGGCGCAAACAATCTTCCACTCCGAGTAAAACCCCCTACTCCCACATTCTCTACCTGAACTGGGATTATACTAGTCGTGGCCAACTCTTGTCTTTGGCCGTTGCAATACACTTCGCCACCATAGTTCCAGGGAACTGCTCTGTCACTTTGGTACATTATGGGTCCAGCAGTGGTAATAGTTATTGGCGCCACTCTGGCACGCGAAGGAACTTGGGATGGATCATAAAAGATAGTCACCGTAGATACTTCACTTTCTTTCACGATCTTGTCAAATTGCAGCACTCCTTCATCAATCATACCTTGAATTCCGGCCTTCAATCTCTTGCAACCGTTGGTAGCTTCTGTACATTCTAGACAATCATCCTCGCATCCGGGGAAAATACCTTTCTTTAACAAACAAATCTTGATAGCAACCAATGAAGTCTTCAAGTCATCTACATCATCCACCAGATTCAATTTCTCCCCTTCACCAATTGCACCAACCGTGCCCCTGTGAGGAGGCATGGGATTTTCCAGCACATTAGGAGAGGGAGCGAAATTGATCGCTTTAGAATCCAACAAATCCTGAACGACATGTTTCAACGCTTTACAATTTTCAGTACTATGGCCGGGAGCTCCAGAATGAAACTCGCATCTAGCATTCGAATCATAACCTTCAGGAATTTGGCCTGGCCTCGGAGGTTGCAAGGTACGGAGCTGAATCATTTGAAGCTGCAGGAGATTCTTCAACAGTTGGGAGTAAGACATTGGTGGAGCTTCAAAATGTCTATCTCTCGGCTTCTGAGGGTAGTACGGACGAGGGGGTCTTGGCTGATACCCCTGTGAGCGTTGCGGCTGTGGAGGCTGAACACGTTGTTGAACTGGAGGAGTTGAAATAGTGACGGGGGCCACTTGCTGATAATATCCTTGGTGCATCATTCCTCTCTGCGCGTATACTGCTCCTGTTTCTCCTTCCCTCCTTTTCACAAAGGGTTTCTTGATGCCAGATACTGAAGCGCTTCCATTTTGAATCTTCCCCTGTTTGAGCCAGCTTTCAATTCTTTCTCCAGTCAGAATAATGTCCGAAAAACCACTTGAGGAACAACCGGCCAACCTTTCCATGAAATGCCCTGGGAGGGTATTCAGGAAAAGATCAACCATCTCTCTTTCCAGTAAAGGTGGTTGCACTCGGGCGGCCACCTCACGCCACCTCTGTGCATAATCTTTGAAGCTCTCCGAACTCCTCTGTGTCAAGCTTTGAAGCTGAGTACGGCTGGGTGCCATGTCAATGTTGTATTGATATTGTCTGAGGAAGGCCTCTCCCAAATCCTTCCAGCTTCTGATAGAACTCCTTTCCAACTTCATGTACCACTCCAAGGACCCTCCAGAAAGGCTATCCTGGAAATAGTACATCCATAGCTTCTCGTCTCGCGTGTGAGCCGCAATCTTCCTGTAGAAGGCCTGTAGGTGAGTTTTCGGGCAAGAGTTGCCGTTGTATTTATCAAATGCTGGTGGCCTGAACTTGTGTGGAATGACCACCCCAGGTACTAAACCCATATCTGACACGTCAATTCCCAAAGTGTCCTTGCACTCTAAGGCCTTGACCTTCTCTGCAAGCACCAAGAAGTCGTTGAGATTTCCGTCACCGCCGAAACCCATATCATTGTTGAAGTACTGGAATTGGTCTTCCTGCCTGTCCTGCACAGGAACATACGTAGCCATAGCTGGATCTGGAACATGAGGTCCACCTGTACCGTTGTTAGTGTTGGGAGGAGCCCCTAGTCCACCGGAAGTAGTTGCCTGAGCATTAGTGTTAGGAGGAGTTAACCCTTGAATTGCATTTCTCAGCTCCTGCTGCCCCTGGGCCATCCCCTGCATCAGAGTCACAAATTCTGCCATCTTGGTACGGACATCGTTGAGTTCTGTCTGCATGGCGTCCATTGCTGTTCTTTGATTACTGCGTGTCGCGTACCGATGAGGAATATTCTGTCGAATGTACCGGGTCTTGGCGGCCCTCGCAATCTTTGCCTGATGAACACAGATAAATTAGACATCCCGAAGAAAAACCTGCAAAGACAAAGACAAAATGCAAATGATGCGTATGCAATGCAATGTGTCCCTTTTATTCCCGAGTATCTTACTGTGTCCGGTCTTGGCATTAAGAAGATAAGAATTGGGAAGAAGACCCAAATAATATTCAGACATAATGACGGCTGTGAAAAACTGGTGCTCATTACCCCGTGTTGGTGCAAATAACGAACAAGAAATCCGGAACAAAACCAATCGTATAAACTGGAGTTTGAAAATACAAAGTCCCCGAAGGGTGCCAATCACGATAACAAAAGTACATCACATATAAGGAATCCCACAACAAGCCTGTGGGTAATCCAAGTACAACAATACGAAATTACACACTAGGGAACTCTATATCTTTCAATCTCCAGCTAAGGCATTTGACGCTCTGGAACAGCTGAACCACATCTGGATGACCGGGCTCCTGGATGAGCTTCTGAATAAGGAGGTCCCTTGTATCAGAAGAAGCGTGTAACTCCTCGATCTGCTGTAGAAATGCTGCTTCATTCTCCTTGCTTTGACTTGATTTGGCCTTCGACCTTTTCACATCAGCTTTCAACTTTAAGTCTTCAATCTCCTTTTGAGCTTCCTTCAGTGCCTGCTGACTTTCGGTTACGCGCCGGATACGATCTTCCTCTTGATAATAAGCTTTCCTGAGAAGTTCTTTCTGCCCATCTAAAGAATCCTGAAGGCTTTTGACTTCCTGTTTGCTTGGCGTCTAACTCCTTTTGTTTCTTCAGATTTTTGTCCCATTTCTCCTGCCATAAAGTAACAGCTTCATTGGCTTCACTAAGATCTTTCTTCTCTCTTCGGCGCTGGGCCGTCTTATGAGTCTCAGCTAAACCTTTCTTTCGGAAGTAGAGCTCTCTATCTTCAAAATCCTTCTGCTTAAGACGGACTATCTCCTCGGCTTGCTCAGCTCTATCTTTCAATTGACGGTTTTGGATCATCAGCGCTTGACAAGAATTAAGAGCCTCTTGATTTTCAACCCTCAGTTGCTTAACCAAAGCTTCTAACTTCTGATATTCTTCCAAAGGCACCGTAGTAGGTGGTGGTAACGGTGCAGAGAAAGGGATTAGAGTCACTTGAGCTTTTTCTCTTACCCACGCTTCAAACTCGGGAAACATTTGATTGTTGCTCCTGCCCAAACGATCTATACCCTTCTTAATAACCGTTTTCCAAGCACCTGCAGCCTCCCGCACCAATGAGAGATTATCCTTCATAGGAAAATAGAAAGTCTGATCCAACTCTGAATCCTTGGGAACATTCTTCAAAGCGTACCCTAATTGTCTTCTCAAGAGTATGGGGTTGTAGTTAATGCAACCTGCTACTCCTAAGAGGGGAACATTAGGATACTTTCCACAACTGGAGATGAGCTCTTTCCCTTTTAACCTCAAAGTGAACCATCTGATGTCTTTGGCAGTCAACGTGTTGAGCTTCTGCGACCACATTACATTGGGATCCCTAAACACTCCAACAATAGGGATGTGCCTCATAAACCAAGTGTAGAACAACTGAGCACAACATCTAACCAAGCCACCTCGTCTCTTCTCATTCCTATAGTGCACCGAATAATACAAGTCACCCAGGAGAGTAGGTATCGGATTCTTCAACACAAACAAATGAATTGCATTTATGTCCACAAACTTGTCCATATCAGCAAACAAAACTATCCCGTACACAGATAATGCCAAGATAGCGCAAACTGAATCCCACTGCTTTTCCACGGCACACTCTTCAGCTTTTCCGACCAGAAACTCTAAGGGAAAACCAAGCACCCCGGCCTTGGTGGAAACCAGATTAGCAGATACTTCTGATGGGCTCAAATAAAGAGCCTTAGCAATGTCGGTGTGAGTTGGTCTTGTCATCTCTGAATTGAACGGAATCTGATCCTGAATCGGTAGTCTTAGAATCTCAACATACTCTTCTAGCAACGGACCTAGCTGGAAATCCGGAAATGTGAAACATCGGAGTCTAGGATCATAGTACTGTAGCAAAGTATGAATGGCACTCTTCTGTGAACTATCCAAGCTGAAAACCATATCCAAAATATCACCATACTGCTGTTTGAAGAAATCCAAATGACCCGGGGTAATGAGAGACACCATCTGCTTGAGCAAGTCCACTTTGGTATCAAAAAACTTGTAGAAAATATTCTTCTTTCTGACGTCTTCCATTCTGAAGCAAAGATATGACCAGGAACCGGGAATAATGCAAACCCTGAGAATAAAAGAAACACAAATGATTAATGATGATATGATGTTTATGCAAGGCAAGGCATGTGATCAGTGAAGTGTCTGTGATGTGCCAATCATATAATCAGGTGTCGGTGCACAGTCTCAAAATCCAGATATCACAATAATCATCCCTCTGATCCGGGGTCCATAACTTAAGAACAGAAATCCAGATCACAAAAACTGAACCAAAGGCAAAGTGGGTATGCTGAAGGTACCAGGGTTCCTGCAAACCTGTAAACCCCTCCCAATCTCACGGGTGTGCTACTCGGGTCAACATCACGGACTCTCAAAGCCGAGTAGCAATAATACGTTCACCATCTCCGAGAAATGGCTCATGACCAAATCAGGGAATCGGTTTGGTATTATATACTACGCAGGGAGGTCTCAGTTGAGTCCGGAAAAAACAAGCATCCCTCACAAGTCTCCAGCTTCAAGCACTGAATCGAGAAACAATAGTACATTCATCCCGAAGGGTACAATACTATCGTCATACGAACAGTTTGCTTTAACTGAATTCCTATGAGAGAACCAGGCCATCCTATGCGAGTTCCCAATGGACCCTCGGATGCGAGTGGGTTTGCCAACAAATGTGGTCTGCCACTGTCATCACTGGAGAGGGGTGTTTCCATTAAGGTTCTCGAAGATCGGTCGCCAGATGCACATAACTATCAAGGTCGTACCCTGAAGTGAGGTAATCCCCACACAGAGTAGTTCCAAGACGGTCGCAATCTGGGTGTGGAACACATCGCCACCCATCATGGTGAGATACCATAAGAGTACAATGCCTGTCCACGCTAATCCTATGGTGCACTCAAGCCGGGTATTTGGCTTATCCCACAGTAACTCCCACCCACAGAAAAAATGAAAACCAGCACAGCCAGACAGTCCAGTATAATATGATGCATGGAAAATAAAATACTGAAAGCGGTAAATAAATGCGATAAAGTAAAGCTGTAAATAAAACTGTAAATAAAACAGTAAAGCTAAACTAAAGCACTCAGCAACAAACACATATACACCCAAAGAACAAAACCAAACAGGCGCTAGGATTGACTCTACAAGGGAAACCGGAAGAATCAGGTTAGTCCCCAGCAGAGTCGCCAGCTGTCGCTCCCGGGATTTTCATCCTAGTACAAACGCGAAAGTGGCGCGGAAAAGTTAGAGTCGCCAGCCAGACATTTTTATCCCGAATGAATGGGAAAGGTAATGTTGCACAAACCTGAGGAAGAAGGAAAGGACAAGGTCTTGCGAACCAAAGATCTGAGTTCGGGAGTCGGTTACGACCTGGGAAGGTATTAGCACCCCAGATCGTCCGTCGTACCCGACGGGATCCACGCTTGCTTGTTTGTTTCAAAGGGTGAGAAAAATATAACTGCTGCTGAATAAATGAACCGCGAACTGGGAACTGGAATGAAAATGAGAAGGGAATCGGAAAAGAAAATGGAAAGAAAGGGGGAAATGTAGGGAAAATAAAGAATGTGCTCGAACGGGCCCTACCCCGCTGCCTACGTACCTCATCGGGATAATGAGGATCAGAGTCGACGTAGTTCGCCTAACCTAGGCGGGAACTATTTGTTTGTGTTTTTTATGCTGGAACTGCGTATGTCTATGCTCAGGTGTTGCAGGCTCGTCTGGTACGAGTGCGTTTACCGTCTTGCATGCGAGACAAGTCGTCGCGAGTTCGCGATGTGAGTGAATGAGATGAGAGAAGAAGTTCCCGCAGGATAGTCGGTTATTGTTTGTTTTTGTCTTTTTAAAAGAAGTGTTTTTGAATTTGTTTGTGAACTGTCTTGTACTAAGACCTATCCATCGCGGGAAGTATTTACACCTCGCCCCGAAACAGGACGCGTATAAACACTCCGCAACAAAGTCTCGTGTCGTACAAGATTGTTCGGTTTTTATTAAGTGTTTTATTGCTTTTCTTTTGAGATGAGAAAGAGAATGACTCAAGTTGATAAAAGGAAAAATCTAAGGGACTAAGACTCAATCCTAATGTATTATGTATTTACAAAGTGATCCTAGTGGTTAGTGAGGTTTTCTATTCCTAATGGAAAAAGGAAAAGAAAAAAAAAGGAAAAAGGATGCAACTTACTTCCTAAGGAAGATAAGTTGGTCCTAACAATGGGGAATCCTACCAATCACAAACATGGAAGGAAAAATGAATTAAAAAGCCTAAAAGAAATGCACAAAAAATAAAGGATAAAGTGGAGTAAACTTACCTCAATCTTCCCCACTACAAAACAAGTGTTAATGCACATTTTTATTAAAAAGAATAAGGCAAACACACATTAATTAAATCCTAATTAAATCCTAAGGCACCTTAGACCTAAACTAGACTCTATTTTAATCCTAAAGGAACTAGAAAAATGCTAAAACCAAAATACAACACCTATTACAGCCCCTTAATACACAAATAGCTATGAAACTAAGCCTAACATCCACCAGCTTTTTACAGCCAGCATGCAACATGAAAAAGTAGGTGTAGAAAGTCACACACATCATACTAATATAACAAACAAGTATCTTACAGCAGCTATATACAAAAACAGTTATGAAATGCAAAATCCAAATTTGATTATTTTTATGTTTTATGCACAAACTCAATGCAAAAATCACTAAACACATCACAAACATGCCTTTGAACATGGATCATCATATAAAAATGCAAGAACATGAACATTTTTGATGATTATGCAAGAATACACCACATGGTTAATTATGCAACAAATAAATGCACAAAGTAGCACCTAAGCATGCATATGAACATGGCACTTGAACATGGTGATTATTGATTATGAACATACAACATGATAGCTCAACAAACATGCTAAACTCAATGCATAATTCAGAATTGAATTGATAACATGCTATGATCAAACACGCAAACAAATGCCACCAAATGCACATATATATGATTATGCAAAATGCAACATACATCAACATAATGCAATGCAAAAAATGATTTAATGCAATGTGAACATATAAAACAGAATGCAACATGATTATTATGTGTCAAATAATGCACACACATGGTAACAACATGCAAGAAACCAAGATGTGCACAAAGAACACAAAAAAAAATGCCTAAAACGCAACATGAACGGAATCGTGTCGAAACAACTTGAAATGGGGGAACTAGCTACTGGAAATGGACTAAAAAATTCCCTAAAATCACTACCTAAACATGTACGAACATTAAAGGCACTAACAATTAGGAATGGGCAATCAAATAAACTAAGAATCCAAAATTCCACAGCGTTAACCGGTTAACCATATGGGTTAACCGGTTAACAGACCCAAAACAGAAGCAATTTGTGGCAAAACGCACGTGTTAACCGGTTAACCCCATGCGTTAACCGGTTAACACTGAACAGAAAGTGAAAAAAACTTTGAAATAAGTGCTTTTGGCCACAAACTCACTTCTTAGGATCCCTACCATACCTAGGAACATGCTAACACTAATTTCTACTTATTTTGAGCTTATTTACACATGCTAGCACCTATATCTATTAACACCTTAGCTTCTAAATCAACAAAAATCACAAATCACAAGTAAACATAATTGAAACGGAACGATTTCAAGCAAAGCGAAAAAAGCAATTAAAGAATGCCAAAAGTGGCGAGATGAAGAGAATAACTTAAAGAAGAAGTGATTAAGATCACCAACCTACGAAGCGGAGGAGTGCTTCGGTAATTGTTGCAATAATCGGAGCTTGAATCGAAGAGAAAACCGAAAACCGAGAAACCGCAAAATAAATGCGTTCTTGATGCTTGAATCTTTACACACTTCCGATAAGCCGAAATCTTCAACAAAATCACTAGCTTCTTCTTCTACGATCCACAATTAATGGAGGTTGGAGGCTTAAGCTTCAAGATCTTCAAGTTTCAATGTGAAACTTGAAGAGCTTATTCAAAGAAGCTTTGGTGAAAGGAGGGAAAATGGAGGAAAAGTGAGAGAGAAAAAGTGATTATGGAAGAAGTGAAAAATTTGGAATTGTGGGAACCCTTTTGGTTTGGATGAAAATGGCTTAAATAGAGACTAGGCTAGGAGCTAGGTTTGGGTTTGGGGCCCAAATATTAGGTTTGGGATCCAAAATTAGGTTTGGAAGTTAGTTAGGGTTAGGGTTGGAAAAGGGAATATTCCTTGGAATATTCCTTGGAATATTCCTTGGAACACTCTAGAAGATGGTGGAAGGTGGTGGAAGTTTCCAAGGGAAATGGAGTGGAATTGAAGTGGAAAAATGAGACGGAAAGAATGAAAGGAAGTATGGAAAGAAAGTGGAAGGAAAGGTGGAGGGAAATGGTGAAACTAACTACCTTTCAAATGATTTTTCTTTGGTTTTTCTATGATTCCTCCATCATTTCTTGATCAAGTTTGAAACATAGGATCATTGTAACCCTAATTTCACGATCTCGATCTTAAAAGTCCGGAGTCGACCCTTTTTACCTAGCCCGATTGCCTTTTCTCCAATTCCTCGATTTTCCGTCGTCCGGCCAGTCGAACCCCTTCCAAAATGAATTTGTGGACGAGATTTGAACCCTAGGCACTTGACATCATATATAAGTCAAAGAAATCCACTTCGACTCAAAAATTTATGTAGAAGCCCTGTAGAAATGAAACCCTAATTCGGCTCTTTTCCCTCAAGAAGTATTGCACTGCTTGCCTCCTTCAATCAAACCAAAACTTTCCATGACTTGTGGCTTCAAGTGAAGACTTGTGGGATATTGTGAACCCTTTGCACAAGGTTGAGAAGCTTTGTGGCCCTTCGGTAGCCTCTTCATAACTTTCGGTTGCTCCGATCATTGATCACATACCCACGCCTCGGCTATGCTATATATGATGCAATGTTTTTGGTTATTTTATGAATCCATATATGCAAAATGCTATGCAAAATGTTGAGGAAATGAGAGGGCAAATTTTGAGGTATTACAATATGTTACGAGGGATTTCCTTGCAATAGATCATCTCAAAATTAAATTCTATGAATTTTTTCAAAATGCATGTTTCGGTCAAAAATCATTATATATTATAGAGTAGGTTGTACTTCTTTCAGTTGAAAAATTAAATTAAGTCGATGACTTTTAAAATGATATGGAACTTTCCAGATCCTTTATATATGTTATGAGGGAAGGTTATAAAGGAATTCCATGCAAAAATCATCTGAAATTTGGTTTATTTGAAACTTTTCGAAAAGCAAGTTTTGCTAAAAAATTATAATATATTATACACTATTTTTTCCTAGTTTCGGTCAAAAAATCAAAATAAATCGAGGACTGTTCATAATGCTATCAAACTTTGCATATCCTTTCTATATGTTACGAGGGAAGATTGAGATGGAAGTCCAAGGTAAAAATCATCTCAAAATTAGATTCTATGAAACTTTTCAAAATGCAAATTTCGGTCAAAAAATCATAATATTTTATACACTAGTTTTTAGTAATTTCGTTCAAAAAAATCAAAATAGATCGACGATTGTTCGAAATTCTATGAAACTTTTTAGATCTTTGATATATGTTACGAGGGATGGTTATGAGGGAAGTCCTTGCAATAAATCATCGCAAAATTAGATTCTATGAATTTTTTCGAAATGCTAGTTTTTGTCAAAAATCAAAATATATTATACACTAGGTTGTACTAGTTTCGGTCTGAAAATTAAATTAAGTTAAGGACTTTTAAAATTATATGAAAATTTTCAGATCCTTTATATATGTTAATAAGGAACGTAATGATGGAACTCCATACAAAAAATCATCTGAAATTTGGTTTTTATGAAACTTTTCGAAATGCATGTTTCCGTTAAAAAATCATAATATATTATACACTAGTTTGTACTAGTTTCGGTTAAAAAATCAAAATAAATCGAGGATTGTTCGAAATGTTATGAAACTTTGCAGATCCTTTCTATATGTTACGAGGGAAGGTTGTGATGGAAGTCCATGCAAAAAATCATCTCAAAATTAGATTCTATGAAACTTTTCAAAATGCAAGTTTCGGTCAAAAAAACATAATATATTATACACTGGTTTGTACTAATTTCAGTCAAAAAATCAAAATAAATCGAGGATTATTAGAAGTGCTACGAAACATTTCATATCCTTTATATATGTTACGATAGAAGGTTTTGAGGGAAGTCCTTTTAATAAATCATCTCAAAATTAGATTCCATGAATTTTCTCGAAATGCAAGTTTCGGTCAAAAATTATAATATATTATACACTAGGTTGTACTAGTTTCGGTCAAAAAATTAAAATAAATTAAAGACTTTTAAAATTATATGGAACTTTTCAGATCCTTTATATATGTTAAGCGGAAAGGTTCTGATGGAACTGAATGCATGAAATAATCTGAAATATGGTTTCTGTGAAACTTTTCCGAATGCAAGATTCGGTAAAAAATCATAATATATTATTCACTAGTTTGTACTATTTTCGGTCAAAAAATCAAAATAAATCGAGGAATGTTCGAAATGCTATCGAACTTTTAATATCCATTCTATACGTTACGAGGGAACGTTGTGATGGAAGTCCATGCAAAAAATCATCTCAAAATTAGATTCTATGAAACTTTTCAAAATGCAAGTTTCGGTCAAAAAATCTTCATATAATATACACTGGTTTGTACTAATTTCGGTCAAAAAAATAAAAATAAATCGTGGACTTTTCAAAATTCTACAAAACTTTTCATATCCTTTCTATACGTTACGAGGGAAGGTTATGAGGGACGTCTTTGCAATAAATCATCTCAAAATTAGATTCTATGAATTTTTTCGAAATGCAAGTTTCAGTCAAAAATCATAACATATTATACACTAGGTTGTACTAGTTTCGGTCAAAATATTAAAGTAAATTGAGGACTTTTAAAATGTTATGAAACTTTTCAGGTCCTTTATATATGTTATAAGGGAAGGTAATGATGGAACTCCAGGCAAAAAATCATCTGAAATTTGGTTTCTATGAAACTTTTCGAAATGCATTTTTCGATAAAAAAAAAATCATTATTATACACTAGTTTGTACTAGTTTCGGTCAAAAAATCAAAATAAATCAAGGACTGTTCGAAATTCTATCAAACATTGCATATCCTTTCTCTATGTTATGAGGGAAGGTTGTGATGGAAGACCATGCAAAAAAATCATCTCAAAATTAGATTCTATAAAACTTTTCAAAATGCAAGTTTCGGTCAAAAGATCATCATATATTATACACTAGTTTGTACTTATTTCGATCAAAAAATCAAAAAATCAAAAAATATCGAGGATTATTCGAAATGCTACGAAACATTTGAGATCCTTTATATATGTTACTAGGGAAGTCCTTGCAATAGATCATCTCAAAATTAAATTCTATGAATTTTTTCAAAATGCATGTTTCAGTCAAAAATCATTGTATATTATACAGTATGTTGTACTTCTTTCAGTTGAAAAATTAAATAAAGTCGATGACTTTTAAAATTATATGGAACTTTCCAGATCCTTTATATATGTTTTGAGGGAAGGTTATAATGGAATTCCATGCAAAAATCATCTGAAATTTGGTTTCTTGAAACTTTGCGAAAAGCAAGTTTTGCTAAAAAATTATAATATATTATACACTATTTTTTCCTAGTTTCGGTCAAAAAATCAAAATAAATCGAGTATTGTTCGAAATGCTATCAAACTTTGCATATCCTTTCTATATGTTACGAGGGAAGATTGAGATGGAAGTCCAAGGAAAAAATCATCTCAAAATTAGATTCTATGAAACTTTTCAAAATGCAAGTTTCGTTCAAAAAATCATAATATTTTATACACTAGTTTTTACTAATTTCGGTCAAAAAAATCAAAATAGATCGACGACTGTTCGAAATTCTACGAAAATTTTCAGATCTTAGATATATGTTACGAGGGAAGGTTATGAGGGAAGTTCTTGTAATAAATCATCGCAAAATTAGATTCTATGAATTTTTTCGAAATGCTAGTTTCGGTCAAAAATCATAATATATTATACACTAGGGTGTACTAGTTTCGGTCTAAATATTAAATTAAGTTAAGGACTTTTAAAATTATATGGAACTTTTCAGATCCTTTATAAATGTTAAGCGGGAAGGTTCTGATGGAACTCCATAAATAAAATAATCTGAAATTTGGTTTCTATGAAACTTTTCGGAATGCAAGATTCTGTAAGAAAATCATAATATATTATACACTAGTTTGTACTAGTTTCGGTCAAAAAATCAAAATAAATCGAGGACTGTTCGAAATACTATCGAACTTTGCATATCCATTCTAAATGTTACGAGGGAACATTGTGATGGAAGTCCATGCAAAAAATCATCTCAAAATTAGATTCTATGAAACTTTTCAAAATGCAAGTTTCGGTCAAAAAATCATCATATATTATACACTGGTTTGTACTAATTTCGGTCAAAAAATAAAAATAAATCGAGGACTTTCAAAATTCTACAAAACATTTCATATCCTTTCTATACGTTACGAGGGAAGGTAGTGAGGGAAGTCTTTGCAATAAATCATATCAAAATTAGATTCTATGAATTTTTTCAACATGCAAGTTTCGGTCAAAAAGCATAATATATTATACACTAGGTTGTACTAGTTTCGGTCAAAATATTAAATTAAATTGAGGACTTTTAAAATGGTGTGAAACTTTTCAGGTCCTTTATATATGTTAAGAGGGAAGGTAATGATGGAACTCCAGGCAAAAAATCATCTGAAAATTGGTTTCTATGAAACTTTTCGAAATGCATGTTTCGGTAAAAAAATCATTATTATACACTAGTTTATACTAGTTTCGGTCAAAAAATCAAAATAAATCGAGGACTGTTCGAAATGTTATCAAACATTGCATATCCTTTCTCTATGTTACGAAGGAAGGTTGTGATGGAAGTCCATACAAAAAAATCATCTCAAAATTAGATTCTATAAAACTTTTCAAAATGCAAGTTTCAGTCAAAAGATCATCATATATTATACACCTGTTTGTACTTATCTCGCTCAAAAAATCAAAAAATATCGAGGATTGTTCGAAATGCTACGAAACATTTGAGATCTTTTCTATATGTTCCCAGGGAAGTCCTTGCAATAGATCATCTCAAAATTAAATTCTATGAATTTTTTCAAAATGCATATTTCGGTCAAAAATCTTTGTATATTATACAGTAGGTTGTACTTCTTTCGGTTGAAAAATTAAATTAAGTCGATGACTTTTAAAACGATATGGAACTTTCCAAATCCTTTATATATGTTATGAGGGAAGGTTATAATGGAATTCCATGCAAAAATCATCTGAAATTTGGTTTCTTTAAACTTTTCGAAAAGCAAGTTTTGCTAAAAAATTATAATATATTATACATTATTTTTTCCTAGTTTCGGTCAAAAAATCAAAATAAATCGAGGACTGTTCGAAATGAGATGGAAGTCCATGGAAAAAATCATCTCAAAATTAGATTCTATGAAACTTTTCAAAATGCAAGTTTCGGTCAAAAAATCATAATATTTTATACACTAGTTTTTACTAATTTCGGTCAAAAAATTCAAAATAGATCGACGACTGTTCGAAATTCTACGAAACTTTTCAGATCTTTGATATATGTTACGAGGGAAGGTTATGAGGGAAGTCCTTGCAATAAATCATCGCAAAATTAGATTCTATGAATTTTTTTGAAATGCTAGTTTCGGTCAAAAATCATAATATATTATACACTAGGTTGTACTAGTTTCGGTCTAAAAATTAAATTAAGATAACGACTTTTAAAATTATATGAAAATTTTCAGATCCTTTATATATGTTAAGAGGGAACGTAATGATGGAACTTTATACAAAAAATCATCAGAAATTTTGTTTTTATGAAACTTTTCAAAATGCATGTTTCGGTAAAAAAAATCATAATATATTATACACTAGTTTGTACTAGTTTCGGTCAAAAAATCAAAATAAATCGAGGACTGTTCGAAATGCTATGAAACTTTGCATATCCTTTCTATATGTTACGAGGGAAGGTTGTGATGGAAGTCCATGCAAAAAATCATCTCAAAATTAGATTCTATGAAACTTTTCAAAATGCAAGTTTCGGTCAAAAAATCATAATATATTTTACACTAGTTTGTAATTATTTCGGTCAAAAAATCAAAATAAATCGAGGATTATTAGAAGTGCTATGAAATATTTCATATCCTATCTATATGTTACGAGGGAAGGTTTTGAGGGAAGTCCTTGCAATAAATCATCTCAAAATTAGATTCCATGAATTTTCTCGAAATACAAGTTTCGGTCAAAAATCATAATATATTATACACTAGGTTGTACTAGTTTCGGTAAAAAAAATTAAATTAAATTAAAGACTTTTAAAATTATATGGAATTTTTCAGATCCTTTATATATGTTAAGCGGGAAGATTCTGATGGAACTCCATGCATAAAATAATCTGAAATATGGTTTCTATGAAGCTTTTCGGAATGCAAGATTCGGTAAAAAATCATAATATATTATACACTGGTTTGTACTAGTTTCGGTCAAAAAATAAAAATAAATCGAGGATTGTTCGAATTGCTATCAAACTTTGCATATCCTTTCTATATGTTACGAGGAAAGGTTGCGAAAGAAGTCCATGCAAATAATCATCTCTAAGTTAGATTCTATGAAACTTTTCAAAATGCAAGTTTCGGTCAAAAAATCATCATATATTATACACTAGTTTTTACTAATTTCGGTCAAAAAATTAAAATAAATCGAGGACTCTTCAAAATGCTACAAAACTTTTCATATCCTTTCTATATGTTACGAGGGAAGGTTGTGAGGGAAGTCCTTGTAATAAATAATCTCAAAAATAGATTCTATGAATTTTTTTTTGAAATATAAGTTTCGGTAAAAAAATCATAATATATTATACACTAGGTTGTACTATTTTCGGTCAAAAACTTAAATTAAGCTGATCAATTTTAAAATGATATGGAACTTTTCAGATCCTTTATATATATTAAGAGGAAAGGTTATTATGGAACTCCATGTAAATAATCATCTCAAAATTAGATTCTATGAAACTTTTAAAAATGCATGTTTCGATTAAAAAATCATCATATATTATACACTAGTTTTTACTAATTTCGGTCAAAAAATTAAAATAAATTTAGGACTGTTCAAAATGCTACGAATTTTTTCAGATCCTTTCTATATGTTACGAGAGAAGGTTATAAGGGAAATCCTTGCAATAAATAATCTCAAAAATAGATTCTATGAATTTTTTTTGAAATACAAGTTTCGGTAAAAAATCATAATATATTATACACTAGGTTGTACTAGTTTCGGTCAAAAACTTAAATTAAGATGAGCAATTTTAAAATGATATGGAACTTTTCAGATCCTTTATATATGTTAAGAGGAAAGGTTATGATGGAACTCCATGCAAAAAATCATCTGAAATTTTGTTTCTATGAACTTTTTGAAATGCATGTTTTGGTATAAAAAATCATAATATATTATAGTTATAAAGATTGAACCTCACCCTTACTTTAATTGATCCTCGCTCGAATCTCCGACTAACTTTTATGATTTGGCTTTTCCGATGGCAACTTCTCGTAACCAATTTCTCTAACTTTTCCTCGTTCTCCTATTCTCACGATCTTCCTCTTCTTACTGATACTTCTTTCTGACTAATTCTTCTTTTCCTTCATTTTATTAAAATAATAACAATCCAATTTAACAACTAATGGGCCTAAGTCATACACCCCTTAATTGCTAATTCTGACGCAATGTAAGCTCATTAACCAACACGCTCCAATAATCTATAATATCACTTCTAATATTATTTGCTCGACCTTCCTTCTTAATATTCCGACTTAACGACTTAATTCACCTCAACCCAAAATCAACTGAATATTAATTCACGCATAACTACTTTCTCCCGACTTAATAGATTAACTATTGGTTATCAACTAATTGGTCCAAACGATCCAATCAACATATTCAACAATAAACGGAAGAATACTCCATATCGTTTTCCAAAACTTATATCAACTTAGTTAATTAAATTTGACTCAAACCAATTTATAATCATCAACATAATATTCTGATATTTCGGAAATCAACTTAAGCCAATGCAAATCGACATAAATACTCAAATCGACACGAATTAACACAATATACTACAATTATATTTAATTAAATAATTATTTAAATAAATGAGTTTCTTTCAAAAAATAATAATATACTATATACTAGTTTATACTTGTTTCGGTCAAAAAATACATTTAATTCAAGTATTGTTCGAAATGCAACGAAAACTTTCAAATCCTTTCTATATGTTACGAGGGAAGGTCATGAGAGAAGTTCATATGTTAAGAGGGAATGTTATCATGGAAGTCCATGCAATAAATCATCTGAAAATTAGATTCTATTAAACTTTTTGAAATGCAAGATTCGGTATAAAAAAAAGGTCATAATATAGTATACATTAGTTTGTACTAGTTTTGTTCAAAAAATCTAAATAAATTGAGGATTGTTCGAAATGCTACGAAACTTTTCATATCCTTTTTATAAGTTACGATGGAAGGTTATGATGGAAATTCATGCAAAAAATCATCTCAAAATTAGATTCTATAAAACTTGCTGAAATATAAGTTTCTGTCAAAAATATATAATATATTATACACTAGTTTGTACTAGTTTCGGTCAAAAAATCAAATTAAATCGAGAATTGTTCCAAATGATACATAATGTTTCAGTTCCTTTCTATATGTTATGAGGGAAGGTTATGATGGAAGTTCATGCAAAAAATCATCTCAAAATTAGATTCTATAAAACTTTTCGAAATGCAAGTTTTGGTCAAAATATCAAAATATATTATACAGTAGTTTGTATTAGTTTCGGTCAATAAATAATAAAAATATATACACTAGTTTTAGTCAAAATATCAAATCAAATCGAGGACTATTCGAAATGCTATGAAACGTTTCAGATACTTTCTATATGTTATGAGGGAAGGTTATGAGAGAAGTCTATGCAAAAAATCATCTCAAAATTTGATTCTATGATAATTTTCGAAATACAAGTTTCGGTCAAAAAATCTAAATATATTATACACTAGTTTCGGTCAAAAAATCAAATTAAATCGAAGACTATTCGAAATGATACAAAACTTTTCTGATCCTTTCTATATATTACGAGGGAAGGTTATATTGGAATTCCATGCAATAATTCATCTGAAAATTAGAATCTATGAAACTTTTCGAAATGCAAGTTTAGGTCAAAAAATCATAATATATCATACATTAGTTTGTACTAGTTTCGGTCAAAAAATTAAATTAAACTGAGTACTGATCAAAATGATACGAAACTTTTCATATCCTTTCTATATGTTACAAGGGAATGTTTTAAGGGAAGTCCATGCAAAAAATTATCTCCAAATTAGATTCTATGAAGTTTTTCGAAATGCTAGTTTCGGTCCAAAAAAATCATAATATTATACATTAGTTTATACTAGTTTCGGTCAAAAAATCAAACTAAATCGAGGACTTTTCGAAATGATACGAAACTTTTTAGATTCTTTCTATATGTTATGTTGAAAAGTTATGAGGGAAGTCTATACAAAGAAAATTATCTTAAAATAGGATTCTATGAACTAATTTATACTAGTTTATACTAGTTTCGGTCAAAAAAATCAAATTAATTCAAGGACAGTTCGAAATGCTACAAAAAATTACGAAGGAAGGTCATGACGGGAGTCCATGCAAAAAAATCATCTCAAAATTAATTTTTATGAAACTTTACGAAATGTTAGTTTCAAAAAATTCAAATTAAAACACTAGTATGTACTAGTTTCGTTCAAAAAAATCAAATTAAATCGATGACTGTATGAAATGTTACGAAATTTTTCAAATATTTTCCATATGTTACGAGGGAAGGTTGTGAGGGAAGTCCAAGCAAAAAAATCATCTCAAAATTAGATTCTATAAAACTTTTCGAAATGGTAGTTTCTGTCAAAAAATATAATATTATACACTAGTTTATATTAGTTTCGGTCAAAAAAATCTAATTAATTTGAAAGAAATTTCCACACTAAATAAAAAAATTGAAATAGAAGAATGGAGTTATAAACAACACAAACAATCCCATTATTCTTCTTTAATAGCATTCACAATAATATTTCATGATAGAAATATAATCCCAACACATATACATCATTGTTCGGGACACTATAATGAAGTAAATAGACTACAAGGGGCAATCCCTTTATTCTTATAAAACAGAATTCATAATCATATTTCATAATAGAAATATAATCCCAACACATATATTAAAGATATGTAGTAGCTCCGATTCTATGTATAAAATAAATATTATTTTCTTTAAATTTATTAAATAATCAATATATATCGATGATATAATATATCAGATATATTGATAATTTAATAAATTTAAAAAATCAATTTTCTTTTAGATATAAAACCAGAGAGTGTATTTTCTTGACATCTTTAGAAGCATTTTTATATATAAGCCCAGAGAGAGTATTTCCTTGCAATCCTTAGAAGTATAGAAGTAAGCCTGGTTACTTTAGAGAAAATAACCATGTGATCAGCATTCCTAACCACTCTCACCTCAGCATATGGACCACTTCTCTCAATTATCCACCTTTGAAAATCCTGTGATACTAATTTGTCATTTTGAGCCATGATAAAAATTTTAGGTACCTTTCCATTTCTATCATAGGTAACATTTGTTTCCTTCTCCAATAATTCATAATCACTATAAAGTGGCATAGGTCTCACCAGGGTCAATGCAAGGGTCAAATCCTACACATGGAGTTAGTTATATTCAATTAATTGAAAACTAACTTGATATTAAAAATGAATTAAATTATACCTCAGGTGGTGATAATTGATAAAACGTGGATGCCAAGTATTTGGGTCCAAACAGTCTAGCAGTTGCAGGTTTGTTGGGTCCATCAAAATAGAAATCCTTTGTGTCCATTAAAGAATTGTTTCTTCTAGCTTGCTGCAAAATAATATTGGTAACTTTGTATTAGTTTTTTTTATTAATTTTTATAGTATTGTAATTTTTTTGTAAGAAGTTGTGAGTTTTGTAGAGTACCTCTTGAAGGATAGCAGGGTAAGTGAGGTTTTGACTAAGCACAAAAGCAGAAATAAAAACTGCAACTGAAATTTTCTGAGGAAACTTTTCCATTGCAACAGACAAAGACAATCCAGCAAGACTATGACCAACAAGAACCACCTTCTCCTCTAATGGTAGAGATTCCATATATTTCATCAGAGGTTCATGATATTTTGAAATTTGACGAATCTCTTGGACCTGTGTTGGATTGATACCAGAAGCAGCCAATTCAACTGTTGTAACATTATGACCTGCTGCTTTAAGCAAAGTTGCAACCTTATACCAACACCATGCACCATGGCATGCTCCATGAACCAGCACAAAATGCACACTATTCACGTAAATTAAAGGAGATAGGGTTAATAAGAAAAGAATGTGAACAAAATGCATCTTGTATATTTTGATTACAAAATGAATAATTTCTTCATTATATAATCGTCACCTTCAACTACTATTTTCCCATGATAACAACTCGTCATAAAAACTTCCAACCATCATAACAACTTTTCAGTATCCCCTCCACACTTTTATTGTGTGTAGAATTAAGTTTAAACTTTTCTAGTAATATCGTTATCACATTCATTATATATAGAGACACATCGATGATAAAAACTTTGTGTCGACATACATTTTTTGGTATAACCAACCATCATTACAACTTTTTAGTATCCCTTTTACATCTAGAATAACTTATCAATAGTTATCACAATCATTATATATAGGGACTGATTTTCTAATCATTTTCTGTCTCATTTATCATCATTCTCATACTGCTCTAATCTTAGATATTTATATATACAGTGGTGAGTTTTTCTCTGCCACGTTTTTCAAATTAGTTTTTCAGTCTGTCACACATTGAAAAAAAATATCCAAACTGCCACGAATTTTGTCTTTTAGTGCGGCTTTTTATATTTTTTTTGCACTCTCCATCCAAGATGGCGGATGGGCCCCACAGGTAGTAGGGATCCGCCATCTTGGACTTTAGACCCTTTCTTTTCGTTTAATTATTTTCTGATTTAAAAAAATATTTTTTTTATTATTTAAGTTATATTAAATAATATATTTAATTTTAAAAATAAATTTAAAGTTTTTTTACGTTTTCAATTTATATTCTTTTTTTTTAATTCTATAATAAAATATACTGAAATATTATATTAAAAAAATTATTTATTTTATTCTTCCCGCCAAAATTTGTAATGAGCAATTCTTTTTCCGTCTGAATTTGCATTTATAAATAGAGGGTTCATTTTGTAGGAAATGTATAATTTGCCTCTTCTCATTTTATTGTGTTTTTTCCTGAGCAATCATGCCTCTGAATTGTAACGTTTTTTTGTTAAACAGATAAATGCATGAGTATTAGTTTGAATCCATAATGGAATTTTGCAACACTAGTATCGGCAATCAACATCGGATTTTATTATTTCGGTGGTCCAATCAGGCGCGTAAGGAAAATTGAATACTATTGTCTGTACATTACTTTGACGGATGATAGCCCAAATGGCACCTACCTCTATTATTGGGATCGTGTAGAAAACGATGAGGATGTTTATTGCATGTTCTCCGTGCATGATGGAGAAGTCTGTATGGGCATTCTGTAACCACTTGTCTTAGTCGACCAACAAAGGAAGAAAAATTGTCACAATAATCCAAGACATTTTCTCGGAGGATATCGTACTATGATTGATCACATGTCAGAAGAACATGTAACATTACTACCATTAACTTTTTTTTAAATATATTACTATAAAATAATGCATTCAACTAATAATTCTCATTTTTATTTTATCAGTTCAAATGGCGGCCATATCTTGGATTACCACAACCGCCGAATGACAATCACCTCTTTTGGAACGCTACTTCATTCATCTTGTGTTTGTGGATTGTTGAAATGCATCAGTCTGATCGTGTCAAATTGCAATTCGGGTATCAACAAGAAATACCCGGCTCACCAACGTGTCTAAAAGAAGAACACAAGATGACCATGCAAAAGTCTTGGCATTACAACTTCATGGATTCGTATCGTGTTGAACAAGATCTTTGGCCAAATAGAGAACGATTGTGTTTGAGTGGGATGCAGTTTGAGGGAGAAATGAAGCCGACACCAGAATACTTAATATGGTTCCATAGGTTATTGTATCAGTATGCATCAACGGAACCATTCTTGAGTGACCCCCGTCAAAGAAACCCGATAACAAATTATCCCAATCCACCACAACAAACTCAACAATACCCTCATACCCAATACACACAACCAAACACATCCACTCAATATCAACCACAACAATCATCTTACCAACAACCTTACCATTACACATACCAAACCCCCTAACAACCTTACCACTACACATACCAAACCCCCCAACAACAAATTTACTTCCACCCACCACGACACCACACACTTATCCCACCACCGAACTTTAATTACACTCATACAAACCAACTTTCATCATCTCTCGATGTGTCCGACTATTACGTCGCGGCTGTTACATCATCGACGCCTAATCACACCCAATTCACACAAACCTCTATCGAATTTCCACCACCTGAATTTTTGGGAAATTTTGATTTGTTTGCAATTTTTCCCAACCAAACACCCGTTGTCCAAGCTTCTAACAATTCACCTGCTCCTACACAAAATTTGCCTCGACAACAACGAATTTGGAGACCAACAAGATGTGGAACCGGTAGTTGTTTACCAGATGTAGAGGACGATGACGAAAATCAATAATTTTTATTATTTTCAACTTGTTGTAATTTTATTTATTAGATTAATGATATTTTTTAACTAAATTGTATATTAATGATATTAATAATTTTTTTACTATAATATTTTACTATATTTCATTATAGAATTAAAATTATAAAAAAAATGAATATACATTAAAAACGAAAAAATATTTTAAAAAAAGTATTTTTTGATTAAATATATTATTTTATTATTTAATATAATTTAAATATAAAAAAACAATTTTTAAAATCAGAAAATAATAAAACGGAAAAAAAACGTTCCTAAGTCCAAGATGGAGGATCCCTACTTTCTATGGGGCTCATCCGCCATCTTGAATGAAGAGTGCAAAAGAAATATTAAAAACCCCACTACAGACCAAAATTCGTGGCAGTATGGACATTTGTTTTTAATGTGTGGCAGAGTGAGAATTTAATTTGAAATAAGTGGCAGACTGAGCAAAAACTCTCTGGTGCTATGAGAAAGAGGAATATATACTAATTTTAAATATTTGAATTTTATTATTGGAGTAATGATATTTTGGTGTAACGGCTTATTTTGAATATTTGAACCAAGAGAGAGGGGCAAATAGGTAATTCCTCATTTGGAATGTTTCTTTCTCACTTTCATTCTCTTATTTTCTCTTTAGTGGAAATTGAAGAAAGATAATAGAGGGAGGAAAATAGATAGCTACGGGGTAAGAAGAGAAGAGGAGTAGGAAAAAGGGTCTTGCTTGCCATTGGAAGCTTTGAAGAATCATCAATCTCACTACATTTATGGAAATTCCAGGTTTTTTTAATGTGGTGTTAGTTAGAAACACCAAAACATGATTTTTGGGAATTTTACATGTTGGGGAAAATGGGATTTTCTTGAGAGATCCTTGAAAATTTCATGTTGCTTGTTAAATTCGTGTTTGCCTTGATGATCGATGCTTCTTCGTACAATGTTGTCTTAAATTGGTAGACTTTAGAATTGTTTTAGCAAACTTTTTATTCTAGGAGTTTCTTGAAAATCCATGGACATACATGCTTGATGATGATTATGTTAATATGTTTATCAATTCCTTTTATGCTACTAACATGCTTGTATATGTTGATGATGCACTACTATGAAAACCCCATCTAACAACGGTTGGAACAGACATTTCATGATGCGGGCGAGGACGTTGTTATGTAGAATGTCATTGGATATGTGGTAATTACAATCACGGCCCAGTAGGTGTTGTAATAAACTGGAAAGCACACTACCTATCACAATGGTTATTCAAGAACACCTACTTAAATGGTTGTCATACGAGGCAAAATTTTGTGTCGTATGCACTCCAAGTAACGACACAAAATTTTGCCTCGTATGATAACTATTTAAGTATCTCGGATGTACTACTATCATTAGATACACTTTTATTAAACCAATATATGAATCTATTGTTATGCTCTATCAACAACAACTTGTCACTCATTCGGGGATATTTTTTCTTCAAAAGTCTTTTGTAAGTATCTATGAAAGGTTGAACCTCATCTATATTATTCAATATATAGAAATTTGCTTGAATATCTATATCCTAAGCCATTGAATTAACATTTAGGCCTTGAATACCTCTTTTGTATGTGTCAGCATGACAAGACTTTGGAATTCCTATAGAATCTGCATCCAACAAATAGTTTGTACAAAACTCAACAACTTCTTTTGTGATATACCTTCTGAAATTCTGGTATGACAGACTCAGATGTCGAATATGATGTTGAGACATCTTATTCGTTACTTATAAACATGGTAAGGCATACACAACAACACATTTAAAATTCTGATATATCATATTCAAACATTCTTCAGGATGTTGTGACATTTGATATGACATTAAGTTCAGGTACTGAATAATAACAGAAAAGCTATAACGAACACAGCTGAATTGTTAACCCAGTTCGATCAAATCAATCTACTCTAGGGGCTACCAATACATGAAGGAAATTCACTATGTAGTATCGATTCAAAGACTTCTCAGCAAACACCTGCAGTTTACAGTCTGCTCACTTAACCACTACTTGTGCAACTTCTACTTAGAAACTCCTAAATATGAGAAACGCATCCTCACTTCCAATCACCTCAGTGATGTCTCACAGTGCCAACAGTCAGTTGCTGATATTGACAGCTTCAAACCTATACAACAATCCACAATAGAAGCAACACTTCCATTATAAACAACTTAACCTTGCTTATCAGCTTCAGTTAAGTACAATTCTTCTCTTTCTTACAAGCTTTGATAATTACAAGTGAAACAGCCACAATAGGGTTCCTTGTTGCGCACAGTTGCCACAAGAACACAACCCTAATGATATTACATTTTCGGTTTGGTTGGTTGTTTCTAAACTAGGTTACAAGGTTTATTTTATAACCTATTCACAACTGGATTTGGGCCTAAACAATCACAGCAATAGCTGCTACAAATATGCAGAAAAATATGCTTACAAATATACAAAAAGATCTTCAAATCTAAAAACTCCTAAAATATCTCTAAATATAGAAACTCTATATTTTCCAATATTTGTATTCAATTTAAATTTGAGTCTTCAAGATCTTTTACATCAGCGTCATTGGATTGATTTAAATCGTCAAAATATTATGTTTAAACCAAAATAGAAACTTCAATCCATCTTCAGCAGTTCATGATGTTGAATGAACTGTCTTGACATCTTCTTCGACATGTTGTTCCAGATGTTGAAACATTTCAACACAACATGTTTGGGCGCACACAAATGGATTATTTGCTTCATATATTCTTACTTTGCAAAGATCATGTACATATTCACTGTTGTTATATTTGTTTTACAAAATTAATGTCAATTCTACAGAACTTACACCTTCAACAATCGAAGCTTCTGGTCAGTGATGATTCTTCGTATATCCTTTAAAGATATTCATATGTTGCTCTATTGGATACATCCACCTTAAATAAATTTTACCATAAATTCTAATTACTCTGACTAGATGAACAAGTAAGCGAACCATAATGTCAAAAAATGATGGAGGAAAATACATCTCCAATTGACACAAGATTATGGAAGCCTCATCTTCTAATTCATATAATTTTTTGAAATCAATAACTTTATTACATATGGAATTTAAGAATAAACACAGTCTCATTAGAGTTGCCCTCACAGTTTTTGGAAGGATCCCATGGATAGCCACTGGTAGAAGTTGTTACATCAATACATGACAATCATGAGATTTTAAACCAATTCACTCGACATCTTTCATTGATACAAGTTTCTTGATGTTTGATGAGTAACCTTCTGGTACTTTAATACCTTGCAAATACTCACAGGACATTTTCTTTTCCTTTTTAGATAGAGTGTGGCTGCTAGAGGCAGATAAGTTCTCTTCCCTTTCTCTATTGGAACCAATTGTTTTCGTATACTCATCTTCTCCATATCAAGAAGGGAAGTCTTACTATCTTTAGTCTTGCCTGAAATATTTAGAAGTTTGACAATCAAACTATCACACACATTTTTCTCCACGTGCATCACATCAAGACTTGACCAATATGGAAGTTCAAAAAAGATGGGCCTCTTTTTCCATATATTTTTTGTAACTGCCCGTTTTTCTTTTTCTCTCTTCCCAAAGACAACATTAATTTGTTATTGTCGTTGATAAACTCCAACCCCTGTTAAAGGTTCAGGAGCATCCTTAAACTTTTTCTATCCATTAAAATTCTTTTGCAATCTACGATAAGGATGGCCCGATTTTAGAAATTTTGTATGCCCTAGATAAACGGTTTTTCTTCCAAACTCAGGTTGGTAAAAACAACTATCATCTTCACATATAGGACACGCTCTATATCCTTTGACACTGTATCCAACCAAGTTACCGTAAGCCGGAAAGTCGTTGATTGTGCAAAACAACATTGCACGCATATTAAACTTTCCCCAGAATATGCATCATTAACTTCAACGCCTTCATCCCACAAGAGTCGTAAATCATCAATTAATGGTATTATATAAATATTTATGTTGTTACCAGGTTGTCGTAGCCCAGAAATCATCATACTTAACAGTATATACTTGTGTGTTATGCACAACCAAGGAGATAGGTTGTAAATAGTGAGAAGAACAGTCCACAAAGTATGATTAGTGCCCATATTACCAAAGGGGTTCATTCCATCGGTGGCAAGTTCAAGCCTAAGGTTTCTTGGATCGACTCCAAAATTCGGAAACAACAAATCAATTTTCTTCCATTGCAACGAATCAGCTACATGGCGAATGTTTCCATCACGAGTCCTTTCATCTGCATGTCATCTAAGATTTTTTGCGTCATTCGAATTAGCAAAAAGTCTTTTTAATCGTGAAATTATTGGCAAGTACGATAACACTTTAGCAGGAGGATGCTTCCTACTAACATTGTCGTATCAATTGTCATCATCACCATTGTTGGCATTTTGCTTGTAACGCGACATACCACATTTCAAAATTTGATACAAGTCTTCATACTCTTTCCGGTATAATATGCAATCATTGGGGAAAGCATGTATTTTGATATACTCCAGACTAATTGGACACAATATCTTCTTCTCCATATAGCAACGATCCAACAATTTGTTATCTTCTTGTAACATTTGTTGTAGCAATTCGAGTAATTCCGTGAAACTTTTATCTGAACATCCATTTTTTCCTTTAAATTAAACAACTTTAACACCAGCGACAATTTTGTAAAATATGTGCATCCCTTATATAAAGGGGTGTCTTTATCACTACATAAAGTGTCATAAATATGAGCATTCTTAAAAGAAGATTTTCCAATATTATGGAACATATCCTCTAGTTGATCTTCTATACATTCATCTTCATCCACTCTTTGACTTTGTGACGCCCGAATTTCCTATTTATCCACCTCACTGTGCCACGTCTATATTATATAATTTTGACATGTACCATCACAAAAAAAGTGACGGTATATTTCTTTCTTTGAAATCTTTTTTATATTCACGCAAACAACACAAGGATAATAAAAGATACCATTATTGTCGGGAAGATGCTTATCAGCGCATTCAAGGAATTCACGAACTCCGTTCTCATAAATCGAACATAATCTATTGGTTTTCATCCAACTACGATCCATTACGACTTCTGAAATTTATACATGTATAATAATGTGAATGACACGCCAAAATCTAATCCAAAAACTTAAGCATATGCATATACAATATGAACAAAGAAAAAAGAAATGAAGATGTACTCTCATACTAAACCTAAAGCATATGAAACGTGTACTATCATACTAACTTGAGCATATACAATATGAACAAAGAAAAAAGAAATGAAGATATTAAAGATTACCGTACTTCGAAGTTGTAATCGAATGAACGCAAGAAATGAAGATGTTGAAGAATGAATTGAACGAAGACGGTGAATATTTGAGCATGTACAATATAAACTAAGAAATGAAGATTTTGAATGAAGATGTTGAAGAGTACCTTACTTCGAAGCTGAAGAATCGAATGAACAAAGAGGGTGAATATTTGAGCTCCAAATGAATGGATACGAAAAGGGTAAAGATTACGCCATCGTTGTCATCTTTGGTTCAATTATTCGATTAGGGCGAATTATGAAAGAAATACAGAATATTTTTTTTTTAATTTATCAGTAAATCTTTTAACCTCGGTTGGAGAAATAAACTGTCGTGGAATTTTAATCCTCTAACAATGGTTGATTAACATAATCATTGTAAAATCATTAAAAAAAAATTAATAATAGACACAAGTTACACACGCTAAGTGTACTTTATAAAATGGAAGAAATGTTAATGCAGGGAATCGAAGCTTGATACATTTCATTTATTACTATGGTGCTTTAATTCAACCATCATTAAATGACTGTTTATAAATCCAGCTATTGACTGGGTGCTTTTTAAGCTATTACAATGGTGTAAATGGATGTATTGTAAGTCTGGCACTGTTGTTTGCACATTTTGTAGTAGTGATGGTTTTAATTCATGTATGATTCATTGGATATGATAGGCATTGCTTATAAATTGGAAATTCACATTTTTCGGACTAGTTTTGAGTCTTATGCAGGAAAAAGCATCTGGTGTGTCACGACGGCTGTCACCACTGTGACAAGATGACCGCTACGCACCAGAAAATATGGTGATTGTCACCCTAATAAGGGGATGACTATCATTTCCCTTCAACCATGTGACAAACGTGAACAATAGTTGATAACTCTGACAAGTGATTTCTACTGGGTGTTATACTTTATAGCTAACTCCAGGGGGTTATCACTTCAAATATATCCATAATGTTTATTTTACCACATATTTTAAGGGATATGTTGTCATCATAAAAAAGGGGGAGAATATGGAACCTTGTTTTGTAGATGATATGCTTTTAACATAAACATGAACTTTTGAGGATGACAACTAATGATAAGTTAAGCATGAACGAATAAATGGATAAAGTTGCAAAATATATCTTTAGGATTTGATAAACTTGATGATTCAATGATGGAAAACATAGAAATCAACTAAAGCCTCATCTCAAGCCACTAAAAGCATGTGTCAATATAAAGAGTAATATCTGACAAAGTCTTGAAGAAATGTGGGGATCTCCTAACTTAGTAATGGTGATCTCTTATTTTAGTAGTGAATGAATGATTGTAAGGAAAAAGGACTTTATCGTTTAAAAAAATATGGCTAAAGTACAAACACATAAAATTATTTAAATTTTTTAAATAAAAGAAAATATTTTGAAAAATATTTGGAAGTTGTGACATATGAAACAGGAGTATTCAAAATAGCAAGAGGCAAAATTTTGACTTTTCTAATCGATTTTTCTAATCAATTAGAAATGCACAAACTTAAGGACAAAGTTATCTTGAAGGCCCATTGATTTTATGCAACAACTAGATATCTTAAACTTCATGTTTGAGAACTTACAAACGATTAAACGGTTAGGAATATATGTTAATCTATTAGATTGTTACAAATTGTGTTAAATAAAATTTCCTTTTTGATTCAACCTCGGGTCTATAAATGGAGGATCCCTATCTCGTTTCAAAGCATCCATAATTGTGTTTTGACACTTTAATATCTCTCTCTCTCTCTCTCTCTCTCTCTCTCTCTCTCTCTCTCTCTCTCTCTCTCTCTCTCTCTCTCTCTCTAATACAACTTAATTTTTTATATTATAATGTAACTTAATTTTTTATATTATAATTATAACTTAATTTTTCATATTATAATGTTCTAGTGCAGATTGAAATGTTATATGTTGAGTATGCATTGGTGAAATAAGAATTCCACATAATTGATATTAAACTCAGTTGTATATATCACAACACTTGTATAGCACAACCATTGTTAAATATGTTGCATTAAAGAATATCACAACGGTTGTTTAAAGTAAATGTTGTGGTAGGTAGCACGATACATGGATACAATCGCAGTCACACATGCGTGGTGGAAATCATCGTACATAAAATCACATCTTACCTCACAGCGGTTGGATCATCTTGGTGGTATATTTTTCCAACCATTGTGATATGTGTTTTCTTTAATAGTGAGTGTGACATATCTTTGAAATATCAGTAAAATGTTATGCTCAGTAAGGAACAAACATAGAGTGTTTGACAAATTCACCTTTCATCAATCATCTTGAGACAAAAAAGATTATTACAAATAAAGGTTGGACCCCTTTTGTATTTTTTTTATAAGCAAAACTTCATTAATCAGAGAATAAGGAAATCTCGACCCAATGAAAGCAATACAACCAAAAGATAGAGGGCACCAAAAGCACCAACACCAACAACCAAAAAATTACAGGAAATCAAAAGGGCATTTGTACCAATCGTATAAACTATCATTCCTACTATTAAAATTTCCTAACACTAGCCAATTCCAAGAAGAAACAACTAAGGACATAAACATTGAATCAACCTGATCAAATTCATTGTTGAATATGATATTGTTCCTAAACCGCCATATGGTCCAGCAAGTTAAAAACCATATGGAAAGAATATGTTCTTCTTTGGTTCTCCCTTTCAATCTATCAAACCATAACAAACCATGATCATGCCACTCAGTAGCCGAAATCCTATCTATATCCATCCAAACATAAACCTTGTTCCAAAGAAAAAGGGTTTTGGGCAACTAAAGAATAGATGAGGCACATTTTCACTATCCCTAAAGCAAAAAACACAAACTTTGTCAAGGGGGTTAACGAGAATACATTTCGCCGCCAAGTTTTAGCGAGTTGGAATCCTATCTAAAACCATCCTCTAAATAAATACTTTAATTTTAATAGGAATGATAGATTTCCACACCAATTCCAAAGTTTTGGAAAGATTATCATCAGTCATTACCAACGTTTCACTCTCCGACACAGCCTCATAGTACGCTTTCACCGTGAATCCAACACCTTGATCTAGTTTCCAAATCCACGAGTCGTGTTCATCAGATATCAAATTGTCTTTCCCTATTCCTTAGTTGTTTTGATAAGATTATGTGTGTGTGTGTGTGTGTGAGAGAGAGAGAGAGAGAGAGAGAAAGAGAACTAAACTTAAATAGTAAGAAGAATAAATCATATGGACTATAGTCAAAGCACTAAAGGTGGTAAAAGGCATAAAAATATTATAGTTCTATTGATTTGGTCTTTTGGATTTGCTGCATTTTGCAAAGCAACAACATGAAGAAGTATTCAAAGCATTCAAGATTATCTAGATTGCTTAAGTTGTATGGAGGTCCAGAAGGGACACATGCTAGACGCGATGTCACAACATGAGGTGCGACATCTGGGTCTTGCGCAACAAGTCAATGTTAATGCGTTTCGAAAAAGTTTCTAGTCAAAGATTGGATTAGATATTATTGCTATTGGTTTAGCAATATGATTAAGTGGTTTGTTTAACAGTTGGACGAAGAATGATTCAGATTTAAATGAAGAATTAATTTTGAATTTAAATTGAAACAAAACATATATTATTTGATAGATTTATGGAACATATTACATCCAAGAGATTCTGCATTAATTTTGTACGAAATTAAAGCTATAATCCAAGGAGAAAAATTCAGAGGTATTATATTATATAAGGAGCTTAAACCTATATTGGAAAGCAAGTATTCACATTGAAGATTTTAGAGTGTTAGGGTTTAAAAGAATCCTTGTTATTTTTATGTACACCACACTATCTTTCAGTATTTTGAAATAGTTATAGGTTTGTTTAGTTGAGTTGTAAATTCAACATTATTATATATACCTCTATGGTTCAGTAACTTAACATAGAAGATTTGTCTAATTGAGTTGTAATATTCAATATTGATAATTGGATTAAACATCAACCATTGAGGATTAGTGATTGAGAGAAAGTGAGAGAGTTTTTCATATTTAGAGGGAGGGAGTTTTTCATATTTAACAAAGAATCAAATTATTCTTATTGAATAAAGATCACAATCATAATACATAATAGAAATATAATCCCAACACATATACATAATTGTTTGGGACAGTAGAATGAAATAAAAAACAACAAAGGCAATCCCATTATTCTTAATTATTAAACAGAATTCAAAATCATAATTAAAGATTAGTATTTCTGTGCAATCTTTAGAAGGATAGAAGTAAGCTTGTTTGGTTTAGAGAACATAACCATGTGATCAGAATCATCAATCACTTTCACATCAGCAAATGGACCACTTCTCTCAATTATCCACTTTTGAAAATCTTCTGTTACTAACTTATCACGTTTACTGATGATATAGATCTTAGGTACCCTTCCATTTCTATCCTTGGTTACTGCTGTTTCATTCTTCAATAATTCAACATCGTTATAAATTCGATCAGGTCTCACCAGGGATAATGCAAGTGTCAAATCCTACACATTTTAACTTGGAGTTACATTCATTAAAACTCAAAATATGTTAAGTAAAATTCATATGAAAATGTTTATATATACCTCAGGTGGTGATGATTGATACAGCGTGGATGCCAGGAATTTCGGTCCAACAAATCTAGCAGTTGCAGGTTTGTCAGGTCCATCAAAATAGTAAAACTTTAGGTCCATTAAATTAGTGATCCTTCTACCTTCCTGCAAGATAGTTAGTGACCAAATTAATATAGTTTTGAATGGCAAAAATAAAATGTGAGTTTTGTAGAGTACCTCCTGAATAATTGTAGGGTATGTGAGATTTTGACTAAGCACATAAGCAGTAACAAAAACTGCTACTGAAATTTTCTGTGGAAATTTTTCCATAGCAACAGATTCAGACACTCCTCCGATACTATGACCAACGAGAATAACCTTCTCATTTGGAGGAAGAGATTCCATAAATGTGATCAAAGGTTCATAGTATGTTGAAATTGAATCAAAATCTTGAACCTGTATTGGATTGATACCAGAAGCAGCCAATTCAACAGTTGTAACATTATGACCTGCTGCTTTAAGCATAGTTGCAACCTTATACCAACACCATGCACCATGGTATGCTCCATGAATAAGCACAAAATGATCACTACTAACACAAATTAAAGGAGAAAGAGTTAACAAGAAAATAATATGAACAAAGTTCATCTCTTTTTTCATGTTCTTATTACTTTTCGCCTTTTGATTATATATATATATATATATATATATATATATATATATATATATATATATATATATATATATATATATATATATATATATATATATATATATATATATTCAGGATCAACTAAGAGTCAGCATCAATTTGTAAGAGATATAGACCCACCTACATAAATACTACCCACCATCCTCTTGGCATGAACTTTATTTGTGTCCATACATTTTCAGTATTCCTTCACGTCAAGTTTTCTAGTCTAGATTTTCTTGTAAATTAGTTGTCTCATTCATTATTTGTAAAGGTAGGTTTTCTGTTTTTTGATATTTTTGGCCTCCTTTATGTTTCTTGTCTAATTTTAATAACCATCTATATTTTAATTAATATTTTTTATTATGTTATAAAATTGGAAAAGTTCAATCACAGTAGAAATTTAATTTTAATATATATGGATGAAAAACAATGGCAATTTAAATAAATAATTCTGAATAAAAATAACTCTGTGTAATGTAAATAAGGCCAAGAAAGATAAGGTTTAGAAGTCAAAGCTTGTGAAAGATTTAATTTTGCACTATTAAACAAGTGGTATTGAAAATTTTGAATGAGGATAGTTGTATCAAGCATGAGTTGCTTCCTTGTAGGTATGTAGATCTTAAAGTCAAAATCCTAGATGTGCCAAGTAAAATTTAATTATTTGGCTGAGATTGTTGTTCAATAGGCTGCTAACTAGGAGGTGTTATCTATGTGTTGGCTAAGAAATTCCAAAAGAGGAAATTTAACATAAAAGATAGCTGGAATTTCTCATAACATAAGATAAGGTCAAGTTATCTTTTGACAAAAAAATATTGTAAAACTACAATATACACTCAAAGTACCTACACACATGAGATAAACGAATTTTTCTGAAGAAAATGTATTTGTCTATCATTTTTAAAATTACGTAAATGAATTTATTTTCTATTTAATGTTGTTATTTACTTATTTTATTTGCTTTTCAAAAAACTAGTTTCGATGTTGTCGAAATCAGTCAGTCTGTTTACTTTGACCACATTTCAACCTGAATAAAAATCATTTTGATCTTTTTGCATTGTGGATTTAGAGCCTCTTCAAGCATATGGTAATACTAATTTCCGTGTTGTGCTTTGAGTGTAAATAGTATCCTAAACATTTGAATTTTAACTTGTGAGGATCTAGTTGTTTTTTATGTACTCTTTAGTAATTTGTTTTTCGTATGTTCTTTGAATGTCACAAAAGAGTTTCTCACTAAAACCATCATCTTGAAGCTTAGACTTAGAATTATTCTTGCACTTTGTATCCTGAGAACCTTTGGAAATGCATGCTCTGTTTTATTTTGTTTTGAAATTTTTCTGTTTTAAATTAATAATTTTGCTCAGAGTGCAAAAGTTTAAGTGTGGGAGAATTTGATCAGTGCATCTTCATGCACATTCTTCTACTATTATACTTAGGTATTTCTTTAGTTTTTTTTATTAGTTTTACTATTTTAGTGTGTTTTCATATTTAAATTTGTTTTTGGCTTTATTTTATTTTTGCACCTTATTTTCAACATTAACTGTTGTTTGATATTTGTTCGATGTACAAACCATAACTTGAGCTACAAAATATTCTTTTGTGTGTTCTAATAGACGTTGAAAAGCTGAGATAAAGAGCTACAAGTTATGTGTTGAAGTCAGGAGCTGATTCGGAGTGTAGCAGACTCGAATAATTCGTTGAAGTTTTAGACGTTAGAAATATTTAGTTTTGGACCGGTTTTTTATTTTTTTTTGACCCAGTTGGGTTAGAAACCAAATTTGATGTTTCCCTATGCCTAGTAGCAGCCACACTATTGTTCATCAACCTTCTTTTCACTATTCGAGAATTTTACTTCTGCTTTGTACGATTTTCATGGAGAACTAAACCCTAATGGTTGATCTGATGTATTCAGGATCAATTACCTTGAGATTTATATAACTTTACAGTTCAATTACTATTCATATCAATCATGTTTTATGATTATCATTTTCTTACTCTGATTTGTCATATGGTAGTTTTGTTGATTCGATTGATTTATGTTCCCTAAATTTAATTGTGTGTTATCGTTTGCTTAATTCGTCATATTCTTAAGCGTTTGCTTAATTCGGCGAATAAGAAGCATAATTTTTATAATTTCATTCTCGCTTGTTGATTGATATTGTGATTGAATATTAATAGAATCCTCTTAGGGCAGTGAAGTTATAGTAATTGATGATAGGTAGGAACCGAAACAACAGATTAACTTATTTTCGTAATCACTTATTTTAATCACTTATTTTCCTTGATTTGGTAATCGAAACTGAAACCTAAACAACCCCCTAATTCATTTTCATTTGGTTAATTAAACAATGGTCTTTGTGATACAATATTCGAGTGTCTCTTATAACAAAAAATTATTAAAATATTATACTGGTAGTCCTTTGACTGGACGAACCGAAAATTTAATCATATTAAAATAAATAAAAGATTTAATCATATTAAAATGAATTTTGTTAAAAATAATTTTATTAAAATATATAATTAATGTATAATTAATGTATTATTTTAATTAGTGTTATATTATGTTTAATTATATTAGTGTATTATTTTAATTAGTGTTATATTATTAAAATAAAGAAAAATATTCAAATTATTGTATTATTTAAATGTTATAATTAAAATAAATAAAAATATTAAAATTATTGTGTTATTTTAATGTTATTAATTATGCTATATTTAAATTAATAATAATATTAAAAAATTAATTAAAACATTTAATGTAAATACTTAAATTAAAAAAAAACAAAAAAGGAAAGGTTTGTCCATGTGATGGACGAACCATTGAAGAAATTTCAAATCAATGGTGATGGATTGGCATGGACGAACCAGTATTGAAAAAATTTAAAAAATTATGGTTTGTCCTTTCCATGGACGAACCGGTACGAAAAGTATGGCATTCTGGTACTTTTTTCCAAAAGTGTGGCATTTTGGTATATGTTTTTCAAAACTATGGCATTTGGGTAAAAAAATCCCAATTTTTTTCCTTAATGCATATGACATGAGATGATATGTTATGAATGCATTGAGGACTCTCTTTTTTTCATTTTGGATTGATAGGGATATGATGTGATATGAGATGAACCCTAGCATGATGTTTTATGGTGGTTAAAGAATGTACGGTGAACCAGTGGGAGTGATGGAAATATACGGTAACGGTGGTCCACATGCATAATATGAAAAGGATAATGAGGTGGGTGAAGACTCATTAGGGATAACTATAACACCCCACTATTCCCAATTTATAAAATAATGGTTAATACGAAAAATTAGAGTTTTTATCAGTGGAATGCCACATCAACAAAAATAACCAACAAAATTCTTTCATTAAAACAGCGGAAATGGAATTTGTTCCACATAGGCAACATGCCATCAATCATCAATAAATCCTCAATATCTTTGGTTTATAAAATTTTCAACAAGGTTTAAAGATATGTAACAAAAGTAAATAAACAACAAAATACCTATGTGTGTTACGTATCAGAGCATCCTAAGACTCGAACGAGCAACACACTTCCACGCACTCTTAAGTACATAGATTATTTGTACTTCCAAAGAAGCACAGACACAACAACAAATAACAAAGGGGTGAGAAACAAATTCAAATAATAGCGGTGCATAAAACACATCAAGGGTAGTTTCTCATTCACAAGAACATAGAGATAGATAGACTGAGGTGAGAGAATTGAAGAGAAAGTGACTGCAGGAAATCTAATTCCCATAAAATCAAGTATTAAGGGTTAGAAAATTCAACCAACCCTACCTACCTGAAGTCATCCAAAATGAATTCATTTGGATGGGTCAAATTCAGGTTTTTGGGGTCCTTTGGATGATTTGTTCTATTTTTAATGGATAATATAATAGAGATTTGATTTGATTGGGTCAATTCAATATGTTCTTTTCAAAATTAGAAAAATCATTGAAATATTGAGGTAACGGTTTCTTGTAGTGGAATTGAGTTTCTGGTGCGTTGGAGAGGGGATGACATTCAAGGTTAGCACTCAACGCTTAAGTGAATGACAGAATAATGAGTTATGGGTGAGCGAGAGTGAGTTTGAATATCTGAGAATGACATAATTTATCTCTTATTAAGTGGGAATGATTAAAATTGTCTTCGAGAAATGCAGTGTGCAATGTAGATAGTCGTTTGATTGGTCTAGATAGTCGTTAATGCCTCAGAGTGTGGATGTGTGACTCATTTCTAAGTTTATGATCACACAAAAAAAGAGTACAACAAAAATTTATTCATTCTCTAATAAAATAATCAGCGTACATCGCAATAGTATTTGTGCTTTACATATGCCGAAAGTTAAAGTTAATCAGACAGTGTGGCATGTGCTTATTTTTCGCTAAGGGAATCGGTAAAGGATGTGGAAGTTGCTTTAGGCAATCATGTGAAATCTTCACATGCAAATGTTTGAGCAAAGACCACTACATCTAAGGTAGTTAGAAAGGGTTTATCTATGATACAATTATAAACGGTTTTGTAGGGAACCAACAGAAATTACGAGTTGGTCGTCTAGGTGACTCTTCCTTCCCCTAGAGTGACAATTAGTTCAATGCAACCGCGGTGGATTAGATATTGTGCCATTGAAGGTTTGTAGGTCAAATCCTTCATATGACCATAATTTATCTTCTTTAGCTCCAAATTCTTATAGAGGTATGAGTACATGGTATCCTCGAAGCTTCCTTCATCATTGAGGATTCGAGAAACATCCAAATTGGTGATGGAATTCTTTATATTTTAAATTAAAGATCTTGTTTGGGGTCCATTCTACCTTTTTGATATCATCAGAATTTGATGATAGGTCTTTATAGTTTCCCGATTGAAGTGCCCCCTCTTTTTTGTTTAAAACACTTGACTCAACATTTTTATCTTCGTTGTCTGTTTGGAAGAGTTTCTTGCTCATGGAACACAACTAGTGATGGATGTGATGCATTGATGCTTCTCTCTATGGTCTTCCTCTTCTTCATTGTTGTTATCTTTCCTCCATTTGCCTCTAACGACAACTTCAACGGCCTTTTTAGAGAATCTTCTTGGAATTACTTGGATATGTCTGTTAATAACTCACCATGTATGTGAAATCAAAAAAGGAAAGACAATGAGTATCATATCAATGGAATGGAGAGGTGATTCAAATAACTACAATGCAATGGAGTAGATATAGGATAAGATTCAATCAAATTTATATAAATTATTAAAAACTTGAAAATTATGAGAAATTTCTCTGTAATCATTTATGAGTACCCTTTATTTGTATTCTCTGTATTTTCTCTTTTGTAGAAATTGAAATGTGAAGGGAGAGGAAAAGGCGCAGGCTTACCTGAACAACACTGTCCAGACTACAATCTCCGGATTAAATTCAGATTTTGGAATCCATAGTAGTTTGAAAATTGTGTAGTCCTGATTCTAATCTGAATATGATCTTTTAGGTGCGTCTAAATTCAAATCTCCAGTGTTATTTAAGATCTTTCTTTAAGGGCTATTTTCAATCTCCAAAAATGGTTGGTGTTTAAGTGCATACAAAATTGAGGGTTATTTTGGGAATTTTCATAGGGTGCATGAGTAACACATGGAGTGAGATGAGTAACCCACAAATATAATTATATAATAACCAAAAATAAACTCAATTATATGATTGTTATTGAAAAAAAGAATGAAGTAATAAACAAGAGGAGACTCGAATTTTCTTTATTCCATAGAATTCACAATCTTAATAATTGAAAATAGAAATATAATCCCAATCCATACACACAAGTGTTTGGGACATGGTAGGCACGAACACCATATATCATTATAATTAAAGGATTAGAATTTTTTGGCAATCTTTAGAAGGATAGAAGTAAGCTTGTTTGGTTTAGAGAACATAACCATGTGATCAGAATCCTCAATCACTTTCACATCAGCAAATGGACCACTTCTCTCAATCATCCACTTTTGTAAATCTTCTGTTATTAAATTATCACTTTTACTGATAATAAAAATCTTAGGCACCCTTCCATTTCTATCATTGGTAACTGCTGTTTCATTCTTCAATAATTCAACATCTTTATAAATTGGCACAGGTCTCACCAGGGACAATGCAAGGGTCAAATCCTACACATTTTAACTTGGAGTTACATCCATTAAAATTCAAAATGTTAGTAAAATTCATATGAAAATGTTTATATATATACCTCAGGTGGTGATAACTGATACATCATTGATGCCATGAATTTCGGTCCAATCAATCTAGCAGTTGCAGGTTTGTTGGATCCATCAAAAAATAAAAATTGTGTGTCCATTAGAGAAATGTTCCTCCTCGCTTGCTGCAAAATAGTCACTAAAAATTACTCAAATAATTGTAATTCAAAAATTAACCCTAATGATATGAATTTAGTAGAGTACCTCTCGAAGAATAGAAGTGTATGTGAGATTTTGACTAAGCACGTAAGCAGTCACAAAAACTGCTGCTGAAATTTTTTGTGGAAATTTTTCCATTGCAACAGATGTAGACATTCCTCCAAGACTGTGACCAACGAGAATCACCTTCTCTTTTGGAGGGAGAGATTCCATAAATGTGAGCAAAGGTTGATAATAGGTTGAAATTGAATGAATATGTTGAACCTGTATTGGATTGATACCAGAAGCAGACAATTCAACAGTTGTAACATTATGACCAGATGATTTAAGCATAGTTGCAACCTTATACCAACACCATGCACCATGGCTTCCACCATGAATCAACACAAAGTGCTCACTATTAACACAAACTAGAGGAGAAAGAATTAATAAGAAAAGTATGTGCATCTCACTTTTCATCATCTTGTAAATTTTGTTATTCTTATTGTAACCGTGATCCTTTATATATACATACATACAAAAAGTTTCTATATGCTTACTAAATAATTTTGGTCTTATTTTATATTCATGATAGTGTTCATTTTTCGAATAAATTTTTTGCAAGTGTACAACATGTCAATAAAAGTCAATGCCATTATAATACAATCATTTTAGTTAGGTGAAAGTCTTTTTTTATTGAAAATTTAGAGTAGCAACACAATTAAAAGATTTATATTTTTTAAAGTCAATGCCATTATAATATAATGTGGGGAAGTTCCACATTGATTAGAAAAGTAGATATTTGAACATTTATAAGTGATAGAATTCACACTCATATATTTTACAGTTTTTGCTGAATATGTAATGTGTCTCTTACAAAGTGTGTTACTCATTAAAAAGCTCAAAGTTAAAATGCTCTCTCGTGTTGAACTCCCAAATTGATGATCTATAGTGGTATCAGACGTCGTTGGTTTGAGTGAAGGATCAGCTTCCTTGTATCGTAATTTCTCCCCGCATAATAGTGGATAGGATGCATGTCTCGTTGAAAAAGTGTCAACGACGGTACAAAGTGTATGTGGATGAAAGAGATTTTGTTTGAGGGATAACATTGTGGATAGACTCACACTTGAGAGAGATTGTTGAGAAAAACAAGTGTGAATTAAAAGTGTTGATAAACAAGTACGGGAAAGTCTCACATTGATTAAAAATGGAGACTTGAGCATTTATAAGTGAAAGAATCCGCATACCTAGCACCTTAAGGTTTTTTATGAATATGTGGTGTGTCTTGTGTTGCTCATAAAAAGCCCCAAGTTAAAATGCTCTCTCTCGTGTGACCACCCCAAAATCGATGACCCAACACCCAATAATTTGTTTAGAAAATATATTTTAGAAAGGAGATTTTAGGAAAAAGAATTTTTAGAAACAATTTAGAAGAGTTTTTTTTTAGAAAAGAATTTTAAAAAAATATTTTAATTCTCTTATGGATCTACTTTTAGATCCATTTTGCTTCATCTTTTATTTTTGGTCGATGACAATCTCCGATTCGTGATTGTTAATTTTCGAAGACGTTTAATCTTCATTATTTCAAATCTATGGATGAATGATCATTTGGATCATTCTCCATACTTTGAGATCGTGATAGGTTGCCTTCGATAAATTTAACGAAAATCTCGATTAAGATTAGACCATTCTCTTTCTTTTAGTGTGGCATGTTTTCGGAGAACGATCCATAATATCGTTTCTCTAACATGTATTAACACGAATATTTTCCACTTTAATTAGTGGTGGTCGGCCTCATTTGTAGGGTAATTACTTCGTAAATTACTCGGCGATTGCTTAACATAGACCTAAAGTTGTCCCGATTCGGAATGAGATCCACTTGGATCCGGTTGCCTCGATTTTATTATTCTTTTCGTGGTTGTGCTTGATTAAGTTCATCATACCACTTATATTGTAAATATTATAATAATGTGAATATAATAATCCATTTAAATTTAATCTCTTGCACCTTATCCTTTTATTTCAATTTCTCGCTCCTTATCTCTTTATTATGCTTTATCATATTATATCATATATCATATTGTTTATGTTTATATTGTTGCTTGTGATTTTTATTTTGTCCATTTGGATACCAAAACACTAATAAAGGATTAAACATTAAAAAGATTGGTGACTTTAATTTCGGACTATGGTTACTATCCTTAGCTTTGGAGTATGGACTTAGATTTTAGGATCTCTACCCTTGCTCAAGTTGTGATGGATTGGAAACTTTGGCCTCAAGTTATTTCATTGGTCTTTGAAGATGGAATTCCGGTTACTTTGAAGAAGTGTGCATATTTTGGTTTGATCGCTTTTCTCTTAACTTTTAATTCAAGTCTTAGGATAGTCTCTTCATCTTCTCCTCATTCTTAAATTTTCAAAACTTCTCCCTATTTCAAAAATCTTCTTTGTTTTCAAACTTCAAATGCTTTCGCAATCAAACATTGATTTAGGTCAAGTGATTTTAATCTTTTCACTTTATTTTCTTAAATAAATGTTAATCCAGGTAAATATATCGAAATTCTTTTCTTAAATACTTTAAAAAAATCCAAAACTCATTCAATTGTTTTTGTGCCTTTGTGCACTTTCCTTTTCATATGTTTAGATATGATTCATTCTTTCTAGCGGAATTATTCGCTAAGGAATGACGACTTATCTCTACATTTTAAAAGTAATGCAACTCATTTGTTTCTTTTCAAATTTTGTACCACGAACTACGAGGTTTTGATCTTGCATTGCACTTTGTGGGTACGTAGGCATGAGGCATTAAAAACCTCATCAAACACAAAATCATTAAAAAATATTCTTCTCCTCATCTCTTCAATCATTTTTAAGCAAACCAATTTCAAACCAAAAAGCAATAAATATTTCAAAGGGCTCCCGTGGAGTACCACGGACAAGTCGGGTGCGTAAAACCTTCCCGGTTTGTAACCAATCCCCTTACCCGTTCTCTGTTCGTTTCTTTTAGCTTTTGCTTTTAGATCCTTAGGTTTTTATTCGTTCTTTTACCTTTTTCCTTCTGGAAATAAATAAAAGCGCGGTGGCGACTTTGTGTATCTTGAGTTAAGTTAATCAATAGCTTACACTCACGATTTTACCGCTACAGTATGGAAGGCGAGAGTTCCTTCTAAAATTAAGCTTTTGTTTGGAGGTGTTTTATTCATAGAATTCTAACGAAAGATATGTTATCCATTATAGGTGTTTATTTTCCTAATAATAATGTTAGTTGTGCTTTGTGTGGAGACTTTATCGGATCGGTAAATCACTTATTTTTGTTGTGGTATTTCAAAGTTGGTGTGGAAGAAAGTTAGAGGGTGGATTGATTTTAATGATTTTGATGCTTCTGATATTAAAGAAAGTTTTTTGGGGTGGTATCGTTTTTGTAAAAGGAAGAGGTTGAGAAGCGGCAATGAGGGTATCTTTTGAATGGCAACTTATTGGAGTTTGTGGCTTTTAAGGAATAGAATTATCTTCCGGAACACTTCTTGGAATCTTGTTGATACCATTTGGAGCATTAAATTTTTGGATTGGAAATGGATGTTCATAAGGAAGATTATGCATATCAATTGTAATTTTTATGAGTTTAGCAAATTCACGTTGTTATATCTTTCTTAAATTTCAATTGGTGTGTAATTTTCTTTTTCGAGCTTTGTCCCGTCTTTTGTAAGCAGGTTTTGAGAACTCTTAGTTCTCTCTTCTAATTTGATTCTTATAAAAAAAGATATTTAAGCCAAATAAAAAATACTACTACACGATAACATGATACACACAAAAAAAAAGACTAAAGACAAAAAGAAATCAAGAGGAACAAAAGAAAACTATAACAACGAAGACAATCAGACCGTCCATCAACAACATTCCACAAAACGGATAAGAAAACTCTATATTACTAATGGTTCATTCAAAGGATTGGTTCCTTCCCCGTTCATAAGAGGAAGAAAAGTATCCAAATGACTTGCCAAGATACCACTTCTAAGAAGAAAATATGCATTGTTAGAACAATACCTCCAAGTTAATCGACTTTTCTAAAAAATAGAATTAGCTCATGATTTCCAAATGGAAAAAATGTTGTGTGCCAAATCAAAATCAAACTTAAACTTGAACTAGTGCAAATGTTTAACGATTTAATAATCTCTAACGGCATAGAAAGGTCATTAGATAAAAGAATGAGTTTTCTAAGCCACCTAATTTTTTTACAACATGTCGCTACCTTACAAAAGAAGTGATGGGTAGACATATCAAGAACACCTAGTCAAAAAGAACAACATAAAGTTATGGGTCCATAATAAATCGACATTTGAACAAGTTAATTCTAGTATGAATTCTATCATGAAGTATCATATTCATAAAGCATCTCTTGAGAAACATTTATAGAAAAATAAATAAAAGGCTATAACCAAAGGGGATATAGTAGCTTCAACCTAAAAATTTCAGATGATTATAATTGAGCCTTTTACAATTGCTGCAAGGAAGATGTAGGAGAAATAAGATTAAGACAAGAAATCCCATAATATTATAGTAACATTCAAGCCCACTCATATCTCAATGAGAAAATCATCTCAGCAAGTTGAGCACCCCTCAAAATCATTTTCATTTCCCCCTGCATGTATGTAAAAAACATACATTGAACATCACTATTATCTAAATAAATTTCTCCAACTTCCTTGATGTGCTAGAATTATTAGGTGGTCGGAAAGACTCCAACAGCAAATTTGAGCTTGTCTGAATCTCGTTTAGAACGGCGTCCCCTTTCTCATGTTTTATAGCCTCCAATGTACTTCCAAGAACATCAGCTGCAAGTCCAAATTTTAAGAGACTGCCTGGCACCTCTCCACCATCATGTATTAATTGCCCAATCTCATTCAAACCAACTAAACTCTCTGTTATAAGTTCTGCAAAAATACCGCCAAGAAACTCTGGCGCCTTTGGGGCATCATTAACAGCATCCTCCAAATTACTGAGAACTGCCTCGAACCTGACCACACATAACATGGAAAAAATACCATGAGATATGTTTTCCCACGAAACAGTATTATCTATAACTCGATATATGGTGAAATAAATCTTACCCTTCGATAAACTGAGCTTGAGTCAAAAGGCCATCCTGAGATTTCCCAAGTTTGACAAGCAGTTTGGCCAAAAGATCTCTTTCAGTGTTCTTTCTCTCAAACGAGTCTATCACCCAGATAGAAACCATGGAAGGATGAAAGTTTGGAGAGTTCAAATCTTTGATACATTCAGCAACCTCATTTACATCTCTAGCACTGAAAATTGTATAAATTTCATGACATAAACTGTAACCAAAAACCACAAAGACAAAACAGTACCTGTAGTATTCTCTGATTGCTGACAAGGACATCTGCCGTAGTCGTTCCCTTGAGCGATGCGGCATCTGCTCAGATGAATTGTTATAACCATTAATACCACTCTGCATTCTGTGACAATCTCCAGGGCCAGAATGCTTGCTAAATAATTTTGGTCTTATTTTATATTCATGATTGTGTTCATTTTTCCAACAAATTAATTTTCTATGGATTAATTTTTTCCAACTGTACAACGTGTCCTTAAAAGTCAATGCCATTATAATACTATCATTTTTTAGACTATCATTTTAGTTATGTGAAAGTCTTTTTTTATTAAAATTTTAGAGTAGCTTAGACGACACAATTAAGAGATTTATATTCTTTTAAAAGAAAAAGGAATTTTTTTTAAAGAAGTAACTCAATGTTTTTCACTCATCAAAATGTTTCTATAACTGGTAGAATAATTCAAACAACTTAGTAGAATTATTCAAAATTCAAACATAATAAAAAAATTGATATTTGGTGACAATGAATAATGTCAAAGAAAACAAATGATATCAAACAATTTAATGTTGAGAAAAACAAGTTTGAGTTCAAAGTGTTAAGAAACAAATGTGGGAAGTTTCATATTGATTAGAAAAATAAATATTTGAGTATTTATAAGTGAGAGAACTCATACACTTATATTTGATTATTTTCGGTGAATATATGATGTGTCTCTTACAAAGTGTGTTACTCATTAAAAAGCTTAAAGTTAAAATGCTCGTGTTGAACCCCCAAATTGATGACCTTATAGTAGTATCAGAAATCGTTGGTTTGAGTGAAGGATCAGCTTCCTTGTATCGAAATTTCTCCCCACATGATGGTGGATATGAGGCAAGTCCCGTTGAAAAAGTGTCAACGGCAGTATAATTTGTATGTGGATGACAGAGCTTTCGTTTGAGGGGTAGCATTGTGGATAGAATCACTTGAGAGGGATTACTTAGAAAAACAAGTGTGAGTTAAAAGTGTTGATAAACAAGTGTGGGGAAGTCTCACATTGATGGATCCAAGATTCTGAATCTTGATGGTTTTAATTTTTCCATTTATAATAGTTTTAGAGGTTTACCAAGGAGTATATATATATATATATATATATATATATATATATATATATATATATATATATATATATATATATATATATATATATATATACACACACACACACATACGATATTTCATGAGAATGTTGTGTTACCAAAGTGTTTGATGTCATTTTTCATCGTTTTTATCCCAAAGGTTGAGTCTCCTCTGAATTTGGGTGATTTTAAACCTATTTCCCTATATGTTTTTTTGTATAAGTTGGTGGCAAAGGTCTTAGTTGCTAGGTTTGCATGGGTTATGGGGAAGCTTATCTCCCCAAAGCAGTCGATCTTTCTTAATAGGATGTTATTGGCAGATGGTGTGGTTGTGCTTATAGAGGATTTATATCTTGCAAATGTTCCTAAGAGACGGTGTTTTGTATTTAAAGTTGATTTCTATAAGGATTGTGACTCTTTCGAATGGTTTTTATTGGATTAAATGCTTTGGAGGTTCATGTTTTATGGTAAGTAGAGAGTCTCTGTTTTGGTGAATGGCTTCTCAATAGAAGATATAAGTATTCAAAAGTGTTTGAAGCAAGGAGACATGTTATCCCTTTTTCTTTTTCTTCTTTGGATAGAGGGTCTTAGCGGTTCCTTGAAAAAAGGCGGTACAGATTGCTACTTTGCGGTTCCTCGATGTCATCAACTGCCCTTCTAACTCATAACAAAATCAAATAGTTTCCTCCTCCAAGTGTATCGTCTGAAACATTCTTAGCCCATAAATTTTTTTGGAAATCCCCATATAGGATTGAAGTAAAAGAAACCCATTATATGGATCCCTTAGTTGTGGGGAAGATACATTAACTCAATATCTCAGGAAGCTCTCTTCATGGGTTACACCTCAATAAAATTCAATCTCGATTAATATCCCCTTCAAGAAATTTCCTTCCCAACACCAACATCTCAATGTATGAGGGGAGAAACCCCTAACAAAGTTTAATTCCATCACATTAAGGCCAAAAGATCTTCGTCTTAAAAATATTCAATTCAAGCCCTAATCATGGCCCAACATCCCTAATGATATAAATGGATGTAACTACCTCATTTTAATATCATATGATAGTAATATCATCAAGATACCATGCATGAAGATGAAGCTTGTAATTGTCTCTTATCTTATGAATAAATGAGTGTAATACAAGAGTAAAAAGGACGGGCCTAATAGGTCATATTCTTTCACTCAAGTGGTTGACATAATATTTTCATCCCCAGGGTAGAACCTCGCCACCATACCATAAAGAATCTTAACCCTAAATAAATAGACAGACTTATCACTTTCACCTCGTGCAATAAAGTATGTCAATCTACCATGTTGAAAGCATTAGATAAATCTATCGTGAGCATATCCCAAATACCATCTCCAGGTTGCTAGCTTAACACTCTATTGGAACTGTGAAAAATGGCCACGACACCACCTGATAACATGATGTCAAACTAGAAGTCGTTTAGGAACTGTGAAAAATATTTATAGAAAAATAAATAAAAGGCTATAACCAAAGGGATATAGTAGCTTCAACCTAAAAATTTCAGATGATTAATTGAGCCTTTTACAATTGCTGCAATGAAAATGTAGGAGAAATAAGATTAAGACAAGAAATCCCATAATATAATAGTAACATTCAAGCCCACTCATATCTCAATGAGAAAATCATCTCAACAAGTTGAGCTTCCACAGCTGCTATGAAATGGTCATCTGCTAGCTTAAGGAAACAATGACTGATATTAGCACTCATCATTTTACCTTTTTTTTTAATATGAACTCACTAATTACCCAAATCATCTTGCATAAAGTTACCTAACTCAATATCTGTTAAAGAGTTCCACATTGAAAATGATATGGTTTCAATATATGTTTGTAACGGGAGGCAAATCTCACCTTACAATTTGGTTTTATAATGATGAATTAGGCCTAACTATATTCTTAAGATGGCGGGATAGTCTATCCAAGATCCATTGGGCCATCTGCTATCAGGTTGCTTCCGTTATTGGGCCACCTGCCATTTATACTCACGCTCGAGATGTTCAATGCTAGACGTGAGGGTGTGTGTAAGTACGAGAAAGTCTCACATTGATTAAAAATGGAGACTTGAGCATTTATAAGTGAAAGAATCCGTATACCTAACACCTTAAGGTTTTTTATGAATATGTGGTGTGTCTTGTGTTGCTCATAAAAGTCAAAATTCCAACCTATTATAAGAGTCCACAATATTATTTTACTAGTAGTTGTGATTTGAAAGGAATGTGACATGCCAACAACATATTGCAATTATATAATTCTTGTTAAAAGTCAAAATTCCAACCTATTATAAGAGTCCACAATATTATTTAATCAAATTTTACATATTTTTCAGTCTAAATTCCAATTATTACTATTAAAAAAAAGATAAAAATTAATATTTCTCTGCAATTTGGTGTAAAAGAGAGCTAAGTTGTTTTGGTTTGGAAAACATGACCATATGATCTGAATCAATTATCTCATTCACTCCAACAAAAGGACCACTTTTCTCAATTATCCATCTTTGTGAATCTTCTTTTATCATATTGTCTCCTTTACAAATGATGAAGATTTTAGGAACCTTTCCATTTTTGTCCTCGCTAACTTTTGTCTCTTTTAGAAATAATTCCTTATCATTGAAGAGAGGAAAGGGTCTTACCAACGATGATGAAAGCGTCAAATCCTATATGTTATTTGAATTTGTTAATTATGTTTTGTAGTAAAATATAATATTTTTCAAACAACCAAAATTCAATTGAAATTGTATTTACCTCATGTGGTGATAATTGATGCATTTTGGATTCCATAAATTTAGGTCCAAATAATAAAGCTGTTGGAGGGTTATTGTGGCCATCAAAGAAGAAACTTTTTGTGTCCATTGACCAATTCTCATCTCCCTCTCTTCTTCTTCTAAACTGTATAAATAGAACAATAACAAAGTGTGAGAGATTCAGGTATGATAATCCTGGATAATTTCGAAGAATCGTGTTCGTACACTTTTCTAATAAAGTATTTCGACTCTATTCTTGTCTGGGTTCACGAAATCTTTGTGGAGATAATTCTTGAAGAACGATTTGTTTCTGGCAAAAGAGAATTGTTCAGGAATGTAGAGAGAAAGTTTTGTTTCGTTTTGTGTTTTCAAACTGAGGTCAAATGACTCCTTATATAGGAGATCAATAACAGAAACCGAAAAGACACATTTGTTCAGAAAATCGGTAGGGAAAGGGTTCAACTGTTCAAAACGGTTAGTCAGCGGGACCCCAGCCAGGGGCTCTGCCCCTTGGAACCCCCACGGGACACTGCCCCGCACCCCGCCAGGGGTTTCGCCCCTTGGAACCCCGTTTCAATTATTCGCATTCAATTATACGTTGGTTCGACGAGCGTGCACTCCGCACTATCCTAACTCGTTTTCAAGTTTTAACGCATAATTGCATCGACCTGTAGTAAATCACATTACTACTAAAATACATTGATGATACTAAAATCATCGACACAAAGATTGTTTTAATTTCAACAAACAATATATAACAACACTATAATAATAAATGAGGAAAGGGAATGAAAAAAGCATAAGAAAATATGATATAAAAGAAGAAATAAATTACCTCTTGAATAATATCAGGATGAGTGAGATTTTCACTTAGAACAAAAGCAGTAACAAAAACTGCAACAGAGATTTTATGTGGAAACCTTTCCATGGCAAGAGATATAGAGATTCCACCAAAACTGTGACCAACAAGAATCACTTTTTCATGTGAAGGAACAGACTCCATGAATGTTAACAAAGGTTCATTATAATCTAATATTGAAGAAATATGTTGAACCTGTATTGGATTGATACCAGAAGCAGCCAGGTCAAAAGTTGTAACATGATGACCAGATGATTTAAGAAGAGTTGAAACTTTATACCAACACCATGCACCATAACTTATTCCATGAATCAACACAAAGTGACTCTTTCCCATTTCTGAATTTTGGACTCTTATCTCTTACTTGTGTGATGATTAAACTATATCATAAATTTATGTATAATATTTGAGATTGGAAAAAGTATGAACTCTATAATATCATATCTTTTCCATTATTCTATGATATAAAAAGAACCCCACTTGGCTTCTCTTTTCAACAAACCGCGTGGCTATCATTACCACTATGTGCAATATTCTTATGAAAAGTCATACTTTATTTAAAAGATATCGAAAAAGATGTTTCCACAGATATCTTATATAGGGTATTTTGGAGTGATACCGGAAATTTCATAATCAATATATTTTTATCGTATATTACAAATTTTGTGTGATTTTTTACCGAAATTTTCAAAATTTCAGATAATAATGAAAGTATTTTAACCGGAAATTTGAAATTTCCAGAAATTTTAGAATTTCATGAAGCTATAAAAACTTTGATTTTATCAAAAATTTAAATTTTTTTGAAAAAGAATTAGGAAATTTTTAATTTAGTGAAATTATCGGTAGTTATTAATCTTTTTCTATTTTTTCCGTCTTTTGCAGGGAAATACAAGGACAATGACGGCACTATTGCAGGTAGAGAGACAGATAGAGTGTCAGACCAGACTATGGCTGTTGAGGCTAAGTCTTTCCAAATATAGATTGGACGAGTGGTTTCAATCAGTCCACATCGGAAATAGTTGGCTGAACAGAGACCGTTTCGTACACCCATAGCATCCGACGTCGAGTGGTTAGATCAATTGAGCAGCCCATAGATGAGGTGGCAGATGAGGTGTTCCAGACAGATGTTATTGTTGCATATGAGGTGGTTGCTGATAAGGTGACAGATGAGGTGGATCAGTCGGATGTTGTTGTTGTAGATGAGGTGGTTCAGCCAAATGCGCATGTTGTTGTTCTGATCTCATCTGCTACTTTTGACCCCTAAGGTTACTGCTTCTTCGATTGAGCCATTTGTGCACACTGATGGAGGATTCCCGGGAGGACACATTGATCGGTCGATACTTACTGCGTATGTTGACCGTGTGGCATACTAACAATGGCTTGGAGAGGTAAATATGTTTTATGTTTAACTTTAATTTATTTATTATTGTGTCATGAAAGTTAACTGCTAACTTTTTAAAATTTGTTTGTTATAGGAATGTATTCCACTAGAGGTGACATAACACAGGTTGAAGTTGAAGGACTTCCCAAAGACTCTGATGTCTAAGGAGGTCAGGCGTATTGTACGTGAGTTTGAGCTCCTTGATATTTTTCTATTGCTTCCTCACCATGCTCGACGTTTCAATACTTACTAATTTTGTTGAGAGATGGCATAAGGAGACATCTTCATTTCATCTTCCGTTTAGGGAGATGACTATCAATATGGATGATGTCTCATCATTGTTCCATCTCCCCATCGGTGCCAGATTTTGGAAAGTTACTGTTATTAGTATGTCGCTTGCATGTTTGACTATTGCACGAAATTTAGGAGTTTCTTAGAAGGTCGTGCTCAAGGAGTTTGCCTTCAATGCGAGTGCTCACCTTCTTATGTCTTGGCTTCGGGAAAGGTACAACAAGTTGTTGCGACTCGAAGTTTGTAATATCGCCTCCTTCGTCTTGTCAGCCTCTGCGTATGCCTTCTCTAAGATTTCTCACACTTTCTTTGACGATTCGCAGTCACCAACTTTCTCAAAGTTGTCACCATCCACACATTGATTGACAAAAAAATAGCGCCTTGGAACCTTTCTTCTTCTCTTTCTTATGTGTTGCTCGTTATGCTTTTGTTTAACCTTCGGCAAGAGGATTAACCTTGTTCTTGATCACTTCAAGAACATCTTGGTAGTCAAACAACACTTTCATTTGTTTGCATTATTAGTCATAATTCTTCGCATCAAGAATGGGTAGGTTTACAATGATTCTTTCATTGGAGACGAAATTCATATTGCTCACTAGGTGTTTGTGGATCAAAATCAGACTCTTTATGTCAAATGTTAGAACTTGGAACCACGAAATTTTTCATATTTTTGCAGCTCAAGTGATTTATGTCTTGCTATAACCGATTACATCTCATGTTAACGGTTACAACACTTGAATTATAAAAAATACTTTTAAAAACTTCTGAAATTCTTTTGTAGGATCAATTTCATCGATGTTCATATTTTTTATTTTATTTTACAATAATCAATGTGGTGCCAATGATTTTGCAATGGTTACTATAATTTGGCATGTATTCATAATCAATTTTAACAACAAAAGAAAGTCCTTTCTCTCAACCAAAACGCCATATAAAAGTTTAGTTATGATGTCCATATCAAAAGAATTCTTTGTGATTTCAATAGTATAAGTTTAGTTATTGAAAATAAAATCCCAAGCCTCCAATATTCTTTAAGACATGCAATAGTATAGTTTATTAATATTTGTCTGCAATCTGTTGTAAGAGAGAGCTAAGTTCTTTAGGTTTAGAGAACATGACCATATGATCTGCATCACTTATGACATTCACTTCAGCATATGGACCACTTCTCTCAATCATCCAACTTTGTAGATCATCTATCAACGATATGTCCCCTTTGCTGATGATGAACACTTTAGCTACGCTTCCATTTTTTTCCTTGCTAACCTTTGATTCTTCCAAAAACAACTCTTCATTGTTGAAGAGAGGAAAAGGTCTCACCAACGATAATGAAAGCATCAAATCCTACATGTTTGTTGAATTTTTCAACTATGTTTGGTATAATATAATATTTTTCAAACTACTAAAATTCAAAGACATTGATTTTACCTCAGGTGGTGATAATTGGAACATTTGAGATTCCATAAATTTGGGTCCAAATAATAAAGCTGTTGGAGGGTTATTGTTTCCATTAAAGAAGAAACCTTTTGTATCCATTGACCAGTCCTTTTTTTCCTCTCTTCTTCTCATAAGCTGTATATAGAGAACAATAAAATATATTCATTTAAATGAATCCATAATATTAACAAAAATATAAAATTCCCAAAGAGTGGTCCAAGCCGTGCATTCCAATCATGGAGATAGTTCCGAGTTTTATTATATCATTTCTTTCATTAAAGTTTGTTACTTAATTCTAATAACTTCGAGATGAAGTTCATAAAACGTCAAGCGAATTTAGTTGCTCATTCTCTCGTAAGAGCGGTTAATTCTTGATCTACACGTAGTAGATTTTATTCGATTCCTCCTTATATCAAACAATTGTTAATAAAAAAACAGTTATAAAGACACCAACATCGACATCCAATTCTTGTCGTTAATTTGTGATATTTCACTTATTCATTTTTATGATAAAAATAAAATTATACCCTCATTATTAGGAATAGTAAAATAGGTATCCTCTGTTAGACATAGTTATTTTGTCCGGGATGGATCAAAATTTTAGATCCGAACACTCTATTATGTCAACTCCATTTCACCTGTATTTTGTTTTGCAAGTTTTTTCTTACGCAGATATTTATGCGAATTTTACCACTTATAAACTTTAGGATGCAAGGTTTGTTGGACATATCTACCTTCTACGGACTTTTGCAAGGTTGAACTAAAAGGGCCCAATGTGGTTTTTTTTTTTCACCCCTACAATTCATTTATTTTGATTTATTTTTTTTAGATTCACTAAACAAATGAAATATATGATTTGCATGTAGATAGATATATTAATTATTCAATAAACTTTTAAAAATTAAATTTTGTGTATAATATATAACAGACGAATTAGTCCTACTAAAAATACTTTAGAAAGAGAATAAAATAAAGCATGAGAAAAAGGAAAATAAAAGAAAATAAAGTACCTCTTGAACAATATTGGGGTAAGTGAGGTTTTCACTTATAACAAAAGCAGCAACAAAAACTGCAACAGAGATTTTATGAGGGAACCTTTCCATAGCAAGGGAAATGGAGATTCCACCAAAACTGTGACCAACAAGAATCACTTTTTCATGTGAAGGAAGAGAGTCCATGAATGTTAACAAAGGTTCATTGTAATCTAATATTGAACTAACATCTTGGACTTGTTTTGTGTTGATACCAGAAGCAGCCATGTCCAAAGTTGTAACATGATGACCAGATGATTTTAGAAGAGTTGAAACTTTATACCAACACCATGCACCATAGCTTGCTCCATGTATCAACACAAAGTGATTCTTTACCATATCTAAATTTTGGAGATTTATCTCTACAAATTGAAACTTTATATGAATCAATTTTTTATTGAAATAATTTTGCTTAGAATTTTCACATAAGAATACTGGGCTGGCTTTTAACATATATATTTATTTTCCCGTAGAAAACAAAAAACATATATATTTATTCTATGATATTAAAAGAAACGTACACGGAACTTATTATTCTATTATTCTATGTTGATTTATAAAAGGTTTTATATTATTAATTTATCACTTATTTGTTTCTATTATTTTATAAATTTTTAAAATAAAAGTTAAATTTTTTCCAACATCTAACGGCTAAGATTCATTTACATACGGTATATATATATATATATATATATATATATATATATATATATATATATATATATATATATATATATATATATATATATATATATATATATATATATATATATATATATATATATTTCATGAGGACAAATAAAAGTCACATAACATTCAAAGTCAAAAAAGAAGATAAGATTCCATAGACAATTTTGGGGTGACATGAATGCATCACCGATCAACCCATTGCATTACAATTGGCTTTAAATTAATTTCTAAAACCATACCAAACACTTATTGTTTTTCATAATAAATTTAACTCAAAATCCTCGATTATTTTTTATAATTTATGATTAAATAAAAATAAGTAAATAAATTAAATCTCTAAATCATTCTTTGGAGAACTCAAAGTCGATCATATATTTGAGTTAACCACTCAATTCTCATTCTGATATTTTCTTATTTTTATTTGAATTGGTGGATAGTCTTTCTTGTTGTTTGACTAGTAGGTTTTGTTTTTTTTTCCTCTGAATTTTTAATTTCTTTGGGCTTGAGATTCCCTTTTTCTCATCTTATGAAATGTTTGCATATATATATATATATATATATATATATATATATATATATATATATATATATATATATATATATATATATATATATATATATATATATATATATATATATATAGTTCCGGATTGGGCCTCAAGACTAAATTGGGCTATGGCCCAACACGTCGAGCAGAGGCCCATATACTCGAGCAGGGACACTTAGCAGACGGGCAGAAACATCTTACGGTCGGGCAACTTTATCATACCACGGGCACTCATTCGGGACGGGCGAAGAGCAAGTCTACCAGGTTACTTGCCACGTCACCCAACTGTCCCTTATTATCTCCTGAAAGATATGGGCAGTTGGACCAAGGACCAGACCTCTTAGCTAGGTCTTCACGCTTCTCATGCGTTCCTTGGCAGTTCTTCCTTGGGCTTAGCTGACCCAGCCCAAAGAAGAACCTTGGCCCAGCGCTGGGGGCTCACTATAAATACCCTTTCTCACTAAATGGTCAGGTATTCTGATACACTCTATAACTTACCTATTTCATTGTACCTCTACTCACTTAAGCATCGGAGTGCCTTGCAGGTACACCCCTCTTTCTCCCATTCATTGGTCGTTGCATCAAATCACTAGAAGATCCTCCTGATCAGGTAAGATCATATATATATATATATATATATATATATATATATATTGTACAGAAAGAATCCAGACAGGTCTTCGTGGCCTCCAGTTGAGACTGTGATGTGTTGATAGGAGAGGGGTGGGGTACCTGCAAGGTACTGCGATGCTCAAATAAGTTTCAATGTGAGACAAACCAAAACTTAAGGAAGATGGGATTAAAATAGAATATATGACCCTCCAAAGATTGAGGGTTTTTATAACGGCACATGTTCGTATAAAGCGGGCGCGTAGCCATTGACTGAGAATAACTTCCTCCTGTAAATCTGGAGGGTAGTTAGTCGCGTGAAAGGCGTTATGGCGCGTGAGGGGGGGTCCTCAATGGCTATATGTCAACGGCTATTTTCCTGCAACAGTCACATCCTCGTTGATCCCTTAATGGCCTTTTGCCCACTCGAAGTCTGGATTGGACCTTAATTTGGAGTAGGGCATATGCTAGGTCAGTCCAGAATAGAAGTCCCCCAAGTCGCTGTGCCCGAAGGGGATAGTGACTTTAAGGTGCTGAAGACGTGATCAACATGGCTTTAGTGCAAACGTGATACAAAATTCCTTTGTTTTTTGTGTCGGACATTTGTTCGCAAGAGGAATTCAGACAGATTTCAAAAGATTCTCTTTTTGGGAAGATAAAATGCCTAAGGTTTTAATGACACGCGTAATAAAGCGTCGTAATCCATTTATGACACCTGGGGGCTAGCCCCAGGTAATAATTGTTTTGGCTTTTGCGATTCTCCATGCGAGCTTAAGACACTATAAAAGGGAGGAAGAAAAGTTCATTTGTTCATTTCTCACGAACTCTTCCTCTTGCCGTGAAACTTTGTCTGCAACTTTCTCGCCGGATAACCGTCGTCGACACCGTACAAACTCCAGAAACCTCCATGGATCAAGGTAATTCTTCATCTTCTACCTCTGTTTTTCGGATTTTCCTAACAAACATTCATCCATTTCCTATAACTTCACAGGATCTTCATAGTTTTCTAGAGATTCCTATGAAGTTCTGGAAATTCTGATGAATTTTCTTCAGAAGCGTATGAATGTTCATGAATCTCTAGGGTTAGTAAGTAAGTTAGTGATAGAACCAAGCTAGGTCTTAGCAGTGATAATTTAGTGTTAGTAGACCGAGCATAGGGTCGTGGAGGGACTTATCCCCGCCGATTTTAAGTTAAGAATGGTGAAGATGAGCTTGCTCGTGTTTTTCTTGACTAAAGGGCTGACCTATGGCACGTCCCTGGTTTTTATCGAAGCCCTTTGAATTGATTTGCAGTGGAATGGTGGATTTGAGTTTGTCGAATTCATTGTGTTTCCTCTGCTTTTTAGGTGAAAGTAGTCAAAAGAACACTCGCAAAGTCGAGGAGGTCCTTTCTTCTGATGGCACGGATGTCCCCGCTCGCGATCGTTTATGGATAATGGACGAGCCGCTCGAAACGGCATCTCAATTCGCAGTGGACGCTTCAGATGCATGGGCCAGGATTGAGAAGAAGAGGAATGGGGGCGATGCTAACTGGCGAGTCTTACCCCCGAAACCTACCCAAAGGATTTGTTCGCGCTTTTCTGCCCTCCGGTTTCCAATGTACGAATTCGCGTTTCGCGAGGCTGGGTATTGTCTGTCCTTTACAGATTTTCAACAGGCGGTCTTTACGCACCTTGAGCTTGCGTCTTCCCAACTTCATCCCAACGCCCTGGCCTTCATAAGGGCTTTCGAACTGGTATGTCGCAACTTGGAGATAGGGGCGACAGTCAATTTATTCTTTAGGATCTTCCATCTACAGAGGAAGTTCCAGGATGGTCGACACAGTTGGGTGTCGTTAAAGCAAGCGAGTAGGCTTAATGTTTTAGCTCTACTCCATAAATAATGGAGGTGGATAATTTTGGCGGAATCTAACTCTCTTTGGCTTAATGTTTTGAAAGCTAGATACGGTGATATTCATTTGAAAGTGGTGTGTGAGGATGGTGTTATAGCTAGAGGTAGTCATGTGTCGAAGTGGTGGAGGGATATTATAAATTTGGAAATATTTTTTTTTGTCCAATTATAAATTTTCTATTGGAAAAGGTTTTTCTACTTCTTTTTGTCATTCTTGTTGGTTTCTCGATAAACCCTTAAAGATTGTTTCCCTTTGGCTTACGAAGCTTCTTGTCTTAAAGTTTCGGTAGCTTGTATGGGACGTTGGATTGGTGGAGAGTGGTTGTGGGGGGTTGCATATTGCAGTGGTGGCTTCGGAAAAAAAGGTGTTGGTCGAGTTGCTTGGTGGAATGGTCCTAAAAATGGGGGAGTTGATTTGGTGTTGTGGGCTCCCAATTCCGGGGTTGTTTTTACGGTCCGTAGTTTTCGACAAATGTCAGGTAAGTTTCAAACTCCTTATGGCCCTTTTGATTATTATATTGATGTTTTTTCTTTAGTATGGAAGGCGGGAGTTCCTTCTAAAATTAAGTTGTTTGGAGGTGTTTTATTCATAGAATTCCAAAGAAAGATGCGTTATCCATTATAGGTGTTTCTTTTCCTAATAATAATGTTAGTTGTGCTTTGTGTGGAGACTCTATCGAATCGGTAAATCACTTATTTTTGTATTGTGGTATTTCAAAATTGGTGTGGAAAGAAGTTGGAGGGTGAATTGATTTTAATGATTTTGATGCTTCTAATATTAAAGAAAGTTTTTTGGGGTGGTATCGTTTTGGTAAAAGGAAGAAGTTGAGAAGCGGCAAGGAGGGTATCGTTTGGATGGCAACTTGTTGGAGTTTGTGGCTTTTAAGGAATAGAATTATCTTTCGGAACACTTCTTGGAATGTTGTCGATACCATTTGGAGCATTAAGTTTTTGGTTTGGAAATGGATGTTCATAGGGAAGATTACGCATACCAATTGTAATTTTTATGAGTTTAGCAAATTCACGTTGTTGTATCTTTCTTAAATTTCAATTGGTGTGTAATTTTCTTTTTCGAGCTTTGTCTCGTCTTTTGTAAGCAGGTTTTAAGCCAAATAAAAAATACTACTACACGATAACATGATACACACAAAAAAAAAAAAGACTAAAGAGAAAAAGAAATCAAGAGGAACAAAAGAAAACTATAACAACGAGGACAATCAGACTGCCCATCAACAACATTCCACAAAACGGATAAGAAAACTCTATATTACTAATGGCTCATTCAAAGGTTTGGTTCCTTCCCCGTTCATAAGTGGAAGAAAAGTATCCAAATGACTTGCCAAGATACCACTTCTAAGAAGAAAATATGCATTGTTAGAACAATACCTCCAAGTTAATCGACTTTTCTAAAAAATAGAATTAGCTCATGATTTCCAAATGGAAAAAATGTTGTGTGCCAAATCAAAATCAAACTTAAACTTGAACTAGTGCAAATGTTTAACGATTTAATAATCTCTAACGGCATAGAAAGGTCATTAGATAAAAGAATGAGTTTTCTAAGCCACCTAATTTTTTTACAACATGTCGCTACCTTACAAAAGAAGAAGTGATGGGTAGACATATCAAGAACACCTAGTCAAAAAGAACAACATAAAGTTATGGGTCCATAATAAATCGACATTTGAACAAGTTAATTCTAGTATGAATTCTATCATGAAGTATCATATTCATAAAGCATCTCTTGAGAAACATTTATAGAAAAATAAATAAAAGGCTATAACCAAAGGGGATATAGTAGCTTCAACCTAAAAATTTCAGATGATTATAATTGAGCCTTTTACAATTGCTGCAAGGAAGATGTAGGAGAAATAAGATTAAGACAAGAAATCCCATAATATTATAGTAACATTCAAGCCCACTCATATCTCAATGAGAAAATCATCTCAGCAAGTTGAGCACCCCTCAAAATCATTTTCATTTCCCCCTGCATGTATGTAAAAAACATACATTGAACATCACTATTATCTAAATAAATTTCTCCAACTTCCTTGATGTGCTAGAATTATTAGGTGGTCGGAAAGACTCCAACAGCAAATTTGAGCTTGTCTGAATCTCGTTTAGAACGGCGTCCCCTTTCTCATGTTTTATAGCCTCCAATGTACTTCCAAGAACATCAGCTGCAAGTCCAAATTTTAAGAGACTGCCTGGCACCTCTCCACCATCATGTATTAATTGCCCAATCTCATTCAAACCAACTAAACTCTCTGTTATAAGTTCTGCAAAAATACCGCCAAGAAACTCTGGCGCCTTTGGGGCATCATTAACAGCATCCTCCAAATTACTGAGAACTGCCTCAAACCTGACCACACATAACATGGAAAAAATACCATGAGATATGTTTTCCCACGAAACAGTATTATCTATAACTCGATATATGGTGAAATAAATCTTACCCTTCGATAAACTGAGCTTGAGTCAAAAGGCCATCCTGAGATTTCCCAAGTTTGACAAGCAGTTTGGCCAAAAGATCTCTTTCAGTGTTCTTTCTCTCAAACGAGTCTATCACCCAGATAGAAACCATGGAAGGATGAAAGTTTGGAGAGTTCAAATCTTTGATACATTCAGCAACCTCATTTACATCTCTAGCACTGAAAATTGTATAAATTTCAGTCAAATCTTTGATACACACATGATAAATGGGAAATAAGTTCCCCTTGCAACACTACCTATAAAAAAAAAAAAAACTACAAATTTAACAAAGAAACAGACCAGTCTGTAAGAATCTGCATACTATGGAACTTAACTCAGTTCTCATCAATAACCAGTGTCATGACGAAGCACATACATGTATGTCTATTTCTTGAGGTATCAGAGTGTCAAACAGTTTTCCAATACCATCATCATTAGACTTGTGTTAAGACATATTCTTAGACACTCTTCATCAGGAGTTCTACTACAACTATTTTTCATTGGCATGGACATGCACTAGACAGGTTTGGGCACTTACAGTACACAACATCCCAACAGCAACACAACTGAATTCAATCTAGCAAAGCAAACAATTTCAAGTATATCTCCTTCTCTTTTCAAAATGTGAGTAGGACACTTTGCGGCGTCCAACCAACCATTATTGTGATATTAACAATGACGGGAAATTTAGTCCTCCGATGAACAGGGAAGACAAAAAAAACTAGGGGGAAAGGGAAACTGCATATAACTCCTTAAAATTTGCTTACCATTTTCTAAAAAATTCATTTGGGAATTAATCATATTATTAAAAGCTATGAAATAATTAACTTAATTTAATCATGACCTATTTTTGATTAAACTATTGAGTTACAAAAGGTGGTAAATTTTGTTTTCCCCCTAAACTAAACAACTAATTAACACTAGTAGTCCAAAAACACAACCAAATAAACGAAAAGATTGATAAAAGTATAATTTGCCCCAGCACATATACTGATGAGACAGTATAAAGCTATATCCAAATAGTGATAGAAACCTAATCCAAAATGAAATAAAATGAACAGCTATACAGTAATAAACACTTGTAGGTCTCAAATTTCATGAGATAAACTGTGATATATAAAAGCTGTAACCAAAAATATAGAAACACCACAAAAAGACAAAACAGTACCTGTAGTATTCTCTGATTGCTGACAAGGACATCTCCCGTAGTCGTTCCTCTGACCAAACCTTCTCTGAGGAAGCATTTTGGGAGACAACTGGCCCCTGCAACTGAGGGTGAGGTGAAGCTGCAACAGGTCTGCCAAGATTCCGATCATCATTCCTCAAGTCTCTGTTACCATAGTTTATATTATGCTCTGGAGCATTTGAATGATCATATCCAGCTAGACTTGAAGATCTGTCTGAATACCTTGATGCAGGTTCCTCCCTTGAGCCATGCGGCATGCGCTCAGATGAATTGTTATAACCATTAATACCACTCTGCATTCTGTGAGAATCTCCAGGGCCAGAATGCACATCTGGTATTGAGAAATTTGAAATTGGTGTTGATCCTCTGCTGGACATTCCCCTAGCAAGACCACCTTGGGGTCCCAATGTTATATCATTACCCAAGGGTCTTTGAGGTAAATTAACTGACAAAGTCCTAGGCTCATATGTTTGCCTTTCTTCAAAACGAGCATCTTGTAAACCACCATATCCACGGGCTGGAGAAGACATCCCACGCGATCCACCCATCTGAGAAGGCGGAGACAACATAGATGATCCTCTAGGACCAAAATCCATAGGGTTCCTTCTTGCAGATTGATTGTTACCCATACCACGACCCATCCTACCAACTTGAGCTTGAGCCTGCCTCTCTTGAACAGCATCTCTGTGCACTTCTTCAATCTTCTTTGGACCATCAACTTTCCTCCTTTGTTGCCATCTATTCCTTCTCAAATCAATTACATCCTTCAACATAAACCTCACCCTAGAAGATAAATTCATGTTGTTTGATAAGATTTTCAACCTTTCAAAATATACATCCATATGTTCCTTGGCTTTGGGATGGTCAATCATCTCCCCAATAGTACTCATCAGCTTGCACAAAGCTTCAACATCTTCCTCATCAGGATCCTGACACTGACCAAGTAACTTTTTGATACACTCGTGCATTATCCTTTCTGTCAACATTCTCTTCTTATATAGTTCTCCAATCAATCTGATATTTCCTAACATGCGCCTTCTTGCCTTTGTTCTTCTTTGCTCCCTTTCTTCATTTGACAGCTTGACCTCCCCCTCATCAACCTTATTTGCCTCTTCTTGTTCTCTTTCACCCCTCTCAAATTCCTCCTGGCATTTATTTAATAATAACCTTTTAAAAGTTATCTTCTCATTGTCCTCACTCAAATCGGGTAATTCAGAAGCCAGATGTGAGCAGAAGTTGGCATACATTTCACAGAAGGTAGGTTCCATCAGAGCCTTCTCGAAGATTTGTGAGATGACACCAGTGAGAGTGACTGCATTGTCAATATTAACTGCTTTTACTTGATCAAAAAGTCTATCGAAATTCTGAGGAGTTAGTTTGTTCAAGATAGCCTTCAGTTGCCTCTGCTTTGCCTCTTCCGCATCTGAGACTTTACCTACTTCATACTTCTTCTCGGCCCTGTGCATCATTTGTAAGGGAGACTGGGGAGAAGGAATTAAGCCCCTCTGCTGGAAGCTAGGAGAACGCTGCCACCTCTCCCCATCAGGGCTACTTCTTTGCATTCCACCCTGACTTCCCACAGAATGCAGTGGCCCAGCAAGGATTCCTCCAGTATATTGGACGGGTGCCGGTCCACGAGGATTCCTTAAAACACCATAACTACCTCCTTGGCCATGTCGAGGTCCACCATTACTACCAGTGACATCCATACCACGCCCAGATTGAAAAGAATTAGAACCTTTATTCCATCTGTCTTCCTCAGTCACAACATTACCACGGCGTTCCATCCTTGACCTGTCTCCAGTTCTTCCAGGACTAGGATGTGAATCACGAGAATTACTAATGTTGGCGCTAACCAAAACATCAGCTATGTCTGCCGTAATTTCAAAACCTTCAGGAAGACTAATGCATTGCTCTGCGAATTTCAAAAGAAAATCACGTGAATACTTTTTTGCTGTACTTCCACTTCCATCAATAACCTGTTGAGATTTATCATCAACTTCAATTTTTGTAGACATGTCAGCTGCGTCCTCCCAGTCATCAGGTTCGACTTTAGAGTGACCACATTTCTCACTTAGGGTAGCATCTAACTCAGCAGAATCAGCAGATAACTGTTTTAACCCTTCAGATGTAGATTCACTTTCTATGCTCTCTGAAGTTGAAACAGTTTCTTTCTTTTCCTCAGGTCCTTTGTATGCATTATAAAGATCAGAAGTTGACCCGGCAGCATCTGCTTTCTGGAGAATCTCTTTTAGTTTCTTCTTCCCTTTAGATGTAGTTTTCACCTTATTTGGTTCTAAATTTGGCGTATCCTTGGTACCTAAAACTGACATTGAGTCGCTGCATGCATTCTCTGCACTATCATTGATTTCCTTTGCTGTTGTTTCTGGTAAATCAGCAGACTGAAGATCTGCTTCAAAATTTCAATAAAAATATCCATTAGAAACTACACTACCATTTCTACCTAAAGAGACATGACTAGAACTCAATGCAGTAGAGGTAAGATGCACCCAAATTATCACCTATCCTGTCACCTTCTGACTTAACTAGCATATGTTTTCTGTCCTTTCTGTATTGTTTTAAAGGTTAAGACCTCGGTGCTTAAATTAGCAGCATATTTTCAGTTTGTAATTTTATAGTCACATTTAATATTTTTTTGGAATTTATCAAGTTCATCATTTTATAATAATTCTCACCTTCGGATGATTCATCTATCAGATCATGCTTATGATTACTCAAATTATCAACCACTTGAGCAATAACTGAAGGAGAATGGTTTGTTTCACTTCCTACAGGTGTGGAAACCCCAGATTCAGATATATCACTGTCAACAGCTCGAGACGGCATAATAGCCACAGTAGGAGATTGCAAAGAAACCTGCAGGAAAAGTTGAAAAGTACATACACTATATATTCAATTATACCAACACCCAAATAATGAGTTAAATATAATTCAAATGTATACCTGATCTTTAGATGATTGGCCTTTTTTCCCAGGTTTCTTCTGGTTATCCTTCAAAGAGTTGGACCGACTAATAGGTTCCCTCGTGCTGGCTTCATCATTTGTCACAACGGAAACAGAATCCTCAGTCACATCTGAGGTAGGTAGCACTGTAACCTTATCAGCAGTGACAACAACAGATGCAGCAGATTGTTTTGGCATAATTTCCTCAGAAGATTTAGACTGTTGTGTAGAGATTTCTGAGAAAGTTTTAGACCCTTGTTGAGGTAAAGGGGAACTAGCATCGAAAGATGCTGAACTACGAGCCTCGGTATTTTGAACACCACAAATACTAGAATTAGTCAACGACGAGTCCTTAACAGTAGACACACCATTTGGTTTAATAGTCACGGAAGCAACCCCCGTTGAAGCTGATCCCACCACATTAGGCACCTGGCGAGAACGTTCCGCAATGGGGGGTTCAGCAATGCTAGGAATAGAAGGGCTTATTTGATTAACTGGCAGAGAACTAAGAGACGGTGAATTAATGAAAGCCACGTTTTGTGGACCATTGTGCACAGGATAATTAAATATTGGTGGCTGAGCGTTGGGAGTTATCTGGCTACTTGTTAATGGAAGAGAACTAGAAGGTTGATAATAGGGAGGATTGGAACTATAAGGATGATAATTTGTAGGCTGAGATACGGCAACGGATTTAACAGGTTGGGATTGGGAAGGAACATTAGGATGTGACCTTGCACCAGATGACCCACCATCTGAATATCCACCTGCCCTTTTATCAAGCCTGAGCTCTTCGTGCGTTTCAGGATGAGTTATTTTGACTGGAGTAGTTTTCCGAGGAGTATATTTTGCAGCCTGATGCTGGGGATATTGAGGGGTGATGCCAATGCCCATGTTGCTCATTTGATGGGGCATCTGATGGCCCATTTGATGAGGGAAACCTAAGTTATGGCCTGAATGCATGATCCCGTGAGAGTGCATTGGATGAGGCTGAAGACCAGGAACAAAAACTGGCGGTTGCCCTTGTGCAACGTTCCCCATTGGTATAGGCATTGGCATAGGAAGATGGAGGGGTGTCGAGGACATCCCCTGAGATTGAATCTGTGGATTAGGACCACCAAACTGTAAGGATGCATGTGACTGCTGAAATGGTGTAGACATTGAAATTCCAGTTGCAGGAACAACAGAAGGCTTCAGCATCTGGTTTGCCGGGATCAAAGCTGGAACTTGAGGTTCCTTCTTAGCCTTAGCCCCCAGATTAGTCTCCCTGGCATTAGATTTCTCAGTTACTGCTGAATCATTCCTAGGTGGTTGTTGCTGCTGCTGCTTCGGAACAGGAGGTATTGGCACTGAAGGCACAGATCTAACAGAGTCATGATGAGCCTGAAAGTTTTAGAGAATATAATCAGGCAAAAACTTGCTATGAAAAGTGAAAACACATTAAGCGAGCTAACTTCGTGTAGAGAAAACTTGTTAAGACCTCCTCTTTTAGATTAATTTCCAAAAACAATACCCATTCATATCATTCCTTTGGAAGCATTGGGAAGTGGCACTAACTCCATCCAAAACTATACAAAAGTATGGACATCAGGGAGAAAATGACAAAAAGAATAAAAGTGAATACCTGATCACGCTTCTGCTCATCTAAATTAGGAGGAGCTGAGCTTGTACGAGCGGGAATCTGCATATTATAATAACATCATCATTCAATCACCCTACGATTCAATTGAACACATATAAACAAAACATTTAACAATAATATAGCAGAACTTACGGCCACTCCATTCATAAAGCCAGGAACAATCGATCCAAACTGAAAAGGGAATGCCTTTGATGCATCTCCTGAGAAAGACAAATATTTAGATCACTCAACTATCACAGCCAAAGCAAACATAAAACAACTAATGACAAACAAATCAAATTGTCAGCACACATTCATGTGACCCAATCTACAAGACTAACATACCCTTAGCAGGGCCGGTAGGAGCGGTTGTATCAGAGCTCACGGCGGGTGGTTGAGAAGTTGGATTTGGAACAACTCTGGAGCTCCTCTGTGCGGCAGTTGATTCAGATGCCTTTGCAACCGGCCCATCAGATGCTCCTATCCTACCACGTAAACTAATGAATTACATATACAAACACAACCATAATTTACCAAACACAAACAAAAGCATTATTTGCATATTCTACCGCTGCAGTAACCTGTTACCGAACACCATAACCAGACACCAAAAACCAATGACGAGAAGAATGAGACATTTTTTAAAATTTAATAAAAACTCATGGTAAAGCTTACCATGCAATTGTGGTTGTACATGAGTACCATTATGTAGGGTTCGAGCAGCAGAAGCACTGTTTGACTCTGTTGAATTTACTTGGGAAGGGTTCACCCTATATTGCCCACCTTGTGCATTATTAGACTTCTTGTTAAAACTGAAACACGCAACACAAATAACCAATAAAATACGAACAGAGCGAAGATAACAGTTAAACAAAATAAAAAATCATCAAATTACATGGAACAAAACAAGATTTTTATAACCGGTTAAAATAACAAAATAGTAAGTTTTCACAAATTCATATTGTTATACAGCAATTTTTCTTAGGGAAATGCTAACATGTGTCCTACGCTTTGATAGTTTCCGGTGAACTAAATATAGAAGAGTATTGAAAATTGCTTATTCACTTTATTGAAAAGTAAAAAATATATATATATATATATATATATATATATATATATATATATATATATATATATATATTGTTTTTTTAAAGCCAAAATTTATATTTTTCTTATTCCTTAACATGTACCCTGTTAGCATGACCCTATGTGTCATATATTGAAGCATTTTATCTTGATATGGAGTGTGAACTTCATCCATTGATTCCATAAATAAAAGAAAGAGTATAAAAGTGATTTTTTTACCCTAAAAATCAGACAAATTCAACAAAAGCAACCCCAGTTTCCCAATCCACACCACCAAGCAACACAATTCCATAAATAAAAACTACACAAATAATAGAAAATTAATTAAGAACAACCTAAAACACAAATAATGGTAAATTAGTAAACCCTAACTCACCTCCTATTAGAGGAGAGTGGATTAGCAGAGTTGTTGGACGGCGCGGGCCCGCCGCTGCCCCTTCCATATGCGCCTGAAGGACCTCTCTGCTGATTGAAGCTAGACGATCGCCCGGACTTTCGATAAGCGGCGTCGTTCTTTTCCGATTTTGATTGATTGAAGGACATAAATACCAATCTTGTAATCCCTCAAAACACTAATTTTCACAAACAATAAAAACAATTCAAAAGAAGAAAAATTATAAAAATTCTTCTTCTTCAAACTTTCCTGCAAATCCAAATACACAGATCCAAGAAACCGTTAAGAACATAAAATCAAACACAACAATAACATGGATTAAATGAAAAAAGCGAATCAGAAATTGAAGTGAAAAACATGAATTAGAGAAGAGAGAGTGAAGTGAGTACCTGATGAGTGAAATTAGGGTTTTGTTGAACGGTGATGAAAGTAGTGTGATGTAGAGGAATAGGGAGAGAAAAAGAAGGGGGAGGGAGAAGAGGAGAAGAAGAGAAGAATGCGAGAGAGAGTGAAAGAGAGACCAGAATAGGGAGAATGTGGAGGAGAGAGAAAATTGAAGAGAGAGAGTGAGATGAGAGAAGAGAGAGGTTAATGGGAAAGGTTAAGGTTAAGGTTGGTCAAAACAGAAAAGAAGGAGTGGGTTTTTGTGGAGAAATTGCGGTTTTTGTGACACCTATTCACTTCACACTCAATAAATACTCCAATTTTTTTATCTTTTATCATTTTTATTTTTTTAATAATTTTTCTATTCAATATTTTATTTTGTATTTATTATAAAATATATTTTTTAATTTTAAATAAAAAAATTAATAATTGAAAATCATTTTTAAATATAAATAAATAAAATATTGTGGATTTGAATTCACCTTTAGGTAACTCATATCCTTCCCTAAATGAGTTTTATTGTTATGCACTGTCATGTAAAAAAATTTACATCATCGATCCATCACAATTCATAATCATTATTTTAAATATAATTATCTAATCTAATACTTCTTGGATTATTAGATCAATATTCAAAAATTCAGATATACTTATTCAATCTAATACTTGGAAGGAATTTGATGAAAATGATAAATACACTATGCGGAAAATGTACCAACATCTTCGAGGAGAGAGGCCGAAGGTAGCTTGGAGAATAATTATGTGTAAGAACCATGCGAGACCTCATGTTTGTTTCACTCTTTGATTAGCATGTAATAAAAGACTATTAACTAAAGATCAGATGAGTAGATTTGGGTTGGCTAATGATAGAGTGTGTATTGCGGGATCCCTGAAACTTGTGATAACTTATTTTTCCAATGCGTTATCACTAAACATGTTTGGAGCAAAATATTGATATGGTTTGGTTATGATCCCAGTGATTGGAATTCTGAATTTGACTGACTTGTAAAAACTACAAATGGGAAATGATGCAAACGGGACCTCTTGCAAATGGTTGTTGCGGAAACAATATACTTAGTTTTGTATGTACGAAATCGTATCATTTTTCAAATGGATGTAAAGAGGAACTCTAAGATGTTATTAAACGAGAAATAATCCTTAAGAGGGTAGAGAATTATAGGAAATTGAATTTGTATTGTAAGAGAATTTAATTGTCGTCATTGTCTATTTGAGTCTGGATCGTTCAGATCGGCTTGTTTGTATCTGATATTTTTTATAATATATACTCCTTTATTCCAAAAAATAATAATTAAAATAAAAATTAAATATAATTTTAGATCTAACAGTTATACGGACAGTATAAAACTGTTTTACACTATCATGCATTTCAATTAAATTCTACATAAATTGTCTTAATTGAAAATAAAATGTTTATAAAATGTTTACTTGCAGTTTTTAGCATAAAAATGTACATGAATATTGATTTTGAGAGACATATAGGTAATTTTTATAATAAATACTAAATTTAAATTTTTACATAAATTAATTAATAAGTTATTTTTTTGTCTTTTGTTTTCGGTTTAGTACATACATATTCAGTTAACTAAAGTACCCATGTTTGGATATGTCATCAAATTATTGTCTTATTTTTGTGTTAATATATTTTGCTTACCTAATTTATCATGTTTTGTCTTTTTTATTTGAACACTTTAATTTTAGCAAAAAAAATGAATTGTTGGATTTTTCATTTATCGTGTTTTGTCTTTTTTATTTGAACACTTTAATTTTAGAATAAAAATGAATTCTTAGATTTTTGTTTTATCTTAGCACTTAAAAATGGATTTTGATTATTCGAAATTCAACCATAAAGTAGCTAAAATGTGCCCAAAAATTATTGAAGAAGTGTTTGAATTTAATATGGTTGACTAACTCAACAGTTACAATAGTTTATCGATTCCATAACAATCACTTAATTTCGAAAAGAAAATAAAAAAAATATTTGATAATTTACACTATTACTACTATTACATTTATGACTGGTCTAAAGGAGGGTAACCATGGGCTATGGCCCCTTCCTCTCCTCCACATATTATATATATATATATATATATATATATATATATATATATATATATATATATATATATATATATATATATATATATATATAATTGGTTTGGATGTCATTTTATAAATATGATTCGATTCAAATCAGATTATAAATAGATTTTTTTAAACCGAATCGCATGTATATAATTTATATTTATTTTTTTATTTGTATAATATGTTATGTTAATTTCTTATTTAAAGATAATTATGTTTTTAAATATTATTTATTAATGTGGTTTAATCTATTTATTTTATTATTTCATTTATAATCGTTCATTCTCATTTTATAATATCAACTTTCAATATATTATATATTATATCACATATGATTTATTCATATTTTTATAATATTAATAAAAATATAATTTGTGATTTGGATATCCAAAAACATATCCAATTCAACAGCAATAAATTGGATCGAATTTTTTTAATAGAACATCCAAAATTGAATCGGGCCGTGGGTTAATATATCTTTGGATCGAGTAAATTTTTGTCTCAAAATTGATCCAAACTGCATTGCGAACACCCCTACATATATATTGTTTTACATCAGTCAAAGGTTCAAAATAACTAGGGTTTAATTCATTTAAAATTCATTTCACTTCATCCAAAATATAAAATCAGTTCATACACTAAGAGCAACATACAATTTTTTTATCTCTATTTTTTATTGCATTCATCTTTATTAAACTAATTTAGGAGTTGGAGTGTTAACCATCCAAGTTCATCTCGTGCCATTGTAAAGGAGATCAGAGTCATCGTTTAAGATCATCAATTTTCCAATTGCATCCATTATTGGTTCTCGAACATAACTATGGCGTCATATGTGGGAACGACATTTGATTCCTATGATTTCGACAATTTCATATCTAATCTCTGATTTACCAATTTGCAACCTCTTTAGGTCACTAAATCAAGAACAAATCAGTATGGTTATTACGAGTATTCAGTAATGTTGTTTGGTGTGTTTAATGCTCCTAGAGTGTTCATGGAGTACATGAATAGAATATTCAACTTGTACTTATATCAGTTTGTGGTTGCATTCATCGACGACATCTTGATATATTTGAAGTCTGATGAAAAGCATGGGAGCATTTAAGAGTTGCATTGTAGATATTGAAAGAGAACCGGTTGTACGTGAAGTTGTCTAGTTGTGAGTTCTTGTTGCGAGAAGTTAGTTTCTTTGGTCATGTGATTTCTAGTGGTGGTATAGTTGTGCATCCACCGAAGATAAATGTTTTTTTTATAATGGGAGACTCTGAAGTTTGTTACAAAGATTAAAAGTTTTCTTGAGTTGGCTGGTTACTACAAGAAATTCATTAAAGGCTTTTCAAAGTTAGCATTGCTTTTGACTCAGTTGACTCAAAAGGTCAATCTTATGTTTGGGTTGTACATTGCGAGGAGAGTTTTCAAGAACTCGAGAAAAACTTGACATCTACTCTAGTTTTGATTTTAGCAAATCCAAGTGTGTATTACAATACTTCGAAGATGGATTTTTTAGGTGTATTAATGCAGAATTTTCAGGTTATGGCTTACGCTTCTCGACAATTGAGAGTTCGTGAAAGAAATTATCCTACGCATGATCTTAAGTTAGCAGATACAGTGTTTGTGTTAAAGATTTAGAGACATTATCTTTATGAATCCATATTCGAAGTGTTCAGAGATTACAGAGTCTGAAGTGTTTATTTGATCAGAAGGAGTTAAATATGAGGAGGAAAAAATTTCTTGAGTTTCTGAAAGATTGTGATTTTGTCTTAAATTACCATCCAAGAAAAGTTAATCTAGTAATTGATGCATTGAGTAAAAATGTGTTGCATATGTCAATGTTGATGGTTAGAGAGTTGAAATTGATTGAGCAATTCATGAGAAAATTATAAAAATTCTTCTTCTTCGAACTTTCCTGCAAATCCAAAAACACGGATCCACGAAACTGTTAAAAACATGAAATCATTCATAAAAACAACAGCATCGATTAATTGAAAAACCTGATTCAGAAATTGAAGTGAAAAACATGAATTAGAAAAGAGAGAGTAGTGAAGTGAGTACCTAGTGAGTGAAATTAGGGTTTTGATGAATGGTGATGAAAGTAGTGTGATTTAAAGGAATGGAGAGAGAAGAAGAGGGGATAAGAAAAGAAGAATGTGTGAGAGAGAGAGAGAGAGTGAAAGAGATACTAGAATAGGGAAAATGTGGAGGAGAGGGAAAATGGAAGAAGAGAGAGAGAGAGAGAGAGAGAGAGAGAGAGAGAAATGAGAGATGATAGAGGTTAATGTGAAAGGTTAAGGTTGATCAAAACAGAAAAGAAGTAGTAGGTTTTTGTGGAGAAGTTGCGGTTTTTGTGACACCTATTCACACTAGGGATGTCAGTTTGTATCTATTAGTGGGGATTTCCCCGTTCGGGGCCCCAGGGTTGGGGAATTTCACCCCGCGGGGTGGGGATGGGGAGAAAAATCCCCCTGAGATAATTGGGATAAAAAAATATTTTTTAATGACAAGGATAATTTATTAATTAATATTTTTTTATAGAATAAAATAAAAATTAATTATGTTAATTAATATTTTTAGAAATTAATTATTTAAAATTTTGAAAATAATTTCTAGGCCTAAATTGAGGTGGATTTTTTAAAAAGAATTTCTAGACCTCGTGAAATTTGAGGTGTATTTTTTCTCTTCTCCCTTTTGGAACTATGAATTGGGAAGGTGTCATACCCTAATTTTTGACCCTAAGATTTTCCGCATCTCATCTGCATCTTGCATACAAACAATATCTCGCACTGGTTCATTTATCCTTCTCGGGTGCAGGTTTATGCCTCACAAGGGATCACTGTTTTTTATTTGCTTTCATTTGTTTATGTTTAATAACCATTAATTAAAATCCAAAAAAATATTTTTTTTTCTTTCATTAACTTTTTTTTTCAGGAAGAGGAACCATTGAAAATGCCAAAAATAGCAGTCTTGCAGCTAGAGTGAATTTCACAGACAAAGTCGAAGACGATCCGCAAATAATTCAAATTTATTTGATCGAGGATTTCCCAAGTTAATTGATTCATTCAAAGGATTTCCAAGGTTCATGTGTTTATTTCTTCGACGTACAAAAAAAGAATCGGGTCAGAATAACCAAGCAACCTCATTTGAATAAAATATTCAAATTTTGGCTTGCTTAACCGGTTAACCATTTGGTTAACCGATTAACCAATGCGAAATTTGAATATTTTATTCAAATTCAGCACCCTTAGATCATTGATTTAATTGGAATATTCTAGATCCATTGGTTTCTGATTTCTCTACACCACTTTGATCCTTTCCTACCATAAACCATCACTAATCACCATTCTTTTCCATTTCCCGCCAAATTTTCAATTACCAAACCTAATTTGAATTACCAAAGCAAGCTCCATTCCACCAAATTCTCATACCTAAAGTACTTAAATAGGACCATAATTTCATTCATTCACCAAGCTTTAGATAGCCAAATTCACCTTGCAAAAATTTCTACAAGCTTTTGATAGCCACAAAACCTCTTGCAAAATACTCCCCCAACACCAAAATTCTCAAAAGCTCACTTTCTTTCTTTTGAAGTTATCAAGAATTCACATTGAATTCTTGATTAACTTGAGCTAAACCTTCATCCTTTCATTCTTTTGTTCATCAATTTCAGTAGATCTAAGCTTGTGTTGGTCCAATTTGAAGAAGAGCTTTTGGTAATTCATCTTCCTCCATAAACTCATATTCACCATCAACATTCAAGATGTAGATCTTTGGTGCTCTTGTTTCTAGATCCTTTGGATCTTTATTTGTTGTTTGATTGCATGGATTCCACTGTATTTTGGTTTTTAAAATTCGTGCAAATTCAGATCATGATCATCTAATGTTTGAGAAAAGGTTTCAAAAATGGATCATGCTGAATTTTTTGCATTTTTCAGCTTCTGGTACAGCGTTAACCGGTTAACCGGTTAACCAGTTTCAAAACAGCATAAATATTCAAAATCTGCTTGCGTTAACCGGTTAACCAATTGGTTAACCGGTTAACACAAGTCAGAATGGTGTTTTGGCTTATTTTAAGCCCCTTTTTAGTTCCTCTTTCTTTTTCTTCTTCCTCCTTTTTATTTTTACCTTGGGAAACACTTTTAGGAGTAATTCCTCCTTAATTTCAATGAACATTGGGTGTAGATTAAAGTAGTTAATGTTCATTAATTCAAAACTACCTTTAAGTGGATTATTCAATTCATTTAAGGAACTTTGCGTTAGTGATACATTTTCATGCTTGAATCCACCAAGATGAGTGATTGAACTAAGGATGGAAGAATACCATGAGTGTGAATCAATTTGGTATTCACCTTTAGTTTTGTGCGATATTGCGTCCAGATAGTGATTTACATATCGTTTATCTCGCATGCATTAACACTAACATTATGCACCTTAATTGGTGGTGGCCGACCTCATTTGTAGGGTAATTACTTCGTAAATTACTCGGCGATTGCTTAACATAGACCTAAATTTGTCCCTAAATTTGGAATAAAAATCTAATTGGGTACTTGCACTTTCGTGGACCGGATCTCTTGTTGATCGCGTAATCCCAAAGTGATTAATCATATTGCATTAAGAATCGAGACTTATGAATGTTTGATGCGTAGGTGCTTTGGGTCTCCCAATCGCCTTTCAAATTTCATTGAATTCGATTCGATTTGCCTTGATTAATTTCTATAGTGTAAGATGCTAAGCGGATCCGGTTGCCTTTCGATTTTGGTTACTTTTTTTGGTTGTGGATGATTAGGTTCACCATACCATTATTATGTAAATATTATTATACTATTACTACTATTAATATTTTAGATTCTTGCACTTTAATTTCTTTTGTTACTAACATTTTAATTCTAACACTTTTATTTGCTTTTATTTTTATTTTGCTTTACTATGCTTTATTCATCCATTATCATGTTTTATTATTTGTTTTTTTTATTATGTTGATTTTCCTTTTGTCCATTTGGACACAAAAATATTAATAAAGGATTAAACTTCTAAAAGACTTGTGACTTTAATTTTGGACTATGGCCATCATCCTTAGCATTGGACTTGGAGTTTTGGACTTAGATTTTAGGATCTTGCCCTTTGCTTGAGTTATTATGGATTGAAGACCATGGCCTTGATTCAGTTCACTTGTTTATGAAGATGGAAGTCCTATTGTTTCGAAGAATGTTCATCATACGGTTTGATCGTTCTTCCCTTAACTTTTACTTTCAAGTCTTAGGATAGTCACTTCATCTCTATCCACTTCTTAAATTTTCAAATTTTCTTCCTATTTTCAAAACCTTATTTGTTTTCAAACTTCAAACGTTTTCATAACTAAACCTTGGCTTAGGTCAAGTGGTTTTACCTTCTTCATTTCGTTTCTTAACAAATGTTAAACCACATAAGCATATCGAAACTTTCTTCTCAAAAATACTTTAAAAAATTCAAAACTCATTCAATTGTTTTTGTGCCCTCGTGCACTTTTTCTTTTCATATGTTTAGATAAGATTCATTCTTTCTAGCGGAATTATTCGCTAAAGAATGACGACTTATCTTTATATTTTAAAATCAATTCAACACGTTGTCTTTTTACAATTTGTACCACGAACTACGAGGATTTGATCTTGCATTGCACTTTGTGGGTACGTAGGCATGAGACGATCGTCTCTTCAAACACAAATATCTTAAAAAACATTTCTCTTCTCATCTCTTCAATCAATTTTAAACAAACCATTTTCAAACCAAAAAAAGCAATAAATATTTCAAAAGGCTCCCGTGGAGTACCACGGACATTTTGGATGCGTAAAACCTTCCCAATTTGTAACTTATCCTCTTACTCATTCTCTATTTGATTCTTTTAGCTTTTTTGCTTTTAGATTCATTAGGTTTTATTCGCTCTTTTTCCCTTTTCCATTCGGAATAAAATAAAAGCGCGGTGACGACTCTGTTTACCTTGAGTTAAGTTAGCTAATAGCTTATACTCATGATTTTACCGCTACACAAGGATTTTGTTTTGTTATTTGATTATTTTATTTCTTACACCAAACCCTTGTTTTCTTTTCATATGGGCTTAGTCCACTTATTTCTCATGATACATCTAAATCAGTGTCACACCCTCATTCTCTTAAGATTTTCTTTTTGTTTTTTTTTATTTATTTGTTTATTGATTTTCTTTTTTTATTTATAAAATTTGTTTTGTTAGTTAATATTCTAACATTTATTGGATTCTTGTTTCTTCTTATTTTGCTTTTTGTTATTTTTGTTTTTCTCTTTATTTTCATTTTGATCAGTGATATATTAAAAGGTTGTGGATGGTTGATTTCGATAAATCTAGATTAATGACCAATGATGTTTTAAACAAAAAAAAAAGGTGTTTATCATTTGACACGTATGCACTAATAGCAAGCGCAACAAAAATTAAAGCATCGTTTGCATTAGCCTCTTTGCATAACCTCATAATTCCTTAAAGGGTTGTAGAAAAAAAATCCTAAATAAAGATCTTGATTAGGATATTTACATGGAGCAACTAGAAGGTTATGTGGAAATAAACAAAAGGTGTGCAAGTTTGACAAATCCTTTGAAATTCGATCAAGAAGCGGTGATCAAATTCATTCAAAAACACATTACTTATATATTTGGAATTCCTGAAACCACATATCAAGGATCAGTTTTTGCTGGTCATAAATACAAGAGTTTACAGTCGAAACGGGGTTCAAATTGATCATTTTCACACCTTATTGCGCCCAAGTGGATGTTCAAGTCAAAACAGCTAACAAAGTAATAATTGGGCTAATCAAAAAACATGTTACCAAAAAAACCTAAGAATTGACACAAAACATTGGATACAATTCCATGGGCTTATTGAACATCCCCTAAGGAGGTGACAAATTCAACACCTTTTCGTTTGACATTTGGTCATAGTGTTGTGTGCTAGTGGAAATTTCTTTACAATATTCAATTAAGATACAACGACAAAACAAAATTCCGTCAGAACAATATTGGAGCATGATGTTCGACGAATCAGTCGACTTGGATGAGAAAAGGTTTGTTGCATTAGACATAATGTTGCGGCAAATGGCGTGTGTGGTAAAATCATACAATAAAATGGTTTAGGTAAAAACCTTGACAATAAATGGTTATGTTTGGAAAGTGATCCTACCTATGGATCGACGACATCAAACTTTAGGAAAAAAGTTCACCAGACTGGGAAAGACCATTTCAAGTGATTCAAACATTTACGAATAATGCCTATGAAATTCAAGAATTAAGTATTGATCGACGAATCTTAAGGGTAAATGAGAAATATTTGAAAAAATATGCTTCAAGAGATTCAAATAAAAAGGAAATAAAATATATCATTAATAATAGTAGCCAAAATGGAATAAAACCAAGTTGACATTCAAAATATTCAAGAGGAGTTACATTGTCTCGATAATAAATAACTAAGTAGGAAATATAAACTTAAATTCGTCAAAGAAAGTTTTTTCATAAGAAATCATGTTGTCGAAATCAACATCAGAATCAACATAGGCCTCACAACAATCTAGAAAGAAGGAATGCTCCTTTTGATCCAATTCCTATGACATATCGTCAACTCATGAAGCCTTTGATTCAAAATGTGTTTGTGGATCCCAAACTCGTGAAGTCGATTCCAAAACCATTCACGCCTGGGTATGATCCCTTTGTGAAATGTGGATATCATGTTGGATCAATAGGGCACTCATTTGAAGACTGCAACACCTTCAAAGCTAAGATACAACAGTTGATCGACAACAAGTACATAGCCTTTCGAGAAGGAAACTTGTTGGTGAACGTCAACCTCTCTCCCTAATAAGCATGAAGGCCTTAAGGGAAATATCCTAAAGTCAGTGGATCAAACAAGAAGTCATCCTTAACGCTGGCAGTCATGGGACATTATTATCATTTGCATTTGTATTTCTTTGTTCGTTAAATGCTACTTGATTTTAAACATTATTGTTTTTAATGGTAATATTAATAAAGCGATCATGCCTTTTTTGAATCAATCCATTCATATTCACTTTTGTTATTTTTTCCTTAATTTATGCAACAAAAAAAAAGTATCAACTTTTCTCCCATTCACTCATCTTTATCAAAATTTTGTTCAAGCAAAGATTGGAGAGAGGATGATGAAAACCAAATATCTGAAATTGTTGTGGTATGCTTTCGAATAAAACTTTGTCGATGATGTAAGGTATTGTTTCAAATCCCTAAACAATGAAGAGATAAGGAGTTAATCCCTATTCAACCACTTTAAGCATAAAATTTGGTGTTTCTTTTGGAATTAAAAACCTTTAATCTTAAAAACCCTAGATAAGGAGTTTACGGCTATACTTTCGTTGGCTAAGGGTAATGCCTTAAGAGGATCAAACAATTTCAAAGCAAAGAAAATATTTTTGATTTCCCAAGTCTTTGATGCAAAATTTATCATCCAAAATTATCTTCAAAGTATTTATGTCATCAATAGAATTACCTGAAAGTACAAGATCATCAACACAGACCAAAATGCATTTGAAATAAACGCCAAATTTTTTTGTAAATAAAGTATAGTCGAATTTATTAAGTAAAACCTAGATCCAAAATCGTATAGGTTAGATTTTGATTCCATTGTCGACTAGCTTGATTAAGTCCATAAATGGACTTGTTAAGCTTACAAAAAAGGTTCTTATCAGGAATTTTTAGGTCAATAGAACATTTCATCTAAGTCGCCATGTAAAAAGGCAATAGTAATATATAATTGATGCAAATACCAATTTTGAGATGAGGCTATAAACAAAAGAAGTCTATTGGTGGTCAGTTTTATCACTAGACTAATAGTTTCTAAATAGTCAATACCTTCAATTTGGTTAAAGCCTTTGGCAACAAGACGAGCTTTGTATCACTCAATGTTACCATTAGCATGGAATTTAAGTTTAAAAATCCACTTTCACACTATAGTGTTTTTATTGGGGAGAAGGGAAGTTAAATTCCAAGTGTTGGTGTTAATTAGAGATTGAAACTCGTTAGAAACCGTTTGATGTCGGTTAGTGCCAAAGATGACAACAATGTAAGAATTGGGTTTAATAAGAGAAGAAAATTTTAAATAATTTTTTTTATGATTGTTCGATAAATTAGAATAAGATATAGATTTGGAGAAAGGATAAAGTAATATACCTGGAGTTTTAGAAGGAAGATGATGATTACCTTGGATTAGGGGATAATGATAATCTTGAAGATAAGTGGGGGTCGATGAATTTTGCTAGATTTTATTTGAATGGTATGAAATTATGTATAGTTGTGTGTCGCACCTCGAAAAATACGATCCTAAAATAAACAACAGAGTCGCCACCTAATTCTATTTATTCTACGAGAGAAAAGGGAGATATAGACACAACCTAAATAAAGGATAAGAATGGTCAACGAAAACCACTAATCTAAGTTCGGGAGTCAGTTACGCAAGGGGAAGGTATTAGGCACCCCTCACGTCCGTTGTACTCAACGGGAACCTCTTAGTCTAGTTTGCGCTTAAAATGTTAACTTGTTATTATTGTCTTCTTTTACTGATTAAGGTTGCTTATTAAAGGGAAAAGGAAATTATTATTTATTGCGGAGAAAGGTTAAGTTTTTTATTATTGTGCTCGCGAAGGATTAAAATCCCCGTGCCTACGTATTCCCCTGTGCAATGGGAAAGTCAGAGTTTCGTAGTTCGTGCTACTACGATTTGTGCTTTTTATAGAACGATTATTTGAAAATGCATTCTACTGCTAAGCGTTGGCTTATCTGCTCACGATAGGAGGCTGAAGCGCTAGCTTGTTTGCGAGACAGAATGATTTAAACAATATTCGTTTTGAGAAAAGATGTTTGATCTTTGTTAAAGATGTTTTGAAACGAGAGGGCGAATGAACCACGCGTGGGGCTAGCCCATGTTGCGGTTGCATTCAAGAACGTGCGGAGTGCGAGACTCCGGAGTTCAGTTACTCGCTAATTAATTATGAAAATGATTTGAATTGGTTGGTAAGTTTTAATTTGTATTTGAAAGAAAGAGACAAGTCGTCATCTTTAAGAGAAGTATCTCACCTATTCCACCACAAACATTTGAGAAATGAGAAATCGAAAGAAAGCTTTAAACTTGGATATAAGATCGACAAGCAATGCCACATTCTTCCTTTGAAAGTAAATAAAATCGGAAGAAGCTTTAAACTTGGATATAAGTATCGACAAGCAATGCCACATTCTTCCTTTGAAAGTAATTGTTTGTAAGATTTTTGTTTGTGTTTGTGGGGATAGGAGTAACAACTTTCCTATGGAGATGAATCATGTCTAATCCTTTAAGATTGTTGAATTGTTTTGAATACGAATGATGATTGAACCATCGCGTGAGGCTAGCCCAGTTGCGGTCCAATCCAGAACGTGCGGAATGCTAGATTCCGGAATTCTGTTTTCGTAATTTAATTTAAATAAATGATTTGGATTATTTTTATACGAATGGTGATTGAACTAACGCGTGAGGCTAGCCCATTTGCGGTTCAATCCAGAACGTGCGGAATGCTAGACTCCGGAGTTCCTTTTTCGTAATTTAATTTAAATAAATGATTAATTGTTTTTAGATGTTTTTGAATAACGAAGGAGTGAACGAACAATACGCGTGGGGCTAGCCCAGTTGCAGTTCGTTCTAGAACGTGCAGAGTGCTAGACTCCGGAATTTTATTCCTTGTTAAATTATAACGGCGCGATAAGTCGTGCAGACGGCGATCACTTGATAATCGACTTACGTGTATGCAGTATAGGCGTGATGAATTCCTCACTTGGTGTTGGACCAAGAGTTTTACAAAAGAAGTGAGATCAAACCGCGGGACTCGAAATAAATTGAAGGCAAATGAATTGCTGACTCACATACGAGTCACTCTATGAAAAGTCAAGCAAGTGTTTTATACATTCATGTACGATTCTCGAAAGCACATTTAATTTATGCTCCCAAAATTGTAATACATAAAAAATAAACTGAATGACACTCTAATGTTATTTATATAAACTAGAATTAACTTATATAAGAACAAGAAAAAAACAATTACTCAAATAATAATTAAATTAACTAATAAAACAATTAGCAATCCAATATTACTATTAAAAGGAAAATGAAGTAAACAGCAAGTGATAGAAAGATTAATGTTGAATTATCAAACCTACAAAAAAAAAAAATTAGGTGTCGAAAGAAACAATGTAATGAATATTAAAATAAATAGAAAAAAACACAAATGGATCTTTATCATTCTAATTAAAGTGTTAGTGGTAAACTAGAAGTTGAACAAAGTAGTTACTAGATTGTCTTTTTTTCAAAAAAAATAAATAAAATAATATAATTATTCAAGTAACACATTATGTATTTAAAAAGGAAATTTTTTTGAAACGAGACTCAAACCAATAAGTGCAAATACTTTTGTGATAATCTCATAATGTATTTAATTCACTTTTTAAAAACAAAGAAATAAATGCAAAAACAGTCTCCTTCCACGGTGACAGTTATCAGAACAGATAGAAAAAACAATTTTCTCCTCTCTCATCGCTCGTGAAACCCATGTCATGAAATTTCTACTTTTAAAACCAATAAGTTGCAGCGAAATAAAAAGGATGGAGAGAAAGCAAGCTACCAACGACGACGGTGATGAAGCGAGAGTATAAAAGGTTGCGGCCAACGAACTAGATCTATACGGCGGCGACGTTTTTTTTGCGTCGATTCAGTTTGAGTGGTGTTATTCCTCCGATCTGCTCATGGCTCCTCCTTCGTGTGTCTTCTCTTATGCGTTTGACGATCTCATTTCTGTCTCAGTCTTCTTGCGTCACTTTCTTCATCTGTTTCACTTTGGCCATCTCGTTCTCTTCCGATATCGCGGTTAGCTTCGCTTCTGTTCACAACCTGAAGGTTGTCAAGGAGGGTTTTCCGCGGTGGTTACGGTTTGGTTTTCGGTGATGAAGGTCTTTCCTTCTTCTATTTTATGTTTTTGGATTTTTGAATGGTTCTTGTTTGCAGGTATGTTTATGGTTTTTGCGGTGAATTTGGTGGTGGAAGATGAGAGGTTGAAGGTGATATAATGAAGTTAAGTGATTGTTGTGTAGTGAAAACAAGTGGTAGGTGTGATAAATGAAAAATGAAGAAGGTCTGATGTTGAACAAAAAAATGAGGTTGTTGTTTTGGTTGAAAATGTATCAAGAAGTGGAGTTGCGTGTGAAGTTTGATTTGAAGGATGAGTTGTTATTTTGAACAGAGTTTTGAATGGTTGGCGGTGGTTAGAGGCAGTAGTGTAAAATGGATAATGGGTATTAGTACTAGGATTTTTGTTTGGTGCTAACAAGATGAGGTTTTTTTGGTGGTAGTGTGTGGAGGTGGCTGGTTATGGTTCTTATATGAACCAAAAAAAATGTGTTGTGTTCAGAAGTTTATAAACAAAAGTGCTGGAAAAAAAAGAAGAAGAAAGAAAGAGCCGTTGAGGAGAGTGGAGCGCCTCCCCCTCTTTTTCTGTTGACAAGTCTTTTCAACTTTTGGATGCAGGCTGTGAAATGATGTTGTTTTGGTGTAAAAGTAGCACAGGGCTATGTGGAAGTTTGGCTGTATTGGTGTAGGTAGAGCAGGCTGTGTGATTGGATTGTGATTGGACTGTGTAGGGGAGTTGGTTTGGCTTGGACTATAAATTTGGACTTTAAACTAACTTAATCAATTCTAAACCAACCAAGTGAAACCAGAATAATTAAAGTAATAAACAAAATAATAATAATAATAAATAGATAAAAACTATTATAAACTAATTAAATGGGGAAAGCAATTAATCCAGATATAAATAAATAAATAATAAAAAGTAAAAAATAAAGTAAATTAAAATTAAACTTAAGCAAAATTAAAAACTAATTCTAAATGGTCTAAGTTAAAATGATAAGTAAAACTAGTAGGATTATTAAACTAATAAAAAAAAACCTAAACTCACTCAAATTGATTTTTTTAGAAAATAATAATTAAATCTATGAAATTAAATTAAAAATGGTCAACTTAAATTATAGCAAATAAATAAAAGAAATGATTTAAAATGGAACAAGCAAAAACTCTAACTAATTTCTAAAATTAAATTAATATTCCGAAATCAAATATAAAATAAAATGATACTGAATAAAAGTCGAACACAAATATAATAAATAATGATTAATGATATGTCTTATCTTAAAAATGCAAAAAAGGGGCAATTTTCGATAAATCGACGGAAACACGTCAAAAAATGAACAAAATTTTGAAAATTTCTGGTCAAAATTTAGGGTATGACAGCTGCCCCTATTTAATCATCCTGAACCTGAATGTCTGAGTAAAAAAGATTTATTTTTGAACATTCGAGGTGGAAGAGGATTAAATATCAGAATACCTAAAATTTTGACCGAGAATGCAGATGACAATGATATGATATGCGATGCGAAGATGTAAGACAAAAGTTATAACGCTGCTGGGAAGGAAAAAAGACACTACTGGGGGATTATACACATGACTGGAGTACAGACCACTCGTAGGATCCTCTCTTGAGTGAAGCCAGACGACAACTGTCTACAGGTCCTAAGATGACTCGAAATCTTTGAAAAAAATTCTACTTTGAGGAAATCTACTGCCGAGATTTGAAACCTCATTTGAAAAAGAACCTTCTGTTGGTGTATCGAAACGAAATAGAAATCTACTGCCGAGATTCTGAAACGAAAACCAAATCTTCCGAAGTCTACTGGATATCTGACCGCCGAGATGACCAGAGATTCTAAGAACGAGATACCTTCTGCCGAGGTATCAAAATGAACCAACAATCTACTGCCGAGATCTTGGTAAGAAAACAAACTCTATCGAAATTTGCTGGAGATCTTCTGCCGAGATGACCAGAGATTCTAAAAAATGGAATACCTTCTGCCGAGGTATCCTAAATGAACCGAAAATCTACTGCCGAGATCTTGGTAAGAAAACAAATCTGTTGAAATCTGCTGGAAGTCTACTGCCGAGATTACCAGAGATTCTAAGAATGAGATACCTTCTGCCGAGATATCAAGATAAACCAAAAATCTGCTGTCGAGATCTTGGAGAATCTAGAAATGAGATACCTTCTGCCGAGGTATCAAAAAGAAATTCCTACTGCCGAGGATTAACTGAGGATACACCTGTTGCTAAATCTTCTGCCGAGATTTAACTAAGGATACTCCTGTCGCCAAATCTTCTGCCGAGATTTAACTGAGGATTGTCATTGTCGAGATCATGAAAAGTAAATACCTTCTGCCGAGGTAGACTGGAAATCTTCTGCCGAGACTTGCCAGAAATAAAAGGAATCACCTGTTGTCAAATCTTCTGCCGAGATTCAACTAAGGATGCCATTGAACAAAACTCTCACCATACTTCCCTTCTTCTGAAAGAGACAGCCATATGATGGGAAATAACTTCACGCTCAAACTTCTCAACTTGTATGGAAGAGATAGCCATTTGCCAAAAAACAAAAAGATTCATATCAAACTTCTCGACTTGTATGGAAGAGATAGCCATTTGATAGAACATTCATCATACTTCCCTTCTTCTGAAAGAGACAGCCATATGATGAAGAACAACTTCACGCTCAAACTTCTCGACTTGTATGGAAGAGATAGCCATTTGACGGAAATTGGAAAATTCACAACAAACTTCTCAACTTGTATGGAAGAGATAGCCATTTGTTGGAAAAAATAAAAGAGATTCATATCAAACTTCTCAACTTGTATGGAAGAGATAGCCATTTGATAGAAAATTGGAATCACGACAAACTTCCCACCTTGTCTGGATGAGATGCCATTTGCCGGAAAAACTTCTCATCTTGTTTGGATGAGATGCCATTTGTTGAAAATTGGAATCACGACAAACTTCCCACCTTGTCTGGATGAGATGCCATTTGCCGAACAAACTTCTCATCTTGTCTGGATGAGATGCCATTTGTTGAAAATTGGAATCACGACAAACTTCCCACCTTGTCTGGATGAGATGCCATTTGCCGAACAAACTTCTCATCTTGTCTGGATGAGATGCCATTTGTTGAAAATTGGAATCACGACAAACTTCCCACCTTGTCTAGATGAGATGCCATTTGCCGAACAAACTTTTCACCTTGTCTGGATGAGATGCCATTTGTTAAAAAATTGGAATCACGACAAACTTCCCACCTTGTCTAGATGAGATGCCATTTGTTGAAAATTGGAATCACGACAAACTTCCCACCTTGTCTAGATGAGATGCCATTTGCCGAACAAACTTCTCACCTTGTCTGGATGAGATGCCATTTGACGAAAATTGGAATCACGACAAACTTCCCACCTTGTCTAGATGAGATGCCATTTGCCGAACAAACTTCTCACCTTGTCTGGATGAGATGCCATTTGTTGATAATTGGAATCACGACAAACTTCCCACCTTGTCTGGATGAGATGCCATTTGCCGAATAAACTTCTCATCTTGTCTGGATGAGATGCCATTTGTTGAAAATTAAATTCATACCAAACTTCTCCGCTGAACAGGGGAGATGCCATTTGATAGAACAGAAACCTTGCTGAGGATGATCAAATTGCTCGAAAAGAGAATGTCATCTGTTGATTTACTGGGGAAATCCATGGATAAGAAACAAGCTTCTCAAATAAGGAGACGGCCACTTGTTGTTTCCGATTAGAGGTCCAGGGATAAGAACAAGCTTCTCCAATAAAGAGACTGCCACTTGTTATCAGGTATAAGTATTCCAGGAGAATGTTGTAACAACACTGCTGGAAAACAAAGTTTGTCTTCAATGGAAGCCTTCAATAAATTTCTTCTGGGAAACTAAGCATCCGAAGGTGCAAAATGAATCCACTTTCCATCTAGAATTGCTGGGGATGGATCGACTGCTTGGAAAGAGACCGCCATCTGTTGATTTACCCAAAAGTTCGAAGACAAAACAAGCTTCTCAAATAAAGATACGGCCACTTGTTGTTGGGTATAAGTAATCCAAGGGAATGTTGTAGTAACACTGCTGGAGAGCAAAATTTGTCTTCAAAGGAAGCTTCCAACAAATTCCTCCCGGGAAACTAAGCATCCAAAGGTGCAAAATAAATGCACTTTCCAATTGGTAGTTCAATCCTCACAAATTGCCAACGACCAAAATTCAATCTAGGAACGAGCTGGAAAGAAACTGTCAAGCAAGACATTATCCCCTGAGGAATGAACTCAATCGGGATTTATCCTATCCAAGTGTGGAAAGGAGAACTAAAGCAAAATCTTCCACGAGGATAGAATCTCAGTGGGGAATCAGAAAGAATGTACATTTTCTGCCTAAGGCTGACAACTCTATTTTAAGAGAGGCATATCACTTGGGGATAAACGCGACCAAGGTGAAGGAGGTATGCATTAATGAATGCGACATGAATATGCATATGAATATGAATTCATTTATGATGTACATGTATGTATATGCGTTATGTTTATGCTGACAAACAGACAAAACAGACACCAGAGATACACTGGTGATGAAATAAACATCACAACAAACGGATACTCGACCAATCTTGTCAAAGTGTACACAATTACTGAGGATGGGGTAAAGAGTCATCCATGGAATAAAGTCTTGCTATAAAGCTCAAATCTCTTTGAGGAGAGAAATACCCTTCGTTCGGGAAATAAACCCAGGCAAGTCTTCTAACTTCAATATTTATCAGAAGGAAGCAACCATACAAACTACGTTTGCTTAGGATGAAGTAAATTTGTACTCCGTTGGGGAGAGAAAATCAGATTCAGCTGGAGAAGCTAGAATCAAGGCTCAATTGGGGGTCCTAGACTTAGTAACTCACTGGAAGTACTAAGGAGTGAGAAATCCACCAGAAAATAATGAGTCATGCCCCTGACATACCATAGCAACTTGGCGTCAGGATCCAGTCATCTGGAGATACTTGCAAGGTATATCCTAAGAGCGTCTTGCTTAGGGGAACACGTGGTCATGCGCCCACGAAATGGTTTGTGAGAAGAGATCATCTCGAGAGGATTTTATAGAAGGCTTGGCATTCAAGATGCCCCAGTGCCTTCAAACTCTTGTAGAGATTTGTCGAATCTCGACGTCACTGCCTCAGATTAACTGTGTTTGGCACAAACAAGTCTTCAATGCTTGTCCTTTCAGGGATGATAAGAATGTGTAAGCACAAATTGGGAAACAACTTGCCCATGTCTAGCAATATCTTCAAGCAACATGCCCCTATCTGGCAAAGTATTCCAACAACATGCCCCTGTCTAGCAGAGTCTTCAGGCAAAATGCCCCTGGCTGGCAAGGTATTAAGGCAACCTGCCCCTGGCTGGCTAAGTTTTCAAGTAACTTGCCCCTGACTGGCAAAGTCTTCAAGCAACATGCCCCTGTCTGGCAAGGTCTTCAAGCAAACTTCCCCTGTCTGGAAAAGGTCTTCAAGTAAAATTCCCCTGGGGGTGATCATTCTCTGAAATGGTTGTTCAACTACTCATCAGAGTTTCAAATCTCAAGAGATTAAGCTCATCACTAGTACTCATACATAGGCTTCTATGATATCAAGCAAATGCTAACAAGCAAAAGTTATTAATGTTAAGACTGCTAATGCAACACACGTGTTTGTCTCGAAGTTTTTTGTTTTTGAAAAGATTTTCACAATAGCCTGTGACTGAATCACTAGCTAGGAGGTGATATTCATTTTTTTTTATAAAGCCAACACAAATTTTTTTGAGCAAAGCTCATGGGAGTCGGGAAACACTTTCTCATCGAGTGTGCTTTCGAAATAAACCCTACTTCAATTAGGACTTTTGAGGGTTGTAATGTGGTTTGGTTCACGGTTTTAGAAACAAAGGATAAAGGCTCAAAGTTTATTTGGTGCCCACCCACTCTCCGTGATGTTCTCCAATCCTAGGTTCAGATAAATTGACACATTCATTTGTCTTGATAGCGTATAGATGATGCTCCAAGGTCCGCTTGAAATGACAGTCATCTTATTTATTCTTCGTGGATATTGGTGACCCTTTGATTTTGGTATGGCGGTCACTAAATCTTATGTATTTGAGGTTGAGGATTTGAGGACCTCTCACGAATGACTTATTCTATTTGATCTTTTTTTGTGTGTCTAAGTCCTTTTGTAGGTTTGACTTAGAGGAATTTTCTTTTTTTCTTTTTTTCCGTTTTCTTTTTTCATTGGAAGGTTGAAAATCGTGACTGTCAAGTCATTGATTGTTGTGGATTCCCTGATGGGATGTTTCATCTTATGATTTTTATGTGTAACCAGATTAACTGAACACTACCCTGCCCCAGGTTAAGCGTAAGGGTTTTGAAATATCTGAAAGAAAACTCCTACTTCTAGGCTCGAAGTGGTTGACTAGGGATTAACTCCTTATTTCTCCAGTGTTTGGGAGTTTGAAACAATGCCTATACATCGTCAGTAGGATTTTATTCAAAAGCATTCAACTAGAGAATTTGTGTTTTAATTTCGTCATCCTCCCTCCAATTCTCTGCCTAGGCAAGAGATGGGATAATATTGGCATTATAAAATTGAAAAAGCCTTATGAGTGAATACGAATGGATTACTTCAAGGCAAACATATTCATTGCATTAATCATTCAAAATAAATAAGTTCTTACATGCTAAAACAAATGCATTAACAAAACATAGCAAAAATACATATGAAAAGCAGTAAATGAGCTAAACATCTGAGAGGATAGCTCCAAAACATCGAACGATCGCGTGCATTGAGGAACTGGTTCTAGGCTCCAGTAACAAACTGACTTGGATAGGACTCTTTTGAGTTTTTATCAGCACAAAGGCACTCCGTCCACAGATGGGATTCCTCCATTGAAGGCCAACACCCCGTAGTCGATCATCTCTTGAACCTTTTCCTGGAAGACTTTGCACTCTTCAATTGGATGCCCCAGTACTCCACCATGAAATTTACAAATGGTATTTGGATTGAACCAATGAGGGCGAGACCTCATGGCTCTGGTCTTCCTGGGTGCCATCACTGAATTCCTGGCGAAACAAGTCCACAGTTGACCGTAAGTCATTGGGATTGGATCGAACTGAGGAATCTCTCTTGTTGGTCTGTCTTGAGATCTTTGTTGATTATGGCGCTGATTTTGACGTTCTCCATAGGGTACTAGAGCTTGCAAGATTTTAGGAGAATCCCTAATTGCATTAACTTCAAAATTTCCTTCCTCTTGGGAATCACACACAGATTTCTCTTCAACAATTTGGCAATCTGACCCCTCTTGGAATCTTCCACATTTGAATGCGTTTTCAATGTTTACTCCGACTTCCACAATTTTGGAGAACTCCAATGGCACAACGCCTATCATTCTGATATAATAAGAGTCTGACAATGTTTTTAGGAACATTTTGGCAAGTTCTTTCTCTAAGAGTGGTGGATGAACTTGGGCTGCCAATTCTTTCCATCTTTGTGCATACTCCCTGAAAGGTTCATCGTCTCTCTGACTCATTCCTATCAACTGGTCACAGTCTAGAGCCATGTCCAAATTGTAGTCATATTGCTTCACAAAAGCACCAGCTAGGTCTTCCCAAGTCTGTATATGGTTTCTCTCTAGCTTCGTATACCACATCAAAGATGCCCCATATAGACTTTCTTGAAAGTAATGAATCATCAGCTTATCGTTATCGGCATGAGCAGACATTTTTCGGCAAAACATTGTCAAATGATATCTTGGACAACTTACACCCTTGTATATTTCAAAAGTAGGAATTTTGAAATCTGGGGGAATAATCACACCCGGGACCAGACACAAGTTATGGGCTTTTAAACCAAATGCATTGAGTTCTTTCACCATCTTCAGTTGTTCCTCGAGATCACGAATTCCTTCCTCAATTTTCACCACCTTAGGATTATTCACCTTCGTCACATGATGGAAATTCTGAGATTGGGGAACATCCACTTGTTGAGCATCGTTGTCAGGAGGAAAATCGTACATCGGGTTGGTCATTACAGTAAAGCCTGACATGGAGTCAGCATTCTCTGCCATTTCTGTTGTTCTCCAGTGACTACTTCAGGCTTGAAGGAGACGTCTAAAAGTCAACAAACTGGTAGAAGGACAGATGAGTGAGCTTTTGTTTGGTGGGAGAATGATATGCGATGCGAATGCAAATGATATGCGAATGAATGCAAGGCTCAGAATGCTCAAAATCACAAACAAAAACAGCTCCAGAATTGGATATAAAGGCAAGGTGTTGGATCCAAGGTACAAGTAACTCGGAATCTCCTAACTGGTAAGCCTTAAGTGGAGAGTTCTAATTTCTTTTACCCATAAAGCCCACTCACAGGATAGCTTCTATGGTGATGGTATAAGGATAACTCAAGGTCACGGACGTTTATCGTACTAACACCCCGCCGCAGGCTAGCTGCATTGTGACGATAATAACGATAAGGTCTACCTTGAGTGGAGTTCTCATGCTAGGCGTGCAAGGAGCGAGTCCTTGGAGCCTAACATTACACAACTACCAAAATGAAACAGGTTCTAGGGGGTCCCAGAATCACAGCCCTTTCGTGAATCAGGTCACGCGACAGGCTAGCTGCGTTGCGACAAGATCTACGAAAAGTCTAACTATCTGGGGGAGCTTTCATGCTAGGCGTGCAAGGAGCGAGTCCTTGGAGACTAACACTAATAACATCCAATTCTAACTTAGGTGTTCCCTCTTCTTTTTCAAAACTCAAGTACAAATTCATACCATGTGATATCCCGAGATCCAACAGGCAGATATAATGAGCAGATAATAAAGAAGGAAGCGGCAAATAAAATATCAACAACAAATAAAGAAAGACAAATCAAACAAGTCATCAAACAAACGCAGACTATCCTAACCTAGGCTCGACTCTCTTATGCACAAGGCAATGAAGTCCCCAGCAGAGTCGCCAGCTGTCGCACCTCGAAAAATACGATCCTAAAATAAACAACAGAGTCGCCACCTAATTCTATTTATTCTACGAGAGAAAAGGGAGATATAGACACAACCTAAATAAAGGATAAGAATGGTCAACGAAAACCACTAATCTAAGTTCGGGAGTCAGTTACGCAAGGGGAAGGTATTAGGCACCCCTCACGTCCGTTGTACTCAACGGGAACCTCTTAGTCTAGTTTGCGCTTAAAATGTTAACTTGTTATTATTGTCTTCTTTTACTGATTAAGGTTGCTTATTAAAGGGAAAAGGAAATTATTATTTATTGCGGAGAAAGGTTAAGTTTTTTATTATTGTGCTCGCGAAGGATTAAAATCCCCGTGCCTACGTATTCCCCTGTGCAATGGGAAAGTCAGAGTTTCGTAGTTCGTGCTACTACGATTTGTGCTTTTTATAGAACGATTATTTGAAAATGCATTCTACTGCTAAGCGTTGGCTTATCTGCTCACGATAGGAGGCTGAAGCGCTAGCTTGTTTGCGAGACAGAATGATTTAAACAATATTCGTTTTGAGAAAAGATGTTTGATCTTTGTTAAAGATGTTTTGAAACGAGAGGGCGAATGAACCACGCGTGGGGCTAGCCCATGTTGCGATTGCATTCAAGAACGTGCGGAGTGCGAGACTCCGGAGTTCAGTTACTCGCTAATTAATTATGAAAATGATTTGAATTGGTTGGTAAGTTTTAATTTGTATTTGAAAGAAAGAGACAAGTCGTCATCTTTAAGAGAAGTATCTCACCTATTCCACCACAAACATTTGAGAAATGAGAAATCGAAAGAAAGCTTTAAACTTGGATATAAGATCGACAAGCAATGCCACATTCTTCCTTTGAAAGTAAATAAAATCGGAAGAAGCTTTAAACTTGGATATAAGTATCGACAAGCAATGCCACATTCTTCCTTTGAAAGTAATTGTTTGTAAGATTTTTGTTTGTGTTTATGGGGATAGGAGTAACAACTTTCCTATGGAGATGAATCATGTCTGATCCTTTAAGATTGTTGAATTGTTTTGAATACGAATGATGATTGAACCATCGCGTGAGGCTAGCCCAGTTGCGGTCCAATCCAGAACGTGCAGAATGCTAGATTCCGGAATTCTGTTTTCGTAATTTAATTTAAATAAATGATTTGGATTATTTTTATACGAATGGTGATTGAACTAACGCGTGAGGCTAGCCCATTTGCGGTTCAATCCAGAACGTGCGGAATGCTAGACTCCGGAGTTCCTTTTTCGTAATTTAATTTAAATAAATGATTAATTGTTTTTAGATGTTTTTGAATAACGAAGGAGTGAACGAACAATACGTGTGGGGCTAGCCCAGTTGCAGTTCGTTCTAGAACGTGCGGAGTGCTAGACTCCGGAATTCTATTCCTTGTTAAATTATAACGGCGCGATAAGTCGTGCAGACGGCGATCACTTGATAATCGACTTACGTGTATGCAGTATAGGCGTGATGAATTCCTCACTTGGTGTTGGACCAAGAGTTTTACAAAAGAAGTGAGATCAAACCGCGGGACTCGAAATAAATTGAAGGCAAACGAATTGCTGACTCACATACGAGTCACTCTATGAAAAGTCAAGCAAGTGTTTTATACATTCATGTACGATTCTCGAAAGCACATTTAATTTATGCTCCCAAAATTGTAATACATAAAAAATAAACTGAATGACACTCTAATGTTATTTATATAAACTAGAATTAACTTATATAAGAACAAGAAAAAAACAATTACTCAAATAATAATTAAATTAACTAATAAAACAATTAGCAATCCAATATTACTATTAAAAGGAAAATGAAGTAAACAGCAAGTGATAGAAAGATTAATGTTGAATTATCAAACCTACAAAAAAAAATTAGGTGTCGAAAGAAACAATGTAATGAATATTAAAATAAATAGAAAAAAACACAAATGGATCTTTATCATTCTAATTAAAGTGTTAGTGGTAAACTAGAAGTTGAACAAAGTAGTTACTAGATTGTCTTTTTTTCAAAAAAAATAAATAAAATAATATAATTATTCAAGTAACACATTATGTATTTAAAAAGGAAATTTTTTTGAAACGAGACTCAAACCAATAAGTGCAAATACTTTTGTGATAATCTCATAATGTATTTAATTCACTTTTTAAAAACAAAGAAATAAATGCAAAAACAGTCTCCTTCCACGGTGACAGTTATCAGAACAGATAGAAAAAACAATTTTCTCCTCTCTCATCGCTCGTGAAACCCATGTCATGAAATTTCTACTTTTAAAACCAATAAGTTGCAGCGAAATAAAAAGGATGGAGAGAAAGCAAGCTACCAACGACGACGGTGATGAAGCGAGAGTAGAAAAGGTTGCGGCCAACGAACTAGATCTATACGGCGGCGACGTTTTTTTTTGCGGCGATTCAGTTTGAGTGGTGTTATTCCTCCGATCTGCTCATGGCTCCTCCTTCGTGTGTCTTCTCTTATGCGTTTGACGATCTCGTTTCTGTCTCAGTCTTCTTGCGTCACTTTCTTCATCTGTTTCACTTTGGCCATCTCGTTCTCTTCCGATATCGCGGTTAGCTTCGCCTCTGTTCACAACCTGAAGGTTGTCAAGGAGGGTTTTCCGCGGTGGTTACGGTTTGGTTTTCGGTGATGAAGGTCTTTCCTTCTTCTATTTTCTGTTTTTGGATTTTTGAATGGTTCTTGTTTGCAGGTCTGTTTATGGTTTTTGCGGTGAATTTGGTGGTGGAAGATGAGAGGTTGAAGGTGATATAATGAAGTTAAGTGATTGTTGTGTAGTGAAAACAAGTGGTAGGTGTGATAAATGAAAAATGAAGAAGGTCTGATGTTGAACAAAAAAATGAGGTTGTTGTTTTGGTTGAAAATGTATCAAGAAGTGGAGTTGCGTGTGAAGTTTGATTTGAAGGATGAGTTGTTATTTTGAACAGAGTTTTGAATGGTTGGCGGTGGTTAGAGGCAGTAGTGTAAAATGGATAATGGGTATTAGTACTAGGATTTTTGTTTGGTGCTAACAAGATGAGGTTTTTTTGGTGGTAGTGTGTGGAGGTGGCTGGTTATGGTTCTTATATGAACCAAAAAAAATGTGTTGTGTTCAGAAGTTTATAAACAAAAGTGCTGGAAAAAAAAGAAGAAGAAAGAAAGAGTCGTTGAGGAGAGTGGAGCGCCTCCCCCTCTTTTTCTGTTGACAAGTCTTTTCAACTTTTGGATGCAGGCTGTGAAATGATGTTGTTTTGGTGTAAAAGTAGCACAGGGCTATGTGGAAGTTTGGCTGTATTGGTGTAGGTAGAGCAGGCTGTGTGATTGGATTGTGATTGGACTGTGTAGGGGAGTTGGTTTGGCTTGGACTATAAATTTGGACTTTAAACTAACTTAATCAATTCTAAACCAACCAAGTGAAACCAGAATAATTAAAGTAATAAACAAAATAATAATAATAATAAATAGATAAAAACTATTATAAACTAATTAAATGGGGAAAGCAATTAATCCAGATATAAATAAATAAATAATAAAAAGTAAAAAATAAAGTAAATTAAAATTAAACTTAAGCAAAATTAAAAACTAATTCTAAATGGTCTAAGTTAAAATGATAAGTAAAACTAGTAGGATTATTAAACTAATAAAAAAAAACCTAAACTGACTCAAATTGATTTTTTTAGAAAATAATAATTAAATCTATGAAATTAAATTAAAAATGGTCAACTTAAATTATAGCAAATAAATAAAAGAAATGATTTAAAATGGAACAAGCAAAAACTCTAACTAATTTCTAAAATTAAATTAATATTCCGAAATCAAATATAAAATAAAATGATACTGAATAAAAGTCGAACACAAATATAATAAATAATGATTAATGATATGTCTTATCTTAAAAATGCAAAAAAGGGGCAATTTTCGATAAATCGACGGAAACACGTCAAAAAATGAACAAAATTTTGAAAATTTCTGGTCAAAATTTAGGGTATGACATTGTGTAGCGGTAAAATTACGAGTATAAGCTATTGGTTAACTTAACTCAAAGTACACAGAGTCGCCACCGCGCTTTTATTTTATTTCGAGAGAAAAAGGAAAAAAAGCGAAAAAATCCTAATGAATCTAAAAAAAAGCTAAAGAAACAAACAGAGAAACAGGTAAGGGGATAGGTTACAAAATGGTTAACTTAACTCAAAGTACACAGAGTCGCCACCGCGCTTTTATTTTATTTCGAGAGAAAAAGGAAAAAAAGCGAAAAAATCCTAATGAATCTAAAAAAAAGCTAAAGAAACAAACAGAGAAACAGGTAAGGGGATAGGTTACAAAATGGGAAGACTTTGAGCACCCAAAATGTTTGTGGTACTCCACGGGAGCCTTTTGAAAAAATTATTGCTTTTGGTTTGAAAATGGTTTGGTAAATGAGAGTGGAGGGATGATAAAAGAATTAATTTTTAATGTTTTTGTGTTTAGAGAGGTTTACCACCTCATGCCTACGTACCCACAATATGCAAGTAAGATCAAAACCTCGTAGTTCGTGGTACAAATAGTGAAAATGGTTGGTTTTGATTGATTTTATTAAGTGAAGACAATTTTTCATTTTCAAGTGGATAGCCTCACAAATATCTACCATGAGAATGAGGGCATGGACTCATACATCATTATGGGGAGGGCGCCAACTCGGATAAAATTGACGAGTATGCCACTAAACCCCCACAAATGACAAGAGATTCAATTACATCAAACCACAACCATGGAGATTGAGAGACTTGCACCCGACTAGAGAAGAATTACTCATAGTCTAAACTTGTAAAGAAAATAAACAAAGGTGCACAAAAGGCATAAAACAACTTGAATGAGTTTGGTTCTTTTTATTTTTAAATTAAAGTCAAGATGATTAAGTTCATTTGACGTTTATTAAAAGAAAAGAAGTAGTAAAAGCCACTCGACAAAAGTCAAGGTTTTATTTATTAAAGAGGTACTGGTTTTTAAAACAAGAATCCTTTGAAAAAGAAAGAAGTTTTGAAAATTGAAGAAGGGGAGGAGATGACGAGGCTAACCTAGTGCACAAAACAAAAGCTAGGAAAAAAGGAGATCTAACCGAAATGAAGCCACTTCAAAGTATTAATAAGAAATTCATCCTTAAACATTCAAAAGTCAATATAAACAATGCCAAATGAAGGCAAGTCTTCAACAATTAACACTCCATGCAAATGAATAAGAAGTCTTAATTCTAGATGCATAAGTCCTATCAACACTTCAGAGGTAGTCCATAATGAAATCACTACAAAGCATAGAATAGTAACCAATAGTCCAAGATGAGGAGAATTAAGTTTTTTATAGTTTAAGCTTTTATTAATGTTTTTGTGTCCAAATGGATAAAGGAAAAAGAAACACAAGGATATAATAACATGAATATAAACATGATAATGGATGATAAAGCATAATTAATAAAAGTAAAGGAGATAAAGAAGCAAAAAGGAAATAAAAGCGAAATAATATGCAAGAGGAACAATAGAATAGTAATATGGTAATAGTAATAATAATATGTATATAATAATGATACGGTGAACTTAATCATCCACAACCAAAAGAGTAACCGATTTTGCTTAGTATCTTACACTATAGTGATTAATCAAGGCGATTAGATCCAAAGTCAATGAAACTTGAAAGAAGATTGAGATACCCAAAGAAACTATGCTTCAAGCTTCAAAAGTTGTGGATCTAATGCAAATGACTAACCACTTTGGGATTACGCGACCAAGACGAGGTCCGGTCCACGAAAATGCAAGTATTCAATTGGAATTTTATTCCGAAATAGGGACACATTTAGGTTTATGTTAAGCAATTGACGAGTAATTTACGAAGTAATTACCCTACAAATGAAGTTGGTCAATACTAATTAAGGTAAATGATATTTGTGCTAATACATGTTAGAGAGATGATATAATGGATCATCCTCCGAAAACATGTCACACGAAAAGAAAAAGTGGTAACGGTCTAATCTTAATCGAGATTTCACATTGATTTATCAAAGGCAACCTATCACGATTCCAAAGTATGGAGAATGATCCAAATGATCATTCATCCATAGATTTGAAATAATGAAGATTAAACATCTTCGGAAATCAATAATCGTTGAATCGGAGATTTCATCGACCAAAAGAAAAAAAAATGAAATGAAGAGAAAAAAGGATCTAAAATTGTAAATCTCAAATCGATTAAACCATCATCAATATCAATCATCTCTCTTGGTGGATTAAAATCGACACCCAAAATCTATTGATATCGATGAGATTTTATCGAAAAAATCAAAATCCAAAATAATCCATAACCGCAACGAACCGAGATCAATTTAAACCGACGATGCACAAATTAGACGAATCAGAACCGCAACGAACCGACAGAAAAACTCAAACTACCTTTAAATCAGTAAGCAACACTTTAATTCTTCTTCTCTAACACTCCTCTTGTTGTTGTGTGATGAATTTGACTTGTAGAAGTAGTATTTGATGAAGATTGAAGGAATTTGTGGAAGCTTTTCAATGGAGGTTTAAATGGAGGATTTGAGTTTGAAGTGTTTTCTGCAGGGATTCAAGAGGCTTTCAAAGCTTGAATAATGAATGAGATTAGAGATCTATTTATAGAGTTGAGAGGTAAGAATTGTGATGTAAATCTGAATTTTTTCAATTCCATTTTGTTCCTTTTTCGTTTGAGTTTCGGTCACGGAATTGGCACTCATGCTTGATGCGTCTTGTTTGTTGATGACTTGTGTTTAGTTTGCTTTGTTGCTGCGTTTTGGACAGTGCTTTTGTTGCATTGTAGTAGCTTCGCGTGCGTGTGTTATTGTCTACAGGAGCGTGTTTTTTGCGTGAGGCTGATGGCTTCTTCATGTAGCAGCTGATTGGTTTCATGGATGTGTGATGAAAATGGCTGGGACGGCTTGGCTAGGTTTCAAGTTGCTGAGAATTCAGCGTGATGGTTCATGAAGTTTGGTGTCGTATGTGCGGCTGATGCGTGGCTGGGAATGGCTTAGCTGCAAGTTATTATTATCATTTTTTTCAATTTGTAAAATGAAGAAAAAATGTATGATGGGTTTTGTGCAATGGCTTAAAAGAAATGTATATATGCTTTAAACAAATGGGCTTTAAAAACTTTGTTTTCTTCTATTATTTTTTGTAGCTATTTTTGTAATATATATTTTGGTGATGAATATAATGAACAACTAATAATGGATATTGGAAAAAAATGGAGATTAAAAAAATGGTTTATGGAAATTTGATAGTAAAATGGGTTTATGAACTATGGAATTTAGAAATTGGATAAATAGGAATTTGATTAGAACAAATGGATGTTGAAAAAAAAATTGAAAATTGGTAGAAAGTGGTAATTCGGATAATCGAACTAGAAAAATGGTTTATGGATCGAATAAAAAAAATGAATAGAAATGGATATGGAATTGGATATTTTTGTGAAATGAAGCGACTACCACCAAGATGCATACAACCATGAAACCTTGATTTTTCAATCCAAACCCAAACTTGAACCTCCGAGTCTCCGTTAATAATGAATATAGCAACTCCTGAACCACTGATACCTAGTAACTTAAGCCACGACCTTTTGAATCATATGAAACTAGTCCTGATTATTCGAATACATGTTGAGGAAAATAAATCCACAAATGAACCACTTATGAACTGATGAACACTTAATCTGGACCAAACTTTTCACACATCATTGCTTGATAACTTTATGACTTTCAGCACACGACAACTTGAACTTTGAATACGCATTGCTTGAGAAATAACCACTGAAGTAGATGAATTTCACTTGAAGTAGTCTCTTGATAGTTTGACCGAGATTAGGTCAAACTTCCATCTAAATCGAATCATAACTGAACAACCACATCTGAAGTGAAATCATTGTCATGCCTTTGACAACCCCTGCAAAACCTGAACACACTAAGAGAAGAAAAAGCGAACTACAATATATTTTTGGTATTTTGGTTAGTGGTTAATAAACATAAACAAATAGAAAGCAAATAAAGCAACGGTGATCCCCTATGAAGCATAAACCTGCAACCGAGAATGACCGAGGAACCAATGTGATCTTGTTTGTATGCGGAATGATAAAAAAATACAAAACACAAACTTAAGAGCAAAAATTAGGGTGTTACAGGTTGTAATAGTAGGAATAAAATGAGTCTTGGGAGGGGTTGATATGTTTCCAGGAGTGGGTGTGAGAGTAGTGTTTGAGGTGGATAAATTGTTGAGAGTATGAGACATAAGGTCTTGGGTATGATGGGGAGTAGTGTTTGGGTTGGATAGGTTATTGGGGGGGGGGGGTAGGGATGTCCAATTTGTCTATGATAGGTTGGGCAGTAATAAAAGGAAGGATGGTGTTGGGATTATGAAGGTAATCAAATGAAAAGTCTGTGTAAAGAGGTTGGTTGGAGTTGGAATTAGTGGTTTGTGAGGTTTCAATAGTGTGGTATATGAGTATATTCTCAGAGAAAATGGTGTCCCTATAAATAATTATATTTATTTATTTTGAAGATCATAATACATGACCTTTAACACCAAATTTAAGGCCTAAGTAAACACACTTTTCATACCTGTAATCTAATTTAGATTTATTTCTTTTAGGCTACAAGAAAAACAAGACATTAAATACTTTCTTAGCAATATAATCAGGTTGTTTATAAAGTAAATAAAATGGAGAATAAAAAAGTAACAATTTAGAAGGTAACCTATTTATAATAAAAACAACATGGGAGAGAGCATGACTCTAAAAAATTTGAGGAAGTTTGAATTGAAAGAGAATAGTATGGGTTACACTTAAGAGACACTGGTGTTTTTTTTCAACCAAACCATTTTGTATTAGTATAAGAGATTTGATGATGGATTCCATTATTCATGTAATATTATTTAAGGGTGAACTCGAGTCCAGTATCAGATATAATGTACTACTTATGTCCTTAAATATAAGATCTCATTGAGAAAATTACGAGAATTAAGAAAGTTGATTAATTAAATTTATTGATTATTTTGTATAATTTTTTACAAGATTATTCTTAGGAGAGAGAAATAGCTAACATATATGTAATTGTATTTATTACATAATACACAAAAAGATGTGATATAATTAGGGAGATGTATGAAAAAAATAATTAATACATTTTAAAAGTTGAAGAAAATCTTATAAAAAGGGACAAGAAAAGGGTCTTATAAGGAGGTAGTAGTTGATAACTTTTTGAAATTAGGATTGCATGTAAGAAACACATGATTTTATTTAAAAAATAAGTTTTCTACTAAGTCTTATGAGAAAAATCCAACAAAATCTACTATACTCATCACACAAAAAAACATCTCAAATCCACTATACTCACCTAAGATATACAAGTCAGTTCACACAAAAAGCAATGTACATATTTGAATCTCCACTTTTGACTACACTCATCTCAAATCTTGAACAAACTTAGTCACTGAAATGCTATCCAATTCCCAAATGCATTGGTAAAAGTACTTACTCGACTTGATTTTTCATACCATTGTCTCGTTATTGTATCCTTAACAAACAATAGTAGAAGTAATCTACCTAAATCCTTTAAGTTTGAATGTTCCTGGATTCTTGAAGATACTTACCAAGAGATGATTCAATCAGTTTGGGATATTAATATGAGTCTTAAGAACAAGCTAGAAGAAGTGAGATCTCAAGCTATTAGGTTGAATATGCATAAGGAGTGTATATTCAGAAGGAAAAAATAAGCTTACGGGGGAGGTTTGTGAGGAATTCAAAAGGCAGTGCAAGATGGAATAGGCCATACTTGACTCAGTGTATTGGCATTCGCATGTGAGAGTTTGTTTTTCTTGGTGATGTTGTTGTTCATGAAATTTCTTACAAGTTGGAGTAACAATATCACAAAGAATCCAAACTCTAGAGGTGCGAAAGTAATGGCTGCCATCAAATACTTCTTAGCTCTGTCATAGACAAATGAAAAGTGATATCAAAATCATCAAGATTCATGATAAATTTCCAAGATGCCTAAATTTCTACAGTACTTCTCATATATTAAAGATGAGATTGAAATATTTAAAATAATTTTCTTATAATATATAACAGGACTAGGACTGACTATTACTATTATTATTATTATTAGGACAACCTTTACCTAAAAAATTATACATGTTGATGTGATTTAAGTGGTAAAAAGGAATCTCATAATCTAGTCTCTATCTACCCAAAAACATATAAATCTCTTACGTATATATTATACATAGTCAAACCAGATCATATTCGGACCTAATACACATTTTTTTTATAGCTGTGAAATGGCTAACATTGAATAAACCAAGTTAAGTTGACTGTGAAAACTGGAAAGTTACCTAATTCTTGGACAAGAAGCTATCTATGTAAATTCGTGTTTGCGAATAAACAACAAAATTTCAAGACAACTTCTTTTCTTTTTGTCGACTAAACAACTTAAACTTGCATACATACTTTACTTTTAATGTCTAAAATTTACTTATATTTTCTTAGGTAAGATTTAAGATCAATTAATCTTATGTTAATACAAATGTCCTCGTGTGAAATAAGTTTTATTTATTTATTTTTATTTATCAATATAGTATTTATATGCACTATGATGTTTGTGGTACGATTTGATATATATATATATATATATATATATATATATATATATATATATATATATATATATATATATATATATATATATATATATATATATATATATATATATATATATATATATATATATATATATGTGTGTAGGGTTTCTTTGTTTTAAATGATTTAATTATAAAAAACAATTTGATCCAATTAAATAGAGTTAATTTTAATTAATCATAAATTTGGATATCTAAATTACTTTTTTGATTTTTATATTAATAGCATATAATATATTAAAAATTAATTTCATATACTTTTAATACTCAATTATGTTTGTAAGATAACAAATACCAACAAAAATTAATAAACCGATAAATATTATATAAGAAAACATTTAAATACAATAATAATATAGTAATTAATAATTCATACTAATAAAACAATTAAAAATTAAAGATATAGTTTACTTTTGAGAAAATTATTTAAAATTGAATCAAAGAGACTTCAGAAATCACATCTAAATATATTTCATGTTATTCAATTTTATATAGAAATAAATAATTAAAAAGATATATACAAATATGTTCTAATCTATATAGTGCCTAGCGTTTGTCTAATCATGTCTATGTCTATGATAGTTTTGATGTGCATGGATAAATAAAGGGTTATGTTTGTCGGTATATATTAACATAAAGTATTTTGTCGAATATTTATGATATGAATCAAATATGTAATAATATGAATAACATGTTCTTGTCATTTTTTATTAGTAAGTGTCAAATTTATGTAAAATACGTAGGTATCTATTAATTTATTTTACAAATAATCAATATAAAAATCTCTTAATTTATCTATGAAAAGTGATAAAATACCTGGTTAAATTTTTTTAGCATGTATATTAACAAAAAAATAGGTAAAAAGTATTAGAAAACCACAATTCAACACAAAAGACAAAACCATAGCAAAACTTTGAAAAGCAAGACTCATTAGGCTATTAGCATAGGCACGCTAGGTGAGCTCAGAAGGCTAGATATCACTTCAAGGATAAAGTACTTCATGGTGAAGAAAGTGTTTGCGCGTTAAGAAAAATGGTGGTGCGTATAACGAGGCAAGACAGCTAGGGCCACCCGTAAGATAGTTAACATTGCTTTATCTAGAAGAAATCATGCTCGCTAAGCACAATGGTTATGCACCTAAGGAGTGCCATGAATCCACACCTATAAACAGAGGCTTCCAATTCAGTTTAATTGAAGTTTCAGTCGAGTGAAGTAGTACAAAGTTATAGTAGGTTAATATTCATGTATTATTTTCATATATTACTTGACATTTGAAAGATGTTTTTCATTACAAGATCCAATATTATCATCTATCGGATATTAATGCCTATACATACGGTTAAAATCAATATTTGCACGTACTCTAGAAGGAATGGTGTGGAGTCTTATGGATTTATAACTATTGGAACTTAATGCTCTGAGTTTGTTTTATACCAAGATACTTACTACAAGGTAATGCATTGATCTCACGACGTTGAGATCTACATGAGATGTGAATGTAAGCAATATGTGTACGGATGGAAATAGGCTAGACTAGGCTAGGCTTTATAAGGCCTGAGTCTGACCTACGATAACCTTAAAAGGCCTGAGCCTGGTCTATGGCCTATTATAGGCTCACTTTTTTTGGCCTGGCCTGACGTTTTTAAAAGTCTGGCCTGACCTGAAAGCCTATTTACAAGTTTTTTTTCTTCGCATTAAGGTTATTAATTATTCCATATTACTTAAGAATCTTTATAAACTAGCTTATATATGCATATATAAGCCGACCTATTTAACATTTGTTCTAATATATATGCATATATAAGTCAACATATGTATCCTTTTTTCTAATATATGTATATATAGGATAACCTATTTAAAATATTTTGAACGTATGTATATATATATATAGGTTGACCTATAAGACTTAATAAGCTTTTTTAATAGTCTAAGTTTGGCCTATTTAATTAAATAGGCCTTTAAAAAAGCCTAAGCCTGACCTTTTTATTAAAAAAGTCTGGTCTGACCTGATCTTAAGTAGGCTAGGCTATAGGTCCCTGTAGGTCGGTCTGGCCTATTCCGACCCCTATATGTGGTAATACTAATGACTGAGTAGATGAGCATATTACTAAGTTATGGTTATGCATGATAAATACCTAATGATGAAATATACCCCCAATATGCTTTCTTACTATTAACACTAAAATCAACATTTTACTTTCTGTCATTTACTTTCACGCATCAAAACAAATATAAAACCTTTTTCTACGTAAGATCTTAAAAATTGTTGAACGGTCTTTGAAACTACCAACCTCTATGGATATGATATTTTTAAAACTTACTTTTCTGTTCAATAATACCTATAAGTAATGTGTTATATAGCTCGAGTGCATTCTCAAATGAGCAAGGGACTAGTTTATCCGTATGGATCGCAGTGGAAAAAATAATACATATTCGTGAGCATGTGTAGCTAAAGAAGTTTGTTCATGAGAATATGATTCATTTTGGAACTTTGGATATAGGCACACTTGCAGGAAAATCAACAAAAATATTGGATATTATGGTTAGTAGGAGTATCAATTTTATCTTCCTACAAGAAACTAAGTGGATGGACAAAAAGGTGAAAAAGTTAGAGAACTCGAGATTTAAGATTTGATACACCGATAAAGTTATATTGCAAAATGGGTTTGGAATTATTGTGTATATAATGAGCGTAAGAGGGATATTGTGTATGTGAAAAAATTAGGAATTTGAATCATAACCTTGAAATTTGTAGTGGAACAAGAGTCTTTAATATTATTAGTACGCACCTAGGACTGGGTTAAAAGTATATCTTAAAGTGAGATTTTAGGAGAAATTAGAAGGCTTGTTTAAGGAAATACCTCAAGAAAAATAATTATAAGAGGGGATCTTAATGGACATGTAGGAAAAGTATCAAGAAGTTTTGAAGGATTGTATAAGGGGTATGGTATCAGAAGGTAAATGTTAAGGATAAGTTCATCATAGACTTTTTATCCACTTTTGATCTTATTATAGCTCATGCATACTTGAGTAAGTATATAACATTTTATCACATTCAAGATTGGGATTCCATGTTCTTAGATATATTTCTTACTTATTAGGAAATAAGATATGAAAATTTGTTTGGAATGAAAAGTTATATCGAGAGAGAGTTTGACTATCCAATTTAGAGTATTGATTATGAATGTAATAATTAAGAGGAGAGCCAAAAGAATAAAATACAAGAAGGCACCACATATCAAGCGGTGGTATTTGAAGAGTGAAAAAAACATTTTTCCAACATAAAATCTTTGAGGAAGGTTTCAGATATCAACAAGGAAAAATGAATGCTATGTGTGACAATATAGAACAATAAATTAAAAAAGTAGCATAAGACACATTTGGAGAATCAAGAGGTTTTCGACTTAAGGAAAAATAATCATGATGGTGGAAGGCAAGTATTCAAAATAAAGTTAGAGTAAAAAATGAATGGTTAAAATTTTGGTATCGGTGTCAAAATGCTTAAACTTGGGAAAGCTATACGAAAGCGAAGAAAGAGATGAAAAATGTGGTGAGCATGAGCACAAGCTTTTGTCAAATCACTATGTCAAACAAGGGCTAAGATAGTGTTTTTTGACCATTTAACAGCGCTTAAAAGCGTTGTTTAAGGTTGCATTGTCGTAAGAAAAGACAACGTTTTTTTAAGGAAAAAATGCTGCTAAAGGTCTACTTTAGAAAGCGCTTTACCTTTAAAAACGCTTTCTAAAGTAGGTCTTTAACAGCGTTTTTTCCTTAAAAAACACTATCTAAAGTGGACCTTTAGACAACGTTTTTAAAAGCGTTGTCTAATGTATACATATAAAATTTTAATGAATTTTTTTATATACTTTTAGAGAGTGCTTTTTGAGGATAAAGCGTTTTCTTTGTCCCCCTTTAGACAACGCTTTTGAAAGCGCTCTCTAATGTATACCTATAATTTTAATGAATTTTTTTCTATACCTTTAGAGAGCGCTTTTTAGAAAAAGCACTTTCTATTGTGGACTATAGGCAGCGTTTTTTCTTAAAAGCGTTGTTTTTTCTATACGTATAATTTTAATGATTTAAAAAAAAAAATCTCATTTTAACCATTTTTATATGCAGAAACCTGTATAATTCAATTCATTTCAATAAACAATGTATAATTCACATTTCTATAAACCTGTATAAACCACAAATACCATTATAAATCATTTCAATCTAAAACTATACAATTCAAGTCATTTACATCTCAAAACTAATACCATTTCACTAATACTATTTCAATCAAAAACTATACAATTCAAGTCATTTACATAAACCACAAGTCATTTACATAAACCACAAGTCAATAACATTCACATAATTCTATACCTTAAACTATTCTTTTTTCAATAATATATTTGCACAATTCCTTCATAATTTCACCCACTTTTGAGGGCGTGTAATGAGAACACGCAAATTCATCAAAGTACTACATAACAAAACAAAATATACATTAGTTAGTTTAAAATAATAAATTATGACATATCCGATAAATATTATAATAAATCCTAAGTATCCATGTATACCTGAAAATGAATCTCTAATCGATCCAATTGAATGATTTCTCTCATAAACCTCAAAACGTAATACCCGCGCTGTATGCCATTTTTCTGTTGAAGACACTACACAGAGACAAACAAATAAGAATTAATATATAGTTGTTTTGTGTTATCAAGTAACACCACTAATAAGCAACATTGTGAAAATTAAATTAATATACCTGCACTTGGACCCATGGAATAATGATTGCTTTAGCCCGTGCTACTCGAGCATCTCTTTGTGCTCAGGATAAAATGATGAAATATCTAAAATAACATTTTAGAAATAACTATTCAAACCAAATTTTTATTTGAAACTTTTATGAAAAGTTTCTTTGTAAATTCTTTTTTATAAAATTATGTTAAACTATAAAAATCATTTTAAAAAAAAGGTAAAACAAACGGACCCATATTTTATAATAAAAAATTTAAGTAATTTTTTTTCCACCAAATTTTTTTTTGGATCTGCCACTATTTATAATGAGACGGAAGAGAGTATTTTATAAATTTGTTATTGACAATCGAATATGTGTTGAATGGTTAGGATGAAAGTGACTTGTGATAGGTATGAATTATGGTTTAAAAATGGGAGGTTCTATTGGTCGGTTTATCAAAAATAAGAGTGGTTAAGTTTTGATAAATTTGGTGAAACCTAATAATAGGATTGCGTTATTTGCCTTCCTAAAAACAAACACGCTTCTAGTTTGACTATCATCTCCAATTATATGCACAAATTAACTACTCCTATATATAGATATATGCACAAAATTTAAAACGTTTTTTTATTTTTATTTTATTTTATGTCGAGTTGATTGGAATGTAGAAGAGCCAAAAACATTATTTGCTTGTTGAACAAAATAGGACTATAAAAAATCACATCAATTATTAAATGGTCAAGTGATGATTGATATTTAATTTAATAGAAAAATTATTTTTAAATTGAATTTCGATTAAGTAGACTAAATATTTATGATAAAAAAAACATAAAATAAAATACTATTATATTTATGCAACTTATTCATATTTTATAAAAGAATTTAATTGAAATGCACTAATTGTCAATGAATGGTAACCGTCAGATCTAAAATTATATTTAAATTTTATTTTAATTATATTTAAAATAATTATTATGAATGATTGTGATGGATTGATTGTGTAAATTTTTTTACATTGATAGTGCATAATAATTAATCTCTTAATAAAATATATAACTTTTAAATCATTCGTATTTTTATTTTATTTTTATACACATTCAAATTAGTCTCAAATTAAAATATCAGTTTTAGTTATAATTAACTATAATGAAAAATGCAAAAAATAATAAATAAATAATGATGAGAAGTACATAAATATGACAAAAATAAAAAATATTAATAGAAAAAGACAATGGTATTAAATAAGTAAATACAATGAATCACACATAATTAAAAAATATTGTTCTAGACTGGGCCTCCAGATTATTGGGCCGTGATCCAATACGTCGAGCAGATGCTCATACGTCCGGGCAAACATACTTGTTGGACGGGCGAAAACCACTCAACTGTCGGGCAGGCGTTTCATGAGTCAGACGTACACTCTGCGAGACGGGCAGAGAACAAGTCTTCCATTCCACTTACCTCGTCACCCAACTGTCCCATATTATCTCCTGAAAGATAGGGGCAGTTGTACCAAGGACTAGACCACTTGTTAGGTCTACACGCTCCTTACGCGTGCCTTGACAGTTCTTCCTTGGGTCTCGCTGATCCAGCCCAAGGAAGGACCTTGGCCCAGCGCTGTGGGCTCATTATAAATACCCTTTTTCACTAAAGGGTCAGGTATTCTGACTTTACTCTGATAACTTACCATTACTGTACCTCTATTAACTTTGATATCAGAGCGTCTTGCAGATACACCCCCTCCATTCCATCAACCTAGTTGTTCACGTTCAATTGCTAGAAGGCCCTCCTGATCAGGTAAGATCAGATATAATATACAATTATTTTTTGTTATTTTTTTGTTTGAAACGATCAAATATAATTCATTAGATATATTTTAAGTTGACGATGACTTTTTTTCTCGGGAATTTGTACCTTTGCACATATGTTTTATAAATGAATGGAAGGTCATTCAACACAATCAACAATTTCACATCATAAACATTTTTGTTAAATGTGATGAAAGATTATTGAGAAATCGACAAGTTAATTTGTTTTAGTTTGTAACTACCCTAACAACTTTTCAATTAATTTGTAAATCATTTAGAAAATTGTTATATATATGATCATTAACTTGACTTGCTTCTTATATAAGATAAATCCTATCAATTATAAAGTTCAGATTGTGTGTTATAACAAAGTGTGATATAACTTCCTTATCCCCATCATAATGTTTCTTTCATATATTTGCCATGTTTAATTACGACTTTAACATAGTATCATCGATATGTGATAAGGTTTTTGTCCAGTGCATTCAATCGATTCTTGCTAAACAACCTCATATTTTCCTACCTTCAATTGATTATTGTTAAACATTCTCATATTTCCTACCTTCAATCAAGATTATTCCATTATTTTTTTTTGTGTTTCACTCTCAACATGTCGATTGCAAACTCTACTAACAATGTTAATGGCCCATCATCATAATAAAGGTCATCAAACTGATACATTCAACCTGTATTTCATTCACCCGTATTAAAATCTAGTTTCAGTTCTTATTTCCCATCTAATAACCAATGGCAATTATAATTTTTGGTCTCTTTCCATGACAATGGATTGCAATCTTAGAATAAACTTCACTTCATCAATAAAGCGTCACCTGATGAAAATCACGACTCTATTATTTGAGATATATGTAACACAAAGATCATATCATGGATAAATAAATGTATTGAATTTGAAATTACACAACACATATTACAGATGAAAATTACTGCTGATATTTGAAATGAGTTAAAGGATCTATTTATTTAAGGGATGTCTTCAAAATTTCAAACATCCAACAAGTGATCAGAAATTTGCAACATGAAACAATGTGATTGTTCTATCACTTCTTATTACAACAAAATTAAATAAGCTATGACAATAATTGGAAATCTTTTGTCCAATCCCTAAATATACTTGTTGAAGCTAGACAATTAACAAATTTTATACTACAAAGATCACGATTATGTTATTCATTTTCTCATAGGTTTATTTAAATTATCTTTATTCAATTATTAGATCACAAATAATTCATTTTCTTAATATTTGTAAAATTTACTATTTGTTCAACAAGAAATATAATTTGTCATACCTATAGACAAGACCGTAAACGTGTCAGATGTATTAGTGCATATAAACCAAAATTTATAAAGATTAAAGAGTATCCTCCTTCTCCTCCTCCTAATGAATAAGATTATTTTTTTCATAACTTAACATTTCTTCATATTCCTCAAAATGGACATCAAAAATGTCATCATCCCTCACATTTACTTTGTCATCCTATTAAAAATAACTAGATCTTGAAACAAGTGGTATAAACATAATCTCCATCATCTTAATAAAAAAACTTTATTTTTCACATAGATACTCAATTTATGTATAATAAATAAATAAATAAATAAATAATTCTCCAACTCACCTATTTCAGACATCAATTAGTCAACGACTGACGCAGTCCTGTTTGACTATCTAAAAAAACAGATGATGTTTGGTCAATCCATGAAAGCAGACATAACTTCATAGATCTTTTGTTTTTTTCTTTCTTCTTAATCCTCTGATTTCCGTGACACAGAGAACCAAAAAACAAAACACAAAGTTGACAATTACGTGAGTGTGAACCTTCTCTTTCCCTTGAACAAATCATAAGCTTCTTTGTGTTTTTCTATATATCTGTAAGTATTCTAAGTATTTTTTTGAAAAATCTCATATGGGTTTTCATCGTTCATCCTTTATGTTCTTTCTTACCTCCAAATTTCTATCTGGGTTGCTTAAAGTTTCAAACTTTTTGACTGTTTTGAATCCTTGATGCTTATTATGGGGTATTCATAAATTGGTTTTTCTTCTTCTTTCTAACAATCATTATTTTTTGTGATTTGTTGAAATGATTATAGGTTGATCACTATAGCCAAGGTTGTAAGAAACTCATAAGGTGCCCGTTTTTATGATGAAAAGGAAATTGTGATTAATTCACACTACGACGAACGCAATCAGCATCGCAACAAACCAAAATTGCGAAATCCTTTACACGTAATTTAAAATGAAGTGCTTTTACTATTTTAAATTTACACACAAGGGTAGGAGACAAAGATCAGCACCTGAACTAAAAGAGCAAGAGAAAAGCCAATTTTCAGGATCTGAAAGAGTTACAAAGTCTTCTTGTTCATCTACCTCTTCACCTAGGGGTATACCGAAACTTTATGAAGAGAAAGGTCATAATTTGAGGGTGTTTTCTTTCTCAGAGCTTAAACGTGCAACAAGTGATTTCAATAGGCTTCTTAAGATAGGAGAAGGTGGATTTGGAAGTGTTTTTAAAGGTTCAATTAAGTCTGTTGATGGAAATGGTGGAAATGTCTTAGTTGCCATCAAAAGACTTAACAAAGATGCATTGCAGGTATGTGATTCATGAAATTTGTAGCTTATAGTTGTTTGAATGTAATTGCATGTTTTAGAGTCTTTTCGGTATCAGACACTAGACACTGACATGTCTCGGACATCAGATACAACTTTCATATGAAGGGTCGGTCTGACAAAGATACTCTTGCGTGTTTAAGTCTAGAATAAGAATTAGAAGCAACAAAATTGTTTGGTACTCTTAGTGAAGAAAATCTCTTTGTCGAAAAATTAGGCCATTGGACTCTTGTTTGTGAGTATTTAGTCGAATCATGAATTCAATTCATGTATGCGAGATAGTTCATTTATCCGACTTTGATTTCGATGATAGAGATTTATCTCACGAAAATCATTCTTTTCTTTGCGGTATGCAGGGCCATAAGCAATGGTTGACAGAAGTTCAATTTCTCGGTGTTGTGGAGCATCCAAACCTCGTGAAGCTTATTGGATACTGTGCTTTGGATGGTGAGAGAGGGATTCAAAGATTACTCGTGTACGAATACATGCCGAATCGAAGCTTAGAAGCTCATCTTTTCAATAAAGCTTATGATCCTGTGCCTTGGAAAACAAGACTTGAAATTGCACTTGGAGCGGCTCAAGGCTTATCTTATCTCCATGAAGAAATAGAAGTCCAGGTTCCAATTATTGCAATATGAATGATTTTGAGCCTGTTTGGATAAAACAACTTATTTACAGCTTATAGCAGAAGTGCTTATAATGTTTTGTATCGTGTTGATGTAGGTGATATATCGCGATTTTAAATGCTCAAACGTGCTACTGGATGAAAATTTTAAACCAAAACTTTCTGATTTCGGACTCGCTAGGGAGGGACCGGTAGACGGGGATACTCATGTTTCAACTGCGGTAAGTGTTTTGTTATTACTATTAGTATTTTCACTTTGCATTTGTTCTCAATCTCAAACATGTTTTATGTCAGGTAATGGGGACACATGGTTATGCCGCTCCCGATTACATTGAAACAGGCCATCTCACTTCCAAGAGTGACGTGTGGAGTTTCGGTGTCGTGCTATACGAAATACTCACCGGAAGGCGTTCGTTGGCAAGAAACCGGCCGAAAACTGAACAAAAACTATTGGAATGGGTGAAGAACTATCCACCTGATAGCAAAAAGTTCGAGGCAATAATGGATCCAAGACTTGAGGGACAATATTCAATCAACGCAGCGCGAAAAATCGCCAAGCTTGCAGATCATTGTCTACGCAAGAGCGCGAAAGATAGGCCGCCAATGAGTCAGGTTGTAGAGAGATTAAAGCAAATAATACAAGAATCCGATGAAGAACAAGAACAAGAAAAAGAACAAGATGAACACGAGACTAATGAGATAAACATTGTTGAGGAAGCTGAAAATGAATTGGTCGAGCCGCCTCTAGAAGAGGCGAATTCGTCAGGCTCGACCGAGTTATGGAGAAAGAGAATGGAACATCTTGCAAAACTTGGTGAACATGTGGAGGGTTCAAGTAGAAAAAGGTTTATGATCCAACAGAGAGCCAATGTGTCTTCTTAGATCCATTTGGTACATTCTGAGCAATGATGAATGATAGCATAATGCATGAATGTATAAAATAGTGATAGCACTACATTACTAATGTTTTATTTTTTTTAGTAGCTATGTATTTTGTTTAATATATTGGAACTAATAAATAGCATAGGCATTTGAGTATTTGACAAAATATAAATTTTTTGAAAGATATTTTTGACTGAATTTTAGGATAATTCTTTTAAATCATATAACATTTGAGAGATGTAAATTATAAGAGGGTTACAATCTGCATTTTAAAATATTTTGGGGGTGTAAAATGTAATATTATGGGTGCCAAGTAAATTGCTCTTCTCTTTCCTAAGCTTGACTTGGGTCTTTGGTTTTGGGATTTTGTATACTCCATTTGTTTTTGGTGAATTTAACCTGTCACCCATCATTATTAACTGACACCCCATATTTTTAATATTCTAAAAATAAAATATCCCGGTTAATATTTATCTAAAAAATTTATCATTTTCCAAAAAATGTACTTTTATTATCTAAGAATTTAAAATTTTCGGTAGTTGTTTAAAATTTTCGGTAAGCATTGTTGCATATATTTTAAAAATTCCAATGTATATATTAGAAATTCAAGAAAATCCGATATATATTATCGAAAATTTGTAAATATCCAGTATTTTATATCAGAGATTTGTAAATATCCGATTTTCTATACTGGAAAGTTGGAAAAATCAGGTGAATAGCATAAACATTTTGGCACCAATACCAAAAATATTTAAAATTTCTGGTTCTCAGCAAAAAATTCCCGAAATTTTGAAATTTTCGGTATACCAAAATTTTTATCTTCAATTGAAATTTCCTTAGATGGCTTACCCTATTGCAAATAGATATAATGTCGACTTTGTCTCCCCGTCACAAAGACTTAATATTAATATTATCTTTCTCTCTCTTACCATAACTCCACATATGTATACGGACATACATAAAATCATTGTTGTTGGTTTTGTCAACGATAATTATTGGATTTAGGTAAAATTAAAATATGATAGTCCATTGTCTCCTGTCACTGATCGTTGGAGACAAATCTGTATTAATTCTATTGAAGAAGCAAAAGCCTAAGAATCAAAATATGCATGATGGATTAAGTACTGAGAGGAGGAACATAGAAAATCATCTTAATTTTTTTTATGTAATCTCGTGGATATTAAATATGAAATCATTTATGCATGGCGATTTAGCAAAATTATTGAAATTATTAATATTTTTGAAGTTCTGATTTCATACCAGAAATTTCGCATTTATGAAATTTTTGGTATACCGAAAATTTTAAATTCCGATAAATTTATCCATTTCACACAATTATTATAGCTTCACCGAAAATTTTAAATATCTAATAGATAATACAAGAACTTTTGAAATTTCCGATATGTATATCACATGCAAGTCCTATCACAGTAAATTTTGAAAAATTTCTAGTATAATGATAAAATTTCCGATATCAAATCGGAAATTTCATATTTTTTTTAGAATTTTCAAAAGGATAAAAATAAAATTTCATTATAAATAAAGGAGTGTCAAATATAAGGGAAAATGACAAATTAATTCTTCCTTTTTTTACAACTTGACTTTCTAACCCCGTTAGGCTTTGCTAACTTTTCACTCTACTCACATTATTAAAAAAATTATTAAATTATTCTGTAAATTATAATTCAATCATTATTTACTTAACAAAATGAATCAAGTTTAATTTTAATTCTTAAATATGCCATCTACTTTCTCTGATTTGAGACAAGAGTGGTGCCCTCAATTTTGTGCTTTTTCCACATTTTAGTTGAAGCCACATGGGATTGTTGGTTGTTGCTTTTTAACTCACATTGATAGCTCCACATTTAGATACAAATATCATATCAGACTTTTTTGGTAATTTTCTCTTCCTTTTCTTTTTCTTCTCTTATTTAAATAATTTAATGACTAAACTCAAACATTTCAATTACATAAAAGTCACAAATTTCAGTTCGGACTTAGATGACTTTTTATACACCATGAATCTTCTTCTTCCATCATTCCTTCTTCAACTAAAACAAATATTTCTGCAATTACCAATTAAATTATGTTAAAGAAATTTCATTGGTTCATTTATGATTAATTATCTTTCGCATCATATAGAGGCAGACAATTTAGTATTGACATTAATGTTAGTGTTTGATTTGTTAGGAGTGGACGATTGTTAGCTCTATGAGAAAAAAAAATCATGAACCAGTAATTTATCTATTAACTTTCTTTTGGAATTCTAGTCAAAATTGAATTTTTTTTTTAAATATTCTTTTAATATATTTTGTTGCTTTCAAATATATATATTTTTATCAGTTCAACGAATATGTAATTGAGTTAAACAGATATAATCAATTGATTTAATGTTTAATCTCTCAATAATACTGTTCTAACGACCTGATCAGGAGTGACCTTTCAATTAGGGATGACAAAACAGGTCATGGTCCGTCGACCGACCCGCGCATCCGCTTAAAAATAGCGGGTTGGGTTGGGATTTTGAGCCCACCGCCCACCAAAGTTTGCCCGGATAAAGACCGCCACCCGCCAAAACCCGTTCCGCCAAAGCCCGTTGTATCTATGAAATTAATAATTTTGCTTATATTTTAGGTGAAAGCTTGTTGAAAGTTCTATATTTTATTGAAGATTAATACTTGATGAGTTTAGTCTTTTGCCATTTATACCTTCTAAATGTTGGTTTGATGTTTTTTTTATTGAAACGTAAAAATAAAACCTTTTAATTTATTTTAAAAAATAGAAATAAATAAATAAATAATGAAGACCGACAAGCTCGCCGCCCGCCAACCCGTCACCTTGGCGGGGCGGGCTAGACTTTTATGGCCATTTCAAATTGGCGGGCATGCCTGCCCCGCTCTTTTTGGCGGGCTTTAGGCGGGGTGAGGCGGGACGAACGGTCCATTTTGTCACCCCTACTTCCAGTGATGAAGAGCTACGGTGATAAATTGGGATGTACCTGCAAGGTACTCCGATGACAAAGTGAGAAAGAATTTACGGAGTATAAATACAGAAATAGTTCAGAATAGAATAAAATACCCGACCCTCTGGTGAAAGAGGGTATTTATAATGTGCCCCCAACATTGAGCAAAGTTTCTTCTCATGAGCTAGATTACCTAGGCCCTAAAAAGAATTATCAAGGACTGCGTAGGAGCGTGGTCTTGCCATTGGTCTAACTGCCCTTAAATATCAGGAGATAATGATGGACATTTGGGTGAGGTGGAGCACGTGGGGAGACGCTCTCCCCACGTCCCCTTGAATTGGACCATGGACCATGCCTGAAGACTAGGTCTCTGCTCGATGCACACTACGTTGGTCCAGTCAAGAACAAATATTTATTTATATTTATATATTTATATTTATGTATTAATTTAAATAAATATTTATAAATAAACAATTTTATTAAAATACAATCTTATTTTCTAAAATTATAATTTTTAAATTAAAAGTTGGTATTTACACTCAAACTTAATCTATAAATTAATTTATCTTTTATTATAACTTTTAATCAGAATCAGTTTTAGTTGAATTTTAGGTCAAAGTTGATTGTTGCTATTAAATTAATTAAGATTATTCAGAAAAATGATCAAATTGGTTTTCTGGATCCAATTTTAGTTATTTACCATGTCATAATTCCATGTATCTATTCTATATTCTACCCATGAATAGTTTTTCAATGGTCACATGATAATGAAAAAATGGAAGAAAAAAAAATTCCACTCACTCACTCCAGATCCCCATAAAGTATCTTTGGTACTCTTATTTTTATTTTTTTTATTTTTTATTTTATATTTTTTATCAATGATACTTTCTTTTAGTTGCTTCAATTTTATGGAAAATCAAACAGCACCATAATATCTATGATCTATTTTTTTTTTCTTCATAGAACTTATACCAGAAACATGAGAAAAATAATATAAAGGATCAAATGAAAAACACAAACAAAAAGACAAAATTCCTTGTTGAGTTTTTTTTCTTTTCTATCTCATTAAAACTCCAACAATTTCTTTACAAAAGGTACAAAGATTCATCCTTTTTTTTAATCAGAATCTTCATCATGGAAATTAATTCCTCTTAATTTTCCACTTCATCATTTTTTCTCAAAAATTTGGAATTATTTTTTCACCATACATATCATGTGAATTATGCTAGGCCACTGCAACTGATTCTGATCTTACAGTCTTGTTGTTTGAAGACTTCTGATTGGTTTCTGAATTTCTAACACTTCTTTTGGATGAAATCTTCCAACTTTTCTCTTTAGATTCATCAATCTCTATTTGTTCTTCTCTGCACTCTTTGCTACAAAATGGTGTGTTCCCTCTGCAAATTCACATAATTCACTCAATATCACATAATCTCAACAATAAATAAAAATTTAATTATATTATTCATTTTTTCACTAGATCTGAATTATTCAATGGATCTTTGTGAAAAAAAATTATACTTTCTATGACCCAAATGAAAATTAAGTATAAAAAAGTAAACTTTTATGAATAAAAAGTAGAATTTTCATATGGGTTATGAGTAAAAAGATGAATAAAAATTGAAAATTGAGGTAATTTACCTGTACATAAAGATGTCTTTGTTTTGGCCAAGATGTTTTCTACAAAGAAAACAAGCTTGGAGGAAGTGAGGTTGGTCATAGAAATCTTCAGTTCCACCATAGTAAAACATGCTAGATTTTGGAGAAGGATTTGAAGAAGAGAAGGAATAGTTAGAAGCCATAGATAGGTGAGTTGAGAAAGAGAGAAGAAGAAGTTGGAAAAAGCAGGGAGCAGAAATGAAGGAAAATGAGGAATTATATAATGGGAGGGTCACACAAAATGGACGGTATAGAGTAGAGCACATAGCATAGTGTATTAGTATATTAGTATATGGTATAATAATAATATAATAAAGCTTCAAACCAATACAAAGCAAAAAATAACTATATATAATAAAGCTACTCACAAATCATGATCTTTTAATATTGCCTTATTTTGGCCCTACTTTCTTCTTTTAAGTAAATGTAAAAATATTTTTTTAAGTAAAAAAATGTTAATAAAGTAATATGAGATATTTATAGAGATCAAAAATATACTTAATTTATTATATAATTATATAATTTAAAAAAAATAATTTCAAATCATGATCCAAATTTATATAATTATGTTTTTTTAATTATATAACTTTAAATTAATATTTTAATATTTTAAAATTAGAAATAGATTAATTAAGAGAAAATAAAATCATTTAAAAAAAGTAATTTCAAACCAGTTCCATGAATTTTTAATAAATGAATAGACTAAATATTATTTTATTAAAATGATTTATTAATAAAAAAATAAAATAATTTATTTCTTAAAATATTTTGAAAGCATAAATAAAAAGTGGATCTCTCAAACTATTATAATCAACAAAATTTAAATGATGAAAGTTATAATAAAAAAATTTATTATACTAAAAAAATTTAAAATTTAAAATAAAATTGATATATTAAGAAGAGTCTAATAGCATCTTAGTCTTTACATTAATTTGATTTTACATCATAGTAGTATATTATGATTCAAGAATTACTTTTGCTTCAATCAAATCATTAATATTTTTGTTTATGGATTTTTTATTGAATGGTTAATATATATATATATATATATATATATATATATATATATATATATATATATATATATATATATATAGTTTTATGAATTCAATAAAATCAGTCATGTCATGAGTTAGATGTGAGGTTGATGAGTAGGGACCATCCAAGTGCCTTATCATCAATATAATGTACCACAATAGCCCACACTAGGGCCATGTATCCATTCATCTTTTATTTGAAAAAATAAATATAAGAAAAAAAACAATTAAAATTTAATGCCAATGGGTATTTTCATAATTCATGGAGTTGAAACTTGAAAGTTGAAGCCATTGGGACCAGTTGATGATGCATTTTACACTTTTTTCTAAAAGAACTTTCTCCAACCTTTTCAATGTTTGGCCTTTTCTTTGTTACTAGTATTTCTTACTACATACACCCCCCTATGTTTGTTGCTTTTTACTTTGTAATAATCACTTTAATTATTTTTATTTTTATTAAATAATGACTCAAACTAATGGCAAAAGAACAAGAAAGAAGAATATAAATAAATCTTGTCTCAACCTTCAACTAGGTTCTCTTAACTTGGACTATTATTCTTTAGGCAGGAGAATCTTTTTTCTTTTTTATATTTTAACAATTTCTTCTTTAACTATTACTACTATGATACACTAGGTTCATTAGATTGCTCGAATGAACAGAACGTGGCACATAGGAAATGATGAAATTATAAATTAATTAACACATAATCTTGATAAATCAAGTTTAAGATTTTGATGTGGTGTCATATTAGCAAGTGTATCAAATTTAAAGGCTTTACGTTAAAGAGTTACATGAAGTGGGAAAAACAATGGAGTAAGAATCTTCCTTTTGCTTGGTTGGTATGTCTCATGACACACAACTTGCATGTGAGGGCTATCATCTTCATATTAATATTATAAATGCTTATTCATAGAGCATTTTGACACATGCTTAGACTTTTTTATTTAATATTTTGGCTTAATTATAATTTCGGTCCTCATTTTTTATTTATTTATAGTTTTGATTTTTTTATTTTAAAATCTGAAATTTTGATCCTCATGTTTTCATTTATTTTTTAATTTTGATCCCCCATTTTTAAAATCTAGAGTTTTGGTCCCTCTATTTTAATTTTGATATCCCCCAATTTTAAGTTTGTTTTGGATTTTAGTCTTCGTCCCAATTGTCAAAGCAAATCATCTTATCATCTAAAATTCATTCTCTCATATCAGGTGCTCTCCTAGGACGAGTCTACGCTTATTCCCAAGGTCTTTAAACATTCCTTTTGTTTAAAACTATATGCACAAATTTATTTCTCGTGGCGTCATTAGTTTAACGTCACTAGGTATATCAACACAAACAACTATTGATTTATTGAGCTTCATATCTTTAGATTCATACGTCTATGAGTCATGATAATAGTTGTGGACCGAGTATGAATAATTGTGCCACAAGTCTATTCTTGCATAGCCGTGGTGCAGCTTTAGGTTTGAGTCTTCTTTGCCAACACTTTCTCGACCTTTATACCATTTGACTCATTTCAGGCTTCGTGCTCTTTATGACAGTCTTTTGTGTAGTCCTATTATGCGGAGTAGGTTGAACCTTATATGGTTTTTTTTTGCACTTTTGATTTAGACCCCAAGGTAGATATTTATGTGTGAACTTTTGTTGTTGTTGTTGTTGTTGTTTCATGGTCTGGATCAAGTCTTTATTAGTTGAAAATTGTGACGAGTAGAGTAAACATATTAGACAAAAGTTAATTTGGGTTATTCTCTTTCATACTTTGCCTTTTAATCTAATCTTGATTTAAACCCTATTGTTGACTTGGTGACATCCGATCTTGATCCTGAAAAAATGGTGAAGGAGGGAAGCATTAAATGAGAAAATTTTAATTTTTTGCATTTTGTGTTGTGCATGTTAGAGAAATCTGACTTATTTTATACATTTTTTCTTTCAATTTTGTAATGGACAACTGTCTTTATGGTTTATAATAGTATTTTCCTACACCGTTCATTATTATTTTAGTGTCACAATTCTCTGGGTTTTTCTCGGTTAAGACCAATGCTTCTTCTCTTATGAATAAATAATTTATAATAAGGACAATCCTGACCCAAGGATACCATTTGCTTAACCATTCCTTAGAATCCTTCCTTGAGAAAAGGGTGGATTATTTTAGGTAACCTCCATTCTCCCTAGTAAAAGTTATGAGATGAGGTCCCTTTTCTCGAAGCGATACTTGTTCATCTATCTTTCCCGTTAGAGAGAAATTGGGGTTCATATACAAAAGCATCATTATAGTGAAAAACAAATAGTTCTTGATTAATTCAAAGTGATTGTAAACAAAAGATAAAGATTATAGATGGCTAAGGTCATTTATTCTAGTCATTCTTGTGGTCTTAAATTTTTATGGAGTGGTTGGATAATTTCCTCGAGATGTCTTGGTCTTGTATTTATATAATCTTTTAGATCCCATTAGTGTCAGCCTTAATCCATGTCCATATCTCATCTAGCTTGATAATGGTCTGTAATGAGTCTTTTGTCTTCTCTTATCCTTTGTCTCGGCTGTTTAGCTCTTCAAAATCTTTTTTTCCCTTGATAAAAAATAATTATTTGTATCTTATGGTAGTCCTCCTAACGAAGCTTGAGGGATGCTTAAAAAGCAGGACCAAAAATCTTCAAGTTTAATTCCACGATGGCCAAAATGTCCTTTTTAGTGTGGTATTTCGACTTTAGGTGAATTGTTGAAGTAACAACCCCGATTAGCATGTTCATAAGTGCTAAATTGTTATGATTTTTAGTGTGAATAATTACCACTCATCGACTTTATTCATTCGTTTTATACCAATAAACCTCAACTTTTGTGTACACTTTGTATAGTTTATGTTATAGTGTATATCGTGCGTTATCATGAAATGTCATTGAGTTTGATTGTTTTTATCTCTTTTTGTAGGTATTCAAGCAATAATATTTAGTCATTGTCTTGTGGAGCATTTAATAAGCTTTCCAATGTTTCTGATTGTGCGTAAAACAGAGTTACGGTTCACAAGTTATGGCTAAAATAATAAACTTTTTTTTCCAGATCAGGCTAAGCGGGCTATGCACTCGTTGAACGGGATTTGCGATGTCCAACCCCTGTTTATTTACTTTTAGACAAATTTTTAGGTTATGGTTTTGGGATCTTTTAACCCCAACTCCAACAACACATATTTTGAGCCGAAAGGATTAGCAAACAACATTAGAGTGTATATCTTGATGATCTAGAGTTGGATTTTCTTCAATCGACTTTGACAAACTGAGATATTCTTGTTCATCTTCTTTCTTCTCTTTGTACCCTCTATTATTGGGGTTTTGTATGTAAATATATTTATTGATCATTGTATAAAATTATAAAATTATGCATACATATTTTATAGTTTAAGACTTTTGATTTAATATTTATTTTATGAAACAATAATATAATATAATATTTTATTATATCATAATAAATATAGACTAAAATATAAATTATTTTTTATGATATTTTAAATAACTTTCAAATTATTATTTTCAATTTATCTATACCTATATATAAAGAGGATATGCCAATTTAGTATGACCTATTTTTCTTTCCAATTTTACCCTTTAATTATTTTTAAAATCTCAAATGAATTATTTTAAAAAACTCAACCACCATATATATTCTAAAAGATAACTACTCAATATAACTTCTCACACTACCATTTATAACTTACTTAACTTTACTTTTTTTTCTTCTATTTTTATTTACTGCACATATCTTTTTTTCCCTTACATTAGTGACTCTCAATATTTATTATGAAATTGATTTTATCTTTATTATTACTTTAGATTTTTTCTTTCCTGAGTAATGAATTCATTATTCATGATAGACAAATATTACAACTTTTAGAGAAAAAAATTATTTCCATATCAAGCATATATCATTATTCATTACCGACAAAGTGAGGTATGAAGTGCAATTTTCTCTCTTTGATTCATTCCAATATTCATTCTAAATCTTTTGTCCATTCACATAATTCAATGGTAGCATTTTATCTTTTCTTAATGACATTTTTGTTATAATGTATATCATTTTCCACTTATCTTTTATAACTATATATTTGCATTAAGTGGAGCAAAGAGGCAAAAGTAGCTCTAACAAAAAGAAATGAAAATGAAGATGACTTTATTATTATTATTCTCTTTTTTCTCCAAATCTCATTTTTTTCTTTTAGTGTAGTAATACATTTTGATACTCTCATATTTGTGTTTTATTTAATATTCTTTTCTTATATCAAAAGGATTCCGTCTTTTATTTTATAAATATTTTTTTCTATGTTAAGTTGATTCTTACCTTTAAATTTTTGTCATGTTATATATTCAACATAACAATGTTTCTTAATTTGCCTCTAATAAATTTAATTTAATTTAATATATAATAATATATAAAGGCAAAATATATTTTTGGTATAGCCTATTTTCTTTCATCATTTGTCATTTAAAATTATTTAGAAATTACATAAATAAAAAATAACTACTACTTCCCTTTTATTTATATAAATTGTAAGATCATATAATTGTTAGTGAAGAAAACCAAAAATACCAATCTTAAATTTTAAGATGCACAACATTTATTTAAGCATGTTTTGTTTGGTTTCTTAACATAGAGTATACCAGTTTTCCTTTGGATTTATAATTATTGTTTTAAGGAGGATAAAGAAAGAAAAAATCACTATGACAAAAGACATTGAAGATGAATTTTTTTAATAGTAAATTATATCTATATACAAAAAGATATTTGCATGCATTATATTTTACAAATTTTCCTTTTCTTCGTCGGTTAAAAACCACCATCATATAATTAAGGTTAAAAACCACCATCATATAATCAATATACAGTAATATAACTTCTTGATATACTTACTTAGAATATATTAATAAGGACTTGAAAGATAGAGAAAACAACACGTGGTTATTATGTAACAGAGAGATGATTTAATATTTAAATTTTTTAAAGTATAATATATTTAATAAATTTTAATCATCACTTATCTTTTACATTTTTAAATTACTCAAATTTTGATAATAAATTATTAATTGAAATATATTAAAGTAAATTTATGTCATTTTACTTGTATAGTTAAAGAGAATACCTAGATTTGGACTGACCTATTTTTATTCCAATAATAATTCTGAAAAATAATGAATTTTACCCAATTAATAGAATAATTTAAAATATAAAAAAAATATATATATGCACAATAGTTATTGAATAAAAAAGGAAACAATTATTCAAATTTGAAAATTGACAAATTTCAAACAATCATAAGTCTATATAATAGGACAGATGATGGGCGGAAGAGATAACAGATGGAAAGATGAAATCACACAAATCAAATACATCTCAACCACAATATAGTTGCTACAAATGCAACATTTGGAGTGACATGAGTCTGTGATTATGTTTCAGACAAAAAGATATTTGGAGGTTCTGTGTGTGCCACAACTTCAAACGAGAAGTGGTTTGAAGATATTGGCAAGAAGTTTCAGGCATGGAACTAGTGATGATGAATCCTATTAGTTGCCAGAATTTTATTGTGAAGTTCTTGAGTCTCAAATGTAGTTGTTTGTTCATTGATTTTGAATGAATTGGTTCAACTTTATCGAGAATATGGCTCCATAAATTATTGTTACTTTTAAGATGAAACTTGCAATTTAATTAGTGTTTATGGGGTTTTTGTTTTTTTTATCATGTGAATGTATAATTTTGTCTAAATACAATCTTCAATTGGTTGATGAAAAAAATTGAAAAAGGAAACACATTTAAAATGATGTCCATCATAGTTTTAGAAAACTTTGTTATAATTTGTATGATAAAGCAAAAATAATATAATAATAAAAAAGATAATCATTTGTATAGTTAACAACATAGTTGATTTTAGGAAATTAGTCATTAGAAATCTTTGTTACAAATCACCATCCTAGTCTAAATGTTTTGTCTCCAAAACTACTGTATGACAACTACTTATTTATTTTTTTCAAGTTAATATATTTTTTATGCTTCAAATTTAGATGATTTAATTTCTTTGTTTTCACTCTTTTAGATTTATATATTTATTTTCATCTAATATATTTTCTGTAATGTATTTTTTATAAGTTTAGAAATCCATTTACATAATTTTAATGATTTTCTGTAAGTTTTAATTCAAAATTCTATATAGTATCTTTTCATTATATTGCTTCAATATTTTTTAAATTGCAATCTTTTTCCATCCTCTATATTTTTTTCAGAAGAATCAATTGTATTATTATTAGCCACTACCATTTTGTTTTTGTAAAAAAAGAGGTGAATTTTTGGGTGGTTTGTTTTTATATATCTATGTAGAAAATTCTTATTAAGTGTAATCAATCTCTTTCATTTGCATTTTGCCTTAGCATATATATTTTTTCTATTTGACTACTTTTTCTAATGGTTATAGATTAAATTTTTTGAGATTATTTAGTAATTTTAATTGAGATATATTTTTGATTTCGATTATATGATTGAGCTTCCTATTAAACAACAATGTTACTTAATGTCTTTGTGTTTACGTTTACTCGCTTAATAAACTTTGACAAATGTTATTTTCTTATTAATAGATCTATATCTTCTTATAGTTTTGAGCAATCATAACAATATATAAAATACACACAATTTAGATTTTGTGTAACATGTTTCTTTTTCCATATTACCCCTTTCTAACCTCTAGATTATTCCACTCACATTATTGATTTAATTAAAAAAATCATGTAAATAAAGTTATGTCACAACGTGTCTTTCAGTATTCATAATAAAATTTAATTTGCGAATATTACATTGCACTTTTTTTTTAATTTCTGAAAATTAATATATTAGCCTCATCATATAAATAGTTAATGTTAAAGTCAAACTTATAAAAATTCACATTGTTAATATTTTTACGCGGTGCACCTTAAAAAAATGGACAAACGAGCACGAGAATGTCTGTTTAGACGCTAGTTTTAATAATTTAGATAAATACATAAAAACTATTTATTTTACTATAATATTATAAAATAAAAAGTATCACCAAACTAATAATATTAATTTAATTTATTCTTAATCTTTCTTAAAAATTATTTTAACATGTTTTCTACTAAAAGAAATTAATTGATCTTTTCTTTTTAGGCACTTCCCTTATTACTATTCTCATTGATAAAGTTGTCTTCTACTTTAGCCTCTCACTCTATCGCCTAATAGTGCCAATGCCATTGATTCTCTAGGTTTAGATGTCTACTTTTTGTTTATATTAAGATGCTTAATGACAATATTTAAACAATGATGATCAAAATTAAAAATTAAAAATTAATCGTCAACAAGGGGTTTCAAAACAAAACAACTCAATAATTTAAATAATTCACAGTAATTAGGATTTTTTTACTACAAGTTGATGTTTTAGTTAAAATCTATTAGATATGTTATGATTCAGATATTTTAGATATTTTAGATATGTTATGATTTAAATATATTATGAGACTAATCATATTGAGTTGATACTTTAGATATTAATTAAAAATTGAATTAATATCGTTTTCACGAGAAATAATTGTATTATCAACTCTTGTAATGTCATATTAATTATTTGATTCGACTTTTTGATGTTTAATAATCTAATGACTAGACTCATACACTTTAAATGCAAATAAAAAAAATGCAAACTCATGCATATCAATTTCTTGTATTTATTAAATCTAATAGAATAAAAAAAAAATACAAAGCTTCTTCTAAAAAAAATATAATATTTGAATTCATCGTAAAAATTTGTATTAAATCTAATAGAATAAGTGAGATCCATATTTGTTTTAAGAAAAAGTGTTAATTGAGTATTATAATATATAAATATAAATTATTTTATATTTTATAGACAAAAATTAAATCTAATAGAATAAGTTAATTTACAACGATGCGGTGAAAAAAAAAATTCTTAATAAAATCTCAAATAAAATTAAAGAGAATAAAAACATAAAACACCAATTGCTTTAATTAATCTTTTTGTTACATATTAGTTAGACATTAGTTGAATGATAACCAAAACTTAATATTTTATTACTTTTTATGATTAAAATGCATTTTTTATATAAAATAGTTTAAAGATTATTTTTAGAGTAATTCATGTTATAGTAGAATTTGAAATTTTGACTTTAGAGAAAGGGCATAAATGTGATTGCATCCCATAAAATCAAAGAAACTCATGATATATATGCAGTGTACATCTCCGGCATTTTCTTTTGGATGTTGCTTTCCCCAGCTCATTACATCTCAAAGTATTATAAAATAATTGGAAAAAAGTAATAGACATTTGATAGTGGAATTATTTAATTTCCAACTTTTCCTCCCAAACAAAAACTATGTATTTCCATCAACAAAAAGAAGAAGAAAAAAAAAAAAAGTAAAGGGGCTTTTTGAGTGTTTGAATTTGGTCTAGTTTTTCTTTAAGAAAAAATAGAAATACAATAAAAATAAAAATAACAGAAAACAAGATAACGGAGATTAAATCAAAATCCCTAAAAAGAAGAAGAAATTTTAAACCTATGAACACTTAGTTTGTCTAACAAGAAATCACTAACAATGTTAACAGAATGATGCTAAGTCTAGTTAAGAAATCCGTGCAATAATTACATTCTCTAAAAATGTGAGAAATTATAAATTTCATGGATCGAATAAGGTGAATATAATTGAGTCATCTTATCCTTATCGACCAAGGTATCAAAGAATGATCATTGCAAGTTGTAAACACTAAGATGAAATCAATTTTCGACCAAAGCTTTTTATCGTTCTTTTCCCAGACCAACTCAATTGCTAACATGATCCTTGTTAACTCAACAAGAAGAGCACTCACATTTTAATATAATGAACATATCTACCAACATGTTCTATCTTGTCATTTCTAAACATTCCTTCACTTGCAATAAGAGGAAGGATGCCTCTAGCCATGTCATCTGAGTTACACTTTCACCAACCAAGAGGAGGAGGGTGTCAAAGCACATCATTTAAAATCTTAGGCTTAGAAGAATAAATATTGACCTTGGAGTATTTTAGAATCATAAATTTAACAATGGAGGATTTTGGGACATTGTTAATGTGGTTACCTGAGAGAAATACCTGAGTAGGTATAAAAAGAATGTAAGTTTTCCAAGTAGTGCTCTTATCTTTAAATATGTAATGGTTTCTAGTTCCCTGTATTGCATTGATGGTATGCATAATAGATTGCATCAATGGTATGCACAATGACAAAAGATATAACAATATAACCTTTGGGAGACCAATCCATATCACACACTTTCTAGTAAGAGCTATGGCTGGTGATGGGAAATTGAATGTTGTATGTGTTTGAGAACCATCCCCATAAGTTGCAGGCAAAGTTATAGTAAAAAAACTCAGGTGAGTGATGGTCTCAAGATTTTGATTACAAAGAAAACACATAGAAGAACCAACTAAATCTATGTTACTTAAGTTTTTACCAGTAGGCAATCTATTATGAGCCAGTCTTCAAAGAATTAAGAATTTTGATGGAGGAATGATAGGGCCCCAAGGAAACTTGTTCAGTAAGGAACTTGATTTTGGCTTATAAATGAGGGTCTCGGTCCATTTTTCTTCTTTTGAAACAGAGTTCTTGATTGTTGTTGGTGCGGCTCCCTCACAAGTTACTCAAAATGTCTAGGGTATACTTAGGGCTTTTCAAATAATCCGCTGCAATTTGGGATTGTCCCCTTCTATCAGAGTGCTTTTTTACTTTTTCAGGACGAAGCTTCTTCTTATTAATGGTTGGGTAACGTTATGCCCTTTTCCCGAGGGCGTGTTTTCTGAAGCCATTCACCAGTCCTTATGAGGATTGGAAGGATAAGTTTATGCAAATGAGAAGACGAGACAACGTTTTTCCTGTTATCGTGGGAGCGAGAGGCAATCCCATTTTCCCACTATCTAGGACTCCTTATCCCAAATCCACGACAGGGTGGACCCCATGTCCTTCCTCATTTTAGTCGTGAAACGATTCAGGTCCTAAAGTGATTTCTCTGTCCAAATCATGTCTTATTCATTAACTAGATGTCCATAATGTATTTCTACATGGTGATCTTCATTAAAAAGTCAACATGCATCAACCATTGGAATTTTGTGATCATCATTACCCAAATTATGTGTGCCGCTTGCAAAAATACTTTATGGTCTTAAGCAAGCGCCTTATGCCTAGTACTAGTGCTTTGTTGACTTTGTCTCCACCGTTGAATTTCAGCATAACACTTCAGATCACCTATTCATCTACCGCCATAGATCTGACATGACCTACATATTACTTTATGTTGATGAAATCATTCTCATCATATTCTCCTATGATCTTTGGATATCCATCATGGCATTCATTGCCTTTGAGTTTGTTATGAAGGATTTGGGTCCACTGGGTTACTTCCTGGGTATTGTTATCAATAGACATGAACGTTGACTTTTGCTCAGTCAAAGTACTTTGGCTAGTGATATTATTGCTTGAGAAGGCATGACCTCGTGAAAACCATTTGCCGTTCCACTTGACACTAAATAGTAACTCAGTACCTATGTTAGCACTCTAAACAATGATCCCACCTAATATCAGAGTCTTGTAGGAGCCTTGCAATATCTTACATTCATCCACCTTGACATCTCTTACGTTGTTCAACATGTGAGTCTTCACGCACATACCATTTGTAATGGCCACATGCTTGCCCTCAAACACATCCTTCAATATGTTCAAGGCACCCTAAAATATGATTTGCATATCTATTCCTCCCCAATTGAGAAACTTGTCTCCTATACTGATTGGGGTGGATGTCCCAACAACTTTCGCTTCACCTCTAGCTATTATGTGTTTCTTTGTGACAACCACATTTCATAGTCTTCCAAACGACAACCCACACTTGGTCTCTCTTGTGAAGAAGCGGAGTACATAGGTATTGCTAATATGGTTTATGAATCTTGTTGGCTTCACAACCTTCTCTTGGTGCTTCACTACCAAAGCTCTATCTCAAATTCTTTTTGATAATTTCTGAATCTATCTAAACGTCTGTGAACCTATCACTTCGATTGTGGGGGTGTGATAAAATAACATATTCTCTTTATAATTAAGTTTGATTATCTATTACTAGATTTATAATTATTTACAATTACTCCCCTAAATTTGACTTTATCAATAAAAGTTACAGATTAATTTCCTTCATCGAGAACAAAATTTAGAGCACGTTGAAACTAACCAATCTTCAATATATAAACACTACTTATATCCCTCAAATATAAATTTTTAATAAACTTTTTTATATTTACCTAATTAGCTCTTACTTGTACTCATCTATTGTCAACTTAATGTTAACTATCCTTTTCAATTTCTGCCAAACCTTGCATTGCCAACACATTCTTAATATCAGCAATTCTTTTCGATTTCTATTATACCTCTTACAAAAGTGAGTATAAAATATATATTTTATTTGGAATTCTTAAAAAATGGTGATAAAACTCAGGTTAGGAAGATATTTTAGAAATGTTGAAATAGGTGACAAGATAGGAATGAGGAGTAAAATAAATGTGATGTGACGTTAATTGAAAGTTTGAAATATAGCAATAGTAATATAAATTGATGAAAATGATGTAACCTGAGTAGTGTGAGTAGTTTGTCTTGTTTTGTGATTTCATGACTTACTAAAAAGTTGAAAAAAGCAAACCTGGAGCTGACGGGGCAAGGGACCCACGAAAACGAGAACCCGACAAAGACATTCAAAAATGGGACCCACTCAACAATGGTTTTTTGCTCACCTGTCCTTGTCTGCAACTGCCCGTATATTACGGTCAGCTTGTTATTGAACCTTACACGTGCGCTTTCTTTAACTCCAAACTCAGACAAGGATTGCACGTGCGAATGTGATTCTCAATCATAGTATTTCAAGACTCATATTTTGATAACTTATACTTAGGTAGTATATTTCACTTTTTTTTTTTTTAAGACTATATACTTATACGGATTTCATACAAATAAGGTGTCCCATATTTGTGTGTCTAAATATGATTTTCCAACTTTCAATTAAAGAGAAACTCAATGATATTTTCACTAGTCTTTAATATATGAATAATACTAGTTCAAAAGAAATCAAAGAGATTAAGGCAATTAGGTTTTCGAAATTTTACTCAGATCGAGATGAAACTCGATGATAATTTGTTCAAAAGAATTTGTTAGCAAAACAAATATAGCATCTGAGAATATATCACACTTTTTTCAAAATAAGATATATCTCAGATACATAATTCTCTATAATTATATAGAAATGTTCAGGGATGGATAATCATTTTAAAAAGGTAAAACTAGTAAGATACCCGTGCGTCCGCACGAGTAAATTTATTTTATTGATATGAGAATATATTAAATTAAATTTAAATGAATTATTTAATTAAACTATATTATATTTCACCTATCATTTAACAATTCAACTAATTAAATAATAATAAGAGTCTCGTTAGCATGTTAAATATAAAATGGACAATCCAGAATTAAGAAATAAGTTATAAAACTTGAAAAAAAAAAGATAAGTAAAAAATGTAACATTTTTACTTGATGTAAAAATGTTAATTTAATATAAATTTTAACAACATTTGGAATAAACAACATAGTTGTTTTTGTAGATAACATGAGAAAATAACTACACACTCTATATTTTGATCAACTCTAAAATTTAATGTTAAAACTCTTAGTACTAAATTGAGTACATAAATAAAATCACAGTCAGATAAATAAAAATCCAAGAAATGCATTGCAGATAGTAATTGTAAGTCAAGTCAAACCTATGAATAAATGTCTTGTAATCAAAGTTCTTTCACAACATATATCAAAGTCCTTTCTCACCATGATGTTGTAGTTGATGTATACCTGAATTATTTGAAAATGTTAAACCAATATGTCAACATAACATGATAGTGTTTCATCAATGAAAACAGACAAAAAAGATATTTAGTAGGATAAACATGAAAAATTAGATATAGTAGGAACATATATAAATTGTTACCTATGAAATATTGTGAAAAACTTCTTTGAAAACCACATTTGTTGTAGTTTTCAAACAATGTTTATCCTTGTCATGAATCAAAATTTTGAGACCTTCTTTGCTTTTCACTCTTGAAACTGCGACATATAGTTGACCATGGCTAAAAACCTCTTTTGGCAAATATAGTCCAACAAAGTCTAATGATTGACCTTGTGATTTGTTAATAGTCATAGCAAATGAGACAATAATGGGAAATTGTCTCCTTACCAATTTGAATGGCCAAGGTGATTGTGAAGGAGACATGGACATCCGCGGAATATAAATGACATTCCCAATGTTTGTTCCAGAAATGATTTTTGCCTCGATGACATGATTTGCAAGCTTTGTGACAGTGAGTCTTGTACCATTGCATAATCCTTCAGATTGATCCAAGTTACGCAACAACATAATAGTTGTGCCAATTTTCAACTTGATGGAATTATTTGGCAACCCTGATGTTTTAAGAGAATTCAAGAATTCTGGAGTTAAGTGTTCAAATGCATCAAAGTCAGTAGATTCAGATCTGTCAATTGAATCACTACTTAGATATTCCTTTTCTTCTCCTTCAATGTCAAAAATCAATAATTAGTATGAAACTATAATATATTTAATCATATAGAAATGTTTAACTTAATATAGTAATAGTGAAACTAAGTACCTGGAATCATCTTTGTGATATAATCATTAATATCATCAACCACTTCTATAGTAGAAGCCAAAATTGCTCTACTTTGAAGATAGTTTGAATCCTTGTAGTTATTAATTAGATCTGGATATGTACTTGTAACAATTGCTTCAATAGGATCCGTAAAATTAGAGATCAAAAACTCATCTGGAATGGTAATTTCAACATAACCATCATTTGGCTCTGAGATAGTTCCATCACCAATTTGTAGTATCCATTCTGAGAAATTTTTGATATCTTCAGTGGTGGAACATGATGACCCACACTGTAATCGCATGTTCTTTGTAAGCTTTAGGACCTTGCAGTGATCCCATATATATGAAGCATTGATTGTTGCATGTACAATATCTGATCTAGAACCTCTAGGTATAACGGGAAGTATTTGTCTAAAATCACCACCAAAGACAACCACTTTACCTGCAAAAATCTTTTGACAAAGAATTTTGTCATCACTCATAATATCTTTCATACTTTTATCAAGCGCCTCAAAACAAAACTTGTGTGCCATTGGTGCTTCATCCCATATAATGAGATTGGTTACTTTAAGCAAGCCAGCAAGTTCATCTTTTTTATCTATATTGCAAATAGATGTTTCAAGTGTAGGAACTGGAATCTTAAATTTCGAATGAGCTGTCCTTCCACCTGGTAACAACAAACTTGCAATGCCACTCGATGCAACATTTAAAACAATTTGTCTTTGTGAACGAAGTGCTGCAGAGAGAGTCTTCCACATAAATGTTTTACCAGTTCCACCATAACCATACAGAAAATACACACCACCTTGTTGGTTTTGAACGGCTTCCATGATTTCATTAAAGATATATCTTTGCTCATCTAAATAAAGATATATAGGAAATATATTTAGTAATTACAACCAATTATGCATATTAAAATGAATATATAAATTATTGATGTACCTGTCAAGGAGGCAAATAATCCTTGAAAAATATCATTTTGTTCATTTGGATCGTATTGTCTCTCATCATGTATCAATCTGTTGCCAAGGTAATTAAGCACAAAGTCCTTTGGATATGGCATTGTCTTAAAGTCTTTCAAACTGCGTCCATTATTTTGCAAATGTGTTTCTAATGCCATGAGTGTTAGTTGCTTGATTTCATCTTCCGTGAGTGTTAGTCCTAATTGATATACATCATTAATATAAAAGGTTTCTCTAATAATGGTAGAAAAATAAATAAAAAAACTCATAATAATAATTTGGTAAATAATATTATGACAAGTTTTGGTGGAATTAACTATATCATCTACATGCACCTAACAGGGTTTGCAATTTACATTTGGTAACGTTGTTTAATCCTAATAGGATATTCCAAGTATGCACCTAATAGAATTTACTATACGACTACCAAACAATATCAAGTAACTATTGCAAGATATTGCAAGATATCATGACATATTAATGTAACTATTGCAAGATATACTGACAAGAATATATGTTATTATTTCTTGAATTCACATAATACTTTATTAATGTAGCATAATAATTAGAAGTTAATTGTGATTTTTTTAATCAAAATAATCAAGTTTTTAAATAAATAAAAATCTAAATAACTAAGTTTCCCACTAATTCTCAGAATAGCCATGTTTTAAAAAAAAATTAACAGTAAGGAACATGCATTGCATACTGTCACGATTATGTTGATCCTTATCATAAACCTTTCCTCTTAAAATATTTTTTATTTACATTCCAAGGAACCTTAACAACATAGTAACTTATATAGATTATTAATGTAAGGATTTTTGTGAGTGCTAATCCTATTTGATATATATCATTAATATAATAAGGGTTTCTCTAATAATTGTTTAACATAACGATAGACAAAATAATGAAGTTGGATGAAAGAAGCAAGTGTAATAAATTTATTACCTGGATTTCTTGTCATGCGACGTTGATCGTAAAGAATACCGTCACATAAGTACATCCAAGAACTTTTCCAAACATGCTCTGGTCGGTTCATTGATGCAGATAGCAACATAGTAACAAAAAATTTACGTAAGAAATGTCCAGAACCCCAAACATGTGCCTCCTTGATTGCTTCAATAAACTCTCGGTCATCTTGGAGAAATCTCATTGCAAAACATGCCTCCCTAAAGGTTTTGTGTTGAAAACCATCAACTTTTTTTATGTCGTCATAACTTAGTGGCCCTTTCTTAACAGTCAACATCATCCTAAGATAATATAACTCTCCTGTACTTTGCGGAACCCAAATTAAGCGACCAATTGTGTACCCTCTTTTTCGTGGTTTCCAAATTTTGCTTTGTTTGACATAAACAAATTTCGTGACAAATTGACCATATGTTAACAACCTAGCATCCTCATATTTTTTGTTTGTCTCAAACCAAGCTGTAAACATAGATTCAGTTACACTTGGTTTGAGTAACACATTTCCAATTTGCTCAAAATCTTTGTAGTAAACTGAATTCTCTCCTTCCAAGTGAAAAAATAATCTTTCAACAGCTGGCTTCCTTCCATGAATTGAATATGAGAATATCCTCCAACATGCTTCACTTGGGGAAATATATCTGCAATCAAGATATTGCTTGATTTCATCTATGTTGTTTTTCCCATTTTTTGAAATCTCACCTGAAGGCATAATAACAGCTGAAATTCTATCAGAACCTTTGTTGATGTACTTGAATAAGTATTTGATTGAAGTACTTTGATTGCACCATTCCATGTTGATGTGTGCTTCATACTTCAACAACAAACTTGGGTTATGAGGAACTACATGACCACTATGTAGTATGACTCCATTTTTCTCAATTGTGTGACCATTATTTCTTCTTCTGTAAATAGGGTAGCCATCCTTATCAACCAAAGTGGAATTTTGAAATTGTTTGGGATAATATTTTGAACACTTCCCATCTTTCATGCACGGTGAGTTTTTATTTGTCATACCACAGGGGCCATGAACCATATGGTTCTTCACCAAATTGTACAACCTCGGGTCCTTCAAAGGATCCGGCACTTCAGCACTAATAATCTTGTCTATATCGTCAGGTCCTGGATACTTGTTAGAAGGATGTAAAAAAATCAAGATGTGTGCATGTGGCAATCCCCTCTTTTGAAATTCTATGGTGTACATATCTACAAAAAAAAAGATGAAGGGATAGTTAATAGTATTAAATGATAGTTGTTAATATTGGAAAGTTGAAAGAAATAAAACTTACATGCAAGCACTTTCCCTAAGACACCCTTCTTAGTTAAGTCAGATAATAATTGATCAAACTTCATTTTGAAGATTCTGACTATTATATCTGGCCTATCTTGTGGCTTTAAGTGAAGTGGTCCAAGAACTCTTTGTATCTCTGGCCAATTGGGATTACAAGTAAAGGTGATGAATAGATCTGGAAAACCCATGTTACTACATATTGCCATTCCGTCGTAGTACAATTGATCCATGAACCTACGACCCCCAACATAGGATGATGGCAGCACAACTCGTTTACCTGTGCTTGAACCTGTAGCTTGACTTTGATCACCATCTTCATTAAGATTATTGTACTTTGATACTCTTAGTTTTGCTTGGTTGTTACGTAGCCATTTCAATCTCTCTGATTCTAGCATAGTGTAACCATCAACCAAGAATTGCTGAAATAATCTTCTAGAGGATAACAAAGTTTTAGCCTCTTGTGCTCTGTTTTGAATTCTAAATGAAAGCCATTCTCTAATCGTAAGTCTATTTCTCTTGTTGTCATTAAAAACTTCCAAATCTCTATGAGCTACATTAGGTCTATACCCATCCTCCCCATATGGAAATATTAAGGGATATTGATAAGACAAATAGCTTGCATGAAACTCATCTATTCTTTGTAATTTACCTCCTTTTGTTTGGACAATGATATCCCTTTCCTCAGCTGTGTCAACATCCCCAACAATCAATGCTGCAACTTCTGATACAGTTGGCTGATTATATATTCTTCCATCAGTGTTCCTATCAGAAATGAGTCTCAGTTTCAAGTTCTGAACATTTCCATCATTCAACCGATGTTTTGCCATTTGAAAGCTCTTAGCATGTGTATTGTATTCATAAAGCATTTCAGACAATTGTTGGACAACAGAAGGATCAATGTTTTTTGTATTCCTAATCAAATAATAGAAGAAATAAAATTATATAAAATAAAGAATCTAGGTTAGAACATATGACAAAGTAATGGAGAATATAGTGGACAACTAATAAGCATTTATATTGAGGAAATTATTATGGTTATTAAACATAAAATTAAAAGAATCTGTATTAGTACCCGCATAAGGTATATTTTCATTAAGATAAAAAAAGTAGGGAGATAGAAAATATTACGTTAGGCCTTGCATCCGATTTTGGACTTCATTCTCAGTGTCGTAAATGTAAAGTTGTGCAAATTTCGGTGATTGACCCTCAGGTGGCAATAAACTACCAATTCGATGACATGATTGACCTTGAATTCGTATTGTTGGAGGACCACCACCGTTGTTAAATCGGTTATCTAACTTTGCACCAGGAGAAGTAAATGCAAACATCATGTTGTAAATTCTGATTTGTTGTTGGAATTTTCTGCTTTCAATGGACTCTTGATCAAAAAGTAGACGTGATAGAGTATGAGGTGGTGGTTTTAGGAATGGAAGTTGTACTTTTCCATTACCACAACACATAGAAAACTTTGGATTTGCTGAATGATAATGTTTGTCCATCCTTTCTTGATACCACATCAAAGCTTTGCAATGACGACATTCAATTAGAGGGTCTCCAAGATCAAAGTATTCTACATATATAAAAAAATTTATAGTGAGTGTCAAGATTTATTTTAAGAAGGTATAATTTTGAGAACATAAATCATACTTTCAGAATGTTGTCCAGATGGTTCATATATTGAAAAAGGTGGAATGTCTTCGTCATCTTCAGAACATGTATCATCTTCGGATTGATGAGCTACATAGGTCATTCAAATATTATAAGAAATATGCTATATTATTGAGTAATAAATAAAAGAAATATATTTCAAAGTTGAAAGGTAGAATATTTTTCGATTTACTTGCAAAAGGGTCATAGTCAGAATCATCATCATCTTCACTATTAAAATCCATGTTGATAGTTGGAGTGAAAATTGAACTTGATGGTTGAACATTGGTGGTGTGGACCAAAGGTGTGGGTTGAGGACATTGAATCCCTAACTCATTGTTATGAGTTGGAACAGAACATTCTCTAAAAAAATCTCACATGTTAAAAGTGGATATGGATCACATTAAGCATAAAAGAAAAAAAAAACATAATGATAATGATAATGGAAAACTATATTTATGACATAAAATAACAAAATAAATGTTTAAGCATTAGAAAATATCATTGAGATTCTTACACTGGTGTGGATGATGAAATTCCATCCAAGACATTTGTGGAATTTAAAGAAATGCTTCTATTAGGTTGTACGTTGTTGTTGAGGTTCATGGCCAAATTTGGAAGTCCAAGTGATTTTTTTGGACGACCACGTCGTGGTTTTTCATCTACAGTTGTCCTGCATAAGGAACGGTAGTTTGACAAAATACAATCCATAAATAACTGAATGCAAATCAATACAGAAATGATTTTTTAATAATCAAAATAATATGATTGTTAAAAAAACATTTTAATTGTATCAAGTTTAGAAATAGCAGTTCAATGGGCTAGAGTGAGTAAAACATACATTTGTTTTTGAGTAGAAGAACATGTTTGAGATATTGCAACCGTCGTCGACATTTTGAGATTTGGTTTAGCGCATTCATGTTCAGACAACATAAAAGATGTTGAATTTGAAAGAACCTGTGACTTTCTTGGACGACCACGTCGTGGTTTATCAGCAACAATGGTCCTATAGAATGATTTATCCAAATTAAATACATAAGTAAATAAGAATACAAATCAATATTGAACCAAATTTTCTATGAATCAACTGAAAATGGAATTTAAAAATCATATCAAATATATCCTCTTTAGAAATAAAATATCAATAGGACTGAGTGATAAAAACATACATTGGTGTCTTTGCCAAAGAAGAGTCTTGTAATATTGAAACACTATTTTGTATACAAACATCTGGAGTAGCGAGTTCAGGTCCACTACACATATAAGGATATGTATTTTCATTAACTTGAGAAGTGTCAGCATTGGAGAATTTGGACATGAGATTTGTCCCAATGGAATTGACATTGAACACCTTTTTTGGTGTTTTAAATCCATGCATACTTTGGCAAGGAATTGAGCCCTCTAACATTGCAGTAATTATCTTTCCTTCTGAAACTATGCTCTGTATTGTTTGTTGGTTTATCTGCGATGATGTTAACTCGGATAATGGGTTTCTGTCACTTGACTGAGCACCATATGGCAGTTGCAATTTCTGTCGCTTAGCCCGAGATTGTCGTATGATTACAAATCTTCGTGCTCTAGCTTTCTTGGCTAAGTACAATTTATGTGTGTTATCCATTGTTGAAGAATGTTGTCACTATCTGTCAACATTAAGAAGGTGAAGATTGTGTTATGTATAAAAATGATATGTAGCATGTTGGAAAAATGACCTTGGCTGTCATAGAAAGATAAATATATTAATAAAGGATGAATCTTACTAATCTGCAATTGCAATCAAGACAAATCGTCAATTGTAGTTAAGACTCTACAAATAGTTTTGGAAATTGAGAGTTGTCCGGTATATTTTTCTAATATCAACATAGAAGTAATATCATATGAAGTTCTATGTTCATGTACAAAAAATAATTCAGTACAGACACAGAAGGTTCGATCGGTTGCTTGGATTAATCATAGACAACAACTCATTCTTAGTTGCTCATTTGATCATAAGGTTGTCTCATTGTTGATCCAATGTTTCCTTGTTATTTGCATTTTGTTTACAATTTCCGTTATATAATGGCTTTACTTATACTAAAATTGTAAATGAAGCATTAATCTTACTAACCTTTAAATAAGTTGTAGTGGTTAAAGTGCAGCTATATGATAAATGACCAATAGTATATGTGATCTGCAATGATTTAAACAAACATGACCATTAACAATGAAGCAATTGTTTGATACAATGAAATATAAAAATGGGTAGAATTAGACAGAAAATGGTTAACTCAAATGGTGAATACCTTCACGATATATGTAGCTACTGCATTATTTGATTCATTTTCCTCTACGAAATCTCATGCAAGTAGGAAATAAGACACCAATACATAATCAGGTATATAGTTTAGGAAGTATTGTAAATATGAAAAGGAGATATCTTGAACAATTGGCGGTAGTTTATTAATCTTTTTGTTTCTTCCTTGTTGCTAAAAGTATTGTCAATCAGAGGTGAATACAAGAAAGGCAACGAAAGGGCATAGTAAAATAGAAAATTAAAATTATAATAACATAAAATAATGATTACCATGCTTAGCCAGACTATTTATTGCGCACAGGTTTCCAAGATTGAATTGAAAGGTTGTAGTACAGATTTTCGTATTGTTCTATATAAATAGTTTGTTGTACTAATGGCCTCGAATACTACAATGACTCACAAACAGCTGGTTAGACAACATATCGAAATTACAGAGAAATAAAGTAGCATTTTGGTAGCATGTGATACAATGTTCCTTTATTAGATATCTTATATATTTTATCCATTATCTGCTGCCTATGTTAGAATGAGAATACACACATGATCAGATGGAATATACTTTAGTTATGCATAGTTATATGTGATGATGAAGTATACTTAAGAATGCACACATGATTATGAAGTATACTTGAGAATACACACATGATCAAAATTTTCAATATGTTTAAAAACTATAGTCAAAATATGAGATGTTATTCTTACAACAGAATGTGACAAGATGTTGAAGTCCATATATCTTGAATTTCAATTTTCAGTAGTTGTCAGTTTTTTTTCTTCTTTGATAAACATCCGAATAATTAAAACAATTCATAAATAATTTTTTTCATTTGTATGAACTTTGTAATTACTCTGTTTCTTAAACCTAAATAAGCTATTGAAGTTTCTAAATGCAAGACAAAACATCAGGCCATGCTGGAAATGCTATGATAATGAAGGTTGAAGCAGAGTGTGCCTTAATATTCACCATATGATGCTTTAATATTCAATTATTTTAAAATATTAGATCAGTTATCAACCACAATATTTTATTTCTCCCACTTAAATATTGCAATCTGCTTCCTATAAAAAGGTTGAAGTAAAGCGTGCCTATCATCAAAATTTGAGATGTTATTTTTAAGACAACATTACTATATTATTTATATGATTTATACATAGTTTTATGTGATGTTGAACAACATGGCACTTGTTGTTTCATAATGACACACTAATGTATTTATCTTTTAGCCATCTTTTGCTTCAAAATTGTGTGCATGATATTTATTGATTCATAATGACACACTAATATCTTTACCTTTTAGATATTAATGTTTCATAATGACAGACTAATATATTTATCATGAGCACATTCATATTTAGCTAAATTTTCATGAGTCATTACCAAAATGCATGAAACTTGCAAGATTTCTAAAAGCATTCAACAAATTGTCAAACACCACTATAAGAATATAGAAAAATACTTATTTGTTCTTCTATCACACTTTTACATACTACAGTATATACATATATGATTTCAAGAAATGGATATAATAAAAATCATACATACACATAGAATGGATAAAATTAAATTATATTAATGTAATTATCAATTCCAAAAGATGACATACACATCAATTCAGAGAACATGTATTATTGGAATAAATTGTTACAAACTTAGGCAGAAAATAGTTCAACAAAATAACAAAATAGTTAAAGCAGTATTTCATAAACTGTCATAAGCATTTTCATCACTCCGTTTTGATCTGCTTGACTTTTGTTGCCGACTCTTTCGGGGTTAAAACCTCCTCTGCAGATATATCATCCGTGTTGATTTCTGTTGCATTCCTCTTAGAAGGAGTATTTGATGAGCTAGTAGAAGGACTCCAATTCTGTTGTGCAGAAGCAGTTGCCGGAATAGAGTAACTAAGGTCTGCGGGCTGACTTTGCTGTAAAGAGCAAGGTCTAGTCAATAAGCATGTAAAAAACACACAATTTAAGCAATTGTGGACAAATATAGGAAGTAATAACGCGTGAATTATGAAAGACATTGTCACCAAATACACACTTACATTTTCTTGCACTACAATATGAGATGGAGATGCATTAATGTTGTTCATATTTACAGCAGATGAGGAGTTCTAAATAAGTCAGAATGAAGAGGTATCAGATATTACAAGAGTAGAAAAAGAATGAAAATATAGCAGATGAGTAGATACTATATGAATTATGCAATACCTCATTAGAATGGATGTAGTCCTTAATGGTTGAAATAATCTCATCATCATCAGATAGTTTAACTATGGAGCATTGCTTGAAAAAAGGGTTATACAAAATACGGAAGGCCAATTCTTGTTCCAAAAGCTTGTCAAGGTGCGTAGGATACATTAAGTGATGATCCTCGCCAGTCTAATAAGTCAAGATAAAAATGAATAACACAATATAATGGAGATAAGAATTATAAAGGTATATGAAGTTGTGAAAAAACTGAACTTGACTTACTTTCTTCATAATATTCCTCAATTCCTGAGCAGTCAATTTAACAAATTTATTGCAATCTTTGTCCCAAAAAACAACATTTGCAACATGTTTATTATATTCGACCTCGATTTCAACTTTGTACCTACAATACAAAATACAAAAAAATAATTATGGAACATTTAAGATTGAAGCTGCTTAAAATGAGTATTAGAGTACTAAGTTTCATTTAGGCCAAACTCACTTGGTCAAGGGTAAAAGACCATTCAGAACACAACCACAACCAAATGGTTCTCCAGGGGACTTGTTTGATTTCTTGCAAATAGGACAAACCTCATAATACCAACCAAACTTTGAGCATTTGAATCTCATTGTTTTACCAACTGTGATAGCATAACATTCCTGCATTATCAGGAGATAGAATGAAATACAACACATATTGGTTAAAGGGTACTGAATATCAAGAGAGCAACAATTACTGAAATAAGATGGAAACAGTGAAGGTTCAAATCACCTTTTGTGCCTCATTGATTTCTGCAATAGTTAGAATTTCCTTCAAGTTTGTGAAAGAGTTGTCTTGCGAAGATTGACGTGAAATTGAGTTTTGAGACAACGTTTGTGATGTTGATTGGAAACATGGTTTGGAGTTGTACCTTTGTAAAACATATAAAAAACAAATGTAACACTGAGATGAATGCATGCTTTGGTATTATAAAATCGATAATAATGTTTTACCTTCCTTTAAAAGATAGAACTTGGGAGTGGTCTAAGTTGATGAAAAGTTTAGACCCATTCCAAGCATTAGAAATCTGTAGTTTTCCAGATACTGCAAGAATTGAAGGAAACGGTAAAAAATAAGATTAAATGAGGAAAATATAGCCAAAAGATATAGAAACCTGAAGGTATCATACACGTGTTTGGCTTGCACATTGCATGTGTTAGTACAATAATGGTTGGCTCAGTAAGAGATGGATTTGAGTTGGCAAAATCCATAAACATGTTTCCATAGTTCTCCCATAGAGCTACTTCAATAATGGATCCGGTTTCATCTGTCAAAGTTATGTTGGCACAAGCTTTTTTGTTGGCTCCATGAGTTTGAGTCTTGACAACTTCATGTAGAACTCCAATCAAATCTGAATTCCAAGTATTAATGAGAATATCCATATTTTAATAAGAATATAACAAAAAAACACATGTGTTAGTAGTGTGGTTATCGTAAATGTACCATATAAGCAATCAGACTTAAATTTTCCATCATGAAAATCAGAGATGGCCTTAAAATTGTATTGATGTGGAGGGAAATCAGGAATATCAATCTTGGACACGGTTGTACCGCCATTGAACAACAACATCAGTTTGTTGTCACAAACCTTATACTGCAAAGAATTGACCACAGGTTCACCGTTATACAACATATAAGTGTCATACTCATTCAGTTTGTCAACCCACTGTTTGAAATCTCTATGGTATGTCATGACTTGTATTTTCTCTCCCTACATAATACAACAAAGATGATAGTGAGGGGAGTTTTAATGGATATTCATGAATCCTACAAACGAAAGGGATGTGAGAATGACCTTTGCATCTTGTATAACCAACTCAAGATGTTGTTGGCCGTTTCGCTTTATAACAGTCCAGATGTCAACAATACGAATGGACATCTTCCATATTTTGATACCTTGTTTCAAGTCACTGATAAATATAGGAGGTCTTGACATTCTTTAGCTGCAGAACATGAAAAACATATAGTATGAATTGAGCAATAATCACGCTACCCAAATTTGAAGATAGTTAAAGCTAAAATCTCAAATAGAGAAGGATTATCATTGGTAGCAAAACATTTCCAAATTTCAAACAAAGTTAGGTCAAAGTTTGAAGCAGAATTTGAACATAGTTAGCATTCACGAAAAATTAACGATGAAGTTCTAGAAATAGAAATAACATGAAACAAACAAAAAAGCCAAAAAAAGCAAAAAAATCCCTTTAATTGACGATGAAAACATGATCAGTACGGTACCCGAATACAAGGCAATAACATGAAATAATAGCAATAAAAAATTGAAAATAAAGTTGACGTATACACAGACCTTACAATGAAGAAAGAAACAGAACCGGTTGAAGTAGCGATTGACAACTGAATATGTGAAGAGGCAATGAGAAGATGAGTCTTATATTAACCATGGTGATGTAAATAGGCGGGTATCTGAGATATTATGCAAAGGTATTGGAAAGATAAATGTCTTGGAAGTAGTTTAGAAAACCAAGCGTCCGTGTATTGGAAAAAGCATATATGTTGCTGTATTGGAAAAAGCATAAATGTTGCTTCTGATAAAAATCATAAACGTTGCTTCTGATATATACAATTTAAAACAATTTAAAAGGGTATTTTAATAGGTTGAAGGAAAAGGAAACGGTGAGAATCACCGTAAGCAATGTAATGAATGGCACATGTATTAATTTAGTTTTTCATTAGTTGATTTAGTTGATTACTGTTCTAACCTTTTTTTGTGTAAAAATTAAAATCTATCAAGGGCAATAAAGAGAGTTCATTTCTATTCAATTGTAGTGGATTGATAGTAGATATCATTTTTTATCCCTTAACTCTTTGGGTTCATATTATTTATTTACTTTTAAATTGATTGCACTCTTATTGCATAGTAAGAAGTCAAAGTTCATCGATCAGAGCATTAGTGGTAGATTTTGGTTCGACTTGAGAGATGAATGCATAATAATTATAGAAATTATTCACAAGAGAATACATGTTTTTTCTCTCTCTTTTTAATGTCTTCGAGAATGTTGTCCAACAGATGATCCTTTATGTTTATCCAATCTTGAGGTACTACAGTGAGGTTTCTTATTTTACGTGCTCTTACTCATTTCCTCCTTATATTTTGTATTGTCCTCACTCTTTGAAGGATCTTCTTTGGAATGTCATCCTTGAGTAAATATTTTGTGACAATATCTGAACCATAAAAAATAGACAAAATACATTTCCCAATATTTTAGGGTTTAGATTCATAAAAAAACTACATGTACATATTCTTCTATGATTTATGTTATATTATTTGAAATCCTATACGCTTTACTACATGAGAAATATCTAAGAAAGATACCTTCATTAACTTTAACATCAAACTTACCTAACTTGTTCATGCCATTATTTTAGATGAGTCATTTGCCTCTGAAAACACCTAAATATGAAAGATTTAAGTTTCTGCCCTTAAGTAACTTATATGAGGTATTCTCTAGGATAAATGTAATGATCATCCTATTTAAGACATGACATGCGATGTTAACCTCATCCACCCAAAAGTACTTCGGTAGTCCCATACCCCTTATCATAGTATGTGGTATTTCTTCTAAGAAATGGTTTTAAATAGGTTTGATAAATATTACAAAAGCCTTAAAATTTTCTTCCTTGTGTACTTAGAATAACATCCAAGTATTCCTATAAATATTGTCAACAATGAAGAAATCAAAGAAGTTGCCTCCAACATGTTTAGTCAAGGGACCAAACAAGTATAAATGGAAAAATTGAAGAGGTTTGTTAGTTGAAAAACGTTTATCGATTAAATTATACTATTGTTTGTTTTCCTATTTGACATGCATCACATAGTTTCTTATTAAAAAAACTTAGTTTGGATAAACCAACAACTAGGTTCTTGGATACTATCTTATTAAGAAAAATGAATATGGCCTAAACACCTATGCCATAACAAAGGGTCTTCACTCTAGGTGACTAAGAGTTTTGTTTCACTTTTTGATACATAATCAAGATCAAGTTTATATACATTTTTAACTCTACAACCCTTAAAAATCTCCTCCTTATACTCCTTATGATCGATTATACAACTAAGGATATCGAAATTGATCATGTAATCTTTGTTGCATAATTAACTTATGCTTAAAATATAATGTTTAAGTCCTTTAATAAGTAATACACCATCAATGGTTGTCATTGATGGATTTACTTCAACACCTTCTCTAAAATTTTATCTCGATTATTGTCTCTATAAGTAATGTAGCCTCACACCTTCTCTAGGAAATTAATGAGAATGAACAGATCTCCAATCACTTTCCTTGAGCATCCAATGTATATGAACCAAATATATTTTGTGGTTCTAAGACACTCCAACATCAAAGATTAAAGAGGCCATTTAGGTACCCTTTATGAGTTGGTCGTAAAAGGTTATTTTCAAGACCATTTGGAACATATGTAAAAATCTATGAAGAACTTTGACATTCCTATTTTGCAACGAGGTCTTATTTTTCCTACCACATTATAATAATGACAATTAACTCTAGAGAGTAGTATTTTTTTACAACTCATATTAACATAGGTATATTTGTCATACAATTTTTTTTATCACTAGGATTCATAGGGAAAGTAATTGGAGGTTTAAGTAGTTGTGTTGATTGTCTCATTAAATTTTTAATTTTAGTTTTCAATGGGACAAGTTTCACACTCCATATATTTCAATTTTCTCTATTGTTAGGGGGACTAAACTGAGTACTTACAAGTAATAATTGATCCTTTTTAACATATACTAAAACTTTCTTAAGCTTTGAAATTTCGCCCTCTAATTTAAAAACGATTTTATTTTGGAGAGTTATTTTTCCATCCAGTCACAATATTTACTCCAACAAAAACCACAATGCAGCATGTAAAATTATCGTATCCATAAATATTGTGTTATCTTTGTACAAAGACAAATTGATTGTATTTGTTAATTGTTGGTGCATAAGGTTGAAGATGAAGATGAAAATGGTGAAGATGGAGAGAGAAAATAGATCTAACTCACTTTACAAAGAAACTATATTGATTGCATTATGAAATTTTGTTACACATTTGGTTTATATACAAACAATAATGCCACGTAGGCGAAAATGCTAACATACACTAGTTAGGTGAAGTTTAACAAAACTAATATTATTACTACTGAATATGGATTACTTCTAAAGAGTGATGAGTTCGTAATAAAATTAAGGGTGTGTAAAACGTGATTAAATTCCCCTTTCGAATCATCTACCACTAAATGTGAGAGATCCCATGATTAAGCATATAATGAATGTGTTTTAGTTATAAGTTTTTTATAAATTTAAAAAAAAAATTACAACCTCACAACCTTCCATTATTTGGGAGCTTTCAATCGCAAGGCTATCTATTTCACTAAAAGTAACCTTCTAGCATATAAGAGAACTATATAATGTTTTATGGCATATAAATAAGAAGAATGTTTTACAAAATGCAATTTTAGAACCTCGAATACTCTCAATCCTTCGGAGTCTTCAATTATAACCAACGAAGGTTTTATAGCATGTAAATTACACTAATAATTGATACTATTCCCGTTACAATACGGACTATCATTACAATCTCTTTATTTTATAAATCATATGAACAATTCACCTTTTAACACTCAATTGTTATCTAAATAAATTTTCTTAATTCAATAGACGATAGAAAACATTAAACTCAGATAAAACTATATAATTATAAAACATAAATTTATTATAAAAATAATTATAAATATTATATAAATCACATGTTTAGGCTATAATCATCTAAAAGGGACCTAATTTAAGAGAATTAATCCTCATTCTTAAGAAGTTCATGGCTCCAACACTAAGAAAACAAAAATAGAGAGTTAAACCTTTTTCTTTATGGCTAATCTTAGTACTTTTTTTCCAACATAAAGAATTATATTTTGCTCTTTTGAAATTGACTCACACTTTTTCTTTTAATGAAAATATAGTTTTCTATTTGATTTTTTAATCTTGAAAAAAAAAAACTAATAACATTTCAAACTAGTGACAAACGAACAAGAAATAAGAATATAAATAAATCATGTCTCAAGTAGGTTCTCTTAACTTGGATTATTATTCTTTTGGTGAGAGAATCTTTTTTCGCCTTTCTTTTTTAACTATTACTATGATACACTAACTTCATTAGATTGCTCGAATGAACAGAACGTGGCACATAGGAAATTGTGAAATGATAAATTAATTAACACATCATCGTGATAAATCAATTTTTAAGATTTGATTTTAGTGTCATATTAGCAAGTGTATCAAATTCGAAGCCTTTGCGTTAAAGAGTTACATGAAGTGAGGAAAATAATGAAGTGAGAATCTTTCTTTTGCTTGGTTGGTAGTATGTCTCATAAGACACAACTTGCATGTGAGGTCTATAATATAAACTAGTAAAATACCTGTACAAGAGCACATTAAACTAGACGAATCATGCTCAATAAATTATCACTTTTGGCTTAAAACCTCACCTAAGAAATACATACATGATTACACATTACAATCCAATAGAGCATATATAAAATACAAAGCAATTTCTAATTTTCACCGCACCATATTTTCCAACCTGCTAAAGACCTCTACTCCAACCATACATAAATTATCTTTCATTATCTTGTTAAATTCCTTTCAAGGCAGTCAAGATTAAAAAAAAAATTACTCTACCTTATCAACTTCTTTGTATTGGTCAATTTCTTTGTATTTGGTAGTTTACTCTACCTGATCATAGGCCCTTTACAAGATCGATGAATAAATTGCACAGAAAGGTTTAAGGCCTTCACAAGCCAGACCTGATACAGATGTAACAGTATGTTATTCCGTTATCCCAACATCAAAACATCTTGTTGGGAATCGGTGATGGAAGAGATTCATGCCGGTTCCACCTCCCATAACATCATGGATTGCGTTAATAACTTTGTCAGATTTAGCTTCTACAATCAAAGCCTCTGCAAGTTATAAAGCACAATAAATGCATGTGTTGCGATAATGTCATTGTCTATAAGTTATAACAGTTCGATAATCAATAGTGTACGATCTGAAACCAATAACAGATTGGCATAATAAAACACACTTCCTTAAAGTCCAACATAGTGATCATAATCCATGTTTTGTATTGCAATGACACAAAATAAAGTAAAGAACTTAACAAACATTACCGATATGAGGTGATGGTGGACTACATATCCTCGAAGTGCAATTTCAGAACTATGTTCCTTCAAGAAAAAGTGCAGTTTCATAAATAAATACATTATTGGTGGTGAAAAACAGAGTTATGCTTAACAACAAATAAATTCTTTCAATTGGGAGTTTGAATCATGTTCAACAAAAGCTACAAAATAATGCATAAATAGATATGTTTCAAAAGATTACCGGTGAAATCAAAGTATACCCATCAATAATCAAACCATGATATCAATAGAGTGAAAGGAAAAGATAAATACTCGTGTTGGATCTAGAAGTGGTGGTTGTGATTTGGTCCCACACTGCGGTCGAAGTTAGGTGTTTCGAAACAATATTTCAATCGGATTATTAGAAAGTCCTTCAGATGAGGAGTGCAAATATGCCTTTGATTTTTTGATCGGAGGTGGTGGTGGCCGGTAGTAAGGGAGAAAGCGACGACGGCAGTGGTGACTTTAGGGTTTATGAGAGAGAAGAGAAGACCGAGTGAATGAGAGAGAGAAGTTTTTTGTTGAGTATAAGGTTGTGTTGGAGAGAAAAACATTATTATAATTGTAACTAATGTTCAGTCAACACTTGACAGCATTTTGTGAGAAACAACTTAAATTATAATTTGATTTAGTTATTTACCGAAATGACCTTTTGGTAGTGTAAAATATTTTGGTGGAAACAACAATTTAGTTTGTTTGGTCAACTTCTTTGTATTGGGTAGATAGTATATGCTTATTCATGGAGCATTTTGACACATGCTTAGATTATTTTTATTTAATATACAAGTCCAATAGATTATGGGTTTAACAAATATCAGTACAATTTACTTAGACTTAGTAAATACAAGATTGTTGGGAATTTTTTAGTGCATTTTATAATATAATGGGAAAATCAGAAAATGTCTTTAATTTTGAAAATTTATTTTCGGATGTATATATGCTTATATAATTTATTTATTTTTAAACCACATCATTTTATGTATAAATATAATTTAGAAATGTATTTCTGAAATATTTTTGAAAATGTATTTTTGAAACCTACTTATTGCCTTTCCAGAAATATGGATTGTCTCACAATCATGTATCGTGGTAGGCTTCCTATGCATTTATTAAGTTTAACCAAGTTGTATTAGTAAATTTTAAAATCCGCAACAAAAATCGCAAGATGCATTTTCCGCATGTAAATCCGCAACTAATAAATTTCGAAATTTTAAGAAAAATTAATTGATTCACTTCATAAATAAAAATCAAGTCCAACCTTAGACAACAAACAATTTATAGATTTGTTAATTGTACTTTAAAGAATTAGGTGCAATGATATTGATAGTTCACAACAAGATAATAATTTATTTGAAATTCAATAATTACACATGTTATCATCAGATAAAATAAAATAAGGGGTTTCTAAATAAAAGGCATAATTTCCATTTTCATTTTGAATTTTATTCTTTTAGTTTTCTCCTTCTTATTTTAGAACCAAATAAAATCAATCCCCCTCCAATTGTTACTAATTTCATTCAAACATAATTACTTTGTTAAATTACAATCTTCATGGATACATTTTTTTATTATTATTTTGACATTAATAATACACTTTTCAAAAATTCATCAGAATCTTGCACTGGCAGATATTATCAAAAGCCCTTATAAAGGCTCAACCATTGAACATTATTTATAAAGGAAAAAATTAATTTTTACGAGAACCTATAACTTAAAATGAGTGGACGGTTGAAAGATGCATATACAAGAAGGCATATGGCGAATCTTCTGGGGTGATCGTCTTAAGCTTCTCTTGAGGGACTCGTAGAGCCTTTAAACTGACAATGCACTCAAATTAAATTAATCCGCCCCTTTCTAAGGCCTTGTGCTTGATAGATTATGGATTGAGATAATTTTATTGGATCTAAAATAGGGGATGATCCATGATCAAACAAATCACGACAAGAGCGAATCAAGTGCAGGAATGTTGTATGACCGTCCAAAGTGAGTTTAACTGTCTGAATTGGGCTTGGCATCCCAAAGTGGACTTAGCTGTCTGAATTGGGGTTTGTCACCCGAACTAGTATTCAAAGACTACTTCGCTTAATACGCGTGGTTCATAAGGTGTTTAAGTAACAACTTCCTAGAAGTATCAATCTAATATCTCCTCACCAATCTTGGGGAAGAACTAATTTATCCTTGCTCCCATGTTCCTAATAAGAAAGTGGGAGATATCGTTTCTCCTGGCCTAAGGATCCTTTATATTAGGGGTGTTCATGGTTCATGAACTGCATTGAACCGAACTATATTTATGGTATGATTCAGTTTTCAATAACCATTTCAATAAAAATTCAGTTAACTGCTAAAATGATTTCAATTCAATTTAAAACTAGTTTATAATTAATTTATATTTATAAACTAGTTTATAATTTTAAACCAGTTATATATTTTGAACTCTTTTAAAACCAAATTTTTTAACTTCATAAAAAATTTAAAAAAAATATATTAAAAAAAATATTTTTCAAAATATTTTTTCGTATTTTCAAAAAAAACTTGATTTTTCATAATTCTGAAAAAACTCGATTTATAAGTATTTTCGAAAAAAACAAGATTTTTTTTATATTTCCAAAAAAATTCAATTTTTTGTATTTTCAAAAGAAAAATCACTTATATTAAGCTAATGGAAGGTGTTACTTAAACACCTTATGAACCACGTGAGCAACCACCCAAACTCACTTCAACAACTTCAACAAAATAATTTCGGACAAAAATAACTTCAAAATCAATATTTTTATTTTTTTTATTTTCAAGAAAAAAATAATTTTCAAGAAATAAAAAATATATTTTCTAGTTTTTTTTTAAAAAAAATTTCAATTTTTTTTTTATAATTTTCAGAAATTATTTTAACTCTCAGTTAAATATTTATTCATTTTATTAAAAACTAATTAATTTTTATAATTAAACCCGTTTATGAAATAAAATAAGTTATGTACAATTTTAAACTGAATTTGATTTATTTTAATTTAATGATTCAATTCGATTCAAATATTTTACGTGCAAAACAGATCATGTATACAATTCAGTTAATCATATCTTTGAACACCCCAATATATATAACTCAACTTGAGATTGTTATTAAAAACATTCACAAATTTCAACTACCATTACGTTTAAGCAAGTACATATGTCTTTAACAATATATTTCAAAGTGTTGATGTAAAATTAATTTTCACCTAGCAAATCTATCAAAGCAACAAAGTGCATAAACTCACACAAATCTTAAATAAAAAAAACTCACACTTTTCATTTAAAACAAGGATACATGAAAACAAAAAAATTGTCTTCCAACAGCATATGTTTAACGTCCATAACTTTATGCATTATTCAGTCTATCAAAATGACATACAATATGTTCTTTTTCCCTTCCCTTCTTTACCACCAGCAAAAAAAAAGATTAATTTTTCTTGTGTCCATCTAACTTTTTTCATGCTTTCTTGTGAAATTTTCTGCCCAAGATAAAACATGTGTCTTCTTCATTCACAACAATCCTTTCATCCTCAACTTCCTCTTCAACGTATTCTTTTTTATTTTAATCTTCATCATGGAAATTAAGTGCTCTTCATTTTCAACTTGATCCTTTTTTCATCAGAAATTTGGATTCTTTTTCAACATGTGAATTACTCTAGGCCACTGCAACTGATTCTGATCTTACAGCCGTGTTGTTTGATGAATTCTTATTGGTTTCTGAATTTCTAACACTTCTTTTGGATGATATCTTCCAACTTTTCTCTTTAAATTCATCAATCTCTATCTGTTCTTCTCTGCACTCTTTGCTACAAAATGGTGTGTTCCCTCTGCAAATAATTATTTTATATTAATATGTATTCAATGGATCTTTGTAAAAAATAATTATACTTTCTAAGACCCAAATGAAAGTTAAGTATAAAAAAATAGACTTTATGAGTAATTACCTGTACATAAAGATGTCTTTGTTTTGGCCAAGATGTTTTCTACAAAGAGAACAAGCTTGGAGGAAGTGAGGTTGATCATGGAAATCTTCAGTTCCACCATAGTAAAACATGCTAGATTTTGGAGAAGGGGTTGAAGAAGAGAAGGAATAGTTAGAAGCCATAGATAAGGAGTTGAGAAAGAGAGAGAGAAGAAACTAAGGAAAATGAGTACTATTATATAATGACTAAATTTCCCTTGTCTTAATGTTAAGGGTAAAATTGTAGTTTCAAATATGAAAATGATGTTTGTATTTTCTTTGAATAGTTTGTCTTGTTTAGTCATTTCATGATTTGTTAACAAGTTGAAAAAATCAAACCTGGAGCTGACGCGGCATGGGACCCACGAAAACGAGAAGTCGACAAGACACTCAAAGTGGGACCCATTCAATTTGTTTTTCTTTTTGCTGGCGTTACCACTTAGGTCCACTACAACTGCCCGTATTTCACGGTCAGCTTTACACGTGCGGTCTTTTAACTCCTTGCCGAGACAAGTATTCCACGTGCGAATGTGCTTCTCAATTATAGTATCATTTTTTATCAATGATAATCATATAATGCAATTCAAACTCATCTTTTTATTTTATTTTATTGGTCGAAAAACTTTCGTATAATTCTTTCTTAGACGTGATTTTATTCCTTAAATTCTTTTATTTTTATTTTTTATATTTACTCCTTAAACAATATTTAAGTATATGTTTCATATGTCATTAGAAAATAGTAAAAATCATATGTAAGAAATTTTAGGCAAATTTTTTCCTTAATTTGTTTACTTGTATTGCTAGTTCAAAATTATACACCATTTAGTATATATAAGTAATTCCTATTACTATTATTTTCTTTATAATTTACTAGAATAGGACACGCTATGATTTATTTTTATTTTTATCTTATCAATGAAAATAATTGACATTATAAAATTTCATCTACTTATTTAAATTTTTTGAATTATTTGATTGCAAATTATTCTCATTCACCTTTTAACTTACAAACTATAAATTGTGTGACTTTCAAAGTTGGGAGGTTGATGCACATACATAATTAATTTCTTGAGTTATGCATCCATTCCTAAATGCGCCTTTTACTCCATTTAATATAAAATAATATCATAATTAATTGTAAAGGATATTAAGATACAAATTGATTCTAACATGACCACTTATACAAAGGTTTTAGAATAGTCAATTCCTTGTTGTTGATAATAGTTTTGTGTAACTAATCTGACTTTGTATCTTACATAGCATATGACTCCATGAATGAATTCCAACATATGAAAAATGCTCTACACCAAGCTTTTAAGATCAAAGACATTGGTACACTCACATTTTTCTTGGGATTGGAGGTTGCACATTCCAAACAATGATCTCTATTTTATAAAAAAAGTACCGTCTTAAATTGCTTATTGATTCAGGATTCCTTGACTCTAAACTTGCTAACACTCCATCTGATTCATCAATCTAGTTGTGCCACGATAAATGTCCAACTTTTGAATATATTCGAGCATATTGAAAACTTATTGGAAGATTAATCTATCTTAACATAACTAGACCCGACATCACATTCATTACTCAATAACTCAGTTAGTTCTTGTTGAAACCATCCATGACACACTGCAATATTGAATGCAGAGTGTTATGTTATTGAAACGTTGTCCAAGTCGAGGCCTCTTCTTCCCTAGAGATTCATCCCTTCACTTAACTAGATTCTCTTATGCAGATTGGGCAGATTGCATAAATACTAGAAGATTTGTATATTTGATGAATAACTTACACATTAAATGTTCCAAGCCACCGATCCTCTTTTGTGATAGTCAAACGCCCTAAACATAGCTGCAAATCTAATTTTCACGAAAAAATCAAATATCTAGAGATCGATTGTAACAATATACGTTAGAAGTTCTTAACTGGTGTCATGAAGCTTATCCCAGTTTCATCACAAAATCAACTTGTTGAATTCTTCACCAAAACATTACTTCCAAAACCATTCCATGCACTTATATCCAAGCTGATTTCGCTTAATATTTACCAAAATTCAACTTGTGGGAGACTCTCAATTGATTTCAAAGAAGCTATTGTTAGTTAATATTAGATGAAAGTTAGTTAAAGTTTGTTCTAGAGTTAGTCAAAGGATTACTTGTATCCTAAGCAACAAGCATAACAACCTCTAATGTATAAACTACACTAAACTATTAAGCAAAACATGAGGTCTCATTCTCGACTTTCATTCTTCAACTTTATTCTTCTTTTTCATGATCAACATCATAAAATTATAATATAAATTTTTAGTAGACCTCTGAAATTTTATGATGCTCTTGCGGATGTCATATTTGAAATATTTAAAATACATAAATCCAAATCAATTGTTAAAACTTAGAAGTAAATAAATAAAATAAAGAGAAAAAATAAAATAATAATAATAATAGACATAGTATTTTATGCCTACAAAATATATATTGGGAAAGCATAAGGGCCAAGCACCTTAATTTAAATTTTAAACCTCAAAAAATATTTAAAAAATATTAGCTATAAGTATTTAAAATGATAAATTAATTATAAATATTTTTTAATCGAATTTATTATAAGATTTAATTGATATATAATTCTACACTGTCATCCAATAAAAAATCAATAATATACTGTATTATTAAAAGAATTTTAAAATATAAACGTGGTGATGAGATCAAACACATAATTGTTATTAAATTTCCATCATTAAGTTAAGTGATAATATAAAAATAGTTATAACTTTTATTAGTGACATACCATCATAAAAACAACTTTATTATACAAGAGAAAATAAAAGCAAAAAAACACAAGAAAATAAACTAGCCTAACAGCTACACATTTTTGCTTTTCAATATGAAAATTAATAAAAATATTGGAAAAATTTATATTAAAAAAGTGAATATTCTAGCATTTTTTAAGTTGGTGACAACTCCCTTGAAAAAGTCAAAGGGTAAATCAATGCATATATGTGATGACATCTCATATCTTTCCCACATTTTAATGCTACACAATTGGGTTATTGTTAGGCCATTTTGAGTTTTGGTCATAACACCTTGACACAGAAAGAAACAGAGAGAGAAGGGAGAAGAAACAAGAGAAGAAAAGGTTGAAACAAAAATAATAATCTAAAAGCCTTTCTTTTCTTGTTCATTTTTCTTCTCAATATTTGGCATTAAGGTCACACCCATTGGGTTTATAACATTTTCTTCATTCAAAGATATTCATAAGCAGGTAGCATCCTCTATTTTTGTGTTTTTAGATTTTTTTTTGTTAATGATAATAAAAGTTGTATTTAGTAAAATTGATGTGATGATTAAAATTGTAATATAGTATTTCAAATTAACAAAACTTCAAAATAATTATTAAAATTTTGAATTTTATAGAAAGACCAATGCAACAAAAGATTTTGAATTTTAGATTTTTGTTAATTTAACGAACTAAATTGTCTGATTATGAAAAATTTGAACGATAATTTGGAATAATTTGAAAGGACTAATTTGCAAGATAAGATATTTTTCAGGTCACATTCAAGAGTTTTAGAGGCTAATCAAACAATGTCACAAAGTACATTAAGAAGAGCCATTGGAGCAGTGAAGGATCAAACAAGCATAGGCATAGCAAAAGTTGGAAGCAGTTCTTCACTAGGTGACCTTGAAGTTGCCATTGTGAAAGCAACAAAACACTCAGAAAGTCCAGCGGACGAGAAACACATTAGGGAGATTCTAAGCCTAACGTGTTACTCGCGCGCGTTTATAAGTGCTTGTGTCAAAACTCTGGCCAAGCGTTTGAGTAAAACGAGTAGTTGGACGGTTGCTTTGAAAACACTTGTTTTGATTCAAAGGTTGATATCTGAAGGCGATCCTGCTTATGAACAAGAGATATTCTTCTCAACTCGATGTGGAACTCGACTTCTAAACATGACTGATTTTAGAGACAAGTCTAAGTCTAATTCGTGGGATTACTCTTCGTTTGTTCGCACATATGCGTTGTATTTAGATGAAAGGCTTGAGTATAGAATGCAACATAAGCGTGGAAGAAGTGGTAGGTTTTCGTATGAAGAAGACGAGGAAGAACAATCAAAGGAAAAAGAAAGAAATAGAGAAAGAGATAAAGATGGAGAAATTGTTGCGAAATCAATACAGTTGTTTGAAATGAAGACTGAACAACTCTTTTCTAAAATGCAGCATTTGCAATTGTTGCTTGAGCGCTTTATGGCCTGTCGTCCAACAGGTTTGTTAATAATTAGAACATAATTAGAACATAATTTGAGCATAATAATCAATCTCATGGTTATTTGAATTCAACAGGTAGAGCAAAGAATCATAGAATTGTGATTGTGGCAATCTACCCTGTTATGAAGGAAAGTTTTCAAATATATCATGAGATGACGCAAATACTAGGTATCTTCATTGATCGTTTCACTGAGATGGAAATACAAGAATGTTATAAGGTGTATGACATTTTCTGTCGCATCGGAAAACAATACGATGAACTCGACTTGTTTTACATCTGGTCTAAAAGTATTGGAATCGGGCGTTCTTCTGAGTATCCGAATATTGAAAAAGTCACAACAAAGAAATTAGAAATCGTTGATCAGTTCATCAGAGACAAATCATCACGAAAAGATAACATCATTACACAAGAAAATCCAAAAGAAAAAGAAGTAGAAGAGGATATGAATGAAATCAAAGCACTTCCGCCACCGGAAGGGTTCATTGACGAACCGATAGAGAAAGTTGTGGAGGAAGAGAAAGAACAAGAACAAGAGATAAAGGAAGAGAAAATAGGTCAAACAGAAGGTGATTTGTTAGGTTTAAGTGATGATATGATGACAAAACAAGATTATAATGAAAACAAACTTGCATTAGCATTATTTGATGGTGAATTATCAACAACAAAAACAACTACACAAGCTCTTCCATGGCATGTTTTTGATGATGAATCTGATTGGGAAACATCACTAGTTCAATCAGGTAGTAACTTACCAAATCAGAAACCATCATTAGGTGGTGGATTTGACACATTGTTATTGGATAGCATGTATGAACAAAATGTAGCAGCAAAGCAAGGAATGAATGGTTATGGAAGTGCTAGTAGTGTTGCAAGAGTTTCAGCGGCGCCAATGTTAGCATTACCAGCGACGCAAACATCGAGGAATGGTTATGAAGATCCATTTGCAGCATCAATGGCTGTGGCACCACCGGCTTATGTGCAAATGTCAGAGATTGAGAAAAGACAAAGGTTGTTACTTGATGAACAAACAATGTGGCAGCAATATGCAAAAAGTGGAATGCAAGGAAATGTTGGATTTCCAACACAACAACAACAACCTAATAATTTCTATATGGGAGGGTATCAACAAAATTATTATGGGAATTATTATCATTAACTAGGAATAATGTTTCATTAGTTTGTACTAACCTAACTCCTTCTCCCTCTTCTCCCTTCTTTCCAGTGTGAAGTTAATTGTACAACAATAGAAGGATTTGTTTATAAGCTTCTTGCAAATAAAGTGCACCATATTATAACACATACTTCATTAATAGTAGTTACTTTTTTCTTTGAATTTACATTTTGGATTATTAAATTGAAAGAAGTCAACTTTTAAGTTTGAAACTATATGACATATCATTTTTTATGGAAGTGGTGATTTATATTGAAATTAGCTATTGACGTAAAAATTAGTAAATACTATATTAGTTGAATGTATATAATATGGCAAACATTCTGCATCTAATTCATTTATGATTTTCATTTAAATAAAATTAAGCGTCCACTTAAAATAGATTACAAAAATAAAATAAAAAAAATTAAGAGTTGTTTTGGTACCAGAAAAAAATCACTTTTATAATTAAAAAACAGTTGTGAAAAATAATTTTCGGAAGAAGCTAATCAAAATATCTTTTTTGATTCGCATAATGGTAGCTTAATGAGCATTTTCTTAACTTAAGAGGATCCTAATAACCGCAAGAGTTTTGAGATCAATATGGCTCACTGAAAACGAAATATGTAGAGGTTGCAAGCGAAATATGAGCCTTTCGGTTAAACTAACCAGCAAAGATGCATAGCTTAAGAAGTTGAAATCGTAATGCCTATGATCCAAAATATATATATCAAGCTTGTTTCTGATTTCAATGTCTTGCTCAACTTCCTGGATCTAGATGGAAGCTGTTGAAATATATTATTTTATCAATTCAGTTTTCAACCCAAAATACATGCTGAAAATGTTGTTCAGCAACTTTGATTACACCGAGACAAAAAACTGGGGAAATAAACAATTGAAAATGTAAAGTTCAACTCAGTACTTAGCCTGTAAGAGCTGAGTTGAGAGCGCTATGCACATCAACTCCAATCTGAGCTTCAGCTTTCTCCAAGTCCGTTGTCGCTGAGTTGAGTTTCTGAGTGAACTCTTGAAGACCCTTCTGGACTAAGTCTGCATCCAGTTGATTCACTGGTACAGCCTCTACAGCAATAATATCAGCAACAGAGTTTGCGTGGATGAAAGCGAAGCCACTGCTTACAAAATACTTGGTTGTATCAGTGCCTTCTTGTACCGTAAGGACCCCAGGTTTCAACTCTGCGATTGTTGCGACGTGCCCTGGGAGAACACCCATCTCACCTGTTGTTGCTGGGATTATAACACTATCAACCTATATAACATAAATTGTCATTAGTAGAGGAATTAAGAAATTTGTTTAACATTGAAAACCAAAAAACTAAGGAACCAGTGAGGGCAAAAGGAGATTGCAGCATCAGAAAATAAATTTGATAACCAAATAAGTGAAAACTACACTGAAATAAATATGAGAAGTTCCCAAGTAATATATTCTATTAGGTTATAATTACCAGCAACATTCCTTCCCAGTGAGGTTTGACAAATAAATGTTCCAACCTACCTCTACCATCTTTTATGAATACCCTTCCATTCAACCACTTTTCAAAAATACATTAAAGCAAGAAATAGCACATTTGAACCAAGATGCCAGTTTTAGATGAAAACTGTTCAATGAAAGTTTCAAAACCAAGTCCTTAAAAGAGATGTTTCCAATACCTAATGTGTATACTGTACAATAAAAATTTCATTGCCAGATATAAAGATCATAAAATCACCATATGGTCAGTGTTCAAATTGAAGCTGAAATGTAAAATAATACAAGGCTATACCCATTCCAAATGTCACTTCCATGGATTTTTGGAAAGTCTATCTATGTTAGCCAATCTTAAGCATGGTAAATTTTGTCTGTCAGTTTGGTAACATTCTTCTTTTTCTAAATTTTGAGGAAGTTTTCTAGGTTTTGTTTGGCTATACTATTGCATGATGTAGCATTTTAGATAAAACAATGGGGTGACATATGAAGAAAGCAACGCTTCATGTTCTGTATCACTAAACAAATCCTTCTTCAGAAATAGGGATTACACAAAAAATGAGCAGCACCAGAAACACTACAGCATTATTTTATCCAGGAAATCCTAAACTTTGAGGATTACGTTATTCACACAGAACAAAAAAAACCAAGTTCAAATACACGAAATACTATATTATATTCTAACAGCAAGGTTTCAGGAATCGATCCAAAGATTCCAAACTGAAAAGGGAATGCTGTTACAAAACATAATTTTACACGGAAAAATAAAAGAGACCACAAAGAACACTAGAAAAGGAATGCAGGTTAAATTTCAATCCTCAAGCAATTGAAATATGAAGGGAAAGACTTAATATAAAGACATGAAAATCTTAATAATAAATGGTAAAATAAAAGGACTTAACACATAACCACAACCCTAGAAAATAGAGCATGGGATCAGAACTGAACATTAAGTAGCATTACTAGACATGAAGATAACGATCTCCACAAAAAAAAATTTAACAAACATATCATAGAACTACATCGTAAAGTCAGTTTTGTATTCAAAATAAACACTCTAGTTTAAAAAAAAACGTCTGATACCACAAAAAACAGCATAGCCACAATACGGTATCAGATGGTGTCGATACCGATACTGTTCTTCACTGTTTTTATGATGCAAAAGAATTTGGGGTTAATTCAAACTGCGATGACCGCAATCACAATTAGTATCACAACACCAGTAACAATAGAAATTGTGAAAGCATTTAAAACCTTACAAACACAAAAATGCATCAAATATTGTATGATTATTTCCTTTGAAGTTAAATAATTAGTTAGCCCACCTAAACACAACAAAATCATTTTTCCACTAGTTAAAGCTAACTACATGGATCTAATATCATAAATCATGTCAAATAAATTTTCTCAACAATTTTAATCCAAATCCTTCACGGTTCGTCTTATAGTTTTCCTCATCTATATTATACTCAAACAATTGGATTTAAAGCATATATTTACAAATTTCCATCAATCAATTGATCTAATTTAAACCTATTCCAGGATATTCTAGAATCACCAATTCCAAAATCGAAAAACCATCAAGACAATTCAAAATCAACAATTACAACAACAATGATAAAAAAATAAACAAAAAACAAGAACAGATCGAAAATGAAATGAGATACCTCTTTAGCGGCCAATTGAGAAGAATAAGGAAGCACAAAATTGACGGTGAGTTTGGTAGGGATAGTAGAAGGAACTGGTGGACGAGTTTTGAGGAATTCGAGTGGCGTCTTAGGTGGATCGATATTGGGGCTAACTTTCCTCCACGCTTCAACGAAGCTGGAATTGGCCGCAGGGGTAGCCACGTCAGTGGAGAAGCAGCGAGTGGCGGAGGCGCGTGAAAGGAAAGTGGATGCAGCGCGGCGGAACATGGTGACGGTAGGGTTGGATCGCTCGGGCTCGCAAGTCGGAGAGAAAATGGAGAGAGAGGAAATGAGTAAGCGTGCGTGAGTGAAAACAGAGAGAGAATAGAATGGTTGCAAGATTGAAAGCAGTCTATGGGCTTTATTATTCTAAAGCCCGGCCCAATACTACAATGGGTATGCTTACATCTTAGATGGAACCCATTTTCTTGAATTTTTTTCTTGGCACAATAGTACCTGCACCGCATTCTCCTTTTCTAAATTCTGCATTTTTTTTTTAAAGTTTGTATATAATACCATATTTTTAAATTTGAATACGATTTTGTTATATTTTTTCACTTATACCTTTGATATATTTTTTTATATAAGAGTGAGATGTCATCTGATTTTAAAAAAAAATCAGTATGAGATGGGATTCAGGGCACTAGATTTTAGAGAAATCTAGTATATTATTGTGGGGGGCACTGCATTTGATAGAGGGATTTAGACAAAAACTTGCTATAGGCTGGGGAGTGGCACCTGATTTTGCAAAAAAACAAAAATCTGCATGGGAGAGGGGGTTGCTACTAGATATTTGTATAAATTAGTTTTTGACTTATTAAATATATATTTTTTTAATGTGGACTATAGGAGCATACGATCATATTATCTTAAGATTGAGGGGTATAGTAGTATGCTTAATAGTTCCTTCATGACAATCGAAATAATGATTGTACAGGTTCTAATATACAGATTGTAATATCACCTATGTGTTCTCATCGTAGGATAAAAAATGAAGTTTGTGGACTACTGACTATTTTTTGTATATGTAGTATGATGGCATTATAGGTGATATGGATAAGGCACAATATGAGGTATCTAAGCATATTAATATAAAGACATATGTTAAGGTGTTTGATCATACACAGACATATTAATAAGTGCATGAGTACGACACAAAAGAGGGTTACCACGACCCCCTGTAAGAGATGAGACCGTAGAGGGGTTCCCTGAAGGGTCTCCGACTTGACAGTGTTGACGTAATACAATGATCATGTTGTCTTGCATTTATCGCAAAAAGGGGTGTACTTATTTTAAGTTGACTTGATTTTATGTATTATCTCTTTACTAAAATAACAAATATTTTATGATTTAATTATATTAATATTAATATTCCCCCGCATTGAAGGTCCTTACCCATAAGATGAAACTGAAGAAATTCTTAGGGGGTGGAGATGCCTGATGAGGTTAGAAGTTTTGTGGATGGTGATACTTTATTGTCGTCGATTCATTGTTCTCTTATCATGCTAAATATTTAACTGATATCTATTTTTTTTGGAGCGATGACATAGGTAGTCCTCTTCATTCAATCTTTCGTTTTGGTAGATGAAAATCGCATTAGATGATGTGTTTAGCCTTTCCCATATCCCCTTTGCTAGTAACTTCTTTAGCCCTCCATTGATAAATTGTGACCTAGCTGCCAAGAGTGCATATACATATTTGAGGGTTATACAAAGGGCACTTAAAATGAGATGAAGGTTTTCATGGATGTTATTTTTCGTATGTCTTGGCTCTAGAAGATATACGATGTTTGTGGATCATGTTAAGTACGAAGAGTCTGCTAGAATATACATGTTACATTTGATTTGATGTATTATTTTGATTGATAAGTCACATGTGTACATTATGTGGATCTATGTGCTTCCATGTATAAAGATAATGATCATGTTGAAAACCTTCATAGTGTTTTGATACACGTAACTCTCAAGGTGTTCAGGTAGCAATGGTTAAGAAGTATCATTCCAAAGGAAAAACTTCCTCCCCGTAATTTAGGGAGGAAGTTGGATAAACAGTTTCTCATGACCCATATGTCTTATATATAACCCAGTCTTGGAATTAGAAAAAGGTATCCACAAATTCCATAGAGAAATGCACATAGTATCTCATAACAACATGTGAGTAGATTCTCTGTTGCTTAATTATTTTACTTTTAGCAAGTAAATTTATTTTCATCAAATTCAAACAAGAGCTCAAATAAAACTTGATATGGTATTTACCGATGTTTATGTTACCTTTTACATAATGTCATAATGTCATTGAGAGGAAATACATACTCTCTTCTTATATGGATGAGTTTAAAAACATGGTGAAGAATATCACATTAAAACTAAAGATGGAATTTTCAAATTTTATAAGAGGTTTAAATTAATTGCAGAAAAACAAGTAGAAATGCAACTCAATTTTTTTGGGAGTGATGTATATGTAATAAATACAATTCAAGATAATTTTAAACCTTTTTATGAAGGGATAATAATTTATCATGAAACCTCAACAACATACACCCCTTAAATATAATGGGTATTGTTGAAAAGAGAACATGCCTATCATAAAATGACCAGATGATCTTGAAGCCTTAGAGTAGTGAAAGAGATGAAGTGTGAAAGTTTACCAGGTTGTGTCTGTCTAAGTAACTAGAGTTTCTTAAAAGTAAGAAAATAGAAACAACTATATACTATGCGTGGAATAATCAAACATGGAATCTAGTCTCTTTACTAACATATAAGAGACTTATTGTAGTTAATGGGTCTAGAGAGTGAAACATCTTCCAAATGATTCCATTGTAAAACATAAGGTAAGGTTTATTGCAAAGGAATCATTAGAAATGCTTGGCCTTAAATTCATAATTTTTTTTGCACCAGTTATAAGTATTGAGATAATCAAATTAGTGGTAGTTATGGCTAATATTTTGTAATGAATTATTGTTTAACTAAAAATTAAGTATGCATTTCTCGGTGGCTTCCTTGATGAGGAAGTTTATGTTGAACAAACTCGGGGATTAATCATTGTAAAAGGGGAAGATGAAGGTCATGAAGTCTATTAAGACTCTATTTGTGTTTAAACAAAATATATAATCCTTAAATAAGAGGATTGATGTGTATTGAATATGGAATCTATATGAATATATTGAATCAAGATTATTTATTCCAAGTGTAAAGATGAATATGAAATCTATGTGATAGGACTTAATCAAGATAATCTAAATACAATGTGTCTATATGTTAATTATCTACTCATTACAAGAATTATTCACAATGGAATTGAGAATCTTAAATTTGATTCGACTAACTTAAGAAACCTATGTTAATTTACTAACCTTAAATCCACAACAACCACACCAGACTTGATAATTCACCAAACTAAGTTCTTTAGTGATATGTCGAAGAGATTTAATATGATGAATTGCAACTCACCAAATAATAAATAAAATTCAAAATTAAATAAATATGAAGATGGAAAGGTTGTTGGCATCACTTTATATAAATAAATAGCATGAAGTTTGAGATACGTTTGTAATTCAAGATCTGATATTTGACACAATATAGGTGTGTTGAATAGATTCATGTAGCAATATAAACTATCATATATATCGAAATGATCATGAGATGTCTTAAAGGCACGATATAATACATCATGATAGAAATATATGATTCTCAGTGTCACAGTTTATTTTTGAAAAAGAAAGAAAAAAGTATAACAATGTTTGAACTTGTCTTAATATTCGACAAACAAGTAATTGTCATTGCTGATCACCATTTGACTCCAATAGTACTTTCCTTAGGATTTTCACCAGATCATTGATTGTCAAGTTATACTCATCTTTCATCTGCAAATTCAAATATCTACATATCAACATCCTTCCAAGAAAGACTAATAAAAAAACAATAATGATATATGAGCTCTTATTTTACCTGAGCAATAATTGTGATTTGAAGTATGGAAGCACCAAAAGGAAAAATGTGGGTACTTGTTATAGATAGATGAAGATTTGTAACCAAACTCAATATCTTATGCACCATATCATCATTTTGCTTCTTCTCACAATGAAGACAAATCATCACATTCTTCTCTGAGACTCTTGCTGTGACTTCAGGCAATGAAAATTCATCATTGAATCTATATTTATCAACCACATTTGCTTCACAAGTGGTTGAGTTTTGTAGTTGCTTATCAACCATTGTTGAATATGCAATATTTATGTTTTCATTTTCAATTTCAAGTTCTCTTACACGTTCTTGAAGTTGATTCACATAGTTGATTGCTTCTTGAAGTATGTAAGACTTTTCTGTCTGCATATTTACCAAGTAACAAAATAAGAGGACATAAAATATATTTAAATCTTCGTTAATTACTCTAGAGTTCTCTAAACTATTTATGAATTATGAAATACATTTCCTAATTTTAAAAAACTTTGTAATTAAATCTCAAACTTATTAATGATTTAAATTTATTCATTGAATTAAAAATTTATCCGAATACATATTTCTTTAACAACTTATAAATTTACATGAAACTTTTAGTTTAGATAATTGATTTTTTAAACATTTTTTTGTGAGACCTATTTCAATTAAAAAAGTCTTTTAAATATTGACAAAATAACCAAGTCTTTTAAATAATGGACTAAATTATATTTTTGTTTTTCGATTTTATCTGATTCACAAAATTAATCCTCTTATTTAAAATTCAAAATTTGATGAAATGTTTGTTTTTCAATTTATATTTTTCTTTATAAAATTTAACAATAAATTTATATTCGATGATTAATATATTTCATAATAAATTTATCATTTAGAAAATAATTTTTTTTGTTTATTTTAAACGTAAATATATGAAATCGGAATCAAAATAGTTAAATTTAAAATAGAGAAATTAATGTCATAAATCAGATAAAATATAAGATTAAAACTATAATTAAAATTAAATAATTTATGCAAGAACTTTGTTTTTATAAAATTTTGCATAGTTTATTTCTCTTTTATGCTAGTGCTTGAGTATGTTTATAAAAATAACTCAATATATTTATCAAGTAAACAGACAAATTAGTCGTCAATATTTTATGGTACCTTATTCTAATATATTTTGTGGTGACTTTGATCCATTTAAAAGAAAAAAAAGACAAGGTCATCATGATATAATGGTTAAAAGGTATAAAAAAAATGAGGAGAGAGAGAAAAAAAAGTGGGTGAAACATGAAAGGAATAAAAATAGAAGATATTAAAAAAAAGTTATGTTTTTAATAATTTGTCTTAGATATTAAAGAAAAGTTATGTTTTTAATAATTTGTCTTATATATAAAAATGTTTCACAAGAACAAAATTTTATGTTTTTTTTCTGTCTCTAGCAATTTGTTTTGTCCAATTTCATAGTAGATCTCTTATAAATAATAATTTTCCTATATATAGTCTAAAAAGAGTTGAAAGCTTTTATTTTTATAAGAAAATTCTAATTTATCTATCTCGTAAAATTAGGAAGAGTTATGCATAGAATACACTCTTAAATTAGTAAGAGTTATTTATAGAATACACTCTTCAATCATTATTATAAATAAATATATATTTTTAAATACATTTTACAATATATATATTTTTTAGTTAATTATCTAAAACTAAATCGATCCTCATATAAATTTATAATTAAATTAAATAATATTTTGTTTTAAACCGATTCAAACAAAATCTTAAAGTGCCCCAGCCTAGTGTCTAACCTTTTACGATGTACGGAACATGATATTCCACTCTTAAAATTAAAGATGTTTAACCACTTTTTAGCTTTAAATTATACTCCACTATATCCCATGATATCCTTCCTTGTCATATCATTTATCATTACTTTAATTGTTCTGATAATCAATTAAAAAATTATGCATCAAGGCATCACAACTATTTATAAATATGTCTTTAAAAATATTTATGATAAAATAAAGGGTTAAATATACTTTTGATTCCTATAAATATTTTAATTTTGATTTTTAGTTTTACATGTAGTTTTAATCTCTCTACAAAGATTAAATCTACGTGCAAAAATAATTTTATAAAAATTAAAACTCGATATTTTTTTTATAAGGACTAAAAATCAAAATCAAAATATTTATAAGAACTACAAATATATTTAACCTTAAAGTAAAATATTTTTAAATTTAGTACCACTGACCGTCAAAATTCTTGTGTTACAATCAAACCCTTTAATATTTATTAAAGAGATTAATAACATCTTAAAAAAATTACTTTGTTAATTCATTAGTTTGTTGGTATTACTTTAATAATGATAAAAATAATTTTTTTTCTAATGTCCGACTGTTTTTATGATTAACTGAGAGTTGGTACATTTTAATTAAATTCTTTATTAAATCACAATTTTTTAAATTTATAATTATATTAAGAAATTAAAATTAATTTTTTTTCAAAATAAATAGACCAATTTCATGAATAAATAATATTAAAAAAATAAACATAAATACAAGTAAAAAAAAAATTGAAAAGAAGACATGTAACTTTTATTATGTACTCACCTTCTTCAAGCCAGGAATTATAGCAGAAAGAGCAATGAAATTCCTCGTTAACTTTAATCTTCTTTTTCTCTCAGAAGCTATATGATCAGCAGTTTCAGAAGTGCTTCTAATCTTCCTCTTAATAGGCTTCAAACCATGAGTATTCACTTGAGCACTTTGAAAAGCATGATCAATAGGTGAATTAATCAAAGGCAAAATGTGAGTTGATAAAATATTATTTTCTGCAGCAATATCTTCATGAATATCAACCATGTTGAATTGACATGTTCTATCTTCCATAAAAACATTAAGAGGGTTTTCATAATTTGTGGTATTATTATAAGAAGCTTCAACAAGAGTGGAAGAAGGGTATGAGATTTGTTCCTGCAAATATTTCATATGCTCTTGTTGATTGAAGATATTTTCACCATCCATTTCCTATAACAAAAATTCATAACATTAAAAATAATAGTTCATATACTGAAAAATGTACTTGATAATAGTACATTAAATTTAATTACCAAATGAGGAATCCAATTCTCTTGTAATTCTTCCATTTGATAGCTCATTTTTGTTAAACTAGGTAATTTGCACTGTATAATAGTTTTCTCATGACTTGATATATATAATGTTGGATGCAACTTAGTATATATATATATATATATATATATATATATATATATATATATATATATATATATATATATATATATATATATATATATATATATATATATATATATATATATATATATATATATATATATATATATATATATATATATATATATATATATATATATATATATATATATATAATGCACATAATTGATTATATAAGTTTTAATTTATAGATAAAATCCTTTGGTGTTTATAAATTAATTTAAAATTTTAATTTATTTTAAAATATAATGATTTAACAAAAATATCATTTAATAATATTATTTGATTGGACAAGTGTATTTATATATTTTTTAAATGTTTTGGAATGAGTCTGGGCCTATGACTGATTCAATGTTGAACACAACCCAATTCAACACTGTTGAGGACAGTTCAAAGTGTTGGTCCAATCCATTGGAACCGACGAAGACCACGTTCCCCACGTGCTCCTCACACACGTCATCAACTAAACTCACATTTCGCGGAGCTGTTTTCCCTCTGTAACGGACAAGTCTATATCAACTATCTGAAGAGTGCAGAGTAGTTGATCCAAGATGATGACCATAAGCTGGTCATCCATACTTTCATGTATGAATCCTGACAGTCATTCGTTATGGGGCCGAATACTCAATCCATAACGGAGATCATTGGCCCAACGTTGAGGGCTCACTTTAAAACCCTCCTCTGCAGGAGGGTCACATATTCAATTTCAATTCACTTAAACTTTCGTACTTGCATATTCACCGTCTTACTTAAGCATTGAAGTACATTGCAAATACATTTCCTTCTTTGTGACCGCTCAAACCATCAACGACGTGTTACTAACCACTGATATACTTTCTGATCCTGTTAAGATCAATAAACAATACTTCCTCCGTCCCACAATAAGTGACTCAGTTGACTTTTCACACAGATTAAGAAAAATAAATAAATGAAAAAAAGATAATTATGTTTTTACTAAAGTACCCTTATCGTGTATTGAGATGATGGAAGTAATATTAATTAAATGATAAAATTGAAAAAATGCATTGAAAATTGAAATAAATCATTTATTTAAGGAGATTATGAGCCCTTTTGTTTTGTCTTTTTTTAAAAATGATTTTCTTAGTGTAACATAATTTTGTGAAAAAAAAAATTAATTTTTTTTTTATAAAAGTTTCAAATGAAAAAAAAAATTTGAATAGTTATTCTTAAAATATGTTATTTTAGATATTTCATCATCTTATAAAAAAAAATGGATATTAAAATTCAAAAAATCACTTAATTTTGAAGTTATTTCAAATAGATTTTCATAAAAATCATTTTTGAGATACAATTTTTAAAAAAAATTATGATTTCGACTATATTTTAATTTTTTGATTTTCAATAATGCATATTTATGTTTTATGATGTTAAAGTTAGTCTTCCAATTTAGAAAAAATGAATATTAAAAAACTTGTATTATTTTGAAAAACTATTTTATAAAATTCATTTTTAAAAATATAAAAAAAAAGTTTTTTTTTTAAACTAAAACAAACTTACCCTATTTTATTTTAAATGAATCACGTGTTAAAATAATTTAAAATCCATTCTACTTTAATAAAGAAAAAGTTAGTCTTTAAATCTAACTCCAAACCATGTGTTCACCTTTATAGATTTATATTATTTTTAGTTTTAGTGATATTGAATTTATTTTGTTTTAAATGCATTCTATTAATTTAAACGAATGAGTATTATAAAAAAAATATTTTATAATTGTATATGCAATAATTGTACTTGTACATGTGATTCTTTATAGTAATATTATAATATGATACTGTCACAACAAACAAAAGTTCACAATGATTTTATTTATTAAAATAAAATTCTGAATGGTTTAAAATCTTGTATTGTGGACAGTCGGTAAGGATATTATTGAATATTTTTCAAGGTAAGTTATTGGAATTTGCAAACTGTTTTTGATGGAAAAAGTTGGGTAATAGTAATAATTATCAAATTAATTAAGACAATTATTGAGTCATATTGGAGAGTTGAATTGGACCTATCCCACCAGCATTTTTTTGATAAATATTGGAGAGTCATACTGTATTTGGTCTTCTTTTTGTTGTAAAATTAGTAATTAGTTACTATTTTGTTTTTCTATTATTAGATAGATTGGAATATACCCAAAAAAGAAGAATCTAAATACCTAGAATATATTTAATGAAGTCGGTGTTATTTACCATTGAGTTTTGATTTGTCTAAAAGTAAGTGAGATTAGTCTGGATAATAGTTTTATATTGTTTGTAAATGTAAAAATTTAAATATTTATAAGTGAGAGAATCCATTCACATATTTATCATCTTAAGATTTTGGATGAATACATGATATATTTCTTAATAAGATATTGTTCTAAAAAAAATCTCACAATGTCTCCTAATAAAAATCTTCCCCAACATTTTTATATTTTTAATTTTAGGTTGAATGATTAAGTAACAAGTTTAAAATGTCAACATAAATGGGATCTCAATTAGGATGAAATTAAGCGATCTACAAATAACTTTGTCAAATTTAAATTTATCTTACTAAATATTTAAAATTTAAGTTAGATTTAGTGTCATTGACTTATTTTTAGGTTTAAGTCTGATCTTCTCGAATGTCTAATTGACCTATATATTAACATATTGTAGGACTGACAATGATCTGATTATACTCGAAAATAGTTCGAAATTCGGTTCGACAATTAAATCGTTGAATTAGGTTCATGAACCAATTGAGCTGAATATGAGCGAAAAATTAAATTCGTTAACTAAATGAGTTTGACTTGAACTATACATAGTTCGATTCGTTAGGTTCATGAATCAACTTGATTACATATGAGAATAATTATATTGTATTTAAGATATGATTTAAAGATTTACTCCAAATCTTAATCCTAAATATGTCCTTTATGTACTAATTATTGCAGTAAAGGTGACAATTACATTTAAGGTCATCTTTTTTTTTATAAGCAATTTTATTAAAAGGAGAAAAAGAAATTCTCCAAACAAAACAACAATTACAAATGAAAGAGGAGGAAGACAAAAATCTACAACCCCAACCAATCACCAACAACTTCCGAAAGTTACAAGAAATCAAAAGGAAATTTAAATCACTCATACAAACTACACTTTCTACTATTCAAGCGACCTAAAAATCAACCAATTCTAAGAGTAAATTTTAATATCGTTAACGATATCATCTATACAATACAAACCATTGTTGAAAAGGATATTATTCCTAGTCTTCCACAAAATCCAACAAGAGATGAACCAAAGAGAATTAACCATACCTGACTTGCAGCGGCCAAAGTGCCTCTAATTCCAAGCTTTGGCATGAAGGCAACAATCATTTTCTGTTATCCTTTCTATATCAACCCACTCGCACACCTTGTTCCACACCATCAACGATATGTGGCAAGAAAAGAATAAGTGTTTGGAATCCTCTAGAACTTGACAACAAAACAAACAAACCTTTTCATTAACATTTTCTATTATTTTTTTATCAATCAAATTCGATTTCGTATGAAGTCTATCGAGCACTAATCTCCATGCAAAAATTTGAATGTTGCAAATGTGATGAAAAACCCTAAACCCTAAAACAAACAAACACTTGAATGATATTTGCTAAAAACAACATATGTAATGAAAGTTGCTAGTGGTGTAATCATTTTGTGATGAAAATGTATCAATTTCTAGTAATTTTTGGAATACTATTTCATTAAAGTTGTAAGGTTCTTAAATATATAGATGAAGTTGTGGATTTTTGAGACATTATTTAAACTTTAATTTAATAGTTTTTGAATTATACTTTCAAATATATCTCTTAAAATTTGTGTAGTTTTTGAATTAGTAAATGTTTTAGAAAAACTTAAATTTCAATCTGATAACATTTGTTTTATTTTAATATTTTCTTTAAAAAAATATTAATTTGAAATTTCAAATATATATAAAAAAATAAATTTAAAAAAGTAATTTTTAAGTTCGTGAACCAAATGAGTTGAATCTAATGAGATGAACCTAACGAGTTGAACTGAATTATTAGTGAATTTTAACGAGTCGAATTTGAGCTTAAAAAAAGTTCGTGTCGAACTCGAACTGAAATTTGAACTGAACCAATTCTTAATAATTCGAGTCGAGTTCAGACAAGTTCGACTCGACTCATTTCCAACCTTTGTGTATTGAAAAACTATTTCATTTAAATATTTATAAATAAATAATTCAATTAATATTTAAATAGATTAACAAATTAAAATAATAATAAGATTAAATATTTGTTTAAATTGACTTATCCAAACTACCTAATTATTTTATAGAATTTATAAAAACGGATTATGATATTGTTTTCAACTTATTTTCATGACTTATTTAACTTAATTTTGCTTTATTTTCATATTTTAATTTAAAATATAAAATAAAATATAATAATAATAATTAATTCATATTTATTTTAACATGACAATTTGATAAGATTAAATTTTTGTAATAGTTTGTGGCCTAATTTTTTTTAAACAAAATAAACTTTTAAAAAAGTTCACATCTTATCAATTAAAAAAAAAATTTCACCAGGGTCTAAAGTAGCAATTGTTGTAAAACAATGTCTACATTTTATTATGGTCGTTTTAAACAACTGTGGTGCATTTCTCTCAAAATGAAACCTTAACACTCTCTCACATCTTTTACTTACGCCGTGAACGGTCTATACCACTTTTTCACAAAACTTCAACATATCTACTTCATCTCTTACCGATCAAGGAAATGTGTTACACAAAACTCATTTTTTCCAATTCTTCTTTACATTTTAGGTACGTGAGACTTTTGCACATTTTATGTTGTCGTTGATTTTGTTTTTGTTGTTATATTTTGTTGATGATTTTGTGTTTGTTGATATATGTTGTATGTTGTTTAACGTATGTTGTTGAAGATTTTGTGTTTGTTGATATATGTTACATGTTGTTTAAGGTATGTCGTTGATAAAAGTTGTATGTTGTTGATGATTTAGTTTTTGTTGATATATGTTGTATTTTGTTTAAGGTATGTTGTTGATGATGATTTATATGTTGCACATTGTTGATTTTTAATGATATACCTTGTACATTGCAACTTTCACTATGTTGAACCAACATGTTCTATAAAATGAGTTTATTATGTCATATGTGGTTTGGGTGTTTACTAATCCGTCATTAACTAAATAACCTTTCTAATTGAATTAGAAATTTATAATATATAAAATTAAGTTATGTTAGAAAACAACTCACATTGATAAATATTTTTCGAGCTTTCTTCCTTGCATTATACACTTCTCCCTCTTTGAGAGTAAAAATTTATTTTAATGTTTGTAGTTCTTTAATCAACACTTTCTTCTTTATTAGTTCAATGAACTAATATAAAAAGAAGTGTTGTTTGAAGAGTCACAAGCATTGAACCTAATTATACCATTCAAAAAGCGAGATATAGAGAATAAATGGAAAAATGCTAGGAAATCATTTATTATTGTAACTTGTTATTCTAATATAACTTAATTATTTAAATTATTAATTTCTATATCAGTTTGAAAAGTTATATATTTAGTGAGTAATTGATGAAACAAGCATTCCACATATCTTATAATATACTCAAATGAACATATCACCACGATTGAAAGATACAATTGTAGTGAAAAATTATATGTTGAGTCTCACTACGGTTGGTAGGAATAACCTAGTGAAAAGTTGATAAAAAAAAACCAAATATGATGGTCTGAGAATTAAACTCTGACCTCTACATTTTACTACAATTATCGTAAGAAATCACAAAAATACGTTAAACGCTACTATGTTTTTACCCCCAGATTCCAATATGTGGTATTAAAGAGCGTACTTACTAGCACATCCTACTTTACCGCGGGTCTCCACCAATGGTAATATCCTTCTCCCAATTGTGGTTAAATGTCCTTTACGTAGCAGTTCCACCTTCGAATATGAGAATATTGCAAATCAAGATGAATTTGTTTTAATGTCTATCAGTTTATATATGCAAAATGTATCTCTAGTCAAGTGATTATAAACACACTTGAATATGAGTCAATTACTTTTTTTATCAAGTTTATGAGAACCTATCATGATTGTTAATGTTTGGCATATGACTCCATACAAAGGACAAAAAGAGACAGGGGATTGTAGAGGCTTCATATAATTGAAATAATTCTAAAAACAGGAAAAAGTGGAAATTTAACACACTTAAAAGCTAAAAAACACATAAGTGAGAATACTCAATGTCATTAATGCCATCATTTTTTGAGGCGTTTCTCTTTATGTTATCCATGTCATTTGCTAAGTTTTGAAAGGGCACAATATTTTGTTCAAATATTTTCAAGTAATGTATCGAGGATTGCGTTATTTGATTTGGGTGGTTGGGCTACAATTTCATATTCGTTCATTTATTCTTTCCTTAGTTATGCTCGAAAGATACAAACCCTCGTGCTGAGTGAAGAGTAGTTAATCTTGTAATAGATCAAATATACTTATTCCCCCATAACATCGACACCAACAACGGAAATCTTGGTGATGAGAGCTCCATATGATAATCCTTCTAATTGATTCTGCTTGCAACAATTAATATATATATATATATATATATATATATATATATATATATATATATATATATATATATATAAAGTAACTTAGAAATAACTATGTTTGACATATAACTTTGTCCAAGAAATATCCATTACAAAAATGAATACTCATCAAGGCAGAAAAATATTTAAAACCATGTATGTTAGTAGGAGGGGAGGAGAATGAAGGACTTCATGAGAAGGAAATTTGAAGAAAAAAATAGAGATTTTTTTAAAATTTTTAAAAGAATATTACAAAATAACTGTTTAAAATTTTTAAAAGAATATTACAAAATAACTGTGAAGATACGTTTATTATTTTAAACTTTATTTTGATTAATACAAAAGCTATCATGAGAAGAAAGATCAATGAAGAAAAATAATGAATCAAGTTTCAAGTTTATGTCAATATTTGGATTTCAATGATATTGGATCATAAACAATTGAACAATGTCTAAATAATTGGTTATAGACATAATATACTCAAGAATTAATCATAAACTTTTAAGCATGAATTGGTTCAAGTTTCATCTTTTAAGAAAAAAAATACATTTTTGAAGCATGGAAATTGATTGTCACTAGGCTGCAATCGATTGTCACATATTTGTCATATATCTCAGCCACAAAAAAAATCATTTTCTAAGCATGAGAATCAATTGTCATCCTGATGCAATCGAGTGTAATTGTGTAATTTTTTTTATCGTTGGGTATAAGCAATCAATTGTCATCTTGGTGCAATCAATTGTCATTTGTATTTGAGACTGCACCACTGGACTACCAAAATGCTTAGCTATGCAGGGAGAGTGTTGTTGGGTAAGAGATTATCAGGGCTATTGCTCAGTATTGGATGCAGGTCTTTCCTTTGCCTAAAGTTGTTATTAAGAAGATTGAAGCCTTATGCAGAGGCTTTGTGTGGGCTGGAACAACAGATAAAAGTAAGAAAAATCATGTGACTTAGAAGACTGTTTGCAGGAGTTATGATAAATGGGGTCTGTAGATTGTGAACCTCAAAAATTGGGATGAGGCTTTATTGCTAAAGTGCTTATGGAACATTACCAGCAAAACTGATTCTCTTTGGGTTAAATGGGTTCACTGCGATTACTTGAATAATGTTAGTCCTATGGATTATGAAACTAAAAGTCATAACAACTAGATGTTTAAAGGTATTATGAAGCAAAGGGATAAAATAAGAGGAATGCAGTCTGGATGGAACACAACAATGCAGAATAAGAAATTTAGAATCACTACCTTTTACAACATCATAAATGAAGAAATCCCTCATGTGCATTGAAGTAGGTTGGTTAAGAATAACAAGGCAAGACCAAAAGCAGTTTTCAGCCTTTGGATGGCTTGTCACAGAAGGTTTGTCACTAAGGATAGATTGTTGAAATTTGGTATCCAGAATGATAGATTGTGTGTGTTATGTAAGCAGGATGACGAAACTCTTAATCATCTCTTGTTTGGGTAACTGGGCCTATGTGAAGGAGTATTCTTAAGGGGATGTGGATTAGTCACAACCCCCTAAGTTGGGATATTGAAGTTGATTGGGTGATTGGTTGTACTAGAGACTGGGGGTGGAAAGCCACATTAATCAAAATGGCCATTGCTGAAACTATATACTATGTGTGGAATTTGAGGAATAACATTTGTTTTAAGGATGTAGATAATAGAAGTTGTATAGAAAATAGAATTAAAGAAAGCATAGTGAATAGAGTTTGGGAGGTTCTCAAATTGAGAAAACACATAGCCAAAATTCTTTTGGAAGAGTAGTTTAGTCTTTTTTGTTGGTTGAATCTTAGGATCACCTTGATTGTATAGTTTTTTTTGAATTAATATATATCTTCTTTGATTCAAAAAAAAAAATTGTCATTTGTATTTATTTGAAAAATGTTGATCCAGTATCATACCTTTTCATCTCTAATGATCATGAAACCTTTCCATATAATTACATGATTTTATGATTATTTTTGAAACATTGTTTCTGTTTTTCAAGTGGTATTTGATGTATTATAAATAGTGAGATTTTTCAAGTTCAAAATCACACCTTCATGAGCAATTAATTTTCTTTTATTTTCTAAATGTCACTAATATTTGAATGCTCAAGACTTTTCACATATCATTTAAAAATTTATGCAGAAATAAGAAAAAATTGAATGCAATTACTATCTTCCATTCGGAGTGTTCTGTTTCTACTTGACCCCATATAGTCTCCTTCAAGGAAAGTAAGTTGCACCATCCTCTAGTGGAATGCCATTATCGTCTGGAACACCATCAAATATGCTTAAAAAATTACCAGGTGCATGTAATCCAGGGTACTCCATATAACAATCAAGATTCTCCTCCATAAGATAATTTGTCATTTCTTGTACTTTATGATTATACGCATCATGTTTGATGTGGCAATGGATTTGAGCAATTTGAATGTGTCTATGAGTCCAGTCAGGGCGGCTCCAAAGGTAAAGAGGTGGCGGCTTCAGGTTCCAGTCTTCCAATTGCTTGTTTTGAGTATCGACAGAACCCGGTAGATAAAATGACTGGAGGAATACACAAATGCAAAACATGTATAAGACCTTGATTTAGTCACACAATCTTAGATTAAAATCATGTTAATTTTACCAACTCACCTTTCCTGAACATATTTCCGCATCCTCCCAAATTAAATCATATCCACCTTTCTTTCTGTCAAGTCTGTCAAAGAAGAATATAAATTAATTGAAACATGGATATTTTCAAAAATTGGTAGTAGTTATTTTTGGGACTGAAAAAAAACAATACTAACCTTTTTGTTATTTTTGGCACAATAAGTATAAGGAGTTTTGGCTTAAACGTCAATGCCTTGTCAATAAATTTGTTAGCAAGAAAACCCTTGACCCCAAAAGGAGGATTTAGCCCTATGATCTAGTCAAGTGAAAGAAGAACATATTAGCTACAATATTAAAATGAAAATAAACTAATTGAAGCAAAAGTTTCATGTCCTTACAAGCTGAGAACCATCTGGTAATTCCTCAGGCTTGACACTCATCCAATCTCTTTTTTCGAAGTTGAAATCATTCTACGGGTAGAATGATTCATTAGCAATAATAGGAATTTTCGGAAGGATAAGTGTGAAAAGAAAACAAGATCATAGGCATGTATCATTTATCGGTTTGATAGATAGATCCAAAGTAATATACCTTAGCTTGGAATAAATCATAGTTCTTAAATGAACATGACAACTTCCCAGTCTGATCAAGCTTTGATTTCATTAGACAGCTGAAATCATTTGCACCACAACAGAAGTCCAAAACCTGGCAAAGGTAACACATAAATATGGAGGATGCAAGTTAGTTAAAAGAACAATTAAGTTAAAAGAAAACTTTCAAAAGGAATCATTTGTATAAGAATTTTCCATCCTTCAAGCAAATATTACAAAGCTTTTATTCTAATATGTTACAAGAATTTACAAGGCTTCAAATTATTGACATTAAGCACCAGAAAGTTGATTCTTTTACAGGCTTGAGACTTATTTCTGATTATTGTCTTTTAAATCAATTAGACATTAAACGTTGTCATTTGCTAGTTGTCATATCAATTATGTTTGATTAGTATTAATTGTAATTAATTTCTATTTCTATTATAAATACAAACAAGGACCCGAACATACCGTGTCACCATTTTGCACATACCAATGAAGCCTATTAACAATCTGCATTAGAAAGCTATACATTAGCCATAGTAATGAGCGAGAATTCAAGAAAATACAAGTATCGAATTTAGTGATGTACAAACTAACGTTGTATTGATAAATATGAACAATATCAAGCTTACATATTAAGTAAATAACTAACTATATATGATAGTTTTGACTATTATGTAGCTTTCATTTTCACCGAGACAACTCATAGAAGCATAAATTCTGATAAATATAATAAAAGCTCAGCTTAGTGACAACCAATGCTTGAAAAAAATATATTTTAAAAGGACATATTTACCTCCTTCAACTTGTCTATTTTGGTGAAATGGCGACCAAATGAAGTATATCGCATTCCATGAAGAAAAGGTGCAAGATAGACCTTGAGCTGCTTCTGCAAGTGAATTATATAGATTATGACATGAATGTTTGTATATTACACCTCTATATCAAAAGAACTATGAAAAACAACTTATGATAACTTGTTTCAACCTGCCAGATAAAAAGCTGACGGACAATTTCTGGCTCACAAATAGCTTTTGCTTCCTCAATACTACATCCTTCTTCTAACTTCTGTAAAGCTATTTGAATAGCCTGCAAAAGAGTCAGAGATTCAACTAAATGAGTAAAATGGATAATTAACCATTTGGACTTAACTTGCTCAGATTCTACTAGGCATCAATGCTGATAGCTATATTGAAGTGGTATAAAGAAGACAGACCTTAATAGAACCTTCAACTTTTCCTTGAGTAAGGTTCTTATGAAATACAGTTTCTGTGGAACTTGAACTTGCATTGAAGGCTTGATGTTGTTCCTTTTTAAATTTTTCCATGTTCAATGTAGATGTGGCTTCTTCCATTAAAGACAAAATTCTGCATTGCATAATTTCCAAACGTAAACAGGTGAGTTTACAAATCAATAGTTTCCTTCAATTAATTCAATAAAAATACAATCATATGATAGTACAGAAAATACCGGCTTTCCATATTTGCTTTTCTAACTTCAAGTGTAGTTTTGACTTTTTTAACCGAAGGCTTATTCAAGCTTGTTTCTTCAATTCTACCAACAGATCTTTGCTGTTGTGATGTAGCTTCATGCAGCCTTGGACTACAAGTCAATTTATCATTTTTCAAAGGCACTTTGCTATCAAAATTCGGTAAGCACCTATTTGACGCAGACATTGTTTCAACCTTTAAATATTTTTTGGGCTGCTCAATTGACAAATGTGTATCTGGCTTAGAGCATATTTTCTCCATAACGTTGGAAGAATTTCCACCTTGAAGGACAGATCTTTCTGTTAAAGCTAGTTTTGGTGCCAATGGCTTATTGAGAAGAAGTTCTTCAAAAGTTTTCTTTGATGTTATAGCAACCTTCTCTTTGTTTAATAATTTGAAACTGATTTTCTTCCTTTTGATATCCTTATCAGGAAAGATCAGATGGTTTCTAGCTGGAGTTCCAAGTTCCAGAACTATCTCATGATCCCTAAACAACAATCAGATGTAAATAACAATGTAAAGCCTCATAAGTCATATGACTACTTAGAGGATAATGCATCAAATCACATTTTAGTATTCAATTACTAAATACTAACAACTTACAAGCAATACATCAAAATTCGTTTGTCAAGGAGATTGTCCCAAGCCCTTTGCTCAATGCCCATATAATAATCAAATACGAAGGAAATTTCCCTGAAGAAAGTAATAGAAGTAGAGATAATGAGACATAGCATGCACAATGGACAAACAAGAGATATAGAAATAGAAGTGTATTCAACACAGGACACATAAAACTGTTGAAGTGAATACCTGCAAACAAAAGAAAAAATTTCAAGAATAAATGAAAACAAGAAAAACCTACTTGGGTAAGCATTTCCTGTGGTAAGCCTTGGGGCAGCGTCTACACATCGCAAATTGCAAATCATGAACATTCCTATTTTCACCTTTTCTACATAGAGAACAGATATGAAGAGGACAGACAAATGTTTTTTCGATGGCAATTTTCTGTCTCATTTCCTCTTGTTTGGCTTCAATTCCAGGGTTGAGTAGTCTTGCAACACATTCAGGATGATAATAGTGACCACAATTTGCAGTAACACATGGAAATACCTAAGAGTTAACATAAAAAAAAAAGGTTTAATTATACCATCAATCGTTGGCTATATTTAAATTTACATACATCAATAAATGAAATTAACAACAATATAATTATGCAGTAGTTAGTTATGGTTAGAATGATTGCAGGCTATATAAAATGAGGAGGTTTGGATTAAAGTCCAAACTCAGAAGGCCAGAAATCAAGAATAATAAAGAACCTCTTCCGGACACCAACTAATAAGTAACTAAAAACCCACGGGAAAGGAAATACTAATGACATATTATGCTTTGCATATTTCATATGAAATTTTACCAAGGATGAGAAAAGCCAGATGCATTGTATGGCAAAAGCTAAGATTTATCTGAAATATACCTCTGGATTAGATGATTCATCAGATGAACCCAGTCTGCCACATGCAAAGCATTGATGCTTCTTATATCTACAATTGTCACAATAGAAGTTTGGAAAGGCCTGCAAAGTTAAGATTTGGTTTTATCAAATGCAGTTGGAATCAAAGGAAAATAATGCTAACTCTGAGTTTGGAAATTTATTGAAAAATATAGTAAGGATGGGAGACACAACTTACATTAACTTGAGTACTAGTGTAGCCAAGAGATTCACATAATGAATCTCTACCATCCTCTATAGTTGCATGGAAGGATCTCAGACACCTTCCTTCACAACTGAATCGTTTAAAAAAAAACATTCAAGTAAAAATAAGAGAAAGATGATTTACTTTTCAATAAAAGATGGCAAGCAAAGGACAATAATAAGTCTTTATGATAAGAGATTAATATGGTGATTACATACGGAAGTATTTCACCACCATTATCACAAATTGCACAAACAGTATCGTATCCAATATTTTGCTCTCCATCTACATTGAGTTCACCTTCACCTTCAGATCTGTCATCCTCCTCCTCCTCTTCTGATTCAACTATAAATTTTAATTTCTTTGTCGTGTGAACATCCTGCTATATAACCAACTAGATAATGAATAAGAAAGAACATGAAATATTACATACTAAAAAGGAAAAAAGAACTATGCTCACCACATGGAAGTCTTCATTTGAACATGTCTTTCCTATGAAATTAAGCAAATACTGTCCAATAAAATAAACAAACAATTAGAAACATGCCAACCTTACCATGAATCTCATATATTTGGCTCAGGGACTCCATTTATTTTACTAAAAACAAAGGGACAGGACAGCTTAAATGAACTTGTACTTAATTCATTTAATTTTTAAGATAGTCTAATTATTGGACAAAAAGTAGCTCAAGGACTTGGTGAACTGCTGGAGGCGGCAATGAATGAAGGCAGTCTAAGGTGGCGACAATGAAGGTGTCTAAGGTTTTGTTAAATTTGAGTCCCTTTTAGCAGCCTCTGGAATCAATGAACTTACTGCATATGACTTAGAACTGTAATCCAAACATACACATACATGTACAAAATTAAAATAGAACTATGAACCTTGGATTTTGTTAAATCTGCGTCCCTTTTAGCAGCCTCTGTAATCAATGTCATATGACTTAGAACATCATTCTCAGAAGGTGGAATATCAAATGAGCTGCAAAACAGACATTTCATTGATGAATTTGATTGGGATACGCAAATAAAAGAGATCTGCAAAGGATAAAAGAAAATGTTCACCTAAATTCTGTCAACACTTTGTTCCAAATAAATATTCTTGATTCCTCTGAATTCCATTTCACAAAATGCAACCAAGAAACTGTGACCAAGACTGACCTAATAGTACTTTCAAAGCATTTTTTTGGTTTTAGAAGAGCTATCCAGTATTTCTCCCTCAAGAGAACTGAAATCTCAGGCTTCTCGCATGAAAGTTCAAATCTCCATCCTGTAATCTGTTTGTGAATTTTCTGGATGCCATTATCTGTGCTGCCGCGTAAAAACACTTTTGTTTCCGAGTCACATTCGACCTCGTCCACGCTCCACAATAATGTCAAACTAAAAAGTGAAACAAATTCCGCCTTATCATTTTCAAGCCAATAACTATCAACAGAATCTGGAACAATCTCACCCTCTTCATCAGACGATGCCATTAGATGCTCAAAACTATGATCAGAAAAATCTGTGAAATACGAAACATATAAGTTTAATACTCAACCCCTTTAATTCATGCATTCTTTATAAACTTACCAAGAAATAAACATCACATGAACTCTATGCATTGTAAGAGAAGAATGAAGATACATCACAATTCTGTTTCTTATCATCTACAAAAGCTGAACTAACATAGGAGAAGTGCTCGTAAATTAGATATAAAAATCCACAGATAACAAAAACCAAGTCAACGTAATTGCATGATTCACAGAAATGCTTATTCTGTTGAGCAATATCTCTATCATTAAAAATGAACAATAACAATATATTTTCCATTTATTGAAGTAATTGAAAAAAAGCTAGTCAAGGATATTTCACTTCAATACCCAAAAAACAACTCTATCTACAAAACCCATTCAAACTTAAATTCCAGAGGTAAGTAAAGTCTGGTCAAGGATATTTCAACCTGAATTTGAACTCTTGTATTTTCGAACGATTCATCCTTAACTGGAACTCGTTAACCACTGAACTTAATCACCTAGTTCCCTTTCAAAATAGAAATAAAACAAAGCAAAAAAATAAAAAATAAAAACGTTAAACTGTCACCTTTTACTCTCAGGATTCTATTCTCAGCTCAATATACTCATGGAAAGCAACATTTTCTCCCACTCAACTTTCTTAGAAGATTTTCCTCTTCATTGTCCTACACTTTCTAAGCATTCAAACAAAGTAACCTAAATCATACACACATTTTGCTTCCTTGATAAAGAACCAGAAAAGAAGAAAAAAAAAAGCCTAAATCACACACGAATTTCAACTCCTTTCTGAGTAATTTGCAAGTTCACACAAACCCTAATGTTAAAATAAAAATTTCTAAAAAAAAAATAGAAACATAGTAGAACTTGAACAAGAACAAACTAATTGGAGAAATGAGAAAAACTTAAAGCATGAATGAAAAATGCGAAGAAGAAGAAGAAGAAGATGATTGTGATTTTACGTTTGTGAAGATGATGAAGGGTTTCAATGTATTTGAGAAATTGAGAATTGAGAATTGAGAGTGGTTTAAGAGAAACTTGCATTACACGTTCATTTCTATTTTCATGTTTGTTTTGTTTTGTTTTCTTTTTTTAACTTTTCATTTTTGTTTTCTAGTGTTTTTCTGGTAAAGGATTTTCTCATGGTCAAATTGTGATTTACCATCACATGGCCATAATATGCTTATGTTGTGGGATTTTAAATGCGTTTTCTACTTATATAACAAACTTTAAAGAAATAGTTCGAAAGAATATATTATAGATTTGAATATATTATGACTAGTTATTGACTTATATATATACAGTTTTCTAGTTAGAATGCTAAAGAAAAAAAAGGAAATGAACGAAAAGAAAATTAGTTAGAATGCCTTTATAACTTTTACCTTTCCTAACATTCCTTCTCTCTCATCTAAGTATTTTTCTACTAGACAAAATATATTTTTGTTCCCTTAATTATATTATTGAAATCAGATTGATCACTTAATATTTTTTTTCGTGTCAGATTATTCTCTTAACTCTTAAAATGTATCACGTTAGTCTTTTTTATCTAATTAACAACGAATTTAACGATCAACTTTTTTAATTTTTCCGTCGCTAATAAGATAAAAATGATTAACGTGAGACGTTTAAAGAGTTAAGAAATCAATCTGATACAAAAAAAAATTAAGGGACCAATATGAATCCAAAAATATAGTTAAGGGAACAAAATAAGATATTTTACCTTTTAATAATCATTTATTAATCTTCCAAAATACATAAAGGTACCAAATTAGGTAGGTAGCTAATCTTATTCCGTTTGGAATGTCATTTGCGAGGAGGACGTGATTGAGTATGATAAAAACAAAAATCGTGAAAAAAGATATGAGTTTGGTTTTAAGGAAGAGATTATTCTTTAAGTTTTCACATGATTAAAAGATTTTGAGTATGTGAGAGATCCCCCGATTGAAGAGCTTCTACTTCAGAGGTTGATTTTCTTTGAATTTCACTCTTCATAGACAAATCACTTCGTAGTTTACTTTTTGACTTTTGAAGTTTTAGTGTCTGGATCACCAGAGATTAATTTTCTTAGAGTTCACTTCTACAGAGACTAAATCTCTATCAGAAGCAGAGTCTTCATAAGTGGTCTTCAGAGCCAGAGTCTAAACTTCATATGCAGATGGAAATTCCTCAAGTATCTCTTTATTTATTTTTAATGATTATATTCCTGCAAACTTGAATATATGTTATTATTAAAACACAAGGGATATGGTATTAACCAATTTTGTTCCAATAAGGTCATTAGATCAATCCGCACTTTGTAATGTACTATGTGGCCTTATTATTTTCAAAAAAATAAATAATAATAAACATCAAAAGATCTCCTCCATTGCCCTTTTCTCTACCACACCACACACCATTGTCCAAGCTGACTGAACATAACACCTCTGACCATCGTTGTCGTTTGCTTTAAACCGTTGCAAGAGGTATAAATGAGATGATGGTAAACTAATTCAAAATATATCCTCCATTGTTGTAGATCCAAGCACCACACCCTTTCACGTCATGATACACAAGTTAATCCTAAGTGTTGGTTATTAATTGACAATGATTTATAAAAGATTATTTGAATTGTGTTTTGATTCACATTGGAATGTGAGAATTTTTTAATCAATCAAAGCATAAATGAAATAGGGGTGGTTAACCCAACACAATTTATTTTCTCCCTCTTATTACAAACAAATACTCATCAGTTTATTTTATTGAAAGTGTTAGAAATTGCTACAAATTTCTAGCATATTCTTAAATATAATATGTAAGAAAATGGTATAATATCCTAGAATTATAATGTTTATGAATATGGTAGAACAACCTAGAACTATATTGCATAAAAATAGTAGAAGAATATAGAATCATAAATGTATGTAAGTAAAAGAAGAACCTAGAACTATCATGATACTCATCTATCATGAAAACTCTAGAAAGAACTAATATAATGCAGAGGTTGGTGACTTGAGCCTATAAATAGGTCATTGGTGTCTTGTAATTCATCATCCAAGAAATCAATGACATAGCCTTCTTTATAAACAACTCTCTAAAACTATTTGTTATCAACTATCAACTAATCAACTACCAACAGTGGCATCAGAGCTACGTTCGGTCATATATTGGGTGTAGTTACATTACCTACCTAACATTCTAAAATCCTCCAATCTACTACAAAAATTACCTTTGTACTACTAACCCACTCCAAAAAATATTTCTAAGTTATGGATAACACCACTCAATCATCATCTATTTATGTCCCTATTTTCAATGGTGAAAACTATGATTTCTGACGTATTAAAATGGAAACATTTTTTTCATCTCAAGCTTTATGGGAAATAGTAGAAGAAGGCTTCATTTTTCCCGCAAATACTTCAGCTCTTAATGCAACTCAAGAAAAAGAGTTGAAGAAAAATAAACAGAAAAATTCAAAGACATTGTTCACCTTGCAACAAGCGGTGACTGATGCAATTTTTCCAAAAATTATGGGAGCTAAGACTGCCAAAGAAGCGTGGAAAGGAGGAGTTTCAAGGAAGCGATAAGGTATGTGTCGTTAAACTTTAATCTCTAAGAAGAGATTTTGAACTATTGAAGATGAAGGAGTCTGAGACAGTTAAAGATTACTATTCTAAAGTTAAAGAAATAGTTAATCAAATGAGAGCTTTCGGGGAGGCTATTCTTGACAAGAAAATCGTAGAAAAAATTCTAATTACTATGCCCCCAAAGTCTGACCCCATCATGACAATGATTGAAGAAACCAAAGATCTGTCCAGCCCAGTGACATAACTAGTGGGCTCTCTTGAAGCATATGAATAAAGACTGTATATGCATAAAGAAGATACACTTGAAAATGCCTTCCAGTCAAAGCTAAAATTTCATCCCCAAAATAAATAAAATGGAGGAAAGAAAAATTATGGAGAAACTTCCAGAAGAAGAGAAGTTTCTAGAAATTTCCTTAAGAACAAACTAGATAAAAAAATACTCTATGCAATATATATAAAAGACTAGGCCACGCAGAGAAAAATTGTTGGTACCGTAATATGCCACAATGCAACCATTGCAAGAAGTTCGGGCACGTAGAGAAAATTTGTCGCAGCAAAAATAGGCATCAAGCTAATATCGTAGAGGAGCATGATCAAGAACAATGTATGTTCTATGTCACTCAAGACTCAATCAAAGAAAAATGAGGAAACTGGTACTTAGATAGTGGATGTAGCAATCACATGTCCAAGGATGAGACTTTTTTCAAAAGCATTGACGAGTCCGTTAAAGTCAAGGTTCGACTGGGAAATGGAAATGTGGTTGAATCAAAAGGTAAAGGTTGTCAACATGGAGATAAATAAAGGTACGCAACTCATCCATGATGTCTTACTAGTTCCCAGCCTAAAAGAAAATCTCCAAAGTATTGGCCAAATGATGGAGAGAGGCTACACACTTCACTTTGAAGGAGGTGTATGCAAAATCTTAGACAACAAAAATAAAAGGTCTGAGATAGCCCAAGTGAAGATGAATAAGAGCAATAGAAGCTTCCCACAAAATTTTAAATATGCAACTAACATTGCCATGAAGGTACAAGTAGATGGTTCATGGCTCTGACATCGAAGATTTGGCCATTTCAACACACATGCCTTGAAGTTGTTACATGAAAAGAACATGATAAGAGATCTTCCAAGAATAAAGGAGAATAACAGAGTGTGTGAAAGATCTCTCCTTGGAAAGCAACATCGATTTCTGTTCTTAACAAGTGGAGCATGGAGAGCGAAAGATCTGTTGGAGCTGATACATATTGACGTCTGTGGACCAATGAGGACGCCATCACACGAGAACAACAGGTACTTCATAATTTTCATCGATGACTTCTCTAGAATGAAATGGGTCTATTTCTTAAAATAAAAATCAGAACTTTTTGGAGTATTCAAAAAGTTCAAGGCCCTTGTTGAAAATCAAAGTGGAAAATGGATAAAAGTACTAAGAAGTGATCGCGGCAAAGAGTACATCTCCCGCGAGTTTGATAGATTTTGTGAGGATGAAGGCATTGAGCAACAACTTATGGTCGCATATTCTCCTAAACAAAATGGTGTGTCAGAGAGAAGGAATCACACAGTTATGGAAATGGCTAGATCGATGCTCAAGGAGAAGGGACTTCCTAACACATTCTGGGCTGAAGCAGTATACAATGATGTTTACATACTCAATAGATGTCCAAATAAGGTAGTACAAGATAAGACTCTAATTGAAGCTTGGAATGGAAAGAAGCCATCAGCAAAGCACCTAAGGGTCTTTGGATCTATATGATACATTCATATTCCAGGCGTGAAGAGGTATAAGCTTGTATACAAGACTATACGAGGTATCTTCCTGGGGTATAACACAATCTCTAAATCATATCGTGCCTACAACTTAAGAACAAAAAAAAAACTCATCATCAGTCGAGATGTTGAAATTGATGAGAATGCTTCTTGGAATTGGGATGAAGAAAAAGTAGAGAAAATTTTCCTTATACCAGCTCAACTACCTCAAGAAGATGTTGAGGAAGAAGACCCATATGAATCTCCTTCACCTCTACCACAACAAAAAGATCAAGAACTATCATCACCAGAGTCTACTCCAAGACGAGTAAGATCTTTGGTGGACATATATGAAACCTGTAACTTGCCCATACTTGAACATGGAAGCTTTGAAGAAGCGTCAAAGCAGGAAGTATGGGTCAAGGCAATGAAAGAAGAGATAAAGATGATTGAGAAAAAACAACACATGGGAGTTAGTAATCGTCCCCTTGGAAAATATATCATTGGAGTTAAGTGGGTCTATAAGACAAAGTTCAACCCTGATGGCACCATACAAAAACACAAGGCGAGACTAGTAGCTAAGGGTCACTCACAACAACCTGGGATTGACTGCAATGAGACCTTTGCACCAGTAGCTCGTCTTGATACCATTAGAGCTCTAATAGATCTTGCAACACAAAAAGGATGGAGTATCCATCAACTAGATGTCAAATATGCCTTCCTCAATGGTGTACTTGAAGAAGAGATCTATGTGGAGCAACCACAAGAATTCATTTCTGAAGGAGAAGAAAGCAAAGCGTTAAGACTAAAAAAACACTCTACGGTTTGAAGCAAGCACCTCGAGCATTGTATAGAAGAATCGATCAATATTTCATGGATCAAGGATTCAGGAGAAGCAAGAGTGAGCCTACATTTTACATCAAGTCTCAAGGTCAGTACACTCTCTTACATTCTCTATATGTAGATGATCTTATCTACACGGGAAACAACACTAAGATGATGATGAAGTTTAAAGAAGACATAATAAATACCTTCGAGATGACCGACCTTGGTTTGATGAGTTACTTCCTCGGTATAGAGGTAAGTCAGAGAAATGAAGGGATATTCATCTCGCAAAAGAAATACACAAAAGGCTTACTTAAGAAATTCAAGATGTATGGTTGCAAACCTGTCGCTACTCCACTCATAACAAATGAGAGACTATAGAAGAATGATGGAGCACCAGAAGCTTATGCTTCCATATACAGAAATCTAGTTGGAAGCCTCATATATTTGACAGCTACATGGCCATACATAATGTATGTTACAAATCTTCTATCAAGATTCATGCAAAGCTCAAGTCAAATACACTTTGGAGTAAGAAAAAGAATTTTGAGGTATCTACAAGGAACAAAAGAATTAGGTATATGGTACACTACCGAAACCAACTCAAGATTACTTGGCTACACCGACAGTGATTGGGAAGGTTCGGTAGATGACATGAAGAGCACCTCTGGTTATACATTCTCACTGGGATCAGGAATTTTCTCTTGGGCATCGAAGAAGCAAGCTACAATTGCATAATCCACAACAGAAGCAGAGTATATGGCAGTTGCTAAAGCAACGAGTCAAGCTATATGGCTTCACAGGATGCTTGAAGAAATGGGAGAAAAACAGGATGAGCCTACTAAAATCAATTGCGATAATAAATCAGCAATTGCAATGCCAAAAAATCCATTGCATCATAGCAGAACAAAATACATAGCAATCAAGTATCACTTTATCAGAGATGTTGAAGCAACTAAAGAGATCAAACTCGACTACTGCAGAACAAAAGATCAAGTTGTAGACATATTCACGATGGCGTTACCGAGACCAAGATTTGAAGAGCTATGAGCTATGCTTGGAGTCACATAAATTTGCATCAAGGATGAGTGTTGAAATTGCTACAAATTTCTAGAATATTCTTAAATATAATATATAAGAAAATGGTCTAATATCCTAGAATTATAATGTTTATGAATATGGTAGAGCAACCTAGAACTATAATGCATAAAAATAGTAGAAGAATCTAGAACCATAAATGTATGTAAATAAAAGAAAAACCTAGAACTATCATGATACTTATCTATCATGAAAACTCTAGAAAGAACTAATGTAATATAGAGGTTGGTGACTTGAGCCTATAAATAGGCCATTGGTGTCTTGTAATTCATCATCCAAGAAATCAATGACATAGCCTTCTTTCTAAACAACTCTCTAAAATTATCTCTTATTAACTATCAACTAATCAACTACCAACAAAAAGAAACCAAACATTGTTTCCGACAAACTTCAAAGCCAAAACAAACAAAGATATATTAATTGGAGGTTCTATGTGGCCCTCTCAGGAATATTATTCTGACTGTCACTTGATTGCAAGAGATCACGCCTCAAGTTTTTAACAAGATCAGTCACGTTCATGCAATATTTATCATTCACCTGCAAAATAGTTTAAAACCATTTTTAAAATTTCAAACCTCAACTTCAATATACTTCCTTCATACTACGATAAATGATTCATTTAGAATTATTTATCGTAGGAGAGGGAATATATAATTGATTTGAAAAAATAAAATAATATTTACCTGAGCAATGATTGTAACTTTAAGAGTGGAAGTTCCAAATGACAACATGCAACTTCTAGCAAGTGATAGATGAAGTTTTTGAAGCAAACTCATTATTTTGACCATAATATTCTTTTGTTTCTCACAATGCATTTCAATCATAATTTCCTTATTTATCACTCTTACTTTAACCATTGGTAGTTCTTTTTTGGAATAATCATCATTTTTTGTGCAAGCTTGAGATTTCTTGATGAGTATTTCTGAATCTTTATTTTTCATTGTGTTTTGATTCTCCAACACTTTTATTTTCTCTTGGAGCTGTTTCACATGATTGATAGCTTCTTCAAGTATGTAGATCTTATCCATCTATAGACAGAGAAACAAATATTAAAATAAAAATAAAAATAAAGTGAGATACTAAGTTTATATGTTCGGATTCATGTTTGGAATAATCAAAATTGAATTTTGTTGATGCTAGTATGATTGAAATTCTTACCATCAAATGGACACATCAACCGACAAAAGAGTTAAAGTTAGACATGTTATTTTTCAATCAGATGTTTTGATCATTGTTGATTGTATTAATGAAAATAGTTTTTCTACTGCTTTGGATCCAATAGTGAGTAATTATAAAAATATGTGCAATAATGTATAATCAGTGGAGTGAAAATTAAACTGTTTGAATTTTATAAAGATAATTTCTTAATATAGAATCCTTAAAAGAATGTCATAAGGGTTAGCAAAACCCTAACTTAATATATTACATAATATCTTTTCTGCTGAAATTCTAAGTGGTAATTTAGTTCTTTTGATGCTATCTTTTGTTTATTTTGTAATTTTTTGAAGAGTTGTTTTTGCACATATCTTGTGTATTAGTAGTATCTTTTGCTGTATTTTCTTTTAATCCTAATTTATATATAAATATTTGCCTTTAAAAAAACAATAATACATTGTAGGTTGAATAAGACGTTAACTAACCTTCTTCAATCCAGGAATGGTGGCAGAAAGTGCTATGAACCTCTCACTAATAACTCGTCTCCGTTTTCTCTCAGCCATGACATGATCTTGTATCCCAGATGAACTTCTACGATTCTTGGTTGTTTTCTTAATTACTTTTGGTAATTCACCACTCTCATTGTTAGATTTGGCATTATTAGAACCATGAAAAGAGAAACATGGTTGTTGCAAATTCTCTATATCAAACATGTCTTCATCCAATGAGTGACCATCCATTTCCTATAACATGTAAAAGAAAGAAACAATCATTATAATATCATATATATAGTATATAGAATAATGAAACTCATGTGTGTCTCATTACCAAAGAAGAAATCCACGTTTCCCATACACCTTCCATTCAAAGAAAACTTGTGATGAGAACTATACCTTGATATGAAACCAAATAACTTACCCATTGAATACTAAATATGGAAGCTTTACCCAACACAAAGATGCTTTTAGATTTAACGACCAATCACTTTTTGTGTGGATAAGATCTATATGTTTTGTCTTGTTTCACGCATGATTTCAATCATTTAAATTATATGAGCTCATTTCACTAGGGGCGGACCCATGTTATGGAATTTATGGTAGAGATTTCACACGATATGAAATGATTTAGATGTGCAAAATATCTTGCAAATAAATGCGGATGTTTGAATCATGTGTGAATGCCATAGGGTGGAGTTCATTAATTGAATATTGTTCCATTATGGAACCAAAAGTTTGATGAAAAATAAAATCGAATTTTGGTACGGTAGATTAAGTTTTAAGTGTGACGAAGAGGGAGATGATTTGTAAGATCAACATTCCAATGTACTTTTAGGAACGACCAAAGTATAGAGAAAAAGAGGAACACAATAACAACACAAGATAATAACGTGGAAATTCCAAAGTCAGAGAAAAAATCATGGTCGTTGTGAATAGACAACCAAAGAATAACATTATGTGAAAATTGTTACAATATATAGACTATCCTCAACCACCCCCCCCCCCCCCCCCAAGACCCCAATACACTCATACTCTTTAAAACAAATATTTAACTACCCCTCACAACTAGGGGTGTTCGCGGTGCGGTTTAGACGGTTTTCACACAAAAAATCATCCGAACCGCAAGAGAAAAAAATATGTGGTTTGGTTTGGTTCGGTTGACTTTAAGAAATAAAAGCGAACCGAACCAAACCAATGCGGTTTGGATTGGTTTGGTTGGTTCGGTTTTTCGGAATATTTTTATTGAGTCATACATACACCTATAGAGAACAACATAATTTTGTATTTAGTCATTCATACATTATCAAATAGCAACAAAACTCATCATATTTAGACAATAACTTCTCATTCAATATACAAACATAAGATTAGACAAAAGTGGAATAAAAAACATAAAATAATAGTATAAGAAAATATAAAAGTATTACATTAAAAAGAAAAAACAGAGGAGAGGAAATATTAGAGAAGATGAAAAAGAAAGATCATAAGATATGCGATATTATAGAAAAAATGTGCGATAAAAATGTAATTGGAAGAGAAAACAATAATATAAAAAAGGAGAAGATGAAGATGAAAAAGAAAGAACATAAAATAAGAGAGATTAACGTAGAAGATGTGAGATGTACATAACAAATATGATGAGAAGAATGTGCGATACTACTCGAAATGATTTGACTAAGTTGAAACTAAAACCATAAGCGTGAGTAAGAGAATATTTGTATGGTTAAGACATAATTGGTTTGAGTTTTGGGTTGAATGTGAGATAAGTGAAGTTTGGGTTGTAACATAACGCAGTTTGGTTTGGTTTAGTTCGGTTTGCAAAATACAAACCACAAACCGAACCGAACCGCACGGTTTTGTTATAAAATGACTGAAATACATCTGAACCAAGTGCAGTTTTTTGCGATTTCGGTTTGGTTTGGTTTGATTTGCGGTTTTCTATTGGATTAGTTTGGTTTTGAACACCCCTACTCACAACACTATAAACCAAGAGTATAAGAGAAAATATAAAAATTCAAATACAAGCTTGTGCTTTTGACTGGTACATCTTGGAATGAAGAACTTGAATATTATATATAGCATCAGACTCTTTCTTCATTCATAAAACTCAGTGATGTGAGACTTCTTCAACATGTATATTTTCAATTAACCCTAACAATCTCCACCTTGATTGAAAATAATACATTAGTTTTCACTATCTTCACTGACAATCATACTCCACCATTAAGAGTATAATCACTTGAAGCTACACCACTCCAAAAAAATTCACATTGTCTTCACCGATAATCATAGTTTTAAAAAACTATCATACTTCACTTAAAGAAGAGTATACTTCACTTGAAGCTAAACCACTTCAAGAATTTTCACATGTCGAAAATCAGGTTGAAACTTTATGGTGCAACTTCCATGTTGGTCGGAAGCTCTTCAACCATCGACATAACAACACATATTGCATTAATGCATATGTGTTAATCTGCTAGCAATAACTCGTCCTTTTCCACGACAGTGGAAATGTCATGAGGACATATTTCTCAATTTTCAGAGACGATCATCCTCTCTCGTTGTGAGAGAGGCATTGCTAGCATTTGACTAATAACTCTTCTCTTATGTTGCCCCATCAGGACATTTATACTTTATATGTCCAAGCTTTCCACATTTCCAACATCTCACACCCGTTTCACTGTTTTTCTTCACATACGTCCTTACTCTAGCAATCAACACTGAGTTTGATGAAGTATTCTCCTCACCCTTCAATATTTGTTCTTCAGAAATAATCTTACTAACAACTTCTTCAAAGCTCAAATTCTCCTTCCCATATATTAAAACATGTTTAATATGCTCATAGGAAGATGAAATGGAGCATATGGGACTCAAAGTCTCATCTTCATCATCAATCTTGACTCCAATAGTTTCTAATTCAGAAACATATAATTTAAAACACTTAAATTATCAGATACTTTAATGTGTTCATCCATACGCAAGCTATGAAACTTCTCTTTCAACAATAAACGATTTGATATATATTTTTCTTGATATAACCCTTCAAGTTTCTCCCAAAGCTCTTTGACTGACGACGTAACAAGAACATTCACAAGAATATTCTTAGCCAAAGACATGCAGATTTTACTCGAAGCTCTCAAATCCAATTCCTTCCACTTCTCGTTGTCCATGGTGGAAAAGTTTCCTTTCAACGCCTTGTGTAATCCTAATTGTATCAAAACATATTTGAATTGAATTTTCCACAAGGCAAAATTAATTGTTACATCAAATTTCTCTAAGTCAATATTCATTGCAGTTGAAAAACTTGACATATCAACCAAAATCGTTCCTGCAGCAAAACAAATTTTTTCCAACCAACACAGAGTATAGAATTTCTTTTCTGATGTGAAAGTTCAGTCAAAACTGCAACCACAGAGCATACTAAAAATATTTATACCCCACCAAACCAAGGCTCTTGATACCAGTTTGTTAGGAAAAAACAAAGCATATAGAAAAAGAGAAACACAATAACAACACAAGATATTAACACGGAAACTCCAAAATCGGAGAAAAACTATAGTCGTTATCAATAGACAACCAGAAAATAACACTATTTAAAAATTGTTACAACATATAGGCTATCATCAACCACTTCAAGGCCCCAATACACCTAAACTATCCAAAACAAATATTTTACTACCCCTCACAACACTCTAAAGCAAGAGATAAGAAAAAATATAAAACGTCAAATACAAATTTAAAGTGCTTTTGACTGATATATCTTGGAATGAAGAGTTTGAATTCTATATATATAATCTTGTACTTTCTCTTCATTTACAAAACTAAGTGATGTAACACTTTTTCAATATATATATTTTCAACAAATCCCAACATGCACAAGTCAATAAGAGAATAAAAAGTAATATCAAATTAAGATTGGATTTCAATAACTGAAATAAGATATTTATTGAGATCGAAAATATATTTAATTATTTAATTTATTTAGTAAATGCATTCTAAAAATACAATATTTTAAGACCTTTTTATAGAAGATTGCTATGATCATCACACCAATCATTCAATTTTAAAATAGTACTAGTATTATAAATAAAATTGAAAAGTAAATGTGCACATGGCAATTGGCAATTTAGCAGAAATGCAGAATAGTAACACTGCGACAGAAAGTAATTCTGTCAGTGTCTACCTTTTTCAGAGCATGTGGTGTTTCTGTGTGTTTGTACATGAAACTCTATCTTTGTTAAATTTGAGTTTAACTTTTTATGTCTTTTCTGACATAATATACCTCTAGTCCCTACAATAGTTTATGATTTATATATAGAATTTATTAGTCACTTGCATGCAAGACACTGTATACTCCCCTTTGTACTACTAATCAATAAGACCTTTTAATATTTTGATGCACTTTAAGAAAACTATTAGTAGTATAATTGATTTGTGTGAATCTTATTAAATTACTTTTGTATATAAATATATTAAGTGTTAGATTTTTTATATTCCAAAATAAATTGGTAATATTAATAAGAAATATATATTTCAAAAAACTAACAGATATAACAAAATTTGTAATATTAAGAGACAAGTAAATGTATTGGGAGTTTGTAGAAAAAGAAAGGAAGGGAAGACTTTGGAGAAAAGTTTGGGAAAAATTAATACTTTTTAAAATTGTTTTATTTATATAGAATGATAAATGAATGTTTATTATAATAATAATAATAATAATAATAATTATTATTATTATTATTATTATTATTATTATTTTAAATTTTTAGAATATTATAATAATAAAAAATATATTTAAAATATTAATGTAAGTTATCCAAAATCCTCCTCCAATTTAAATTCTGAATTTAAAATTAGAAGAATTTTTTGTTATCAATAAAAACAAACCCTTTAAAATTTTGACGACAATATGAGAGGATTTGATAGGTATGTCTTGATCTCCTAGAAGGTTTTTTGATGTTTTGGTTCCATATAAATCCTTCTTCTTTTTTTTTTAATTGTAGCAAGAGCGATTTTTTTTCTTGCCACTTAGATTTGTAATGAACCTCAAAAAATTTATCTTTTCCAACAAAGATTGAAGTTGTTTTTTATTCGATGAAGGCTTGATATTGAATATAGTCTTTGTCTTGTTATGGTTGATCTCTATATCCTTTTTATGAACCACAAAGTCTAGAAAATAACTTGCATGGACACCAAAAGCAAACTTTAATGGATTCATTTTAAGTCCATGTTTCCCCATCCTTTTAAAGGACCGTAGAAGGTGGTTTATGTGACAATTTTTTTATGGGGATTTAATGATAATTGTTGAATGTCAAACATATCTTATTTTGATCCATTATATTTGACATTTTTCAACTCATTTATTATGTTTCAATGGATTTATTCCATGTTTACATGTGATTCTTCAATATTGTTACAAATACCTTTGGTTTCTTTGATATGTGTGTTATTGTATAGGATTTAGGCATAAAACATCAATGATTAAGACACGATTGATTGCCCAAGGAAGCCAAAGAAAAAAGAAATTTCAGCAAGTCCGTTGTGCGAAGTGAAGTGAGGTCAAGGCGAATGTTTGATGTGCGAACAAGCTGCGAAGTCCAGACCAAGAGAAACACTGTTTTGGCAGTGGGAAATTGGCTCAAAGTTCGCTATGCAAAGTTGCAGCGAAAAAGTTCGTTGTGCAAAGAATTATTCCCACTGTGAACTTAGATATTTCTCAAAGGCAGTTTAACTGTTTAGAGGCACCTCATGTGCCTCAAAAGTGATTTCACAGTGCGAAGAAAGTGTTCGCTAGGCGAAATGATAAATTGTGTACTTTTATTTAAGTACTTTATTGTACTTTTTTTAGATATTATTAGATATTTTTAAAGATAGAAACATGGAGAAGGAGAGAAAAACCATAATTTCTTCATTTCTTCATTTCTTCATCAAGAAGTGATATTTTGCAAGTATAAGTTGGATCTGCATCCAAGATCGATTCTTCATCGTGGATGCTCATTCATCTTCTTCCATTACTTGTAAAGAAAACTACTATGGTAATGGGTAGCTAAATCTCTTTGTATCAAAGGTAGAGGTAGTCTACCTTAGCTTTTATGTATTTCTTTTGATCGACCTTGTATGTGAACAAGTTGTGATTAATATATGGTGAATATTTTTATTCTTAAAGATCCATTCTTGTTTTGTAAAACTCTAGGCATAGATTTTATGAAACTTGGCCTAAAATATTCATCTATCAATTCAAAAATTATAGAGATAAATTTGTGGTTGATATTTGCTTTGTGTTGAACTTAAAGCTTACTGTATCGGTTGTTGTATAGAGAGATCGTGTAGTGATGAATATAATATTTCTCACGACACCGCTCTAGACATAGACGATATTGAGAACATACATGATGATATTAATCGGATCCGACATCACATATAAGATTAAGAGATTATATATTAGTTAGGGTTGATAAAACATATCTTTGATACACCTTCTTAACAAACATCTTTAGAATTTAAAGCTTTGCTACTAATTCGTGACAAATTTATAAACAAACAAGATTCCTTTCTTGAAACTATAAACTATTGAACGAAAAGCCTCCCATATCAGAACAATCCCTATGGAAATGATATACAAAACCCTATCAACTATTAATTTGAACAAAATGACAGTTGTCGAGGATTGTTGTTTGATATTACAAGCATTGCAATAGTTTGTTAGTTTTAAGACTTTTGTATTGTTATCTCTTTTCTCTGTTTATTTTTCTTGTGCTATTTAATTTGTTTGGTTAGTGTTGTAGATTTTGTTTATGCGAGAAATTTTACCCGCATATCAACTTCTTTTTTACCCTGAGATTGAGAGAACTTCCTATAGACTTAGTAGCAAAACTAGGAGGAGAAGGCAATTAACCAAAGAAAGACGAGAGCACAGAGAAACTTCTACATCTTCACCCATTGTTACAACAGTCATGACAGAAGTAAGTCTACCTCCACCCTCACCTCCCAGAGGTCCATGTGTCAATAGTCCAAGACACAATGCTCAGTTCGCACGCAATGCCAAAAATGAAAGGCATTCTAAGATGAAGACGGGTATCCCCGCTCTTTTATATCAAAATCCTTTTACGGGGATGAATCATGAGGATCTATTTACTCATCTCACGAAGTTTTGCAAAATAGCGGGTGCAGCGGGAGCATTGGAAGTCGAAGAGGAACCTTTGTTTAAGAGATTATTCCTGCATTACTTAATTGGGAAGGTGAATGAGTGGTATCTTGACTAACCTAATCTTGTGATGACGAATTGGAACATATTGAAGGATAAGTTTCTTGAAAGATTCTTCCCTCACAATAGATTTATGAAGGCAAAGACAACGATTTATGTATTTGCGCATGGAGGAAGCGAATCTCTCAATGAAGCTTGGGAGAGATTCAAATCTATGTTACAGAAGGGCAAGGGTAGTGGTTTTGATGATTTAACTCAAGTGCATATTTTCTGCAACGGACTTCAACTCGTTCATAAAACTCTTTTGGATGCTACAACGGGTGAGTCTTTAATGTCAAAAAGTGCGTAAGATGCAGTTGCCATCTTTGATAAGTTGGCACTCAATGGCCATCAAGGCCAACATAACCGTGGTAATCCTCAAAGGAAGCCTAAAATTATTGAAATGGGAATGAATGATGCAATTCTTACTCAAAATAAGTTTCTCTTACAACAAGTGGAGTTGTTGACAAAGCAAATGTCAAAACATCCACAATAAATCAAAGAGATGCAAGAACTTTCTAACCAAAGCCAACAAATAGGAAGTTGTGAGCTTTGCAAAGGTGATCATCCTACCGGGTATTGTCCACCGGTTGAAGAAGAAGAAAATTAAATGGGGAATCAATACCCTAATTAAGGCTATCAACCGAGACCACCGTATCAAAGCAATAACTAAGACTATCAACCGAGAGGTTATAACCAAGGTTACCAACAAAGGTGAGACAAGATTCAGGAACTTCTAACTGACAAACCCAATACCAAAGCTACAATGAACCTCCAAAACTCAAGGTGGAAGTTCAAAGATAGAAGACTCGCTCAATCAATTTATGCAAATATTGATGTCCAACCAAAAGAGTATTGATGCCTCTATTAGTAATCTTGAGACACAAATTGGGAAATTATTTAAACAATTGGTCGATCAACAGAAAGAAGCCTTTTCGGCTAAACCTCAAGTGGATCCTAATAAGGCATGTACATTTATTCTTAGGCAAAATACCCAAATTGGTCCCTTAACTCTACATCAGGGTCCAATTAGTTCCCTTATCTTTAAAAAGTGACAACATAGTCCTTTAATTGTTCAAAAAGGTTCACGTTAGTCCTTTCTGTCCATTGTTTTCAAACGACATTAATTTTTGCTTGTGTGGCATCTGACATGGCGTTGATATGGCATATGATAATTATAAAATTCAATAAAACCTCAAAAAACTTGTCTTAGACTTGGATTCGAACCAAGTACATGGAGGTCACCATAGATGTTACTTTACCATTCATGCATTTTTCTTTTTTTGATTAAATTTACTAATTAAATTTATTAATTCTTAATCATGTTTCTCAATCTGGGTTTATTAAACATGTTCTCAAAAGGGTTTATCAACAACTATAAGAACAACAATATGGGAAAATCAACAACGACTATTTTTCTTCAACCTAAAAATCTGGGAAAATCAATCCAAATGAAATTGAAATCAAAATGCATTCAAACCCACAATTTTATTTTCCTCTTTCTCACCATTAACCTTCTACCCAAAATCAAAATCCTCTGCATATCACAGAAGAATAACGAAACAAAAACCCAAAGCCTTTATATTCCTCTTTCTCATTTGCGCCGTCTGCTACAACATTATCTGAATCGCTCGCAAATATTTGATCTCTACTCCCTCATCGCCGTGCGTGTTCTCTATGGGTTTCGCAGTCAACCTATGTCATCTTTGTTTTTTCGCGACAGCTCGGTTCCACACCTTCCTTTCGCGTGCTCCTCTCTTGCGTTTTTTTTGCAACGATAGAGGATCTTGTTGTTGCCGATGGTTATTTGTTATGTGGTGGATGGTGGTTGAAAGGAGCAGGAGTGGTTTTGAAAAGTTATGGTTTCTGTGTAGTTTAATGATGGTGGTGTGTTAGTGTGACGGTTAAATACGTTGATGTTAGTGGAAGGCAAAGGTGTTTACAAGGAATGAGTGGTGATGTGACTTGGCGTGTTATGCAGAATTTGTTTGGTTATTGTTGGCATGATGTCTTGCAAGTAATGATGATAATAAAGTAGTAGGTTTAGCAATGAAAAATTCTTACCATTTCCAGTAACCAAATTGAATAAAAAGTCAACAATATTGGGACATAGAACTAGAAGGTTAATAAAAATATCAGAGTTTGGTAATGCAAGTCATTACTTTCATAAAGCACCATGTTAAAAAACCTGTGTTTCTGTTGATGGAAGTGTTTCTGTTACTGATAATAGTTATCACAATAGTAATGGGAATGTTAACAAACAAGTGTGAGGTGTAGTGGTTTGATACGTGGTCTAGTTATTAATTGCACATGAGTTCGAATCTTAGCTGAAGCAAAATATTTTTAGAATTTTTCTGAGTATTTAATGACCTCACATGCCATGCGTACAACCAAGTGCAACATCAGATGCCACCTAAGCAAAAGTTGACGTCATTTGAAAAAAAATGGACGGAAAGGACTAATGTGGACCTTTTTGAACAATTAAAGGACCACTTTGGAACTTTTTAAAGATAAGGACCAAAATGGACCCCGAGGTAAACTTAAGGAACCAATTTGGGTATTTTGCCTTATTCTTACTAGGAGTGGTAGGAATATTGATATGGGCATTGGTAAGAAAGTTTTGTAAAAAATGGTTGTAGTTGAAAATGAAATTGAGAGTGATGGAGAAGAAGTGGAAAAAAACGTGGAGGGTGATTTAGTTGAAAATGAGAAAAAGAAAAGAAAAGGATGAAACATAAAAGAAATTGAGATATGAGAAAGAGAAAAAGAAAAATAATGAAAATGGGAAGGAACAAGTGAACAATATTCCAATTCAACACTTACCTTATCCTCATGGTCCTATAAAAAAGGATAACGCAAGGCAATATGCACAGTTTTTGGATATTTAATCAATTGCAAATTGATATTTCATTCTCTTAGGCATTAGAGAAAATGCCTACATATGCGAAATTTATGAAGGATATTATCACCAAGAAGAAACTGTATACGGATCAAGAAACCACAATTGTTGATGCTAGTTGTAGTGCAATCATTCAAAGGACTCTTCCTAGGAAACAAAGTGACCCAGGAAGATTTACTCTACCAATTACCATTGGAAACATCTATGTTGGTAATGGGTTGATTGATTTGGGCTTTAATATAAATTTGATACTGTTATCCATTGTTAAACGCCTGGGATACATGGGGTTGAGGGCTACTAGAATGAATTTGCAATTAGCTAATAAATCTGTTGTCTGTCCTCATGGTGTAGCAGAAGATGTATCAATGAAAGTTGATAAGTTTTTGTTTCCCATTGACTTTGAGGTGATAGACATGAACGAAAACGATGATACACCTCTAATTCATGGGCGACCTTTCATGAAAGCAGCGATAATGGCAATAGATATGGATGATGGTTTTATGAAAGTGAGAATTCAAGATGAAGAGGTATGCTTTAATCTCTTCGATAGTCCTTGGGTTAGTCTGTTGCAAGTGGTACCGAAGAAAGGTAGGATGACGATGATTCATAGTGAAAAAATGAATTAATACTAACAAGAACCGTAATGGGGTGGAGAATGTGTATTAACTACCATAGGCTTAACAAAGCTACAAGTTTCCTCTATCTTTTATGGACCAAATGCTTGAAAAGCTATCCGGAGAGAAATTCTATTGTTTTCTTGATGGTTATTCAGGTTACAACTAAATTATTGTTGACTTGGAGGATACTGAGAAAACTACTTTTACATGTCCATTTGGGGTCTTTGCTTATCGAAGGATGCCTTTTGGGTTGTTAATGCGTCATCTACTTTCAGCGGTGTATCCAAGCCATATTTTTTTTAAACTTGAATGAAAAATCCATTGAAGTTTTCATGGATGACTTTTCGGTTTTTGGACCGTCATATTTGATCTTTGCTTGAAAAATTTGGATGTTGAGTAGGAAATATGTTTGGAAACTAATCTTGAGCTCAATTGGGAAAATGTTACTTCATGGATACATAAGGAATTGTGCTTGGCCATAATGTTTCTTCAAAGGGCTTTGATGTTGACCAAGCCAAAGTGGAGGTTATCTAGAAGTTGTCACCACCATTGAATGTGAAAAGAATTATAAGCTTTCTTGGTCATGAGGGGTTCTATCGGAGATTCATTAAAGACTTCGCAAAGATTGCAAAACCCTTGAGAAACTTGCTCAACAAAGATAAGTCTTTTGAATTTGATGATTCTTGCATGCTTGCTTTTAATTCTTTAAAAGAGAGTTTGACTACCGCACCCACAATCATCGCTCCTAATTGGAAACTTGATTTTAAACTCATGTGTGATGGGAGTGATTATGATGTTGGTGCGGTACTTGTTCAAAGAAGAACCAAATTTTTTCATGTTATACACTATGCAAGAAAATTTTTGGACGAAGCTCAAATAAATTATGCCACAACATAAAAAGAGGTTTGTGATAGTGTATGTATCAGAAAAATTCCAGTCCTACCTCATTGGGTCTAAAGTGTTTGTTTACATGAACCATGTGGCGATTAACTATTTTCTAACCAAACCGGATTCTAAGTAAAAGCTTATTAGATGGGTCATTTTGTTGCAAGAATTTGATATTGAAATTCGGGACTAGAAGGGATCCGAGAATTTGGTAGCGGATCACTTATCCCGTTTAGTGAATATGGAAGTGACTAAAAATGAATTTGAGGTTAAGGAAGAATTTATGGTTCAAGTTAGGCCTTGGTTTGCCGATATTTCAAATCACAAAGTCGTTGGAGTGATACCGGAAGATCTAACTTGGAATCAAAGAAATGAATATTTGTTTGATGCTAAGTCTTTTGTGTGGGATGAGCCTTATTTGTTAAAAGTTGGTGTTGACAGTCTTTTGAGACGGTGTGTTACTATTGAAGAGACAAAGTGCATTTTTTTGGAATTGTCACAATTCACCTTATGGTGGTCATTTTAATGGGATAAGGATGGAAACAAAAGTCCTTCAATCAGGCTTTTATTGACCTTATTTGTTTAACATCACCCAGCTTTTCGAAATTGTCTGGATCAACACATTGATGGATTATAAAGAGATATTTATAATCTTTATTCTTTAATTATTTGTATGCAACCTTTTCTTCATTTGTCACCTTTTCTGCATGCGTTGTTACTCATTATTTCACAAGATCCCAAAGATCTTGATAACAAAAGACAATCTTTATCTGCTTGCACCAATTCTCGTAATTCAAATTCTCTAGAATTTAGAGACTTGTTGGAAATTAATGTACATTCAGATGAATCGTGCTATACTTCCCAAAAATCACACAACCAGTGCTCTAGATACCAGATGTTGGAATTTTACCAAATTCCTGATGTGAAATTTCACCAAACCTATGGAGAATTGTGAATCAATATTGATTAACAAAAATCAATATTTCTAATTGATTAATCCTATTGTTCTCCGTATTTTACTCGAGTGAAACAATCAACCTTGATTGCAAGATGATTCTTCTGTTGCACAATGATTATTGAAAGAAGATAGAAACGTGATTTGGGGGAAGAAAAGAGAGAGATTAGGGTTTGAGAAAAAAGAAGAAAAAAATTCTGCAGAGTTTTCTCTTTGCTTTCAAACTGAAGCTTATTCAACTTTTCTCTTATGCATATGCATTAAATCAATGATAGGGTTCCTCCCAGTTTATAGGTTGAAGTTACTTACACACCAAACAATCTGTGACTAACCTAATTAACTCATCTAAAACAAACAAATAAAGCTAAGTCACAATTTTATTGAGATAAACTTCAATATTTCGACATCTACACAATTTCGACACTAACAAGCATTTCAGCATCTCCTTACTTTTGTCGAGTAACATGCTTCGACACAAAGAATTACATTCTCAACATCAAATACATTTAGTTCTTCTCATTAATACTCACCAAATATTTCAAAATACATCTCTTATTCTCATTACAAACAAATACTAATCAGTATCTTTAATTTAATGAAAGAAACCAAATACAGTTTTCAAAACAAACTTTAAATTCAAAACTATGTGATCCTCTCAGAAATATTGTTTTGGTTGTCACGTAATTCAGAGAGATCATGCCTCAGGTTTTTAATTAGATCAGTCACGTTCATGCAATATTTATCATTCATCTGCAAAATAATTTGAAACCACTCTTTTTTAACTTTTCTTTACTCTTTCTCAAAATATATATAGTTAAATTGGAAAAAAAATTATTACCTGAGCAATGATTGTAACTTTAAAAATGGAAGTTCCAAATGGCAATATGCAACTACTAGCAATTGATAGATGAAGACTTTGAAGCAAGCTCATTATTTTGACCATGATATTCTTTTGTTTCTCACAATGGATTTCAATCATAATTTCCTTATTTATCACTCTTACTTTAACCATTGGTAGTTCTTTCTTGGAATAATTTTTATCCTCATCATCAACTTCATCCTTTTTTGCACAAGCTTGAGATTTCTTGATGAGTATTTTTGAATCTTTGTTTTTCATTGTATTTTGATTGTCCAACACTTTTATTTTCTCTTGAAGTTGTTTCACATAATTGATAGCTTCTTCAAGTATGTAGATCTTATCTGTCTATAAACAAAAGTTGACACAATAATCACAATAAACTGATAAACAAAACATAAGAAAAATTCTTTTCAACATAAATGTTATTATTACAGGTAATCAAAATAATAATTAATTTTTAATAATAGATATACAAAAAGTTTGTTAAGTAATATTCTTAATATAAAAGAAAACAAATTTTTAGATTAATTGAATAACCAATATATTTAGTTTATATGATAAATTATATAATAAATTATATAAATAGATTTTTCAAAGAATCTAAGTTGGATTAAAAAATATTAAATATAAAATATATTGTGGTATTTTGAGGGATCTATTTTTTAAAAAAATTATGAATTTATAATATTTAATAACCATAGACATATTCTTAAATTAATTGAAAAAAATGAAATAATTAAAAAAAGACGAGGTTTAGGTTACCCCATAAAAACATGTGTAGTCTATTCGTTTGACATATATCAAATCAAATTATGACATGTGTATTTTAATAATAAAACGCATTAAAGGTCCTAAACACACACGACCATTTAATATTGTTTTATTAATTCAAAAGTAAAATTGTATTTTCCCTTTAATACATGTTTATTTATAAGTGACTCCACATCATAATGGGTAATTTATCCATTTTTTTAACAAAGTGTTTGAGTTGCAGATTCATCATGCTTCACTAATGAAGATGATTACAACCTGCAAAAGAACCTTCATTTTGTGAGGGTGAAAATAATGAACTTAATCTTAAGAAAGAAGAAGATAAGAGTAATATGTGATTCAATCATTGAATTACAAGTAAAGCTTATATATACACGGTGTCTCAACACTCTTGAGCTTAGTTGGCAGTAACAAACTTAACAGAAAGCATTCACACTAGAGAGAAGATATACTACACTTAGTTGTCAACAATGCAATATTATGTATCACTAACACCCCCTCAAACTAAAAAGTGGGAAGTTTGACACACCACCTTTATTTTTCCACGAAGTTATTGAAACACAATAGTACCAAGTAGTTTTGTAAGTGTATCTGCAAGTTGAAGAGCAATTGGAACATGTTGAATTATCATCTTTCCAGCTACAACCCTTTCTCTGACAAAATGTATGTCTAACTCAACATGTTTTGTACGAGCATGAAGGACTTAATTGTGAGACAATAGAACAACACTCAGATTATCACATAGTAATGTTGTAGGATGAATAGGGATACTGAGCTCAGAGAGTAGAGATTCCAACCAAAGTAATTTAAATGTGGTGTGTGACAACGCGCGATATTCATATTTAACGCATGGTCGTGCCACGAGAGACTATTTCTTCGAACTCCAACAGACAAAATTTGGTCCAAAGAATATACATGATTCAGAGGTAGATCTTCTATCATCTGGGTCATTGGCCTAGTCAAAATCACTATAAGCTCGGAGTGAGAACCTTGAATGAGACATAGAAAGAGATAGAAGCATGCCATATTTGTGTTTGCCACTCAAGTATCTTAAGAGCCTTCTAACAGCTGTCTAGTGAGTATCTAAAGGATATGCCATGAACTGGAAAGCTTTGTTCACACTGAAGGCAATATCTAGTATGGTTAGGGTCACATATTGTAGAACACCCACAATGGACCTATAAAGTTGAGGATCAGAAAAATGATTTATACCATGTTTGCTTAACTTACAATTGCTTAACATTGGGGTAGGAACTTAATTTTAATTCTCCATTTTGGCTCTGTTGAAAAGGTCCTTGACATATTTTGACTGAGGGAGAAAAATGGAACCATTGTTGCAGAGTTAAACCTCAATACCTAGAAAAAAGCTAGGTCTACCAAGTCTCTTTAAAGCAAAGTCATGATGTAGCTTATTGATTAACTTGTCTATAAGAGTTGTATTTGAGCCAATGATAAGTATGTCATCAACATATACCAGATCATATAATGAAACACCAAGTTTAGAATATACAAAGAGTGAGTAACACTTGGAAGTAGTAAAACAAAAATGAATTAATGCTTGAGTTAGTTTATCATACCAAGCCATTAAGGCTCTTTTGAGACCATAAATAGATTTTTATAATTTACAAACAAGAGATTTGTCAGAACTCACAAAGCCAGTAGTTTGTGTCATGTAAACCTCATCATGAAACATCCCATTTAAAAAGGCATTATTCACATCTATCTGTTGGATATCCCACTTGTGTGTAATGACAAGAGTAGGAATAACCATAATAGTTGTAGGTTTAACAACTAGGGAGAAGGTTCCAGTGTAATCAATGTGAAACTCTTGGTGGAAACCCTTAGCCACAATCCTGAATTTATATTTGTGAATTGTCCCATCAGCATTTTCTTTAATCTTAAAGGCCCATCTGCAACACACTCTCTTTTTGTCAGGGGGTAGATGAGTTATGGTCCATGTGTTATTAGCTTAGACAACATTGAACTCTTTTGTCATGGCCTTAACCCATTCAGGCTTGGTCATTCCTTGCATGACACTAGTTGGTTCTGACCTAGTATGGGCTACAAACACTTTAGGTTTTGACTTTCCAGTTTTTGATCTAGTTAACATAGGATGATTATTTTCAAGTAGAGGAGCAATACGTGTGTTAGTACCAATGGAGGGAGACTGAGAAGACTCAGATATGGGAATGCAAGATGAAAAAGTGAGTTCATTCGAGCAAAATGTGGTATTTGGGTCTGAAGTGGAACAAGATATTCTATGAGGGATGGACCAATGAGGTAAGATATTATTGTCAACATTGGGGGACATATCATCAACTAAAGGTAAACTTTTGTGAGTATCCACAGGATAACTTATGGTGAGAGGATCTGACTCATTGGCTTTATTTGAAATTATGTTGACTTTTCGAATCTCACTAGAGCCATTGGCCTTGGGAGAGTAGATTTCAGTTGATCCTGCACTATGATCAGTAGGAATAGAAAAATCTTGAAAAAGGTGATTGGTAGTTGGACTGGGTGGATTTTGTCTAGTAGCAGACTAGTCTTGACTGTGTCTTGTACCATAATTTTATGTGGTAGAAGTAGCAGGTCTATGACTTAGTACATGTTGTATAATATCATAGTTATGACTAGTGGGTTGAGATATATTCTCTGGGGTAGGTTCCTTGTCATGAGAAACATGTATATGGCCTATGCTAAGGATGGGAGATGAGTCTGCAGACCTGGGAACCCAAGTATCACCGCATGGCGGTGATATGGTAGAAGCTTGGGAACATGGAGGACCACTGGTGGAACAATGTTAGTAGGAGTAAAAGAAATGACAATATAGCTAAGAAATGTGGTTGTAGGACATGGCACACACTCTGTGATCTTGGAACCAGTGAGTGCACTCTTGTCAGGAAACGGTTTAAGGAAGGGAAATTTTTTTAATTAAAGGTTACATCCTTAGAAATATAAATTTTTCCATCTTTGTTCAGACACCTAAAACCCTTGTGTCGGGGGGGAGGACCAAGGTACACACATTCCTGACTCCTTAATTGAAGCTTATGTTTGTTATAAGGCCTGAGAAAAGGAAAAAATGAACACCCAAAGACCTTTAAGGTGGAATAAACATGATTTTTTTCTTCATATAAAGCATGGAAAAGGGGAGTTAAAATTGAGTAGAGTGGATGATCGAAGTATGTTGATGATATGCACAGAGGTAAAAAAAACTATAATCCCAATATGAAATGGATAGGGAACAATGAGCTAGTACGATAAGTCCCATTTCCATAAGTTATCTATGTTTTCTCTCTACTGTTCCATTTTGATGGGAAATGTGAGGACAAGTTAACCTATGTGTTATCCCTAGTTCCGTCAAATATTTGGTAAAAGGTCTAAACTTTCCCCCAAAGTCATACTAAACTGACTTAATAGTAACCCTAAATTGTGTTTGGAAAACACATAGAATATCTTAAAGGCATGTAACACTTTAGATTTTTGCTTTAATAAGTATAACCAAGCATATCTAGTGTGAGCATCTACAAATGTTATATATTACCTAAACCCTGAGCTAGAGGGATTTGGGGAAGGACCCCACAAGTCAATGTATATCATATCAAAAGGTTTGTGATAGACTATGCTAGTTAGAGGAGCATACATTTTATGTGATTTACAGAGGGAATGTTACATAATTTGAGTACAAAAGCAACATTGTTAAAATTGGCATGTCTCAGCCTGTGGTGCCATAAAGTGCTAGCATTACAAGTATCCTATGCAATGGAATTAGAATGAGAAACAACATAACTTTGAATACCATTGGGAGTGCTTAAGTTATTATTAGTACTAAGAGAGCTTTTGAGCTCTAAAGGCAATTGAGAGAAGGAATACGAGCCACTAGAATCTAGGACTCCTTCAACAATGACTTGCTTGGAAGCATTTGATTTGATATAACATTTGTCAGGTAGGAACTCAAATGTAACGTTCTTATCACAAGAAAACTTAGAAATAGACAACAAGTTCCTAGTTATGGAAGGTACATGTAGGATGTTGTCAAGGGTTAGAATACATGTAGGATTGATTTTAGAGTGAAATTGTGTGGTGCCTACATATTATATAGTGAGGGTTTGTCCATTTCCTACATAGACTTTATTGTTCCATACATAATCCTTTTTGTTTTGTAAGAGAAAAGCATAGGGTGTTAAGTGATGAGAAGCACCTGAATTTGCAAACCAAGATTGAGATTCTAGTTCATAAGGTAGATTATATTCTTGAGTTTATGCTGAGGGTTTTCTTGTGATAGCCATCATAGGAACAATTTGAGAATTCTTAAAGGCTTCAAGATTAGTCTTTTGCTTGCGAGTGGTGTTGGTGGTAGATCTTTCATAGGCATTGCTTATGTTTGAAGGCATGCAATTTTCATCAAACCTATGCCAGCAAGTGGTGACTTTATGCCCATACTTTCCACACAGTTGACAAGTTGAACAATTGCAATTGTATATTTGCCTCTTCCTCTACTGCGACCACGATTGAAACTTCCTCTACCTCTATTTCCATAATATGCTTCAACATCACACAAGGTAGGAGGTGAGGGACAACCATACATTTGCATAACAAAGAAATTGTATTCCTCAAGAAGCCCTTGCAAGATGGAATCTATCTGAACCTGTTAAGATATGGAGTCACCAACAACCAAGAGAGAATTTGAAATTGAGTTGATTCTTAAGACATAATTTGTAATTGACTTGTTTCCCTTTTTGGAGGATTTGAGTTCAACTCTCAATTGGCGAACCCTAGCCTTTATCCAAGCATTGAAAAATGGGTGAATCTTGTCTCAAACTTCAAAAGCATGTTTACACGTAAGAACCCTAAGTAACACATATTCGGATATTGTTGATAACAACTAAATGAATAAGACTTAGTCTTGCATAATCCAAGCTTCATATTCCTCAAAAATCATACCTATGAGACGATCTTGATAAAAATTGAACTTATGTAGAATTTTCAGATTCACTGTGAAGTTGTGCATCTTATGAGACAAAATCACACCTTTACCTTATTGATTCCAAAGGAGATAGTTGTTTTCTTGTAGCATAATTGAGAGCTTTGGTCCAAAACAATTTATGGATTTTAGTGTGGCAAAACCAATAAAAATTTCTTGAGACGACACAGGAACTCAAACAAACGATTCTTGATTTCTTCAGACGCCATTGATGAGCTTCACTGAAGATCTTGATGACAACGATTTGTGCTGAATGAATGGATTCACAGTTAAGCGACCAGGGAAGCGTGGATGATCAATCAACGAATGATACCATGTTAGAGTTGCAAATTCATCATGCTTCACTATGTGAAGATGATTGCAAGCTGTGAGAGAACCTTCACTTTAAGAGGGTGAAGATAATCAATGTAATCTTTAGAAAGAAGAAGATAAGAGGAATATGTGATTCAACCATTGTATTACAACCGGACATAGTAGAACTTATATATACATGGTGACTTAACACTCTTGAGCTTAAATGTAACAAACTTATATATACATGGTGACTTAACACTCTAAAAGAGAAATAATCAGTTTTTTTAAAATATTATGTGTATTGAATGAATTGAACATAATATATATATATATATATATATATATATATATATATATATATATATATATATATATATATATAATTTAAAATTCTTAACCAATGTGCCAGAGACACTCGTTAATATGACCAATTTTAAATAGTTTTAGGTGTCCACAATTAGTGTACATTTAATTACATGTTGGATTTTTTAAGTGAAATTAATCTTGACTTCATAATTAATTCTATTAAAAATAGAATTCAAAATTTTGTGATGTTTTTCTTTATTAAAAATTATGTATTTAAATGAAATAATAAAAACTAATAAAAACTGAATCAAATACCTTTTGAATTGTAGGTCATTCGTACAATATTTTTTATAAAGATTCTAAAATATTAATAAAAGGTGGATGAAATAACTTGATTAATATTTGTCATTTGAATTAAACGAGTGCATGTCGAATCTCATAGTAACTTCTATTTTATATTTTCAAATAATTTATTACTAATATAAGGTTAATATTTAAATAAATATTTTATTTATTAATAAATGCATTGTAAAATAGAATTTGTTATGACCCATTTTATAGGAAATGTGCGCATGGCCATTAGAATGGCAAACACTGCGACAGAGAGTACACTGCTGTCGACCTTTGCAGAACATTTGCTAATTCTTTGTCTGTTTCTGCATGAAACTCTATATTTGTTAAAATTTAATTTCACTTTTTACATGAAACTCTATCCTTTTCTGACATTATACATAGTCTAGTCCTTAACAATGAACTACTTTTACAGTTATTACTTTATTTAATACTAACACCCCTCCAATTTTTTAAATTAGTAACCTGCATATAAAACATTCTATACTCCCCTTTGTTTATATATATATATATATATATATATATATATATATATATATATATATATATATATATATATATATATATATATATATATATATATATTACCAGACAGATTTCCCAAATCGATTAATCTAAGAATCAAACAAACTTTTTTTATTGTTTTTGAATCAAACAGTGATTTTCAAAGGTTTATTACTAAAATCAAACACAAAAATCTTTAAAAAAAAGTTAGACTCTTAATTCAACCAAAGAAAGCACGACACCCATACAAAACTAACAAAAAATTAAATGGAAGAAAATATAGAAATTAGTGTTAACACAAAAAAAATATAAATTCTAAAATCAATACTGCTATTTAGCAATTGTTTCTTTCGAATATCTATTATTATTTTCCAATCAACAATAAGTAAATCTATCCGACATACACAAATACATACTTTAGAAACAATATATTTATTTAATAATAAAGTTAGAGATCTTGGTCTAATTGTTTATAAAATGTTTTTTTTTTCTTGGTGGTGGTTATTATCTCAGTCGAATTTTTATATTCATAATAATTAATGAATATGAATGATATAAATATTCTATAGAAGATTTTTGAAGAAGTTAAATCCATAATTTCTCAATGGGTGGAAATCAACTCCTTCCTCACTAATTCAATTTTCTTTAACCTCTGAATCAATTATTGATACACTTTTATATTAGAACTTTGATATAATTATTATGGACTCTAAGTTAATTTATTTCTACTGTTTGATTTATTATTTTATATTTTTAATGCCTCTCCATTTGTACTTGAATATTTATACACAATAATTGGAGACAAAAATCTTCCTTTTAAAGTATTGTTAGAATTAAAATATATCTTTTGGTACTATTAAGGACTAAAATGACTCTTGTTCCATCATATGAAACATAGCCAATTTGGTGCATGCCATGATGGATGAAAAAATGATATAAACTAAAAATTCAAAGTTAACTAACCTTCTTCAATCCAGGAATGGTGGCAGAAAGTGCTATGAACCTCTCACTAATAACCTGTCTCCTTTTTCTCTCAGCCATGATATGGTCTTGTATTTCATATGAATTTCTACGCCTCTTGGTTGTTTTCTTAATTGATGTTGGTAACTGGTCACTACTCTCATTGTGATTCAATGTTGTTGTTGTTAGATCCATGATGGAAGAACATGTAGCAATGGTACTATTAGAAGAAGGTTCCATAGATGAGTTTTCAAAAGACACAGGGTATTGCGATGGTGTTTCTTGTGAATTAGCATCATAATGTTCTTGAGAAATGAGACAACTTGGTTGTTGCACATTCTCTATGATATCAAACATGTCTTCATCCAATGAGTGACCATCCATTTCCTATGACATGTAAAAGAAATAAACAATCATATTATATGTAGAAATTAATCATTAGAATAATGAATTTATTCATGTGTGCGTTTCATTACCAAAGAAGAAATCCACGTTTGCCATACATCTTCCATCCAAAGAGAACTTGTGAAAACTATATCTTAATATGAAAACAATGACATACATATTATAAATAATAAATATGGAAAGCCTACCCAACACAAAGATGCTTTTAGCTTTATAGAGATCAATCAACTTTTTTTATTTTATTTAATTTTAATAAGTCCTATATGACTCATTTCACTATGGGTGAAAGCACTTTATGAAATTTATTCTAGAGTCAAAAATATTTTTACACATGTTAAGTGTTTTAATCAATATGAACTCTTTTTATTTTTTATTTTTTTTTATAAGCAAACAATATTAATTAGATGACAGTATTAGGATAATCCAACTCAAGATCAAAAGTTATCAATTATATAAAATCACAAAGATGAGTAATTAATTTGTTGTGAATCGGATGTCCTAGAAACAAAATATAAACGGTTTCTTTATCATCAAGAAACTCATAAGAATTAAGGTTTAGGATAAAATAAGGATAACAAGAATTGATTATAAACAATTATTCTTTCATTTCACTTCAAATAAGATTACAAATATACAAGAAAAACAAAATAACCCTCTCACTTTTGAATTAAGATTTTATCTTCCTATTTTTTCTCATACAAAAGATGAGAGACTAATATACTATTTATAAGAAAACTAACATACTAACCTAATAAGCTTTTTTTAATAATTACTCATTATAAGCTAATTTATGGTACAAACTAACTTAAACAGTTTTTTTATGTGGATGATATTTTAATAGAAAGCAACAATATCATAATGCTGCTGATATGATCACCAAGATGTTGCCTAGTTGCAAGTTTTTCCATTGTATGCAGTTGATAAAGTTGCATGAAGAAAACTAGTTTGTTTATTGTTAAAATATGGTGTGTTCAAATGTGGAGATTTGTGGAATATTGAAACAAACCCTAGTACTAATAATATGTCGTCGAAGTCCGCTCACATGCTGTTGTTTAATTAGGCATTGTGTTATGAATCCAATCGTTTAAGTTAGTTTGTACCCTAAGTTAGCTTCTAATGAGTAATTGTTAAAAAACCCATTAGGTTATGTGCTAGTTTTCTTATAAATAACATACTAATCTCTCATCTTTGATATAAGGGTAATTGTTAAAATTGAGAGAGATTATTTGTTATTCTTATATACTTGTAATCTTGTTTAAAGAGAAAGAAAAAAATAGATGTTTATAATCAATCATTGTTATTATCCTTGGTTACCCTAAACCATAATTCTTGTGGATTTCTTGATCATAAAAAAATTTATTATAATTTGTTTTTAAGATATCTGATTCACAACAAAATTAAATTACCTTTAATCATTATTGTGTTTATGATAAGTTGTTTCAAGATTTTTCTAAACTCTTTCTCTTACTCCTTTATAGTTGTTTCAAAATTAAATTACCTTTAATCATTATCGTTGTTTCAAGATTTTTCTAAACATTTTATACTAAAAAAAGTAAACTGAAATTTCTAATATAGGAGGGGCAGCCTGCTAAAGTGTAAATTGATGGAACAAAAGAAAAGGGTAAAAAGACAAGAAAAATTATTCTGTAGGAAGAAATTTGATTCGCAGGATGTGGTTGAAGTCTATGGCAACTGCACTATGTAGTGGAAAGTTCAATCATTAATCTATTCACGTGACATGATATTTTAAATAAATAATTTATAGTATCTAATAGGGTTGGAATCTGAAAGCGAGAGGAATACATTTTCACATGACATGATTTTGGGGTTGAGTAAACAGTAAGTTTAATACTAATAGTAGTAAACAATTAGTCCTATTTGGATTGCGACATTTCCATAATTTAACACTTAATTTCTATGGTTTTGGTTGAGCCATCTACTAGTAGTAGACATTTGATTATTGTGATTGATTAGTAGTAGTGCTTGTTGGGTTGTTATGCTTTTTCTTGTGAGGCAGACTAACAAGATGGCAGACATTCATGACCCATGAATCCAGTTGCACTGCCTAGGGAGACACATTAAATATGTTATCAGAGATTCAATCAAGAAAATAATTATCATAATTTTGGGTTTGGATCAACATAAATTGTTCATCGCTATTTCGGTCTGATTTTAATTTATCCAAATATTATTTCGGTCCAGTTTTTAGAATAGTAAATATCCGAACCAGACCGGATCGGATAAAAACAATCATAGTCATAGATGAGAAAAACACAGCAGATGGGTTGGTGCACGAGGCACACGTTGCAAATTTAAAATCCCTTTTCCTCTGCATGGACATGGCAGATGATGTCACGTGGCAAGCACAGTTGTCTAGAAATTTGTTTTTTTTTCAATTTTATTTCACAATTGATGTCACCTATCATTATTGTACACCCTCTATAATAGATTAGGTTTCAGGGTACTACTTTGATTCATCATGTGCTTAGATATGTCTTGTCTAGTTGTGAAATTTAGAATGATTTATAACTTTGCTCAAGATCATTTTCTATATACTCCGTATTTTATATATATATATATATATATATATATATATATATATATATATATATATATATATATATATATATATATATATATATATATATATATATATCATTTTATAATTTTTATAGAATCTTAGTATATTTGTCTCCTTTTCCTTCTATTGTTATTGCCTTTGTTCTTTGGAGTAATGACCTATTAACAAGTGTTCAACGATTTTTCCCTGGGAACCATAAATATCATTATGATTGCATGATGTAACCTTAAATCATTGAATTGAATTAAAAATAAATCCTTTGATTGGTTTTTCAAATGTTGAATAGGCTGCGTGTGTAGAACCTTGAAGATGGTCCCGGGTTAATGTTGTCAGACATATGACACCATACCTTAGAGGGAATGAGTGATGTGGAGGCCTAAAAATCATTGAATTAAAAATAAATCCTTTGATAAATTAATTTTTCAAAATATTTTAACATCTATGTAGTGGAAATTCAAATTAAAGAAAAATACAAAGAATGCAAGAGAAATAACACCCCTAAATTATATAGGTTGGAAAAAAAAGACGTAATCATGTTCCCGAACATTGATCTTGATAATATCCAATATTCTCGAGTGCTTTTATAAGGAAATGAAGTATCATGATAAATTTTAACCAAATAATGAACACATTTGAAGCGGTTAGTCTTTTCTGGATGTTTTGAAATGAAAGATAAGTTCTCTATTTATAGGCCCAGACATTGTGTAAAATTATAATCCATGAGTCAAATTAATGACCTAATCGATTAGGTAGTGCAAATAATTGATTGTTGATGCCCAAAATGGAAGTTTTAGATAAATAGTTATTACCAATCATTAAGAGACTATCATAATCCAATATATAGACACAATTATGCATCGTCTAGTCAAGTAGGCTACAAATCTTTTTGATTAGATTGTTTAGAAAAAGTTCTCTAATTAAGTAGACAATCCCTTAATCAATTGGATATGTCTCAAACGTTTTTTTTTGGTGATTTAGTTAAAAAAGTGTGTGTATGTGTATGTGTGTGCGTATGTGTGTGTGAGCTTGTGTGTATGTGTGTGTGCGTGCACGTGCGTGGGTGCCTGTGTGTCTATTTGTGATTTATCCATAATGTTTCTTGAAATTCTCTTGTGTGTTTAAAGTACATTGATCACTCAAAAGAACACGATCGATTGGTCTTTCACAATTCCTCTCTTTCACGTGATACTTGAGATATCTCCTTGTTAATTATCGTTCCATTGCGGAACCAGAGATATGGAGGATTGAGAAGTGTCAGGGGAAACATGATGTTATGTCCTAAGTCAGTCCCGATGACCATTATAGAGTTGAGGTCAATATTATGCAGTCAACCAATGGAACTAAGCTTCTGTTTCTATCCAATAGAGTTGTTATAGGAAATCATATCAAAATGAAATTTTAACTATAGTATTGAAGAATCATCAGTTTTTCTACCATGTTTTGTTGTGTAATTCTCTAAGTTACAATGTGTGCTATTTACATGAATCTTAATACTGACAGCACTATTTTGGAGATAGAAGTGACTCTTTCAGATCAATTTTGCACTCTTGCAAATTTTCAAAGGATGCAGCATTGACTGCACTACTTGGTGATCTTACAACCCATTATGATCACTCAATTTCCAAGAGACCAATAAAAATATATTAACCAGAAATGGGGCGTGGATTATCTACACAGCCACTCCAATCAGCATCACTAAAGCAAAAAATGCGCGAATCAGAGTCACGAGAAAACTCTAAGCCATAACAGGACATTGTTTTAAGTACCTAAGAACGAAAACACAATACTCCTGCAAGTAGTTACATCAAGGAAAGGCGCAGCTGAATCTTGATGCAACATGATAGCTGGATCAAGAGACGTGGATCCAGGTGTGTCATAATCAGACCTGAATCAGTTAGCAGTAGCACGCAAGTATTGTCTGGAACTGCTAATTAGCAGTTCCAGACAATACTTGCGTTGGCATTTGAAATACAAAACTTTTCATTCCATGCTTGTATCATAAGAAAGCACGATTTGTTACGAGATAGAATAATGTCTCATCGACTTAATAAAGGATTTAACATTCAACATAGTTTATCAATCTAAAACAGCCAGAAACAAAAGCACTATCCAAGATGAATAATGTAAATAGACATAACAACATGAAAGATATATATAGTCACCAATAGAAAGTACTGAAAATTATGAAATATCCAGTAATGAGTTCATTGCAATTATTGAAGATAAGATAAACTAAAGTGAAATGTGAAATATAATGTCAAATAAGGAGATCTTAACTGTTCTTATTTTTGTCAAATATCAAACTTCTATGCCAAACTTCTCCATTTGAATGCTAATTGAGAAAGACTCTTTGTAGAAGAACCATCTTCTTTAAGTGTACTATTAGCAGCTTCTTTCAATTCCTTCATATTAGTACGCAGTTTCTGGCCTTCTTCTCCTTCCATGAGACGCTTGATCAACTCAGCAATTTGTACTCTTTCCACAATCCCATTCTCATTAAGTCTTGGCCTCAGTCCAACTTTTAAGCCCTCACTCAGCATAACCGCGTTCGTTCTCTGCTCCGCAAACAAAGGCCATGTAATCAGTGGCACACCATGGACCATACTCTCAAGAGTTGAATTCCAGCCACAATGAGTCAAGAACCCTCCAACTGAACTGTGACTCAAGATTTGTATCTGTGGTGCCCATGAGGGAATCACCAAACCTTTTTCCTTAGTTCTCTCCAAAAACCCAGATGGTAAGAACTGCAAAGGATCAACATCCTTTTGTGAAAGATATGCAGAACTCGCCGAGCTACTCGGTGCTCTTAACACCCATAAGAACTTCTGATTACTCAAATCCAAACCAAAAGCCAACTCATCAACCTGTTCTTGTGAAAGTGTGCCACCACTCCCAAAAGAAACATAGAAAACTGAAGAATCCTTCTGTTTATCCAACCATGACAGACACTCCAATCCTTTAACATCATCACCATCTTTTGTTCCCTTTCGGACATTAGGTCCAACAGCATACACAGGAGGGTTACCACTTCCTTCTTCTGTCAGTGCTTCTATAGATCCTCTTTCAATTCCCAGGAAGCTATTAATAATAATCCCATCAACACGACGGATTCTCTCAACTCGCTCGAGTAACAGTTTATAAGTCTGACTTGATCTATCTTGAACTTGATCAACAAGATCACGGCCGTGAATCGGTACAAACCCTGGTAATTGAATAGCCTCAGGAAGATCTCTATACTCACATGATGTCACCTTATCCAATTTGAGCACATGATAGTAAGAAGACAAAGTGGTAGCTGAAGAAGGAAAGTAAATATAAGACAACATGTTGAATTCCTTAGCCAAATCCAATACTTTAACTGCAAAAGAATCAACCAGTAATGCCACAAAGGGTGTCCTTGAAGATAAGGACTTCAAGGCCTGATGGATTGATGGCAATGAATGAGCTAAAGTAAGCTGAAGTTTAGTTTCTATGGGAATTCCTTGTGGAAGATCTTTGGAGTGTACTGATGGAAGAAAAGTACAGGCGATGTTTGATGGAAGAGTTTGAAGGATTGTTTTGGAATCAGATGGAGGAGATTCAAGTGATGGAACTAGACATGTGACATGAAAATATGGATGAAGATGAACAAGTAGTTTGGAGAATTGAAGAAGTGGGAACAAATGGCTGTGTCCAATACCAGGAACCACTGCAATATGAATTGATTTCTCCATAGAGTTTTTGTGTGTGTTTGTGTGAAAGAGAGAGTGGACAAAATTAGGACAAAGCACAAACCTGATGGATTATTGTATCCAGCTCATGAAATATGTAAAAAGAGAGATAACAGGTTAGGATTTCACACCAACCATTGACCAAACAATGTACTATGTGGTCTTGGTTTATGAATTTTGTCGCTTATTGTATTCTGGTTATTTATTGTTGGTATTGAAAGAAAGAAAAAAATAATTTTATTTTGTAATAAATAGCATTTATGTTTGACATAGAATAATTGGATATTTAATTAATTAATTTACTTCTTATATTATCTTCTCAATTTCTTATCAGACATTATATGATGTTCAATTTTTTTAGAATTGAAAAAGAAGTTATCAATTTTACTTTTATTGTTCTTATAAATAGGCTGTCATCACTTGTCATATCTTCCAAATCACCTTTTGAAATGTTTCACAGTACTCTACCAAGTTATGATCACATTAAAGTGTTTGGTCCAAGGTTGCCTTAAACTTGACAAAAGTACCAACAAATACATTTTTCTGGGTTACACACAAGGAGTAAAGGGTTATATTCTACTTGATTTATCATGTAGAGAGATCTTTAATCCATAAAGTTATTTTATCATCTAGAGAGATCTTTTATCCATAAACGTTATTTTTTATGAGGATTAGGGGTGCAATTAGTATTATAATTTATGTCAGAATTAATTTATTTTCAATATCTTGTAGATAAAGTTTGTTAGAGGGTATTTTAGTATTTTTCACTTAAGACCCACTTGTATTTAAGCAAATGATTGTTGTGAGTATTTAATCAATCTTTTTGCAATCATTTGTAGTCGAACATTTCTTGTAATCGTTTTAGACTAGTGAAAGTTTGTTTATTCTTCTCTCTTTTTTCATCTTCATTTTCATCACCTTGTGCACAAACATTTGGTATCTAGAGCTCCAGTTTGAATCCACAGGGAAACGGTGTGGCGTTGTGTGATTAATTTCGTTCGGTCGGAATCATAATAGAATCACATTTCATGATTCTGCGAGATTGGGAAACATTGTGTTTGGTGAGATCTACGTGAACTGTACAAGGTTGAAGATGAACAAAAACGGTAATTAGACTACTAAGCTTTCAGTGTTCGATGGAAAAAACTGGAATTAGTAGATGATTCAGATGTGTGAGTTGTTTTTGGCACCCAAGGCATTTTTGATCTCGTCAAAGACAGTTACGTTCCGCTTGTACTTCTGGCGAACACATCAAAAACGCAGAAGAATGCTCAGCGTGATCAGAGGAAGAAAGAACAAAAGGTGTTGTTCTACATCCATCCATCAGTGTGTGGATGCAAACATGTTTAAGAAAGATATTTGATTCAGCTACGGTGAAGGTTGCGTGAGACACATTGGTGCGGTGCTATGGCGGTGATGCATCAGTGAAGAGCTCCACAGTAGTCTAGACTTTAGAGGCACAAAAATTGTATCTGATTGAGAGAAAATCTGAAAGAGAGGTAGAGTAGCAGACTCTAGTAAGACATATCAGAAGCAGCCTTGGTCTGAAACAAGCTCCTGGAGTTTGGTTTGATAGTCTGGACAATTTTCTACTTGAAAACAAGTTTTTTTCCAGAAAAATATGATTGACTCTATAGTAAGTGGTTTTTTAATTTCTTATTTAATTAAAATTATATTTACTAACCTTAGTTGACTTTTAAATATTTTTTGGAGCAAAGGGGTTCCAAAAGTAGTATGTTTATAGCTCAAAATCAATCTAAGGCCCAAATGATTAAGGAGGCTGGAAAGAGATTGTCTTAAGATTTTCTAAGGGTAAATGATTATCTTCTTAAAGAAATTTCAACAATAAGTTAATAGATTATAAAAGTTCCTCCTGATTTAAAAAACTCCAAGATAACTAAGCTTTTTCGAGAAAAAAATCAAGGGGAGGAACTCTTCTAATTCTTACCCATCATTATATCTCAAATCTAGATATTGCCTTCAGTGGGGAGAAATATGGGCATATGTCCTTCTCATTTCTGCCTCACTCTAGATTATGTTATCATTCATCTTTTCATATGGTAAATCAGTCCTTTTACACGTCCTTTTAAATGATCCATATGTTTTCATGTGTTTATCGTTTACGCATCTTGGATGTTGCCAAAGAGAGAGAAATACACTCTCAAGAGAGTGGAGTATACACTCTAAATTTGTTACGGGGACTTTATCCACTCTAAATTTTATAACTCTTGTTTCTTTGTTTGTTCACTTCCCTGAGAGTTAAGTTGTCATCAAAAATGAAAAATAATTATATATGTTCTTGCTGGAATGAGAATTGCAGCAATATGTTGATTAGGTTTTAATGTTCACAACATTCTTAAGATAAGTCTTCATCAGTCTTGTTGTTCAAAGCTTGTTAGTTCAGATGATGTCATCTGATATGTGGATCAAATGATGGTGTTTTATATTTTGATCAAGTAATGGGGCTTGATATATGATCAAATGATGATGCTTAATATGTTGACCAAGTGAAGATACTTAAAGATCAAGATATGTTGATCAAGATGAATCCAGAAGAACATTTGATGCAATGATCAAATGCATATGCTTGAATATCAAATTGTGTTGATCAAGTTATGATGATAAATTTCCAACTCTATAATGATGGTGATTAACTTAAAGATATCTCAAGGCTAATCAAGTAGAAGATTCAAGTTTCCAGTAAAGTTCTCGTATGATCGGTGCATATGGAAAGAGAACTTGAAGCTTCACAGTTGTGGAAGAGATAAAGTGTGAAAACTCGTTTGATAGTGCCTGTCTGAGTGACACTTTATTGTTAAAGTATAAGAGTAACTCCTAAGTTACTAAGGAAACTATCACGCGCGCACACACACACACAACCACACTCACACACATGTACGCAAACGTGCACTCACGCGCACACACACATACACCCACAAATTTTTTGAAGCCTCTCTCATTTTATAAAATCCCCTAAAAATATTTTAAATACTAACCTATTGGATTGGGGAAGTGTTCTAATCAATTAGAGAAATCTTTTACAAAGGATAATAAATTATCCCTCAAGGAAAATCGATTATTTCACTTTGTAATGCCTACAATCAATTGGAACAACCTATAATTAATTTGTAACAACAACATATCAAATATTTCCATTTTTGTAATGCCATATATGATTATTGCATTCAATTTGACTGATAAATCATTTCCTTTTTAAGCCAACTCTTTTCGTATATAAAAGAGGTTTCTCCTCATTCCAAAACATATCATAATTCAAATTTCGTCATTCATTTCTCCCACTTTAATATCCTCAGCTAATTTCTATAGTTTCTTTTACTAAAAATTTCTTTAGTTCCTTCTGAGTGAAAAATACTTGTGAGAAATTGTTTGTACTGATGTCATCCTTTATTTGGTTGATTCCGTAGTGTGATTATGGCCGGTCTTGGACTAGGACAATCAGGCCCTCAAAAAATTGAGGGCTTCAAAATCGGGAATGAGTTAAAAATTATAATATAGTATAAGTAATAAATATTTTGTATGCTAAATAAATAATACAATTTAGTGCTAGTCGGGTGGTTACAACTTTGTTTTTGCAATGTGACGGTTGTGAGTTCGATTCTTCAATAAAAACACTATTTCCAACTTAATATTTTTATCTTGTATTTTGATTTTTCCAAATTTATCTTTTTATCTTACTAAATAGAGAAGTCAACTTGTATTTTGCCTCCCAAAAAAATCCAACTTGCATTAAACATAACTATAAAAAAAAATCATACATGCATCTATCATTTTCATAATAATAACTTCATCGTATTAATATAACTAATAAAAATTATATTTAATTTATAATTAAAAATCTATCGTACGATAAATTTATTTATTATTAAATTTATATGATAAAATATAATATATTATTATTTGTGTTTAATTTTAATACTTTATATTTTATTTTACAAAAAAAATATTATTAAACTTTATTTTATGATAATAAATTAAAATTTAAGAAATTCAATATTATTTTTTATTCAGACAACATAATTAAATAGATAATAAGTTAAATTATTATAATTTTAATTTTTTGATCAACTTAGTTAGATTTAATCTAATTTGATGTATTATTTATGATATTTTATAACTTATTTAATTAGTTTAACTTCTCCTATGTTTATATATTAATTTTAATAAAATTTTAAGAATATTCCAATATTAAACAGAAGCAAAAAAGGATATTCTTACTTAGGAAAATAATTGATGGGAAAAAAGCATAATGATAAAGACAAAAGTCATGAAAAACTACTTCCAAACAAAAATGGGAATCTCTCAACTTCCAAGCTGTAGATACCCAATTGCTCTGTGCCATGCTGCTCAATTAACGCAAATAATTGTTGCATATATACTTTTAAAGACAAGTCTTGAATGACAGACAAAAATGGAAATCTCTAAAACCAGTGAAATATCAGTGACAACAAAACTTGATTATGATAGAGCAAGTGAGGTCAAATCTTTTGATGAAACAAAAGATGGTGTTAAAGGACTTGTTGATGCTTCTATCACACACATCCCTCGCATGTTCCATCACGAATTTCATCAAGATTCACCTTTAAGTAGCACCACCAAACTTGTTGTTCCTTCTGTTGATCTTGTTGATATTCATATAGATCCAACAAATAGAAAAACAGTTGTTGAGAAAATTAGAGAAGCATCTGAAACATGGGGCTTCTTTCAGGTAGTTAATCATGGAATAGAAGTTAGTGTTTTGGATGAGATGAAGAATGGAGTTATTAGATTCTTTGAGCAAGATTCTGAAGTGAAAAGAGAGTTTTACTCTCGCGATGCTACGAAACCTTTGGTTTATAATAGTAACATTGATCTTTATAGTTCACCAGCTGCTAGTTGGAGGGATACCTTTCATTGTTTCTTGGCTCCTCATTCTCCTAAACCAGAAGATTTGCCATCCGTTTGCAGGTATATTCATATATAATCTTACCTTTAAATTATAATGCTATTGCACTATAGATCTATCTATGCAGCATGGACTCCGACACTGAGACATGTCACATACACTCTGACATTGATAATCTAAAAAATATAAGACACTGACACAACACACACACACACACTGACGTTGTCGGACATTGCAACATGCCTATTCTTAGAGGTGTCTGTGCTATGGTTGCAGAGATATAATGTTGGAGTATTCAAAGGAAGTTATGAAACTAGGAAGTGTAGTGTTTGAGTTATTATCAGAAGCACTTGGATTGAATCCAAACTATCTAAATGATATGAGATGCAATGAGGGACTTGCAGCTGTTTACCATTACTATCCTTCCTGTCCACAACCAGAATTAACTTTGGGAGCAATTAAGCACACTGACAATGACTTTCTCACTGTGCTTCTACAAGATCATATTGGTGGCTTACAACTTCTTCATGAAAATAGTTGGGTTGATGTATCACCTATACCTGGTGCTTTAGTCATCAGCATTGGTGATCTTCTGCAGGTAGTTTTCATTGACATTAAATTTGATGCATGTTAGTGTTAAACTAATTTACACCATTAATGATATCTTGTTGGAAACAGCTTATAACAAATGACAGATTCAAAAGTGTTGAGCATAGAGTAGTGGCAAACTATGTTGGTCCAAGAATATCAGTTGCAAGCCTTTTTAGCACAAGTCTTCAACCATCAACAACCCTTTATGGTCCTATAAAAGAATTAGTATCAGAAGACAATCCTCCAAAGTATAGGGAAACTACGGTTCGTGATTATGTTGAATTCTGCATGACAAAAGGCTCTTATGGAAAATCTCATTTGCCATATTTCAAGATTTGAAATTTCTGATTAACACTGTCATGCACAACAAAGCTTGTTTAATATGTTTGAATAATTGAAAGAACTTGTGTGTAGTTGATATTCATGCAAAGATCTTGTTTAGTTTTGTGAGAAAATTATATTAATAATGAGAGTTTTCCTCTATCAAAAGTAACATCCCTGTTCAAACTTCCATGGCAAGCAAAAGCAAAAGACTAATGTTTGTCTTTTATCATTTTTTTATTTATAAATTATAAACGTTTTCATTTACATAAATCCTAACAAAATGGTTGAATTATGTTTTAAAACCTTAAACAATAATGAAAAAAAAAATATTTGGAACTTACCAAAATACAGAAAGTGGTTAAAGATGTCCTTATTTATGGTAAGAAATATTGTACTATTATTTTGGATGAAATTCAAACGTTTGTGAGGTTTCAAGAGTTTTCAAAAGTGAAATATTTATTCTTTGATCTCTCTTTATTTTGACTTTAAGAACTTGGGTCCAGTCCAGTTACTTGTTTATATACGTAACTCTTAGGTGCCACACAATATATATTCTTTATTCTTCTAGTTTCCAACCATCAACCACTGCTAACAGAAACAAAATGGGAACCACTGATGCATCCAAGCCTAACCTTGATTCATTGAATGAACGCAAAGCATTTGATGAAACAAAAGCTGGTGTCAAAGGACTTGTTGATGCAGGTATTAACAACATCCCAACCTTATTCCTTCATCAACCCGACAAATATCAGAATTCCAACAACACAAACCATGTTATTCCTGTCATAGACCTTGTAGATATTATTCATAATAAACAAGATCCAACTCTTCACCAAGGGACTGTTGACAGAATCAAGGAAGCATCTGAAACTTGGGGCTTTTTCCAGGTTGTTAATCATGGAATCCCTTTGACTCTTCTTGAAGAGTTGAAAGATGGTGTTAAGAGGTTTTATGAGATGGATGTAGAAGTCAAAAAAGGTTTGTATACAAGAGATCAAGATAGATCATTCATTTATAATAGTAACTTTGATATTTATAGCTCACCAGCACTCAATTGGAGGGACACTTTTTCATGTTACTTGGCTCCTGAAACTCCTAAACCAGAAGATTTTCCTCTAGTATGCAGGTATGTATTCATGTTTATAAGATTTTCAGTGTTACTTAATCCTCATTTTATCATTATAATTGGTTACTTTTTGTTGAGTTGTAGGGATATATTGCTAGAATATGGGAAACACATGATGAATCTTGGGGTTTTACTGTTTAAACTCTTGTCAAAAGCTTTAGGACTGAATCCAAACCATCTAAAAGACATGGATTGTGCGGAAGGCCTAATTGCTCTTTGCCATTATTATCCTCCATGTCCTCAACCAGAATTGACTTTGGGAACAACCAAACATTCTGATAATGACTTTCTCACAGTGCTTCTACAAGATCATATCGGTGGTCTTCAAGTTCTTCGTCAAGATAAATGGATTGATGTTAAACCTGTGCCCGGGGCTCTCATAGTTAATGTTGGAGATCTTTTGCAGGCATGTTTTCTGAATTTTATGATATTTTGTTGGAAGTTAATAATTGATAATATCTAAATTATTTGTTTGTTTGAAATGTAGCTTATAACAAATGACAGATTCAAGAGTGTTGAACATAGAGTAGTTGCTAATCATGTTGGTCCAAGAATATCTGTTGCATGTTTTTTCTGCTCAGATTATAGATCATCCTCAAAACTGTATGGACCAATGAAGGAACTTTTATCAGAAGAGAATCCTCCCAAATATAGAGAAACTACAGTTGCTGATTATATAGCCTACTTTGCAGCAAAAGGACTAGATGGTACTTCAGCTCTTACACATTACAAGATTTGAAGTAAAAAATGTGTAAGATAAAAAAGTTAGTTCTTAATTCAAATAATAGAATGAACTTGGTGGGGTTTGGTATATGTATTTAAATCATAATCGAAGAACCTTCATTAATGATATAAATAAAAAGATATTCAAATGGTTATGCAGGATCATGTTCGTTGGGATTCAGTGTATTTATTTTATTTTGTTAATGCAACGTGTATACATTTGGTTTGGGATGCTATAGTAATGGAATCAAAGTTGCAAGCCTTCGCGTTTTTTTGTTTCAATACTTTGACAAGCAATTTTTTTATTAAATGAGTATAAGGATACTCTAACTCATATATTTCAAGAAAATGTTCTTGCTTGGGAGATATAGAAATGATTGATGAGGTGGTGAGGTAGGAGAGATGGATCGGACTTTGGTACAATGGCAATGGAGTGGATCACGCAATACGAGACCAATGAAATCTTAGACTATGTCTATTATAATGTCTGAGGGTCTGCCAAAGAGCATTCAATTGGAGGTTCCAAGTACTTTGTGACATTCACTGATGTTTTTTCTCATAATGTCTAGATTTATTTCATGAAATATAAATTTGAAGTTTTTTCCAAGTTCAAACTATGGAAGGCATAGGTTGAGAACCAGACAGAGAGAAAAATAAAGTATTTGCAGTCTGATAATGGAACTAAATACACAGACAATAGGTTCATGCATTTTCGTGAGGAGAATGGAATCCAGAGGCAATTTTCTACGAGGAAGACACCGCAACATAATGGTGTTGCAGAGAGGATGAACAGGACTCTGACGGAGAAGGTAAGGTGCTTTCGGTTGAATGTTGGTCTTTCAAAAGGTTTTTTTGCAGCAACACTTAAATATGATATTTAATAGGCTAAATTACAGTTTTGGTCTCCCTATTTTTGCAAACTCACGAAATTAGTCCCCCTATTTATTTTTTAAACAGTTTTGGTCCCCATGTCCATTTTTTGTCCAAAAACGTTATTGTTTACTACTTTTTAGATATGTGACAACCTTTTAATGACTTTGCATAAGAAATATTAATTATTTGTTGCATTTTCGATGAAGTTTTATTCCTTCGGTCGTCTTCTCTGATCGTCTTCTTCATCTTCTTTCTCTCTCGACTTGTTCATTCTTCTTCTTCGTTCACCAAAAAATGCTTTATATGTTCTCTTTTGTTCAGAAAGTATGTCACGTATACAAAATCAACATTTTTTAGACAGAAAATGGACATAGGGGACCAAAACTGTTTAAAAAATAAATAGGGGGACTGATTTCGTGAATTGACCAAAATATGGTGACCAAAACTGTAGTTTAGCCTATTTTATATAGTCAACTGATCACCACAAGCTTCATTGGATGGTAAAGTTACAGAGGAGGAGTGGACATGTAACCCTATTGATCTAAGTAGTTTGAGGATTTTTGGGTGTCCAACATATGAGCATATTTCTAGTAAGGATCGGTATAAACTTGACCGCAAATCAAAACAATTCATCTTTATTTGCTCCAATAAAATTGTGAAGTCGTACAAGTTATTTGATATGTTTAAGAGGGAGGTGTTTTTCTGCAGAGATGTTATATTTGACGAGCAATCGATGTTGAAACACTCATATGTGAGAGTTGTGCGAGATATTGATGTAGAAAGTTCCAGTCATAATAAGATTCAGGTGGCCATTGAGGAGCCACGAGTGAGTTCAAGACAGATTGTAACGCAACAACATGATGAATCTGGCTCTGATTTAGGTGGAACGCAAGATGCAGGTGTAGTACAATACTATATACTTGTGTGTGATAAAGAGCCATGTCTTATTACACCTCTAGTTAAGTATGAGTTTGAATACTTAGCAACATATTCTCTTATTAATAGTTCAGGAGACCCTTGTACCTTTCGAGAGGCTATGGCTATCTAGAAGAAATATAAATGGATGGATTATATGGTGAAGGAGATGAAATCCTTGAAAAAGAATGAGACACGAGATCTTCTTCAACTGCCACAGAGAAAGAGAGTTATTGGTTATAAGTGGGTGTATAAAAATCTAGCAATAACAAAAAAAGATGGGGAAAAGCTCAAGGCTCACCTAGTTACAAAGGGGTATTCATAGTAGAAAAGGACTTATTATGATGAGATTTTTAGTCTGGTCGTTAGACACACTTCTACTTAGAGCAACATTAGCCCTAGTAGCCAGCAATAATATGCATTTAAAGCGTATGGATGTGAAAACAACTTTCCTCCATGGTAATCTGAGGAGCAAAACTACATGGAGCGGCAAGAGGGATTCAGGGATACTGGACATGGCACACTTGTTTGCAAATTAAAGAGGTCTTTGTATGGCTTGAAGTAGTCTCCAAGGCAGTGTGCAAACGCTTTGATTCATATATGCTCCAGTATTGGCTATAGAATGTGTGATTATGATTGTTGTGTTTATGTGAGGAGCCTTGATGATGGCTTTTTTTTTATTTTTCCTGTTACTTTTTGTTGATGAAATGATGATTGTTGCAACCATTTTGGATGATGTAAATGAGTTGAAGAACAAGTTGGGTAAGGAGTTTGATATGAAGGATCTAGGTGCTACAAATAAGATTCTTGGGATGGAAATTCACAAGGACCGAGGAGCTAATAATTATAGTTGCCTCAGAAAAGTTACGTTAAAGGTGTTTTAAGTAGATTTGAGATGAGTAAAGCAAAGCATGTGAGTACTCCATTGGAGAATCATTTTAAGTTCTCATTGGAATTATTTTATTCCAATGTAGTTGGTTGTTTGAAGTATATTATGGTTAACACTAGACCGAATTTAGTACAAGTAGTTAGTCAAGTCTGAAAGTTCATGCCCAAGCCAGGGAATCATCATTAGAAAGCAGTCAAGTGGATCCTAAGGAGCATGATGTTCCATCGATTGTGGGATATGTGGATTCTGACTATGCAGGTAATCTGGATAATTGGAGGTCTACAATGGAGTATGTCTCTACTCTTACAGGGGGCCTATATGCTGGAAATTATTAGTTCAATTCATAGTAGCTATGTCTACAACTGAGATAAAATACATGGATGTAGCTGAAGCTGCCAAGGAAGTATTATGACTTACATGATTAGTGAAAGGGTTATGTGATGAGTAATGAGGAATTCAGTTGCATTGTGATAGTCTGAGTGATATCTATTTGAAAAACAATTAGTGTGAGACTTTCATACACTTTCTCAAGTCTCCTGACTTATAAATACTCAAGTTCCCACTTTTCTAATCAATGTGGGACTTCCCTACACTTTGTTTCTCCATCTAAAGTAACTCATACTTTCTTTTGTGAGTTTGTAACTCACTTATTTCACCTTCTCAACACTTCCAAAAAAATTCTCTAGGATACCTTGTGCTTTCTTCAATGAGTCTACATCACCAATTTTCTCAAAGTTGTCGGAATCAAACATTGATGTATTATTAGGAAGGCTTTATAATCTTTATTCTTCAAATCTTTATGTGCAACCTTTTGTTCATCTTTTACATCTTCGCTAATTGGTGTCACTTCATTCTTTCCAAGATCTCAAACATCTTGATAGTAGAAGACAACTTTCATCTACTTACAATAATTATCATAATTCTTGTCATTCAAGAAGGGAAAAAATGGGTTTTCTCTAGGAGCAACACACATTGTGAGAGAGACACGAAATACTCAACCCAAAAGTTTAAGATGATAGGTGTACGAGTTATTTCACTTAGGGTGTGTTTGGTTCAAATGAGGGGGATGTGAGGGGAGAGATTTTAATGGAGGGAAGGAAAGGGGAGGGGAGGTGAGATCTTTTATTATATATATATATATATATATATATATATATATATATATATATATATATATATATATATATATATATATATATATATATATATATTTGGTTCAAAGGAGTGGAGTGGAGGGGGAGTGAAAAATACTAATTAAAAATATGTTTGGTTCATGAGGGGAAGGAGAGAGATTTTATTAATAATTTATATTTTTATCCTCAGGATATAACTGATATAATATTTAGAGATGAAAAATTCATAAATAGTTTTTTGACAATCAAAATTTATAATATTTAGTGATTAAAAAAATCATAAGTTATCACATAACGTTAAAAAATTGAATACATTTGATTCATATTATACTTTTCCTACACAAATTAAACTTCTAAAAACATAAAATTATAAATAAACTTAAAAATAAATTTTTTAAAAGAAAAAAAAAATTGTAGTGATTATAATTTATATTAAATAAAAAAATGAAAATAAAATAATTTGAGGTGAATAATAATTATAATAAATTGATGGAAGAAATAAAGAAAAATCAAATAAATATAAGAGAAACAAGAACACAAAAGAAAATTATAAATAAAATAAAATTGAGGATAATTTAGTAAATATAATAATTTATTAAATATTAAAATTTAAATTCCCTCTCCTCCCCTCCAAATCCCGGAGACAAAAAATGTGATTTGGAGGGATTTCGCTCCCCTCCTTTCCCCTGCTAAAAATTGGACCAAACATATTTAATTAAAAGTATCATCTCTCCTCCCCTCCATCTATCTCAAACCAAACACACCCTTATAAATATTTGTTGAACTTTCCACAATAATTACGGTCTGTCCCTAGTCGCCTTAATTGCGGCACTTTGGCTTGCTTATTTTAGCTCCTAACATCTTCATTATATTTATAAATGGAGATAATCATTACTCTCTCCCTCAGTTCCTTTTTAAAAGTCTTTTTTTTTTATAGTTTTTATACATATCAAAAAAATTAATCATTATTGTTACTTTTCATACAATAATTATCTTCTTATCTATAATACCCATATCAAAAAAATTAATCATTATTGTTACTTTTCATACAATAATTATCTTCTTATCTATAATACCCCTATCTATTTATGATATTCATTTTACCCTTTCTCTCTCTTTAATAATTATCTAGAAGTAATTTTGACAAAACGCATTTAATACTACCTTGAATTTTGCAAGTGAGAATTAAAAAAAATAAAAATTATCTAAAAAATGATAGTTATAAATGTTATAAAGGAAGAGAGGAAGTACCGTATAAACATGACTTTAAGCCGGTTTTACCGGATGAATTATGCCAAACCCAAATACTGAGAATATCCACTCCCCATTTTTCTTATCAATATAAACTTCTTCGAACTTTATGTGCAAGTGACGTTTTAGTTGTTGATGAATTTAATTATAGAAACGAGTTTGTCCCCACGAAACTACACTACAACCACATGAAATCAAATGATAAAGACGTGTCGTATCTGTCTTGACACCTCTATATTTTAACTTGTTGTGTCTTCTACTACCTCTTCTAGCTCAAGAAAAGAGTGAGAATATGGGAACCATTGATACTACAACCAAGCCTAACCTTAATTTGAATGAGCGCAAAGCATTTGATGAAACCAAAGCTGGTGTCAAGGGACTCGTTGATGCAGGGATTACCGATATTCCAACCTTTTTTCATCATCAACCTGACAATTATCAGAAATCCAACAACACAAACCATGTTATTCCTGCTATAGATCTTGCAGATATTATTGATAATAAACAAGATTCAAGTATTCAACAAGAGATTCTTCACAAAATAAAAGAAGCATGTGAAACTTGGGGTTTTTTCCAGGTTGTTAATCATGGAATTCCTTTGACTGTTCTTCAAGAGTTGAAAGATTCTGTTAAGAGGTTTCATGAGCAAGATATTGATGTCAAAAAAGGTTTGTATACAAGAGATCAAGATAAATCATTCATTTATAATAGCAATTTCGATATTTATAGCTCACCAGCACTCAATTGGAGAGATACTTTTATGTGTTACTTAGCTCCTGATACTCCCAATCCACAAGATTTTCCTCTGGTATGCAGAGATATATTGCTAGAATATGGGAAACACATGATGAATCTTGGGACTTTACTGTTTGAATTGTTGTCAAAAGCTTTAGGACTGAATCCAAACCATTTAAAAGACATGGATTGTGCGGAAGGACTAATTGCTCTTTGCCATTATTATCCTCCATGTCCTCAACCAGAATTGACTGTCGGAACAACCAAGCATTCTGACAATGATTTTCTCACAGTGCTTCTCCAAGATCATATTGGTGGCCTTCAAGTTCTTCATCAAGATAAATGGATTGATGTTAAACCTGTCCCTGGGGCTCTCATAGTTAATGTTGGAGATTTTCTGCAGGCAGGTTTTCTGATTTCTAAGATATTTTGTTGGAAGGATTAATAAGAGATGTAAATATATATAGCTAATTATTTGTTTGTTTGAAATGTAGCTTATAACAAATGACAGATTCAAGAGTGTTGAACATAAGGTAGTTGCTAATCATGTTGGTCCAAGAATATCTGTTGCATGCTTTTTCTCCACAGGTTTTAGGTCATCCTCAAAGCTGTTTGGACCTATAAAGGAGCTTTTATCAGAAGACAAGCCTCCCAAGTATAGAGAAATTACAGTTGCTGAATATGTAGCCTACTTTAATGCAAAAGGATTAGATGGTACTTCTGCTCTTGCACATTACAGAATTTGAACTAGGCAGTATGGAAGAAAAAAGATTAGCTCATACATATAATTGAGAATAAACTTGGTCAGTTTATGATGGTGTAGTTTATCATGAATTCCTCATGATTGTGATATGAACTATAAATATGACAGATGCATCAATTTATTGGTTTTGAATAACAGTCATATGAAGTAATTCTTGATGCCTTTGCATTTGAATACCCTTCTTTGGATCCATTTCTTCATCCCGAACCGGTTTAATTTTCTGATTTTGGTTGATCTTATTTTGTTTTGTGGCCTTGAGTGTGCTTCAGAGGTCTAATTTGTATGTTGAACACTAGTTGTATCAATTCTTCAATATGTAGTTTTCAATCAATTGTGCATTGACGATGTGATTTTTCTCTTTTCCAAACACATTTTAAGTGGTGTTTGTTTTGACGGCTGCCTAAATGTGGACACTATTGAAATTTGAGAACAGGTGAAAAATGGTGAATACTTTTGTGTGGAGAGGGAGACAAAAATGGTGTCTCCTTTTGTCAGCAAATCGGCCACTTGATCTTCACTTATACATTACCTCAATCTCAATTTTCTTTCACTAACAAGTTTTCTCAAGTAGTGAAACCTTATCTCAATATGTTTGTTTCTCTCATGTGCAATTCGATTCTTAACAAGGATAATAGCGGAAATGTTATCAACCATGAGTGATACAGTGTCACCCTCTTCGCTACCCAACTCCTTCAATAAATTCATCAACCACACGACTTGGAACGCACAAAACACAATTGCAATGTATTTGACCTCACATGAAGAGAATGCCATTATCAGTTCCTTCTTAGAACATCATGACATTGGTGTTTCAAACAAAAAGATGTATCAAGTTGTAGACTTTCCATCATCCTTATCTCCGCACCAATTGAAATCAATAAATCCAAGTAAATTGTATTTTATACCTTAGTACATCGTGGGAAAGAGAATTCTGCAGCCAATAGATGCGTTGACGTATCTTAGAATTCTCGTGTATGCTGCCAAGTGATACACCTTCAGTCTTTCCATGAATTTACTCATAATACCGACACTAAACGCCAAATTCAGTCGTGTATTGGCTAAGTAATGCAAGGATCCAATCAGCCTCCTATGCTGAGTTGGATTAACATCTTGATAATCCTCATTCTTCGACAATTGCAGCCTCAGTTCAACCGGCGTAATGGAAGCATTGCATTGCTAAATTTCAAATTTCTTCAAAATCTCAAGTGTGCCTTCTTTAGTGCATGAGCAGTCCCTTCATGGTTGGACTTGTAAAATTTAATATCACAGAAGTATGTCATGAGGCCTAGGTCGGTCATCTCAATCTCCATCATAAATCGTTGGCCATAAATGCAACCTTCATCGTTGTCCGTAATAAAAAATCGTTAACGAAGAGATAAAGGATTATCACCCTTTCATTTTATCATTCTTCTCGCTACACACCATGTTCAGATGCACACTTGTTGAAGTTAATCTCCTGTAAGAAATCATTTATCATCTTGTTCCAAGCTCTTGGAGCTTGTTTCAAACCTTACAACGATTTCTTCAATTTATAGAACTTTGACTCTTGGTTTTTTAAAACAAAAACAATGAATTATTCGACATAGACCTCTTTTCAAGTAGTTCGTTTAAAAATGCATATTTCACATCCATTTGGTAGATGGATCAATTATTGTTATTTGCAATACCAACAACTAGCTTAATGATATCAATTCAATCCACTGATGCATATACCTTTTCAAATTCTATGCATTCTATTTGCAAAAAAATCCTTTACAACTAATCGAGCCTTATGTTTGATTATTTCACCCTTGAGTTTGCCTTTACTTTATAAATTCATCTTACACGAATTGACTTATTTCCTTCTGGTAGATCAACTAACTCCCAAGTCTTATTATTCTCTACCAATTTCTTCTCTTTCATAGCATAAATCCATTTTCGACTACTCATGGCCTCCTCCATTTTAACAGGTTAAGATTCGGCCATATGTGCAAAATGGATGAAATAACCATCGTCATTAATTTCTTTATCTTGGAACAACTCACATTCTTGGAGTCTAACAGGAAATTGATTTCGTTATCCTAAAACAACTTACATTCTTGGAGTCTAGCAGGAAAAATTCTTTAACTTGATGATCTTTTAACATTTTCTTCCATTTGGGCTTCAACAGGGGCTGGTTACGTACCTTCCAACATTACAAGAAAAAAAATTCACTAGTGCAACCAGTTGACATATTAGTGTAACCGGTTGCACTCTGCTGCACTTCTTTAATTTCGTTGAAAACGATGTCTTGGTTTATCACAACCCTTATGTTAGCTACATCATACAACTTTTAACCACCAATAAATTGATACCCTACAAGAATCATGAATTCTCCCGTATCATCCAGTTCTTTCTATGTTGTCTCGACACTTGTCGATATGCTACCAAACTGAAAATTCTCAAGTGAGTCAGATTTGGTTTAAACCCAGACAATGCTTTCTCTTGTGTTATCTTATCGATATTCTTTTTTGGATACCTATTCAATATACTTCTCGCCATGTTCATGATTGATCGATTTTTCTTTCGGAAACACCATTTTATTGCGGTGTATAAGGCGATAATACCTCATGTACTATCCCCTTTTGATCACAAAACCTTCCAAAGTCATTTGAGACATATTCGCCTCCACCATTCATCTTTAGAACTTTGAGTTTGTGACCGCTTTGGCTTTCAACCATGTATTTAAACTTATTAAGCACTTCAAGTACCTTATCCTTTGTCTTGATTAGGTACGTCTATAGTTTTCTACTATGATCATCAATGAATGTGAAAAAATATCTTTTGCCACCAACGGAATTAACTTGCATCGGTCCATATACACATATGAATACACTACCTTAAGGTGAAACATAGTTCTAAAACCTGCATCCTTATTGAATTCTTCCTTATATTGCTTTGCTTGCATACATTCTTCACAAATTTCAGCTGGTATGCTGGTCAATGGCAGTCTGGTAACCATCTTGTTCCTTTTAAAGGCATTGAGATATCTAAAGTTGAGATTCTCAAACCTATAATCCCATAACCACTCTTCTCTACTAGACGTTGTAGCAAGACACCTATGATCCATAACCTTAAACTCAACTTTGAAAGTTCTATTGGCATTCATATGAGCTTTTAGGATCAAAACCATATATGCATCTATAACGTGTAACATCTTGTTCTCCATATGAATCTTGTAATCCTTCTCAAGTAAGTGTCCAATACTTAGCATATTACATTTGATTTCGGAGATATACAATACATCATTTATCAAAGAATTTCCATCATCCCTTCTCTCAATCAATACATCACTAATCGCTTCCTCCACTAGAGTGGTATCATCCGTGAATTTTACTTTGTTCTTCATATCAAGTTGATTGTAGAAAACCAATCTTTCCTTACCGTCATATTCTTTGAACATTCGGGGTCCAAATACCATTGATCGTTGCACTACACGTCTTCTATCAAAATCACCATGATATTTTATTCAGTATGTAAACAGTTATTGACACATGAAACTGCTTTAGAATTTCGACGACCTCCATCACCGTCTTGCTCTAGAATTTGTAATGAATCAATTTATTGGCACATGATCATCTGCCTAATATATTAGAAATTTGTTTTCACCAATCTCCTCAATCATCATGGAACGATTATCTCCCCTCGATCTCTCACAAACCTATATTTCCAGTTTTTGTTTATCTGAATGGGGGAGAACCCTCCCAAGCATGGTGTCTATTCTTATTTGTCTTGAGAAAGAATAGGGGAAAATAGAATCATTATTACTACACGATTTGACACTACTATCGTAATTGACAAATATTCCTAACTCTATAAGGTTATAGTCAACCATCTCATTAAACCACCTAACATTTTCTACAGTGTCTTCACATCTCCAGAGCTCCTTTGCGGGTAATAGATTCTATGACATTTTTATTTAGTTCTCTAATAATCACCATTCTCTCAAAAAAGGAGAAGATAAATGAGATGAAAAGAATCAATACTTGAATACCAAACTATTTTTCCCCAATATTTGATCACTGCACCTCCTGAAAAATGTATGATTGCACCGCTTCAAACTGTTTTTTTATTATAATATTTACATAAAAAAATTGATGGGTTTGAACTCTTTACAATTGGCCATATAACAGAATGAGGCATCAATCATTAAGATATGTCAAGTTATGTGTAATTGTTTTGCAAATTAAATATATCAAAGCTTATTACATTATTATTTTGATTAATATGAATATTATTAAAATATGTATATAATTTATGTAATATACAAATTTATGAGATCTATTTAAATTATTTAGTAGGTGTAAATTATATTAATAAATTTATTTTATGAGGGAGACTATTCTTACTCCTGGAGTAAGTTTATAAAACTTACTTCACATTCTCACCCTTAAATCATTTTTAATCAATGACTGAAAATAAACCGTAATTTTCTCTCTCCATATTTAATTATTGGTTATTTGCAAAAAAATTACGGTTTATTTTCAGTCATTGATTAAAATTGATTTAAGGGTGAGGATGTGGAGTAAGTTTTATAAATTTACTCCTGGAGTAAGAATATTCCCCTCTTATTATATATATATATATATATATATATATATATATATATATATATATATATATATATATATATATATATATATATATATATATATATATTATATTATTTAAAATATTAATATAAAATCTTAGACTCTGACCTAGGGTCCTGACTCCACTACTGAGAATGGACATGGAGAAGAGTGATCTTTAGTAGAATGTTTGGTATATAAAGAGAAGAAAGTGGAAAGAATTTTGAGATTCACATATTTATGAATCCAGACGTATAGGCTGAGTAGGCCATTACTATCATGAAATTGAAGGAATCTTCCTGTCAACCCCCCCCCCCCCAATCATACATGGCACCCCCTATTAGAGGTAAAATTACCATTTTACCCATGCAGTTTTTCACTGATTTTTTGAAATTTCCGAACGAGTACCGGATATTTACGTGATTTCTAAAGTGTTTTTCCAGAAATTTTCAATGTACCAGATAATATTTTCCTTTTCTCTTCCCCTATAGTGTATGAACAACAATAACATCAACAAGGATAATATAAAATGTGAATGATTTGCAACGAATAACATCAACAAGGATCAACAATAACATCAATAAGATAACAAATAAAACTACTTTAACTTCCTAATTTCTTCCTCCCAATGTCTAATCCTTCCTGCATATGTTGTATTCCCAGGCTCTTGCCTCTTCAGTACAGTTTTCTCTCCACCGAGTTGTGACTTGAGGCAAAGGACTACCAGGTTTTAGTTTTACCTAAACCCAATGAGTGTTGTTTACAAATCCAACAACAATCATTTTATGCCTACTTGCAAACATAGATGAAGCTATGGTCATAGGGAAGAAGGTTTGGTTAAGTGTCATTGAAAGGGAGACAAAAACCAAATTGTACCGGTTCGCAATAGGATAACCCATATCAAGAGTCGACATCCATTTATCTCTATCTTGTGCACCCAAGTGTGTTACTCTTAAGGAACTTCGAACCACATCCACGGTGTCATAAAACAACTTGGAAAATAATTTTGGATGTTGATAAATTTGAGCATCCAACTAAGTCTGAATCAACACCCAAGACTCTTCACCCCATCCAAGTAATGTTGCAACAGCCCAAAAATCACAATTTCCATCGTCACCCACATCAATTATGTCATCAATGTATGAATGCATTAACCGAGGAAATTGAGACAAATATTTATGCTTAGAAGCTACAGTGGACAGTTGACTAAAGTGTTGACTTGCTATTGATTTTGTACATGATGTATCAATAGTCTTACTCCCTTACGAAGGGGAAGCATACTCCCACTGTGAGGGTTCACAACACACATCACTCTCTTCACATTTCCTGCTCTTTTTAACTCCTCGCTTCGGCTTGTACTTCACTGATGGTTGACGCATAGAAGACATGACTGGATAAGTTAGTTCTCTGATTTTCTTCTTCAACACCCTTTGACCTACAATATCCAAAGAATTGAAATATGTCTTCAAATCCTCACATTCTGCGTCTAAATCCATCTCTGATCCACTATCCTCTGGTCCATCAGTATGCTCTTGAATGTGTAATTTCTTTCAGAAAACATGAATTTCTTCTAATGGAATAGACACACCATGTATCTGAAAGCCAACAAGTTGACACACACAGGGTAAACCATGTGTAGTTCTAATGAAGCAACCACACATATCCTTGTTTATACAAACAAATTTGACCCTTTTTAACTCCTTCCCTATGTGTTGTATACATTGCCTTGACACAAAACCATTCAAGTTAGTGTAGAATGAAGTGTTGTATCGGTGCTCAATGTTCACAATACTCTTTTTAAATGACGCTCTAATTGAGCTTAACTGCAACTTCAACATGATGTTAAGAGCATCCCAACTGCGGCACAAATCTCCCCAACTATGTGACAACATATTTTTTAGTCTCTAATGTACATACTCCACCCTAAACCGCAATAAATAAAGCACAATTAGACATCAACTATCTTAATTAATTAAATCAAATAAGATGTCAGTTTACCTATTTGTTGTTGTGTTTCCCATATGAGTAACTTTGTTTGTCCATGCAGAAACAAACCTTTCTTTATACGGTGCCAACCATGTTACTTTCACATAGTTAACAAACAAAGGTATATCAACACAAACTGTCTCAAAGTGCTTCAAGTGTATGAGATATTCACTCTCTCTATTAGCATACATGATGTTGTTCACAACTCCATGACATGTTTATGTCTTTCTGATTTAACATATTCCTTACATTTCATGCTAACATTCTTGGAAATGTGGAACACACATAACAAATGTGTTGAATTAGGAAACACATCTTCAAGTGCATTCATCAAGGCAAGTTCTTTGTACGTCACAACAACATTTGGTAGAAATTTCTCAGGAAAAAAATCTTTCAGCTTCTCCATTGCCCATTTGGAATTTCTCCTCCCTTTCGTGTTCCAAGTAGGCGAAACCTACCAAAAACGTCAACTTTGTTGACATTACGCCAACAATCTCAAGCAGCGGTAACCTGTACCTATTGGTCTTGTATGTGCAATCAAAAATCAAAATTAAATGAACATATTCAACAACTTCACTGAATCAGGATGTGTCCAGAAAATACCAGCAATAACATTCGAGTCTTCCCAGTTTCTTGTCCAAAACATGTACTTTTGTTTTTGAATGAGACTCAACAACATTTGCATTTCTGTCAATGAACCTCTCTTGCTTTCATGGTACGTAGATCTAGCTTTATATACTTGCTCGACGCCCGTGAGGTTTTATGGATCTTTGTACTTCAAAGCGACAACTATGTGTCTCAGAGACATGTTATACTTCGTCATGTCATTCACAAATTGTCTCTCTTGAGGTTTTAGACGGCCCAAAATGTCATGCCCTGATAAATCCTGACTTAGTATATAATTATGAAACTCACACATGACGATCACCCTCCAACCAATACCACTTGGTGAAGACCTCAGACAGAGGGGACATTTCACTTTCATACTAGTGAGACCATCCTTATCTGATGAATGACTAGTTTCAGACTTTTTACTTTTATAATTTCCTTCTCTCTCACAACCCATTATCAATTTATCATTCCTTCCTCGCTTGCCAGTTGCATTATCAGAACAAATTGTGACAACGATAATACCATGTTTCTTTCCAATATTCTGTGCACAAACTAATACGTCAGCTCGACTCTAAAAAATTTGTCGATGAAAAACATACGAAGTTATAATAACACAAAACATGAAATCAAATGAAATAATATTATGTCTAAGTATAATACATACTTTGTCTGTGATGAGAACTGAGTGTAATCGCTACACGAGTCGGTAGACAATCCTGACGATTCCATAGCGCAAATGGCAAGCATTTTTGAATAATTTTTCATTTTACTGGAAATTTCATGTAAAACTGAAATTCCAGGTATACCAGACATTTGGAATTCCTGGTATATGCGTGAGAGTTGATACCGAGTTTTTTTTTTACAATTACCGGTAATGAATATCTGATATTCGTTATCAGTAATTTGTAGTTATAACTACCAGAGATTTCGAATGCGAAACAAAAGTACCGAGAATTTCAAATTATACTACATGAAATTTTGATTTTTTTCAGAATTTTTTATTTATTCAAAAAATAATTTTTTTTATGTAAATAAGACCGGGAGTAAAATGAAAATATTAAAAATATGAGGGAGTGCTAGGAATGAGTGGGGGTGACAAATAGATTCCTCATTAAATTGTAAGAGAAAATTGATAAATCTATTCCAGGCTATGTCATGACTTTTTAATTAGTTTAAATTAAAAAATACTCCCTCTGTCCCAAAATAATTGTCACTCAGAAAAAAAAAATTGTCCCAAAATACTTGTCACTTTAGATTACCAAGACATTTTTATATTTAATCTTCCAATTGTATCAACAAAAAGTTTCATACGTATCAATAAACAACTAATTTAACTAACTATTTTATTAGGCCTTAAACTAGCTAATTTAATTAATTTAATTAACTATGTTAAGATTTTAAAGAGTGATCCTGGAGCAATCATTAGCATTTTTTTTTATTATATTAGATTTTTTAATTTGTTAAATATTTTCATATTTGATAATGAAAACATTTTTATTAATTAAAACATCAAATTGCATTCATGTTTGACATATTTAAATATATTATTAAAATTTATTAAAATTAAAAAATAATTAAAATAGATTGTCATATAAAATTATACACGTATCATGTAAAACTTCGAAATAGAAATAATTATTTATTCATTAATTAATTATCTACTAAGACTATAAAATATTATTTATTTAATAGCGTTAAGCATTGTGTAGACTTGCAAATTATATATTCTCAAATTAATCTAACAAATCAAATTTGGGTTTTGAATTAGTTTTTTTTTTTTAAATAAAAGATTTTATATTTCAAAATAACAATTATATCAATTGATCCAAAGGATCCAAAATCTAAAAGACAAGGTAAAACCGCGCTAAGTTTTTTACATCATTAGCATATCAATATGTTTTTTATATTTGGGTCTCATCCACCCTCTATACAAAATAAAATATATAATTGATTCTTCTAATTACACTGTTTTCATCCTCTATAGTATTAAAAATTGCTTTATTTTTATAAGGCCACACACCATATACTGTTTCAGCAATAGTTATCTTGAGGATGTTGTTCCTAAAGCCCTTCCCTTGAGTATTTTTCATAAGCCATTGGAGTTCTTCCTTCCATTGCCTCGGTTGATGATGTATTTCCAATAAATTCAGAACCTGGATCCAGATCCCTATGGTTTTCCTGCAGTCAAATAACAAATGCTCTATTGTTTCACAGTCAGCACAACAAAGCTTACATATGTCTTCTTGGACCATACCAAATTTCAGCAGTCTTGCTTTAGTAGCAAGCCTATTATGGCAGGCCAGCCATAGGCATACCATAGCCATTGACCTTGCATGATTGTTTTGGATCAGATGACACCATTTTACATTCGCATTATGATCCATATATTTTTCATACACATTCTTCATAGAAAACTGATTTTTCATAATCATGTCATCCCAAACTGGTTGAAAATCCTGGATGTTCTCTCTTTTTGCCATGATATGCTTCAGAATCCAAGAACAATTACTGTTAGCATGAGCTAGCATAACATCACTCCCTTTTAGGTAGTAAGCATGTACCCATTTCACCCATAAATTGTCCATTTTCATATATATGTTCCACAAACATTTCAAGAGAGCAATGTCATTCCATATTTCCATGTTTATTAAGTTCAATCCACCTTTTTTCACAGGTTTGCACACATTGATCCATGACACCGAACTCTTCTTACTTTTCTCCTTACCAGCCCATATAAAAGATCTACAAATGGCATCAATTTTTTGGATAACTCCCTTAGGGATAGAGAGACACGTCATCCAATATTGAGCCATAGCCACAATAATGTTTTTGACAAGTTGGATACACCCAGCAGTACTTAACAACTTAGAGGTCCAATGATGAATTTTACAAGTAATTCGCTCTACCAAAGGCAAGTAGTGGTTAATATTCAGTTCCTTACAAGTAAGTTGTACACCCAAATATCTCATAGGAAATTTACCATCAATATAACCAGTTCTAATTCTCACTTGATTCTTTGTTGCTTCATCCATCCCACTACAGAACATCTTGCACTTCATAGGGTTCACAGTCAACCCAGTGGAATCAGAGAACTTTTGGAAAGCATTCAACATCAGATCAATAGAGTGTAGGTCTCCCCTGCTAAACATAAGAACATCATCAGCAAAAGACAAATGGGTGATTCCAAGCTTTTCACACTTACTATGATGGTTAAAGTTGGGATCAGTTTGCATTTTAACCATCACTCGATTCATGTACTCCATCATTATTACAAATAAAAAAAGGAGATATTGGGTCTCCTTGTCTTATCCCCCTTTTGGCTTCCATCACCTCAGTGTAATCATCATTTACATTGAACTTATAAGTCATAGTAGTAGTACCTAGCAAAATCCTGTCAGCAAATTTTTGAGGTATGCCTATTTCTTGAAGAACACATTTGAGTGCATTCCAATCTATCATGTCATAGGCTTTCTGCAGGTCTAGCTGAAACATACACTTAGGTGTCCCTCCTTTCCTGTTATACCCCTTTAACAATTCAAATGTAAGGAGAATATGGTTATGAATAATCTGCCCTAAGACAAAAGCAGCTTGGCTCTCATGGACAATACCTTTTAAGACTTTTCCCAACCTGTTTGTCATTATTTTTTATATGATTTTGTAAAAGGTTGTACATCCTACTATATGTTTGTACTCCCTAATATGCTTGGCCTGATCATGCTTGAGGATGAGGGTTACAACAGTACTGTTGAAAACCTTTAATAGTTTACCTTTGGTGAAGAACTCTTGTACAATAGTTGTTACATCATCTTTAATTTTATGACAGCTAGCCTTACAGAATTTGGCCCCATAACCATCTAAACCAGGAGATTTTAAATCACCAATACTATTTAAAGTCCGCTTAATCTTTGTAATAACTACCGGTGCAATGAGATCAACCCCTTAAGCCATGCTTACTTGGTTTCCTTTCCTCATCACATCAACATCCACATGTGTCATATTATTTTCTTTGCTTCCCATCAATCCTCTATAGAATTTTAGTACTTCATTTTCCAACTCCTTTTGCTTTGTGATCACTGTCCCATCATCTCTTTGTAATTGATTCATTTTTTTTTTATGGTTCTTAGTTTTTATTGAGGCATAGTAATAAGCACTATTATTATCCCCAATTCTCAACCGATCAATTTTTGCTCTTTGTTTCAGGATTTGTTCCTCCACTTCATTCCACTTTATAACCTCTTCAGTACAATGCTTTACTTTCTCCATGCAGTTGGAACTCTTTCTGTTATTGGAAAGATCCTGTTGGGCTTTTTCCAAATCATCTCTAGCATTCATCAAGTGAATTCTCCATTGAGACAATGACTTGCTAAAGGTATTTAGAACAAGTTTTAGTCTTTGAAGTTTAGACCACATAATATACATAGCAGTTCCTATTATAGGCATATTCCAACTACTTCTGACAACATCTTCATAGCCCTCCATTTCGGTAATACAATTGTATAACTTAAACCTTCTACTCTTCATCACTCTAGGGACCATATACTTAATATACAACATGGAATGATTAAATACACTTGAATCAAGAATCTGCAGATGCTTATCCATATTTAGTTGAAACCAATTTGTATTAGTTATTACTCTATCTATTCTAGAGTAGATAACCCCTATTGTGTGCTTATTATTCCAGGTAAATGATCCCCTATACTCTCCATCTCACTAAGTCCAGTTTTGTTCATCATCTCCTACAAATATTTGTATTTAGCTTCAGTCACCATGTTACCCCCCATTCTATATTAAGTCTTCAACACATTATTAAAGTCTCCCATGATGCACCATGGGCCTTGGCTAGTAGCTTTCAAGTGTTCAATAGTTTTCCATAATGTTCTCCTTTGATCCAGCTGATTCTGAGCATAAACAGTTGTGAGCCAAAACTGGAATATTCCCATCTTATCATATACACCACAATGAATAACCTGATCAGTACTCTGAACTTGCCTCATGTCCCACATATTATCATCCCAAGTTATCCATAATCTTCCATTTGCATGCCAGCTGTAGTTATCTATGTATTTTCCATGGAAATTCAGTTTCCCTTTGATATTTTTAGCATCTGGTTCTTTTACTCTAGTTTCTATTAGTATCATGATTTCAGGTTTAAGCTTGTGGAGACGGGAGCTAATCTCACGAAGCTTACTTGCTTTATTCAGCCCCTAACATTCCTAGCACCTATCATGATCCTCCCCTAAGGCCATTAATGGGTCATTCAAAACCCCTAATGCCTTAAAGCGGTTCATGCAGTTAACTTGTGAAGTGGAACCACTAAGTATAATCCTCTTACCGCTATCTCTTGGTGCCTTATTCACCATTGTCCAGTGATCATTATTATCCTGGTGGCCTTGCTCTCTTCCTTGGAGTGTATTTGCTTTTGGTATCCCTTGGTATGTTTTAGTTGGCCTGTCGTCATTTACTAGTGCCTTCTTCCTCTCATCTTGTGGTCTTTGTTCTGGCTTCCATATTTTCTCATGCTTTGCCAGAATTTCTTTGCATTTGTGCCCAATTTTCTGACATTTCTCACAAAATAAAGGCCTTCATTCATAATCCACTTTCTGCAGAATCTCTCCTCCTTCACAGTCTTTGATTGCTATTTCTTTAACCAATTCCTTTGTGATATCTACTTCCACAAGTATTCTTGCATAAGAGACTCTCAATTTATTGGTTATACATTCATCAGTTGCAAGGGGCACTCCAATTGCGTTGATTATCTTATTCAAAATCTTCACACTCCATAGATGTATTGGAAGTTGAGGCAGTTTGATCCACAATGACAGTGTTCTCAGCATATCCGTTTTTAGGTTAAAACCAGGTTTCCACTCCTCCAACAATAATGAAATATTTCTCAGTGAATAAGGGCCTCTCATTACCACAACATCCATATCCTGAAACGAATGAAATCTGAGCAGAAAATAGCCATCATCATGATAATACATGTTTGGCAATTTTACAAAATTCCACATCTTCATCATATAATTCTTCACAATATTCATATTAAGATCATCTCCAAGGGCATATAACACCAATATATTTTCACATAATTTGATTTCTGATTGTATATCTTCAAATTCTATTTCAATTACCACTTTGCCATTATCCAACTTTGGGGTAACATACTCCAATAGTTAACAATCAGTTTTGTGTTTATTTGAGAGTTTGGGTAAAAAAAGAGAAAAACTATAAAAAAAAGAGAAGAATTGGATAAAAAAAGAGAATGATTTAGGTGGAGATTGAGATTTATTTTTATTAAAAAAACAGAATTTTCTAATTTTGAGAATTAAAAAATTGTATTTGAGGAGAGGTTTTAAGGATTTACAAAAATTATTAAAATATAAATTTTGTTTTTATAATATTTTAAAAATAAAAATATGTTAATGATAAATTTTATCATTTTATAAATAAATAAATAAAATCAAATTGTTGTTCAAAATCTACCCTTCTAACCTACCAAACAAAATCTTCCCTTCTAAACTACCATACAAAATCTTAATATATATTTTTATCTATACGTAGTTTTTTCATCCTTAAATTTTATGCAAGTGCATTCCATTTCCTTACTCTATTTTGTTTTATCTCTACTAGTAATACATGCTCATTTTCTCTAGTTTACTCTTAATTTTTTTTATTAGAAAACTCTTTAACAATTAACAACACTAACGAACCATTAAATTAATAAAAAATTTAAACAAATCCTAATAGGAATACAAATATGATTTCTACTTAAGTAACCAACAAAACAACATGTACATTTAAGCAAAACAAAAACAAATTACTGCGTTTATTTATTATTTTTTCTATTAAAGTCCCAAGGTTCCATGCTAAAAGCCTAAAAAAAACTAAAAATAGAAAGCATGTATTGGAAAAAATGTTAAAATTTAAAGAAATTTATATACAATTTTCAAAACAAAAGTTTATATTTAATTCCTTGGATGAGTTTTCCAAAAAAAAAAAAAACTCTCAACATCTGGTTATATGATCATTAATAACTTGTTCCCTTTCATTTACTATAAACATTAATAATCGTCACAAAAGACTTAAAATTGATACAGAAGTAGGTCCTTTACCATTAAAATGGTTGGTATTATACAATAAATGAGTTACCATTAATTCAATTCCTTGGGTTATTGACTCACCTACATAACACCCCTAACCTTTACTCATATTTATGTCATCTTCGAAAAACAGCATCAATCACCGAACAAAGTATGTCCTTTCGATCTTTTCACTTTCAAAGCCAAATATTTTTACCAATCACACTATAATAAGGTAAGTAATATGTTCATTTGTAGAATGTCACAAGACACGTTTCTCTTAAATTCCAAAAATATCCTTTTACTCAACTAGTGTAAGAGTAATAATTTTCTAACAAGTTAAAGGAACTCTGATTTTGGTTCCTACTTTTTTGGTGTATTAAAAATTAACAAGTTAACAAAAATATCCATACTAATAAGCTTTGAAAACGTGTCTATTTTTGCCTAAGTTTTCAATTTTCTATAATAAACCTTAGCTATTTATATAACCATCCACGATATTACATTTTTTTTCACTTATATCTACATTTTTCAATTACAATTATAGGAAAAAAATTAGCTTTATTAAATTACTGATATATTAAATTTATATTTAAATTAGATATATCAATTATTTAATCAACAACCTCACAAATCATAGTTCAACTGATATTGCTATATTGGATTTGGATGTTGACATCAGACTTTGAACTCACATCACACTTTAAACTCACATCACACTCGTTCTTTCGAACCATTAAAAATGATTATAGTGAAATGGAATGAAGTGATATGAATTTCATTTTATTTTATTTGATTTTTCTTCTGGTGAAATTGAGAATTTGACTTATTCCATACTAAAATATTTAAATGATAAAATGAAATATTCATTCGATTTTATTTCATTAGACTCCGTTATATTTCATTTCACTCTATGATATTCAAACATAGGATGAATCCATGATCTAATTATTATGACAATGTATATCAAATGCATTCATAAAAGAATGCATGTTTTAAATCCAAATATTCTAATCTTTTGCACAAAATTTGTTCTAAAGCCTCAAAAGAAAAATCAAAATGGAAGCCATATAGTAGTAACAAACTAAGGAGTGTTTTGAAAAAAATAAAAAGTAAAAATTATATATATCAAAATCAAACCTAAATGTTCATCATGTAAATTAACAATCATACCCCTGACGAAAGCCAGCGAAACATTTCGGTAATCTCTTCACCAATTCTGTTACCGTCCACATCATATTCCACCGGCTCAATTCTGCGACTACTTCCACCACCGCCACTGAAGAATCTACCGGAGCTACGAAACGACGCCGTCCGCGATGATATGGAAGCCGAAAGTCTGTCCATGTACTCCTTCAGCCAGTATCCACTTCCGGCATTTCCACCGACGGTTTCAAACGTTTCGTGTAACATGGAAGGATTCTCAGGTATCGGAATGTGAATATCTTTCTGATCTGAGATACTTCTCCGGTGATCTTGAGTGAATGAAACTTCCGATGGCTCGTCTACATAATAATCGTATGATCCAATGGAATATGACCTTGCGTCGCCGACGGATTCTGGATTGGTTCCTCTACGGCTCAAGTTACCGATTTCGATTCGGAAACTGTTGGAGGAAGTTGACGGGAGAATCTTCGCGAGGTCAGAATCAGAAGGAAATATGGAAGAGCGACAGAGCGGACACGAGAGATTTGAACGGAGCCATGTATCGATGCATTCCGCGTGAAAAGCGTGCAAACAGAGAGGTAGAGAACGGAGGAGGTCGCTGTTGCGGAACTTCGACAAGCATACTGCACAGTCAGCGGCGGTGATGGCGGAGGATCTGCGAGATATTGAGGAATACGGGAACAGAGGCAAGGAGTCAATGACTGAAGGAGGTATTTCCGGTGAGATTCTCCGACTAGGAGGCGATACATTGGTTATCGGATATGGATCGGCGGAGACACGGCGGAGACAGTTACAGTTAAGGTGACGGAGGAGGAAACAGATAGCAAGAGAAACGATAACGGTGATGGCGAGAACCGTAACGATAATGAGAATGCTTGGACTGATATTCTGTAACGGTGAAGAACGGGAAGGTGACGGTGGTGTAACTGTATCTGTATCCATAATGTTTGAAACGACGACGTTAAGAGATTGAAATAGTAATAAAGAGTTGAGGAGTGTATGTGTGAGAGATTTTGGTGTATATGAAAATATTTAAGAGTTGTTTTGTTATGAGAAGGTGCGAAGAGAGGGACACGTGAGTGGCACGTGAGTGGCACGTGAGTGGCACGTGAGTGAGAAACTGGTGCAAGGTTAATGAATGAATTGAATGTTAATGGTGGCAGCGAGGAATGGATGGAGTTGGGAAATGGAATGGATTTGATTGAAGTAAATGTAGAGAAGTAAATGCGTTCAGGTTTTGGCGTAAGAGAGAGTGTCTTTCTCTGTGTTTACTACTTATGCCTTGAATCTGCGTTATTTTTAGAATTTTGCTTTTACTTCCACACTAATGATACTCATTATTTCGATATAAGTATCAATTAATCCGGTTGAATTTAGAAATATAAAATATAAGTTAAGTGTTGCAATAATTATAAAAAAAATAGAAATGCATTGACATTATAAAATATATTTATGCCGTCAACCAATGAGAATGAGAATGTAAATTTTAATTTTATTTTTAAAATAACGAAATAAAATAATAAATTCAAGAGTTTTAATTGATTGTATGTGAAATTTTGTTTTACAATGATAGCACACTATCTTTAAACTCTAATTATAATGTGTTTAATTACATAATTGACAAATTTTGTTTAATGTTTTTATATTAATTAGTAATAAATATTTTTTCCACACCTTTTTTATGTTTCATTTATAAATATTTATTTGTATTTTTCAATAGTCCCTATGACCAAAATTAAGTATTGTATACGATACATCACATAAAATTTTATCTTGTATTATGATATTTAACCCTATATATCTATTTATTTTAAAAAAATTTAATTTAATTTAATTTTTTTTATTAATTTTTTTTTACTTTTTACCACGAAGTCAGATGAGTTCAAAATATTTTTTGACAGTTTACGTTAAGAACCAGAAGTAGTAGGTTAGAGTTTTCTAGAATGCAAAATATTTCAAACCGGAAGTAGCGAGCATAAGTTATCCGATTTGTGTTTATTCTTTACCGGAAGTAACATGAAGGGGTTTTTCGGTTTGGTTTTTTCTCAACCGAAAGTAACACCCTTGTGCTTTCCAAAGCGTGTTTTTTTAGGGAAATGATATTTTTACACAAATTAGTGACACCTACACCGTAGTGTTAGAAATTTAATATAAACCGAATGGATTGTACCGAAGCTAGAATCGTGAACGAAATCACTTTCCTTAAAAGTATTTCAAGCACTCTCCAAAATGTCTTAGAGTTGGAACGCATGAATACCCAGGATAATTCAGTCTTTATCGAGTCTGCGCAAGACCGACGAAAACTCGATTATGTAGCGAAGAGTGTTTGGAATTTTGTATAAGAGAATATTTGGTTTGTAATATGTTTTCTGAATTCCGGAATGTGGTATTTATATGCATGCATGTGTTGTTTCACAAGGCTGCGATCATTGATGAAACAATACCTTTTAACCAGAAGTTGTAATGTTTCCAACCATTGCCTATTTTCATTCCACAACAAAACTTCACGAAGTGTTGCTTCTCTTCCACTTTTCTTGTCATTTTGGAACACATCAATTGGACATTTAATTCTCATAAATTATGACAATCCCCCACTTGTTCTAATAATGACAAGACCAATTCCAAAAAAGAGAAACAAAGTATGTTAATACGGTTAAGTATCTTTCGATTTGAACTTAACCTTAGTAAGAATAACGCAAAGTCTAATCGAAATGTTAGGTAGCTATGCTTTGAACCGTTATCCCATGTGATTAGACCACCATTACCATACACACACTCTTTAATGGTTCTTCGCTTATATCTCTCGCCTAACACTATTTATGGTCCTGTGCTTTTCCTGTTTTCATGAATTTTCCATGAGAGAAACTCCAACTCTCACTTTGAGACGACACCATCTCGAAATTCACATAGGTGAAGTTCATTTTTGTATCTAGGGATGGCAGGCAGACCCAAACCCACGGGCCCCACCCGCACCCGAACCCGAGTCAACGGGTGAAAACTCGATTTGACTGGGTTTGGGTTCGGGTTCGGGTGCCACCCGATATTTCGGGTGCGGGTTTGGGTAGTGTGAAACCCACACCCGAAACCCGAAACTACACCCGTTTAGACTTTAATTTTAATTTTAATTGTATACTTTAATTTTAATTTTAATTGAATACTTTAATTTTAATTTTAATTGTAGATTGTAGAATTTAATTTTAATTATAATGTTAAGATATTGAAGACCTTAATTTTAATTATAATTAGGGGTGTGCAAAATATCTTGTTGTATGCAAAATTTTAATTGAAATCTTATTTTGTAAGCAACAATATTATTGTAGTAAATAGAACTTATAATCCTTCTTCTAATTAACTAAGTAATATATATATATATATATATATATATATATATATATATATATATATATATATATATATATATATATATATATATATATATATATAATTGAAAACTAATTAAATTTTTTGAAAAAAAAATAATTTTGTGTTTTTGTTACGGGTTCGGGTTTGGGTGGAAAAACCCGAACCCAACGGGTGTGGGTGCGGGTGTTATTTTGCCACCCGAATAACCTTTGGGTTTGGGTTCGGGTTCGAGTGTTGATTTCGGGTGCGGGTTTGGGTAGTGTGAAACCCGCACCCGACCCGACCGTTGACATCCCTATTTGTATCCATTTCCTTGGAACGCATATCCTTGATATGGAACTTCATTAAGAGTTTCAAAAAACTCAACCCTCAATATATAATAGTCAACATCATCGCAAAATGTTATACAATCATCCAAATCAATGACTTGTTGTTACCCATTGAATCTTAGGTTAAGATTTATTAACTTCAGATTGGGTTGCTATCATTGCTGGAACCCTTATTCAAGGAGTTTCAACCACATTCCTCTTGAGGTAGTCTTTACTAAGTCTCTGGCCATTGGCTTAGTAAATGGATATGCTAAGTTATAGCTAGTTTGAATATATGTCTGTGAAATGATCCCATCCTTAATTAATTTTTTTACGAGAGAGTGTCTTAGACCTATGTGTCTATACTTTCCATTATATACTTCACTGAATGCTCTAGCTAGGTGGCTTGACTGTCACAATGTATCAACACTTTTGAAACATTGTCTTTAGTCAATGAAAATTCCAACAGAAGGTCTCTCAAACATTCAGCTTCTTCACCATCAGAAGCAAGAGTCTCAAACTCTGATTCTATGGTTGAGAGAGTGATCCACATTTGTTTCTTGCTCTTCCAAAAAATTACACCCTCAACTAGTGTAAATATCCATCCAAATACATATTTATGATATTAAACACTCGATATCCAAATCGCCTTGGTATATCCTTCTAATATGGCAGAAACTCTACCATAATGCAGATCAAGATTTTTGTTTTGTTTTCATAAGATAGCTGAAAATCCTAATGATGGTCTTCTAGTGCTCACCATTTGGATTACTAGTAAAATCTACTCATTTTTCTAATTACAAATGTTATATCGGTTATAGTACATTGTATATTTTAATTGAACCACAACTCTTCCATCATTCTTTTTAAGTTTGACACTAGAATCAAATAAAGTGGTCATTTCTTTAAAGCGTAAGTGTTTGAACTTATCAAACACTTTTCTTAACATAGTCTTTTTTGACTAAGTTCATAACCCCCACTATTTCTCTTTTCCTTTGATTCCCAAAAGTGTGTCAACTAGTCCAAGATCATTCATCTTGAATGTGAAAGTCTGAAACCTCTTTGTTTCTACAATTACATTCATCTCATTGCTAATGATCATTTATATAATTAAAATGGAGATAAGTGAATAACACAATATTCTCACACAATATTATGTAAAAACATTTGTAACAAGAATCAGATGAAGAATATTTTTAGATAATCATGCTTGATGTTGCAAGAAGGTTTTAGATGAAGTGAGAGATGCAATTATGATCAATTTAAAGTAGTATAGTACAAATTAAAATGAGCACCTTATTTATATTCACTTGTGTCGAATCTTCACTTGAACTTCTATACTAAACCTTCTTGATCAACTTCATCATTGATGTGCAAGACACTTTTGAACCTTTTCTCCTTTGCTAGTCTTTGTCATCATCACAATTTTAACTAGATATATGATATATTCCTCACAATAATCTCCCCCTTTTGATGATGACAAAATCTTTAAATTCTTGTTTTGATAATGATTTAAAAGTCTCCCTTAAGTTGTGTGTCTCCCTTAATTGGTTAATCTTACAATGACAAAATCAAACTTTTGATGTCATTGTTTTGGTGCCTATTTTAATCCTTACATAATTTTTTCAAACTTGCACACCTTTTGTTTATTTCCATATAACCTTCTAGTTATTCCATGTAAATCTCTTCATCGAGATCTCATTTTTATGAATGTTATTTTGACATCCATTTCATAAACTATAAGGTCATGCAATGAAGCTAATGCAAACAAAATTCTAATTTTCATTGTGCTTGCTACTAGTGCATATGTGTCGAAATAATCAACATCTTCCTTTTGTCTAAAATCACTGGTTAGGTGTTTAATGTATCATCACTATGATATTTTCTTCTAAACACCCACTTGCATCCAATACTTCTTTTCGGACATTGCAAGTAACATTACTTCTTAATGCTTCTTTTTTACTCATTTCTTTTGTCCATTCTTTTCTCAAGAATTTTGAATTTCTTGATTAGAGCATCATCTCAAAAACACGATTTGCGGAAGCCACAATTTTTCTGGTTTGTATTTTAATAATCCGTGGTGAACCTTCCCCTGCGAGATTCTTCATTTGTAGAAAACTCGATTTTCTTATCCTCCATGATAAGGATCTCAAAATTCCACATTTCAATATTCAATAGTTACATTAGACTTCAAATTCAAACATTTATATATAAGTCATGATCCATTTTCAAGTGATCTTTATAAGTCCTATAATAGTAAGTTTCATCTAATAATACAAACATACTTTTTCGCTTAACATAAATTAATATTTATATGTTAATCAAATTAACTAAGCAGTAGACACATGATGCACATATTAGGCATATAGTATATGTATTATATATAAAATCCAAAAGGTAAAATTATTATGATACAATAGTAAAACAAAACAAACATTCATTACTGTTTAATAACGTACTAGTAACTTGTATGAATATACGACATTAACAAATGTATTGTTATATGGCTGACACACTTATAACGTAATTAATTGAAATGCATGTTCATATATCTACATAGTGCGCTTTTGTCATACGTTACAATACTAAATGTAATATTATTTAAACACATTCTATCATTAAATTTTTACAGTAATGCACTGTTATTTTCTTTATCATTCAAGAAATCATGTATACCATTCATTATCACTAATTCATTTCAATAATTATTACTGGAAAATTTTAGTACAAATAATCAAGATTCTGATACCAATTATTAAAAAGTATATATTTGATCTTGCTATTATAATTTTCCGCGATGGTCTAATTTCTATTAGAAACAATAAAACATACCCGGATTCATAATTTAAAATCTTCTTGCGTTTAAAATATGTCTATCATGCGATAGTTTCTTCTTTGATGCTTGAAACAAAGTCTTGGTTGCCATTGCTGAATTTATGATGTAAATTCTTCTTGTCTGATTCATGATGTATTGATGACACAATAGTTCATCCTTGAATATTTGAAACGGGAGCCTCAGTTGCCATTATACAAAATACTTTTAAGTTTGTTAGAAATATAATATAAACCGAATGGATTGTACCGATGCTAGAATCGTGAACGAAATTACTTTCCTTAAAAGTATTTCAAGCACTCTCCAAAATGTCTTAGAGTTTGAACACAAGAATACCCAGGATAATTCAGCCTTTATCGAGTCCGCGCAAGACCGACGAAAACTCGATTATGTAGCGAAGAGTGTTTGGAATTTTGTATAAGAGAATATTTGGTTTGTAATATTTTTTCTGAATTCCGGAATGAGGTATTTATAGGCATGCATGTGTTGTTTCACAAGGTTGTGACCCTTGATGAAACAATACCTTTTAACCAAAAGTTGTAATGTTTCCAACCATTGTCTATTTTCATTCCGCAACAAAACTTCACAAAGTGTTGCTTCTCTTCCACTTTTCTTGTCATTTTGGAACACACCAATTGGACATTTAATCCTCATAAATTATGACACATAGTTTATACGTTTTTTTTTCAAACCATGCTTATACCAACCTTTGGTGATGTCAATCTCTATGGCCTTGGTGACGACACCAAATTCAGCATGAAGAAAGGATTCACAATGGAGAGGTTCTGCAAATGCCATGATAAAGTCACCCTTGTGATTTCTAAATAACCCACCTCTTCCAACCGAAGAAGAGTCGACGAAGAAGGCACCATCACAACTACACTTTATCTAGTCCAAAACCACGGGGTACCAAATAACCTCGATAATGGAGGGAGCTCTCAGAGGCTTAATGGAAACTTTGAAAGCTTTGATAATAGGAAAAAAATCCATGTTGATATATGAAGAACATAAAGAGTTATTACCCAAAATTTGGGCTTGATTACGGATCCAAATCTTCGACCGATCTGGATTGGCTTTGGACTTCCCATGTTTAACATTATTTCTGGTTTGCCAAATCATAACTAATATGTTAATTATTGTTGCTCCTATAACGAGATCAGCTTGCGAAGAAGCATGAACAACAACGACTCAGTCAATCATCAAGAGAATAATATGAGCTTGAATAATTCAAACATGAGCTTGCCCATCCCAAAAGCGACAAGGTAAAATCGCAATCGAAAAAGAGATGTTGAAAGCTTTCAGTGGCAACAAAGCAAAGATGGCAATGAGAGGCAAAAGGATACCCCTGGACATGATAAGATCATCAATGGAAAGCTTATTATGAAATAGGCGCCAAACAAAAACGACTCTACTTTGGGGAATATGTGAATTCCAAACAGATTTAAGCCAATGAACTTTCTACATTCCGAAGGAGCTTGAGCTTTTTCTTGTTTGAAATAGAGCCACTGTAGAGATTGGATTTGGAGAAATTAATTTTCTGGCTAGAAGCAACTGTGTGAGCCTCAAAAATATTTTTTCAGAGTGTTGATATTGGAGGTCCTAGCAGTGCAGAAAATTAAAATGTCGTGGCGTACATTATATGAGAAGGAATTTGGTTGTTCCTAGAGCACTAATAAGGTCAAGATTACCATTATCAACGACACATGAAATCAACCTACTAAGGACATCTTCGGTCAGGCAGAACAAAAGCAGAGATACAAGGTCACCTTGTCTGATGCCACATGAGCAATTAATGTATCCATAAGATCCATCAATAAAGTTAATTGACAGGAAAGCAGAATGTAGGATACAACGAATCCAGTTACAGAAAGTGTCGTAGAAATCGAAGCCATCGAGAACTTTTAAAATAAAATCCCAACTGATGGTGTCAAAGGCTTTAGTAATATCAGCTTTTAGAGCAATATTCCTATACTTGGATTTTTTTGTCAAAACATTGATCGCTTCGAAGGTAAGGCATACATAACCCTGAATACTTCTACTGTTGAGGAAACCTCTTTGCTCCTTAGAAACAAGATACGAGATAAGCAAAGAAAGTCTATTCGCAATGATATTTGTAATGAGTCCTCATGAGGTAAAACATCCATACTGAGTTAAAATCTCACAAAAAAAAAAGAGAGAGACATCATATATTCACCTAAAAATTAAGATTGGATTTATTGGTTATCCCCCTTAACTTTCATTTTTCCAAACAGTGTGGAGCTTTCAACACACATGTTTCTCAATAATCTCTCTCTCAAGTGTGAGTCAATCCATCATATTTACTCTTAAACGGAAGCTCTTTCATCTACATACAATTGTACTTTTGTTTACACTCTTATCATGCCACATACACTTCAATGGGACACGTGGCATAAGCACAACCATATCAAGAAGACTTTCGATACAATGAGTCGATCTCTAACTCGAAACATCGAATTTGGTATGACTGATGGGTCATCATCAGTGGGAAGTGTTCACATTGAGTTAAAGAATCATTCCAACAAGTGAGAGAAACACCATATATTCAACCAAAAACTTAAGACATTAAGTTTATATGTCATTTAAATTATAAAGTGTTCTTTATGAGATCTATGAAACTTTCAACTCACACTTACCACGTTATCCACTTCCTATCCTATTTTCTTGTTAAAAAATCCAACTACACAAAAGTTACATTTCCTATAAAAAAATCATATGATATTTGATCTCACCTGATCATAAGGGATCTTCAGTGACCTGTAACACGTCTCATGCGAATGATGGAGAGGAGGGGTGTACCTGTAAGGCACTCCGATGCTAAAGCGAGAATCAGAATGTAAAATGACGAGTATATAATGCAATAGAGAGAATGCTTAGAATACCTGACCCTCTAATGAAAGAGGGTTTTTTATAGAGAACCCTAACGCTGGCCCTCAATGGAAGACTGTCATGATCTGCGTGAAAACAGAGAAGACCTAGCATGTGGTCTTTATCCTGATCCAACTGTCCACGATCTTCGGAATAGTGGAAAACCAACTCTTTACGGAGATAGTTGGCCACATGTCCATGAAAGAACACCTAGGGGAAGTGCTCCCACAACTATCTTGTTAAACCTTCCATGACAATGATAGATTGAGCCGTATCCGACGGTAGGACAATCCAAGAACCACTCCAGAACAATATTTTCTTATAAAATATTTGTGATAATTACCCATAGATCTACGGAAACCTTTTAAAGTCTAAACGTAGGTGATACTTTGCGCTTTTCTTAGGCATATAGTAGTTGTTTCACTTTGTTAAGAAATAGTATCATATTATTCCTATAATGTAAATTGAGTAAATTACTATCGATAGATTAATTTACTATGAATCCTTGATAAATATAATTCAACACTTATAATTCAGTATGAATCTTTAATCAATATGCTAACAGTGCCACATTCAATTATGATTGTGAGTAAAGATAATATTAATAAATAATTATATATTTACATAGGAACTTTGACTCGTTAATCTCTGCTTAATTAAATTCTGAAACAAATGAAACGGATGGGGACAGCTTTTAGGGTACCCTTAATTAACTAACAAGGGAGGAATTTCTTTAAAGAAAAAAAGTCAAATCAACAGGATTGAGAAAAGTTTAAGCCAACATCATCCTCAGATCGTGCAATTATGCAATAACTTCAAGATAATCCCAATCATTATATATGTTTCATATAGTCAGTAATATTTTTCTAAAAAATGCATTCATCATATAGAATTTGAATTGAATATAAATAATTATTACTAATATATTATATGCTAATGGAATTAAAACAGAATGGCACAGGTGTTTGAAAACGTGCAAACCCAAGAAACAAGGCAACAAATACATTCCATAATACTTGTATAATGTAACCATAATGTGACATTATCTAGTTGTTCAATTATTAATTGGATGATGCTAGCTTCGATTTCATGTAATGTTTGTGAGTACTTTTTAGAATATACTAGTATAGTGTTATTCACATTCTTTTCTGTACTATAGTCTATAACATCATGAGAGCGTGCTTCATTTTGCTTTCTTCATAATCTTGGCATGCTCTATAAACTATGAATTTTCTGGTTCAGAATAAGTACCACTAGGAATATATGGCCAGAATTTAGTTAGTATTGAAGTGAAGTGAACACGAGTTTTAATATTAAAGAATAAATATTTTCATATACTAAAAAAAATTGTAGTAGTATTAGCTAGGATACAAAATATTTATTATTGTAGAATTTTTCTTTTGACATTTTCTTCATGTAGTGCTCCATAATTTAGTGAACAGCGCCGGGCTAACATTGTTTTGATGCGTGAAACAAATTTGGAGGGAAGACATTTTGAAACTTAAGATATTATATATATATTATGTAATTTTTTTACTACTTTTTTTTTTTTGTTAAGTTGATTGATTTATTGGTAAATAAACCATTTATAAAAAACCTTTTTCTTATATAAAATCATAGTTCGATAAGAGAAAGCATAGATGGTAGGTAGAAGCAAAATATAGAGGATGGTTTGAAATATTATATGCTTCAATGTTTATTAGAGATACACAATTGCATAAAGTTTCAACATAACCAGGATAAATAAAGTTGCGTAGATCAAAATTGATCTATATAAAAAATGGATTAATTCAAAATTAAAGTCTTTACCAATCAAGACACTACAACAATTTAGCTGATAGCAATGGAGAAAAACTGTTGTAAAAACCAAAAAATCAGTTGTTTTTTTCTATTGGTTTTCAGACCCTAGTCTGCTTCTAAAAATCACTACAATATTTTAGCTTTGCAGTGTCACTCTCTTCTTCTCAAACCCTAGTTTGCTTCTGAATGGGTGTTCGATGATCTTGAGAATGAGCGTTCGATAAAACTGAGAATGAGAAAATTTCAGAAAACACGCTCTTTTTCTTTCGATGATTTGGAAGGGAAAGACGAAATTTCGGAAAGTGGTCTCATGAAATTTCAAGACGCACGGTGATGAAATTGCAAAAGGGAACAATGAAAAATTATGATTTTTTTGGTAGACAAATTGTTTTAATAAAGAAATAGAAAATATTATAGTGATCTCACTTTGATTCCAACTAGAGGATTTTTTTATTAAAAAAATTGTTATAACAAACATATAAGAACGATGTCTTTATAATAATATTTTATAAAATAATTAAAAATTATATGAGAATAGTTCTAACCTATTGTAAGTAGAAGCCGTTCTCTTTGTCATCTACAAGAACAATTTTGAGTCGTTGCATAAAATTAGCAAAATATAGATAAGCTACCACTACAAATATTAAACTCGTTGCTTATTACTCTCTACGAGTACAATATTTTTACCTCCTAAAAATTAGGCGTTGTCGTAGGATAAAAATATTGTAGTGAGAAACAAAATAATCAATGAAATAGATACATCACAGACCTAAACTTATATGATATTCTAAAGATAAACTAATAAGGTAATTGCCAAAAGTAGGAGGTAAAAATATTGTACAACGCCTACCTTTTGACAGTTACCTACTTATATGGGAGATCTGGTAGTTACCTAGATAACATGATATTCTAAAGATAAACTAATGTACGCATATACAATATAATGTAGAAATGTAAAAAAGGTCAAGAGAAGAAAAATGTACGCAATATTTATAATAAGTCATTCCTACTCACCAAAGATTAGTCCACTTTTCAATAGATTCGCCATTAAAAATTGCAAGATCTTCCACTATTTGTAGAGTTAATATACAATTATTTTAGTACATGATAATCAATAATCTAAACACTACAAGTAAACTACTTTAGCCAACACAAATCTAAATTGATTTTCCCTTCTGTTGAAGCAGATTACTCAAACTGCAATATTCAATGATCTTGATCTAACAGTCTTGCTAGCCATAATCTTGCTACAAACTTCGTTCTGCAACATCCTTTACTGGGTTATATTGGTTCCTTGTTTGAGTAATTGTTCTATCCAAGAAAGATTGGATAACTCCTAACTTCATTGTCATACCCCAAATTTTGCCCATCATTCTATTTCTTTTCTGCTTTTCTATTTTTGTGTATAAGATAATAATAACCTATATTAAGAGGGCTATTTGTGTAGAATAAAGTATGATATTGTTATCAGTTAAATATGGTGAGATTACTATTATAATATTAAGTTATACTTGATCTTTCCGGGCGATCAGAACCTTGAGTGGGCCAAAGACTTCATTGATGATGTTGAATTGTTCAGGAGAGGAGGGGGTATACCTGCAAGGCACTTCGATGTTAAAGTAAGTAACATAGAGAGAAAATGGGAAAGTACAAAGAGCGTATTCTTAGGATGAATATTTGATACTTGGGCCTCTTAAATGAGAGGGTTTATATAATGCCCCAGCGCTTGGCTATTGGTCCCTATTTTGGGCCTGAATCGCAGATCTCCCAAAAGTAGGTAACTGCCAGAAACTAGCTATTAAAATGGGCAGACCTGCTCGGAGCTAGCCGTTGCGTCGAGCATGATATGATTTCAGGTATGAGCATTCTGGGGTCGTTTCTGGATGACTACCATGTGATTGTCGGCCAGAGGTTTAAAGGAGGACAGAGATGGGCAGATGTCCTTAGAGGTCAGTCGACCATCTCTCTTTGGCTGAGGGGCAGAGGGAAAGCTAATTTATTTTGGTCTTAATGGACTAGATCTGGACTATTGGGATGTCCTGGATGCAGGAGTGGATTTCGCCATGCTTAGTCATTGAGTCATTCCAGAACAAAAGCCCCCCAAGTCGTTGCTTATGGGCATAAAAGGGATGACTTAAGGGTAACTCGACGTCCCAACGAATGGAGTATGTGGTCGATATTTTTTTAGGCATGCCTGTCTGGGGGATGCTCGAAGACACTAGAGTGTCATTGTCTGCCCGGTGTACGGGGGACTTCAATAGTTTGATGGGACTATAAGGGTTGAGTAGCCACGTGTACCTCGAGACATGTGCATCATTAAATGGGTAATGATGGCTATATAGGGTCATGATGACGCCCCTGCATCTTTCCAGGCAGTGAGTTCTCGTGCACGTGCCCCTGGATGCCTATAAATGGGGAGAAGTGTGGTCATTTCTCACTTTTCACATTCTCTCACTTCTGACGGTCTTCTTCTTTTTCAAGTGTTATCTTTAGCGTCACCGTCAACTGTCGTACTAACCGTGGAGAGCTTATGAGCACCGTTTCAGAACACCTTAAAAAGGGTAAGTTAAAACCTTCCTTTTGATTTAGGATAGTTTTAAGCTCTTTTCAACCTAGAAATGCATGTGGTTAGTGTAAAATCAGGTAGTTCTAGGGCATTTTTTGTTGATTGTTGGTGGCAGACGGCGGTTGGGTCATTTTTATCGTCGGCGTCGTCGTGGTCGCTCTAGAAAAACCTAGGATTTTCTTTATTTTTTGATGTTGTTGCGACAAGGATGAGCTTGCTATTGACGGATCTCTGAGTTTGCATTACGTCTCTGGTTGATCTTCAACCGAAGTTTAAGGTTTTGAGTCGGGGAGAGTCTCCTTGGTCGGGGTTTAAGAGTTTTCCGTTTGCAAATTTCTCTCCCCATAAGGGTTCATAGATGTCTCTTCAAACTATGAATGCTCTCCATTTTGAATAAGGGCTTTAGTTGGTGACGTTGTATCGTGCCTCAACACGACCTATCACTTGATTAGTAGTGGAAGGGTGAATTTTATTTTTTTCATCGAATTCACTTCTTGTCCCTACTTTTCAGGTACAAAATGACGAATGAAAACGAGGACGTGAACATGTCTGAGGAAGAATTGTCCGAGGAGAGCTCTTCTGGAGAGAACGCATCTGACGAGTCCGCTTTAGTTCATACCTAAGAACATGAGTCACCTGAGGAGGGTGTTCCTGCAGAAGAATGGGCATCTCTAGAACCTCTGGTGATTGGATCGGTCTTTTCTTATACTATTCTGGGGGAATTTATCGCGATTGGGCACCATGTTGACTAGAATGTAGTCTCCCTCGTGGAGGATGAATACATCTCCTCGGATTACGGAGCTGAGCATTTTCCTATGTATGAATACATCTTTAAGGAGCTGAAGTTTAGGTCGCCCTTCTCAGATTTCCAGGTGGTGGTCCTCGACCACTTGGACCTAGTGTCTTCTCAGTTACACCCGAACTCGTACACTTTTATACGAGTGTTCGAGATGACATGCGACTACCTGGAATTGGGACCACACTCCCTCTATTCTTCATAGTCTTCCACATTTAGCGCCAGATCATGCAGGGACAATATGGTTGGGTGTCCCTTAAGCAAGCGAAGAAAATGTTCAAGGTGTACTTAGAGTCTATCCGAACGTTCAAACATAGGTACTATCTCGTGGAGCCACTGATAGACAAGGCCATAAAGTCTATGTACAAGTGGGTGGTCAACATATATGAGGACAAAAAAGTCATACTTAACTAGTAGGGCCGATGGATAAGGCATTTGATGATGAAGTTTCGCTTCTCCTGGAGCAACAACCATTTTATTAGGGGGAAAATGAGTACTTGACTAACTAGACCTTGATGAGTGACGAGGATAAGGGCAACTACACTGAGTTGGTCCAGTTTTTTTTAGTTTCCCCCTGCCAAATGAGTGTCTAAGGTGGGGATGATATTTTGGATAAGGATGGGGGACCTGTGGTTGAGCCCCGTTACATTGACACAACCAAGCTCCTCACCTGTGCGACAAAGGACGATGCCATCAAGCTTTTGGGTAGCTTTAGCTTTTATTATTTCTCCCTGTTATCTTTTTTTACTCGTAACTTGTCTTTACTAACATGTGTGTTTGACCTTTGTAGGTAAGATGACTCAAAATCACGAGTGCCTCGTAAAGAATGCAACAAGTAGGAGGGGGAAGAAAATTGTCCCGAGCCACCTGGATGATCGGACGCTTCAGCTTGGATCAGATTCGGGGACTTCTTTTACAATTCCCAATGCTGAGCAGGGTTCCCCGCATTAGGAGTCTGCGAGGGCCAAGTGGACAAGGGCCAGAGATATCTTGGATCTGATTGAGGAACCGCCCAAGGATAAATATGAGCGGTGTTCCTATTTCCACCAACCAAAATCCTTAGAGGATTCCACCCTTCAGGTGCACCGGACATGATCCATGCATCTCGAGGTGTTGGATAGGAAGAGCATGAGACTGGCGATGGCTCGGTATGCTGCTGCCATGATGCGTGTCTTGGAAATGGTGGTGGTGTATACTGAGGGAACCTCCACTCACGAGCTCGAGATGAATAAGGCTCAGACATCAGTGGCTATAATCGAGGAGAAGTATAAGAAGGCTTCCGAGGAGAAAAAAGATCTGGCTAAGAAGAACAAAGACTTGGCTGAAGCTCTAGGCAAAGTGGAAGCAAAGAAAAAGGCCTCCAAAGATATGGCCGTTTCATTCAGGATTGCCATGATTCCTACTAACGGGGAGAGTGATGAGCATAAAAAACTGAAAACCAGGGTTTAGTTGACTGTGCGGATCGACCAGGATGACGATGATCTCAAAGTGTCTGTTGAGGGCTCTTTCAATAATGTTATAACACAAATGACATTAGCCAATCCTGGGGTCGAGCTATCCGTTGTTGGGACAGGTTATCTCCACAACATGTTGGATGGCGTTATTCGTGTCCTTGACTTCCTACATGGGAAGGACGAGCACGAAGATGACCAGGAGGGGCCCTTGAAGTAAGGAGAGAAAGATCAAGGCGAGAACCAATCCCTTGCCAAGGAACAACCTATCCCTAGAAGCCAACCAACACTCTAGGATAAGCTTACAAGCTTTTAATGATATACTAAATTAACAACACTATTGTTCCTTCCTATTGTGGAGTGTTGAGTTACATTAGTATATGATAAGATTAAAAGCATTTAATGATTTCCATAGCTCTTATGGGTGGTATATGAAATGCATCATATACTTGATGGAATCTTCTATATGAGTGTCAAGTGGAGCCGCTAGCATGAGATTTGGAAAATCTCTAGAGCACTCATGAACACCAGAAATGCACATGGCTGAATTGGCACACAACTGTGATGGTAGCGAGAAATTATGGGGTGTAATGGTAAGGCCTCTAGCGCACACCAAAGTGTACCGATTCATAGAACTTGCTCCACCAATTCACTTGTGTGTTAAATCTTAATGATCTAGGCTCTGGTTCATAGCCCTAAAGGCACTAGACTCAAAAAATCACATCCTCGGAAATTGCCTAGAAAATTTCCTCCCTTCTTAAACCCTTTCTTTGGACCTTTGAAATATGTGGGGGATTGTTGGAAAATTGGTATATTTCAAAGTCCAACATCCATCAGTGGAAGTTAGTGTGAAAACAGACCGAAACAATACTGCACCAATTTTAAGAACAATTTCCACTAATGGAAGTTAGTGCGAAAATAAACTAAAACAATATTGTATCTTTTTTAAGAACAACCTCCATCAGTGGAAGTTTAATACGAAATCCATATAGTTTTTTGTGCTGCCGCCCAAGTCATTAAACCTTGCACCGCCCACTTTGACTAAACCAGTATGGTTTGTTATACTGCCGCCCAAGTTATTAAACCTTGTCGCCCATATTATTAAACCTTGTCGCCCATCCTTTATTTGTTTCCTCTACCTTGTTATTTACTAATTTTGTCCTGTAAAAAGTTAGCTTATTCTCACGAATAAAAACACACCAGCTAATTATCTTCTTCTTCTCCCTTCTCTTATCATGGGCAATATATATTTAAGATTCTAGCTAGTTTTTGAGTTCATGGTTACTGCAACCATAAGGTGTTGTTGAGTCTTGGGAGTGTTTAGGTTAATAACTGAATAAAACTCTCAAGGAAAATAAATCTAATTCACGACTCAATTCGGTTACTTTCCTTAATTTGCGGCTTCGTTAATGTAGAACTTGTTGATTTTTCTCTCTATGTCCAAACATTTATTTTATCTGAAACCTTAATCCCTAGTTTCTATCAACAAACAATTAAATCTACCCGTAATTATCTCAACAATATAAGATATTCTCTCAACAATCTATAGTTATCTTAACAAAATTATACTCTCATCAACTTATAATTATCTCAACAACCTATAATTATCTCAACATTATGAGCCATATTCAACAAAATCATATTACAATTTTCAAAACTAATTAACAATATGTTTAATACAATAAATAGTATTTCCTTCAAAAAGCTATTTATTATTTTGGATGATAAATTGGTGTAACTTGAAACATAATTGAGGTAGGTAAAAGCTATTTCATGATTTTGTTTTCATATAAAATATGGATCAAGGGTCCAATATTAGGGTAAAAAAGGTTGTATTGTATCATAACTCATAAGTGATTAAATTTTAAAGTAGCAGAAAATATATTGTGCAGAAACTTTGGTAGCTATTGTAAAACAATTTTTTAAGCATTTATCCCACACAAAAGACCAAGCCATCCAATGTAAGGCATGGCACTGTAGTTTGTATGAAAGAAAAAGGAGAACTTCAAAAGCGGAAGAACAATCTCCTAATCTTAGTGGATCATGTCGGGGTGTTTTTTTTTCTAAGCATCTTTTCTTTTAATCAAGAAATATATTAAAAAAGAGTACCAACAGTACTCACTCTTGTTACAAAATAGATCGAGGATACGCTCGACAAAAAAAGGAGATATTACCTACCAAATGGAATCTAGGACAAGTAAAACATTGGGAGTTTGTTAAACTCATAAAGATTACAATTGAGATGGGTAATTTTACCTAAAAGCGACCACCTCCACAATAAAAATTTTACTTTCCAAACTATGTCGGTTATATTCCAATCAACGTGTGAAAATGTAATCTCATTCCTGAGATTCCATAAACTCCAACAAGTCGCCAACCAAACAAAAGCTTCTCTACCCTTCTTAACCCTCTTCCTTTTACAAGCGGAGAACCAATAAAAAAAATAATCCATGCAATCACTTCCTCTGTTATTTTAAATCCCAACCCAAATCACCACCTCTAACCAAACCAAAGAAGCAACCGAACAACTCCGAAAGATGTGATCTAACGGTTCCAAATTGATGTTGCATTTAGATTCGGTATCCGAAATAGGAATGCCTCTAACCAAAAGGAGATCCTTTGTCGGTAATCTATTCAAGAAACCTCTCCATCCAAAGGCTTTAATTTTCAACGAGATTTACGCCTTCCATAACAACTTGAACGCTAAGTCATTCCAATTAAATGGTCCATTCGGAATACGATTTGAAAAAATTCTTCGATAGAAAGAACCAACGGGAAACAAAGAGCTTTCCTCCAACAACAAAGTTAACTTGTCTTCGACTTGCCACGTTAAACTTAAATCCTCTAACTGTGCTGTAAGTTCCTTCAGTTCATTCGCTGCCCTCCGCATGACAGCATTATGATCCATACCAGTATACTATCCGCTGCCACCATTCCCATCAGCAGCAGACTCGTGATTTTGCCCTCCATCCTCCGAAAGTTCCTACCTCAAATCCTCACTACCAGTAAAAGCATCAGCCTAAAAAAATCATGCCATAAATCCTGCATAAGAGAGCCTATTCCTGTTACTGCAAAAAAAAAATCTGCAGAAAAAACAATTTCAGGAGCTGACCTGTTTCCCTCAAAACCAGTCGAAAAATCCTCCAAATTATGATCCCGATAATTAATAGAAGTTGCCCCATTTTCCTAAACATCTTAAATCTTTATCCCTTTCTTATTATATATCATTTCAATTCATTTGAAGATTATGTACAAGACAAATAAGTCATAGGTTTACTTTCTGATGTTACCAGGACCGCATCATGCGTTCTTTAAATAGTGAAAAGAAAAATGCCTACAATTTTATGCTTAGTGTATCGGTAAAAATCATGAGTATAAGCTATTGATTAACTTAACTTAACGAAAATAGAGTCGCCACCACATTTTTATTTTATTTCAAAAAGAAAAGAAAAAAATCGAATAAATCCTAAAATGAATCTAAAAACAAAGCTAAAAGAAACAAACAGAGAATGAATTGTATTATACACTAATTTATATTAGTTTCAGTTAAAAAATCAAATTAAATCAAGGAATGTTCGAAATTCTACGAAACATTTCAGATCCTTTCTAAATGTTACAAGGGAAGGTTACGAGGGAAATCCATCACAAAAAAACCATCTAAAATTAGATAATATGAAACTTTTTGAAATGCTAGTTTCGGTCAAAAATCATAAGATATTATACACTATATTATACTAGTTTCGGTCAAAAAACCAAATTAAATAGAAGAATGATTGAAATAATATAAAACTTTTCAAATCCTATCTATATTTTACGAGGGAAGGTTATAAGGGAAGTCCATGCATAAAATCATCTCAAAATTATATTCTATGAAACTTTTTGAAATTATAATTTCGGTCCAAAAATTATAATATATTATGCACTAGTTAATACTAGTTTCGGTCAAAAAATCAAATTAAATCGAGGAATGTTCTAAATTCTACGAAACTTTTTCAGATCCTTTATAAATGTTACAAGAGAAGGTTATGAGGGAAGTCCATGAAAAAAAAACCATCTCAAAATTAGATTCTGTGAAACTTATTGAAATGCTAGTTTCGCTAAAAAAATCATAATATATTATACACAAATTTATATAAGTTTCGATCAATAAAACAAATTAAATAGAGGAATGTTTGAAATAATACAAAACTTTTGAAATCCTATCTATATTTTACGAGGGAAGTTTATGAGGGAGGTCGATGCAAAAAATCATCTCAAATTAGATTCTTTCTAAATGTTTGAAAAAATACAAATTTTTTCAAATCCTATCTATATTTTACGAGGGAAGGTTATAAGGGAAGTCCTTGCATAAAATCATCTCAAAATTATATTCTATGAAACTTTTCGAAATGCTAGTTTAGGTCCAAAAATCATAATATATTATACACTAATTTATACTAGTTTCGGTAAAAAAATCAAATTAAATCGAAGACTGATCGAAATGATAGGAAAATTTTCATATCTTTTCTATAAGTTATGAGGGAAGGTTATGAGGGAAGTTCATGAAAAAATTCATCTCAAAATTATATTTTATGAAACTTTTCGAAATGCTAGTTTCGGTCCACAAATCATAATATATTATACACTAGTTTATACTAGTTTTGATCAAAAAATCAAATTAAATCGAGGAATGTTCGAAATTCTACGAAACTTTTCAGATCCTTTCTAAATGTTACAATGGAAGGTTATGAGAAAAGTCCATGACAAAAAAGCCATCTAAAATTAGATTCTATGAAACTTTTTGAAATGCTAGTTTCAATTAAAAAATCATAAGATATTTATTATACACTAGTTTATACTTGTTTCGGTCAAAATATTAAATTAAATCGAGGAATGTTTGAAATAATACAAAACTTTTCAAATCATATCTATATTTTACGAGGGAAGGTTATAAGGGAAGTCCTTGCATAAAATCATCTCAAAATTAGATTCTATGAAAATTTTCGAAATGCTAGTTTCGGAACAAAAATCATAATATATTATACATTAGTTAATACTAGTTTCTGTCAAAATATCAAATTAAATCAAGGAATGTTTGAAATTCTACGAAACTTTTCAGATCCTTTCTAAATGTTAAATGGGAAGGTTATGAGGGAAGTCCATGAAAAAAACCATCTCAAAATTAGATTCTGTGAAACTTTTTGAAATGCTAGTTTCGGTAAAAAAATCATAATATATTATACACTAGGTTATACTAGTTTCGGTCAAAAAATCAAATTAAATCGAGGAATGTTTGAAATAATACAAAACTTTTCAAACTGTCTCTATATTTTAAGAAAGAAGTTTATGAGGGAAGTTCATGCAAAAAATCATCTCAAATTAGATTTCATGAAACTTTTCGAAATGCTTGTTTCGGTCCAAAATTTATAATATATTATACAATAGTTTATGCAAGTTTCAATCAAAAATCAAATTAAATCGAAGATTGTTTGAAATGATAGGAAACTTTTTAGATCCTTTCTATATGATATTAAGGAAGGTTATGAGGGAAGTCCATGCCACAAAATCATCTCAAAATTAGATTCTGAAACTTTTCGAAATGCTAGTTTCAGTCCAAAAATTATAATATATTATACACTAGTTTATACTAGTTTCGGTTTAAAAAATCAAATTAAATCGAAGACTATTCGAATTGGTATGAAACATTTCCGATCCTTTCTAAATATTATGAGGGAGGGTTTTGAGGGAATTCCATGCCAAAAAATCGTTTTAAAATTAGATTCTGTGAAACATTTCCAAATGCTAGTTTCGTTAAAAAAATAATAATACATTATATACTAGTTTATACTAGTTTCGATCAAAAAATCAAATTAAATTGAGGATTCTTCGAAATGATAGGAAAATTTTGAGATCCTTTCTATATATTATGAGGGAAATCCATGCATAAAATCATCTAAAAATAAGATTATGTGAAACTTTTAGAACAACTAGTTAAAGTACAAAAATCATAATATATTATAAACTAGTTTATACTAGTTTGGGTCAAAAAATATAATTAAATAAAGGATATTCAAAATTCTATGAAACTTTTCAGATCCTTTCTAAATGTTACAAGGGAAGGTTATGAGGGAAGTCCATGCAAAAAACCCATCTCAAAATTATATTTTGTGAAACTTTTTGAAATGCTAGTTTCAGTAAGAAAATCATAAGATATTATACACTAGGTTATACTAGTTTCGGTCAAAAAATAAAATTTAATCGATGAATGTTTGAAATAATACAAAAGTTTTCAAATCCTATCTATATTTTACGAGGGAAGGTTTTGAGGAAAGTCCATGCAAAAATACATCTCAAAACTAGATTCTATGAAACTTTTCGAAATGCTAGTTTCGGTCCAAAAATCATAATATATTATACACTAGTTTATACTAGGGGTGGCAATTGGATCCATTTAGACAAAATCCATCCAATCCATCCACCATATGAAAAGTAAGTTAATGGATTGGATTAAATCCATCCATTTATATGTATGGATTAATCCAATCCATCCGACATATTTGAATGATCCAACAAATTGTTTTTATATCAATCATATCTATTTAAAAATAATAATAATAATGAATTATTTTAAAAATGATTTTTTTACGGATATACAAAAAATTGATTTTTTTTTCCAAAAATATCAAAAAAAAATTTTTTTTCCGAAAATATAAAAAAAAATTGATTTTTTCGAAAATATCAAAAAACTGATTTTTTTTCAAAAATATCAAAAAGTCGATTTTTTTTTTCAAAAAATATCAAAAAATGATTTTTTCGAAAATATAAAAAAATTCGATTTTTTCGAAATATAAAAAAATAATTTTTTTCAAAAATAACAAAAAAACTTTTTTTTTAATATTGTTTTTTTTTGTCGTGATGATATAGAAAAAAGAAAAAAAAAGTAGAGATTTTGATATATATATATATATATATATATATATATATATATATATATATATATATATATATATATATATATATATATATATATATATATATATATATATATATATATATATATATATATATATATATATATATATATATATATATATATTAGTGGTTAGAGTTTTTTAGCACCCTTGTATCAACTCATACTGTTGGATTACACGTTTCAGAATAAATTTTGAAATAGACTGTATAGGTCTAAGACTTTAAGTAGGGTCTAACCGAGACTTTTTTGTAGGCACATGTCATGTTTTTACTCTATTTAATTTGTCGTAAAATATTAGGAGTACATATTATCACTCACCTATGGTTAATATTTTTCCATACAGATTAAATGTATTTTATTTTTTATATATGTATTAAAAGTAGTGTATATAGTAATATATTTATACTATTTGTTTTATCATAAAATATTATGTGAAAATAAATGATATCGTGACATTTAATTTTACACATGATTATGGATCTTGTAAAATCATATTAATTTTTTTTCGAAAATATCAAAAAAACCGATTTTTTCTGAAAAAGAAAATTTGATTTTTTCGAAAATAAAAAAAATCGCTTATTTTCAAAAATTAAAAATTCAAAAAAAAAAAAATTGGATGGATGGATATCCATCCATTAAAAATATGTTAACGGATGGATTGGATGGATTTTTACCCTTAATGGATGGATTGGATTGGATATTTTTCAAAAAATTTAGTGGATTGTTAATGGACTAATGGATTGTTTGGATCCATCAATTATCAATCTAATCCATCCATTTTGCCACCCCTAGTTTATACTAGTTTCGGTAAAAAAATCAAATTAAATCGAAGACTGTTCGAAATTCTACGAAACTTTTCAGATCCTTTCTAAATGTTATAAGGGAAGGTTATGAGGGAAGTCCATGACTAAAAAACCATCTAAAATTAAATTCTACGAAACTTTTTGAAATGCTAGTTTCGGTTATTAAATCATAAGATATTATACACTAGTTTATTCTCGTTTAGGTCAAAAAATCAAATTAAATCGAAGAATATTTCAAATAATACAAAACTTTTCAAATCCTATCTATATTTTCGAGGGAAGTTTATGAGGGTAGTCCGTGCAAAAAATCTTCTCAAATTAGATTCCATGAAACTTTTCGAAATGCTACAAAACTTTTCAGATTCTTTCTTTATGTTACGAGGGAATGCTATGATGGAAGTCTATGCAAAAAATTTATCACAAAATTAGATTCTATGAAACTTTTTGAAGTACTAGTTTAGGTCAAAAAATCGTAGTATATTATACACAATTTTATACTAGTTTCGGTCAAAAAATCAAATTAAATCTAGGATTATTCGAAATGCTACAAAACTCTTCAGATCCTTTGTATATGTTACGAGGGAATGTTATGATGAAAGTCCATGCAAAAAATTATCATAAAATTAGATTCTATGAAACTTTTTGAAATGCTAGTTTTAGTCATAAAATTATAGTATATTATACACAATTTTGTACTAGTTTCGGTCAAAAAATCAAATTAAATCGAGGATTGTTCGAAATGCTACGAAACTTTTATGATCATTTGTTAATGTTACGAGGGAATGTTATGATGGAAGTCCATGCAAAAATTTATCTTAAAATTAGATCCTATGAAACTTTTTGAAATGCTAGTTTCGGTCAAAAAATCGTAGTATATTATACACAATTTTGTACTAGTTTCGGTCAAAAAACCAAATTAAATTGAGGATTGTTCAAAATGCTACGAAACTTTTCAGATTCTTTCTATATATTACGAGGGAATGTTATGATGGAAGTCCATGCAAAAAATTTATCACAAAATTAAATTCTATGAAACTTTTTGAAATAATAGTTTAGGTCAAAAAATCGTAGTATATTATGCACAATTTTATACTAGTTTCGGTTAAAAAATCAAATTAAATCGAGGTTTGTTTGAAATGCTACGAAAGTTTTCAGATCCTTTGTATATGTTACGAGGGAATGTTATGATGGAAGTCCATATAAAAAATTATCTTAAAATTAGATTCTATGAAACTTTTTGAAATGTTAGTTTCGGTCAAAAATAGTAGTATATTATACACAATTTTGTACTAGTTTCGATCAAAAAATCAAATTAAATCGAGGATTGTTCGAAATGCTACAAAACTTTTCAGTTTCTATCTATATGTTACGATTGAATGTTATGATAGAAGTAAATGCAAAATATTTATCATAAAAATTAGATTCTATGAAACTTTTTGAAATACTAGTTTAGGTCAAAAAATCGTAGTATATTATGCATAATTTATTACTAGTTTCAGTCAAAAAATCAAATTAAATCGAGGATTGTTCAAAATGCTACGAAACTTTTCAATCCTTTCTATATGTTACGAGGGAATGTTATGATGGAAGACCACGCAAAAAATTATCTTAAAATTAGATTCTATGAAACCTTTTGAAATGCTAGTTTCGGTCAAAAAATCATAGTATATTATACACAATTTTGTACTAGTCTTGGTCAAAAAATTAAATTAAATCGAGGATTATTTGAAATACTAAGAGACTTTTCAGATTCTTTTTATATGTTAAGAGGGAATGTTATGATGGAATTCCATGCAAAAAATAATCTTAAAATTAGATTCTATGAAACATTTTGAAATACTAATTTCAGTAAAAAAAAATAGTAGTATATTATACACAACTTTGTACTAGTTTAGGTAAAAAAATCAAATTAAATCGAGGACTGTTCGAAATACTACGGATCTTTTCAGATCCTTTCTATATGTTACGAGGGAATGTTATGATTGAAGTACACGCAAAAAATTATCTTAAAATTTGATTCTATGAAACTTTTTGAAATGCTAGTTTCGGTCAAAAAATCGTAGTATATTATACACAATTTTGTACTAGTTTCGGTCAAAAAATCAAATTAAATCGAGGATTTTTCGAAATGCTACGAAACTTTTCAGATCCTTTCTCTATGTTACGAGGGAATGTTATGATGGAAGTCCATGTAAAAAATTATCTAAAAATTAGAATCTATGAAACATTTTGAAATTCTAATTTATGTAAAAAAAGCAGTATATTATGCACAATTTTATACTAGTATCGGTCAAATAATCAAATTAAACCGAGGATTGTTCGAAATACTACGGAACTTTTCAGATCCTTTGTATATGTTACGAGGGAATTATATTATGGAAGTCCATGCAAAAAATTATCTTAAAATTAGATTCTATGGAACTTTTTAAAATGCTAGTTTCGGTTAAAAAATCGTAGTATATATCATACACAATTTTGTACTAGTTTTGGTCAAAAAATAAAATTAAATCGAGGATTGTTCGAAATGCTACGAAACTTTTCAGTTCCTTTCTATATGTTACAAGGGAATTTTATGATGAAAGTCCACGCAAAAGATTATCTTATAATTAGATTCTATGAAACATTTTGAAATGCTAGTTTCGGTCAAAAAATCGTAGTATATTATACACAATTTTGTACTAGTTTCGGTCAAAAAATAAAATTAAATCGAGGATTGTTCGAAATGCTACGAATCTTTTCAGATCCTTTCTATATGTTACGAGGGAATGTTATTATGAAAGTACACGCAAAAAATTATCTTAAAATTAGATTCTATGAAACTTTTTGAAATGCCAGTTTCAGTCAAAAAATCGTAGTATATTATACACAATTTTGTACTTGTTTCGGTCAAAAAATCAAATTAAATCGAGGATTATTCGAAATGCTACCGAACTTTTCAGATCCTTTCTATATGTTACGAGGGAATGTTATGATGGAAGTACACGCAAAAAAATATCTTAAAATTAGATTCTATGATTTTGAAATTCAAGTTTCAGTCAAAAAACCGTAGTACATTATATACAATTTTGTACTAGTTTTGGTTAAAAAATCAAATTAAACCGAAGATTGTTCGAAATGGTACGAAACTTTTCAGATCCTTTGTATATTTTATGAGGGAGTGTTATGATGGAAGTGCATGCAAAAGATTATCTTATAATTAGATTCTATAAAACTTTTTGAAATGCTAGTTTCGGTCAAAAAATCTGAGTATATTATACAAAATTTTGTATTAGTTTCGGTCAAAAAATCAAATTAAATCGAGGATTGTTCGAATGCTACGAAGCATTTCAAATTCTTTCTATATGTTATGAGGGAATGTTATGATGGAAGTCCATGCAAAATATTTATCATAAAATTAGATTCTATGAAACTTTTTGAAATAATAGTTTGGGTCAAAAAATCGTAGTATATTATGCACAATTTTATACTAGTTTCGGTCAAAAAATCAAATTAAATTGAGGTTTGTTCGAAATGCTATTAAACTTTTCAGATCCTTTGTATATGTTATGAGGGAATGTTATTATGAAAGTCCATGCAAAAAATTATCTTAAAATTAGATTCTCTGATACTTTTTAAAATGCTAGTTTCGCTCAAAAAATCGTAGTATATTATACATAATTTTGTAAAAGTTTCGGTCAAAAAATCAAATTAAATCGAGGATTATTCGAAATGCTACGAAACTTTTCAGATTCTTTCTATATATTACGAGGGAATGTTATGATGGAAGTCAATGCAATATATTTATCACAAAATTAGATTCTATGAAACCTTTTGAAATACTAGTTTAGGTAAAAAAATCATAGTATATTATGCATAATTTTATACTAGTTTCGGTCAAAAAATCAAATTAAATCAAGGATTGTTCGAAATGCTACGAAACATTTCAATCCTTTCTATATGTTACGAGGGAATGTATGATGGAAGTCCACGCAAAAAATTATCTTAAAATTAGATTCTATGAAACTTTTTGAAATGCTAGTTTCGGTCAAAATATCGTAGTATATTATACACAATTTTGTACTAGTTTCGGTCAAAAAATCAAATTAAATCGAGGATTGTTCGAAATGCTATGAAACTTTTCATATTCTTTCTATATGTTACGAGGGAATGTTATAATGGAAGTCCATGCAAAAAATTATCACAAAATTAGATTCAATGAAACATTTTGAAATTCTAATTTCTGTAAAAAAATAGCAGTATATTATGCACAATTTTATACTAGTAGCGGTCAAATAATCAAATTAAATCGAGGATTGTTGAAAATACTACGAAACTTTTCAGATCCTTTGTATATGTTAAGAGGGAATGTTATGATGGAAGTCCATGCAAAAAATTATCTTAAAATTAGATTCTATGGAACTTTTTGAAATGCTAGTTTTGGTCAAAAAATCGTAGTACAATATACACAATTTTGTACTAGTTTTGGTTAAAAAATAAAATTAAATCGGGGATTGTTCGAAATGCTACGAAACTTTTCAGATCCTTTCTATATGTTACGAGGGAATGTTATGATGGAAGTCCATGAAAAAGATTATCTTATAATTAGATTCTATGAAACTTTTTGAAATGCTAGTTTCGGTCAAAAAATCGTAGTATTTTATACACAATTTTGTACTAGTTTTGGTTAAAAAATAAAATTAAATCGAGGATTGTTCGAAATGATACGAAACTTTTCAAATCCTTTCTATATGTTACAAGGGAACTTTATGATGGAAGTCCACGCAAAAGATTATCTTATAATTAGATTCTATGAAACTCTTTGAAATGCTAGTTTCAGTCAAAAAATTGTAGTATATTATACACAATTTTGTACTAGTTTCGGTCAAAAAATCAAATTAAATCGAGGATTGTTCGAAATGCTACGAATCTTTTCAGATCCTTTCTATATGTTACGAGGGAATGTTATGATGGAAATACACGCAAAAAATTATCTTAAAATTAGATTCTATGAAACTTTTTGAAATGCCAGTTACAGTCAAAAAATCGTAGTATATTATACACAATATTGTACTAGTTTTGGTCAAAAAATCAAATTAAATCGAGGATTGTTCGAAATGCTACCAAACTTTTCTGATCCTTTATATATGTTACGAGGGAATGTTATGATGGAAGTACACGCAAAAAAGTATCTTAAAATTAGATTCTATGAACCTTTTTGAAATTCAAGTTTCAGTCAAAAAATCGTAGTATATTATACACAATTTGGTACTAGGTTTGGTTAAAAAATCAAATTAAACCGAGGATTGTTCGAAATGCTACGAAACTTTTCAGATCCTTTGTGTATGTTACGAGGGAATGTTATGATGGAAGTGCATGCAAAAGATTATCTTATAATTAGATTCTATGAAACTTTTTGAAATGGTATTTTCGGTCAAAAAATCGTAGTATATTATACACAATTTTGTATTAGTTTCGGTCAAAAAATCAAATTAAATCGAGGATTGTTCGAAATGCTATAAAACATTTCAGATTCTTTCTATATGTTACGAGGGAATGTTATGATGGAAGTCCATGCAAAAAATTTATCACAAAATTTGATTCTATGAAACTTTTAGAAATAATAGTTTAGGTCAAAAAATCATAGTATATTATGCACAATTTTATACTAGTTTCGGTCAAAAAATCAAATTAAATTGAGGTTTGTTCAAAATGCTACTAAACTTTTCAGATCCTTTGTATATGCTATGAGGGAATGTTATGATGAAAGTCCATGCAAAAAATTATCTTAAAATTAGATTCTATGAAACTTTTTAAAATGCTAGTTTCGGTCAAAATATCGTAGTATATTATACACAATTTTGTACTAGTTTCGGTAAAAAATCAAATTAAATCGAAGATTGTTTGAAATGCTATGAAACTTTTCAAATTCTTTCTATATGTTACGAGGGATTGTTATGATGGAAGTCAATGCAATATATTTATCACAAAATTTGATTCTATGAAACTTTTTGAAATACTAGTTTAGGTAAAAAAATCATAGTATATTATGCATAATATTATACTAGTTTCGGTCAAAAAATCAAATTAAATCAAGGATTGTTCGAAATGCTACGAAACTTTTCAATCCTTTCTATATGTTACGAGGGAATGTTATGATGGAAGTCCACGCAAAAAATTATCTTATAATTAGATTCTATGAAACTTTTTGAAATGCTAGTTTCGGTCAAAATATCGTAGTATATTATACACAATTTTGTACTAGTTTCGGTGAAAAAATCAAATTATATCGAGGATTGTTCAAAAATCTACGAAACTTTTCATATTCTTTCTATATGTTACGAGGGAATGTTATAATGGAAGTCCATGCAAAAAATTATCACAAAATTAGATTCTATGAAACATTTTGAAATTCTATTTTCTGTCAAAAAATAACAGTATATTATGCACAATTTTATACTAGTAGCGGTCAAATAATCAAATTAAATCGAGGATTGTTGAAAATACTACGAAACTTTTCAGATCCTTTGTATATGTTATGAGGGAATGTTATGATGGAAGTCCATGCAAAAAATTATCTTAAAATTAGATTCTATGGAACTTTTTGAAATGCTAGTTTTGGTCAAAAATTCGTAGTACATTATACACATTTTTTTACTAGTTTTGGTCAAAAAATTAAATTAAATCGGGGATTGTTCGAAATGCTACGAAACTTTTCAGATCCTTTCTATATGTTACGAGGGAATGTTATGATGGAAGTCCATGCAAAAGATGATCATTATAATTAGATTCTATAAAACATTTTGAAATGCTAGTTTCGGTCAAAAAATCGTAGTATATGTAGATGTTTAGAATTGGCAGAATTTTTGACCAACAAGAAATGTTGAACTTAGTTCAGGATGTCACACCAGATGTTGTGACATTATCAAATAGAGTATAAGTTAATGAACTTAATTCAGGATGTCACACCAGATGTTGTGACATTGTATAAGTTAATGAAGTAAGTTCAGATTTCAGGATGTCACACCAGATGTTATGACATCTCAAACCTGCTACCAGAATTAAATAATGCATAACAGAACTGAGTAAATTCAGGGAATTTATCTGGAATAAATTGTGAATGGATAAACAATACAAGGTGCATCTGTAGGGAGATTAGTTATATGATTTCAGTATAACAGAAGAACTATCTCACCTAGAATCAAGGAAGTAACAAACCCTAATTCAAGGTGATGACAACATGCGTATCAGGACTGGATAACCTACAGAAAGCCCAAAATCTAAGCATCTATTTAAGGAACAGAAACTCTCAGAATAGAGTACGAAATTAAGAAGACTAAATAGGGTGTTTGTGTTTAATAAGCAGGTTTTATATGTGTATCACTTTATGAGCTTTTAAGAAAAAAGTGTATTGTGTCTTGATTGAAACTGTGAAGTAAAATCAAGCTGTTGTGTTTGAAGTGTGACTTCAATTTAATTAAACATTGTAACATATCACTGTGTGATTGAGGGGGAGTGAGTTGGTACTCATATCTAAGTTGTGTCTTAGGTAGAAATTGCCTTGGGTAGATATTAAGTGAGGGATTAAACTGAGTGGTTTAAGTCCAGAATTAATATTACTTATATTGGATTTCCTTCCTGGCTTAGTAGCCCCCAGATGTAAGTGTGGAGATACACTGAACTGGGTTAACAATTTCCTGTGTTGTTTAATTTACCTGCACTTTAAGTTTTGTTTAAGTCTTCAAGTGTTTAAACATCTCATTCGACATCACGTACCTGATCCCAGAATTTCAATTGGCATCAGAGCAGGCACCCTTCCTGTTTAACTGGGTGAGATCTAGGGACTGCAAATTTTGGGAACATGGACAGAGATGTAGGATCTGTAAATAGACCACCTATATTGGATGGATCCAACTATGACTACTGGAATCCAAGAATGGTAGCATTCTTAAAATCACTTGACAGTAGGGCTTGGAAAGCAGTCAACAAAGGCCTTAAATGCCTTATTCAATGGAATTGATAGGAACATATTCAGACTTGTGCATCACTGTGAGCTGGCCAAAGATGTTTGGGACACTCTCAAAACAACTCATGAAGGAACATCAAAGGTGAAGATGTCAAGAATTCAACTTTTCACCACCAAGTTTGAAAACTTGAGAATGAAGGAAGATGAGACAATTCATGAGTTTTACATGAACATTTTGGAAATAGCTAATACTTCTGGTGCTTTGGGAGAGAAGATGAGTGATGAAAAGCTGGTAAGAAAGATTCTCAGATCTTTACCAAAAAGATTTGACATGAAGGTTACAACAATAGAAGAAGCTCAAGACATATGCACAATGAAGGTTGAAGAGCTCATTGGTTCCCTTCAAACATTTGAGATGGGAATGAATGATACAATTGTAAAGAAGAACAAAAGCATAGCCTTGGTGTCAAATACTGATAAAGAAGAAGAAAATCATGAAGCAGACCCTGAAGAAAATTTATCAGAAACAATTGCTATGCTTGGAAGACAATTCAACAAAATTCTCAAAAGAATGGATAGCAGGTCCAGACCAAGTGGAAGAAACTCAAACTCTTCTGAGAATAAAAGACCTTATGATAGAAGGCCAAATTACGATGAGAAGACCAACCAAGAAAAAGGGATTAAATGTCATGGATGTGAAGGATATGGACACATCAGAAATGAATGCCCTACCTATCTAAAAAAATAGAAGAAAGGTCTCTCTGTGACCTGGTCTGATGAAGACTCAGGATGTGATTCAGAAGAAGAATCAGCAAAGCACATCACTGCTCTAGCTGGAGTATGTGAATCTGAAGGTGGATCCAGTGATGAGGAGCTGACTTTTGAAGAGCTTGAAGATTCATACAAGATGCTATGTAAAAGGAGCACTGAAGTATGCATGGAGAATATAAAGCAGAAGAAGCAGATTGAGGCATTAAAGGCTGAAAAGACAAGTAATCTAGAGATCATTGACACTTTGAAAAGTGAAGTAAGCCTTCTCAACTCCAAGTTGGAGCATATGTCCAAATCTGTCAGAATGCTGAACAGTAGCTCAAACACATTGGATGTCATTCTCAACAACAACAAGCACTCAGGGGATAGAACTGGACTGGGATTTAATAAAGCTCAAAAGTTTGAGGCTAGCACCAGCAAAACAACTTCAAATCCCATAAAGTCAAACAAGATGTCCCAACAGATGTCCCAATATCATGAAAAGAACATGATGAAAAAGAAGTATCAAAGATGGAGATGTAATCATTGTGGAAGGTTTGGTCACATCAAACCTTATTGCTACAAGTTGCATGGATATCCAAATCAGATGCATCAGCAACCCCCTAAGCAGAAGATAGAGGTCACCAAGAAAGTGCTGCATGGACATCAAAATCAAAGATATCAGCAACCCCCTAAGCAGAAGACATAGGTCATCAAGAAATTCTGGGTACCTAAAGCTAGTCTTCATGCTGATCAAAGCTACATGCCCAAGAACAAGTCCAACAAACAACCTTGGAGCTCTAAAGATGGACACTACACAGGGCAGAGGCATCAAAGGAAACCTCACAACAAGCAAAAATGGTCAAAGAAGGGTGTTGCCTATATTGCTCATACATCTCTCAGAGTATCAGCTAAGGAAGACTGGTACTTTGACAGTGGATGCTCAAGGCACATGACTGGATTGAAGAATCTGCTGGTAAACTTAAAGTCACATTCATCCAGATATGTAACCTTTGGAGATGGAGCTAAAGGAGAAATCAAGGTTACAGTGTAAACTTTACCAAAACTGAATGCATAGTGTCTGATAAAGAACAGAAGGTTGTCATGAGAGGAGCCAGATCTAAAGACAACTGTTATATGTGGGAACCTCAAGATTTCAGTCTCACTTCAACTTGCTCCTTAGCCAAAGAAAAATAAGTGAAGCTATGGCACCAAAGACTAGGTCATCTTCATCTCAGAGGAATAAAGAAAATCATATCTATGGAGGCTGTAAGAGGTATTCCAAAACTGAAGATTGATGAAGGCAAAGTATGTGGTGAATGTCAAATAGGCAAGCAAACCAAGATGTCCCATCCAAAGCTCCAACATCTGACAACTTCCAAAGTTTTGGAATTATTGCATATGGATCTTATGGGACTAATGCAGGTTGAGAGCCTTGGTGGAAAAAGGTATGCCTATGTGGTTGTTGATGACTGTTCAAGGTATACATGGATAAATTTCATCAAAGAAAAGTCTGATGTCTTTGAGGTATTCAAAGATCTATGCCAAAGAATACAAAGAGAAAAAGCAAGCTGTGTGGTCAGAATAAGGAGTGACCATGGAAAGGAGTTTGAGAATAAAAAATTCTCAGATTTCTGTTCTTCAGAGGGAATCAATCATGAGTATTCTTCTCCTATCACCCCTCAACAGAATGGGATTGTTGAGAGGAAGAACAGAACTATCCAAGAATCAGCAAGAGCTATGATTCATGTGTAACACCCCAAATTTGCCCTCTTCTTGTTTAGCATCGTTATCATATCATAATCATCATGAGCACACCATATCCTTATCATTTTGCATAGAAAAATAAAGCATAACACTCACATGTTCTAGCATAAGGCATATGATCGGTCATCTGGGAAAATCTGAACCTGCAAGTCAAAATCAAGAGCATGGTGATCTGGCAAGAATCTCACAGGATCATTTTGCACAAGCCTGGTATCATGTTCAGAGCCCTAGAAAGAGAAGATGGATCAAAATTTGTTTGAAACGGTTGGTGCAGGTCTATTTTTGAGGTTTCCCACCAAAGGGAGGGAAATTCAAATTTTCCATGCGTTAACCGGTTAACGCATATGGTTAACCGGTTAACAGTTGCGAAATTTGAATTTCCAGCAGCAATTTCAGCATGTGTGTTTTGGTTCCATTTTCCAATTTTCTGATTTTTATTCATTTGAATTAATTTGAATTTGGGAGAAGGATCTAGAGCATTTATCCAAGCCTCATTCCAACCCTAAATCCAAATCACTTTCTAAGCTAATGCCAAGCCATATTTTGGATCCCAAACCAAAATTTTGGGCCCCAAACCTAAACCATATTTATTCCATTTCCTTCCAAACCAAGGGGGCTCTCACTCATTTTTCACTCTCATTTCTGAATTTTCATTCCTCTCACTCACAATTCTCTCACTTTTCTCTCCCAATTTTCCAAATCACTCAAAGTTCCTCTTTGAAGATCACACAACCTTGCCTTGAGGTGTGTAGATCTTGGAACTAAACCTCCTTTCATAGCTTCTTTGCATCTCTTTGTTGGTTTTATTGGAGATTCAGATCTGGTTTGAGATCTAGAAGTGCTTTTGGATCCAAAATTCTGCATCAAGAGCTTGTTCTTGCATTTATTTTGCATGGAGTGTGGAGCTTAGCATCGGATCTTCAAAGTTTTGCGCGAGATCTACTGTTTTCAGCTCAATCAACAATTACCAAAGCATACCTCAGCTTTGTAGGTTGGTTAATTTCAGATCTAGCTCTGTTTTTAGCTTATTTGCATGCTTGTGCTTTAGGTCCACCATGTGCTTGTGTATTTGCTTGTGTTGTTTGATTTGATTGGTTGATTTGTATCCGGATCCGAATGTTATTGTTCATGAGCTTAATGATATGGATTAATGTGAATTGATCTAATTTTTCCATGTGTAATTGATTGCTGGTCTGGTGCAAGCTTATTTGAATAAGCTGTTTTGAGATGCTGTTTTCTGCAGGATTTGTTGCTGTTTTATCAGTGTTAACCGGTTAACGTATATGGTTAACCGGTTAACGCCTCTGTTTTGTGCGTATTTTGTGCAGGTTTGAGCCGGTTAACCGGTTAACGCATTTGGTTAACCGGTTAACACTGAAGCAGAATGACTTTTTAGTGTTGTTTTGAGCTTGTTTGATCCCTTTGCTTGTTCTAATTGCCATGGATCATTGCATGATCATTAAACATGAGATTTTAGGGTGATTTGCTTGCTGGTTGATGTATGCTTTCATGTTTTCGACGCGTAAGTCGTGTACTTGCAATGTTTGGCATGATGTTTGATTCTTGTTCACAAGAACCTTTGAGCATGACTAATTCCATGATTGTGTTGGTCACTTTGCTGGATTTTTTTTGTGCATACTAACCTTGCAGGGGCTATGGTAAGTGAGAGATGTGGGAATTGAGTTCCACATCTCCAATTCTCATCTTCCTCTTATGTTTATGTTACTAACCCTTTGTTGTTGGGCTTAGGCCTTTCTCATCCCTTCTTCTATCTTCTTCTTTTTTCCTTCATTAAGATAGAAACCTCACTAACCTTTAGGACTTCCATGCATGTGAATACTTAGGATTATTTTAGTCCCCCTTTAGAATTTTTCCTTTAAGATCCTTTGGTGCTCTCTCTTCTCATCTTCAAACTTAATTCTAATTCATTTAATAAAGGTTGAGTACTTTCATGTGACATGAGACTTTGCTATGAGATGCTCACATGCGTTCCATTTCGGGGCGAGGTGTGAGTCATCACTCGTGGTGGATAGGTCTTAACATGAGTACCTCACAAAGAAAAGCTAAAAAACACTTCTTAATCAAAACCACAAAAACACTTAATAATGATAATAGGTTAGTGTGCTTGAGCCTTCACTTGTGGGACTAGCTTTGGGGATTTCCTCCATAGATAGGTGTGCCTCTTGCGCATTCCATTTCGGGATGATGTGAGATGTACACATCCCATTGAGTAAGACTTGGGTACACTTACCTATGCAAACTTTCACTCATAAAAGCTTCTAAAAAGCACCAAACAAACAATAAACGTCTTTCCTTCGGGAATTCTTTTCTCATCTCCTTCGCTCCGTACGCGAACTTGCTCCTACTTGTCATTTTGCAAGACGGTTACGCACTCGTCGTCCGAGCCTGCAACACCTGAGCAATGGCATAGGCAGTTCAAGCCTTAATTCACAAGCAATTTCCTTTTAGTACCCCTAGTTAGGGGAACTACGGTGACTCTGATCCTCATTATCCCGATGAGGTACGTAGGCAGCGGGGTATGGCCCGTTCGAGCACAATCTTTATTTTCCCTACATTTTTCCTTTTGCTTTCTTATTCAGTTCTTTTCCAGTTCCAGTTTCTTTTCATATTCATTTCTTTGCTGCATTTTTCATACCCTCACCCTTTGAAACAGTTTCTTTTGCAAGCGTGGATCCCGTCGGGTACGGCGGACGATCTGGGTGCTAATACCTTCCCAGGTCGTAACCGACTCCCGAACTCAGTCTCTTTGGTTCGCAGGACCTGTGTCCTTCCTTTTTTTTTTTTTTCTTCTGGTTTGTGCAGCATTACCATTCCCTTTCTTCGGGATAAAAATGCATGGCTGGCGACTCTAACCTTTCCGCGCCACTTTCGCGTTTGTACCAGGATGGAAATCCCGGGAGCGACAGCTGGCGACTTCACTGGGGACGCGCACCAGAGATCTCTGGTTCCCCTGTGAGTCTCTCCTAGCGCTTGTGTGTTGTTGTTTCATTGGGTGATGCTTGTTTGATGTGGCTTGTTGTACTGTATTGTTGTTTATTTACAGCTTTATTTACAGCTTTATTTATAGTCTTCAGTATTTATTTTCCGCATCATTTATATCATACTGGACTGTCTGGACTGGTTTTCTGTTTGGTGGGATGGGTGATACTGTTTCTGAGAGATAAGCCAAGTACCCGGCTTGAGTGCACCCTAGGATTAGAGTGGACATATTGTACTCGCATGTGGCATGATGAGTGGCGATGTGTTTCACGCCCAGATTGCGACTGTCTTGGAAATATCTTGTGTGGGGATTTCCTCCACTTCGGGATAGGACCTTGTTGGTTATGTGCATTTGGGGACCGATCATTGAGAACCTTTGTGGAAACAACCCTCTCCAGTGGTGACAGTGGCAGACCACATTTTGTGGCAAACCCATTCGCACCCGAGGGTCCACGGGGAACTCGCATAGGATGGCCTGGTTCTCTTATAGGAACTCAGTCAAAGCATCTGGTCGTATGGCATTAGTACTGTATCCTACGGGCTGAATGTACTATTGTTTCTCGATTTCAGCGCTTGAAGCTGGGAACTTGTAAGGGATGCTTGTTTTTCCCGGACTCAGCTGAGGCCTCCCTGCGTAGTATATAATGCCTAACCGATTCCCTGACTTGGTCATGAGCCACTTCTCGGAAATGGTGAAAGTATTATTGCTATTCGGCTTTGAGAGTCCGTGATGTTTGACCCGGAGCACACCCGTGAGATTTGGGATGGGTTTACAGGTTTGCAGGAACACTTGACCTCATCATACCCTTGTTATCAGTGCAGTTCATGTTATGATGCAGTTACTTTGGTTCCGGAGTTCTGGTTTTCTGGTTCTGGTATTCGTGATACTATGGTCCTGAGATTTTCTTCAGAGGGTTGTGGTTATCAGAGAGGGTGACTCAGTGAACTTTTGGTTTGTCAGAGGGATCTTGTCAGTGGCCAGATTCCAGACAGTCTCAGATGACCATATGTCTTTGCATTTGCATCTGCATTGCATCATTGCATCATTAATCATTGTTTTGTTTTCATTCACAGGTTCATATTTCTGCTTCCGGTTCCGGTATTCTCTTCAAAGATGGAAGATCCTCGCAAGCAGAATATTCACTTCAAGTTCTTTGATGTCAAGATTGGTTTGCTGAAGAAGATGGTAAAGCTGATTACGCCCAACCAGGTAGAGAGATTCAGAAAAGCTTATGGGAGTATTCTTGATGTGGTGATAGAGCTAAATCCTTCAGAGAGGAGTGCCATTCATACATTGCTTCAGTATTATGATCCTCAGCTCCGTTGCTTCACCTTTCCTGATTTCCAGTTGGGCCCTATGCTGGAGGAGTATGCTTTGATCCTGGGTGTGCCAGTTCAAGATCAGGTTCCTTTCAACTCTGAGATGAGTAGACCAGCACCGGAGGCTATTGCTAAGGCTCTTTATTTGAGTCCTTCTACTGTGAAGTCTTTGACCATTATCAAGGGAGGTGTGTCTGGGTTTTCTTTGGAGGTTCTGGTAAAGAAGGCGGAAGAATTGGCTGTTGAAGAAGAATGGGATGCGGTCTGTGCTATCTTGGCTCTTTCTATCTATGGCACCATTTTGTTTGCTGATATGGAGAAGTTCATAGATATAAACGCCATACATCTCTTTTTGCTGAAGAATCCTGTGCCTACCTTACTCGGGGATTTGTATTACTCGGTTCATTACAAGACTGAAAAGAAGAGGGGAGGTTTGGTTCGTTGCTGTGCTCCATTATTTCACACGTGGTTCATGAGGCATTTGCCTAGTACGGGAGTGTTTAGTGACCATAGTCTGATATGGGCTCAGAAGCTGGAAAAGTTGCTTGCCAAGGATGTTAGGTGGTTCACTCAGAGGCTGCAAGGTGCACGTTTCATTACCAGCTGCGGAAGTTATCATAGTGTGCCTTTGTTGGGAATAACTGGAGGGATTAATTACAATCCAATCTTGTTAAGAAGACAATTAGGATACGCTTTGAGAGATGTGCCTGAAGATTTGAAGCTGACCCCCATTTTCTACTTTTCCGTGAAAGATAATATGCCCTTAGTGAGGAAGGTTGCGGGGGCTTGGAAAAGCATCAAAGGAGAAGGAATAGCTAGTTTCGGGAAGTGCAACAATCAGACGTTCCCAGGGTACGAAGCTTGGTTGAAAGACAGAGCCAGAAGAGTTTTGTTACCATTTTCAGCACCAGTTGCTGAGTCCATTGATACTGTGCCTTTAGAGGAATTCGAGAAGTTAGAAGCCCAGTTACATGCAGTTAGAGTTGAAAATACCGAGATGGTAAGCTTGTATTACCAAGCTAACAGGGCCAAGAAGGAAGCTGAGGAGAAGTTGCTGAAGATACAGACGACTTTGGAGGCTAAGGAGAAAGACTTTGCAGGAAAAGAAGCGCATTTCCGCAGGTTGGGGATGATGGAAGCCCAAAGAGAAGTTGAGCGCAAGAAGAAGTCAAAGACCCTTAGAGATGCTCGTCAGTCTATTGTCTGGTTGAAGGGACAAAGAGAGCAAGAGTTGAAGCAATATAAGGAAAAAGAGGAGTTCTTTGAGACTCAGATGGCTTACAAGAAAGAAGAGGTGGAGCAGGCCCACAAGATTCGCAGAGAGAAGACCCAACAGCTTGCGGACAGTCAACAAGCCCTCGAAGAAGCACTCAAAGAGATTGAAGACCTCAAGTTGATGGCAGGAGTCAAGAAGGTCAGGTCTGATGATGGAGTTTCAGGATCCTCAGGCGGCGGTTATGCTTCTTAGTTTGTTTTCTTTGTATTTGGATTACCTACGGGCATGTTGTAGGAGTCCTAGTTGTTTGTTTATACTCTGTAAGAACTCGTACTCTATGAGGTATTCTGTTTTTATTGTGCCTAATGGGCTGATCTATGTTAAGATGTTTCTCACTATTTCTTGGTTTGCTTGCTATTATGGTTTGAATGTGGTTTCCCGCAAAGGTTTCTGAAAGTCGAGGATCAGTACCCATCTGGTTTTCTTTGCTAAATACCGGAGCCGGGGCATAAGTGACTTGTGTTTGGAAACATAAACAACTGCATTGCATCCATATAACCTGTTTGTTGTTTTGCAGGTAGTGTCTCGGTTACTAACGTATTTCGTGTTTCAGGCACTATAGCTCCTCGAAAAGCTCGGGGGCAGCCAACAGTACACAGGTACCCAACCAAGGTTAACAGAGAGAGAGCCATGGATCAAGTGCAGGCAGATTTGGCAGACCTAAGACAGAGAATGGATAATTTCATGACGTTAATGACCGGCATGGGGCAGAATCAAGAACGGCTGCGAGAGTTGGTTGAGAATCAGAACAGAAACGCTGCTGCAACTGCTAATGCTGATAATCATACCGGTGCGGGCGCACGTCAGGGTGGACCTCATGTTATACAACCAGGCGCGACCGTAGTCAATGACGGGATGCATAACATTCATGTGGACCACCAGGAGGACCAGTTCACTTTACTTGATGAGACCGAGGGTCAAGGGGTCGAAATGAATAAGAGATTCGAAGAGATGGCCGAGCAAATCAAGGCTATTCAGTCCCAGAGTTCTTTGGGATTCGATATAACAGACTTGGGTTTGGTTCCGGGAGTCAGAATCCCGTACAAATTCAAGGTTCCTACTTTTGAGAAGTATAACGGCACTGCTTGCCCAAAAACTCATCTGCAATCATATGTGGGGAGAATTGCCGCGCATACAGACGATGAAAAGCTATGGATGTATTACTTTCAGGACAGCTTGGTGGGAGCTTCCCTTGAGTGGTACATGAAGCTCAGCAGGGTCAATGTTAAGAGTTGGAAGGATCTCGCTGAGGCCTTCGTGAAGCAGTACCAGTACAACATGGATATGGCTCCGAATCGTACCCAGTTGCAACATATGGCTCAGACAGCAAAAGAAGGCTTTAAAGAATACGCCCAGAGGTGGCGTCAGCTAGCTGCTAGGGTGCAGCCACCCTTGTTAGAGAATGAGATGGCCGATATGTTTATGGGTACCCTCCAGGGGGTATTTCTTGAGAGATTGGCATCAAGTTCTGCTACAAAGTTCAACGATATTGTCATTGCGGGAGAAAGGGTCGAAACGCTGTTGAAAATGGGGAAGATACAAGACCCAGGTGCTAGTAGCTCAAATGGAGCGAGGAAAGCTTTTAGCGGACCTCCAAGAAGGCGGGAAGGAGAGACCAATGTTGTATTCGGCCGAAGCCAGGGCCGTGGTTACAGAAGACCTTATGAACATGTGGCTGCTGTCACTATTCCTGCAGCTCCCGTACAACAGATGCCACCTCCACCACAACAACAACAACAACCTAGAGCCAACTACCAGCAAAGGCCTTATCAGCCGAGGCAGGCTCGTCCTGCTAATAGGGTGATTGAAGCTATTCCGATGACATATGCTGCCTTGTTGCCAAGACTGCTGGACTTGAACCTTATTCAATTAAGGACTTTGGCACCACCACCTCCTGGAGAGCTTCCAGCTGGTTATGACGTCAACGCGCGATGCGCTTTTCATTCAGGGGCACCCGGGCACTCAACCGAGAAGTGCAGGGCGCTACATCACAAAGTTCAAGATCTCGTGGATTCAAAGGCAATCAACTTTGCGCCACCACCGAATATCAACTCGAACCCTATACCTAATCATGGAGGGGCAAGAGTTAATGCTGTTGAGCGTGATGACAAGTTGAGTTTGGTACTGAGAATTGATGAAGTCAAGACGCCGTTGAAGGTGGTGAAAGAGAGACTGTTGAAAGGTCAAGTATTTCCTGGTTGTTCTCTCGATTGTGAAGACTGTATAAGTGTTGTGAATGGCTGCGAGAAATTGAAGACGGGTTTGCAAGAGTTGATTGATGTTGGGTCCCTACAATTTAGCAAGATTAGTAATGAAAAGGCTGATGATGTGTCAACCATTACTATCTTCTACAATGAGGCTGACATGCCCGTTCGACAAGAGCCTGTTACCGTTTACGCTCCTCAGATTAGTCCTGTGACTATAACTGTACCTGGGCCAATGCCGTATAATGATGATAGAGCCATTCCGTGGCATTATGGTTCCGATGTCTATGTGGCGGGACAGAAGATGGAAAGTAGACCTGTTGCTGACTTGACCATTGAAAATGTGGGAGGTGTTGGAGGTTTTACTCGAAGTGGTCGTTTGTTTGCTCCCCCTGCACTGAGAAAGGATCCTGAGGCCGAAGCTTCGTCCAAAGACAAAGGGAAGAAGATTGCGAATGACGAGTCAACTACTCCTGTGGCTGGGCAGAGGACGTTTGAAAAGGAGGTAGAGGAGTTTATGAAGATCATCAAAAGGAGTGACTACAAGGTGGTTGATCAACTGAACCAGACGCCTTCAAAGATTTCTATCTTGTCACTGTTGATGTGCTCTCCCGCGCACCGAGAAGCCTTGCTGAAAGTACTTCAAATGGCCTATGTTCCTCAAGAAATCACTGTTAATCAACTCGAAGCTGTTGTTGGAAGTGTTAATGCCAGCCATGGTTTAGGCTTCACTGACCGAGACCTTACTTCGGAGGGAAGGAATCACAATAAAGCACTGCATATCACGATGGAATGCAAGGGCGCTGTTTTGTCTCATGTTCTTGTGGACACAGGCTCTTCCTTGAATGTGCTCCCGAAGAAGGCGTTGATGAAGCTTAACATTGATGGGGTTATTCTGACGCCGAGTGATCTAGTGGTTAAAGCTTTCGATGGTTCAAGAAGATCCGTTTTCGGAGAGGTTGAGTTGCCTGTCAAGATAGGCTCTCAAGTCTTCAAGAGTGTCTTCTATGTCATGGATATCCAGCCTGCGTATAGTTGCTTGTTGGGCAGACCGTGGATACACGCAGCTGGAGCTGTCACCTCAACTCTGCACCAAAAGCTTAAATATGTGGTGGATGGCCAGGTCATCACAGTTTGCGGGGAAGAAGATATTTTCGTCAGCCACCTGTCGACGTTTAAATATGTGGAGATGGACGGAGAAATTCACGAGACTTTGTGCCAAGCTTTTGAGGCAGATGTCAGTATCTTGACTCCGGTGAAGAAAAACAACGAAGGCACGTCAATTCATTCCTACCGGGAAGCAAAAGAGGCCGTCCAATCAGGCAATGCCCAGGGCTGGGGCAAGCTACTGGAGGTGGAAAAGAAGGGTGATAAATTCGGCTTAGGGTATCAACCTGGGGGGTCTATTCAGAGTGGTAAAGCTATCTCATTCACAAGTGCTGGGTCGCTCGACCGCGATCAAATCTGTACGGCGAACAAAGACGGGGATAGTGGCAGAGACTGGGACAACAATTGGATCCGCCCGTGTGCACCCGGCGAGGAGCTAGGAAATTGGTCTGCTGAGGACATTGTTCAAGTCACCTGGCTCTCAAAGTAATTGTTTTGTTTCCTTTTATTAGCATACTGCATTGTCGAATCCAGCATTCTGCCCAAGATGCTTGGATCCATTGTACTGGGCCACCATGTTTTGTATCGCATTGTTATTTTTGCTAATAAAAGGACATTTTCAGACAAACTGTGCTCTCTTTCTTTGTTTTTTAAACTTTTTCACAAAAAACAATATAAAAATGGCAATGTGTTTTTTCATTTTTTGCTTTGTGTTAGCGTCTCTTTTCAAAATAAGCAGATTCTGAATAAGCACATCATTTGTGCAGTGTTGATTAACCGGATTCCACGGATAACGTTCCTGCTATGACTATGCATGACTTTGATAATCCAGTCTACCAAGCTGATGAAGGGGTTGAGGAAGACTGTGACCTCCCTGAAGAGTTGGTCAGATTGTTGAAACAAGAGGAACGAGTTATTCAGCCTCATCAAGAAGAGATTGAGACCATCAACATTGGCAGTGAAGATGCAAAGAAAGAAATCAAGATAGGAGCCAATCTGCAGGCCGACGTCAAACAAGAGCTGATCAGTATGCTGAGAGAGTATGTAGATATCTTTGCTTGGTCATATCAAGATATGCCAGGGTTGGATACTGACATCGTGATGCATAAGCTACCTCTGAGAGAAGACTGTCCTCCTGTGAAGCAAAAGTTGAGAAGAACTCGCCCGGATATGGCGATGAAGATTAAAGAGGAGGTACAGAAACAGTGGGATGCCGGGTTCCTTGCCGTGACTAGTTACCCACCTTGGGTAGCTAACATCGTACCAGTGCCTAAAAAGGACGGCAAGGTCCGGATGTGCGTTGACTATCGAGATTTGAACAGAGCAAGCCCGAAGGATGATTTTCCGTTGCCACACATTGACGTGTTGGTTGACAATACTGCTCAATTCTCAGTATTCTCCTTCATGGATGGATTCTCCGGTTATAATCAGATAAAAATGGCGCCGGAAGACATGGAGAAGACAACGTTCATTACCCCGTGGGGAACGTTCTGCTATAAGGTCATGCCTTTCGGTCTGAAGAACGCAGGGGCAACTTATCAACGGGCAATGGTCACGTTGTTCCATGACATGATCCACAAGGAGATCGAATGTTATGTGGATGATATGATTGCAAAGTCCAAGGACGAAGAGGAGCATTTGGTTAACCTAAAGAAGTTGTTTGACAGATTGATCAAGTACAAGTTGAGGTTGAATCCGAACAAGTGCACTTTCGGAGTGCGTTCTGGAAAGTTGCTGGGTTTCATTGTAAGTCAAAGAGGAATTGAGGTAGATCCTGCTAAAGTGAAAGCTATTCAAGATATGCCTGCACCAAAGACAGAAAAAGAGGTGCGCGGGTTCTTAGGTAGATTGAACTACATTTCTCGGTTCATATCTCACCTAACTGCCACGTGCGAACCGATATTCAAACTGCTAAGAAAAGAGCAAACAGTCAGGTGGAATGATGATTGCCAAAGGGCTTTCGACAAAATAAAGGAATATTTGCAGGAGCCTCCAATTCTGATGCCTCCAGTGGAGGGGAGACCGTTAATCATGTACTTGACCGTGCTTGAAGGGTCGATGGGGTGTGTGCTTGGCCAACATGACGAGTCTGGTCGAAAAGAGTACGCCATTTATTACCTTAGCAAAAAGTTTACCGACTGTGAATCCCGATACTCACTGCTCGAGAAAACTTGCTGCGCTTTGGTATGGGCTGCTCGCCGACTGAGGCAGTACATGTTGACCCATACTACACTTCTCATTTCCAAGATGGATCCTGTCAAGTACATCTTTGATAAACCAGCATTGACCGGAAGGGTTGCTAGATGGCAGATGATTTTAACTGAATACGACATCCAGTACACTTCTCAGAAAGCCATCAAAGGAAGTGTATTGTCGGAATACCTTGCTCAGCAACCTCTTGAGGATGACTATCAGCCGATGAGATTTGATTTCCCCGATGAGGACATCATGTGCCTCAAAACAAACGATTATGAGGAACCACTTCCGGAGGAGGGGCCTGACCCTGAATCCAAATGGAAGTTGATGTTTGATGGGGCCGTCAATATCAATGGTCGTGGAGTTGGTGCCGTACTCATTACTCCTGAAGGTGTTCATTTACCCTTCGCTGCCAAAATTACTTTTGGCTGCACCAACAATGAAGCGGAATACGAGGCGTGTATAATGGGAATAGAGGAGGCAATTGATCTTCGGATTAAGAACCTCGACATATTCGGAGATTCAGCCCTCGTCATTAACCAAATTACCGGCAAGTGGTATACACATCAAGAGCATCTAGTTCCGTACAGGGATTATGCTAGAAAACTGTTGACATTCTTCACGACAGTTGAGCTCAAGTACATACCACGTGACGAAAATCAATTTGCCGATGCTTTGGCCACTCTCTCTTCGTCAATTACAGTCCTATGTTGGAACTTTGTGCCCAGAATTAACATCTCCAGGCTTGACTCTCCGGCTTATGCTTTCTCTGTAGACGCTGTGTCTGACGAGAAACCTTGGTATTTTGATATCAAGTTGTTCCTGGAGAAGCAAGAATACCCAACAGGGGCATCTTCCAAAGACAAGAAGACCTTGAGACGACTTGCTGCTAGTTTCTTCTTGAACACAGACGGGGTTTTGTACAAGAGGAACTTCGACATGGTCTTGCTCATATGCGTGGATAGACACGAAGCAAGCCTGTTGATGCAGGAAGTCCATGAAGGATCTTTTGGTACCCATGCAGGAGGGCATGTTATGGCAAAGAAACTGTTGAGATCAGGGTATTACTGGATGACAATGGATGCAGATTGTTGTTCATTCGCTCGTAAATGCCACAAGTGCCAAATATATGCAGATAAAGTGCATGTTCCTCCTAACCCGCTCAACATCATGTCATCTCCTTGGCCTTTCTCTATGTGGGGCATTGACATGATCGGGAAGATCGATCCAACTGCTTTGAATGGTCATCGCTTCATCCTGGTCGCGATTGATTACTTTACCAAGTGGGTAGAAGCAGCGTCTTATGCCAATGTCACTCGTCAAGTGGTGGCAAGATTTCTGAAAAGAGATATCATATGCAGATATGGAGTACCCGAAAGGATCATTACTGATAATGGTTCTAATCTCAACAACAAGATGATGGCAGACTTATGTCGGGACTTCAAAATACAGCATCACAATTCTTCTCCTTACCGACCAAAGATGAATGGTGCGGTAGAGGCAGCTAACAAGAATATCAAGAAGATTGTGCAGAAAATGGTTGTCACCTACAAGGATTGGCATGAGATGTTACCGTTTGCTTTGCATGGGTACCGAACGTCGGTCAGGACATCAACAGGGGCAACTCCCTTCTCTCTAGTGTATGGCATGGAAGCAGTCCTGCCTGTTGAAGTAGAGATTCCTTCACTGCGTGTGATGATGGACGTCAAACTGGATGAGGCTGAATGGGTGCGTGCTCGTTACAACCAGCTATGTCTAATTGAGGAAAAGAGATTAGCGGCTATCTGTCATGGTCAGCTTTATCAAAGGAGAATGAAGCGGGCATTCGATCAACGAGTACGTACTCGAGAGTATCGAGTGGGAGAGCTTGTATTGAAGAGGATCGTTCCTCCAGGTTCAGATAACAGGGGCAAGTGGACCCCAAACTACGAAGGACCATTCATAGTGAAGAAAGTATTCTCAGGAGGGGCACTGATGCTCACCACTATGGATGGAGAAGACTTCCCATCCCCTGTTAACTCGGACGCAGTTAAAAAATACTTCGCATAAAGAGACCCGCTGGACACAAAAACAGAATGTAAGTCCAGGCAAGAAAAGGGCATCCCGGCGAGCTAAAAACAGAATAAAAAGCTCGGGCAAAAATTAGGGAAAATAAACGAAAAAAAATGTACACCCGCTGAGTTGAAAAGCCACATTGGACAGCTCAGGCAAAAAAGGGTATCCCGGTGGATTGAAAACCCGAGAGGGCGATCCACGCAAAATAAGGGAATAAGCGAACAACTGTGATCCAAGTTATCTGAACCACGTCATCGTTTCGTACGGTTTGACAATATCGGAAAGATAGGAAACAGTCCCCTTGTCTTCTCAGAAAGCCAAAGCAGAATGGAGAGTCTTGAAGACGTGCAGGTCATAGCAGAAATGGAACTCTTTGGAATGCCGTGTACATTGCCATTAGGATAGTTTCTTTTCTCAATTTTTATAGTGGCTACCTCTTTCCAGGTGGTTGCCTCCTGATGTAAATCTTTGCCTATTTAGAGGCCATTCAATAAAAATAATATTCAGTCAAAAAGCTGTGTGTGTTTATTTTTGTTTGCAAAATGTCCTGAATTTTTGGCAAAAATAGCATTGCATCTAAACATGGTGATAATCTTGAAAAGAAAACTGACATGCAGGGAAACTGTAACCCTCTTTGAGTGTCGGGTGATAATGGATGAACAGATCACGCCATGCAAATCCCCGGGATACACGTGTGTTTTCTGTTGTTGCAGGTTGCAGGATGGCGTCACATCAAGCAATTTACTCTCCCCCAGTAGAGTATCTCCCCAAGCAGAGATTTTTCTTCTCCAGCAGGTAGCTGAAAGCCTGACTTGTCTAAATAGATATTTTCCTCCAACTAAGTCTTGGCAGCAGCCCAAGCAGGTTCTTCTTCCCAAGTGAAGTAGTAGTCCATTCTTCCCCAGCGGAGTGTGCCTAGCAAGTACCTGAGAGCATGTCATCATCAGAGGTGGAATTAACAGTATTTTTATCATCAGCAAGAGTCCTTCCCAGTAGGCATGATTGAGGGCCTGATATCCCCTCAGAGTCTTGAATCATCGGATGCTCTTCCCAGCCAGAGTATTTGCCCAGGAAGCTTCCCCAGCCAAGTCTGAAGATGATCTGTCTTCCCACAGAGTTCATATTTGATTTTCACCTCCGTCCGTGAAATATTCCCCAGCAGATTTGCCCTATTGTTGGTTTATTTGATGATGCAGCCAGGTATTCATCACCTTAGTCGGAGTGGGTATCCAGACCTCTTGACTTGTTCTCCCCTGCAGAGTTGTATCTCTTGTTGCCGATCAGGCATTCGTTTATTGCTCGTCTGCAATCTTCAACACTCGTATGTGTTATCCCTAAGCAAGTTTCCCCAGCGAGGACATATTACTGCTTTATGGCTGCTCGACTGCATCTTTCAACACTCGTCTGTGTTAGCTCTGTGTTGCTGTTTGCTCGTCTGCAATTTTCGGCATTCGTCTGTGTTTTGAAGTGATTACCTTATTATTGCTCGTCTGCAATTTCCAACACTCGTCTGTGTCATGATGCCTCCGTTGTTGCTCGTCCGCAACTCCTCAACACTCGTCTGTGTTCTGAGATGATATTTGCTGTTGCTCGTCTGCAACCTTCCAACACTCGTCTGTGTTTGGTATGGGGTCCTTCGTTGCACTCGTCTGTGCCTTGACATGTATTCTCTGTTGTTGCTCGTCTGCAACTGTCCAGCACTCGTCTGTGTGTGTTTGAAGCTCGTCTGCTTTTATCCCCCAGAAGTCGTTTGTGTTCTGAAGCTCGTCTGCTTTGCCTGGATACTCGTCTGTATCATCCTCAGCACTCGTCTGTGCTAGCTTGCACCTGAATGTGAAGATTTGTCGTTCATCCTGATATTGCTGTTGCTACTTCAAATGCTCGTCTGTGTTTGAACTTCTGGTATTCGTCTATACCAGTGGCTGATACTCGTCTGTATCATCGCCTGAAGCACTCGTCTGTGTTTCTCAGATCATCGTCCGATACTCGTCTGTATCTTTGACTATTGGCACTCGTCTGTGTTCTCTTGATGATCATCCAATACTCGTCTGTATTGAAGAGGTTTAAAATCCTGACAGTGGGAATTAAATGTCGAAATGGTTACCGGGCCTGGCGTAACAGGTAAATCCGAGGGAGGCTCGTCCGTCTCAAGCACCAATTATTATGGTTGCTGCACCTGGCGTAACAGGTTTGCTCAGAAGACTCGTCTGTCTTATGCCATATATCCGCGGATAATATATGAAGAAGGTTCGTCTACCTTGATTGCATGTCTATCCCACAGACTTATATGCATTCCCGGAGCCTGCGTAAGGGTTATCCGAAGAAGACTCGTCCGTCTTATTCCACTTATTTGCGTAAGGATTAGTGAAGGAGATTCGTCCATCTCAGGTTACTTTGAAGATCCTTAAGGGCTCGTCCGCTCTCTGTACCTGGCGTCACAGGTCATGCGAAAACTCGTCTGTCAGCATGATAGTATTTCAGATATCAGTTTCAACTTGGAAGAAGCTCGTCTGCTTTTTCTCTCCTTCTTATCCCCAGAGCGTCATCTGGTTGGGTTTATTTCCCAGTGTTGCATTCTTCGTCAGAGTGCAAATTTCAGGTCTTCTTGGTATTCAATCACAGTTTATCTCGAATGTCTGATAGCCGTTGCTCTCATCCTTTTCAGATTAACAGTTGATTGAATAGGGGCAGCTGTAACACCCCAAATTTGCCCTCTTCTTGTTTAGCATCGTTATCATATCATAATCATCATGAGCACACCATATCCTTATCATTTTGCATAGAAAAATAAAGCATAACACTCACATGTTCTAGCATAAGGCATATGATCGGTCATCTGGGAAAATCTGAACCTGCAAGTCAAAATCAAGAGCATGGTGATCTGGCAAGAATCTCACAGGATCATTTTGCACAAGCCTGGTATCATGTTCAGAGCCCTAGAAAGAGAAGATGGATCAAAATTTGTTTGAAACGGTTGGTGCAGGTCTATTTTTGAGGTTTCCCACCAAAGGGAGGGAAATTCAAATTTTCCATGCGTTAACCGGTTAACACATATGGTTGACCGGTTAACAGCTGCGAAATTTGAATTTCCAGCAGCAATTTCAGCATGTGTGTTTTGGTTCCATTTTCCAATTTTCTGATTTTTATTCATTTGAATTAATTTGAATTTGGGAGAAGGATCTAGAGCATTTATCCAAGCCTCATTCCAACCCTAAATCCAAATCACTTTCTAAGCTAATGCCAAGCCATATTTTGGATCCCAAACCAAAATTTTGGGCCCCAAACCTAAACCATATTTATTCCATTTCCTTCCAAACCAAGGGGGCTCTCACTCATTTTTCACTCTCATTTCTGAATTTTCATTCCTCTCACTCACAATTCTCTCACTTTTCTCTCCCAATTTTCCAAATCACTCAAAGTTCCTCTTTGAAGATCACACAACCTTGCCTTGAGGTGTGTAGATCTTGGAACTAAACCTCCTTTCATAGCTTCTTTGCATCTCTTTGTTGGTTTTATTGGAGATTCAGATCTGGTTTGAGATCTAGAAGTGCTTTTGGATCCAAAATTCTGCATCAAGAGCTTGTTCTTGCATTTATTTTGCATGGAGTGTGGAGCTTAGCATCGGATCTTCAAAGTTTTGCGCGAGATCTACTGTTTTCAGCTCAATCAACAATTACCAAAGCATACCTCAGCTTTGTAGGTTGGTTAATTTCAGATCTAGCTCTGTTTTTAGCTTATTTGCATGCTTGTGCTTTAGGTCCACCATGTGCTTGTGTATTTGCTTGTGTTGTTTGATTTGATTGGTTGATTTGTATCCGGATCCGAATGTTATTGTTCATGAGCTTAATGATATGGATTAATGTGAATTGATCTAATTTTTCCATGTGTAATTGATTGCTGGTCTGGTGCAAGCTTATTTGAATAAGCTGTTTTGAGATGCTGTTTTCTGCAGGATTTGTTGCTGTTTTATCAGTGTTAACCGGTTAACGTATATGGTTAACCGGTTAACGCCTCTGTTTTGTGCGTATTTTGTGCAGGTTTGAGCCGGTTAACCGGTTAACGCATTTGGTTAACCGGTTAACACTGAAGCAGAATGACTTTTTAGTGTTGTTTTGAGCTTGTTTGATCCCTTTGCTTGTTCTAATTGCCATGGATCATTGCATGATCATTAAACATGAGATTTTAGGGTGATTTGCTTGCTGGTTGATGTATGCTTTCATGTTTTCGACGCGTAAGTCGTGTACTTGCAATGTTTGGCATGATGTTTGATTCTTGTTCACAAGAACCTTTGAGCATGACTAATTCCATGATTGTGTTGGTCACTTTGCTGGATTTTTTTTGTGCATACTAACCTTGCAGGGGCTATGGTAAGTGAGAGATGTGGGAATTGAGTTCCACATCTCCAATTCTCATCTTCCTCTTATGTTTATGTTACTAACCCTTTGTTGTTGGGCTTAGGCCTTTCTCATCCCTTCTTCTATCTTCTTCTTTTTTCCTTCATTAAGATAGAAACCTCACTAACCTTTAGGACTTCCATGCATGTGAATACTTAGGATTATTTTAGTCCCCCTTTAGAATTTTTCCTTTAAGATCCTTTGGTGCTCTCTCTTCTCATCTTCAAACTTAATTCTAATTCATTTAATAAAGGTTGAGTACTTTCATGTGACATGAGACTTTGCTATGAGATGCTCACATGCGTTCCATTTCGGGGCGAGGTGTGAGTCATCACTCGTGGTGGATAGGTCTTAACATGAGTACCTCACAAAGAAAAGCTAAAAAACACTTCTTAATCAAAACCACAAAAACACTTAATAATGATAATAGGTTAGTGTGCTTGAGCCTTCACTTGTGGGACTAGCTTTGGGGATTTCCTCCATAGATAGGTGTGCCTCTTGCGCATTCCATTTCGGGATGATGTGAGATGTACACATCCCATTGAGTAAGACTTGGGTACACTTACCTATGCAAACTTTCACTCATAAAAGCTTCTAAAAAGCACCAAACAAACAATAAACGTCTTTCCTTCGGGAATTCTTTTCTCATCTCCTTCGCTCCGTACGCGAACTTGCTCCTACTTGTCATTTTGCAAGACGGTTACGCACTCGTCGTCCGAGCCTGCAACACCTGAGCAATGGCATAGGCAGTTCAAGCCTTAATTCACAAGCAATTTCCTTTTAGTACCCCTAGTTAGGGGAACTACGGTGACTCTGATCCTCATTATCCCGATGAGGTACGTAGGCAGCGGGGTAGGGCCCGTTCGAGCACAATCTTTATTTTCCCTACATTTTTCCTTTTGCTTTCTTATTCAGTTCTTTTCCAGTTCCAGTTTCTTTTCATATTCATTTCTTTGCTGCATTTTTCATACCCTCACCCTTTGAAACAGTTTCTTTTGCAAGCGTGGATCCCGTCGGGTACGGCGGACGATCTGGGTGCTAATACCTTCCCAGGTCGTAACCGACTCCCGAACTCAGTCTCTTTGGTTCGCAGGACCTGTGTCCTTCCTTTTTTTTTTTTCTTCTGGTTTGTGCAGCATTACCATTCCCTTTCTTCGGGATAAAAATGCATGGCTGGCGACTCTAACCTTTCCGCGCCACTTTCGCGTTTGTACCAGGATGGAAATCCCGGGAGCGACATCATGCTAAAAAGTTACCATTGTACTTCTGGGCTGAAGCTATGAACACAGCTTGTTACATTCATAATAGAGTCACTCTAAGGAAAGGAACCTTGTCCACCATCTATGAAGTCTGGAAGGGAAGAAAACCTACAGTCAAGTACTTCCATGTGTTTGGAAGTAATTGTTACATTCTGGCTGATAGGGAACAAAGAAGAAAGATGGATCCTAAAAGTGATGAAGGGATTTTCCTTGGATACTCCATAAATAGCAGAGCCTATAGAGTATTTAACTCCAGAACTAAGGTTATAATGGAGTCAATAAATGTGATCATTGATGATGCCCCTGCAGATGTTGCAGATGATGTCGGAACATCTGCTGACAGTCAGACTGAAGTTGAAATAAAGAGTGATAATCCTGACTTCACTCTAACTGAGACAAGGACAGAACAATCCAGCAAACCTCCCTCCATCAGAATCCAGAAGGATCATCCTAAAGATATGATAATTGGTGATCCCAACAGTGGTGTAATCACTAGATCAAGAGAGATGATTTTAGGTTCTTGTTTTGTTTCAAAAATAGAACCTAAAAACATCAAGGAAGCTCTTAATGATGAGTACTGGATTTCTGCTATGCAAGAAGAATTAGGCCAATTCACAAGGAATGAAGTGTGGGATCTTGTTCCTAGGCCTGATGACATAAATGTGATTGGCACTAAGTGGGTGTACAAGAACAAGTCAAATGAGCAGGGAGTTGTTACAAAGAACAAGGCTAGACTTGTAGCTCAAGGATTCACACAAATTGAAGGAGTAGACTTTGATGAAACATTTGCACCAGTAGCAAGGCTTGAATCAATCAGACTACTTTTAGGAATTGATTGTATCCTGAAGTTCAAGCTATTTCAAATGGATGTGAAAAGTTCCTTTCTAAATGGATATCTTAATGAGGAGGTATATGTGGAGCAGCCTAAGGGATTTGTTGATTCAAGCTGTCCATATCATGTATACAAACTAAGGAAGGCTCTTTATGGTCTGAAGCAAGCTCCAAGAGCATGGTATGAAAGGCTGACTACTTTTCTCACAAAACAAGGATATAGGAAAGGTGGAATAGACAAAACCTTGTTTGTGAAGGATGAAGAAGGAAATGTCATGATTGCTCAAATATATGTAAATGACATAGTCTTTGGTGGGATGTCAGACAGGATGGTTAAACATTTTGTCACTCAAATGGAATCTGAATTTGAGATGAGCCTAGTAGGAGAACTAACCTACTTTCTTGGACTGCAAATCAAGCAGATGGAAGACTCCATGTTCATATCCCAAAGCAAGTATGCAAAGAACACTGTCAAGAAGTTTGGGATGGACAGTGCAAGTCACAAAAGAACACCTGCCCCCACTCATTTAAAGCTGACAAAGGATGACAAGGGTGAGAAGGTGGACCAAAGCTTATACAGAAGCATGATTGGAAGCCTATTATATCTGACTGCTAGCAGACCAGATATAGCCTTTGCAGTAGGTGTATGTGCAAGATATCAAGCTGATCCAAAAGTTAGCCATCTAAACCAGGTTAAGAGAATTCTGAAATATGTCAATGGTACTTGTGACTATGGCATAATGTACTCCCATGGATGTGAACCAATTCTCACTGGCTTTTGTGATGCTGATTGGGCTGGAAGTGCTGATGATAGAAAGAGCACATCAGGAGGATGCTTCTTTCTAGGAAACAATTTGATTTCTTGGTTCAGTAAGAAACAAAATTGTGTATCCTTATCCACTGCTGAAGCTAAATATATTGCAGCTGGTAGCAGTTATTCACAGTTGGTTTGGATGAAGCAAATGCTCACAGAATACAATGTCCCACAATATGTCATGACATTGTACTATGACAATTTAAGTGCTATTAACATATCAAAGAATCCTATCCAACACAGCAGGACCAAGCACATTGATATCAGGCATCATTTCATCAGAGATCTTGTGGAAGAGAAAGTGATCTCATTAGAACATGTAGCCACAAATCTGCAATTGGCTGACATATTTACTAAGGCCTTGGATGCTACCCAATTTGAAAACCTAAGGGGTAAATTGGGAATATGCTTATGTGAAATATAGCAGTTATGGAGAAGTGCCAACATGTCCTATGACATCGTGTGGCATGATCACCAGATGGCAACACCAGTCTGGTCACTAACTCTGTATATTCCACTTTTTAGAATTCCATCAGTAACGGCTTTTATAAAAGCTCAAGCTTGCGTTCAGCTCTTCATCTCCTCACTATCTTCTCAAAATCATTTGCATGCTAAAGCTGATTTTATGAGCTTACCAAAATCAATCAAACCTAAACTCTTCTTTCACTACATTCTCAAAATGTCTCAACATCAAAACCCTAACCTCACTGATGAAAACCTCAACCAAGAAGATGTGGTGCATGCAACCTCAATATCTATGGTATCAATGGATACTACTCCCATAGACGAAATAAGAGGAAGTGTTCCTCTTGCTCAAAAGCCTAGAACTCCAAATGTGAGAAGAGCAAAGGAACCTGTGTTCAGCAAGAGCAAAGGGATTCCTTCATCCTCAAACACCACCCCCAGAGCCTCTGAATATGTGGATGCTTCTATTAAGAATCTTGTGAACAGGATTCTATCTGAACAAAGAGTGGTGAGTGGTATATCTGTTCCCCTGAACAGCATGCCTGCTCCACAGGAGGAACAAAGCAATCAGGATGAAGAGGACACTCCTGCTCAACAGGATGTCCCAATAGATGTTGAAACATCTGAGGACCAGAACAAGGCCTCAACTGATGATGATGATGAAGCCACTGATGACCAAGCTTCTGTTGACCCACCTGCTGAAGAGAAGACTTCCCAACCTCCTCCTGTTGAAGCCATAGATGATGACTCTAACACAGAGATCATTGCATCTGTGGACCCTAGCATAGCCAAAAGGCTTAGGGCTAGGAAGGAAAAGAAGACTGCAGGACATGCAACTCCTGAAAAGAAACAACCTACTCCAAAGAAAGACAAGGCCAAAGTGGTATTTGGACCTACTAAACAATGGAGCAAGGTGAATACACAAAAGAGGAAAGCTATAACTCCACCAGATTCAGATGTTGAAGAGGATGTCCCAACATCCCAACCAAAGAAGAAACCAGCACCTTCAAGGTCTACCTCTGCTGTTCCAGAAGCTCCTCTGGACAATGTGTCATTCCATCATGTGTCAAGTGTGAGCAGATGGAAATATGTATACCAAAGAAGGGTGGCACTTGAAAGAGAGCTGGGCAGCAATGCACTTGAGTGCACTGAGGTAATAGACCTAATATCTTCTGCTGGTTTATTCAAAACAGTTTCAAATTTTTCACCCTGCTATGAGCTGCTAGTCAAGGAGTTCATTGTCAACCTGCAAGAGGACTATGCTGATGGAAAGTCAGAAGAATTCAGAAAAGTCTATGTAAGAGGGAGATGTGTGGAATTCTCTCCTAGGGTTATCAATCATTACCTAGGGAGAGAATCTGATGGGCCTAATGAGCTGGGGAAGACTGACAACCAAATTTGCAAGGTCATCACTGCCTATCAGGTCAAAACTTGGCCAGTCAAGGGCAAACTTTCTGTTAGCTTGCTAACAAGGAAGTATGCAATGCTGCATAGGATTGGTACTGTCAACTGAGTCCCTACCAACCATACCTCTTCAATAGCAACTGGATTGGGAAGATTCATTTATGCTGTGGGCACCCAAACAAAGATGGACTTTGGGGCTTACATATTTGATCAAACACTGAAGCATGCAGGAACATCAGCAACAAAGCTTCCTATTGCCTTTCCATCTCTGCTATGTGGAATCATCCTTAGCTAGTATCCAGGTATCCTCACTGAGAAGGATTCAGTCAGCAAAAGAGAAAGTCCACTGGCCTTCCACTACAAACTTTTCTTGAGCCATCATGTTGCTGATGTTGAAGCTCCCAGTGGGACATCTGCTGGACCTTCAAAAGCAAAGACTCCCATATCCAAAGCTGCCTTGATTGCAGAACTGAAGAACACCTGCAAAGAGCTGGATGCCAGGAAGCAAAAGCTTGAGGAAATTATTCAAAAGCTGGAGATGGAAGAGAGTGCTCAGAAGGCTGCTAAAACTGATGATGACTCTGATGATGAATCTGAAGAAGAGGAAGATACTGAATATGAAGACTCTGAGTGAAAATGTGTGAGGAAAGTGTACTGCATCAGCATTGTAATTTTGAAAATTTTGTAATTCTCTCTGCTAATGTAAAATTTGGCCCCAATTTCTGTCTAACAAGGGGGAGAAGAGAACTGAACAACAACAATGTCTGCTGCTGTTTACATGATCCATGAACAAGCTTTGTCTGTTTAATATCTGCTTCTGAACTAAGTTGTTTTAAATTCTGTTGAACAAGTCAGAATACATACAGGTTTGAGGGGGAGCAAACTCTCATATGATTAAAACAGAAAAGAAATCTGCTGCACTCTGATAAATGAAACTCTGCTGCACTCTGATAAAAGCAGAAGATTGTGTTAGCCAAAAATTAGCCAAAGGGGGAGTTTGTAGATGTTTAGAATTGGCAGAATTTTTGACCAACAAGAAGTGTTGAACTTAGTTCAAGATGTCACACCAGATGTTGTGACATTATCAAACAAAGTATAAGTTAATGAACTTAATTCAGGATGTCACACCAGATGTTGTGACATTGTATAAGTTAATGAAGTAAGTTCAGATTTTAGGATGTCACACCAGATGTTGTGACATCTCAAACCTGCTACCAGAATTAAATAATGCATAACATAACTAAGTAAATTCAGGGAATTTATCTGGAATAAATTGTGAATGGATAAACAATACAAGGTGCATCTGTAGGGAGATTAGTTATATGATTTCAGTATAACAGAAGAACTATCTCACCTAGAATCAAGGAAGTAACAAACCCTAATTCAAGGTGATGACAACATGCGTATCAGGACTGGAGAACCAACAGAAAGCCCAAAATCCAAGCATCTATTTAAGGAACAGAAACTCTCAGAATAGATTACGAAATTAAGAAGACTAAATAGGGTGTTTGTGTTTAATAAGCAGGTTTTATATATGTATCACTTTATGAGCTTTTAAGCAAAAAGTGTATTGTGTCTTGATTGAAACTGTGAAGTAAAATCAAGCTGTTGTGTTTGAAGTGTGACTTCAATTTTATTAAACATTGTAACATATCACTGTGTGATTGAGGGGGAGTGAGTTGGTACTCATATCTAAGTTGTGTCTTAGCTAGAAATTGTCTTGGGTAGATATTAAGTGAGGGATTAAACTGAGTGGTTTAAGTCCAGAATTAATATTACTTATATTGGATTTCCTTCTTGGCTTGGTAGCCCCCAGATGTAAGTGTGGAGATACACTAAACTGGGTTAACAATTTCCTGTGTTGTTTAATTTACCTGCACTTTAAATTTTGTTTAAGTCTTCAAGTGTTTAAACATCTCATTCGACATCACGTACATGATCCCAGAATTTCAGTATATTATACACAATTTTGAACTAGTTACTGTCAAAATATAAAATTAAATAGACGATTATTCGAAATGCTATGAAACGTTTCAGATTCTTTCTATATGTTACGAGGTAATGTTTAGATGGAAGTCCATGATATTTTTTTTCCACAAATTTAGATTCTATGAAACTTTTTGAAATACTAGTTTAGGTCAAAATATCGTAGTATATACACAATTTTATACTACTTTCGGTCAAAAAATCAAATTAAGTCGAGGATTGTTCGAAATGCTACGAAACTTTTCAGATCCTTTGTATATGTTACGAGGGAATGTTATGATGGAATTCCATGCAAAAATTATCGTAAAATTAGATTCTATGAAACATTCCGAAATGATAGTTTCTATAATAAAATCATAGTATATTATACACAATTTTGTACTAGTTTCGGTCAAAAAATTAAATTAAATCGAGGTTTGTTCGAAATGCAACGAAACTTTTCAGATCCTTTGTATATGTTACGAGGGAATGTTATGATGGAAGTCCGTGAAAAAAATTATCTTCAAATTAGATTCTATGAAACTTTTTAAAATGCTAGTTTCGGTCAAAAAATCGTAGTATATTATACACAATTTTGTACTAGTTTCGGTCAAAAAATCAAATTAAATTGAGGATTGTTCGAAATGATACGAAAATTTTCAGATCCTTTCTATATGATACGAGGGAAGGTTATGATGGAAGTCCATGCAAACAAATTATAACAAAATTAGATTCTATGAAAATTTTTGAAATACTAGTTTAGGTTCAAAAATCGTAGAATATTATACACAATTTTGAACTAGTTTCGGTCAAAAAATCAAATTAAATCGAGGATTGTTCGAAATGCTAAGAAACTTTTCAGATCCTTTGTATATGTTACGAGGGAATGATATGAGGGAAGAGCATGCAAAAAATTAACTTAAAATTAGATTCTATGAAACTTTTTGAAATGCTAGTTTGGGTCAAAAGATCGTAGTATATTATACACAATTTTGAACTAGTTTCGGTCATAAAATCAAATTAAATAGAGGATTGTTCGAAATGCTACGAAACGTTTCAGATCCTTTGTATATGTTACGAGGGAATGTTATGATGGAAGTCCATGTAAAAAACGTATCTTAAAATTAAATTCTATGAAACTTTTTGAAATGCTAATTTCGGTCAAAAATCGTAGTATATTATACACAATTTTGTACTAGTTTCGGTCAAAAAATCCAATTAAATCGAGGATTGTTCGAAATGCTATGAAACTTTTCAGATCCTTTGTATATGTTACGAGGGAATGTTATGATGGAAGTCCATGAAAAAAATTATCTCAAAATTAGATTCTTTGAAACTTTTTGAAATGCTAATTTCGGTCCAAAAATCGAAGTATATTATACACAATTTTGAACTAGTTTCGGTCAAAAAATAAAATTAAATCGAGGATTGTTCGAAATGCTACGAAAATTTTCAGATTCTTTTGATATGTTATGTGAGAATGTTATGATGGAAGTCAATGCAAAAAATTATCTTTAAATTAGATTCTATGAAACTTTTTGAAATGCTAGTTTCGGTCAAAAAATCATAGTATATTAAACACAATTTTTTACTAGTTTCGGTAAAAAAATCAAATTAAATCGAGGATTGTTCGAAATGCTACGAAACTTTTCAGATTCTTTCTATATGTTACGAGGGAATGTTATGATGGAAGTCAATGCAATATATTTATCACAAAATTAGATTCTATGAAACTTTTTGAAATACTAGTTTAGGTAAAAAAAATCATAGTATATAATGCATAATATTATACTAGTTTCGGTCAGAAAATCAAATTAAATCAAGGATTGTTCGAAATGCTACGAAACTTTTCAATCATTTCTATATGTTACGAGGGAATGTTATGATGGAAGTCCACGCAAAAAATTATCTTAAAATTAGATTCTATGAAACATTTTGAAATGCTAGTTTCAGTCAAAATATCATAGTATATTATACACAATATTGTACTAGTTTCGGTCAAAAAATCAAATTATATCGAGGATTGTTCGAAATTCTACGAAACTTTTCATATTCTTTCTATATGTTACGAGGGAATGTTATAATGGAAGTCCATGCAAAATATTATCACAAAATTAGATTCTATGAAACATTTTTAAATTCTATTTTCTGTCAAAAAGTAGCAGTATATTATGCACAATTTTATACTAGTAGAGGTCAAATAATCAAATTAAATCGAGGATTGTTGAAAATACTACGAAACTTTTCAGATCCTTTGTATATGTTATGAGGGAATGTTATGATGGAAGTCCATGCAAAAAAATATCTTAAAATTAAATTCTATGGAACTTTTTGAAATGCTATATTTGGTCAAAAAATCGTAGTACATTATACACATTTCTTTACTAGTTTTGGTCAAAAAATAAAATTAAATCGGGGATTGTTCGAAATGCTACGAAACGTTTCAGATCCTTTCTATATGTTACGAGGGAATGTTATGATGGAAGTCCATGCAAAATATGATCTTATAATTAGATTCTATGAAACATTTTGAAATGCTAGTTTCGGTCAAAAAATCGTAGAATATTATACACAATTTTGAACTAGTTACTGTCAAAATATCAAATTAAATAGAGGATTATTCGAAATGCTACGAAACGTTTCAGATTCTTTCTATATGTTACGAGGGAATGTTTAGATGGAAGTCCATGCAAATTTTTTTTCACAAAATTAGATTCTATGAAACTTTTTGAAATACTAGTTTTTGTCAAAATATCGTAGTATATACACAGTATAATACTAGTTTCGGTCAAAAAATAAAATTAAGTCGAGGATTGTTCGAAATGCTACGAAACTTTTCAGATCCTTTGTATATGTTACGAGGGAATGTTATGATGGAATTCCATGCAAAAATTATCGTAAAATTAGATTCTATGAAACATTTCGAAATGATAGTTTCTATCATAAAATCATAGTATATTATACACAATTTTGTACTAGTTTCGGTCAAAAATTTAAATTAAATCGAGGTTTGTTCGAAATGCAACGAAACTTTTCAGATCCTTTGTATATATTACGAGGGAATGTTATGATGGAAGTCCGTGCAAAACATTATCCTAAAATTAGATTCTATGAAACTTTTTAAAATGCTAGTTTCGGTCAAAAAATCGTAGTATATTATACACAATTTTGTACTAGTTTCGGTCAAAAAATCAAATTAAATCGAGGATAGTTCGAAATGCTACGAAACTTTTCAGATCCTTTGTATATGTTACGAGGGAATGATATGATGGAAGAGCATGCAAAAAATTAACTTAAAATTAGATTCTATGAAACTTTTTGAAATGTTAGTTTGGGTCAAAAAATCGTAGTATATTATACACAATTTTTAACTAGTTCCGGTCATAAAATCAAATTAAATAGAGGATTGTTCGAAATGCTACGAAACTTTTCAGATCCTTTGTATATGTTACGAGGGAATGTTATGATGGAAGTCCACGCAAAAAATTATCTTAAAATTAGATTCTACGAAAGTTTTTGAAATGCTAGTTTCGGTCAAAATATCGTAGTATATTATACACAATTTTGTACTAGTTTCGGTCAAAAAATCAAATTAAATCGAGGATTGTTCGAAATGCTACGAAACTTTTCAGATCCTTTGTATATGTTACGAGGGAATGTTATGATGGAAGTCCATGAAAAAAATTATCTCAAAATTAGATTCTAAGAAACATTTTGAAATTCTAATTTCTATAAAAAAAATAGAAGTATATTATGCACAATTTTATACTAATATCGGTCAAATAATCAAATTAAATCGAGGATTGTTCGAAATACTACGAAACGTTTCAGATCCTTTGTATATGTTATGAAGGAATCTTATGATGGAAGTCCATGCAAATAATTATCTTAAAATTAGATTCTATGGAACTTTTTGAAACGCTAGTTTCGATTAAAAAATCGTAGTATATTATGCACAATTTTATACTAGTTTCGGTCAAAAAATCAAATTAAATTGAGGTTTGTTCGAAATGCAACGAAACTTTTCAGATCCTTTGTATATGTTACGAGGGAATGTTATGATGGAAGTCCATGCACAAAATTATCTTAAAATTAGATTCTACGAAACTTTTTGAAATGCTAGTATCGATCAAAAAATCGTAGTATATTATACACAATTCTGTACTAGTTTTGGTCAAAAAATAAAATTAAATCGAGGATTGTTCGAAATGCTACGAATCTTTTCAGATCCTTTCTATATATTACGAGGGAATGTTATGATGGAAGTACACGCAAAAAATTATCTTAAAATTAGATTCTATGAACCTTTTTGAAATGCATGTTTCAGTCAAAAAGTCGTAGTATATTACACACGATTTTGTACTAGTTTTGGTTAAAAAATCAAATTAAACTGAGGATTGTTCAAAATGCTACGAAACTTTTCAGATCCTTTGTATATGTTACGAGGGAATGTTATGATGGAAGTACATGCAAAAGATTATCTTATAATTAGATTCTATGAAACTTATTGAAATGCTAGTTTCGGTCAAATAATCGTCGTATATTATACACAATTTTGTACTAGTTTCGGTCAAAAAATCAAATTAAATCGAAGATTGTTATAAATGCTACGAAACTTTTCAGATTCTTTCTATATGTTAAGAGGGAATGTTATGATGGAATTCCATGCAAAAAATAATCTTAAAATTAGATTCTATGAAACAATTTGAAATACTAATTTCAGTAAAAAAATAGTAGTATATTATACCCAACTTTGTACTAGTTTCAGTCAAAAAAGCAAATTAATCGAGGATTGTTCGAAATGACACAAAACTTTTCAGATCCTTTGGATATGTTACGTGAGAATGTTATCATGGAATTCCATGCAAAAAATTATCTTAAAATTATATTCTATGAAACTTTTTGAAATGCTAGTTTCGGTCAAAAAATCATAGTATATTATACAGAATTTTGAACTAGTTTCGGTCAAAAAATCAAATTAAATCGAGGATTGTTCGAAATGATACGAAAGTTTTCAGATCCTTTCTATATGATATGAGGGAAGGTTATGATGGAAGTCCATGCAAACAAATTATCACAAAATTAGATTCTATGAAACTTTTTGAAATACTAGTTTAGGTAAAAAAATCGTAGACTATTATACACAATTTTGAACTAGTTTCGATCAAAAAATCAAATTAAATCGAGGATTGTTCGAAATGCTACGAAACTTTTCAGATCCTTTGTATATGTTACGAGGGAATGATATGATGGAAGAGCATGCAAAAAATTAACTTAAAATTAGATTCTATGAAACTTTTTGAAATGTTAGTTTGGGTCAAAAAATCGTAGTATATTATACACAATTTTTAACTAGTTCCGGTCATAAAATCAAATTAAATAGAGGATTGTTCGAAATGCTACGAAACTTTTCAGATCCTTTGTATATGTTACGAGGGAATGTTATGATGGAAGTCCATGTAAAAAACTTATCTTAAAATTAGATTCTAAGAAACTTTTTGAAATGCTAATTTCGGTCAAAAATCGTAGTATATTATACACAATTTTGTACTAGTTTCGGTCAAAAAATCCAATGAAATCGAGGATTATTCGAAATGCTACGAAACTTTTCAGATCCTTTGTATATGTTACGAGGGAATGTTATGATGGAAGTCCATGAAAAAAATTATCTCAAAATTAGATTCTTTGAAACTTTTTGAAATGCTAGTTTCGGTCAAAAAATCGTAGTATATTATACACAATTTTGAACTAGTTTCGGTCAAAAAATCAAATTAAATCGAGGATTGTTCGAAATGCTACGAAACTTTTCAGATCCTTTGGATATGTTATGTGAGAATGTTATGATGGAAGTCCATGCAAAAAATTATCTTAAAATTAGATTCTATGAAACTTTTTGAAATGCTAGTTTCGGTCAAAAAATCGTAGTATATTATACACAATTTTGAACTAGTTTCGGTTAAAAAATCAAATTAAATCAAGGATTGTTCGAAATGACACGAAACTTTTCAAATCCTTTGGATATGTTACGTGAGAATGTTATCATGGAATTCCATTCAAAAAATAATCTTAAAATTATATTCTTTTAAACTTTTCGAAATGCTAATTTCGGTCGAAAAATCGTAGTATATTATACACAATTTTGTACTAGTTTCGGTCAAAAAATCAAATTATGCTATGATGGAAGTCCATGCAAAAAAACTTATCACAAAATTAGATTCTATGAAACTTTTTGAAATACTAGTTTAGGTAAAAAAAAGTAGTATATTATACACAATTTTGAACTAGTTTCGGTCAAAAAATCAAATTAAATCGAGGATTGTTCGAAATGCTACGAAACTTTTCAGATCCTATGTATATGTTACGAGGGAACGTTATGATGGAAGTCCATGAAAAAAATTTATCTCAAAATTAGATTGTTTGAAACTTTTTGAAATGCTAGTTTCGGTCAAAAAATCGTAGTATATTATACACAATTTTGAACTAGTTTCGGTCAAAAAATCAAATTAAATCGAGGATTGTTCGAAATGCTACGAAACTTTTCAGATCCTTTGGATATGTTATGTGAGAATGTTATGATGGAAGTCCATGCAAAAAATTATCTTAAAATTAGATTCTATGAAACTTTTTGAAATGCTAGTTTCGGTCAAAAAATCGTAGTATATTATACACAATTTTGAACTAGTTTCGGTTAAAAAATCAAATTAAATCAAAGATTGTTCGAAATGACACGAAACTTTTCAAATCCTTTGGATATGTTACGTGAGAATGTTATCATGGAATTCCATTCAAAAAATAATCTTAAAATTATATTCTTTTAAACTTTTCGAAATGCTAATTTCGGTCGAAAAATCGTAGTATATTATACACAATTTTGTACTAGTTTCGGTCAAAAAATCAAATTATGCTATGATGGAAGTCCATGCAAAAAAACTTATCACAAAATTAGATTCTATGAAACTTTTTGAAATACTAGTTTAGGTAAAAAAAAGTAGTATATTATACACAATTTTGAACTAGTTTCGGTCAAAAAATCAAATTAAATCGAGGATTGTTCGAAATGCTACGAAACTTTTCAGATCCTATGTATATGTTACGAGGGAACGTTATGATGGAAGTCCATGAAAAAAATTTATCTCAAAATTAGATTGTTTGAAACTTTTTGAAATGCTAGTTTCGGTCAAAAAATCGTAGTATATTATACACAATTTTGAACTAGTTTCGGTCAAAAAATCAAATTAAATCGAGGATTGTTCGAAATGCTACGAAACTTTTCAGATCCTTTGGATATGTTATGTGAGAATGTTATGATGGAAGTCCATGCAAAAAATTATCTTAAAATTAGATTTTATGAAACTTTTTGAAATGCTAGTTTCGGTCAAAAAATCGTAGTATATTATACACAATTTTGAACTAGTTTCGGTTAAAAAATCAAATTAAATCAAGGATTGTTCGAAATGACACGAAACTTTTCAAATCCTTTGGATATGTTACGTGAGAATGTTATCATGGAATTCCATGCAAAAAATTATCTTAAAATTATATTCTTTTAAACTTTTTGAAATGCTAATTTCGGTCGAAAAATCGTAGTATATTATACACAATTTTGTACTAGTTTCGGTCAAAAAGTCAAATTATATTATGATGGAAGTCCATGCAAAAAAATTATCACAAAATTAGATTCTATGAAACTTTTTGAAATACTAGTTTAGTTCAAAAAATCGTAGTATATTATACACAATTTTGAACTAGTTTCGGTCAAAAAATCAAATTAAATCGAGGATTGTTCGAAATGCTACGAAACTTTTCAGATCCTTTGTATATGTTACGAGGGAACGTTATGATGGAAGTCCATGAAAAAAATTTATCTCAAAATTAGATTCTTTGAAACTTTTTGAAATTCAAGTTTCGGTTAAAATATCGTAGAATATTATACACAATTTTGAACTAGTTTCGGTCAAAAAATAAAATTAAATCGAGGATTGTTCGAAATGCTACGAAACTTTTCAGATCCTTTGTATATGTTACGAGGGAATGATATGATGGAAGAATATGCAAAAAATTATCTTAAAATTAGATTCTATGAAACTTTTTGAAATGCTAGTTTCGGTCAAAAAATCATAGTATATTAAACAGAATTTGAACTAGTTTCGATTAAAAAATCAAATTAAATCAAGGATTGTTCGAAATGACACGAAACTTTTCAAATCCTTTGGATATGTTACGTGAGAATGTTATCATGGAATTCCATGCAAAAAATTATCTTAAAATTATATTCTATTAAACTTTTTGAAATGCTAATTTCGGTCAAAAAATCGTAGTATATTATACACAATTTTGTACTAGTTTCGGTCAAAAAATCAAATTAAATCGAGGATTGTTCGAAATGATACGAAAATTTTCAGATCCTTTCTATATGATACGAGAGAAGGTTATGATGGAAGTCCATGCAAACAAATTATCACAAAATTAGATTCTATGAAACTTTTTGATATACTAGTTTAGGTCAAAAAATCGTAGTATATTATACACAATTTTGAACTAGTTTCGGTCAAAAAATCAAATTAATTCGAGGATTGTTCGAAATGCTACGAAACTTTTCAGATCCTTTGTATATGTTACGAGGGAATGATATGATGGAAGAAAATGCAAAAAAATAACTTAAAATTAGATTCTATGAAACTTTTTGAAATGCTAGTTTGGGTCAAAAAATCGTAGTATATTATACACAATTTTGAACTAGTTTCGGTGAAAAAATCAAATTAAATCGAGGATTGTTCGAAATGCTACGAAACTTTTTAGATCCTTTGTATATGTTACGAGGAAATGTTATGATGGAAGTCCATGTAAAAAACTTATCTTAAAATTAGATTCTATCAAACTTTTTGAAATGCTAATTTCGGTCTAAAATCGTAGTATATTATACACAATTTTGTACTAGTTTCGGTCAAAAAATCAAATTAAATCGAGGATTGTTCGAAATGCTACGAAACTTTCCAGATCCTTTGTATATGTTACGAGGGAATGTTATGATGGAAGTCCATGAAAAAAATTATCTCAAAATTAGATTCTTTGAAGTTTTTTGAAATGCTAGTTTCGGTCAAAAAATCGTAGTATATTATACACAATTTTGAATTAGTTTCGGTCAAAAAATCAAATTAAATCGAGGATTGTTCGGAATGCTATGAAACTTTTCAGATCCTTTGGATATGTTATGTGAGAATGTTATGATGGAAGTCCATGCAAAAAATTATCTTAAAATTAGATTCTATGAAACTTTTTGAAATGCTAGTTTCGGTCAAAAAATCGTAGTATATTTGATGCTTGTTTTTCGCAAGTGTACGAACACGTCAGAGTAATATAAAAGATTGTCGAATCCACATAGACCAAGTGTTAATATATCGTACCTGTTGTTATGGTGTGTATCTAAGGCAACTAAATATAGGGATTTTAAGAAGGGTGCAATGGTAAATAAAATAATAATTTTAAACAATAAACAAAGGCAGGCTCGAATGTAATTCACGTAATCAATAGATAATCCAGTACTTGTTAATGGAACTACTTATGTGCAATGTTTTCTCCTTTGAAAAGAACTAATTTAACAGGAACTGTCGCTTTCGCGTATTCAGAACCGAGTTGTACTCTCTAATCAACCCCTCCTATTGTCACGGATAAAAAGGTGCGTACTGCGTTAGAGTAGTAAACCTATTTTTAAGAAATATAGTTTCTTAACTAAGTTGAAAAGTATTTTAACCTGGATTTCTTATCAAAAAGAGGTTCTCACCAACCAGACTCTAAACTTCATAACGCGTCCGAAAATCGTTTTAAAATCTCTTTTCTTTTTAATCTAAAAACTCCTAATAAACTAGACAAAGCGCTTTTGGCTGTTTTTGAAATAGTTAAAAACAATTACTTGAATTGAAAGATAAAATAGCCCTTAAGTGTTTCCACGAACAATTATACGGATTACTGGTTTAATTACGATCCTCACATTCTAACCTTTATAGATTTAGTTAGACATGATAAAGTAAAGGTTCTTTTTATAATTTTTCATAAAAGTAATTTAGTGCGAGTGCGGAAAGTAAATGGATTTAGTGCGAGTGCGGAAAATAAAGGAATTTAGTGCGAGTGCGGAAAGTAAATGAATTTAGTGCGAGTGCGGATAATAAACGAAAGTAAAGCGAGTGCAGGAAATAAATAAAATAAAGTGCGAGTGCGGATAATAAATGAAAGTAAAGCAGTGCGAGAAATAAATAAAAGTAAAGCAATGCGGAAAGATAAAATACGAACTGGAATTAAAATGGCGGCAGGATTAACTTCCTCCAGAGTGCTCCAAGACTCGATCACACAGACAGATTACAGACTCGATCACTCGATTGCAGAAACACCCCGATATGGAATGGTAACTGCTTTAAAACTGATATATGCCTAGAGAAATCTAAGTTTGGATGAAGAAAAACGAAAAACTAAAGTCCTATTTATAGGAAAATTAAATGCGGGAAAAGACCAGGATGCCCCCTCCACTAAAAAGTGGAGGGAACTGCTTTTGCCTTGTGGCGCCCGCCACAGGCCTATGGCGCCCGCCATGAGACTGATAGGGAATGGAATAGTGGGGATCGTGGGTCTTGGCAGTTGTGGAGTGGTCTTGAGACGTGGCCACGTCATGGCTGACCCCATGGCGCCCGCCACGGTGGGTGCCGTAAGTGTAAAACGCTGAATTTCTAGGTTTTCGTCCGTTTCCACTCCTTTTTCGCTCCTTTTCTCGATTCAAGCCCCGATTACATAAAAAACCTGAAAAAAAAGAAAAAAAAGTAATAACGTAACAAAATAACAATAAAAGCTAAGAATGCATGCGAAATCGGAGTCAGAAATACGGTGAAATTTAGTGTGATCAAATTCTCCCACACTTAGACCTTTGCTTGTCCTCAAGCAAACATTAAAGCTCAAGAAAATATGGTGTCAACACGTGTCTTTGGGCTATAGGGCTTCTAAGTTCAAGTCAGGATGCAGTGACAAGTACTAACTAAGTGAACCAAGGGTACCATATTAACACAAACACAAACTTCAATCCTATATTAACCACTCCATGTCATCCCACAATACCTAGGCCTATCTTCTCATCTTTTTGTGTCCTTTTCATTCAGGCGCAATCACATTAAGCCCGTTATCCGTACATGCTTCATAGTAGAGTGACCGGTTAGTGATTCTGATCCATAACATAAGGTTTCTGGCACATAAGCATGTGTAAACCTGTTTTATTTGACCTAAATGTAGCTGCGGGGGATCGGATTGTAATCCGCCCTACCAAGTTCAGTGCCAGATACCTCTGAACCAACTAACAATAGGTGACTTGCAATTTTTTTTCTTTTTGTGGCAAAAATTTTTTTTCTTCTCTTTTTTTCGGTTTAAATGACTTTGTGAGGGTCACCTATCCCAGAGTTTGCCTTTTTCTTCTTTTTTATTAGCACTGGATCATTCACTTATGTTCATCGCCCCCTACGTAGAGCATGCTTAGGCCGGAGCTGACTGCTAGAATAAACTACTTAGGACAATTTTTTAAATGATAATAAAGGCCATGGTGGTGGGGTTTAGGAGTGATTCCTATATTCAAGAGGTCTATGGTGCTAAAATGGTGCTGATGTTTCAAAAAGTTGACCTAAGTCACCACATCCTAATCTAAACCTGTCTCAAAGCCCAAAAAACATGTGAAACAACATTGTTTTCTTTTTAAAATTTTTCTGGTAAGGCTAAGGAAATGGGAAAAATGAAGATGTACTAAAAATACACTATACTGGTGACTCGTCAGACTCATACATTATCTAAGAAAATTAAACTAAATAACTTACTGAAAAGGGAAATAACTGAAAGGAAATAATTAACTAAAAAAAAGGGAAATGACAGAAAGCAATAAAATCCCCTCCCACACTTAAATCGAACATTGTCCCCAATGTTTCGAAAACAGATAAGGAGGGTAACCTGAAAAAGACTACTGAGGAGGAGCACTGGTGCCCTCGCCGTCCTGCTGTGATGGTCTGGAACGACGAGATCTACTACGATGCTGGTCCCTCCGGTCGAGTCGTGCCGATAAGGCAGCCTGAGCACCCCGAACCTCTCGAAGGTTACCTAAGATGGAACCCTGAGTAGCCTCTACAAGCTGGTAGTGCCGGCAGTTGAACTCTCTCTGACGGTCCTGCTCTAATGAGATATCGTTCAAGGTACGGCAAACGTTGCTGTAAGCACGATCCGAAACCAATCGCGATTGTTGCATAAAGCTCATGTTGTCCGTCAGTTGTTGTGAAATAGTAGAGAGAAGGCCGTCTCACCTTTCCTCTCTAGCTGTCATATCACGTCACATCTCCTCGGTGACATAGAATCCAGGAGCAGCACCTGCAACAGGGTTATAGGAAGATGGTGCGACGTGTGACTGTAAAAATATTTTTGTTCCTTTTTTTTTTCATTATTGGGTATAAAATAAAATAAAATGAAAGAAAAAGAAAAAATGAGATTAGTGCATGAAATAATATATATGGTAAAATCAAAGTACATGAAAAAGAAAATGTAATAGATGCAATAATGTAAGATATGTCTGGAGATGCGAAAAATAAAATAAAGCATGAAAAATAGAAATTAAATACTAGGGTAATATCATCAGTGTAGAACAAATCATGTGGTAGGCTTCTCCTCCTGGTTTGATCCACGAATCTCAACTATCTCCCTCCGAAGCTCTTCAACCTCCCGATATAGAGCATCGGCCTCTGAGGCATGAGTGAGATCAGAAACCTGAATCTGTAATTCCAAGTCCGCTACTTCCTGCTTGAGCAGGGCAGTCTCCTTACGGAGCTCATAAATCTGAGTTTGTAGATCAGGCGGCTGCAGAGACATATTGTTAGACATAACAGTGATTCGGGGAGTAAGAGGTGTATGAGTGTACTCAGCGGCGGGAGGTGATTTCGGCTCTTCAACAGTCTCTCCATAACCCTCAAGAGCATAACTCCAATTTGCGGGATCATGGACACTGGTCATCAGCGGGTCTGGTAATGTAAAGTAATGTATCACTTCGCCGTCGATCAGTAATCTAAACATGTTAGGCTCAAAAGAGGCCCTCCTCATCAGTCCTCTGTCAAGACAAAAGTCAACATCCAGGGTGGTGTAGCAGCAGAAGGTCCTGAGGTGCAATAATTTTCGAGACAAACCCAATGCAGTAGCTATCTGTGTAACAATCCCACCGACATGTATGATGCCTACTGATGATCTGGCAACACTAGCAAGGCCCTTCAACAGAAAGTTGCCACAAGCAACTGAGCGAGACTGAGTCGCACAAAACAGTAGGAAAATCTCCTCTTCACTTAGAAGGGTCTCTGTATCTGGCAAACCTAGGAAGGAATGCGCTAGAATCATATGGAAGTACCTTAACGCAGGGTTGTGGATTACCTGAGAAAACTGAGTGGAAGGATCTTGGCTTCCTCCACCTGATATTTTAGACCAAAACTTTTCCACTTCTCTGCTCATAAAATACCCCATCGGTGTCTCTGGAATAGCATCAGGAGTAGTCTGGAAACCTAGTAAATCACCAAACTCTTTGTGAGAGAAGGAGTAGTCAATCCCGAACAACCTGAAAAAAGAGAGTCCATCGGGTCCAGCTCAAGGGTCATGATGAAACGAGCCGAGGAACTCAAGAGTCAAGTTCCTATAAGTGTTGTTCCTGTCGTCAAACTGGTCCCACTGGAGTTGATGGCATAAGAATCTGACGCTTGGCTCTATCCCCAAGGCATCCATGCAGTCATGGTCAGGGTACCTGGTAGGAGCCATAGGGTGTCTCATGTGGACATAGAAACGCTCTCTCTGTGCGTCGTCTCTAAAGGCCACGTGCATGTCATCAGGGTTCTGCATTCTGTACAAGGTTAGCAAACAAGTCCTGAAAGCACATAAAACATTCAATCGTTAGTCCTGACATACTAATAAAATAAACAAATTAAAATAAAGTAAAAATAAATAAATAAAGAGTACGTAAATAAGAAAACCATGGGGTGCCTCCCATGCAGCGCTTGTTTAACGTCATTAGCTCGACGACCGATATTTATACATCATTGGAAGGATATGGTGGATCACTCAGAGTATGGCATGTGTATGTTGTTGGGATGTCACCTCCTTCGTAGGGCTTCAACCTATGTCCATTGATGATGAACGGTTTACATGTTTGGTTCTTGATTTCAATAGCACCGGATCTTAGGATCTTAGAGACTTCGAAAGGGCCAGTCCATCTCGAACGAAGCTTTCCTGGGAAAAGTCGTAACCTAGAATCGAACAAGAGAACAGGATCGCCTATTTTGAAATCTCTTCTTATGATTCTTTTGTCATGCCAAGCTTTTGTTCTTTCTTTGTATATGATGGCATTTTCGTAGGCGGATTGTCTGAGCTCTTCTAATTTGTGGATGTCAAGGATACGTTTCTCACCAGCAGTCAAGTAATCCAAATTCAAAGTTTTGATGGCCCAATAGGCCTTATGCTCCAACTCAAAAGGTAAGTGACATGATTTTCCATAGACCAGTTGATAAGGGGTTGTTCCTATAGGGGTTTTGAAAGCGGTTCTATAGGCCCATAATGCTTCTTGAAGTTTCTGCGACCAATCTTTTCTAGATATAGAGACAGTCTTCTCAAGAATTTGTTTGATCTCCCTATTAGATACTTCCACTTGTCCATTGGTCTGTGGGTGGTATGGTGTTGCTACTCTATGCTTAACTCCATACTTGCTTAAAATTTTATCAAATATTCTTGATATGAAGTGTGATCCTCCATCACTTATGACTAAACGGGGGGTTCCAAACCTGGGAAATATATAGTTTTTGAATAATTTGATGACTACTCTGGTGTCGTTCGTGGGTGCGGCGATAACTTCAATCCATTTAGACACGTAGTCAACGACTACTAAGATGTACTGATTTCCAAAAGATGGTGGGAACGGTCCCATAAAGTCTATACCCCATACGTCGAAGAGTTCTACTTCTTGGATATTTCTTAACGGAATTTCATTACGTCTTGAAATATTTCCTGTGCGTTGGCATCTGACACACTTGACGATGAAAGCATGGACATCACGCCACATAGTAGGCCAGAATAGGCCAGCTTGAAGAATCTTGGCGTAGGTCTTAGATGTGCTTGCATGTCCACCATAGGGTGCAGAGTGACAATGCTCAATTATATTATTTACCTCTTCTTCTGGAACACAACGGCGAAAAATGCCATCTTTACCTCTCTTGAAAAGAAATGGTTCGTCCCAATAGAAGTTTCTCACATCACTGTAGAACTTCTTCTTCCGGTGGTAGTATAGATCAGGGGGTATGATGTCAGCGGCTAGATAATTAACAAAGTCTGCATACCAAGGTACATTACTTATAGCTAAGGATTTATGAGAATGCTCATGTAGGTCTGGGTTATCATCTTCAATAGTTTCTAGTTGGGCTATCAGTCTATCATAGGCAAAATCGTCATTTATGGGTACTGAGTCAGGTTTCAGGTATTCTAGCCTAGATAGGTGATCAACTACCACATTATCAGTGCCTTTCTTATCACGGATATCCAAATCAAACTCTTTCAATAATAGAATCCATCGAAGTAACCTAGGTTTGGCATCCTTTTTACTTAGCAAGTAAAGAATGACAGCATGGTCGGTGTAAACTATAATCTTGGCTCCTACTAAATAAGATCTAAATTTGTCTATGGCAAAAACTACAGCTAGGAGCTCTTTTTCGGTTGTTGCGTAGTTGAGCTGTGCAGCTTCTAGGGTTCTACTGGCATAATAAATTACGTGTAACTTCTTATCTTTTCTCTGACCTAGAACAGCTCCAACAGCATAATCACTGGCGTCACACATTATCTCAAACGGTTCTCACCAATCAGGGGGTTTCATTATAGGTGCTGAAATCAGAGCTTGCTTCAGAAGATTAAATGCTTCAGTACATTTTTCATCTAAGATGAATTCAGCATCTTTCATTAAAAGACCGGTTAATGGCTTTGTTATTTTGGAGAAATCCTTGATAAAACGTCGGTAAAATCCGGCATGTCCAAGAAAACTTCTTATCTCCCTGATAGTCTTCGGCGGTTTTAGATTCTCTATGACTTCTATTTTAGATTTATCTACCTCTATACCTTTTTCGGAAACTATATGTCCTAAAACAATCCCTTCGGTGACCATGAAATGACATTTTTCCCAATTTAGCACAAGGTTTACCTCCACACATCTTTCCAGGATTTTCTCAAGGTTGATAAGACAATTTTTGAAATCTGATCCACAAACTGAGAAATCGTCCATAAATACTTCCATGATTCCATCTAAATAATCGGCAAAGATAGACATCATGCAACGTTGGAAAGTGGCAGGAGCATTACAGAGTCCAAAAGGTATTCTTCTATAGGCAAAAGTTCCAACTGGGCATGTAAAGGTAATTTTTTCTTGATCTTCGGGGTGAATAGGTATTTGGAAGAATCCTGAATATCCATCTAGGTAACAAAAGTAAGAGTGTCTGGCTAGGCGCTCCAACATTTGGTCTATGAATGGTAATGGGAAATGGTCCTTCCTAGTTGCTTTATTTAATTTTCTATAATCTATGCACATACGCCAACCTCCATCGGTTCTTTTTGCTACAGGTTCGCCCTTCTCGTTTTGCACGACTGTGATGCCTCCCTTTTTAGGTACTACATGCACAGGACTCACCCATTTACTGTCCGAGATCTGATATATAATACCTTCCTCTAGTAACTTAAGAACTTCAGTCTTAACTACAATACTCATTATAGGATTTATTCTTCGTTGGTGTTCTCTGGAGGGTTTTGAATCTTCTTCAAGCAAAATCCGATGCATGCATACGGATGGGCTTATTCCTTTTAGGTCAGAGATCTTATATCCTAAGGCTGAGGGGTACCTACGTAAAACATCTAACAATTGGTTGGTTTCTTCTTGGTTCAAGGTAGCACTGACTATAACTGGACGGTTCATTTCTTCATCGAGAAATTCATATCTCAGGTTTTTAGGCAGTTCCTTAAGTTTTATAGGTTGTTTCATAGGGCAAGGCATAGGATCTGGGGTAAGAGATAAACATTCGTGAAGGTTATCATCAATGTAGGGTCTTTTATAATTGTCATCTTCCAAAATAAGGGTTGATGGCAATTTTATAGATTCAGTTTCTTCTTCTTGTTCTAATTCCCTAATGCATTCTTCGATGATATCTAAGGCATAACAAGCATCTCCTATCACAGGTGCCATAAGAAATTTTGAAAGTATAAATTCTATCTTCTCGTCACCTACCTCAAAAGTTAGTTTTCCTTTTTTAACATCTAGTACGCTCCAGCAGTCGATAAGAACGGTCTACCTAGGAGGATTGGTATGTCGTCATCTTCTTTAATGTCCATGACAACAAAATCAGTAGGTATAAACAGCAGACCTATCCTAACAGGGACGTCTTCAAGTATGCCTATAGGGTATTTAACGGATCTATCGGCTAATTGAAGTGACATCTTAGTAGGTTGTAATTCTCCTAAGTTTAATCTCTCACAAACTGCTAAAGGCATTAAGCTCACACTAGCTCCTAAGTCTAGAAAAGCTTTTTCGATGACATGATTCCCCAAAATACAAGGAATGGAAAAATTTCCGAGATCTTTATCTTTATTTGCTAACCTATTTTCGGAAATAGAATTACATTCCACGGGTTTCGGATCTTCAAGTCTATGTTTATTTGTAAGTATGTCTTTGAGAAACTTAGCGTAAGAAGGTATTTGTGTGATGGCTTCTGTAAAGGGGATTTCTACGTGAAGTTTTTCTATAACCTTAACGAATTTTTGATATTGATTATCGATTTGGGTTTTCTTTAATCTTTGAGGGTAAGGTATTGGTGGTTTGTATGGCGGTGGTGGTACATAGGTTTTATTTTTAGGTTCTTCTCCTTTTTCTTGACTTTCCGGGGTTTCAGACTCCTCTAGTTCCTTCTCCTCGAAGGTTCGGGCTCACTTAATCTAGGGTTTAAAGGCTCCTTATAAGCGGTTCCACTTCGTAGAGTAATGGCATTTGCTTGCCCTTTCGGGTTTTGTTGAGGTTGTCCAGGGAACTGTCCTCCAGGTGTAGTCTGTGGGGCTTGGTTTAAAGCTACCTGAGAGATCTGGGTTTCAAGCATCTTATTATGAGTAATAATTTGATCAACCTTGGTTCCTAACTGGGTAATGAGTTCGTTAACATGGACGTTTTGGTTCATGAACTCTTTGTTTTGTTGTGTTTGAGCGGTGATAAATTTTTTTACAATTTCCTCAAGGCTCGGACTTGGTGGTACAGGTTGCATAGGTTGATTCGTTCTTGGGGCTTGGTAACCTTGTTGTCTCGGAGGTGGGGTATTTTGAATAGGGTTATTATTTTTGTAGGAGAAGTTTGGGTGATTCCTCCATCCAGGGTTATATGTGTTTGAAAATGGGTTCCCTTGGGTGTAGTTCACTTGCTCAGTGTTGGTTTCATTTAACAGATTGCATTCGGAGGATTGGTGTCCTTGCGTCCCACATATCTCACAATTCGGCGAAACTGCGGCTACAGTATTCGGGGTTGCACACATATGTTCGACTCTAAGGGCCAACGCTTCCATTTTAGCTTGCATCATGTGTATAGAGCTTAGCTCATGTATTCCTCCTTGGGCTTCCTTCTTTTCCACTGTCGCTCGTTCTACTCCCCATGATTGATGGTTTTGGGCCATATCCTCGATAAGGGCACTAGCTTCAGGGTAAGGTTTGTTCATCAGTGCGCCACCAGCGGCAGCGTCGATGGTCATCTTAGTGTTATAATGAAGTCCATTATAGAAGGTTTGGATGATTAGCCAATTCTCTAAGCCATGATGTGGGCATGCTCTTAATAGTTCTTTATATCTCTCCCAGGCTTCGAACAACGACTCTCCTTGGTGTTGGGTAAATCTAGTTATTAGGTATCGAAGAAGTGCGGTCTTACTTGGGGGAAAATATCTAGCAAGGAAAACTTTCCTAAGGTCATCCCAAGTTGTTATTGAATTGGGTGGAAGGGAATCTAACCATGATAGAGCTTTATCTCTGAGGGAAAAGGGAAATAATCTTAAGCGTATCGACTCAGAAGAAGCTCCATTGGTTTTAAAGGTGTCTGCTAACTGAAGAAAGTTTTTTAAATGTTGGTTCGGGTTATCAGTAGCGAGACCTGCGAATTGTCTCTGTTGCACTAATTGCAGCAGGGATGGTTTAAGTTCAAAATTATTGGCTGGGATAGCGGGGTTTACTATACTAGAACTAGGTTCCTCGTTTGATGGTTGGGCGAAGTCCTTAAGAGGTCTTCGGTTTTGATCTTCGGCCATAGCTTTCCTATTCCTATGGAAAAACAAACGTGCACGAGCGTAACGTTCAGGTTCAACTAGAGGGTCTACTAAACTTCCGGCACTGCGAGTCTTTCGCATTGACCGGTGGGTAACAACCTTAGTCTAAACGGTATAACTACAGGGTAATGAAATTTGACGAAATTGGTCCCCGGCAGCGGCGCCAAAAACTTGATGCGTGTTTTTTGCAAGTGTACGAACACGTCAGAGTAATATAAAAGATTGTCGAATCCACAGAGACCAAGTGTCAACCTATCGTACCTGTTGTTATGGTGTGTATCTAAGGCAACTAATAAACAAAGGAAGGCTCGAATGTAATTCACGTAATCAATAGATAATCCAGTACTTGTTAATGGAACTACTTATGGGCAATGTTTTCTCCTTTGAAAAGAACTAATTTAACAGGAACTGTCGCTTTCGCGTATTCAGAACCGAGTTGTACTCTCTAATCAACCCCTCCTATTGTCACGGATAAAAAGGTGCGTACTGCATTAGAGTAGTAAACCTATTTTTAAGAAATATAGTTTCTTAACTAAGTTGAAAAGTATTTTAACCTGGATTTCTTAGCAAAAAGAGGTTCTCACGAACCAGACTCTAAACTTCATAACGCGTCCGAAAATCGTTTTAAAATCTCTTTTCTTTTTAATCTAAAAACTCCTAATAAACTAGACAAAGCGCTTTTGGCTGTTTTTGAAATAGTTAAAAACAATTACTTGAATTGAAAGATAAAATAGCCCTTAAGTGTTTCCCCGAACAATTATACGGATTACTGGTTTAATTACGATCCTCACATTTTAACCTTTATAGATTTAGTTAGACATGATAAAGTAAAGGTTCTTTTTATAATTTTTCATAAAAGTAATTTAGTGCGAGTGCGGAAAGTAAATGGATTTAGTGCGAGTGCGAAAAATAAAGGAATTTAGTGCGAGTGCGGAAAGTAAATGAATTTAGTGCAAGTGCGGATAATAAACGAAAGTAAAGCGAGTGCAGGAAATAAATAAAATAAAGTGCGAGTGCGGATAATAAATGAAAGTAAAGCAGTGCGAGAAATAAATAAAAGTAAAGGAATGCGGAAAGATAAAATACGAACTGGAATTAAAATGTCGGCAGGATTAACTTCCTCCAGAGTGCTCCAAAACTCGATCACACAGACAGAATACAGACTCTATCACTTGATTGCAGAAACACCCCGATGTGGAATGTAACTGCTTTAAAACTGATATATGCCTAGAGAAATCTAAGTTTGGATGAAGAAAAACGAAAAACTAAAGTCCTATTTATAGGAAAACTAAATGCGGGAAAAGACCAGGATGCCCCATCCACTAAAAAGTGGAGGGAACTGTTTTTGCCTTGTGGCGCCCGCCACAGGCCTATGGCGCCCGCCATGAGATTGATAGGGAATGGAAGAGTGGGGATCGTGGGTCTTGGCAGTTGTGGAGTGGTATTGAGACGTGGCTACGTCATGGCTGACCCCATGGCACCCGCCACGGTGGGTGCCGTAAGTGTAAAACGCTGAATTTCTAGGTTTTCGTCCGTTTCCACTCCTTTTTCGCTCCTTTTCTCGATTCAAGCCCCGATTACATAAAAAACCTGAAAACAAAGAACAACAAAGTAATAACATAACAAAATAACAATAAAAGCTAAGAATGCATGCGAAATCGGAGTCAGAAATATGGTGAAATTTAGTGTGATCAATATTATACACAATTTTGAACTAGTTTCGGTCAAAAAATCAAATTAAATCACAGATTGTTCGAAATGACACGAAACTTTTCAGATCCTTTGGATATGTTACGTGAGAATTTTATCAAGGAATTCCATGCAAAAAATTATCTTGAAATTATGTTCTATGAAACATTTTGAAATGCTAATTTCGGTCAAAAAATCGTAGTATATTATACACAATTTTGTACTAGTTTCGGTCAAAAAATTAAATTAAATCGAGGATTGTTGGAAATGATACGAAAATTTTAAGATCCTTTCTATATGATACGAGGGAAGGTTATAATGGAAGTCCATGCAAAAAAAATTATCACAAAAACCTAGATTCTATAAAACTTTTTGAAATACTAGTTTAGGTCAAAAAATCGTAGTATATTATACACAATTTTGAACTAGTTTCGGAATGCTACAAAACTTTTCAGATCCTTTGTATATGTTACGAGGGAATGATATGATGGAAGAGCATGGAAAAAATTAACTTAAAATTAGATTCTATGAAACTTTTTGAAATGCTAGTTTGAGTCAAAAAATCGTAGTATATTATACACAATTTTGAACTAGTTTCGGTCAAAAAATCCAATTAAATCGAGGATTGTTCGAAATGCTACGAAACTTTTCAGATCCTTTGTTTATGTTACGAAGGAATGTTATGATGGAAGTCCATGTAAAAAACTTATCTTAAAATTAGATTCTATGAAACTTTTTAAAATGCTAATTTCTGTCAAAAATCGTAGTATATTATACATAATTTTATACTAGTTTCGGTCAAAAAATCAAATTAAATCGAGGATTGTTCGAAATGCTACGAAACTTTTCAGATCCTTTGTATATGTTACAAGGGAATGTTATGATGGAAGTACATGAAAAAAATTATCTCAAAATTAGATTCTTTGAAACTTTTTGAAATGCTAGTTTCGGTCAAATAATCGTAGTATATTATACACAATTTTGAACTAGTTTCGGTCAAAAAATCAAATTAAATCGAGGATTGTTCGAAATGCTACGAAACTTTTCAGATCCTTTAGATATGTTATGTGAGAATGTTATGATGGAAGTCCATGCAAAAAATTATCTTAAAATTAGATTCTATGAAACTTTTTGAAATGCTAGTTTCGGTCAAAAAATCGTAGTATATTATACACAATTTTGAACTAGTTTCGGTCAAAAAATCAAATTAAATCAAGGATTGTTCGAAATGACACGAAACTTTTCAGATCCTTTCTATATGATACGAGGGAAGGTTATGATGGAAGTTCATGCAAAAAAATTATCACAAAATTAGATTCTATGAAATTTATTGAAATACTAGTTTAGGTCAAAAAATCATAGTATATTATGCACAATTTTATACTAGTTTCGGTCAAAAAATAAAATTAAATCGAGGATTGTTCAAAATGCTACGAACCTTTTCAGATCCTTTCTATATGATACGAGGGAAGGTTATGATGGAAATCCATGCAAAAAATTTATCACAAATTTAGAATCTATAAAACTTTTTGAAATACTAGTTTAGGTCAAAAAATCGTAGTATATTATACACAATTTTGAACTAGTTTCGGAATGCTACAAAACTTTTCAGATCCTTTGTATATGTTACGAGGGAATGATATGATGGAAGAGCATGGAAAAAATTAACTTAAAATTAGATTCTATGAAACTTTTTGAAATGCTAGTTTGAGTCAAAAAATCGTAGTATATTATACACAATTTTGAACTAGTTTCGGTCAAAAAATCCAATTAAATCGAGGATTGTTCGAAATGCTACGAAACTTTTCAAATCCTTTGTTTATGTTACTAAGGAATGTTATGATGGAAGTCCATGTAAAAAACTTATCTTAAAATTAGATTCTATGAAACTTTTTAAAATGCTAATTTCTGTCAAAAATCGTAGTATATTATACATAATTTTATACTAGTTTCGGTCAAAAAATCAAATTAAATCGAGGATTGTTCGAAATGCTACGAAACTTTTCAGATCCTTTGTATATGTTACAAGGGAATGTTATGATGGAAGTACATGAAAAAAATTATCTCAAAATTAGATTCTTTGAAACTTTTTGAAATGCTAGTTTCGGTCAAATAATCGTAGTATATTATACACAATTTTGAACTAGTTTCGGTCAAAAAATCAAATTAAATCGAGGATTGTTCGAAATGCTACGAAACTTTTCAGATCCTTTAGATATGTTATGTGAGAATGTTATGATGGAAGTCCATGCAAAAAATTATCTTAAAATTAGATTCTATGAAACTTTTTGAAATGCTAGTTTCGGTCAAAAAATCGTAGTATATTATACACAATTTTGAACTAGTTTCGGTCAAAAAATCAAATTAAATCAAGGATTGTTCGAAATGACACGAAACTTTTCAGATCCTTTCTATATGATACGAGGGAAGGTTATGATGGAAGTTCATGCAAAAAAATTATCACAAAATTAGATTCTATGAAATTTATTGAAATACTAGTTTAGGTCAAAAAATCATAGTATATTATGCACAATTTTATACTAGTTTCGGTCAAAAAATAAAATTAAATCGAGGATTGTTCAAAATGCTACGAACCTTTTCAGATCCTTTCTATATGATACGAGGGAAGGTTATGATGGAAATCCATGCAAAAAATTTATCACAAATTTAGAATCTATAAAACTTTTTGAAATACTAGTTTAGGTCAAAAAGTCGTAGTTTATTATGCACAATATTATACTAGTTTCGGTAAAAAAATAAAATTAAATCAAGGATAGTTCGAAATGATACGAAACTTTTCAGATCCTTTGTATATGTTAAGAGGGAATGTTATGATGGATGTCCATGCAAAATATTATCTTAAAATTAGATTCTATGCAATTTTTGAAATACTAGCTTCGGTCAAAAAATCATAGTATATTATACACAATTTTGACCTAGTTTCGGTCAATAAATCAAATTAAATCGAGGATTGTTCGAAATGCTACAAAACTTTCAGATCCTTTGGATATGTTACGTGAGAATGTTATGATGGAAGTCTATGCAAAAAATTATGTTAAAATTAGTTTCTATGAAACATTTTGAAATGCTAATTTTGGTAAAAAAAATCGTAGTATATTAACAACTTTGTAATAGTTTCGGTAAAAAAATCAAATTAAATCAAGGATTGTTCGAAATGATACGAAACTTTTCAGATCCTTTCTATGTGATACGAGGGAAGGTTATGATGGAAGTCCATCCAAAAAAATTATCACAAAATTAGATTCTATGAAACATTTTGAAATACTATTTTAGATCAAAAAATCATAGTATATTATACAGATTTTTGAACTAGTTTCGGTCAAAAAATCAAATTAAATCGAGGATTGTTCGAAATGCTACGAAACTTTTCAGATCCTTTGTATATGTTACGAGGGAATGATATGATGGAAAAGCATGCAAAAAATTAAATTAAGATTAGATTCTTTGAAACTTTTGAAAGCTAGTTTGGGACAAAAAATCGTAGTATATTATACACAATTTTGAACTAGTTTCGGTCAAAAAATCAAATTAAATCGAGGATTGTTCGAAATGCTACGAAACGTTTCAGATCCTTTGTATATGTTATGAGGGAATGTTATGATGGAAGTCCATGTAAAAAACATATCTTAAAATTAGATTTTATGAAACATTTTAAAATGCTAATTTCGGTAAAAAAGCGTAGTATATTATACACAATTTTGTACTAGTTTCGGTCAAAAAATCAAATTAAATTGAGGATTGTTCGAAATGCTACGAAACTTTTCAGATCCTTTGTATATGTTACGAGGGAATGTTAAGATGGAAGTCCATGCAAAAAATTATCTCAAAATTAGATTCTTTGAAATTTTTTGAAATGCTAGTTTATACACAATTTTGAACTAGTTTCGGTCAAAAAATCAAATTAAATATAGGATTGTTCTAAATGCTACGAAACTTTTCAGATCCTTTGGATATCATATTTGAGAATGTTATGATGGAAGTCCACGCAAAAAATTATCTTATAATTAGATTCTATGAAACTTTTTGAAATGCTAGTTTCGGTCAAAAAATCGTAGTATATTATACACAATTTTGAACTAGTTTTGGTCAAAAAATCAAATTGAATCGAGGATTGTTCGAAATGCTACGAAACTTTTCAGATCCTTTGTATATGTTACGAGGGAATGTTATGTTGGAAGAGCATGCAAAAAATTAACTTAACATTAGATTCTATGAAACTTTTTGAAATGCTAGTTTCGGTCAAAAAATCATAGGATATTATACACTATTTTGAACTAGTTTTGGTCAAAAAATCAAATTAAATCGAGGATTGTTCGAAATGCTACGAAACATTTCAGATCCTTTGTATATGTTACGAGGGAATGTTATGATGGAAGCTCATGCAAAAAATTATCTTAAAATTATATTCTACGAAACTTATTGAAATGCTAATTTCGGTCAAAAATCGTAGTATATTATACACAATTATGTACTAGTTTCAGTCAAAAAATCAAATTAAATCAAGGATAGCTCGAAATTATACGAAACTTTTCAGATTCTTTATATATGTTACGAGGGAATGTTATGATGGAAGTCCAAGCAAAAAATTATCTTAAAATTAGATTCTATGAAACTTTTTGAAATGCTAGTTTCGGTCAAAAAATCGTAGTATATTATACACAATTTTGAACTAGTTTCGGTCAAGAAATCAAATTAATTCGAGGATTGTTCGAAATGCTACGAAACTTCTCAGATCCTTTGTATATGTTACGAGGGAATGTTATGATGGAAGAGCATGCAAAAAATTAACTTAAAATTAGATTCTATGTAACTTTTTGAAATGCTAGTTTCGGTCAAAAAATCGTATTATATTATACACAATTTTGAACTAGTTTTGGTCAAAAAATAAAATTAAATCGAGGATTGTTCGAAATGCTACGAAACTTTTCAAATCCTTTGTATATTTTTACGAGGGAATGTTATAATGGAAGTCTATGCAAAAAATTATCTTAAAATTAGATTCTATGAAACTTTTTGAAATGCTAATTTCGGTCAAAAATCGTAGTATATTATACACAATTTTGTACTAGTTTCGGTCATAAAATCAAATTAAATCGAGAATTGTTCGAAATGCTACGAAACTTTTCAAATCCTTTGTATATGTTACGAGGGAATGTTATGATGGAAGTCCATGCAAAAAATTATCTTAAAATTAGATTCTATGAAACTTTTTGAAATGCTAATTTCGGTCAAAAATCGTAGTATATTATACACAATTTTGAACTAGTTTCGGTCAAAAAATCAAATTAAATCGAGGATTGTTCAAAATGCTACGAAACTTTTCAGATCCTTTGTATATGTTACGAGGGAATGTTATGATGGAAGTACATGAAAAAAATATCTCAAAATTAGATTCTTTGAAACTTTTTGAAATGGTAGTTTCGGTCAAAAAATTGTAGTATATTATACACAATTTTGAACTAGTTTCGGTCAAAAAATCAAATTAAATCGAGGATTGTTCGAAATGCTACGAAACTTTTCAGATCCTTTAGATATTATATGTGAGAATGTTATGATGGAAGTCCATGCAAAAAATTATCTTAAAATTAGATTCTATGAAACTTTTTGAAATGCTAGTTTCGGTTAAAAAATCGAAGTATATTATACACAATTTTGAACTAGTTTCGGTAAAAAAATCCAATTAAATCAAGGATTGTTCGAAATGACACGAAACTTTTCAGGTCTTTTCTATATGATACGAGGGTAGGTTATGATGGAAGTTCATGCAAAAAAATTATCACAAAATTAGATTCTATGAAATTTATTGAAATACTATTTTAGGTCAAAAAATCATAGTATATTATGCACAATTTTATACTAGTTTCGGTCAAAAATAAAATTAAATCGAGGATTGTTCGAAATGCTACGAAACTTTTCACATCCTTTCTATATGATACGAGGGAAGGTTTTGATGGAAATCCATGCAAAAAATTTATCACAAATTTAGAATCTATGAAACTTTTTGAAATACTAGTTTAGGTCAAAAAATCGTAGTATATTATTCACAATATTATACTAGTTTCGGTAAAAAAATAAAATAAAATCAAGGATAGTTCGAAATGGTACGAAACTTTTCAGATCCTTTGTATATGTTAAGAGGGAATGTTATGATGGATGTCCATGCAAAATATTATCTTAAAATTAGATTCTATGAAATTTTTGAAATACTAGCTTCGGTCAAAAAATCATAGTATATTATACACAATTTTGACCTAGTTTCGGTCAAAAAATCAAATTAAATCGAGGATTGTTCGAAATGCTACAAAACTTTCAGATCCTTTGGATATGTTACGTGAGAATGTTATGATGGAAGTCCATGCAAAAAATTATGTTAAAATTAGTTTCGATGAAACATTTTGAAATGCTAATTTCGGTAAAAAAAAATCGTAGTATATTATACACAACTTTGTACTAGTTTCGGTCAAAAAATCAAATTAAATCAAGGATTGTTCGAAATGATACGAAACATTTCAGATCCTTTCTATGTGATACGAGGGAAGGTTATAATGGAAGTCCATCCAAAAAAATTATCACAAAATCAGATTCTATGAAACATTTTGAAATACTATTTTAGATCAAAAAATCATAGTATATTATACAGATTTTTGAACTAGTTTCGGTCAAAAAATCAAATTAAATCGAGGATTGTTCGAAATGCTACGAAACTTTTCAGATCCTTTGTATATGTTACGAGGGAATGATATGATGGAAAAGCATGCAAAAAATTAACTTAAAATTAGATTCTATGAAACTTTTGAAAGCTAGTTTGGGTCAAAAAATCGTAGTATATTATACACAATTTTGAACTAGTTTCGGTCAAAAAATCAAATTAAATCGAGGATTGATCGAAATGATACGAAACGTTTCAGATCCTTTGTATATGTTACGAGGGAATGTTATGATGGAAGTCCATGTAACAAACTTATCTCAAAATTAGATTTTATGAAACATTTTAAAATGCTAATTTCGGTAAAAAATCGTAGTATATTATACACAATTTTGTACTAGTTTCGGTCAAAAAATCAAATTAAATCGAGGATTGTTCAAAATGCTACGAAACGTTTAAGATCCTTTGTATATGTTACGAGGGAATGTTATGATGGAAGTCCATGTAAAAAACATATCTTAAAATTAGATTTTATGAAACATTTTAAAATGCTAATTTCGGTAAACAATCGTAGTATATTATACACAATTTTGTACTAGTTTCGGTCAAAAAATCAAATTAAATTGAGGATTATTCGAAATGCTACGAAACTTTTCAGATCCTTTGTATATGTTACGAGGGAATGTTAAGATGGAAGTCCATGCAAAAAATTATCTCAAAATTAGATTCTTTGAAATTTTTTGAAATGCTAGTTTATACACAATTTTGAACTAGTTTCGGTCAAAAAATCAAATTAAATCTAGGATTGTTCTAAATGCTACGAAACTTTTCAGATCCTTTGGATATCATATTTGAGAATGTTATGATGGAAGTCCACGCAAAAAATTATCTTAAAATTAGATTCTATGAAACTTTTTGAAATGCTAGTTTCGGTCAAAAAATCGTAGTATATTATACACAATTTTGAACTAGTTTTGGTCAAAAAATCAAATTGAATCGAGGATTGTTCGAAATGCTACGAAACTTTTCAGATCCTTTGTATATGTTACGAGGGAATGTTATGTTGGAAGAGCATGCAAAAAATTAACTTAACATTAGATTCTATGAAACTTTTTGAAATGCTAGTTTCGGTCAAAAAATCATAGGATATTATACACTATTTTGAACTAGTTTTGGTCAAAAAATCATATTAAATCGAGGATTGTTCGAAATGCTACGAAACATTTCAGATCCTTTGTATATGTTACGAGGGAATGTTATGATGGAAGCTAATGCAAAAAATTATCTTAAAATTATATTCTACGAAACTTATTGAAATGCTAATTTCGGTCAAAAATCGTAGTATATTATACACAATTATGTACTAGTTTCGGTCAAAAAATCAAATTAAATCAAGGATAGCTCGAAATTATACGAAACTTTTCAGATTCTTTATATATGTTACGAGGGAATGTTATGATGGAAGTCCAAGCAAAAAATTATCTTAAAATTAGATTCTATGAAACTTTTTGAAATGCTAGTTTCGGTCAAAAAATCGTAGTATATTATACACAATTTTGAACTAGTTTCGGTCAAGAAATCAAATTAATTCGAGGATTGTTCGAAATGCTACGAAACTTCTCAGATCCTTTGTATATGTTACGAGGGAATGTTATGATGGAAGAGCATGCAAAAAATTAACTTAAAATTAGATTCTATGTAACTTTTTGAAATGCTAGTTTCGGTCAAAAAATCGTATTATATTATACACAATTTTGAACTAGTTTTGGTCAAAAAATAAAATTAAATCGAGGATTGTTCGAAATGCTACGAAACTTTTCAAATCCTTTGTATATGTTACGAGGGAATGTTATAATGGAAGTCTATGCAAAAAATTATCTTAAAATTAGATTCTATGAAACTTTTTGAAATGCTAATTTCGGTCAAAAATCGTAGTATATTATACACAATTTTGTACTAGTTTCGGTCATAAAATCAAATTAAATCGAGAATTGTTCGAAATGCTACGAAACTTTTCAAATCCTTTGTATATGTTACGAGGGAATGTTATGATGGAAGTCCATGCAAAAAATTATCTTAAAATTAGATTCTATGAAACTTTTTGAAATGCTAATTTCGGTCAAAAATCGTAGTATATTATACACAATTTTGAACTAGTTTCGGTCAAAAAATCAAATTAAATCGAGGATTGTTCAAAATGCTACGAAACTTTTCAGATCCTTTGTATATGTTACGAGGGAATGTTATGATGGAAGTACATGAAAAAAATATCTCAAAATTAGATTCTTTGAAACTTTTTGAAATGGTAGTTTCGGTCAAAAAATTGTAGTATATTATACACAATTTTGAACTAGTTTCGGTCAAAAAATCAAATTAAATCGAGGATTGTTCGAAATGCTACGAAACTTTTCAGATCCTTTAGATATTATATGTGAGAATGTTATGATGGAAGTCCATGCAAAAAATTATCTTAAAATTAGATTCTATGAAACTTTTTGAAATGCTAGTTTCGGTTAAAAAATCGAAGTATATTATACACAATTTTGAACTAGTTTCGGTAAAAAAATCCAATTAAATCAAGGATTGTTCGAAATGACACGAAACTTTTCAGGTCCTTTCTATATGATACAAGGGTAGGTTATGATGGAAGTTCATGCAAAAAAATTATCACAAAATTAGATTCTATGAAATTTATTGAAATACTATTTTAGGTCAAAAAATCATAGTATATTATGCACAATTTTATACTAGTTTCGGTCAAAAATAAAATTAAATCGAGGATTGTTCGAAATGCTACAAAACTTTTCACATCCTTTCTATATGATACGAGGGAAGGTTTTGATGGAAATCCATGCAAAAAATTTATCACAAATTTAGAATCTATGAAACTTTTTGAAATACTAGTTTAGGTCAAAAAATCGTAGTATATTATTCACAATATTATACTAGTTTCGGTAAAAAAATAAAATAAAATCAAGGATAGTTCGAAATGGTACGAAACTTTTCAGATCCTTTGTATATGTTAAGAGGGAATGTTATGATGGATGTCCATGCAAAATATTATCTTAAAATTAGATTCTATGAAATTTTTGAAATACTAGCTTCGGTCAAAAAATCATAGTATATTATACACAATTTTGACCTAGTTTCGGTCAAAAAATCAAATTAAATCGAGGATTGTTCGAAATGCTACAAAACTTTCAGATCCTTTGGATATGTTACGTGAGAATGTTATGATGGAAGTCCATGCAAAAAATTATGTTAAAATTAGTTTCGATGAAACATTTTGAAATGCTAATTTCGGTAAAAAAAATCGTAGTATATTATACACAACTTTGTACTAGTTTCGGTCAAAAAATCAAATTAAATCAAGGATTGTTCGAAATGATACGAAACATTTCAGATCCTTTCTATGTGATACGAGGGAAGGTTATAATGGAAGTCCATCCAAAAAAATTATCACAAAATCAGATTCTATGAAACATTTTGAAATACTATTTTAGATCAAAAAATCATAGTATATTATACAGATTTTTGAACTAGTTTCGGTCAAAAAATCAAATTAAATCGAGGATTGTTCGAAATGCTACGAAACTTTTCAGATCCTTTGTATATGTTACGAGGGAATGATATGATGGAAAAGCATGCAAAAAATTAACTTAAAATTAGATTCTATGAAACTTTTGAAAGCTAGTTTGGGTCAAAAAATCGTAGTATATTATACACAATTTTGAACTAGTTTCGGTCAAAAAATCAAATTAAATCGAGGATTGATCGAAATGATACGAAACGTTTCAGATCCTTTGTATATGTTACGAGGGAATGTTATGATGGAAGTCCATGTAACAAACTTATCTTAAAATTAGATTTTATGAAACATTTTAAAATGCTAATTTCGGTAAAAAATCGTAGTATATTATACACAATTTTGTACTAGTTTCGGTCAAAAAATCAAATTAAATCGAGGATTGTTCGAAATGCTACGAAACTTTTCAAATCCTTTGTATATGTTACGAGGGAATGTTATGATGGAAGTCCATGCAAAAAATTATCTCAAAATTAGATTCTTTGAAATTTTTTGAAATGCTAGTTTATACACAATTTTGAACTAGTTTCGGTCAAAAAATCAAATTAAATCTAGGATTGTTCTAAATGCTACGAAACTTTTCAGATCCTTTGGATATCATATTTGAGAATGTTATGATGGAAGTCCACGCAAAAAATTATCTTAAAATTAGATTCTATGAAACTTTTTGAAATGCTAGTTTCGGTCAAAAAATCGTAGTATATTATACACAATTTTGAACTAATTTTGGTCAAAAAATCAAATTGAATCGAGGATTGTTCGAAATGCTACGAAACTTTTCAGATCCTTTGTATATGTTACGAGGGAATGTTATGTTGGAAGAGCATGCAAAAAATTAACTTAACATTAGATTATATGAAACTTTTTGAAATGCTAGTTTCGGTCAAAAAATCATAGGATATTATACACTATTTTGAACTAGTTTTGGTCAAAAAATCAAATTAAATCGAGGATTGTTCGAAATGCTACGAAACATTTCAGATCCTTTGTATATGTTACGAGGGAATGTTATGATGGAAGCTCATGCAAAAAATTATCTTAAAATTATATTCTACGAAACTTATTGAAATGCTAATTTCGGTCAAAAATCGTAGTATATTATACACAATTATGTACTAGTTTCGGTCAAAAAATCAAATTAAATCAAGGATAGCTCGAAATTATACGAAACTTTTCAGATTCTTTATATATGTTACGAGGGAATGTTATGATGGAAGTCCAAGCAAAAAATTATCTTAAAATTAGATTCTATGAAACTTTTTGAAATGCTAGTTTCGGTCAAAAAATCGTAGTATATTATACACAATTTTGAACTAGTTTCGGTCAAGAAATCAAATTAATTCGAGGATTGTTCGAAATGCTACGAAACTTCTCAGATCCTTTGTATATGTTACGAGGGAATGTTATGATGGAAGAGCATGCAAAAAATTAACTTAAAATTAGATTCTATGTAACTTTTTGAAATGCTAGTTTCGGTCAAAAAATCGTATTATATTATACACAATTTTGAACTAGTTTTGGTCAAAAAATAAAATTAAATCGAGGATTGTTCGAAATGCTACGAAACTTTTCAAATTCTTTGTATATGTTACGAGGGAATGTTATAATGGAAGTCTATGCAAAAAATTATCTTAAAATTAGATTCTATGAAACTTTTTGAAATGCTAATTTCGGTCAAAAATCGTAGTATATTATACACAATTTTGTACTAGTTTCGGTCATAAAATCAAATTAAATCGAGAATTGTTCGAAATGCTACGAAACTTTTCAAATCCTTTGTATATGTTACGAGGGAATGTTATGATGGAAGTCCATGCAAAAAATTATCTTAAAATTAGATTCTATGAAACTTTTTGAAATGCTAATTTCGGTCAAAAATCGTAGTATATTATACACAATTTTGAACTAGTTTCGGTCAAAAAATCAAATTAAATCGAGGATTGTTCAAAATGCTACGAAACTTTTCAGATCCTTTGTATATGTTACGAGGGAATGTTATGATGGAAGTACATGAAAAAAATATCTCAAAATTAGATTCTTTGAAACTTTTTGAAATGGTAGTTTCGGTCAAAAAATTGTAGTATATTATACACAATTTTGAACTAGTTTCGGTCAAAAAATCAAATTAAATCGAGGATTGTTCGAAATGCTACGAAACTTTTCAGATCCTTTAGATATTATATGTGAGAATGTTATGATGGAAGTCCATGCAAAAAATTATCTTAAAATTAGATTCTATGAAACTTTTTGAAATGCTAGTTTCGGTTAAAAAATCGAAGTATATTATACACAATTTTGAACTAGTTTCGGTAAAAAAATCCAATTAAATCAAGGATTGTTCGAAATGACACGAAACTTTTCAGGTCCTTTCTATATGATACAAGGGTAGGTTATGATGGAAGTTCATGCAAAAAAATTATCACAAAATTAGATTCTATGAAATTTATTGAAATACTATTTTAGGTCAAAAAATCATAGTATATTATGCACAATTTTATACTAGTTTCGGTCAAAAATAAAATTAAATCGAGGATTGTTCGAAATGCTACGAAACTTTTCACATCCTTTCTATATGATACGAGGGAAGGTTTTGATGGAAATCCATGCAAAAAATTTATCACAAATTTAGAATCTATGAAACTTTTTGAAATACTAGTTTAGGTCAAAAAATCGTAGTATATTATTCACAATATTATACTAGTTTCGGTAAAAAAATAAAATAAAATCAAGGATAGTTCGAAATGGTACGAAACTTTTCAGATCCTTTGTATATGTTAAGAGGGAATGTTATGATGGATGTCCATGCAAAATATTATCTTAAAATTAGATTCTATGAAATTTTTGAAATACTAGCTTCGGTCAAAAAATCATAGTATATTATACACAATTTTGACCTAGTTTCGGTCAAAAAATCAAATTAAATCGAGGATTGTTCGAAATGCTACAAAACTTTCAGATCCTTTGGATATGTTACGTGAGAATGTTATGATGGAAGTCCATGCAAAAAATTATGTTAAAATTAGTTTCGATGAAACATTTTGAAATGCTAATTTCGGTAAAAAAAATCGTAGTATATTATACACAACTTTGTACTAGTTTCGGTCAAAAAATCAAATTAAATCAAGGATTGTTCGAAATGATACGAAACATTTCAGATCCTTTCTATGTGATACGAGGGAAGGTTATAATGGAAGTCCATCCAAAAAAATTATCACAAAATCAGATTCTATGAAACATTTTGAAATACTATTTTAGATCAAAAAATCATAGTATATTATACAGATTTTTGAACTAGTTTCGGTCAAAAAATCAAATTAAATCGAGGATTGTTCGAAATGCTACGAAACTTTTCAGATCCTTTGTATATGTTACGAGGGAATGATATGATGGAAAAGCATGCAAAAAATTAACTTAAAATTAGATTCTATGAAACTTTTGAAAGCTAGTTTGGGTCAAAAAATCGTAGTATATTATACACAATTTTGAACTAGTTTCGGTCAAAAAATCAAATTAAATCGAGGATTGATCGAAATGATACGAAACGTTTCAGATCCTTTGTATATGTTACGAGGGAATGTTATGATGGAAGTCCATGTAACAAACTTATCTTAAAATTAGATTTTATGAAACATTTTAAAATGCTAATTTCGGTAAAAAATCGTAGTATATTATACACAATTTTGTACTAGTTTCGGTCAAAAAATCAAATTAAATCGAGGATTGTTCGAAATGCTACGAAACTTTTCAAATCCTTTGTATATGTTACGAGGGAATGTTATGATGGAAGTCCATGCAAAAAATTATCTCAAAATTAGATTCTTTGAAATTTTTTGAAATGCTAGTTTATACACAATTTTGAACTAGTTTCGGTCAAAAAATCAAATTAAATCTAGGATTGTTCTAAATGCTACGAAACTTTTCAGATCCTTTGGATATCATATTTGAGAATGTTATGATGGAAGTCCACGCAAAAAATTATCTTAAAATTAGATTCTATGAAACTTTTTGAAATGCTAGTTTCGGTCAAAAAATCGTAGTATATTATACACAATTTTGAACTAATTTTGGTCAAAAAATCAAATTGAATCGAGGATTGTTCGAAATGCTACGAAACTTTTCAGATCCTTTGTATATGTTACGAGGGAATGTTATGTTGGAAGAGCATGCAAAAAATTAACTTAACATTAGATTATATGAAACTTTTTGAAATGCTAGTTTCGGTCAAAAAATCATAGGATATTATACACTATTTTGAACTAGTTTTGGTCAAAAAATCAAATTAAATCGAGGATTGTTCGAAATGCTACGAAACATTTCAGATCCTTTGTATATGTTACGAGGGAATGTTATGATGGAAGCTCATGCAAAAAATTATCTTAAAATTATATTCTATGAAACTTTTTGAAATGCTAATTTCGGTCAAAAATCGTAGTATATTATACACAATTTTGTACTAGTTTCGGTCAAAAAATCAAATTAAATCGAGGATAGCTCGAAATTATACGAAACTTTTCAGATTCTTTATATATGTTACGAGGGAATGTTATGATGGAAGTCCAAGAAAAAAATTATCTTAAAATTAGATTCTATGAAACTTTTTGAAATGCTAGTTTCGGTCAAAAAATCGTAGTATATTATACACAATTTTGAACTAGTTTCGGTCAAGAAATCAAATTAATTCGAGGATTGTTCGAAATGCTACGAAACTTCTCAGATCCTTTGTATATGTTACGAGGGAATGTTATGATGGAAGAGCATGCAAAAAATTAACTTAAAATTAGATTTTATGTAAATTTTTGAAATGCTAGTTTCGGTCAAAAAATCGTAGTATATTATACACAATTTTGAACTAGTTTTGGTCAAAAAATCAAATTAAATCGAGGATTGTTCGAAATGCTATGAAACTTTTCAAATCCTTTGTATATGTTACGAGGGAATGTTATGATGGAAGTCCATGCAAAAAAATATCTTAAAATTAGATTCTATGAAACTTTTTGAAATGCTAATTTCGGTCAAAAATCGTAGTATATTATACACAATTTTGTACTAGTTTCGGTCATAAAATCAAATTAAATCGAGGATTGTTCGAAATGCTACGAAACTTTTCAAATCCTTTGTATATGTTACGAGGGAATGTTATGATGGAAGTCCATGCAAAAAATTATATTAAAATTAGATTCTATGAAACTTTTTGAAATGCTAATTTCGGTCAAAAATCGTAGTATATAATACACAATTTTGAACTAGTTTCGGTCAAAAAATCAAATTAAATCGAGGATTGTTCGAAGTGCTACGAAAATTTTCAGATCCTTTGTATATGTTACGAGGGAATGTTATGATGGAAGTACATGAAAAAAATTATCTCAAAATTAGATTCTTTGAAACTTTTTGAAATGCTAGTTTCGGTCAAAAAATCGTAGTATATTATACACAATTTTGAACTAGTTTCGGTCAAAAAATCAAATTAAATCGAGGAATGTTCGAAATGCTACGAAACTCTTCAGATCCTTTAGATATGTTATGTGAGAATGTTATGATGGAAGTCCATGCAAAAAATTATCTTAAAATTAGATTCTATGAAACTTTTTGAAATGCTAGTTTCGGTTAAAAAATCGTAGTATATTATACACAATTTTGAACTAGTTTCGGTAAAAAAATCCAATTAAATCAAGGATTGTTCGAAATGACACGAAACTTTTCAGATCCTTTCTATATGATACGAGGGAAGGTTATGATGGAAGTTCATGAAAAAAAATTATCACAAAATTAGATTCTATGAAATTTATTGAAATACTAGTTTAGGTCAAAAAATCATAGTATATTATGCACAATTTTATACTAGTTTCGGTCAAAAAAAAAATTAATTCGAGGATTGTTCGAAATGCTACGAAACTTTTCAGATCCTTTCTATATGATACGAGGGAAGGTTATGATGGAAATCCATGCAAAAAATTTATCACAAATTTAGAATCTATGAAACTTTTTGAAATACTATTTTAGGTCAAAAAATCGTAGTATATTATTCACAATATTATACTAGTTTCGGTAAAAAAATAAAATTAAATCAAGGATAGTTCGAAATGGTACGAAACTTTTCAGATCCTTTGTATATGTTAAGAGGGAATGTTATGATGGATGTCCATGCAAAATATTATCTTAGAATTAGATTCTATGATATTTTTGAAATGCTAGTTTCGGTCAAAAAATCATAGTATATTATACACAATTTTGACCTAGTTTCGGTCAAAAAATCAATTTAAATCGAGGATTGTTCGAAATGCTACAAAACTTTCAGATCCTTTGGATATGTTACGTGAGAATGTTATGATGGAAGTCCATGCAAAAAATTATCTTAAAATTAGTTTCTATGAAACATTTTGAAATGCTAATTTCGGTAAAAAAAATCGTAGTATATTATACACAACTTTGTACTAGTTTCGGTCAAAAAATCAAATTAAATCAAGGATTGTTCGAAATGATACGAAACTTTTCAGATCCTTTCTATGTGATACGAGGGAAGGTTATGATGGAAGTCCATCCAAAAAAATTATCACAAAATTAGATTCTATGAAACATTTTGAAATACTATTTTAGATAAAAAAACATAGTATATTATACAGATTTTTGAACTAGTTTCGGTCAAAAAATCAAATTAAATCGAGGATTGTTCGAAATGCTACGAAACTTTTCAGATCCTTTGTATATGTTACGAGGGAATGATATGATGGAAAAGCATGCAAAAAATTAACTTAAAATTAGATTCTATGAAACTTTTGAAAGCTAGTTTGGGTCAAAAAATCGTAGTATATTATACACAATTTTGAACTAGTTTCGGTCAAAAAATCAAATTAAATCGAGGATTGATCGAAATGATACGAAACGTTTCAGATCCTTTGTATATGTTACGAGGGAATGTTATGATGGAAGTCCATGTAACAAACTTATCTTAAAATTAGATTTTATGAAACATTTTAAAATGCTAATTTCGGTAAAAAATCGTAGTATATTATACACAATTTTGTACTAGTTTCGGTCAAAAAATCAAATTAAATCGAGGATTGTTCGAAATGCTACGAAACTTTTCAGATCCTTTGTATATGTTACGAGGGAATGTTATGATGGAAGTCCATGCAAAAAATTATCTCAAAATTAGATTCTTTGAAATTTTTTGAAATGCTAGTTTATACACAATTTTGAACTAGTTTCGGTCAAAAAATCAAATTAAATCTAGGATTGTTCTAAATGCTACGAAACTTTTCAGATCCTTTGGATATCATATTTGAGATTGTTATGATGGAAGTCCACGCAAAAAATTATCTTAAAATTAGATTCTATGAAACTTTTTGAAATGCTAGTTTCGGTCAAAAAATCGTAGTATATTATACACAATTTTGAACTAATTTTGGTCAAAAAATCAAATTGAATCGAGGATTGTTCGAAATGCTACGAAACTTTTCAGATCCTTTGTATATGTTACGAGGGAATGTTATGTTGGAAGAGCATGCAAAAAATTAACTTAACATTAGATTATATGAAACTTTTTGAAATGCTAGTTTCGGTCAAAAAATCATAGGATATTATACACTATTTTGAACTAGTTTTGGTCAAAAAATCAAATTAAATCGAGGATTGTTCGAAATGCTACGAAACATTTCAGATCCTTTGTATATGTTACGAGGGAATGTTATGATGGAAGCTCATGCAAAAAATTATCTTAAAATTATATTCTATGAAACTTTTTGAAATGCTAATTTCGGTCAAAAATCGTAGTATATTATACACAATTTTGTACTAGTTTCGGTCAAAAAATCAAATTAAATCGAGGATAGCTCGAAATTATACGAAACTTTTCAGATTCTTTATATATGTTACGAGGGAATGTTATGATGGAAGTCCAAGAAAAAAATTATCTTAAAATTAGATTCTATGAAACTTTTTGAAATGCTAGTTTCGGTCAAAAAATCGTAGTATATTATACACAATTTTGAACTAGTTTCGGTCAAGAAATCAAATTAATTCGAGGATTGTTCGAAATGCTACGAAACTTCTCAGATCCTTTGTATATGTTACGAGGGAATGTTATGATGGAAGAGCATGCAAAAAATTAACTTAAAATTAGATTTTATGTAAATTTTTGAAATGCTAGTTTCGGTCAAAAAATCGTAGTATATTATACACAATTTTGAACTAGTTTTGGTCAAAAAATCAAATTAAATCGAGGATTGTTCGAAATGCTATGAAACTTTTCAAATCCTTTGTATATATTACGAGGGAATGTTATGATGGAAGTCCATGCAAAAAAATATCTTAAAATTAGATTCTATGAAACTTTTTGAAATGCTAATTTCGGTCAAAAATCGTAGTATATTATACACAATTTTGTACTAGTTTCGGTCATAAAATCAAATTAAATCGAGGATTGTTCGAAATGCTACGAAACTTTTCAAATCCTTTGTATATGTTACGAGGGAATGTTATGATGGAAGTCCATGCAAAAAATTATATTAAAATTAGATTCTATGAAACTTTTTGAAATGCTAATTTCGGTCAAAAATCGTAGTATATAATACACAATTTTGAACTAGTTTCGGTCAAAAAATCAAATTAAATCGAGGATTGTTCGAAGTGCTACGAAAATTTTCAGATCCTTTGTATATGTTACGAGGGAATGTTATGATGGAAGTACATGAAAAAAATTATCTCAAAATTAGATTCTTTGAAACTTTTTGAAATGCTAGTTTCGGTCAAAAAATCGTAGTATATTATACACAATTTTGAACTAGTTTCGGTCAAAAAATCAAATTAAATCGAGGAATGTTCGAAATGCTACGAAACTCTTCAGATCCTTTAGATATGTTATGTGAGAATGTTATGATGGAAGTCCATGCAAAAAATTATCTTAAAATTAGATTCTATGAAACTTTTTGAAATGCTAGTTTCGGTTAAAAAATCGTAGTATATTATACACAATTTTGAACTAGTTTCGGTAAAAAAATCCAATTAAATCAAGGATTGTTCGAAATGACACGAAACTTTTCAGATCCTTTCTATATGATACGAGGGAAGGTTATGATGGAAGTTCATGCAAAAAAATTATCACAAAATTAGATTCTATGAAATTTATTGAAATACTAGTTTAGGTCAAAAAATCATAGTATATTATGCACAATTTTATACTAGTTTCGGTCAAAAAAAAATTAATTCGAGGATTGTTCGAAATGCTACGAAACTTTTCAGATCCTTTCTATATGATACGAGGGAAGGTTATGATGGAAATCCAGGCAAAAAATTTATCACAAATTTAGAATCTATGAAACTTTTTGAAATACTATTTTAGGTCAAAAAATCGTAGTATATTATTCACAATATTATACTAGTTTCGGTAAAAAAATAAAATTAAATCAAGGATAGTTCGAAATGGTACGAAACTTTTCAGATCCTTTGTATATGTTAAGAGGGAATGTTATGATGGATGTCCATGCAAAATATTATCTTAGAATTAGATTCTATGATATTTTTGAAATGCTAATTTCGGTCAAAAAATCATAGTATATTATACACAATTTTGACCTAGTTTCGGTCAAAAAATAAATTTAAATCGAGGATTGTTCGAAATGCTACAAAACTTTCAGATCCTTTGGATATGTTACGTGAGAATGTTATGATGGAAGTCCATGCAAAAAATTATCTTAAAATTAGTTTCTATGAAACATTTTGAAATGCTAATTTCGGTAAAAAAAATCGTAGTATATTATACACAACTTTGTACTAGTTTCGGTCAAAAAATCAAATTAAATCAAGGATTGTTCGAAATGATACGAAACTTTTCAGATCCTTTCTATGTGATACGAGGGAAGGTTATGATGGAAGTCCATCCAAAAAAATTATCACAAAATTAGATTCTATGAAACATTTTGAAATACTATTTTAGATAAAAAAACATAGTATATTATACAGATTTTTGAACTAGTTTCGGTCAAAAAATCAAATTAAATCGAGGATTGTTCGAAATGCTACGAAACTTTTCAGATCCTTTGTATATGTTACGAGGGAATGATATGATGGAAAAGCATGCAAAAAATTAACTTAAAATTAGATTCTATGAAACTTTTGAAAGCTAGTTTGGGTCAAAAAATCGTAGTATATTATACACAATTTTGAACTAGTTTCGGTCAAAAAATCAAATTAAATCGAGGATTGATCGAAATGATACGAAACGTTTCAGATCCTTTGTATATGTTACGAGGGAATGTTATGATGGAAGTCCATGTAACAAACTTATCTTAAAATTAGATTTTATGAAACATTTTAAAATGCTAATTTCGGTAAAAAATCGTAGTATATTATACACAATTTTGTACTAGTTTCGGTCAAAAAATCAAATTAAATCGAGGATTGTTCGAAATGCTACGAAACTTTTCAGATCCTTTGTATATGTTACGAGGGAATGTTATGATGGAAGTCCATGCAAAAAATTATCTCAAAATTAGATTCTTTGAAATTTTTTGAAATGCTAGTTTATACACAATTTTGAACTAGTTTCGGTCAAAAAATCAAATTAAATCTAGGATTGTTCTAAATGCTACGAAACTTTTCAGATCCTTTGGATATCATATTTGAGATTGTTATGATGGAAGTCCACGCAAAAAATTATCTTAAAATTAGATTCTATGAAACTTTTTGAAATGCTAGTTTCGGTCAAAAAATCGTAGTATATTATACACAATTTTGAACTAATTTTGGTCAAAAAATCAAATTGAATCGAGGATTGTTCGAAATGCTACGAAACTTTTCAGATCCTTTGTATATGTTACGAGGGAATGTTATGTTGGAAGAGCATGCAAAAAATTAACTTAACATTAGATTATATGAAACTTTTTGAAATGCTAGTTTCGGTCAAAAAATCATAGGATATTATACACTATTTTGAACTAGTTTTGGTCAAAAAATCAAATTAAATCGAGGATTGTTCGAAATGCTACGAAACATTTCAGATCCTTTGTATATGTTACGAGGGAATGTTATGATGGAAGCTCATGCAAAAAATTATCTTAAAATTATATTCTATGAAACTTTTTGAAATGCTAATTTCGGTCAAAAATCGTAGTATATTATACACAATTTTGTACTAGTTTCGGTCAAAAAATCAAATTAAATCGAGGATAGCTCGAAATTATACGAAACTTTTCAGATTCTTTATATATGTTACGAGGGAATGTTATGATGGAAGTCCAAGAAAAAAATTATCTTAAAATTAGATTCTATGAAACTTTTTGAAATGCTAGTTTCGGTCAAAAAATCGTAGTATATTATACACAATTTTGAACTAGTTTCGGTCAAGAAATCAAATTAATTCGAGGATTGTTCGAAATGCTACGAAACTTCTCAGATCCTTTGTATATGTTACGAGGGAATGTTATGATGGAAGAGCATGCAAAAAATTAACTTAAAATTAGATTTTATGTAAATTTTTGAAATGCTAGTTTCGGTCAAAAAATCGTAGTATATTATACACAATTTTGAACTAGTTTTGGTCAAAAAATCAAATTAAATCGAGGATTGTTCGAAATGCTATGAAACTTTTCAAATCCTTTGTATATATTACGAGGGAATGTTATGATGGAAGTCCATGCAAAAAAATATCTTAAAATTAGATTCTATGAAACTTTTTGAAATGCTAATTTCGGTCAAAAATCGTAGTATATTATACACAATTTTGTACTAGTTTCGGTCATAAAATCAAATTAAATCGAGGATTGTTCGAAATGCTACGAAACTTTTCAAATCCTTTGTATATGTTACGAGGGAATGTTATGATGGAAGTCCATGCAAAAAATTATATTAAAATTAGATTCTATGAAACTTTTTGAAATGCTAATTTCGGTCAAAAATCGTAGTATATAATACACAATTTTGAACTAGTTTCGGTCAAAAAATCAAATTAAATCGAGGATTGTTCGAAGTGCTACGAAAATTTTCAGATCCTTTGTATATGTTACGAGGGAATGTTATGATGGAAGTACATGAAAAAAATTATCTCAAAATTAGATTCTTTGAAACTTTTTGAAATGCTAGTTTCGGTCAAAAAATCGTAGTATATTATACACAATTTTGAACTAGTTTCGGTCAAAAAATCAAATTAAATCGAGGAATGTTCGAAATGCTACGAAACTCTTCAGATCCTTTAGATATGTTATGTGAGAATGTTATGATGGAAGTCCATGCAAAAAATTATCTTAAAATTAGATTCTATGAAACTTTTTGAAATGCTAGTTTCGGTTAAAAAATCGTAGTATATTATACACAATTTTGAACTAGTTTCGGTAAAAAAATCCAATTAAATCAAGGATTGTTCGAAATGACACGAAACTTTTCAGATCCTTTCTATATGATACGAGGGAAGGTTATGATGGAAGTTCATGCAAAAAAATTATCACAAAATTAGATTCTATGAAATTTATTGAAATACTAGTTTAGGTCAAAAAATCATAGTATATTATGCACAATTTTATACTAGTTTCGGTCAAAAAAAAATTAATTCGAGGATTGTTCGAAATGCTACGAAACTTTTCAGATCCTTTCTATATGATACGAGGGAAGGTTATGATGGAAATCCAGGCAAAAAATTTATCACAAATTTAGAATCTATGAAACTTTTTGAAATACTATTTTAGGTCAAAAAATCGTAGTATATTATTCACAATATTATACTAGTTTCGGTAAAAAAATAAAATTAAATCAAGGATAGTTCGAAATGGTACGAAACTTTTCAGATCCTTTGTATATGTTAAGAGGGAATGTTATGATGGATGTCCATGCAAAATATTATCTTAGAATTAGATTCTATGATATTTTTGAAATGCTAATTTCGGTCAAAAAATCATAGTATATTATACACAATTTTGACCTAGTTTCGGTCAAAAAATAAATTTAAATCGAGGATTGTTCGAAATGCTACAAAACTTTCAGATCCTTTGGATATGTTACGTGAGAATGTTATGATGGAAGTCCATGCAAAAAATTATCTTAAAATTAGTTTCTATGAAACATTTTGAAATGCTAATTTCGGTAAAAAAATCGTAGTATATTATACACAACTTTGTACTAGTTTCGGTCAAAAAATCAAATTAAATCAAGGATTGTTCGAAATGATACGAAACTTTTCAGATCCTTTCTATGTGATACGAGGGAAGGTTATGATGGAAGTCCATCCAAAAATTTATCACAAAATTAGATTCTATGAAACATTTTGAAATACTATTTTAGATAAAAAAACATAGTATATTATACAGATTTTTGAACTAGTTTCGGTCAAAAAATCAAATTAAATCGAGGATTGTTCGAAATGCTACGAAACTTTTCAGATCCTTTGTATATGTTACGAGGGAATGATATGATGGAAAAGCATGCAAAAAATTAACTTAAAATTAGATTCTTTGAAACTTTTGAAAGCTAGTTTGGGTCAAAAAATCGTAGTATATTATACACAATTTTGAACTAGTTTCGGTCAAAAAATCAAATTAAATCGAGGATTGTTCGAAATGCTACGAAACGTTTCAGATCCTTTGTATATGTTACGAGGGAATGTTATGATGGAAGTCCATGTAAAAAACTTATCTTAAAATTAGATTTTATGAAACATTTTGAAATGCTAATTTCGGTAAAAAATCGTAGTATATTATACACAATTTTGTACTAGTTTCGGTCAAAAAATAAAATTAAATCGAGGATTGTTCGAAATGCTACGAAACTTTTCACATCCTTTGTATATGTTACGAGGGAATGTTATGATGGAAGTCCATGCAAAAAATTATCTCAAAATTAGATTCTTTGAAATTTTTTGAAATGCTAGTTTATACACAATTTTGAACTAGTTTCGGTCAAAAAATCAAATTAAATCTAGGATTGTTCTAAATGCTACGAAACTTTTCAGATCCTTTGGATATCATATTTGAGAATGTTATGATGGAAGTCCATGCAAAAAATTATCTTAAAATTAGATTCTATTAAACTTTTTGAAATGCTAGTTTCGGTCAAAAAATCGTAGTATATTATACACAATTTTGAACTAGTTTTGGTCAAAAAATCAAATTGAATCGAGGATTGTTCGAAATGCTACGAAACTTTTCAGATCCTTTGTATATGTTACGAGGGAATGTTATGTTGGAAGAGCATGCAAAAAATTAACTTAACATTAGAATCTATGAAACTTTTTGAAATGCTAGTTTAGGTCAAAAAATCATTGGATATTATACACTATTTTGAACTAGTTTTGGTCAAAAAATTCAAATTAAATCCAGGATTGTTCGAAATGCTACGAAACATTTCAGATCCTTTGTATATGTTACGAGGGAATGTTATGATGGAAGTTCATGCAAAAAATTATCTTAAAATTATATTCTATGAAACTTTTTGAAATGCTAATTTCGGTCAAAAATCGTAGTATATTATACACAATTTTGTACTAGTTTCGGTCAAAAAATCAAATTAAATCGAGGATAGCTCGAAATTATACGAAACTTTTCAGATTCTTTATATATGTTACGAGGGAATGTTATGATGGAAGTCCAAGCAAAAAATTATCTTAAAATTAGATTCTATGAAACTTTTTGAAATGCTAGTTTCGGTCAAAAAATCGTAGTATATTATACACAATTTTGAACTAGTTTCGGTCAAGAAATCAAATTAAATCGAGGATTGTTCGAAATGCTACGAAACATCTCAGATCCTTTGTATATGTTACGAGGGAATGTTATGATGGAAGAGCATGCAAAAAATTAACTTAAAATTAGATTCTATGTAACTTTTTGAAATGCTAGTTTCGGTCAAAAAATCGTAGTATATTATTCACAATTTTGAACTAGTTTTGGTCAAAAAATCAAATTAAATCGAGGATTGTTCGAAATGCTACGAAAATTTTCAAATCCTTTGTATATGTTACGAGGGAATGTTATGATGGAAGTCCATGCAAAAAATTATCTTAAAATTAGATTCTATGAAACTTTTTGAAATGCTAATTTCGGTCAAAAATCGTAGTATATTATACACAATTTTGTACTAGTTTCGGTCATAAAATCAAATTAAATCGAGGATTGTTCGAAATGCTACGAAACTTTTCAAATCCTTTGTATATGTTACGAGGGAATGTTATGATGGAAGTCCATGCACAAAATTATATTATAATTAGATTCTATGAAACTTTTTGAAATGCTAATTTCGGTCAAAAATCGTAGTATATTATACACAATTTTGAATTAGTTTTGGTCAAAAAATCAAATTAAATCGAGGATTGTTCGAAATGCTACGAAAATTTTCAGATCCTTTGTATATGTTACGAGGGAATGTTATGATGGAAGTACATGAAAAAAATTATCTCAAAATTAGATTTTTTGAAACTTTTTGAAATGCTAGTTTCGGTCAAAAAATCGTAGTATATTATACACAATTTTGAACTAGTTTCGGTCAAAAAATCAAATTAAATCGAGGATTGTTCGAAATGCTATGAAACTTTTCAGATCCTTTAGATATGTTATGTGAGAATGTTATGATGGAAGTCCATGCAAAAAATTATCTTAAAATTAGATTCTATGAAACTTTTTGAAATGCTAGTTTCGGTTAAAAAATCGTAGTATATTATACACAATTTTGAACTAGTTTCGGTAAAAAAATCCAATTAAATCAAGGATTGTTCGAAATGACACGAAACTTTTCAGATCCTTTCTATATGATACGAGGGAAGATTATGATGGAAGTTCATGCAAAAAAATTATCACAAAATTAGATTCTATGAAATTTATTGAAATACTACTTTAGGTCAAAAAATCATAGTATATTATGCACAATTTTATACTAGTTTCGGTCAAAAATAAAATTAAATCGAGGATTGTTCGAAATGCTACGAAACTTTTCAGATCCTTTCTATATGATACGAGGGAAGGTTATGATGGAAATCCATGCAAAAAATTTATCACAAATTTAGAATCTATGAAACTTTTTGAAATACTATTTTAGGTCAAAAAATCGTAGTATATTATTCACAATATTATACTAGTTTCGGTAAAAAAATAAAATTAAATCAAGGATAGTTCGAAATGGTACGAAACTTTTCAGATCCTTTGTATATGTTAAGAGGGAATGTCATGATGGATGTCCATGCAAAATATTATCTTAAAATTAGATTCTATGAAATTTTTGAAATGCTAGTTTCGGTCAAAAAATCATAGTATATTATACACAATTTTGACCTAGTTTCGGTCAAAAAATCAAATTAAATCGAGGATTGTTCGAAATGGTACAAAACTTTCAGATCCTTTGGATATGTTACGTGAGAATGTTATGATGGAAGTCCATGCAAAAAATTATCTTAAAATTATTTTCTATGAAACATTTTGAAATGCTAATTTCGGTAAAAAAATCGTAGTGTATTATACACAACTTTGTACTAGTTTCGGTCAAAAAATCAAATTAAATCAAGGATTGTTCGAAATGATACGAAACTTTTCAGATCCTTTCTATGTGATACGAGGGAAGGTTATGATGGAAGTCCATCCAAAAAAATTATCACAAAATTAGATTCTATGAAACATTTTCAAATACTATTTTAGATCAAAAAATCATAGTATATTATACAGATTTTTGAACTAGTTTCGGTCAATAAATCAAATTAAATCGAGGATTGTTCGAAATGCTACGAAACTTTTCAGATCCTTTGTATATGTTACGAGGGAATGATATGATGGAAAAGCATGCAAAAAATTAACTTAAAATTAGATTCTATGAAACTTTTGAAAGCTAGTTTGGGTCAAAAAATCGTAGTATATTATACACAATTTTGAAAAAGTTCCGGTCAAAAAATCAAATTAAATCGAGGATTGTTCGAAATGCTACGAAACGTTTCAGATCCTTTGTATATGTTACGAGGGAATGTTATGATGGAAGTCCATGTAAAAAACTTATCTTAAAATTATATTTTATGAAACATTTTGAAATGCTAATTTCGGTAAACAATCGTAGTATATTATACACAATTTTGTACTAGTTTCGGTCAAAAAATCAAATTAAATCGAGGATTGTTCAAAATGCTACGAAACTTTTCAGATCCTTTGTATATGTTACGAGGGAATGTTATGATGGAAGTCCATGCAAAAAATTATCTCAAAATTAGATTCTTTGAAATTTTTTGAAATGCTAGTTTATACACAATTTTGAACTTGTTTCGGTCAAAAAATCAAATTAAATCTAGGATTGTTCTAAATGCTACGAAACTTTTCAGATCCTTTGGATATTATATTTGAGAATGTTATGATGGAAGTCCATGCAAAAAATTATCTTTAAATTAGATTCTATGAAAATTTTTGAAATGCTAGTTTCGGTCAAAAAATCGTAGTATATTATACACAATTTTGAACTAGTTTTGGTCAAAAAATCAAATTGAATCGAGGATTGTTCGAAATGCTACGAAACTTTTCAGATCCTTTGTATATGTTACGAGGGAATGTTATGTTGGAAGAGCATGCAAAAAATTAACTTAACATTAGATTCTATGAAACTTTTTGAAATGCTAGTTTCGGTCAAAAAATCATAGGATATTATACACTATTTTGAACTAGTTTTGGTCAAAAAATTAAATTAAATCAAGGATTGTTCGAAATGCTACGAAACATTTCAGATCCTTTGTATATGTTACGAGGGAATGTTATGATGGAAGTTCATGCAAAAAATTATCTTAAAATTATATTCTATGAAACTTTTTGAAATGCTAATTTCGGTCAAAAATCGTATTATATTATACACAATTTTGTACTAGTTTCTATCAAAAAATCAAATTAAATCGAGGATAACTCGAAATTATACGAAACTTTTCAGATTCTTTATATATGTTACGAGGGAATGTTATGATGGAAGTTCATGCAAAAAATTATCTTAAAATTATATTCTATGAAACTTTTTGAAATGCTAATTTTGGTCAAAATTCGTAGTATATTATACACAATTTTATACTAGTTTCGTTCAAAAAATCAAATTAAATCGAGGATAGCTCGAAATTATACGAAACTTTTCAGATTCTTTATATATGTTACGAGGGAATGTTATGATGGAAGTCCAAGCAAAAAATTATCTTAAAATTAGATTCTATGAAACTTTTTGAAATGCTAGTTTCGGTCAAAAAATCGTAGTATATTATACACAATTTTGAACTAGTTTCGGTCAAGAAATCAAATTAAATCGAGGATTGTTCGAAATGCTACGAAACTTCTCAGATCCTTTGTAAATGTTACGAGGGAATGTTATGATGGAAGAGCATGCAAAAAATTAACTTAAAATTAGATTCTATGTAACTTTTTGAAATGCTAGTTTCGGTCAAAAAATCGTAGTATATTATACACAATTTTGTACTAGTTTCGGTCATAAAATCAAATTAAATCGAGGATTGTTCGAAATGCTACGAAACTTTTCAAATCCTTTGTATATGTTACGAGGGAATGTTATGATGGAAGTCCATGCAAAAAATTATCTTAAAATTAGATTCTATGAAACTTTTTGAAATGCTAATTTCGGTCAAAAATCGTAGTATATTATACACAATTTTGTACTAGTTTCGGTCATAAAATCAAATTAAATCGAGGATTGTTCGAAATGCTACGAAACTTTTCAAATCCTTTGTATATGTTACGAGGGAATGTTATGATGGAATTCCATGCAAAAAATTATATTAAAATTAGATTCTATGAAACTTTTTGAAATGCTAATTTCGGTCAAAAATCGTAGTATATTATACACAATTTTGAACTAGTTTCGGTCAAAAAATCAAATTAAATCGAGGATTGTTCGAAATGCTACGAAAATTTTCAGATCCTTTGTATATGTTACGAGGGAATGTTATAATGGAAGTACATGAAAAAAATTATCTCAAAATTAGATTCTTTGAAACTTTTTGAAATGCTAGTTTCGGTCAAAAAATCGTAGTATATTATACACAATTTTGAACTAGTTTCGGTCAAAAAATCAAATTAAATCGAGGATTGTTCGAAATGCTACGAAACCTTTCAGATCCTTTAGATATGTTATGTGAGAATGTTATGATGGAAGTCCATGCAAAAAATTATCTTAAAAATAGATTCTATGAAACTTTTTGAAATGCTAGTTTCGGTTAAAAAATCTTAGTATATTATACACACTTTTGAACTAGTTTCGGTAAAAAAAATCCAATTAAATCAAGTATTGTTCGAAATGACACGAAACTTTTCAGATCCTTTCTATATGATACGAGGGAAGGTTATGATGGAAGTTCATGCAAAAAAATTATCACAAAATTAGATTCTATGAAATTTATTGAAATACTAGTTTAGGTCAAAAAATCATAGTATATTATGCACAATTTTATACTAGTTTCGGTTAAAAATAAAATTAAATCGAGGATTGTTCGAAATGCTACGAAACTTTTCAGATCCTTTCTATATGATACGAGGGAAGGTTATGATGGAAATCCATGCAAAAAATTTATCACAAATTTAGAATCTATGAAACTTTTTGAAATACTATTTTAGGTCAAAAAATCGTAGTATATTATTCACAATATTATACTAGTTTCGGTAAAAAAATAAAATTAAATTAAGGATAGTTCGAAATGGTACGAAACTTTTCAGATCCTTTGTATATGTTAAGAGGGAATGTTATGATGGATGTCCATGCAAAATATTATCTTAAAATTAGATTCTATGAAATTTTTGAAATGCTAGTTTCGGTCAAAAAATCATAGTATATTATACACAATTTTGACCTAGTTTCGGTCAAAAAATCAAATTAAGTCGAGGATTGTTCGAAATGGTACAAAACTTTCAGATCCTTTGGATATGTTACGTGAGAATGTTATGATGGAAGTCCATGCAAAAAATTATCTTAAAATTAGTTTCTATGAAACATTTTGAAATGCTAATTTCGGTAAAAAAATCGTAGTGTATTATACACAACTTTGTACTAGTTTCGGTCAAAAAATCAAATTAAATAAAGGATTGTTCGAAATGATACGAAACTTTTCAGATCCTTTCTATGTGATACGAGGGAAGGTTATGATGGAAGTCCATCCAAAAAAATTATCACAAAATTAGATTCTATGAAACATTTTGAAATACTATTTTAGATCAAAAAATCATAGTATATTATACAGATTTTTAAACTAGTTTCGGTCAAAAAATCAAATTAAATCGAGGATTGTTAGAAATGCTACGAAACTTTTCAGATCCTTTGTATATGTTACGAGGGAATGATATGATGGAAAAGCATGCAAAAAATTAACTTAAAATTAGATTATTTGAAACTTTTGAAAGCTAGTTTGGGTCAAAAAATCGTAGTATATTATAGACAATTGTGAACTAGTTTCGGTCAAAAAATCAAATTAAATCGAGGATTGTTCGAAATGCTACGAAACGTTTCAGATCCTTTGTATATGTTACGAGGGAATGTTATGATGGAAGTCCATGTAATAAACTTATCTTAAAATTAGATTTTATGAAACATTTTGAAATGCTAATTTCGGTAAAAAATCGTAGTATATTATACACAATTTTGTGCTAGTTTCGGTCAAAAAATCAAATTAAATCGAGGATTGTTCGAAATGCTACGAAACTTTTCAGATCCTTTGTATATGTTACGAGGGAATGTTATGATGGAAGTCCATGCAAAAAATTATCTCAAAATTAGATTCTTTGAAATTTTTTGAAATGCTAGTTTATACACAATTTTGAACTAGTTTCGGTCAAAAAATCAAATTAAATCTAGGATTGTTCTAAATGCTACGAAACTTTTCAGATCCTTTGGATATCATATTTGAGAATGTTATGATGGAAGTCCATGCAAAAAATAATCTTAAAATTAGATTCTATGAAACTTTTTGAAATGCTAGTTTCGGTCAAAAAATCGCAGTATATTATACACAATTTTGAACTAGTTTGTGTCAAAAAATCAAATTGAATCGAGGATTGTTCGAAATGCTTCGAAACTTTTCAGATCCTTTGTATATGTTACGAGGGAATGTTATGTTGGAAGAGCATGCAAAAAATTAACTTAACATTAGAATCTATGAAACTTTTTGAAATGCTAGTTTCGGTCAAAAAATCATTGGATATTATACACTATTTTGAACTAGTTTTGGTCAAAAAATCAAATTAAATCGAGGATTGTTCGAAATGCTACGAAACATTTCAGATCCTTTGTATATGTTACGAGGGAATGTTATGATGGAAGTTCATGAAAAAAATTATCTTAAAATTATATTCTATGAAACTTTTTGAAATGCTAATTTCGGTCAAAAATCGTAGTATATTATACACAATTTTGTACTAGTTTCGGGCAAAAAATCAAATTAAATCGAGGATAGCTCGAAATTATACGAAACTTTTCAGATTCTTTATATATGTTACGAGGGAATGTTATGATGGAAGTCCAAGCAAAAAATTATCTTAAAATTAGATTCTATGAAACTTTTTGAAATGCTAGTTTCGGTCAAAAAATCGTAGTATATTATGCACAATTTTGAACTAGTTTCGGTCAAGAAACCAAATTAAATCGAGGATTGTTCGAAATGCTACGAAACTTCTCAGATCCTTTGTATATGTTATGAGGGAATGTTAAGATGGAAGAGCATGCAAAAAATTAACTTAAAATTAGATTCTATGTAACTTTTTGAAATGCTAGTTTCGGTCAAAAAATCGTAGTATATTATACACAATTTTGAACTAGTTTTGGTCAAAAAATCAAATTAAATCGAGGATTGTTCGAAATGCTACGAAACTTTTCAAATCCTTTGTATATGTTACGAGGGAATGTTATGATGGAAGTCCATGCAAATAATTATCTTAAAATTAGATTCTATGAAACTTTTTGAAATGCTAATTTCGGTCAAAAATCGTAGTATATTATACACAATTTTGTACTAGTTTCGGTCATCAAATCAAATTAAATCGAGGATTGTTCGAAATGCTACGAAACTTTTCAAATCCTTTGTATATGTTACGAGGGAATGTTATGATGGAAGTCCATGCAAAAAATTATCTTAAAATTAGATGCTATGAAACTTTTTGAAATGCTAATTTCGGTCAAAAATCGTAGTATATTATACACAATTTTGAACTAGTTTCAGTCAAAAAATCAAATTAAATCGAGGATTGTTCGAAATGCTATGAAAATTTTCAGATCCTTTATATATGTTACGAGGGAATGTTATGATGGAAGTACATGAAAAAATTATCTCAAAATTATATTCTTTGAAACTTTTTGAAATGCTAGTTTCGGTCAAAAAATCGTAGTATATTATACACAATTTTGAACTAGTTTCGGTCAAAAAATCAAATTAAATCGAGGATTGTTCGAAATGCTACGAAACTTTTCAGATCCTTTAGATATGTTATGTGAGAATGTTATGATGGAAGTCCATGCAAAAAATATCTTAAAATTAGATTCTATGAAACTTTTTGAAATGCTAGTTTCGGTTAAAAAATCGTAGTATATTATACACAATTTTGAACTAGTTTCGGTAAAAAAATCCAATTAAATCAAGGATTGTTCGAAATGACACGAAACTTTTCAGATCCTTTCTATATGATACGAGGGAAGGTTATGATGGAAGTTCATGCAAAAAAATTATCACAAAATTAGATTCTATGAAATTTATTGAAATACTAGTTTAGGTCAAAAAATCATAGTATATTATGCACAATTTTATACTAGTTTCGGTCAAAAATAAAATTAAATCGAGGATTGTTCGAAATTCTACGAAACTTTTCAGATCCTTTCTATATGATACGAGGGAAGGTTATGATGGAAATCCATGCAAAAAATTTATCACAAATTTAGAATCTATGAAACTTTTTGAAATACTATTTTAGGTCAAAAAATCGTAGTATATTATTCACAATATTATACTAGTTTCGGTAAAAAAATAAAATTAAATCAAGGATAGTTCGAAATGGTACGAAACTTTTCAGATCCTTTGTATATGTTAAGAGGGAATGTTATGATGGATGTCCATGCAAAATATTATCTTAAAATTAGATTCTATGAAATTTTTGAAATGCTAGTTTCGGTCAAAAAATCATAGTATATTATACACAATTTTGACCTAGTTTCGGTCAAAAAATCAAATTAAGTCGAGGATTGTTCGAAATGCTACAAAACTTTCAGATCCTTTGGATATGTTACGTGAGAATGTTATGATGGAAGTCCATGCAAAAAATTATCTTAAAATTAGTTTCTATGAAACATTTTGAAATGCTAATTTCGGTAAAAAAATCGTAGTGTATTATACACAACTTTGTACTATTTTCGGTCAAAAAATCAAATTAAATCAAGGATTGTTCGAAATGATACGAAACTTTTCAGATCCTTTCTATGTGATACGAGGGAAGGTTATGATGGAAGTCCATCCAAAAAAATTATCACAAAATTAGATTCTATGTAACATTTTGAAATACTATTTTAGATCAAAAAATCATAGTATATTATACAGATTTTTGAACTAGTTTCGGTCAATAAATCAAATTAAATCGAGGATTGTTCGAAATGCTACGAAACTTTTCAGATCCTTTGTATATGTTACGAGGGAATGATATGATGGAAAAGCATGCAAAAAATTAACTTAAAATTAGATTCTATGAAACTTTTGAAAGCTAGTTTGGGTCAAAAAATCGTAGTATATTATACACAATTTTGAAAAAGTTTCGGTCAAAAAATCAAATTAAATCGAGGATTGTTCGAAATGCTACGAAACGTTTCAGATCCTTTGTATATGTTACGAGGGAATGTTATGATGGAAGTCCATGTAAAAAACTTATCTTAAAATTATATTTTATGAAACATTTTGAAATGCTAATTTCGATAAACAATCGTAGTATATTATTATACACAATTTTGTACTAGTTTCGGTCAATAAATCAAATTAAATCGAGGATTGTTCAAAATGCTACGAAATTTTTCAGATCCTTTGTATATGTTACGAGGGAATGTTATGATGGAAGTCATGCAAAAAATTATATCAAAATTAGATTCTTTGAAATTTTTTGAAATGCTAGTTTATACACAATTTTGAACTTGTTTCGGTCAAAAAATCAAATTAAATCTAGGATTGTTCTAAATGCTACGAAACTTTTCAGATCCTTTGGATATCATATTTGGGAATGTTATGATGGAAGTCCATGCAAAAAATTATCTTTAAATTAGATTCTATGAAACTTTTTGAAATGCTAGTTTCGGTCAAAAAATCGTAGTATATTATACACAATTTGGAACTAGTTTTGGTCAAAAAATCAAATTGAATCGAGGATTGTTCGAAATGCTACGAAACTTTTCAGATCCTTTGTATATGTTACGAGGGAATGTTATGTTGGAAGAGAATGCAAAAAATTAACTTAACATTAGATTCTATGAAACTTTTTGAAATGCTAGTTTCGGTAAAAAAATCATAGTATATTATACACTATTTTGAACTAGTTTTGGTCAAAAAAATCAAATTAAATCGAGGATTGTTCGAAATGCTACGAAACATTTCAGATCCTTTGTATATGTTACGAGGGAATGTTATGATGGAAGTCCATGCAAAAAATTATCTTAAAATTATATTCTATGAAACTTTTTGAAATGCTAATTTCGGTGAAAAATCGTAGTATATTATACACAATTTTGAACTAGTTTCGGTCAAAAAATCAAATTAAATCGAGGATAGCTCGAAATTATACGAAACTTTTCAGATTCTGTATATATGTTACGAGGGAATGTTATGATGGAAGTCCAAGCAAAAAATTATTTTAAAATTAGATTCTATGAAACTTTTTGAAATGCTAGTTTCGGTAAAAAAATCGAAGTATATTATACACAATTTTGAACTAGTTTCGGTCAAGAAATCAAATTAAATCGAGGATTGTTCGAAATGCTACGAAACTTCTAAGATCCTTTTTATATGTTACGAGGGAATGTTATGATGGAAGAGCATGCAAAAAATTAACTTAAAATTAGATTCTATGTAACTTTTTGAAATGCTAGTTTCGGTCAAAAAATCGTATTACATTATACACAATTTTGAACTAGTTTTGGTCAAAAAATCAAATTAAATCGAGGATTGTTCGAAATGCTACGAAACTTTTCAAATCCTTTGTATATGTTACGAGGGAATGTTATGATGGAAGTCCATGCAAAAAATTATCTTAAAATTAGATTCTATGAAACTTTTTGATATGCTAATTTCGGTCAAAAATCGGAGTATATTATACACAATTTTGTATTAGTTTCGGTCATAAAATCAAATTAAATCGAGGATTGTTCGAAATGCTACGAAACTTTTCAGATCCTTTGTATATGTTACTAGGGAATCTTATGAAGGAAGTCCATGCAAAAAATTATCTCAAAATTAGATTCTCTGAAATTTTTTGAAATGCTTGTTTCGGTCAAAAAATCGTAGTATATTATACACAATTTTGAACTAGTTTTGGTCAAAAAATCAAATTAAATCGAGGATTGTTCGAAATGCTACGAAACTTTTCAGATCCTTTGGATATGTTATGTGAGAATGTTACGATGGAAGTCCATGCAAAAAATTATCTTAAAATTAGATTCTATGAAACTTTTTGAAATGCTAGTTTCGGTACAAAAATCGTAGTATATTATACACAATTTTGAACTAGTTTCGGTAAAAAAATCAAATTAAATCGAGGATTGTTCGAAATGCTACAAAACTTTTCAGATCCTTTGTATATGTTATGAGGGAATCATATGATGGAAGAGCATGCAAAAAATTAACTTAAAGTTAGATTCTATGTAACTTTTGAAAGCTAGTTTGGGTCAAAAAATCGTAGAATATTATACACAATTTTGAACTAGTTTCGGTCAAAAAATCAAATTAAATCGAGGATTGTTCGAAATGCTACGAAAATTTTCAGATCCTTTGTATATGTTACGAGGGAATGTTATGATGGAAGTCCATGTAAAATACTTATCTTAAAATTAGATTCTATGAAACTTTTTGAAATGCTAATTTCGGTCAAAAATCCTAGTATATTATACACAATTTTGTACTAGTTTCGGTCAAAAAATCAAATTAAATCGAGGATTGTTCGAAATGACACGAAACTTTTCAGATCCTTTGTATATGTTACGAGGGAATGTTATGATGGAAGTCCATGCAAAAAATTATCTTAAAATTATATTCTATGAAACTTTTTGAAATGCTAATTTCGGTCAAAAATCGTAGTATATTATACACAATTTTGTACTAGTTTCGGTCAAAAAATCAAATAAAATCGAGGATAGCTCGAAATTATACGAAACTTTTCAGATTCTTTATATATGTTACGAGGGAATGTTATGATGGAATTCCAAGCAAAAAATTATCTTAAAATTAGATTCTATGAAACTTTTTGAAATGCTAGTTTCGGTCAAAAAATCGAAGTATATTATACACAATTTTGAACTAGTTTCGGTCAAGAAATCAAATTAAATCGAGGATTGTTCGAAATGCTACGAAATTTGTCAGATCCTTTGTATATGTTACGAGGGAATGTTATGATGGAAGAGCATGCTAAAAATTAACTTAAAATTAGATTCTATGTAACTTTTTGAAATGCTAGTTTCGATCAAAAAATCGTAGTATATTATACACAATTTTGAACTAGTTTTGGTCAAAAAATCAAATTAAATCGAGGATTGTTCGAAATGCTACAAAACTTTTCAAATCCTTTGTATATGTTACGAGGGAATGTTATGATGGAAATCCATGCAAAAAATTATCTTAAAATTAGATTCTATGAAACTTTTTGAAATGCTAATTTCGGTCAAAAAATCGTAGTATATTATACACAATTTTGAACTAGTTTCGGTCAAAAAATCAAATTAAATCGAGGATTGTTCGAAATGCTACGAAACTTTTCAGATCCTTTGGATATGTTATGTGAGAATGTTACGATGGAAGTCCATGAAAAAAATTATCTTAAAATTAGATTCTATGAAGCTTTTTGAAATGCTAGTTTCGGTACAAAAATCGTAGTATATTATACACAATTTTGAACTAGTTTCGGTCAAAAATTCAAATTAAATCGAGGATTGTTCGAAATGCTACGAAAATTTTCAGATCCTTTGTATATGTTACGAGGGAATGTTATGATGCAAGTCCATGTAAAATACTTATCTTAAAATTAGATTCTATGAAACTTTTTGAAATGCTAATTTCGGTCAAAAATCGTAGTATATTATACACAATTTTGTACTAGTTTCGGTCAAAAAATCAAATTAAATCGAGGATTGTTCGAAATGACACGAAACTTTTCAGATCCTTTCTATATGATACGAGGGAAGGTTATGATGGAAGTTCATGCAAAAAAATTATCACAAAATTAGATTCTATGAAATTTATTGAAATACTAGTTTCGGTCAAAAAATCATAGTATATTATGCACAATTTTATACTAGTTTCGGTGAAAAAATTAAATTAAATCGAGGATTGTTCGAAATGCTACGAACCTTTTCAGATCCTTTCTATATGATACGAGGGAAGGTAATGACGGAAATCCATGCAAAAAATTTATCACAAATTTAGAATCTATGAAACTTTTTGAAATACTAGTTTAGATCAAAAAATCGTAGTATATTATGCACAATATTATACTAGTTTGGGTAAAAAAATAAAATTAAATCAAGGATAGTTCGAAATGGTACGAAACTTTTCAGATCCTTTGTATATGTTTAAAGGGAATGTTATGATGGATGTCCATGCAAAAAATTATCTTAAAATTAGATTCTATGAAATTTTTGAAATGCTAGTTTCGGTACAAAAATCGTAGTATATTATACACAATTTTGAACTAGTTTCGGTCAAAAAATCAAATTAAATCGAGGATTGTTCGAAATGCTACAAAACTTTTCAGATCCTTTGTATATGTTACGAGGGAATCATATGACGGAAGAGCATGCAAAAAATTAACTTAAAGTTAGATTCTATGAAACTTTTGAAAGCTAGTTTGGGTCAAAAAATCGTAGTATATTATACACAATTTTGAACTAGTTTCGGTCAAAAATTCAAATTAAATCGAGGATTGTTCGAAATGCTACGAAAATTTTCAGATCCTTTGTATATGTTACGAGGGAATCATATGATGGAAGAGCATGCAAAAAATTAACTTAAAATTAGATTCTATGAATCTTTTGAAAGCTAGTTTGGGTCAAAAAATCGTAGTATATTATACACAATTTTGAACTAGTTTCGGTCAAAAAATCAAATTAAATCGAGGATTTTTCGAAATGCTACGAAACTTCTCAAATCCTTTGTATATTTTACGAGTGAATGTTATGATGGAAGAGCATGCAAAAAATTAACTTAAAATTAGAATCTATGTAACTTTTTGAAATGCGAGTTTCGGTAAAAAAATCGTAGTATATTATACACAATTTTGAACTAGTTTTGGTCAAAAAATCAAATTAAATCGAGGATTGTTCAAAATGCTACGAAACTTTTCAGATCCTTTGGATATGTTATGTGAGAATGTTACGATGGAAGTCCATGCAAAAAATTATCTTAAAATTAGATTCTATGAAACTTTTTGAAATGCTAGTTTCGGTACAAAAATCGTAGTATATTATACACAATTTTGAACTAGTTTCGGTAAAAAAATCAAATTAAATCGAGGATTTTTCGAAATGCTACAAAACTTTTCAGATCCTTTGTATATGTTACGAGGGAATCATATGATGGAAGAGCATGCAAAAAATTAACTTAAAATTAAATTCTATGAAACTTTTGAAAGCTAGTTTGGGTCAAAAAATCGTAGAATATTATACACAATTTTGAACTAGTTTCGGTCAAAAAATCTAATTAAATCGAGGATTGTTCGAAATGCTACGAAAATTTTCAGATCCTTTGTATATGTTACGAGGGAATGTTATGATGGAAGTCCATGTAAAATACTTATCTTAAAATTGGATTCTATGAAACTTTTTGAAATGCTAATTTCAGTCAAAAATCGTAGTATATTATACACAATTTTGTACTAGTTTCGTTCAAAAAATCAAATTAAATCGAGGATTGTTCGAAATGCTACGAAACTTTTCAGATCCTTTGTATATGTTACGAGGGAATGTTATGATGGAAGAGCATGCAAAAAATTAACTTAAAATTAGATTCTATGTAACTTTTTGAAATGCTAGTTTCGGTCAAAAAAACGTAGTATATTATACACAATTTTGAACTAGTGTTGGTCAAAAAATCAAATTAAATCGAGGATTGTTCGAAATGCTAAGAAACTTTTCAAATCATTTGTATATGTTACGAGGGAATTTTATGATGGAAGTCCATGCAAAAAATTATCTTAAAATTAGATTCTATGAAACTTTTTGAAATGCTAATTTCGGTCAAAAATCGTAGTATATTATACACAATTTTGTACTAGTTTCGGTCATAAAATCAAATTAAATCGAGGATTGTTCGAAATGCTACGAAACTTTTCAGATCCTTTGTATATGTTACTAGGGAATGTTATGAAGGAAGTCCATGCAAAAAATTATCTCAAATTTAGATTCTCTGAAATTTTTTGAAATGCTTGTTTCGGTCAAAATATCGTAGTATATTATACACAATTTTGAACTAGTTTCGGTCAAAAAATCAAATTAAATCGAGGATTGTTCGAAATGCTACAAAACTTTTCAGATCCTTTGTATATGTTACGAGGGAATCATATGATGGAAGAGCATGCAAAAAATTAACTTAAAGTTAGATTCTATGAAACTTTTGAAAGCTAGTTTGGGTCAAAAAATCGTAGTATATTATACACAATTTTGAACTAGTTTCGGTCAAAAATTCAAATTAAATTGAGGATTGTTCGAAATGCTACGAAAATTTTCAGATCCTTTGTATATGTTACGAGGGAATGTTATGATGGAAGTCCATGCAAAAAATTATCTCAAAATTAGATTCTCTGAAATTTTTTGAAATGCTTGTTTCGGTCAAAAAATTGTAGTATATTATACACAATTTTGAACTAGTTTTGGTCAAAAAATAAAATTAAATCGAGGATTGTTCGAAATGCTACGAAACTTTTCAGATCCTTTGGATATGTTATGTGAGAATGTTATGATAGAAGTCCATGTAAAAAATTATCTTAAAACTAGATTCTATGAAACTTTTTGAAATGCTAGTTTCGGTACAAAAATCGTAGTATATTATACACAATTTTGAACTAGTTTCGGTAAAAAAATCAAATTAAATCGAGGATTGTTCGAAATGCTACAAAACTTTTCAGATCCTTTGTATATGTTACGAGGGAATCATATGATGGTAGAGCATGCAAAAAATTAACTTAAAATTAGATTCTATGAAACTTTTGAAAGCTAGTTTTGGTCAAAAAATCGTAGTATATTATACACAATTTTGAACTAGTTTCGGTCAAAAAATCAAATTAAATCGAGGATTGTTCGAAATGCTACGAAACTTCTCAGATCCTTTGTATATTTTACGAGGGAATGTTATGATGGAAGAGCATGCAAAAAATTAACTTAAAATTAGATTCTATGTAACTTTTTGAAATGCTAGTTTCGGTCAAAAAATCGTAGTATATTATACACAATTTTGAACTAGTTTGGGTCAAAAAATCAAATTAAATCGAGGATTGTTCGAAATGCTACGAAACTTTTCAGATCCTTTGGATATGTTATGTGAGAATGTTACGATGGAAGTCCATGCAAAAAATTATCTTAAAATTAGATTCTATGAAACTTTTTGAAATGCTAGTTTCGGTACAAAAATCGTAGTATATTATACACAATTTTGAACTAGTTTCGGTAAAAAAATCAAATTAAATCGAGGATTTTTCGAAATGCTACAAAACTTTTCAGATCCTTTGTATATGTTACGAGGGAATCATATGATGGAAGAGCATGCAAAAAATTAACTTAAAATTAAATTCTATGAAACTTTTGAAAGCTAGTTTGGGTCATAAAATCGTAGAATATTATACACAATTTTGAACTAGTTTCGGTCAAAAAATCAAATTAAATCGAGGATTGTTCGAAATGCTACGAAAATTTTCAGATCCTTTGTATATGTTACGAGGGAATGTTATGATAGAAGTCCATGTAAAATACTTATCTTAAAATTGGATTCTATGAAACTTTTTGAAATGCTAATTTCGGTCAAAAATTGTAGTATATTATACACAATTTTGTACTAGTTTCGTTCAAAAAATCAAATTAAATCGAGGATTGTTCGAAATGCTACGAAACTTTTCAGATCCTTTGTATATGTTACGAGGGAATGTTATGATGGAAGAGCATGCAAAAAATTAACTTAAAATTAGATTCTATGTAACTTTTTGAAATGCTAGTTTCGGTCAAAAAAACGTAGTATATTATACACAATTTTGAACTAGTGTTGGTCAAAAAATCAAATTAAATCGAGGATTGTTCGAAATGCTAAGAAACTTTTCAAATCCTTTGTATATGTTACGAGGAAATTTTATGATGGAAGTCCATGCAAAAAATTATCTTAAAATTAGATTCTATGAAACTTTTTGAAATGCTAATTTCGGTCAAAAATCGTAGTATATTATACACAATTTTGTACTAGTTTCGGTCATAAAATCAAATTAAATCGAGGATTGTTCGAAATGCTACGAAACTTTTCAGATCCTTTGTATATGTTACTAGGGAATGTTATGAAGGAAGTCCATGCAAAAAATTATCTCAAATTTAGATTCTCTGAAATTTTTTGAAATGCTTGTTTCGGTCAAAATATCGTAGTATATTATACACAATTTTGAACTAGTTTCGGTCAAAAAATCAAATTAAATCGAGGATTGTTCGAAATGCTACAAAACTTTTCAGATCCTTTGTATATGTTACGAGGGAATCATATGATGGAAGAGCATGCAAAAAATTAACTTAAAGTTAGATTCTATGAAACTTTTGAAAGCTAGTTTGGGTCAAAAAATCGTAGTATATTATACACAATTTTGAACTAGTTTCGGTCAAAAATTCAAATTAAATTGAGGATTGTTCGAAATGCTACGAAAATTTTCAGATCCTTTGTATATGTTACGAGGGAATGTTATGATGGAAGTCCATGCAAAAAATTATCTCAAAATTAGATTCTCTGAAATTTTTTGAAATGCTTGTTTCGGTCAAAAAATTGTAGTATATTATACACAATTTTGAACTAGTTTTGGTCAAAAAATAAAATTAAATCGAGGATTGTTCGAAATGCTACGAAACTTTTCAGATCCTTTGGATATGTTATGTGAGAATGTTATGATAGAAGTCCATGTAAAAAATTATCTTAAAACTAGATTCTATGAAACTTTTTGAAATGCTAGTTTCGGTACAAAAATCGTAGTATATTATACACAATTTTGAACTAGTTTCGGTAAAAAAATCAAATTAAATCGAGGATTGTTCGAAATGCTACAAAACTTTTCAGATCCTTTGTATATGTTACGAGGGAATCATATGATGGTAGAGCATGCAAAAAATTAACTTAAAATTAGATTCTATGAAACTTTTGAAAGCTAGTTTTGGTCAAAAAATCGTAGTATATTATACACAATTTTGAACTAGTTTCGGTCAAAAAATCAAATTAAATCGAGGATTGTTCGAAATGCTACGAAACTTCTCAGATCCTTTGTATATTTTACGAGGGAATGTTATGATGGAAGAGCATGCAAAAAATTAACTTAAAATTAGATTCTATGTAACTTTTTGAAATGCTAGTTTCGGTCAAAAAATCGTAGTATATTATACACAATTTTGAACTAGTTTGGGTCAAAAAATCAAATTAAATCGAGGATTGTTCGAAATGCTACGAAACTTTTCAGATCCTTTGGATATGTTATGTGAGAATGTTACGATGGAAGTCCATGCAAAAAATTATCTTAAAATTAGATTCTATGAAACTTTTTGAAATGCTAGTTTCGGTACAAAAATCGTAGTATATTATACACAATTTTGAACTAGTTTCGGTAAAAAAATCAAATTAAATCGAGGATTTTTCGAAATGCTACAAAACTTTTCAGATCCTTTGTATATGTTACGAGGGAATCATATGATGGAAGAGCATGCAAAAAATTAACTTAAAATTAAATTCTATGAAACTTTTGAAAGCTAGTTTGGGTCATAAAATCGTAGAATATTATACACAATTTTGAACTAGTTTCGGTCAAAAAATCAAATTAAATCGAGGATTGTTCGAAATGCTACGAAAATTTTCAGATCCTTTGTATATGTTACGAGGGAATGTTATGATAGAAGTCCATGTAAAATACTTATCTTAAAATTGGATTCTATGAAACTTTTTGAAATGCTAATTTCGGTCAAAAATTGTAGTATATTATACACAATTTTGTACTAGTTTCGTTCAAAAAATCAAATTAAATCGAGGATTGTTCGAAATGCTACGAAACTTTTCAGATCCTTTGTATATGTTACGAGGGAATGTTATGATGGAAGAGCATGCAAAAAATTAACTTAAAATTAGATTCTATGTAACTTTTTGAAATGCTAGTTTCGGTCAAAAAAACGTAGTATATTATACACAATTTTGAACTAGTGTTGGTCAAAAAATCAAATTAAATCGAGGATTGTTCGAAATGCTAAGAAACTTTTCAAATCCTTTGTATATGTTACGAGGAAATTTTATGATGGAAGTCCATGCAAAAAATTATCTTAAAATTAGATTCTATGAAACTTTTTGAAATGCTAATTTCGGTCAAAAATCGTAGTATATTATACACAATTTTGTACTAGTTTCGGTCATAAAATCAAATTAAATCGAGGATTGTTCGAAATGCTACGAAACTTTTCAGATCCTTTGTATATGTTACTAGGGAATGTTATGAAGGAAGTCCATGCAAAAAATTATCTCAAATTTAGATTCTCTGAAATTTTTTGAAATGCTTGTTTCGGTCAAAAAAATCGTAGTATATTATACACAATTTTGAACTAGTTTCGGTCAAAAAATGAAATTAAATCGAGGATTGTTCGAAATGCTACAAAACTTTTCAGATCCTTTGTATATGTTACGAGGGAATCATATGATGGAAGAGCATGCAAAAAATTAACTTAAAGTTAGATTCTATGAAACTTTTGAAAGCTAGTTTGGGTCAAAAAATCGTAGTATATTATACACAATTTTGAACTAGTTTCGGTCAAAAATTCAAATTAAATTGAGGATTGTTCGAAATGCTACGAAAATTTTCAGATCCTTTGTATATGTTACGAGGGAATGTTATGATGGAAGTCCATGCAAAAAATTATCTCAAAATTAGATTCTCTGAAATTTTTTGAAATGCTTGTTTCGGTCAAAAAATTGTAGTATATTATACACAATTTTGAACTAGTTTTGGTCAAAAAATCAAATTAAATAGAGGATTGTTCGAAATGCTACGATACTTTTCAGATCCTTTGGATATGTTATGTGAGAATGTTACGATAGAAGTCCACGTAAAAAATTATCTTAAAACTAGATTCTATGAAACTTTTTGAAATGCTAGTTTCGGTACAAAAATCGTAGTATATTATACACAATTTTGAACTAGTTTCGGTAAAAAAATCAAATTAAATCGAGGATTGTTCGAAATGCTACTAAACTTTTCAGATCCTTTGTATATGTTACGAGGGAATCATATGATGGAAGAGCATGCAAAAAATTAACTTAAAATTAGATTCTATGAAACTTTTGAAAGCTAGTTTGGGTCAAAAAATCGTAGTATATTATACACAATTTTGAACTAGTTTCGGTCAAAAAATCAAATTAAATCGAGGATTGTTCGAAATGCTACGAAACTTCTCAGATCCTTTGTATATTTTACGAGGGAATGTTATGATGGAAGAGCATGCAAAAAATTAACTTAAAATTAGATTCTATGTAACTTTTTGAAATGCTAGTTTCGGTCAAAAAATCGTAGTATATTATACACAATTTTGAACTAGTTTGGGTCAAAATATCAAATTAAATCGAGGATTGTTCGAAATGCTACGAAACTTTTCAGATCCTTTGGATATGTTATGTGAGAATGTTACGATGGAAGTCCATGCAAAAAATTATCTTAAAATTAGATTCTATGAAACTTTTTGAAATGCTAGTTTCGGTACAAAAATCGTAGTATATTATACACAATTTTGAACTAGTTTCGGTCAAAAAATCAAATTAAATCGAGGATTGTTCGAAATGCTACAAAACTTTTCAGATCCTTTGTATATGTTACGAGGGAATCATATGATGGAAGAGCATGCAAAAAATTAACTTAAAATTAGATTTTATGAAACTTTTGAAAGCTAGTTTGGGTCAAAAAATCGTAGTATATTATACACAATTTTGAACTAGTTTCGGTCAAAAAATTAAATTAAATCGAGGATTGTTCGAAATGCTACGAAAATTTTCAGATCCTTTGTATATGTTACGAGGGAATGTTATGATGGAAGTCCATGTAAAATACTTATCTTAAAATTAGATTATATGAAACTTTTTGAAATGCTAATTTCGGTCAAAAATCGTAATATATTATACACAATTTTGTACTAGTTTCGGTCAAAAAATTAAATTAAATCGAGGATTGTTCGAAATGCTACGAAACTTCTCAGATCCTTTGTATATGTTACGAGGAAATGTTATAATGGAAGAGCATGCAAAAAATTAACTTAAAATTAGATTCTATGTATCTTTTAGAAATGCTAGTTTCGGTCAAAAAATCATAGTATATTATACACAATTTTGAACTAGTTTTGGTCAAAAAATCAAATCAAATCGAGGATTGTTCGAAATGCTACGAAACTTTTCAAATTCTTTGTATATGTTACGAGGGAATGTTATGATGGAAGTCCATGCAAAAAATGATCTTAAAATTAGATTCTATGAAACTTTTTGAAATGCTAATTTCGGTCAAAAATCGTAGTATATTATACACAATTTTGTACTAGTTTCGGTCATAAAATCAAATTAAATCGAGGATTGTTCGAAATGCTACGAAACTTTTCAGATCCTTTGGATATGTTATGTGAGAATGTTACGATGGAAGTCCATTCAAAAAATTATCTCAAAATTAGATTCTATGAAACTTTTTGAAATGCTAGTTTCGGTACAAAAATCGTAGTATATTATACACAATTTTGAACTAGTTTCGGTCAAAAAATCAAATTAAATCGAGGATTGTTCGAAATGCTACAAAACTTTTCAGTTCCTTTGTATATGTTACGAAGGAATCATATGATGGAAGAGCATGCAAAAAATTAACTTAAAATTAGATTCTATGAAACTTTTGAAAGCTAGTTTGGGTCAAAAAATCGTAGTATATTATAAACAATTTTGAACTAGTTTCGGTCAAAAAATCAAATTAAATCGAGGATTGTTCGAAATGCTACGAAACATCTCAGATCCTTTGTATATGTTACGAGGAAATGTTATAATGGAAGAGCATGCAAAAAATTAACTTAAAATTAGATTCTATGTAACTTTTTGAAATGCTAGTTTTGGTCAAAAAATCGTAGTATATTATACACAATTTTGAACTAGTTTTGGTCAAAAAATCAAATTAAATCGAGGATTGTTCGAAATGCTACGAAACTTTTAAAATCCTTTGGATATGTTATGTGAGAATGTTACGATGGAAGTCCATGCAAAAAATTATCTCAAAAATAGTTTCTATGAAACTTTTTAAAATGCTAGTTTCGGTACAAAAATCGTAGTATATTATACACAATTTTGAACTAGTTTCGGTCAAAAAATCAAATTAAATCGAGGATTGTTCGAAATGCTACAAAACTTTTCAGATCCTTTGTATATGTTACGAGGGAATCATATGATGGAAGAGCATGCAAAAAATTAACTTAAAATTAGATTCTATGAAACTTTTGAAATCTAGTTTGGGTTAAAAAATCGTAGTATATTATAGACAATTTTGAACTAGTTTTGGTCAAAAAATCAAATTAAATCGAGGATTGTTCGAAATGCAACGAAACTTTTCAAATCCTTTGTATATGTTACGAGGGAATGTTATGATGGAAGTCCATGCAAAAAATGATCTTAAAATTAGATTCTATGAAACTTTTTGAAATGCTAATTTCGGTCAAAAATCGTAGTATATTATACACAATTTTGTACTAGTTTCGGTCATAAAATCAAATTAAATCGAGGATTGTTCGAAATGCTACGAAACTTTTCAGATCCTTTGTATATGTTACTAGGGATTGTTATGAAGGAAGTCCATGCAAAAAATTATCTCAAAATTAGATTCTCTTAAATTTTTTGAAATGCTTGTTTCGGTCAAAAAATCGTAGTATATTATACACAATTTTGAACTAGTTTCGGTCAAAAAATCAAATTAAATCGAGGATTGTTCGAAATGCTACGAAACTTTTAAGATTCTTTGTATATGTTATGTGAGAATGTTACGATGGAAGTCCATGCAAAAATTATCTTAAAATTAGATTCTATGAAACTTTTTTAAATGCTAGTTTCGGTACAAAAATCGTAGTATATTATACACAATTTTGAACTAGTTTCGGTCAAAAAATCAAATTAATTCGATGATTGTTCGAAATGCTACAAAACTTTTCAGATCCTTTGTATATGTTACGAGGGAATCATATGATGGAAGAGCATGCAAAAAATTAACTTAAAATTAGATTCTATGAAAGTTTTGAAAGCTAGTTTGGGTCAAAAAATCATAGTATATTATACACAATTTTGAACTAGTTTCGGTCAAAAAATCAAATTAAATCGAGGATTGTTCGAAATGCTACGAAACTTCTTAGATCCTTTGTATATGTTACGAGGGAATGTTATGATGGAAGAGCATGCAAAAAATTAACTTAAAATTAGATTCTATGTAACTTTTTGAAATGCTAGTTTCGGTCAAAAAATCGTAGTATATTATACACAATTTTGAACTAGTTTTGGTCAAAAAATCAAATTAAATCGAGGATTGTTCGAAATGCTACGAAACTTTTCAGATCCTTTGGATATGTTATGTGAGAATGTTACGATGGAAGTCCATGCAAAAAATTATCTCAAAATTAGATTCTATGAAACTTTTTGAAATGCTAGTTTCGGTACAAAAATCGTAGTATATTATACACAATTTTGAACTAGTTTCGGTCAAAAAATCAAATTAAATCGAGGATTGTTCGAAATGCTACAAAACTTTTCAGATCCTTTGTATATGTTACGAGGGGATCATATGATGGAAGAGCATGCAAAAAATTCACTTAAAATTAGATTCTATGAAACTTTTGAAAGCTAGTTTGGGTCAAAAAATCGTAGTATATTATACAAAATTTTGAACTAGTTTCGGTCAAAAAATCAAATTAAATCGAGGATTGTTCGAAATGCTACGAAACTTCTCAGATCCTTTGTATATGTTACGAGGAAATGTTATGATGGAAGTGCATGCAAAAAATTAACTTAAAATTAGATTCTATTTAACTTTTTTTAAATGCTAGTTTCGGTCAAAAAATCGTAGTATATTATACACAATTTTGAACTAGTTTTGGTCAAAAAATCAAATTAAATCGAGGATTGTTCGAAATGCTACGAAACATTTCAAATCCTTTGGATATGTTATGTGAGAATGTTACGATGGAAGTCCATGCAAAAAATTATCTCAAAATTAGTTTCTATGAAACTTTTTAAAATGCTAGTTTCGGTACAAAAATCGTAGTATATTATACACAATTTTGAACTAGTTTCGGTCAAAAAATCAAATTAAATCGAGGATTGTTCGAAATGCTACAAAACTTTTCAGATCCTTTGTATATGTTACGAGGGAATCATATGATGGAAGAGCATGCAAAAAATTAACTTAAAATTAGATTCTATGAAACTTTTGAAAGCTAGTTTGGGTCAAAAAATCGTAGTATATTATACACAATTTTGAACTAGTTTCGGTCAAAAAATTAAATTAAATCGAGGATTGTTCGAAATGCTACGAAATTTTTCAGATCCTTTGTATATGTTACGAGGGAATGTTATGATGGAAGTCCATGTAAAATACTTATCTTAAAACTAGATTCTATGAAACTTTTTGAAATGCTAATTTCGGTCAAAAATCGTAGTATATTATACACAATTTTGTACTAGTTTCGGTCAAAAAATCAAATTAAATCGAGGATTGTTCGAAATGCTACGAAACTTCTCAGATCCTTTGTATATGTTACGAGGAAATGTTATAATGGAAGAGCATGCAAAAAATTAACTTAAAATTAGATTCTATGTATCTTTTAGAAATGCTAGTTTCGGTCAAAAAATCATAGTATATTATACACAATTTTGAACTAGTTTTGGTCAAAAAATCAAATTAAATCGAGGATTGTTCGAAATGCTACGAAACTTTTCAAATCCTTTGTATATGTTACGAGGGAATGTTATGATGGAAGTCCATGAAAAAAATGATCTTAAAATTAGATTCTATGAAACTTTTTGAAATGCTAATTTCGGTCAAAAATCGTAGTATATTATACACAATTTTGTACTAGTTTCGGTCATAAAATCAAATTAAATCGAGGATTGTTCGAAATGCTACGAAACTTTTCAGATCCTTTGTATATGTTACTAGGGATTGTTATGAAGGAAGTCCATGCAAAAAATTATATCAAAATTAGATTCTCTTAAATTTTTTGAAATGCTTGTTTCGGTCAAAAAATCGTAGTATATTATACACAATTTTGAACTAGTTTCGGTCAAAAAATCAAATTAAATCGAGGATTGTTCGAAATGCTACGAAACTATTAAGATCCTTTGTATATGTTATGTGAGAATGTTACGATGGAAGTCCATGCAAAAAATTATCTTAAAATAGATTCTATGAAACTTTTTGAAATGCTAGTTTCGGTACAAAAATCGTAGTATATTATACACAATTTTGAACTAGTTTCGGTCAAAAAATCAAATTAAATCGATGATTGTTCGAAATGCTACAAAACTTTTCAGATCCTTTGTATATGTTACGAGGGAATCATATGATGGAAGAGCATGCAAAAAATTAACTTAAAATTAGATTCTATGAAACTTTTGAAACCTAGTTTGGGTCAAAAAATCATAGTATATTATACACAATTTTGAACTAGTTTCGGTCAAAAAATCAAATTAAATCGAGGATTGTTCGAAATGCTACGAAACTTCTCAGATCCTTTGTATATGTTACGAGGGAATGTTATAATGGAAGAGCATGCAAAAAATTAACTTAAAATTAGATTCTATGTAACTTTTTGAAATGCTACTTTCGGTCAAAAAATCGTAGTATATTATACATAATTTTGAACTAGTTTTGGTCAAAAAATCAAATTAAATCGAGGATTGTTCGAAATGCTACGAAACTTTTCAGATCATTTGGATATGTTATGTGAGTATGTTACGATGGAAGTCCATGCAAAAAATTATCTCAAAATTAGATTCTATGAAACTTTTTGAAATGCTAGTTTCGGTACAAAAATCGTAGTATATTATACACAATTTTGAACTAGTTTCGGTCAAAAAATCAAATTAAATCGAGGATTGTTCGAAATGCTACAAAACTTTTCAGATCCTTTGTATATGTTACGAGGGAATCATATGATGGAAGAGCATGCAAAAAATTCACTTAAAATTAGATTCTATGAAACTTTTGAAAGCTAGTTTGGATCAAAAAATCGTAGTATATTATACACAATTTTGAACTAGTTTCGGTCAAAAAATCAAATTAAATCGAGGATTGTTCGAAATGCTACGAAACTTCTCAGATCCTTTGTATATGTTACGAGGAAATGTTATGATGGAAGAGCATGCAAAAAATTAACTTAAAATTAGATTCTATGTAACTTTTTGAAATGCTAGTTTCGGTCAAAAAATCGTAGTATATTATACACAATTTTGAACTAGTTTTGGTCAAAAAATCAAATTAAATCGAGGATTGTTCGAAATGCCTCGAAACTTTTCAAATCCTTTGGATATGTTATGTGAGAATGTTACGATGGAAGTCCATGCAAAAAATTATTTCAAAATTAGTTTCTATGAAACTTTTTGAAATGCTAGTTTCGGTACAAAAATCGTAGTATATTATACACAATTTTGAACTAGTTTCTGTCAAAAAATCAAATTAAATCGAGGATTGTTCGAAATGCTACAAAACTTTTCAGATCCTTTGTATATGTTACGAGGGAATCATATGATGGAAGAGCATGCAAAAAATTAACTTAAAAATAGATTCTATGAAACTTTTGAAAGCTAGTTTCGGTCAAAAAATCGTAGTATATTATACACAATTTTGAACTAGTTTCGGTCAAAAAATAAAATTAAATCGAGGATTGTTCGAAATGCTACGAAAATTTTCAGATCCTTTGTATATGTTACGAGGGAATGTTATGATGGAAGAGCATGCAAAATACTTATCATAAAACTAGATTCTATGAAACTTTTTGAAATGCTAATTTCGGTCAAAAATCGTAGTATATTATACACAATTTTGTACTAGTTTCGGTCAAAAAATCAAATTAAATCGAGGATTGTTCGAAATGCTACGAAACTTCTCTGATCCTTTGTATATGTTATGAGGAAATGTTATAATGGAAGAGCATGCAAAAAATTAACTTAAAATTAGATTCTATGTATCTTTTAGAAATGCTAGTTTCGGTCAAAAAATCATAGTATATTATACACAATTTTGAACTAGTTTTGGTCAAAAAATCAAATTAAATCGAGGATTGTTCGAAATGCTACGAAACTTTTCAAATCCTTTGTATATGTTACGAGGGAATGTTATGATGGAAGTCCATGCAAAAAATGATCTTAAAATTAGATTCTATGAAACTTTTTGAAATGCTAATTTCGGTCAAAAATCGTAGTATATTATACACAATTTTGTACTAGTTTCGGTCATAAAATCAAATTAAATCGAGGATTGTTCGAAATGCTACGAAACTTTTCAGATCCTTTGTATATGTTACTAGGGATTGTTATGAAGGAAGTCCATGCAAAAAATTATCTCAAAATTAGATTCTCTTAAATTTTTTGAAATGCTTGTTTCAGTCAAAAAATCCTAGTATATTATACACAATTTTGAACTAGTTTCGGTCAAAAAATCAAATTAAATCGAGGATTGTTCGAAATGCTACGAAACTTTTAAGATCCTTTGTATATGTTATGTGAGAATGTTACGATGGAAGTCCATGCAAAAAATTATCTTAAAATTAGATTCTCTGAAACTTTTTGAAATGCTAGTTTCGGTACAAAAATCGTAGTATATTATACACAATTTTGAACTAGTTTCGGTCAAAAAATCAAATTAAATCGATGATTGTTCGAAATGCTACAAAACTTTTCAGATCCTTTGTATATGTTACGAGGGAATCATATGATGGAAGAGCATGCAAAAAATTAACTTAAAATTAGATTCTATGAAACTTTTGAAAGCTAGTTTGGGTCAAAAAATCATACTATATTATACACAATTTTGAACTAGTTTCGGTCAAAAAATCAAATTAAATCGAGGATTGTTCGAAATGCTACGAAACTTCTCAGATCCTTTGTATATTTTACGAGGGAATGTTATGATGGAAGAGCATGCAAAAAATTAACGTAAAATTAGATTCTATGTAAGTTTTTGAAATGCTAGTTTCGGTCAAAAAATCGTAGTATATTATACACAATTTTGAACTAGTTTGGGTCAAAAAATCAAATTAAATCGACGATTGTTCGAAATGCTACGAAACTTTTCAGATCCTTTGGATATGTTATGAGAGAATGTTACGATGGAAGTCCATGCAAAAAATTATCTTAAACTTAGATTCTATGAAACTTTTTGAAATGCTAGTTTCGGTACAAAAATCGTAGTATATTATACACAATTTTGAACTAGTTTCGGTCAAAAAATCAAATTAAATCGAGGATTGTTCGAAATGCTACAAAACTTTTCAGATCCTCTAGATATGTTATGTGAGAATGTTACGATGGAAGTCCATGCAAAAAATTATCTTAAAATTATATTCTATGAAACTTTTTGAAATGCTAGTTTCGGTACAAAAATCGTAGTATATTATACATAATTTTGAACTAGTTTCGGTCAAAAAATCAAATTAAATCGAGGATTGTTCGAAATGCTACAAAACTTTTCAGATCCTTTGTATATGTTATGAGGGAATCATATGATGGAAGAGCATGCAAAAAATTAACTTAAAATTAGATTCTATGAAACTTTTGAAAGCTAGTTAGGGTCAAAAAATCGTAGTATATTATACACAATTTTGAACTAGTTTCGGTCAAAAAATCAAATTAAATCGAGGATTGTTCGAAATGCTACGAAACTTCTCAGATCCTTTGTATATTTTACGAGGGAATGTTATGATGGAAGAGCATGCAAAAAATTAACTTAAAATTAGATTCTATGTAACTTTTTGAAATGCTAGTTTCGGTCAAAAAATCGTAGTATATTATACACAATTTTGAACTAGTTTGGGTCAAAAAATCAAATTAAATCGACGATTGTTCGAAATGCTACGAAACTTTTCAGATCCTTTGGATATGTTATGAGAGAATGTTACGATGGAAGTCCATGCAAAAAATTATCTTAAACTTAGATTCTATGAAACTTTTTGAAATGCTAGTTTCGGTACAAAAATCGTAGTATATTATACACAATTTTGAACTAGTTTCGGTCAAAAAATCAAATTAAATCGAGGATTGTTCGAAATGCTACAAAACTTTTCAGATCCTCTAGATATGTTATGTGAGAATGTTACGATGGAAGTCCATGCAAAAAATTATCTTAAAATTATATTCTATGAAACTTTTTGAAATGCTAGTTTCGGTACAAAAATCGTAGTATATTATACATAATTTTGAACTAGTTTCGGTCAAAAAATCAAATTAAATCGAGGATTGTTCGAAATGCTACAAAACTTTTCAGATCCTTTGTATATGTTATGAGGGAATCATATGATGGAAGAGCATGCAAAAAATTAACTTAAAATTAGATTCTATGAAACTTTTGAAAGCTAGTTAGGGTCAAAAAATCGTAGTATATTATACACAATTTTGAACTAGTTTCGGTCAAAAAATCAAATTAAATCGAGGATTGTTCGAAATGCTACGAAACTTCTCAGATCCTTTGTATATTTTACGAGGGAATGTTATGATGGAAGAGCATGCAAAAAATTAACTTAAAATTAGATTCTATGTAACTTTTTGAAATGCTAGTTTCGGTCAAAAAATCGTAGTATATTATACACAATTTTGAACTAGTTTGGGTCAAAAAATCAAATTAAATCGACGATTGTTCGAAATGCTACGAAACTTTTCAGATCCTTTGGATATGTTATGTGAGAATGTTACGATGGAAGTCCATGCAAAAAATTATCTTAAAATTAGATTCTATGAACCTTTTTGAAATGCTAGTTTCGGTACAAAAATCGTAGTATATTATACACAAATTTGAACTAGTTTCGGTCAAAAAATCAAATTAAATCGAGGATTGTTCGAAATGCTACAAAACTTTTCAGATCCTTTGTATATGTTACGAGGGAATCATATGATGGAAGAGCATGCAAAAAATTAACTTAAAATTAGATTCTATGAAACTTTTGAAAGCTAGTTTGGGTCAAAAAATCGTAGTACATTATTCACAATTTTGAACTAGTTTCGGTCAAAAAATAAAATTAAATCGAGGATTGTTCGAAATGCTACGAAAATTTTCAGATCCTTTGTATATGTTACGAGGGAATGTTATGATGGAAGTCCATGTAAAATACTTATCTTAAAATTAGATTCTATGAAACTTTTTGAAATGCTAATTTCGGTCAAAAATCATAGTATATTATACACAATTTTGAACTAGTTTCGATCAAAAAATCAAATTAAATCGAGGATTGTTCGAAATGCTACGAAACTTCTCAGATCCTTTGTATATGTTACGAGGAAATGTTATAATGGAAGGGCATGCAAAAAATTAACTTAAAATTAGATTCTATGTATCTTTTAGAAATGCTAGTTTCGGTCAAAAAATCATAGTATATTATACACAATTTTGAACTAGTTTTGGTCAAAAAATCAAATTAAATCGAGGATTGTTCGAAATGCTACGAAACTTTTCAAATCCTTTGTATATGTTACGAGGGAATGTTATGATGGAAGTCCATGCAAAAAATGATCTTAAAATTAGATTCTATGAAACTTTTTGAAATGCTAATTTCGGTCAAAAATCGTAGTATATTATACACAATTTTGTACTAGTTTCGGTCATAAAATCAAATTAAATCGAGGATTGTTCGAAATGCTACGAAACTTTTCAGATCCTTTGGATATGTTTTGTGAGAATGTTACGATGGAAGTCCATGCAAAAAATTATCTTAAAATTAGATTCTATGAAACTTTTTGAAATGCTAGTTTCGGTACAAAAATCGTAGTATATTATACACAATTTTGAACTAGTTTAGGTAAAAAAATCAAATTAAATCGAGGATTGTTCGTAATGCTACAAAACTTTTCAGATCCTTTGTATATGTTACGAGGGAATCATATGATGGAAGAGCATGCAAAAAATTAACTTAAAATTAGATTCTATGAAACTTTTGAAAGCTAGTTAGGGTCAAAAAATCGTAGTATATTATACACAATTTTGAACTAGTTTCGGTCAAAAAATCAAATTAAATCGAGGATTGTTCGAAATGCTACGAAACTTCTCAGATCCTTTGTATATTTTACGAGGGAATGTTATGATGGAAGAGCATGCAAAAAATTAACTTAAAATTAGATTCTATGTAACTTTTTGAAATGCTAGTTTCGGTCAAAAAATCGTAGTATATTATACACAATTTTGAACTAGTTTGGGTCAAAAAATCAAATTAAATCGACGATTGTTCGAAATGCTACGAAACTTTTCAGATCCTTTGGATATGTTATGTGAGAATGTTACGATGGAAGTCCATGCAAAAAATTATCTTAAAATTAGATTCTATGAAACTTTTTGAAATGCTAGTTTCGGTACAAAAATCGTAGTATATTATACACAATTTTGAACTAGTTTCGGTCAAAAAATCAAATTAAATCGAGGATTGTTCGAAATGCTACAAAACTTTTCAGATCCTTTGGATATGTTTTGTGAGAATGTTACGATGGAAGTCCATGCAAAAAATTATCTTAAAATTAGATTCTATGAAACTTTTTGAAATGCTAGTTTCGGTACAAAAATCGTAGTTTATTATACACAATTTTGAACTAGTTTCGGTCAAAAAATCAAATTAAATCGAGGATTGTTCGAAATGCTACAAAACTTTTCAGATCCTTTGTATATGTTACGAGGGAATCATATGATGGAAGAGCATGCAAAAAATTAACTTAAAATTAGATTCTATGAAACTTTTGAAAGCTAGTTAGGGTCAAAAAATCGTAGTATATTATACACAATTTTGAACTAGTTTCGGTCAAAAAATCAAATTAAATCGAGGATTGTTCGAAATGCTACGAAACTTCTCAGATCCTTTGTATATTTTACGAGGGAATGTTATGATGGAAGAGCATGCAAAAAATTAACTTAAAATTAGATTCTATGTAACTTTTTGAAATGCTAGTTTCGGTCAAAAAATCGTAGTATATTATACACAATTTTGAACTAGTTTGGGTCAAAAAATCAAATTAAATCGACGATTGTTCGAAATGCTACGAAACTTTTCAGATCCTTTGGATATGTTATGAGAGAATGTTACGATGGAAGTCCATGCAAAAAATTATCTTAAACTTAGATTCTATGAAACTTTTTGAAATGCTAGTTTCGGTACAAAAATCGTAGTATATTATACACAATTTTGAACTAGTTTCGGTCAAAAAATCAAATTAAATCGAGGATTGTTCGAAATGCTACAAAACTTTTCAGATCCTCTAGATATGTTATGTGAGAATGTTACGATGGAAGTCCATGCAAAAAATTATCTTAAAATTATATTCTATGAAACTTTTTGAAATGCTAGTTTCGGTACAAAAATCGTAGTATATTATACATAATTTTGAACTAGTTTCGGTCAAAAAATCAAATTAAATCGAGGATTGTTCGAAATGCTACAAAACTTTTCAGATCCTTTGTATATGTTATGAGGGAATCATATGATGGAAGAGCATGCAAAAAATTAACTTAAAATTAGATTCTATGAAACTTTTGAAAGCTAGTTAGGGTCAAAAAATCGTAGTATATTATACACAATTTTGAACTAGTTTCGGTCAAAAAATCAAATTAAATCGAGGATTGTTCGAAATGCTACGAAACTTCTCAGATCCTTTGTATATTTTACGAGGGAATGTTATGATGGAAGAGCATGCAAAAAATTAACTTAAAATTAGATTCTATGTAACTTTTTGAAATGCTAGTTTCGGTCAAAAAATCGTAGTATATTATACACAATTTTGAACTAGTTTGGGTCAAAAAATCAAATTAAATCGACGATTGTTCGAAATGCTACGAAACTTTTCAGATCCTTTGGATATGTTATGTGAGAATGTTACGATGGAAGTCCATGCAAAAATTATCTTAAAATTAGATTCTATGAACCTTTTTGAAATGCTAGTTTCGGTACAAAAATCGTAGTATATTATACACAATTTTGAACTAGTTTCGGTCAAAAAATCAAATTAAATCGAGGATTGTTCGAAATGCTACAAAACTTTTCAGATCCTTTGTATATGTTACGAGGGAATCATATGATGGAAGAGCATGCAAAAAATTAACTTAAAATTAGATTCTATGAAACTTTTGAAAGCTAGTTTGTGTCAAAAAATCGTAGTACATTATTCACAATTTTGAACTAGTTTCGGTCAAAAAATAAAATTAAATCGAGGATTGTTCGAAATGCTACGAAAATTTTCAGATCCTTTGTATATGTTACGAGGGAATGTTATGATGGAAGTCCATGTAAAATACTTATCTTAAAATTAGATTCTATGAAACTTTTTGAAATGCTAATTTCGGTCAAAAATCATAGTATATTATACACAATTTTGTACTAGTTTCGATCAAAAAATCAAATTAAATCGAGGATTGTTCGAAATGCTACGAAACTTCTCAGATCCTTTGTATATGTTACGAGGAAATGTTATAATGGAAGGGCATGCAAAAAATTAACTTAAAATTAGATTCTATGTATCTTTTAGAAATGCTAGTTTCGGTCAAAAAATCATAGTATATTATACACAATTTTGAACTAGTTTTGGTCAAAAAATCAAATTAAATCGAGGATTGTTCGAAATGCTACGAAACTTTTCAAATCCTTTGTATATGTTACGAGGGAATGTTATGATGGAAGTCCATGCAAAAAATGATCTTAAAATTAGATTCTATGAAACTTTTTGAAATGCTAATTTCGGTCAAAAATCGTAGTATATTATACACAATTTTGTACTAGTTTCGGTCATAAAATCAAATTAAATCGAGGATTGTTCGAAATGCTACGAAACTTTTCAGATCCTTTGGATATGTTTTGTGAGAATGTTACGATGGAAGTCCATGCAAAAAATTATCTTAAAATTAGATTCTATGAAACTTTTTGAAATGCTAGTTTCGGTACAAAAATCGTAGTATATTATACACAATTTTGAACTAGTTTAGGTAAAAAAATCAAATTAAATCGAGGATTGTTCGTAATGCTACAAAACTTTTCAGATCCTTTGTATATGTTACGAGGGAATCATATGATGGAAGAGCATGCAAAAAATTAACTTAAAATTAGATTCTATGAAACTTTTGAAAGCTAGTTAGGGTCAAAAAATCGTAGTATATTATACACAATTTTGAACTAGTTTCGGTCAAAAAATCAAATTAAATCGAGGATTGTTCGAAATGCTACGAAAGTTCTCAGATCCTTTGTATATTTTACGAGGGAATGTTATGATGGAAGAGCATGCAAAAAATTAACTTAAAATTAGATTCTATGTAACTTTTTGAAATGCTAGTTTCGGTCAAAAAATCGTAGTATATTATACACAATTTTGAACTAGTTTGGGTCAAAAAATCAAATTAAATCGACGATTGTTCGAAATGCTACGAAACTTTTCAGATCCTTTGGATATGTTATGTGAGAATGTTACGATGGAAGTCCATGCAAAAAATTATCTTAAAATTAGATTCTATGAAACTTTTTGAAATGCTAGTTTCGGTACAAAAATCGTAGTATATTATACACAATTTTGAACTAGTTTCGGTCAAAAAATCAAATTAAATCGAGGATTGTTCGAAATGCTACAAAACTTTTCAGATCCTTTGGATATGTTTTGTGAGAATGTTACGATGGAAGTCCATGCAAAAAATTATCTTAAAATTAGATTCTATGAAACTTTTTGAAATGCTAGTTTCGGTACAAAAATCGTAGTTTATTATACACAATTTTGAACTAGTTTCGGTCAAAAAATCAAATTAAATCGAGGATTGTTCGAAATGCTACAAAACTTTTCAGATCCTTTGTATATGTTACGAGGGAATCATATGATGGAAGAGCATGCAAAAAATTAACTTAAAATTAGATTCTATGAAACTTTTGAAAGCTAGTTAGGGTCAAAAAATCGTAGTATATTATACACAATTTTGAACTAGTTTCGGTCAAAAAATCAAATTAAATCGAGGATTGTTCGAAATGCTACGAAACTTCTCAGATCCTTTGTATATTTTACGAGGGAATGTTATGATGGAAGAGCATGCAAAAAATTAACTTAAAATTAGATTCTATGTAACTTTTTGAAATGCTAGTTTCGGTCAAAAAATCGTAGTATATTATACACAATTTTGAACTAGTTTGGGTCAAAAAATCAAATTAAATCGACGATTGTTCGAAATGCTACGAAACTTTTCAGATCCTTTGGATATGTTATGAGAGAATGTTACGATGGAAGTCCATGCAAAAAATTATCTTAAACTTAGATTCTATGAAACTTTTTGAAATGCTAGTTTCGGTACAAAAATCGTAGTATATTATACACAATTTTGAACTAGTTTCGGTCAAAAAATCAAATTAAATCGAGGATTGTTCGAAATGCTACAAAACTTTTCAGATCCTCTAGATATGTTATGTGAGAATGTTACGATGGAAGTCCATGCAAAAAATTATCTTAAAATTATATTCTATGAAACTTTTTGAAATGCTAGTTTCGGTACAAAAATCGTAGTATATTATACATAATTTTGAACTAGTTTCGGTCAAAAAATCAAATTAAATCGAGGATTGTTCGAAATGCTACAAAACTTTTCAGATCCTTTGTATATGTTATGAGGGAATCATATGATGGAAGAGCATGCAAAAAATTAACTTAAAATTAGATTCTATGAAACTTTTGAAAGCTAGTTAGGGTCAAAAAATCGTAGTATATTATACACAATTTTGAACTAGTTTCGGTCAAAAAATCAAATTAAATCGAGGATTGTTCGAAATGCTACGAAACTTCTCAGATCCTTTGTATATTTTACGAGGGAATGTTATGATGGAAGAGCATGCAAAAAATTAACTTAAAATTAGATTCTATGTAACTTTTTGAAATGCTAGTTTCGGTAAAAAATTCGTAGTATATTATACACAATTTTGAACTAGTTTGGGTCAAAAAATCAAATTAAATCGACGATTGTTCGAAATGCTACGAAACTTTTCAGATCCTTTGGATATGTTATGTGAGAATGTTACGATGGAAGTCCATGCAAAAATTATCTTAAAATTAGATTCTATGAACCTTTTTGAAATGCTAGTTTCGGTACAAAAATCGTAGTATATTATACACAATTTTGAACTAGTTTCGGTCAAAAAATCAAATTAAATCGAGGATTGTTCGAAATGCTACAAAACTTTTCAGATCCTTTGTATATGTTACGAGGGAATCATATGATGGAAGAGCATGCAAAAAATTAACTTAAAATTAGATTCTATGAAACTTTTGAAAGCTAGTTTGGGTCAAAAAATCGTAGTACATTATTCACAATTTTGAACTAGTTTCGGTCAAAAAATAAAATTAAATCGAGGATTGTTCGAAATGCTACGAAAATTTTCAGATCCTTTGTATATGTTACGAGGGAATGTTATGATGGAAGTCCATGTAAAATACTTATCTTAAAATTAGATTCTATGAAACTTTTTGAAATGCTAATTTCGGTCAAAAATCATAGTATATTATACACAATTTTGTACTAGTTTCGATCAAAAAATCAAATTAAATCGAGGATTGTTCGAAATGCTACGAAACTTCTCAGATCCTTTGTATATGTTACGAGGAAATGTTATAATGGAAGGGCATGCAAAAAATTAACTTAAAATTAGATTCTATGTATCTTTTAGAAATGCTAGTTTCGGTCAAAAAATCATAGTATATTATACACAATTTTGAATTAGTTTTGGTCAAAAAATCAAATTAAATCGAGGATTGTTCGAAATGCTACGAAACTTTTCAAATCCTTTGTATATGTTACGAGGGAATGTTATGATGGAAGTCCATGCAAAAAATGATCTTAAAATTAGATTCTATGAAACTTTTTGAAATGCTAATTTCGGTCAAAAATCGTAGTATATTATACACAATTTTGAAATAGTTTAGGTAAAAAAATCAAATTAAATCGAGGATTGTTCGTAATGCTACAAAACTTTTCAGATCCTTTGTATATGTTACGAGGGAATCATATGATGGAAGAGCATGCAAAAAATTAACTTAAAATTAGATTCTATGAAACTTTTGAAAGCTAGTTAGGGTCAAAAAATCGTAGTATATTATACACAATTTTGAACTAGTTTCGGTCAAAAAATCAAATTAAATCGAGGATTGTTCGAAATGCTACGAAACTTCTCAGATCCTTTGTATATTTTACGAGGGAATGTTATGATGGAAGAGCATGCAAAAAATTAACTTAAAATTAGATTCTATGTAACTTTTTAAAATGCTAGTTTCGGTCAAAAAATCGTAGTATATTATACACAATTTTGAACTAGTTTGGGTCAAAAAATCAAATTAAATCGATGATTGTTCGAAATGCAACGAAACTTTTCAGATCCTTTGGATATGTTATGTGAGAATGTTACGATGGAAGTCCATGCAAAAAATTATCTTAAAATTAGATTCTATGAAACTTTTTGAAATGCTAGTTTCGGTACAAAAATCATAGTATATTATACACAATTTTGAACTAGTTTCGGTCAAAAAATCAAATTAAATCGAGGATTGTTCGAAATGCTACAAAACTTTTCAGATCCTTTGTATATGTTACGAGGGAATCATATGATGGAAGAGCATGCAAAAAATTAACTTAAAATTAGATTCTATGAAACTTTTGAAAGCTAGTTTGGGTCAAAAAATCGTAGTACATTATACACAATTTTGAACTAGTTTCGGTCAAAAAATAAAATTAAATCGAGGATTGTTCGAAATGCTACGAAAATTTTCAGATCCTTTGTATATGTTACGATGGGAATGTTATGATGGAAGTCCATGTAAAATACTTATCTTAAAATTAGATTCTATGAAACTTTTTGAAATGCTAATTTCGGTCAAAAATCATAGTATATTATACACAATTTTGTACTAGTTACGATCAAAAAATCAAATTAAATCGAGGATTGTTCGAAATGCTACGAAACTTCTCAGATCCTTTGTATATGTTACGAGGAAATGTTATAATGGAAGGGCATGCAAAAAATTAACTTAAAATTAGATTCTATGTATCTTTTAGAAATGCTAGTTTCGGTCAAAAAATCATAGTATATTATACACAATTTTGAACTAGTTTTGGTCAAAAAATCAAATTAAATCGAGGATTGTTCGAAATGCTACGAAACTTTTCAAATCCTTTGTATATGTTACGAGGGAATGTTATGATGGAAGTCCATGCAAAAAATGATCTTAAAATTAGATTCTATGAAACTTTTTGAAATGCTAATTTCGGTCAAAAATCGTAGTATATTATACACAATTTTGTACTAGTTTCGGTCATAAAATCAAATTAAATCGAGGATTGTTCGAAATGCTACGAAACTTTTCAGATCCTTTGGATATGTTTTGTGAGAATGTTACGATGGAAGTCCATGCAAAAAATTATCTTAAAATTAGATTCTATGAAACTTTTTGAAATGCTAGTTTCGGTACAAAAATCGTAGTATATTATACACAATTTTGAACTAGTTTAGGTAAAAAAAATCAAATTAAATCGAGGATTGTTCGTAATGCTACAAAACTTTTCAGATCCTTTGTATATGCTACGAGGGAATCATATGATGGAAGAGCATGCAAAAAATTAACTTAAAATTAGATTCTATGAAACTTTTGAAAGTTAGTTAGGGTCAAAAAATCGTAGTATATTATACACAATTTTGAACTAGTTTCGGTCAAAAAATCAAATTAAATCGAGGATTGTTCGAAATGCTACGAAACTTCTCAGATCCTTTGTATATTTTACGAGGGAATGTTATGATGGAAGAGCATGCAAAAAATTAACTTAAAATTAGATTCTATGTAACTTTTTGAAATGCTAGTTTCGGTCAAAAAATCGTAGTATATTATACACAATTTTGAACTAGTTTGGGTCAAAAAATCAAATTAAATCAATGATTGTTCGAAATGCTTCGAAACTTTTCAGATCCTTTGGATATGTTTTGTGAGAATGTTACGATGGAAGTCCATGCAAAAAATTATCTTAAAATTAGATTCTATGAAACTTTTTGAAATGCTAGTTTCGGTACAAAAATCGTAGTATATTATACACAATTTTGAACTAGTTTAGGTAAAAAAATCAAATTAAATCGAGGATTGTTCGTAATGCTACAAAACTTTTCAGATCCTTTGTATATGTTACGAGGGAATCATATGATGGAAGAGCATGCAAAAAATTAACTTAAAATTAGATTCTATGAAACTTTTGAAAGCTAGTTAGGGTCAAAAAATCGTAGTATATTATACACAATTTTGAACTAGTTTCGGTCAAAAAATCAAATTAAATCGAGGATTGTTCGAAATGCTACGAAACTTCTCAGATCCTTTGTATATTTTACGAGGGAATGTTATGATGGAAGAGCATGCAAAAAATTAACTTAAAATTAGATTCTATGTAACTTTTTGAAATGCTAGTTTCGGTCAAAAAATCGTAGTATATTATACACAATTTTGAACTAGTTTGGGTCAAAAAATCAAATTAAATCGACGATTGTTCGAAATGCAACGAAACTTTTCAGATCCTTTGGATATGTTATGTGAGAATGTTACGATGGAAGTCCATGCAAAAAATTATCTTAAAATTAGATTCTATGAAACTTTTTGAAATGCTAGTTTCGGTACAAAAATCATAGTATATTATACACAATTTTGAACTAGTTTCGGTCAAAAAATCAAATTAAATCGAGGATTGTTCGAAATGCTACAAAACTTTTCAGATCCTTTGTATATGTTACGAGGGAATCATATGATGGAAGAGCATGCAAAAAATTAACTTAAAATTAGATTCTATGAAACTTTTGAAAGCTAGTTTGGGTCAAAAAATCGTAGTACATTATACACAATTTTGAACTAGTTTCGGTCAAAAAATAAAATTAAATCGAGGATTCTTCGAAATGCTACGAAAATTTTCAGATCCTTTGTATATGTTACGAGGGAATGTTATGATGGAAGTCCATGTAAAATACTTATCTTAAAATTAGATTCTATGAAACTTTTTGAAATGCTAATTTCGGTCAAAAATCATAGTATATTATACACAATTTTGTACTAGTTTCGATCAAAAAATCAAATTAAATCGAGGATTGTTCGAAATGCTACGAAACTTCTCAGATCCTTTGTATATGTTACGAGGAAATGTTATAATGGAAGGGCATGCAAAAAATTAACTTAAAATTAGATTCTATGTATCTTTTAGAAATGCTAGTTTCGGTCAAAAAATCATAGTATATTATACACAATTTTGAACTAGTTTTGGTCAAAAAATCAAATTAAATCGAGGATTGTTCGAAATGCTACGAAACTTTTCAAATCCTTTGTATATGTTACGAGGGAATGTTATGATGGAAGTCCATGCAAAAAATGATCTTAAAATTAGATTCTATGAAACTTTTTGAAATGCTAATTTCGGTCAAAAATCGTAGTATATTATCACAATTTTGTACTAGTTTCGGTCATAAAATCAAATTAAATCGAGGATTGTTCGAAATGCTACGAAACTTTTCAGATCCTTTGGATATGTTTTGTGAGAATGTTACGATGGAAGTCCATGCAAAAAATTATCTTAAAATTAGATTCTATGAAACTTTTTGAAATGCTAGTTTCGGTACAAAAATCGTAGTATATTATACACAATTTTGAACTAGTTTCGGTAAAAAAAAATCAAATTAAATCGAGGATTGTTCGTAATGCTACAAAACTTTTCAGATCCTTTGTATATGCTACGAGGGAATCATATGATGGAAGAGCATGCAAAAAATTAACTTAAAATTAGATTCTATGAAACTTTTGAAAGTTAGTTAGGGTCAAAAAATCGTAGTATATTATACACAATTTTGAACTAGTTTCGGTCAAAAAATCAAATTAAATCGAGGATTGTTCGAAATGCTACGAAACTTCTCAGATCCTTTGTATATTTTACGAGGGAATGTTATGATGGAAGAGCATGCAAAAAATTAACTTAAAATTAGATTCTATGTAACTTTTTGAAATGCTAGTTTCGGTCAAAAAATCGTAGTATATTATACACAATTTTGAACTAGTTTGGGTCAAAAAATCAAATTAAATCGATGATTGTTCGAAATGCTTCGAAACTTTTCAGATCCTTTGGATATGTTTTGTGAGAATGTTACGATGGAAGTCCATGCAAAAAATTATCTTAAAATTAGATTCTATGAAACTTTTTGAAATGCTAGTTTCGGTACAAAAATCGTAGTATATTATACACAATTTTGAACTAGTTTAGGTAAAAAAATCAAATTAAATCGAGGATTGTTCGTAATGCTACAAAACTTTTCAGATCCTTTGTATATGTTACGAGGGAATCATATGATGGAAGAGCATGCAAAAAATTAACTTAAAATTAGATTCTATGAAACTTTTGAAAGCTAGTTAGGGTCAAAAAATCGTAGTATATTATACACAATTTTGAACTAGTTTCGGTCAAAAAATCAAATTAAATCGAGGATTGTTCGAAATGCTACGAAACTTCTCAGATCCTTTGTATATTTTACGAGGGAATGTTATGATGGAAGAGCATGCAAAAAATTAACTTAAAATTAGATTCTATGTAACTTTTTGAAATGCTAGTTTCGGTCAAAAAATCGTAGTATATTATACACAATTTTGAACTAGTTTGGGTCAAAAAATCAAATTAAATCGACGATTGTTCGAAATGCAACGAAACTTTTCAGATCCTTTGGATATGTTATGTGAGAATGTTACGATGGAAGTCCATGCAAAAAATTATCTTAAAATTAGATTCTATGAAACTTTTTGAAATGCTAGTTTCGGTACAAAAATCATAGTATATTATACACAATTTTGAACTAGTTTCGGTCAAAAAATCAAATTAAATCGAGGATTGTTCGAAATGCTACAAAACTTTTCAGATCCTTTGTATATGTTACGAGGGAATCATATGATGGAAGAGCATGCAAAAAATTAACTTAAAATTAGATTCTATGAAACTTTTGAAAGCTAGTTTGGGTCAAAAAATCGTAGTACATTATACACAATTTTGAACTAGTTTCGGTCAAAAAATAAAATTAAATCGAGGATTCTTCGAAATGCTACGAAAATTTTCAGATCCTTTGTATATGTTACGAGGGAATGTTATGATGGAAGTCCATGTAAAATACTTATCTTAAAATTAGATTCTATGAAACTTTTTGAAATGCTAATTTCGGTCAAAAATCATAGTATATTATACACAATTTTGTACTAGTTTCGATCAAAAAATCAAATTAAATCGAGGATTGTTCGAAATGCTACGAAACTTCTCAGATCCTTTGTATATGTTACGAGGAAATGTTATAATGGAAGGGCATGCAAAAAATTAACTTAAAATTAGATTCTATGTATCTTTTAGAAATGCTAGTTTCGGTCAAAAAATCATAGTATATTATACACAATTTTGAACTAGTTTTGGTCAAAAAATCAAATTAAATCGAGGATTGTTCGAAATGCTACGAAACTTTTCAAATCCTTTGTATATGTTACGAGGGAATGTTATGATGGAAGTCCATGCAAAAAATGATCTTAAAATTAGATTCTATGAAACTTTTTGAAATGCTAATTTCGGTCAAAAATCGTAGTATATTATACACAATTTTGTACTAGTTTCGGTCATAAAATCAAATTAAATCGAGGATTGTTCGAAATGCTACGAAACTTTTCAGATCCTTTGGATATGTTTTGTGAGAATGTTACGATGGAAGTCCATGCAAAAAATTACCTTAAAATTAGATTCTATGAAACTTTTTGAAATGCTAGTTTCGGTACAAAAATCGTAGTATATTATACACAATTTTGAACTAGTTTAGGTAAAAAAATCAAATTAAATCGAGGATTGTTCGTAATGCTACAAAACTTTTCAGATCCTTTGTATATGTTACGAGGGAATCATATGATGGAAGAGCATGCAAAAAATTAACTTAAAATTAGATTCTATGAAACTTTTGAAAGCTAGTTAGGGTCAAAAAATCGTAGTATATTATACACAATTTTGAACTAGTTTCGGTCAAAAAATCAAATTAAATCGAGGATTGTTCGAAATGCTACGAAACTTCTCAGATCCTTTGTATATTTTACGAGGGAATGTTATGATGGAAGAGCATGCAAAAAATTAACTTAAAATTAGATTCTATGTAACTTTTTGAAATGCTAGTTTCGGTCAAAAAATCGTAGTATATTATACACAATTTTGAACTAGTTTGGGTCAAAAAATCAAATTAAATCGACGATTGTTCGAAATGCAACGAAACTTTTCAGATCCTTTGGATATGTTATGTGAGAATGTTACGATGGAAGTCCATGCAAAAAATTATCTTAAAATTAGATTCTATGAAACTTTTTGAAATGCTAGTTTCGGTACAAAAATCGTAGTATATTATACACAATTTTGAACTAGTTTCGGTCAAAAAATCAAATTAAATCGAGGATTGTTCGAAATGCTACAAAACTTTTCAGATCCTTTGTATATGTTACGAGGGAATCATATGATGGAAGAGCATGCAAAAAATTAACTTAAAATTAGATTCTATGAAACTTTTGAAAGCTAGTTTGGGTCAAAAAATCGTAGTACATTATACACAATTTTGAACTAGTTTCGGTCAAAAAATAAAATTAAATCGAGGATTCTTCGAAATGCTACGAAAATTTTCAGATCCTTTGTATATGTTACGAGGGAATGTTATGATGGAAGTCCATGTAAAATACTTATCTTAAAATTAGATTCTATGAAACTTTTTGAAATGCTAATTTCGGTCAAAAATCATAGTATATTATACACAATTTTGTACTAGTTTCGATCAAAAAATCAAATTAAATCGAGGATTGTTCGAAATGCTACGAAACTTCTCAGATCCTTTGTATATGTTACGAGGAAATGTTATAATGGAAGGGCATGCAAAAAATTAACTTAAAATTAGATTCTATGTATCTTTTAGAAATGCTAGTTTCGGTCAAAAAATCATAGTATATTATACACAATTTTGAACTAGTTTTGGTCAAAAAATCAAATTAAATCGAGGATTGTTCGAAATGCTACGAAACTTTTCAAATCCTTTGTATATGTTACGAGGGAATGTTATGATGGAAGTCCATGCAAAAAATGATCTTAAAATTAGATTCTATGAAACTTTTTGAAATGCTAATTTCGGTCAAAAATCGTAGTATATTATACACAATTTTGTACTAGTTTCGGTCATAAAATCAAATTAAATCGAGGATTGTTCGAAATGCTACGAAACTTTTCAGATCCTTTGGATATGTTTTGTGAGAATGTTACGATGGAAGTCCATGCAAAAAATTATCTTAAAATTAGATTCTATGAAACTTTTTGAAATGCTAGTTTCGGTACAAAAATCGTAGTATATTATACACAATTTTGAAATAGTTTAGGTAAAAAAATCAAATTAAATCGAGGATTGTTCGTAATGCTACAAAACTTTTCAGATCCTTTGTATATGTTACGAGGGAATCATATGATGGAAGAGCATGCAAAAAATTAACTTAAAATTAGATTCTATGAAACTTTTGAAAGCTAGTTAGGGTCAAAAAATCGTAGTATATTATACACAATTTTGAACTAGTTTCGGTCAAAAAATCAAATTAAATCGAGGATTGTTCGAAATGCTACGAAACTTCTCAGATCCTTTGTATATTTTACGAGGGAATGTTATGATGGAAGAGCATGCAAAAAATTAACTTAAAATTAGATTCTATGTAACTTTTTGAAATGCTAGTTTCGGTCAAAAAATCGTAGTATATTATACACAATTTTGAACTAGTTTGGGTCAAAAAATCAAATTAAATCGATGATTGTTCGAAATGCAACGAAACTTTTCAGATCCTTTGGATATGTTATGTGAGAATGTTACGATGGAAGTCCATGCAAAAAATTATCTTAAAATTAGATTCTATGAAACTTTTTGAAATGCTAGTTTCGGTACAAAAATCATAGTATATTATACACAATTTTGAACTAGTTTCGGTCAAAAAATCAAATTAAATCGAGGATTGTTCGAAATGCTACAAAACTTTTCAGATCCTTTGTATATGTTACGAGGGAATCATATGATGGAAGAGCATGCAAAAAATTAACTTAAAATTAGATTCTATGAAACTTTTGAAAGCTAGTTTGGGTCAAAAAATCGTAGTACATTATACACAATTTTGAACTAGTTTCGGTCAAAAAATAAAATTAAATCGAGGATTGTTCGAAATGCTACGAAAATTTTCAGATCCTTTGTATATGTTACGAGGGAATGTTATGATGGAAGTCCATGTAAAATACTTATCTTAAAATTAGATTCTATGAAACTTTTTGAAATGCTAATTTCGGTCAAAAATCATAGTATATTATACACAATTTTGTACTAGTTTCGATCAAAAAATCAAATTAAATCGAGGATTGTTCGAAATGCTACGAAACTTCTCAGATCCTTCGTATATGTTACGAGGAAATGTTATAAAGGAAGGGCATGCAAAAAATTAACTTCAAATTAGATTCTATGTATCTTTTAGAAATGCTAGTTTCGGTCAAAAAATCATAGTATATTATACACAATTTTGAACTAGTTTTGGTCAAAAAAATCAAATTAAATCGAGGATTGTTCGAAATGCTATGAAACTTTTCAAATCCTTTGTATATGTTACGAGGGAATGTTACGATGGAAGTCCATGCAAAAAATTATCGTAAAATTAGATTCTATGAAACTTTTTGAAATGCTAATTTCGGTCAAAAATCGTAGTATATTATACACAATTTTGAAATAGTTTCGGTCAAAAAATCAAATTAAATCGAGGATTGTTCGAAATGCTACGAAACTTCTCAGATCCTTTGTATATGTTAGGAGGAAATGGTATAATGGAAGAGCATGCAAAAAATTAACTTAAAATTAGATTCTGTGTAACTTTTAGAAATGCTAGTTTCGGTCAAAAAATCATAGTATTTATACACAATTTTGAACTAGTTTTGGTCAAAAAATCAAATTAAATCGAGGATTGTTCGAAATGCTACGAAACTTTTCAAATCCTTTGTATATGTTACGAGGGAATGTTATGATGGAAGTCCATGCAAAAAATTATCTTAAAATTAGATTCTATGAAACTTTTTGAAATGCTAATTTCGGTTAAAAATCATAGTATATTATACACAATTTTGTACTAGTTTCGGTCATAAAATCAAATTAAATCGAGGATTGTTCGAAATGCTACGAAACTTTTCAGATCCTTTGTATATATTATTAGGGAATGTTATGAAGGAAGTCCTTGCAAAAAATTATCTCAAAATTAGATTCTCTTAAATTTTTTGAAATGCTTGTTTCGGTCAAAAAATCGTAGTATATTATACACAATTTTGAACTAGTTTCGGTCAAAATCAAATTAAATCGAGGATTGTTCGAAATGCTACGAAACTTTTAAGATCCTTTGTATATGTTATGTGAGAATGTTACGATGGAAGTCCATGCAAAAAATTATTTAAAAATTAGATTCTATGAAACTTTTTGAAATGCTAGTTTCGGTACAAAAATCGTAGTATTTTATACACAATTTTGAAACTAGTTTCGGTCAAAAAATCAAATTAAATCGAGGATTGTTCGAAATGCTACAAAACTTTTCAGATCCTTTGTATATGTTAAGAGGGAATCATATGATGGAAGAGCATGCAAAAAATTAACTTAAAATTAGATTCTATGAAACTTTTGAAAGCTAGTTTGGGTCAAAAAATCGTAGTATATTATACACATTTTGAACTAGTTTCGGTCAAAAAATCAAATTAAATCGAGGAATGTTCGAAATGCTACGAAAATTTTCAGATCCTTTGTATATGTTACGAGGGAATGTTATGATGGAAGTCCATGTAAAATACTTATCTTAAAATTGGATTCTATGAAACTTTTTGAAATGCTAATTTCGGTCAAAAATCGTAGTATATTATACACAATTTTGTACTAGTTTCGGTCAAAAAATCAAATTAAATCGAGGATTGTTCGAAATGCTACGAAACTTCTCAAATCCTTTGTATATGTTACGAGGGAATGTTATGATGGAAGAGCATGCAAAAAATTAACTTAAAATTAGATTCTATGTAACTTTTTGAAATGCTAGTTTCGGTCAAAAAATCGTAGTATATTATACACACTTTTGAACTAGTTTTGGTCAAAAAATCAAATTAAATCGAGGATTGTTCGAAATGCTACGAAACTTTTTAAATCCTTTGTATATGTTACGAGAGAATGTTATGATGGAAGTCAATGCAAAAAATTATCTTAAAATTAGATTCTATGAAACTTTTTGAAATGCTAATTTCGGTCAAAAATCGTAGTATATTATACACAATTTTGTACTAGTTTCGGTCATAAAATCAAATTAAATCGAGGATTGTTCGAAATGCTACAAAACTTTTCAGATCCTTTGTATATGTTACGAGGGAATCATATGATGGAAGAGCATGCAAAAAATTAACTTAAAATTAGATTCTATGAAACTTTTAAAAGGTAGTTTGGGTCAAAAAATCGTAGTATATTATACACAATTTTGAACTAGTTTCGGTCAAAAAATCAAATTAAATCGAGGATTGTTCAAAATGCTACGAAACTTTTCAGATCCTTTGTATATGTTACGAGGGAATGTTATGATGGAAGTCCATGTAAAATACTTATTTTAAAATTAGATTCTATGAAACTATTTGAAATGCTAATTTCGGTCAAAAATCGTAGTATATTATACACAATTTTGTACTAGTTTCGGTCAAAAAATAAAATTAAATCGAGGATTGTTCGAAATGCTACGAAACTTTTCAGATCCTTTGGATATGTTATGTGAGAATGTTATAATGGAAGTCCATGCAAAAAATTATCTTAAAAATAGATTCTATGAAACTTTTTGAAATGCTAGTTTCGGTACAAAAATCATAGTATATTATACACAATTTTGAACTAGTTTCGGTCAAAAAATCAAATTAAATCAAGGATTGTTCGAAATGACACGAAACTTTTCAGATCTGAAATTCTGTGATCAGGTATGAGATGTTTAAACACTTGACAACTTAACCAAAACTTAAAGTGCAGGAATATTAAACAACACAGTAATTTGTTAACCTAGTTCAGTGTATAACCACACTTACATCTGGAGGCTACCAAGCCAGGAGGAAATCCACTGTAAGTAATATTAATTCTAGACTTAAACCACCCAGTTTAATCTTTCACTTAATATCTACCCAATGCAATTTCTACCTAAGACACAACTTAGATATGAGTACCAACTCACTCCCCCTCAATCACACAGTGATCTTGTTTACAAGTTTAATAAAATTGAAGTCATACTTCAAACAAAATAGCTTGATCTTACTTCACAGTTTCAATCAAGACACAAATACACTTTTGCTTAAAAGCTCATAAAGTGGTACAATTAAAACAACCTGCTATTAAAACACAAAACACCCTATTTGGTCTTCTTAAATTCGTACTCAATTTTGAGAGTTTCTGTTGCTTAAATAGGTGTATGGATTTTGGGCTTTCTGTAGGTTTATCCAATCCTGAAACGCATGCAGCTTCCACCTTGAATTATGGTTTGTTACTTCCTAGATTCTAGGTGATTCATTTCTTCTGATTATGTTGAAGACATATAACAACACTCCCTACAGATGCGCCTTATTTTGTTTTATCCATCCATAATTAATTCCAGATAACTTTCCTTAATTTACTCAGTTCTGTTAGTCATTAATTAATTCTGGTAGCAGGTTTGAGATGTCACAACATCTGTTGGGACATCCTGAAAAAACTGAACTTACTTCATTTACTGATACAATGTCACAACATCTGATGTGACATCCTGTAAACTGAACTTATATCATCAACTGATACAATGTCCCAACATCTGGTGTGACATCCTGAATTAAGTTCATTTACTTATACTCTGTTTGATAATGTCCCAACATCTGATAGGACATCCTGAACTGAATTCAACAACTCTTGTTGGTCAAAACTTCTGCCAATTCTAAACATCTACAAACTCCCCTTTTGGCTAATTTTTGGCTAACATTCTTTTCTGGTTATCAGAGTGCAGCAGAAGTTCTTTTATCAGAGTATAGCAGTTCTTTTCTGTTGAGTCATGTGTGAGTTTACTCCCCCTCAAACATACATGTATTCAGTTTTGTTGCAACAAAAATTTTCATTAAAACACAGCTTTAGTTCAGAAGCAAACAGAAGTTTTTCATTAATTAGTAATTTGGATCATACATTGTTGTTGTTGTTCAGTTCTCCCCCTTGTTAGACATAAATTGGGGACAAGTTACTAATTCAAAATTACAATGCAGCAGTCATTACATTTTCCTCACATACAGTTTTTCACTCAGACTCCTCATAGTCAGTTTCTTCCTCTTCCTTAGTCTCCTCATCAGAAGCAGCAGCTTTCTGAGCACTTTCTTCAATTTCCAGCCTTTGGATAATCTCCTCAAGCTTCTGCTTCCTTGCATCCAGTTCTTTGCATGTGATCTTCAGCTCAGCAATCAAGGCAGCTTTAGAGATTGGAGATTTTGCCTTTGAAGGACCAGCAGATGTCCCAAAGGGAGCTTCAACATCAGCTGCATGATGACTCAAGAATAGCTTGTAGTGGAAGGCCAGAGGGCTTTCTCTTTTGCAAATTGTGTCCTTCTCAGTGAGGATACCAGGATACTGACTCAGCATTATTCCACACAGCAAGGAAGGGAAGGCAATTGGCAGCTTTGTTGCAGATGATCCAGCATGCTTCAATGTCTGATCAAAGATATAAGCTCCATAATCCAGCTTTGTTTGGGTGCCCACAACATATATGAACCTGCCCAATCCAGTTGATATTGAGGATGTATGGTTTGTAGGGACCCAGTTTGCTGTGCCAATTCTATTCAGCATGGCATACTTCCTTGTCAGCATGCTAACTGAGAGCTTCCCTTTAACTGGCCAAGCCTTGACCTGATTAGCAGTGATAACCTTACAAACCTGGTTATCAGTCTTCCCTAACTCAGTTGGACCATCAGATTCTCTTCCAAGGTAGTGATTGATAATCCTAGGAGAGAATTCTACACACCTTCCTCTTACATATACTTTTCTAAAGTCAGCAAACTTACCATTAGCACAATCTTCTCGGAGGTTGACTATGAATTCCTTGACAAGCAGCTCATAGCAAGGAGATAAGTTGGAGACAGTTTTGAAAAGGCCAGCAGAAGAAATGAGATCAATTAACTCTGTGCACTCAAGTGCATTACTGCTCAGCTCTCTTTCAAGTGCTACCCTTCTTTGATAAACAAACTTCCATCTATTCACACTTGAAACATGATGAAAGGAGATGTTGTCCAAAGGAGCTTCTGGAACAGCAGTTGATGACCTTGAGGGTACTGGTTTCTTCTTTGGTGGAGATGTTGGGACATCTTCTTCAACATCTGAATCTGGAGGAGTGACAGCTTTCCTCTTTTGTGTTTGCACCTTGCTCCATTGTTTTGTAGGACCACAGACAACTTTAGCTTTGTCCTTCTTTGGTGTAGCTTGCTTCTTCTCAGGAGTTGCATGTCCTGCATTCATCTTTTCTTTCCTAGACCTAAGCCTTTTGGCTATGCTAGGGTTTACAGAAGCAATGATTTCTGTATCAGAATCATGCTCTAGGTTCACAACAGGAGGAGGTTGAGCAGTCTCCTCTTCAGCTGGTGGATCAACAGAGATTTGCTCTTCAGTGGAGGCCTTGTGCTGGTCCTCAGATGCTTCTTCATCACTATCAGTGGAGGCCTTTTTCTGGTCCTCAGATGTATCATCAGCAGTATCAGATGAGACCTTTTGCTGGTCTTCAGATGGTTCAACATCTATTGGGACATCCTGTTGAGCAGGAGTGTCCTTTTCAGCCTGAGTTTGTTGATCTTCTTGTGGAGTTGGCATGGTGCTCAGAGGGATAGATATGCCACTTACCACTCTTTGCTCAGATAGGATCCTGTTTACCAGCTCCTTTATGGAATCATCCACGTATTCAGAAGCTTTTGGAGTGGTGTTTGATAATGAAGGTATGCCTTTGGCCTTGCTGAAAACAGGGTCCTTTGTCCTTTTCACAGTAGGGGTTCTTGGCTTTTGAGCAAGAGGAACACTTCCTCTGATTTCTTCCATTGGAGTTGAATCCATGGGTACCACAGAAATGGGGGTTGCATGTACCACATCTTCCTTGTTGAGGATTTCTTCAGAGATGTTAGGGGTTTTGGTGATGAACCATTTTGAGAATGTGGTGAAGAAAAAGATTGAGATTGGTTGAGTTTGATGATCTCTGAGATTTAGCTATAGCAAGCAAGTTGTTGTGAGAGAAAGATGAGAAGATGAATAGCTGAACGTGAGCTGATATTCTTATAAGAGCCGTTACTTGGAGATTTTCTAGGAGTGGAATACACAAGGTGCTTGACCAGACTGGTGTTTCCATCTGGTGATCATGCCACACGATGTCATATGACATGTTGGCACATCTCCATAACTGCTAAATTTCACATAAGCAGATTCCCAATTTACCCCTTAGGTTTTAAAATTGGGTAGCATCCAAGGCTTTAGTAAATATATCAGCCAATTGCAGATTTGTAGCTACATGTTCCAATGAGATCACTTTTTCTTCTACAAGATCTCTGATGAAATGGTGCCTGATATCAATATGCTTGGTCCTGCTATGTTGGATAGGATTCTTTGATATGTTAATAGCACTTAAATTGTCACAGTACAATGTCATGACATCTTGTGGGACATTGTACTCAGTGAGCATTTGCTTCATCCAAACCAACTGTGAACAACTGCTTCCAGCTGCTATATATTCAGCTTCAGTAGTAGATAAGGATACACAATTTTGTTTCTTACTGAACCAAGAAATCAAATTGTTTCCTAGAAAGAAGCATCCTCCTGAAGTGCTTTTTCTGTCATCAGCACTTCCAGCCCAATCAGCATCACAGAAGCCAGTGAGAATTGGTTTGCATCCATGAAAGTACATTATGCCATAGTCACAAGTACCATTAACATATTTCAGAATTCTCTTGACTTGGTTAAGATGACTAACTTTTGGATCAGCTTGATATCTTGCACATACACCTACTGCAAATGCTATGTCTGGTCTCCTAGCAGTCAGATATAACAAGCTTCCAATCATACTTCTGTATAGGCTTTGATCTACATTCTCACCCTTGTCATCTTTAGTTAGCTTTAAATGTGTGGGGGCAGGAGTTCTCTTATGAGTAGCACTGTCCATCCCAAATTTCTTGACTATGTTCTTAGCATACTTGCTTTGGGAAATGAACATGGAGTCCTCCATTTGCTTTATTTGCAGTCCAAGAAAGTAGGTTAATTCTCCTACTAGGCTCATTTCAAATTCAGATTCCATCTGATTGACAAAATGATTAACCATCCTGTCTGACATCCCACCAAAGACAATGTCATCTACATATATTTGAGCAATCATGGCATTTCCTTCTTCATCTTTAACAAACAAGGTTTTGTCAATTCCACCTTTCCTGTACCCTTGCTTGATAAGAAAAGTAGTCAGCCTTTCATACCATGCTCTTGGAGCTTGCTTCAGACCATAAAGAGCCTTCTTTAGTTTGTATACATGATTTGGACAGCTTGGATAAACAAATCCTTTAGGCTGTTCTACATATACCTCTTCATTAAGATATCCATTTAAAAAGGCACTCTTCACATCCATTTGAAATAGCTTGAACTTTAAGATACAAGCAATTCCCAAAAGTAGTCTGATTGATTCAAGCCTTGCTACTGGTGCAAAGGTTTCATCAAAGTCTACTCCTTCAATTTGTGTGTATCCTTGAGCTACAAGTCTAGCTTTGTTCTTTGTAACAACTCCTTGCTCATTTGACTTATTCTTATACACCCATTTAGTTCCAATCACATTTATGTCATCAGGTCTAGGAACAAGGTTCCACACTTCATTCCTTGTGAATTGACCTAATTCCTCTTGCATAGCACAAATCCAGTATTCATCAGTAAGAGCTTCCTTGATGTTTTTAGGTTCTATTTTTGAAACAAAACAGGAACCTGGAATCACTTCTCTTGATCTAGTGCTTACACCTCTGTTGGGATCACCAATTATCAACTCTTTGGGATGATCCTTCTGGATTCTGATGGAGGGAGGTTTGCTGGATTGTTCTGTCCTTGCATCAGTTTGAGTGAAGTCAGAATGATCACTCTTTTCTTCAGCTTCAGTTTTGATGTCAGCATATGTTCCAACATCTTCTGGAACATCTGTAGGAGCATCATCAATTATCACATTTATGGACTCCATGATAACCTTGGTTCTAGAATTAAATACTCTATATGCTCTGCTGTTTATAGAGTATCCAAGAAAAATCCCTTCATCACTTTTAGGATCCATTTTTCTTCTTTGCTCCCTATCTGCCAGAATATAACAGTTACTTCCAAACACATGGAAGTACTTAACTGTGGGTTTTTTGCCCTTCCAGACTTCATAGATTGTGGACAAAGTTCCTTTCCTTAGAGTAACTCTATTATGGATGTAACAAGCTGTGTTCATAGCTTCAGCCCAGAAGTACAAAGGTAACTTTTTAGCATAGATCATAGCTCTTACTGATTCTTGAATAGTTCTATTCTTCCTCTCAACAATCCCATTCTGTTGAGGAGTGATTGGTGAAGAGTATTCATGATTGATTCCTTCTGATGAACAGAAATCTAAGAATTTTTGGTTCTCAGATTCTTTTCCATGATCACTTCTTATTCTGATCACACAGATGGCTTTTTCCCTTTGTATTCTTTGGCATAAGTCTTTGAATACATCAAATACATCAGACTTTTCTTTGATGAAATTTATCCATGTATACCTTGAAAAGTCATCAACCACCACATATGCATACCTCTTACCACCAAGGCTCTCAACCTGCATAGGTCCCATAAGATCCATATGCAATAATTCCAAAACTTTGGAAGTTGTCAGATGTTGGAGCTTTGGATGGGACATCTTGGTTTGCTTGCCTATTTGACATTCACCACATATTTTGACATCATCAATCTTCAGTTTAGGAATACGTCTCACAACTTCCATAGATATGATTTTCTTTATGCCTCTGAAATGAAGATGACCTAGTCTTTGGTGCCATAGTTTCACTTCTTCTTCTTTGGCTAAAGAGCAAGTTGAAGTGAGACTGAAGTCTTGAGGTTCCCACATGTAACAGTTGTCTTTAGATCTAGCTCCTCTCATGACAACCTTTTGTTCTTTGTTAGACACTATGCATTCAGTTTTGGTAAAGTTTACACTGTACCCTTGATCACATAATTGACTTATGCTGATCAGGTTAGCAGTTAAACCTTTTACCAGCAGCACATCATCTAGTCTTGGTACATCTGGACAGTCCAAGGTCCCAACTCCCTTGATTTCTCCTTTAGCTCCATCTCCAAAGGTTACATATCTGGATGAATATGACTTTAAGTCTACTAGCAGATTCTTCAACCCAGTCATGTGTCTTGAACATCCACTGTCAAAGTACCAGTCTTCTTTAGCTGATACTCTTAGTGAAGTATGAGTTATATATGCAACACCTTTCTTTGACCATTTGTGTTGAGATTTCTTTTGATACCTCTGCCCTGTGCATTGTTCATCAGTAGAGCTCCAAGATTGTTTGTTGATCTTGTTCTTGGGCATGTAACTTTGATCAGCATGAGGACTAGCTTTTGGTCTCCATACCTTCTTGATGACCTCTGTCTTCTGCTTAGGGGGTTGCTGATCTCTTTGATGTCTATGCAGCACTTTCTTGGTAACTTCTATCTTCTGCTTAGGAGGTTGCTGATACATCTGATTTGGATATCCATGTAACTTGTAGCAATGAGGTTTGATATGTCCAAATCTTCCACAATGATGACATCTCCATCTTTGATACTTCTTCTTCATTATGTTCTTTTTAGGATGTTGAGACATCTGTTGGAACATCTTGTTTGACTGTATGGACTTTGAAGTAGTTTTGCTAGATCTAGCTTCAACCTTATGAGCTTTGTTAAATCCCAGTCCACTTTTATCCCCTGAATGCTTATTGTTGTTGAGAATAACATCTAGTGTGCTTGAGCTACTGTTCAGCATTCTAACAGATTTGGACATATGTTCCAACTTGGAGTTGAGAAGACTTATTTCACTTTTCAAAGTGTCAATGATCTCTAGATCACTTGCTTTTTCATCCTTTAGTGCCTCAATCTTCTTCTTTAGCTTTATACTCTCCCTGCATATTTCAGTGCTTCTTTTGACTAGTTCTCTGTATGATTGCTCAAGTTCTTCAAAAGTAAGCTCCCCATCACTGGATTCACTTTCAGATTCACATAATCCAGCTAGAGCAGTGATATGCTTAGCTGATTCTTCTTCTGAATCACCTCCTGAGTCTTCATCAGACCAGGTTACAGAGAGACCTTTCTTTTGCCTTTTTAAATAGGTAGGACATTCATTCCTGATGTGTCCATATCCTTCACATCCATGGCATTTAATTACTTTTTCTTGACTGGTCTTTTCATCATAATTTGACCTTCTATTAGCATCATAAGGTCTTTTGTTCTCAGAAGAGTTTGTGTATCTTCCACTTGGTCTGGACTTGTCTTCCATCCTTTTGAGAATCTTTTTGAATTGTCTTCCAAGCATAGCAATGTTATCTGATAAGTTTTCATCAGTTTCTGATTCATCATTTTCTTCTTCTTTATCAGTATTTGTCACCAAGGCTATGCTTTTGTTCTTCTTTACAATTGTGTCATTCATTCCCATCTCAAATGTTTGAAGGGAACCAATGAGCTCTTCAACTTTCATTTTGCATATGTCTTGAGCTTCTTCTATTGCTGTGACCTTCATGTCAAATCTTTTTGGTAAAGATCTGAGAATCTTTCTTACAAGCTTTTCATCAGTCATCTTTTCTCCCAAAGCTCCAGAAGTATTGGCTATTTCTAAGATGTTCATGTAGAATTCATGAATTGTCTCATCTTCCTTCATTCTCAAGTTTTCAAACTTGGTGGTGAGAAGTTGAAGTCTTGACATCTTCACCTTTGATGTTCCTTCATGAGTTGTTTTGAGAGTGTCCCAAACATCTTTGGCCAGCTCACAGTGATGCACAAGTCTAAAGATGTTCCTATCAATGCCATTGAATAAAGCATTTAAGGCCTTGGAGTTGCCAAGTGCTGAATCTTCTTCCTCCTTACTCCATTCTTCTTCAGGTTTCAACACTTTTGCTCCATCTTTGGTATCTTGGACAGGGTGTTCCCATCCATTGTTGACTGCTTTCCAGGCCCTATTGTCCAGTGATCTTAAGAATGCAATCATTCTTGGCTTCCATTAGTCATAATTAGATCCATCCAGTATAGGTGGTCTATTTACCGATCCTACATCTCTGTCCATGTTTCCAGAATTTGTATTCCCTAGATCTCACCCAGTATAAACAGGCAGGGTTCCTGCTCTGATGCCAATTCAAATTCTGTGATCAGGTATGAGATGTCGAATGAGATGTTTAAACACTTGACAACTTAACCAAAACTTAAAGTGCAGGAATATTAAACAACACAGTAATTTGTTAACCCAGTTCAGTGTATAACCACACTTACATCTGGAGGCTACCAAGCCAGGAGGAAATCCACTATAAGTAATATTAATTCTAGACTTAAACCACCCAGTTTAATCTTTCACTTAATATCTACCCAATGCAATTTCTACCTAAGACACAACTTAGATATGAGTACCAACTCACTCCCCCTCAATCACACAGTGATCTTGTTTACAAGTTTAATAAAATTGAAGTCATACTTCAAACAAAACAGCTTGATCTTACTTCACAGTTTCAATCAAGACACAAATACACTTTTGCTTAAAAGCTCATAAAGTGGTACAATTAAAACAACCTGCTATTAAAACACAAAACACCCTATTTGGTCTTCTTAAATTCGTACTCAATTCTGAGAGTTTCTGTTGCTTAAATAGGTGTATGGATTTTGGGCTTTCTGTAGGTTTATCCAATCCTGAAACGCATGCAGCTTCCACCTTGAATTAGGGTTTGTTACTTCCTAGATTCTAGGTGATTCAGTTCTTCTGATTATGCTGAAGACATATAACAACACTCCCTACAGATGCGCCTTATTCTGTTTTATTCATCCATAATTAATTCCAGATAACTTTCCTTAATTTACTCAGTTCTGTTAGTCATTAATTAATTCTGGTAGCAGGTTTGAGATGTCACAACATCTGTTGGGACATCCTGAAAAAACTGAACTTACTTCATTTACTGATACAATGTCACAACATCTGATGTGACATCCTGTAAACTGAACTTATATCATCAACTGATACAATGTCCCAACATCTGGTGTGACATCCTGAATTAAGTTCATTTACTTATACTCTGTTTGATAATGTCCCAACATCTGATAGGACATCCTGAACTGAATTCAACAACTCTTGTTGGTCAAAAATTCTGCCAATTCTAAACATCTACAAGATCCTTTCTATATGATACGAGGGATTGTTATGATGGAAGTCCATGCAAAAAAAATATCACAAAATTAGATTCTATGAAACTTTTTGAAATACTAGTTTTGGTCAAAAAATCATAGTATATTATGCACAATTTTATACTAATTTGTGGTCAAAAAATCAAATTAAATCGAGGATAGCTCGAAATACTACGAAACTTTTCAGATTCTTTATATATGTTACGAGGGAATGTTATGATGGAAGTCCAAGCAAAAAATTATCTTAAAATTAGATTCTATGAAACTTTTTGAAATGCTAGTTTCGGTCAAAAAATCGTAGTATATTATACACAATTTTGAACTAGTTTCGGTCAAAAAATCAAATTAAATCGAGGATTGTTCGAAATGCTACGAAACTTTTCAGATACTTTGTATATGTTACGAGGGAATGTTATGATGGAAGAGCATGCAAAAAATTAACTTAAAATTAGTTTCTATGAAACTTTTTGAAATGCTAGTTTCGGTCAAAAAATCGTAGTATATTATACACAATTTTGAACTAGTTTTGGTCAAAAAATCAAATTAAATCGAGGATTGTTCGAAATGCTACGAAACTTTTTAAATCCTTTGTATATGTTACGAGGGAATGTTATGATGGAAGTCAATGCAAAAAATTATCTTAAAATTAGATTCTATGAAACTTTTTGAAATGCTAATTTCGGTCAAAAATCGTAGTATATTATACACAATTTTGTACTAGTTTCGGTCATAAAATCAAATTAAATCGAGGATTGTTCGAAATGCTACAAAACTTTTCAGATCCTTTATATATGTTACGAGGGAATCATATGATGGAAGAGCATGCAAAAAATTAACTTAAAATTAGATTCTATGAAACTTTTGAATGGTAGTTTGGGTCAAAAAATCGTAGTATATTATACACAATTTTGAACTAGTTTCGGTCAAAAAATAAAATTAAATCGAGGATTGTTCGAAATGCTACGAAACTTTTCAGATCCTTTGTATATGTTACGAGGGAATGTTATGATGGAAGTCCATGTAAAATACTTATTTTAAAATTAGATTCTATGAAACTATTTGAAATGCTAATTTCGGTAAAAAATCGTAGTATATTATACACAATTTTGTACTAGTTTCGGTCAAAAAATAAAATTAAATCGAGGATTGTTCGAAATGCTACGAAACTTTTCAGATCCTTTGGATATGTTATGTGAGAATGTTATAATGGAAGTCCATGCAAAAATTATCTTAAAAATAGATTATATGAAACTTTTTGAAATGCTAGTTTCGGTACAAAAATCGTAGTATATTATACACAATTTTGAAATCGTTTCGGTCAAAAAATCAAATTAAATCAAGGATTGTTCAAAATGACACGAAACTTTTCAGATCCTTTCTATATGATACGAGGGATTGTTATGATGGAAGTCCATGCAAACAAATTATCACAAAATTAGATTCTATGAAACTTTTTGAAATACTAGTTTTGGTCAAAAAATCATAGTATATTATGCACAATTTTATAATAATTTTCGGTCAAAAAATCAAATTAAATCGAGGATAGCTCGAAATACTACGAAACTTTTCAGATTCTTTATATATGTTACGAGGGAATGTTATGATGGAAGTCCAACCAAAAAATTATCTTAAAATTAGAATCTATGAAACTTTTTGAAATGCTAGTTTCGTTCAAAAAAAATGTAGTATATTATACACAATTTTGAACTAGTTTCGGTCAAAAAATCAAATTAAATCGAGGATTGTTCGAAATGCTACGAAACTTTTCAGATCCTTTGTATATGTTACTAGGGAATGTTATGAAGGAAGTCCATGCAAAAAATTATCTCAAAATTAGATTCTCTGAAATTTTTTGAAATGCTTGTTTCGGTCAAAAAATCATAGTATATTATACACAATTTTGAACTAGTTTCGGTCAAAAAATCAAATTAAATCGATGATTGTTCGAAATGCTACGAAACTTTTCAGATCCTTTGGATATGTTATGTGAGAATGTTACGATGGAAGTCCATGCAAAAAATTATCTTAAAATTAGATTCTATGAAACTTTTTGAAATGCTAGTTTCGGTACAAAAATCGTAGTATATTATACACAATTTTGAACTAGTTTCGGTCAAAAAATCAAATTAAATCGAGGATTGTTCGAAATGTTACAAAACTTTTCAGATCCTTTTTATATGTTACGAGGGAATCATATGATGGAAGAGCATGCACAAAATTAACTTAAAATTAGATTCTATGAAACTTTTGAAAGGTAGTTTGGGTCAAAAAATCGTAGTATATTATACACAATTTTGAACTAGTTTCTGTCAAAAAATCAAATTAAATCGAGGATTGTTCGAAATGCTACGAAACTTCTCAGATCCTTTGTATATGTTACTAGGGAATGTTATGATGGAAGAGCATGTAAAAAATTAACTCAAACTTAGATTCTTTGAAATTTTTTGAAATGCTTGTTTCGGTCAAAAAATCGTAGTATATTATACACAATTTTGAACTAGTTTCGGTCAAAAAATAAAATTAAATCGAGGATTGTTCGAAATGCTACGAAACTTTTCAGATCCTTTGGATATGTTATGTGAGAATGTTATAATGGAAGTCCATGCAAAAAATTATCTTAAAAATAGATTCTATGAAACTTTTTGAAATGCTAGTTTCGGTACAAAAATCGTAGTATATTATACACAATTTTGAACTAGTTTCGGTCAAAAAATCAAATTAAATCAAGGATTGTTCGAAATGACACGAAAGGTTTCAGATCCTTTCTATATGATACGAGGGATTGTTATGATGGAAGTCCATGCAAAAAAATTATCACAAAATTAGATTCTATGAAACTTTTTGAAATACTAGTTTTGGTAAAAAAATCATAGTATATTATGCACAATTTTATACTAATTTTCGGTCAAAAAATCAAATTAAATCGAGGATAGCTCGAAATACTACGAAACTTTTCAGATTCTTTATATATGTTACGAGGGAATGTTATGATGGAAGTCCAAGCAAAAAATTATCTTAAAATTAGATTCTATGAAACTTTTTGAAATGCTAGTTTCGGTCAAAAAATCGTAGTATATTATACACATTTTTGAACTCGTTTCGGTCAAAAAGTCAAATTAAATCGAGGATTGTTCGAAATGCTACGAAACTTTTCAGATCCTTTGTATATGTTACTAGGGAATGTTATGAAGGAAGTCCATGCAAAAAATTATCTCAAAATTAGATTCTCTGAAACTTTTTGAAATGCTTGTTTCGGTCAAAAAATCGTAGTATATTATACACAATTTTGAACTAGTTTCGGTCAAAAAATCAAATTAAATCGAGGATTGTTCGAAATGCTACGAAACTTTTCAGATCCTTTGGATATGTTACGAGGGAATGTTATGATGGAAGTCCAAGCAAAAAATTATCTTAAAATTAGATTCTATGAAACTTTTTGAAATGCTAGTTTCGGTCAAAAAATCGTAGTATATTATACACAATTTTGAACTAGTTTCGGTCAAAAAATCAAATTAAATCGAGGATTGTTCGAAATGCTACGAAACTTTTCAGATACTTTGTATATGTTACGAGGGAATGTTATGATGGAAGAGCATGCAAAAAATTAACTTAAAATTAGATTCTATGTAACTTTTTGAAATGCTAGTTTCGGTCAAAAAATCGTAGTATATTATACACAATTTTGAACTAGTTTTGGTCAAAAAATCAAATTAAATCGAGGATTGTTTGAAATGCTACGAAACTTTTTAAATCCTTTGTATATGTTACGAGGGAATGTTATGATGGAAGTCAATGCAAAAAATTATCTTAAAATTAGATTCTATGAAACTTTTTGAAATGCTAATTTCGGTCAAAAATCGTAGTATATTATACACAATTTTGTACTAGTTTCGGTCATAAAATCAAATTAAATCGAGGATTGTTCGAAATGCTACAAAACTTTTCAGATCCTTTGTATATGTTACGAGGGAATCATATGATGGAAGAGCATGCAAAAAATTAACTTAAAATTAGATTCTATGAAACTTTTGAATGGTAGTTTGGGTCAAAAAATCGTAGTATATTATACACAATTTTGAACTAGTTTCGGTCAAAAAATAAAATTAAATCGAGAATTGTTCGAAATGCTACGAAACTTTTCAGATCCTTTGTATATGTTACGAGGGAATGTTATGATGGAAGTCCATGTAAAATACTTATTTTAAAATTAGATTCTATGAAACTATTTAAATGCTAATTTCGGTCAAAAATCGTAGTATATTATACACAATTTTGTACTAGTTTCGGTCAAAAAATAAAATTAAATCGAGGATTGTTCGAAATGCTACAAAACTTTTCAAATCCTTTGGATATGTTATGTGAGAATGTTATAATGGAAGTCCATGCAAAAATTATCTTAAAAATAGATTCTATGAAACTTTTTGAAATGCTAGTTTCGGTACAAAAATCGTAGTATATTATACACAATTTTGAACTAGTTTCGGTCAAAAAATCAAATTAAATCAAGGATTGTTCGAAATGACACGAAACGTTTCAGATCCTTTCTATATGATACGAGGGATTGTTATGATGGAAGTCCATGCAAAAAAATTATCACAAAATTAGAATCTATGAAACTTTTTGAAATACTAGTTTTGGTCAAAAAATCATAGTATATTATGCACAATTTTATACTAATTTTCGGTCAAAAAATCAAATTAAATCGAGGATATCTCGAAATACTACGAAACTTTTCAGATTCTTTATATATGTTACGAGGGAATGTTATGATGGAAGTCCAAGCAAAAAATTATCTTAAAATTAGATTCTATGAAACTTTTTGAAATGCTAGTTTCGGTCAAAAAATCGTAGTATATTATACACATTTTTGAACTCGTTTCGGTCAAAAAGTCAAATTAAATCGAGGATTGTTCGAAATGCTACGAAACTTTTCAGATCCTTTGTATATGTTACTAGGGAATGTTATGAAGGAAGTCCATGCAAAAAATTATCTCAAAATTAGATTCTCTGAAACTTTTTGAAATGCTTGTTTCGGTCAAAAAATCGTAGTATATTATACACAATTTTGAACTAGTTTCGGTCAAAAAATCAAATTAAATCGAGGATTGTTCGAAATGCTACGAAACTTTTCAGATCCTTTGGATATGTTACGAGGGAATGTTATGATGGAAGTCCAAGCAAAAAATTATCTTAAAATTAGATTCTATGAAACTTTTTGAAATGCTAGTTTCGGTCAAAAAATCGTAGTATATTATACACAATTTTGAACTAGTTTCGGTCAAAAAATCAAATTAAATCGAGGATTGTTCGAAATGCTACGAAACTTTTCAGATACTTTGTATATGTTACGAGGGAATGTTATGATAGAAGAGCATGCAAAAAATTAACTTAAAATTAGATTCTATGTAACTTTTTGAAATGCTAGTTTCGGTCAAAAAATCGTAGTATATTATACACAATTTTGAACTAGTTTTGGTCAAAAAATCAAATTAAATCGACGATTGTTTGAAATGCTACGAAACTTTTTAAATCCTTTGTATATGTTACGAGGGAATGTTATGATGGAAGTCAATGCAAAAAATTATCTTAAAATTAGATTCTATGAAACTTTTTGAAATGCTAATTTCGGTCAAAAATCGTAGTATATTATACACAATTTTGTACTAGTTTCGGTCATAAAATCAAATTAAATCGAGGATTGTTCGAAATGCTACAAAACTTTTCAGATCCTTTGTATATGTTACGAGGGAATCATATGATAGAAGAGCATGCAAAAAATTAACTTAAAATTAGATTCTATGAAACTTTTGAATGGTAGTTTGGGTCAAAAAATCGTAGTATATTATACACAATTTAGAACTAGTTTCGGTCAAAAAATAAAATTAAATCGAGAATTGTTCGAAATGCTACGAAACTTTTCAGATCCTTTGTATATGTTACGAGGGAATGTTATGATGGAAGTCCATGTAAAATACTTATTTTAAAATTAGATTCTATGAAACTATTTAAATGCTAATTTCGGTCAAAAATCGTAGTATATTATACACAATTTTGTACTAGTTTCGGTCAAAAAATAAAATTAAATCGAGGATTGTTCGAAATGCTACGAAACTTTTCAGATCCTTTGGATATGTTATGTGAGAATGTTATAATGGAAGTCCATGCAAAAATTATCTTAAAAATAGATTCTATGAAACTTTTTGAAATGCTAGTTTCGGTACAAAAATCGTAGTATATTATACACAATTTTGAACTAGTTTCGGTCAAAAAATCAAATTAAATCAAGGATTGTTCGAAATGACACGAAACGTTTCAGATCCTTTCTATATGATACGAGGGATTGTTATGATGGAAGTCCATGCAAAAAAATTATCACAAAATTAGAATCTATGAAACTTTTTGAAATACTAGTTTTGGTCAAAAAATCATAGTATATTATGCACAATTTTATACTAATTTTCGGTCAAAAAATCAAATTAAATCGAGGATATCTCGAAATACTACGAAACTTTTCAGATTCTTTATATATGTTACGAGGGAATGTTATGATGGAAGTCCAAGCAAAAAATTATCTTAAAATTAGATTCTATGATACTTTTTGAAATGCTAGTTTCGGTCAAAAAAATGTAGTATATTATACACAATTTTGAACTGGTTTCGGTCAAAAAATCAAATTAAATCGAGGATTGTTCGAAATGCTACGAAACTTTTCAGATCCTTTGTATATGTTACTAGGGAATGTTATGAAGGAAGTCCATGCAAAAAATTATCTCAAAATTAGATTCTCTGAAATTTTTTGAAATGCTTGTTTCGGTCAAAAAATCGTAGTATATTATACACAATTTTGAACTACTTTCGGTCAAAAAATCAAATTAAATCGAGGATTGTTCGAAATGCTACGAAACTTTTCAGATCCTTTGGATATGTTATGTGAGAATGTTACGATGGAAGTCCATGCAAAAAATTATCTTAAAATTAGATTCTATGAAACTTTTTGAAATGCTAGTTTCGGTACAAAAATCGTAGTATATTATACACAATTTTGAACTAGTTTCGGTCAAAAAATCAAATTAAATCAAGGATTGTTCGAAATGACACGAAAGGTTTCAGATCCTTTCTATATGATACGAGGGATTGTTATGATGGATGTCCATGCAAAAAAATTATCACAAAATTAGATTCTATGAAACTTTTTGAAATACTAGTTTTGGTCAAAAAATCATAGTATATTATGCACAATTTTATACTAATTTTCGGTCAAAAAATCAAATTAAATTGAGGATAGCTCGAAATACTACGAAACTTTTCAGATTCTTTATATATGTTACGAGGGAATGTTATGATGGAAGTCCAAGCAAAAAATTATCTTAAAATTAGATTCTATGAAACTTTTTGAAATGCTAGTTTCGGTCAAAAAATCGTAGTATATTATACACATTTTTGAACTCGTTTCGGTCAAAAAGTAAAATTAAATCGAGGATTGTTCGAAATGCTACGAAACTTTTCAGATCCTTTGTATATGTTACTAGGGAATGTTATGAAGGAAGTCCATGCAAAAAATTATCTCAAAATTAGATTCTCTGAAACTTTTTGAAATGCTTGTTTCGGTCAAAAAATCGTAGTATATTATACACAATTTTGAACTAGTTTCGGTCAAAAAATCAAATTAAATCGAGGATTGTTCGAAATGCTACGAAACTTTTCAGATCCTTTGGATATGTTACGAGGGAATGTTATGATGGAAGTCCAAGCAAAAAATTATCTTAAAATTAGATTCTATGAAACTTTTTGAAATGCTAGTTTCGGTCAAAAAATCGTAGTATATTATACACAATTTTGAACTAGTTTCGGTCAAAAAATCAAATTAAATCGAGGATTGTTCGAAATGCTACGAAACTTTTCAGATACTTTGTATATGTTACGAGGGAATGTTATGATGGAAGAGCATGCAAAAAATTAACTTAAAATTAGATTCTATGTAACTTTTTGAAATGCTAGTTTCGGTCAAAAAATCGTAGTATATTATACACAATTTTGAACTAGTTTTGGTCAAAAAATCAAATTAAATCGAGGATTGTTTGAAATGCTACGAAACTTTTTAAATCCTTTGTATATGTTACGAGGGAATGTTATGATGGAAGTCAATGCAAAAAATTATCTTAAAATTAGATTCTATGAAACTTTTTGAAATGCTAATTTCGGTCAAAAATCGTAGTATATTATACACAATTTTGTACTAGTTTCGGTCATAAAATCAAATTAAATCGAGGATTGTTCGAAATGCTACAAAACTTTTCAGATCCTTTGTATATGTTACGAGGGAATCATATGATGGAAGAGCATGCAAAAAATTAACTTAAAATTAGATTCTATGAAACTTTTGAATGGTAGTTTGGGTCAAAAAATCGTAGTATATTATACACAATTTTGAACTAGTTTCGGTCAAAAAATAAAATTAAATCGAGAATTGTTCGAAATGCTACGAAACTTTTCAGATCCTTTGTATATGTTACGAGGGAATGTTATGATGGAAGTCCATGTAAAATACTTATTTTAAAATTAGATTCTATGAAACTATTTAAATGCTAATTTCGGTCAAAAATCGTAGTATATTATACACAATTTTGTACTAGTTTCGGTCAAAAAATAAAATTAAATCGAGGATTGTTCGAAATGCTACGAAACTTTTCAGATCCTTTGGATATGTTATGTGAGAATGTTATAATGGAAGTCCATGCAAAAATTATCTTAAAAATAGATTCTATGAAACTTTTTGAAATGCTAGTTTCGGTACAAAAATCGTAGTATATTATACACAATTTTGAACTAGTTTCGGTCAAAAAATCAAATTAAATCAAGGATTGTTCGAAATGACACGAAACGTTTCAGATCCTTTCTATATGATACGAGGGATTGTTATGATGGAAGTCCATGCAAAAAAATTATCACAAAATTAGAATCTATGAAACTTTTTGAAATACTAGTTTTGGTCAAAAAATCATAGTATATTATGCACAATTTTATACTAATTTTCGGTCAAAAAATCAAATTAAATCGAGGATATCTCGAAATACTACGAAACTTTTCAGATTCTTTATATATGTTACGAGGGAATGTTATGATGGAAGTCCAAGCAAAAAATTATCTTAAAATTAGATTCTATGATACTTTTTGAAATGCTAGTTTCGGTCAAAAAAATGTAGTATATTATACACAATTTTGAACTAGTTTCGGTCAAAAAATCAAATTAAATCGAGGATTGTTCGAAATGCTACGAAACTTTTCAGATCCTTTGTATATGTTACTAGGGAATGTTATGAAGGAAGTCCATGCAAAAAATTATCTCAAAATTAGATTCTCTGAAATTTTTTGAAATGCTTGTTTCGGTCAAAAAATCGTAGTATATTATACACAATTTTGAACTAGTTTCGGTCAAAAAATCAAATTAAATCGAGGATTGTTCGAAATGCTACGAAACTTTTCAGATCCTTTGGATATGTTATGTGAGAATGTTACGATGGAAGTCCATGCAAAAAATTATCTTAAAATTAGATTCTATGAAACTTTTTGAAATGCTAGTTTCGGTACAAAAATCGTAGTATATTATACACAATTTTGAACTAGTTTCGGTCAAAAAATCAAATTAAATCGAGGATTGTTCGAAATGACACGAAAGGTTTCAGATCCTTTCTATATGATACGAGGGATTGTTATGATGGAAGTCCATGCAAAAAAATTATCACAAAATTAGATTCTATGAAACTTTTTGAAATACTAGTTTTGGTCAAAAAATCATAGTATATTATGCACAATTTTATACTAATTTTCGGTCAAAAAATCAAATTAAATCGAGGATAGCTCGAAATACTACGAAACTTTTCAGATTCTTTATATATGTTACGAGGGAATGTTATGATGGAAGTCCAAGCAAAAAATTATCTTAAAATTAGATTCTATGAAACTTTTTGAAATGCTAGTTTCGGTCAAAAAATCGTAGTATATTATACACATTTTTGAACTCGTTTCGGTCAAAAAGTCAAATTAAATCGAGGATTGTTCGAAATGCTACGAAACTTTTCAGATCCTTTGTATATGTTACTAGGGAATGTTATGAAGGAAGTCCATGCAAAAAATTATCTCAAAATTAGATTCTCTGAAACTTTTTGAAATGCTTGTTTCGGTCAAAAAATCGTAGTATATTATACACAATTTTGAACTAGTTTCGGTCAAAAAATCAAATTAAATCGAGGATTGTTCGAAATGCTACGAAACTTTTCAGATCCTTTGGATATGTTACGAGGGAATGTTATGATGGAAGTCCAAGCAAAAAATTATCTTAAAATTAGATTCTATGAAACTTTTTGAAATGCTAGTTTCGGTCAAAAAATCGTAGTATATTATACACAATTTTGAACTAGTTTCGGTCAAAAAATCAAATAAAATCGAGGATTGTTCGAAATGCTACGAAACTTTTCAGATACTTTGTATATGTTACGAGGGAATGTTATGATGGAAGAGCATGCAAAAAATTAACTTAAAATTAGATTCTATGTAACTTTTTGAAATGCTAGTTTCGGTCAAAAAATCGTAGTATATTATACACAATTTTGAACTAGTTTTGGTCAAAAAATCAAATTAAATCGAGGATTGTTTGAAATGCTACGAAACTTTTTAAATCCTTTGTATATGTTACGAGGGAATGTTATGATGGAAGTCAATGCAAAAAATTATCTTAAAATTAGATTCTATGAAACTTTTTGAAATGCTAATTTCGGTCAAAAATCGTAGTATATTATACACAATTTTGTACTAGTTTCGGTCATAAAATCAAATTAAATCGAGGATTGTTCGAAATGCTACAAAACTTTTCAGATCCTTTGTATATGTTACGAGGGAATCATATGATGGAAGAGCATGCAAAAAATTAACTTAAAATTAGATTCTATGAAACTTTTGAATGGTAGTTTGGGTCAAAAAATCGTAGTATATTATACACAATTTTGAACTAGTTTCGGTCAAAAAATAAAATTAAATCGAGAATTGTTCGAAATGCTACGAAACTTTTCAGATCCTTTGTATATGTTACGAGGGAATGTTATGATGGAAGTCCATGTAAAATACTTATTTTAAAATTAGATTCTATGAAACTATTTAAATGCTAATTTCGGTCAAAAATCGTAGTATATTATACACAATTTTGTACTAGTTTCGGTCAAAAAATAAAATTAAATCGAGGATTGTTCGAAATGCTACGAAACTTTTCAGATCCTTTGGATATGTTATGTGAGAATGTTATAATGGAAGTCCATGCAAAAATTATCTTAAAAATAGATTCTATGAAACTTTTTGAAATGCTAGTTTCGGTACAAAAATCGTAGTATATTATACACAATTTTGAACTAGTTTCGGTCAAAAAATCAAATTAAATCAAGGATTGTTCGAAATGACACGAAACGTTTCAGATCCTTTCTATATGATACGAGGGATTGTTATGATGGAAGTCCATGCAAAAAAATTATCACAAAATTAGAATCTATGAAACTTTTTGAAATACTAGTTTTGGTCAAAAAATCATAGTATATTATGCACAATTTTATACTAATTTTCGGTCAAAAAATCAAATTAAATCGAGGATATCTCGAAATACTACGAAACTTTTCAGATTCTTTATATATGTTACGAGGGAATGTTATGATGGAAGTCCAAGCAAAAAATTATCTTAAAATTAGATTCTATGATACTTTTTGAAATGCTAGTTTCGGTCAAAAAAATGTAGTATATTATACACAATTTTGAACTAGTTTCGGTCAAAAAATCAAATTAAATCGAGGATTGTTCGAAATGCTACGAAACTTTTCAGATCCTTTGTATATGTTACTAGGGAATGTTATGAAGGAAGTCCATGCAAAAAATTATCTCAAAATTAGATTCTCTGAAATTTTTTGAAATGCTTGTTTCGGTCAAAAAATCGTAGTATATTATACACAATTTTGAACTAGTTTCGATCAAAAAATCAAATTAAATCGAGGATTGTTCGAAATGCTACGAAACTTTTCAGATCCTTTGGATATGTTATGTGAGAATGTTACGATGGAAGTCCATGCAAAAAATTATCTTAAAATTAGATTCTATGAAACTTTTTGAAATGCTAGTTTCGGTACAAAAATCGTAGTATATTATACACAATTTTGAACTAGTTTCGGTCAAAAAATCAAATTAAATCGAGGATTGTTCGAAATGCTACAAAACTTTTCAGATCCTTTGTATATGTTACGAGGGAATCATATGATGGAAGAGCATGCACAAAATTAACTTAAAATTAGATTCTATGAAACTTTTGAAAGGTAGTTTGGGTCAAAAAATCGTAGTATATTATACACAATTTTGAACTAGTTTCGGTCAAAAAATCAAATTAAATCGAGGATTGTTCGAAATGCTACGAAACTTTTCAGATCCTTTGTATATGTTACGAGGGAATGTTATGATGGAAGTCCATGTAAAATACTTATTTTAAAATTAGATTCTATGAAACTATTTGAAATGCTAATTTCTGTTAAAAATCGTAGTATATTATACACAATTTTGTACTAGTTTCGGTAAAAAAATCAAATTAAATCGAGGATTGTTCGAAATGCTACGAAACTTCTCAGATCCTTTGTATATGTTACTAGGGAATGTTATGATGGAAGAGCATGTAAAAAATTAACTCAAACTTAGATTCTTTGAAATTTTTTGAAATGCTTGTTTCGGTCAAAAAATCGTAGTATATTATACACAATTTTGAACTAGTTTCGGTCAAAAAATAAAATTAAATCGAGGATTGTTCGAAATGCTACGAAACTTTTCAGATCCTTTGGATATGTTATGTGAGAATGTTATAATGGAAGTCCATGCAAAAAATTATCTTAAAAATAGATTCTATGAAACTTTTTGAAATGCTAGTTTCGGTACAAAAATCGTAGTATATTATACACAATTTTGAACTAGTTTCGGTCAAAAAATCAAATTAAATCAAGGATTGTTCGAAATGACACGAAAGGTTTCAGATCCTTTCTATATGATACGAGGGATTGTTATGATGGAAGTCCATGCAAAAAAATTATCACAAAATTAGATTCTATGAAACTTTTTGAAATACTAGTTTTGGTCAAAAAATCATAGTATATTATGCACAATTTTATACTAATTTTCGGTCAAAAAATCAAATTAAATCGAGGATAGCTCGAAATACTACGAAACTTTTCAGATTCTTTATATATGTTACGAGGGAATGTTATGATGGAAGTCCAAGCAAAAAATTATCTTAAAATTAGATTCTATGAAACTTTTTGAAATGCTAGTTTCGGTCAAAAAATCGTAGTATATTATACACAATTTTGAACTCGTTTCGGTCAAAAATCAAATTAAATCGAGGATTGTTCGAAATGCTACGAAACTTTTCAGATCCTTTGTATATGTTACTAGGGAATGTTATGAAGGAAGTCCATGCAAAAAATTATCTCAAAATTAGATTCTCTGAAACTTTTTGAAATGCTTGTTTCGGTCAAAAAATCGTAGTATATTATACATAATTTTGAACTAGTTTCGGTCAAAAAATAAAATTAAATCGAGGATTGTTCGAAATGCTACGAAACGTTTCAGATCCTTTGGATATGTTACGAGGGAATGTTATGATGGAAGTCCAAGCAAAAAATTATCTTAAAATTAGATTCTATGGAACTTTTTGAAATGCTAGTTTCGGTCAAAAAATCGTAGTATATTATACACAATTTTGAACTAGTTTCGGTCAAAAAATCAAATTAAATCGAGGATTGTTCGAAATGCTACGAAACCTTTCAGATACTTTGTATATGTTACGAGGGAATGTTATGATGGAAGAGCATGCAAAAAATTAACTTAAAATTAGATTCTATGTAACTTTTTGAAATGCTAGTTTCGGTCAAAAAATCGTAGTATATTATACACAATTTTGAACTAGTTTTGGTCAAAAAATCAAATTAAATCGAGGATTGTTCGAAATGCTACGAAACTTTTTAAATCCTTTGTATATGTTACGAGGGAATGTTATGATGGAAGTCAATGCAAAAAATTATCTTAAAATTAGATTCTATGAAACTTTTTGAAATGCTAATTTCGGTCAAAAATCGTAGTATATTATACACAATTTTGTACTAGTTTCGGTCATAAAATCAAATTAAATCGAGGATTGTTCGAAATGCTACAAAACTTTTCAGATCCTTTGTATATGTTACGAGGGAATCATATGATGGAAGAGCATGCAAAAAATTAACTTAAAATTAGATTCTATGAAACTTTTGAATGGTAGTTTGGGTCAAAAAATCGTAGTATATTATACACAATTTTGAACTAGTTTCGGTTAAAAAATAAAATTAAATCGAGGATTGTTCGAAATGCTACGAAACTTTTCAGATCCTTTGTATATGTTACGAGGGAATGTTATGATGGAAGTCCATGTAAAATACTTATTTTAAAATTAGATTCTATGAAACTATTTGAAATGCTAATTTCGGTCAAAAATCGTAGTATATTATACACAATTTTGTACTAGTTTCGGTCAAAAAATAAAATTAAATCGAGGATTGTTCGAAATGCTACGAAACTTTTCAGATCCTTTGGATATGTTATGTGAGAATGTTATAATGGAAGTCCATGCAAAAATTATCTTAAAAATAGATTCTATGAAACTTTTTGAAATGCTAGTTTCGGTACAAAAATCGTAGTATATTATACACAATTTTGAACTAGTTTCGGTCAAAAAATCAAATTAAATCAAGGATTGTTCGAAATGACACGAAACGTTTCAGATCCTTTCTATATGATACGAGGGATTGTTATGATGGAAGTCCATGCAAAAAAATTATCACAAAATTAGAATCTATGAAACTTTTTGAAATACTAGTTTTGGTCAAAAAATCATAGTATATTATGCACAATTTTATACTAATTTTCGGTCAAAAAATCAAATTAAATCGAGGATATCTCGAAATACTACGAAACTTTTCAGATTCTTTATATATGTTACGAGGGAATGTTATGATGGAAGTCCAAGCAAAAAATTATCTTAAAATTAGATTCTATGATACTTTTTGAAATGCTAGTTTCGGTCAAAAAAATGTAGTATATTATACACAATTTTGAACTAGTTTCGGTCAAAAAATCAAATTAAATCGAGGATTGTTCGAAATGCTACGAAACTTTTCAGATCCTTTGTATATGTTACTAGGGAATGTTATGAAGGAAGTCCATGCAAAAAATTATCTCAAAATTAGATTCTCTGAAATTTTTTGAAATGCTTGTTTCGGTCAAAAAATCGTAGTATATTATACACAATTTTGAACTAGTTTCGGTCAAAAAATCAAATTAAATCGAGGATTGTTTGAAATGCTACGAAACTTTTCAGATCCTTTGGATATGTTATGTGAGAATGTTACGATGGAAGTCCATGCAAAAAATTATCTTAAAATTAGATTCTATGAAACTTTTTGAAATGCTAGTTTCGGTACAAAAATCGTAGTATATTATACACAATTTTGAACTAGTTTCGGTCAAAAAATCAAATTAAATCGAGGATTGTTCGAAATGACACGAAAGGTTTCAGATCCTTTCTATATGATACGAGGGATTGTTATGATGGAAGTCCATGCAAAAAAATTATCACAAAATTAGATTCTATGAAACTTTTTGAAATACTAGTTTTGGTCAAAAAATCATAGTATATTATGCACAATTTTATACTAATTTTCGGTCAAAAAATCAAATTAAATCGAGGATAGCTCGAAATACTACGAAACTTTTCAGATTCTTTATATATGTTACGAGGGAATGTTATGATGGAAGTCCAAGCAAAAAATTATCTTAAAATTAGATTCTATGAAACTTTTTGAAATGCTAGTTTCGGTCAAAAAATCGTAGTATATTATACACATTTTTGAACTCGTTTCGGTCAAAAAGTCAAATTAAATCGAGGATTGTTCGAAATGCTACGAAACTTTTCAGATCCTTTGTATATGTTACTAGGGAATGTTATGAAGGAAGTCCATGCAAAAAATTATCTCAAAATTAGATTCTCTGAAACTTTTTGAAATGCTTGTTTCGGTCAAAAAATCGTAGTATATTATACACATTTTTGAACTAGTTTCGGTCAAAAAATCAAATTAAATCGAGGATTGTTCGAAATGCTACGAAACTTTTCAGATCCTTTGGATATGTTACGAGGGAATGTTATGATGGAAGTCCAAGCAAAAAATTATCTTAAAATTAGATTCTATGAAACTTTTTGAAATGCTAGTTTCGGTCAAAAAATCGTAGTATATTATACACAATTTTGAACTAGTTTCGGTCAAAAAATCAAATTAAATCGAGGATTGTTCGAAATGCTACGAAACTTTTCAGATACTTTGTATATGTTATGAGGGAATGTTATGATGGAAGAGCATGCAAAAAATTAACTTAAAATTAGATTCTATGTAACTTTTTGAAATGCTAGTTTCGGTCAAAAAATCGTAGTATATTATACACAATTTTGAACTAGTTTTGGTCAAAAAATCAAATTAAATCGAGGATTGTTTGAAATGCTACGAAACTTTTTAAATCCTTTGTATATGTTACGAGGGAATGTTATGATGGAAGTCAATGCAAAAAATTATCTTAAAATTAGATTCTATGAAACTTTTTGAAATGCTAATTTCGGTCAAAAATCGTAGTATATTATACACAATTTTGTACTAGTTTCGGTCATAAAATCAAATTAAATCGAGGATTGTTCGAAATGCTACAAAACTTTTCAGATCCTTTGTATATGTTACGAGGGAATCATATGATGGAAGAGCATGCAAAAAATTAACTTAAAATTAGATTCTATGAAACTTTTGAATGGTAGTTTGGGTCAAAAAATCGTAGTATATTATACACAATTTTGAACTAGTTTCAGTCAAAAAATAAAATTAAATCGAGAATTGTTCGAAATGCTACGAAACTTTTCAGATCCTTTGTATATGTTACGAGGGAATGTTATGATGGAAGTCCATGTAAAATACTTATTTTAAAATTAGATTCTATGAAACTATTTAAATGCTAATTTCGGTCAAAAATCGTAGTATATTATACACAATTTTGTACTAGTTTCGGTCAAAAAATAAAATTAAATCGAGGATTGTTCGAAATGCTACGAAACTTTTCAGATCCTTTGGATATGTTATGTGAGAATGTTATAATGGAAGTCCATGCAAAAATTATCTTAAAAATAGATTCTATGAAACTTTTTGAAATGCTAGTTTCGGTACAAAAATCGTAGTATATTATACACAATTTTGAACTAGTTTCGGTCAAAAAATCAAATTAAATCAAGGATTGTTCGAAATGACACGAAACGTTTCAGATCCTTTCTATATGATACGAGGGATTGTTATGATGGAAGTCCATGCAAAAAAATTATCACAAAATTAGAATCTATGAAACTTTTTGAAATACTAGTTTTGGTCAAAAAATCATAGTATATTATGCACAATTTTATACTAATTTTCGGTCAAAAAATCAAATTAAATCGAGGATATCTCGAAATACTACGAAACTTTTCAGATTCTTTATATATGTTACGAGGGAATGTTATGATGGAAGTCCAAGCAAAAAATTATCTTAAAATTAGATTCTATGATACTTTTTGAAATGCTAGTTTCGGTCAAAAAAATGTAGTATATTATACACAATTTTGAACTAGTTTCGGTCAAAAAATCAAATTAAATCGAGGATTGTTCGAAATGCTACGAAACTTTTCAGATCCTTTGTATATGTTACTAGGGAATGTTATGAAGGAAGTCCATGCAAAAAATTATCTCAAAATTAGATTCTCTGAAATTTTTTGAAATGCTTGTTTCGGTCAAAAAATCGTAGTATATTATACACAATTTTGAACTAGTTTCGATCAAAAAATCAAATTAAATCGAGGATTGTTCGAAATGCTACGAAACTTTTCAGATCCTTTGGATATGTTATGTGAGAATGTTACGATGGAAGTCCATGCAAAAAATTATCTTAAAATTAGATTCTATGAAACTTTTTGAAATGCTAGTTTCGGTACAAAAATCGTAGTATATTATACACAATTTTGAACTAGTTTCGGTCAAAAAATCAAATTAAATCGAGGATTGTTCGAAATGCTACAAAACTTTTCAGATCCTTTGTATATGTTACGAGGGAATCATATGATGGAAGAGCATGCACAAAATTAACTTAAAATTAGATTCTATGAAACTTTTGAAAGGTAGTTTGGGTCAAAAAATCGTAGTATATTATACACAATTTTGAACTAGTTTCGGTCAAAAAATCAAATTAAATCGAGGATTGTTCGAAATGCTACGAAACTTTTCAGATCCTTTGTATATGTTACGAGGGAATGTTATGATGGAAGTCCATGTAAAATACTTATTTTAAAATTAGATTCTATGAAACTATTTGAAATGCTAATTTCTGTTAAAAATCGTAGTATATTATACACAATTTTGTACTAGTTTCGGTAAAAAAATCAAATTAAATCGAGGATTGTTCGAAATGCTACGAAACTTCTCAGATCCTTTGTATATGTTACTAGGGAATGTTATGATGGAAGAGCATGTAAAAAATTAACTCAAACTTAGATTCTTTGAAATTTTTTGAAATGCTTGTTTCGGTCAAAAAATCGTAGTATATAATACACAATTTTGAACTAGTTTCGGTCAAAAAATAAAATTAAATCGAGGATTGTTCGAAATGCTACGAAACTTTTCAGATCCTTTGGATATGTTATGTGAGAATGTTATAATGGAAGTCCATGCAAAAAATTATCTTAAAAATAGATTCTATGAAACTTTTTGAAATGCTAGTTTCGGTACAAAAATCGTAGTATATTATACACAATTTTGAACTAGTTTCGGTCAAAAAATCAAATTAAATCGAGGATTGTTCGAAATGACACGAAAGGTTTCAGATCCTTTCTATATGATACGAGGGATTGTTATGATGGAAGTCCATGCAAAAAAATTATCACAAAATTAGATTCTATGAAACTTTTTGAAATACTAGTTTTGGTCAAAAAATCATAGTATATTATGCACAATTTTATACTAATTTTCGGTCAAAAAATCAAATTAAATCGAGGATAGCTCGAAATACTACGAAACTTTTCAGATCCTTTCTATATGATACGAGGGATTGTTATGATGGAAGTCCATGCAAAAAAATTATCACAAAATTAGATTCTATGAAACTTTTTGAAATGCTAGTTTCGGTCAAAAAATCGTAGTATATTATACACAATTTTATACTAATTTTCGGTCAAAAAATCAAATTAAATCGAGGATAGCTCGAAATACTACGAAACTTTTCAGATTCTTTATATATGTTACGAGGGAATGTTATGATGGAAGTCCAAGCAAATAATTATCTTAAAATTAGATTCTATGAAACTTTTTGAAATGCTAGTTTCGGTCAAAAAATCGTAGTATATTATACACATTTTTGAACTCGTTTCGGTCAAAAAGTCAAATTAAATCGAGGATTGTTCGAAATGCTACGAAACTTTTCAGATCCTTTGGATATGTTACGAGGGAATGTTATGATGGAAGTCCAAGCAAAAAATTATCTTAAAATTAGATTCTATGAAACTTTTTGAAATGCTAGTTTCGGTCAAAAAATCGTAGTATATTATACACAATTTTGAACTAGTTTCGGTCAAAAAATCAAATTAAATCGAGGATTGTTCGAAATGCTACGAAACTTTTCAGATACTTTGTATATGTTACGAGGGAATGTTATGATGGAAGAGCATGCAAAAAATTAACTTAAAATTAGATTCTATGTAACTTTTTGAAATGCTAGTTTCGGTCAAAAAATCGTAGTATATTATACACAATTTTGAACTAGTTTTGGTCAAAAAATCAAATTAAATCGAGGATTGTTTGAAATGCTACGAAACTTTTTAAATCCTTTGTATATGTTACGAGGGAATGTTATGATGGAAGTCAATGCAAAAAATTATCTTAAAATTAGATTCTATGAAACTTTTTGAAATGCTAATTTCGGTCAAAAATCGTAGTATATTATACACAATTTTGTACTAGTTTCGGTCATAAAATCAAATTAAATCGAGGATTGTTCGAAATGCTACAAAACTTTTTAGATCCTTGGTATATGTTACGAGGGAATCATATGATGGAAGAGCATGCAAAAAATTAACTTAAAATTAGATTCTATGAAACTTTTGAATGGTAGTTTGGGTCAAAAAATCGTAGTATATTATACACAATTTTGAACTAGTTTCGGTCAAAAAATAAAATTAAATCGAGAATTGTTCGAAATGCTACGAAACTTTTCAGATCCTTTGTATATGTTACGAGGGAATGTTATGATGGAAGTCCATGTAAAATACTTATTTTAAAATTAGATTCTATGAAACTATTTAAATGCTAATTTCGGTCAAAAATCGTAGTATATTATACACAATTTTGTACTAGTTTCGGTCAAAAAATAAAATTAAATCGAGGATTGTTCGAAATGCTACGAAACTTTTCAGATCCTTTGGATATGTTATGTGAGAATGTTATAATGGAAGTCCATACAAAAATTATCTTAAAAATAGATTCTATGAAACTTTTTGAAATGCTAGTTTCGGTACAAAAATCGTAGTATATTATACACAATTTTGAACTAGTTTCGGTCAAAAAATCAAATTAAATCAAGGATTGTTCGAAATGACACGAAACGTTTCAGATCCTTTCTATATGATACGAGGGATTGTTATGATGGAAGTCCATGCAAAAAAATTATCACAAAATTAGAATCTATGAAACTTTTTGAAATACTAGTTTTGGTCAAAAAATCATAGTATATTATGCACAATTTTATACTAATTTTCGGTCAAAAAATCAAATTAAATCGAGGATATCTCGAAATACTACGAAACTTTTCAGATTCTTTATATATGTTACGAGGGAATGTTATGATGGAAGTCCAAGCAAAAAATTATCTTAAAATTAGATTCTATGATACCTTTTGAAATGCTAGTTTCGGTCAAAAAAATGTAGTATATTATACACAATTTTGAACTAGTTTCGGTCAAAAAATCAAATTAAATCGAGGATTGTTCGAAATGCTACGAAACTTTTCAGATCCTTTGTATATGTTACTAGGGAATGTTATGAAGGAAGTCCATGCAAAAAATTATCTCAAAATTAGATTCTCTGAAATTTTTTGAAATGCTTGTTTCGGTCAAAAAATCGTAGTATATTATACACAATTTTGAACTAGTTTCGATCAAAAAATCAAATTAAATCGAGGATTGTTCGAAATGCTACGAAACTTTTCAGATCCTTTGGATATGTTATGTGAGAATGTTACGATGGAAGTCCATGCAAAAAATTATCTTAAAATTAGATTCTATGAAACTTTTTGAAATGCTAGTTTCGGTACAAAAATCGTAGTATATTATACACAATTTTGAACTAGTTTCGGTCAAAAAATCAAATTAAATCGAGGATTGTTCGAAATGCTACAAAACTTTTCAGATCCTTTGTATATGTTACGAGGGAATCATATGATGGAAGAGCATGCACAAAATTAACTTAAAATTAGATTTTATGAAACTTTTGAAAGGTAGTTTGGGTCAAAAAATCGTAGTATATTATACACAATTTTGAACTAGTTTCGGTCAAAAAATCAAATTAAATCGAGGATTGTTCGAAATGCTACGAAACTTTTCAGATCCTTTGTATATGTTACGAGGGAATGTTATGATGGAAGTCCATGTAAAATACTTATTTTAAAATTAGATTCTATGAAACTATTTGAAATGCTAATTTCTGTTAAAAATCGTAGTATATTATACACAATTTTGTACTAGTTTCGGTAAAAAAATCAAATTAAATCGAGGATTGTTCGAAATGCTACGAAACTTCTCAGATCCTTTGTATATGTTACTAGGGAATGTTATGATGGAAGAGCATGTAAAAAATTAACTCAAACTTAGATTCTTTGAAATTTTTTGAAATGCTTGTTTCGGTCAAAAAATCGTAGTATATTATACACAATTTTGAACTAGTTTCGGTCAAAAAATAAAATTAAATCGAGGATTGTTCGAAATGCTACGAAACTTTTCAGATCCTTTGGATATGTTATGTGAGAATGTTATAATGGAAGTCCATGCAAAAAATTATCTTAAAAATAGATTCTATGAAACTTTTTGAAATGCTAGTTTCGGTACAAAAATCGTAGTATATTATACACAATTTTGAACTAGTTTCGGTCAAAAAATCAAATTAAATCAAGGATTGTTCGAAATGACACGAAAGGTTTCAGATCCTTTCTATATGATACGAGGGATTGTTATGATGGAAGTCCATGCAAAAAAATTATCACAAAATTAGATTCTATGAAACTTTTTGAAATACTAGTTTTGGTCAAAAAATCATAGTATATTATGCACAATTTTATACTAATTTTCGGTCAAAAAATCAAATTAAATCGAGGATAGCTCGAAATACTACGAAACTTTTCAGATTCTTTATATATGTTACGAGGGAATGTTATGATGGAAGTCCAAGCAAAAAATTATCTTAAAATTAGATTCTATGAAACTTTTTGAAATGCTAGTTTCGGTCAAAAAATCGTAGTATATTATACACAATTTTGAACTCGTTTCGGTCAAAAATCAAATTAAATCGAGGATTGTTCGAAATGCTACGAAACTTTTCAGATCCTTTGTATATGTTACTAGGGAATGTTATGAAGGAAGTCCATGCAAAAAATTATCTCAAAATTAGATTCTCTGAAACTTTTTGAAATGCTTGTTTCGGTCAAAAAATCGTAGTATATTATACATAATTTTGAACTAGTTTCGGTCAAAAAATCAAATTAAATCGAGGATTGTTCGAAATGCTACGAAACGTTTCAGATCCTTTGGATATGTTACGAGGGAATGTTATGATGGAAGTCCAAGCAAAAAATTATCTTAAAATTAGATTCTATGGAACTTTTTGAAATGCTAGTTTCGGTCAAAAAATCGTAGTATATTATACACAATTTTGAACTAGTTTCGGTCAAAAAATCAAATTAAATCGAGGATTGTTCGAAATGCTACGAAACCTTTCAGATACTTTGTATATGTTACGAGGGAATGTTATGATGGAAGAGCATGCAAAAAATTAACTTAAAATTAGATTCTATGTAACTTTTTGAAATGCTAGTTTCGGTCAAAAAATCGTAGTATATTATACACAATTTTGAACTAGTTTTGGTCAAAAAATCAAATTAAATCGAGGATTGTTCGAAATGCTACGAAACTTTTTAAATCCTTTGTATATGTTACGAGGGAATGTTATGATGGAAGTCAATGCAAAAAATTATCTTAAAATTAGATTCTATGAAACTTTTTGAAATGCTAATTTCGGTCAAAAATCGTAGTATATTATACACAATTTTGTACTAGTTTCGGTCATAAAATCAAATTAAATCGAGGATTGTTCGAAATGCTACAAAACTTTTCAGATCCTTTGTATATGTTACGAGGGAATCATATGATGGAAGAGCATGCAAAAAATTAACTTAAAATTAGATTCTATGAAACTTTTGAATGGTAGTTTGGGTCAAAAAATCGTAGTATATTATACACAATTTTGAACTAGTTTCGGTTAAAAAATAAAATTAAATCGAGGATTGTTCGAAATGCTACGAAACTTTTCAGATCCTTTGTATATGTTACGAGGGAATGTTATGATGGAAGTCCATGTAAAATACTTATTTTAAAATTAGATTCTATGAAACTATTTGAAATGCTAATTTCGGTCAAAAATCGTAGTATATTATACACAATTTTGTACTAGTTTCGGTCAAAAAATAAAATTAAATCGAGGATTGTTCGAAATGCTACGAAACTTTTCAGATCCTTTGGATATGTTATGTGAGAATGTTATAATGGAAGTCCATGCAAAAATTATCTTAAAAATAGATTCTATGAAACTTTTTGAAATGCTAGTTTCGGTACAAAAATCGGAGTATATTATACACAATTTTGAACTAGTTTCGGTCAAAAAATCAAATTAAATCAAGGATTGTTCGAAATGACACGAAACTTTTCAGATCCTTTCTATATGATACGAGGGATTGTTATGATGGAAGTCCATGCAAAAAAATTATCACAAAATTAGATTCTATGAAACTTTTTGAAATACTAGTTTTGGTCAAAAAATCATAGTATATTATGCACAATTTTATACTAATTTTCGGTCAAAAAATCAAATTAAATCGAGGATATCTCGAAATACTACGAAACTTTTCAGATTCTTTATATATGTTACGAGGGAATGTTATGATGGAAGTCCAAGCAAAAAATTATCTTAAAATTAGATTCTATGATACTTTTTGAAATGCTAGTTTCGGTCAAAAAAATGTAGTATATTATACACAATTTTGAACTAGTTTCGGTCAAAAAATCAAATTAAATCGAGGATTGTTTGAAATGCTACGAAACTTTTCAGATCCTTTGTATATGTTACTAGGGAATGTTATGAAGGAAGTCCATGCAAAAAATTATCTCAAAATTAGATTCTCTGAAATTTTTTGAAATGCTTGTTTCGGTCAAAAAATCGTAGTATATTATACACAATTTTGAACTAGTTTCGGTCAAAAAATCAAATTAAATCGAGGATTGTTCGAAATGCTACGAAACTTTTCAGATCCTTTGGATATGTTATGTGAGAATGTTACGATGGAAGTCCATGCAAAAAATTATCTTAAAATTAGATTCTATGAAACTTTTTGAAATGCTAGTTTCGGTACAAAAATCGTAGTATATTATACACAATTTTGAACTAGTTTCGGTCAAAAAATCAAATTAAATCGAGGATTGTTCGAAATGCTACAAAACTTTTCAGATCCTTTGTATATGTTAAGAGGGAATCATATGATGGAAGAGCATGCACAAAATTAACTTAAAATTAGATTCTATGAAACTTTTGAAAGGTAGTTTGGGTCAAAAAATCGTAGTATATTATACACAATTTTGAACTAGTTTCGGTCAAAAAATCAAATTAAATCGAGGATTGTTCGAAATGCTACAAAACTTTTCAGATCCTTTGTATATGTTACGAGGGAATGTTATGATGGAAGTCCATGTAAAATACTTATTTTAAAATTAGATTCTATGAAACTATTTGAAATGCTAATTTCGGTTAAAAATCGTAGTATATTATACACAATTTTGTACAAGTTTCGGTCAAAAAATCAAATTAAATCGAGGATTGTTCGAAATGCTACGAAACTTCTCAGATCCTTTGTATATGTTACTAGGGAATGTTATGATGGAAGAGCATGTAAAAAATTTACTCAAACTTAGATTCTTTGAAATTTTTTGAAATGCTTGTTTCGGTCAAAAAATCGTAGTATATTATTATACACAATTTTGAACTAGTTTCGGTCAAAAAATTAAATTAAATCGAGGATTGTTCGAAATGCTACGAAACTTTTCAGATCCTTTGGATATGTTATGTGAGAATGTTATAATGGAAGTCCATGCAAAACATTATCTTAAAAATAGATTCTATGAAACTTTTTGAAATGCTAGTTTCGGTACAAAAATCGTAGTATATTATACACAATTTTGAACTAGTTTCGGTCAAAAAATCAAATTAAATCAAGGATTGTTCGAAATGACACGAAAGGTTTCAGATCCTTTCTATATGATACGAGAGATTGTTATGATGGAAGTCCATGCAAAAAAATTATCACAAAATTAGATTCTATGAAACTTTTTGAAATACTAGTTTTGGTCAAAAAATCATAGTATATTATGCGCAATTTTATACTAATTTTCGGTCAAAAAATCAAATTAAATCGAGGATAGCTCGAAATACTACGAAACTTTTCAGATTCTTTATATATGTTACGAGGGAATGTTATGATGGAAGTCCAAGCAAAAAATTATCTTAAAATTAGATTCTATGAAACTTTTTGAAATGCTAGTTTCGGTCAAAAAATCGTAGTATATTATACACAATTTTGAACTCGTTTCGGTCAAAAAATCAAATTAAATCGAGGATTGTTCGAAATGCTACGAAACTTTTTAGATCCTTTGTATATGTTACTAGGGAATGTTATGAAGGAAGTCCATGCAAAAAACTAACTCAAAATTAGATTCTCTGAAATTTTTTGAAATGTTTGTTTCGGTCAAAAAATCGTAGTATATTATACACAATTTTGAACTAGTTTCGGTCAAAAAATAAAATTAAATCGAGAATTGTTCGAAATGCTACGAAACTTTTCAGATCCTTTGTATATGTTACGAGGGAATGTTATGATGGAAGTCCATGTAAAATACTTATTTTAAAATTAGATTCTATGAAACTATTTAAATGCTAATTTCGGTCAAAAATCGTAGTATATTATACACAATTTTGTACTAGTTTCGGTCAAAAAATAAAATTCAATCGAGGATTGTTCGAAATGCTACGAAACTTTTCAGATCCTTTGGATATGTTATGTGAGAATGTTATAATGGAAGTCCATACAAAAATTATCTTAAAAATAGATTCTATGAAACTTTTTGAAATGCTAGTTTCGGTACAAAAATCGTAGTATATTATACACAATTTTGAACTAGTTTCGGTCAAAAAATCAAATTAAATCAAGGATTGTTCGAAATGACACGAAACGTTTCAGATCCTTTCTATATGATACGAGGGATTGTTATGATGGAAGTCCATGCAAAAAAATTATCACAAAATTAGAATCTATGAAACTATTTGAAATACTAGTTTTGGTCAAAAAATCATAGTATATTATGCACAATTTTATACTAATTTTCGGTCAAAAAATCAAATTAAATCGAGGATATCTCGAAATACTACGAAACTTTTCAGATTCTTTATATATGTTACGAGGGAATGTTATGATGGAAGTCCAAGCAAAAAATTATCTTAAAATTAGATTCTATGATACCTTTTGAAATGCTAGTTTCGGTCAAAAAAATGTAGTATATTATACACAATTTTGAACTAGTTTCGGTCAAAAAATCAAATTAAATCGAGGATTGTTCGAAATGCTACGAAACTTTTCAGATCCTTTGTATATGTTACTAGGGAATGTTATGAAGGAAGTCCATGCAAAAAATTATCTCAAAATTAGATTCTCTGAAATTTTTTGAAATGCTTGTTTCAGTCAAAAAATCGTAGTTTATTATACACAATTTTGAACTAGTTTCGATCAAAAAATCAAATTAAATCGAGGATTGTTCGAAATGCTACGAAACTTTTCAGATCCTTTGGATATGTTATGTGAGAATGTTACGATGGAAGTCCATGCAAAAAATTATCTTAAAATTAGATTCTATGAAACTTTTTGAAATGCTAGTTTCGGTACAAAAATCGTAGTATATTATACACAATTTTGAACTAGTTTCGGTCAAAAAATCAAATTAAATCGAGGATTGTTCGAAATGCTACAAAACTTTTCAGATCCTTTGTATATGTTACGAGGGAATCATATGATGGAAGAGCATGCACAAAATTAACTTAAAATTAGATTTTATGAAACTTTTGAAAGGTAGTTTGGGTCAAAAAATCGTAGTATATTATACACAATTTTGAACTAGTTTCGGTCAAAAAATCAAATTAAATCGAGGATTGTTCGAAATGCTACGAAACTTTTCAGATCCTTTGTATATGTTACGAGGGAATGTTATGATGGAAGTCCATGTAAAATATTTATTTTAAAATTAGATTCTATGAAACTATTTGAAATGCTTATTTCTGTTAAAAATCATAGTATATTATACACAATTTTGTACTAGTTTCGGTAAAAAAATCAAATTAAATCGAGGATTGTTCGAAATGCTACGAAACTTCTCAGATCCTTTGTATATGTTACTAGGGAATGTTATGATGGAAGAGCATGTAAAAAATTAACTCAAACTTAGATTCTTTGAAATTTTTTGAAATGCTTGTTTCGGTCAAAAAATCGTAGTATATTATACACAATTTTGAACTAGTTTCGGTCAAAAAATAAAATTAAATCGAGGATTGTTCGAAATGCTACGAAACTTTTCAGATCCTTTGGATATGTTATGTGAGAATGTTATAATGGAAGTCCATGCAAAAAATTATCTTAAAAATAGATTCTATGAAACTTTTTGAAATGCTAGTTTCGGTACAAAAATCGTAGTATATTATACACAATTTTGAACTAGTTTCGGTCAAAAAATCAAATTAAATCAAGGATTGTTCGAAATGACACGAAAGGTTTCAGATCCTTTCTATATGATACGAGGGATTGTTATGATGGAAGTCCATGCAAAAAAATTATCACAAAATTAGATTCTATGAAACTTTTTGAAATACTAGTTTTGGTCAAAAAATCATAGTATATTATGCACAATTTTATACTAATTTTCGGTCAAAAAATCAAATTAAATCGAGGATAGCTCGAAATACTACGAAACTTTTCAGATTCTTTATATATGTTACGAGGGAATGTTATGATGGAAGTCCAAGCAAAAAATTATCTTAAAATTAGATTCTATGAAACTTTTTGAAATGCTAGTTTCGGTCAAAAAATCGTAGTATATTATACACAATTTTGAACTCGTTTCGGTCAAAAATCAAATTAAATCGAGGATTGTTCGAAATGCTACGAAACTTCTCAGATCCTTTGTATATGTTACTAGGGAATGTTATGATGGAAGAGCATGTAAAAAATTTACTCAAACTTAGATTCTTTGAAATTTTTTGAAATGCTTGTTTCGGTCAAAAAATCGTAGTATATTATTATACACAATTTTGAACTAGTTTCGGTCAAAAAATAAAATTAAATCGAGGATTGTTCGAAATGCTACGAAACTTTTCAGATCCTTTGGATATGTTATGTGAGAATGTTATAATGGAAGTCCATGCAAAACATTATCTTAAAAATAGATTCTATGAAACTTTTTGAAATGCTAGTTTCGGTACAAAAATCGTAGTATATTATACACAATTTTGAACTAGTTTCGGTCAAAAAATCAAATTAAATCAAGGATTGTTCGAAATGACACGAAAGGTTTCAGATCCTTTCTATATGATACGAGAGATTGTTATGATGGAAGTCCATGCAAAAAAATTATCACAAAATTAGATTCTATGAAACTTTTTGAAATACTAGTTTTGGTCAAAAAATCATAGTATATTATGCGCAATTTTATACTAATTTTCGGTCAAAAAATCAAATTAAATCGAGGATAGCTCGAAATACTACGAAACTTTTCAGATTCTTTATATATGTTACGAGGGAATGTTATGATGGAAGTCCAAGCAAAAAATTATCTTAAAATTAGATTCTATGAAACTTTTTGAAATGCTAGTTTCGGTCAAAAAATCGTAGTATATTATACACAATTTTGAACTCGTTTCGGTCAAAAAATCAAATTAAATCGAGGATTGTTCGAAATGCTACGAAACTTTTTAGATCCTTTGTATATGTTACTAGGGAATGTTATGAAGGAAGTCCATGCAAAAAACTAACTCAAAATTAGATTCTCTGAAATTTTTTGAAATGTTTGTTTCGGTCAAAAAATCGTAGTATATTATACACAATTTTGAACTAGTTTCGGTCAAAAAATAAAATTAAATCGAGAATTGTTCGAAATGCTACGAAACTTTTCAGATCCTTTGTATATGTTACGAGGGAATGTTATGATGGAAGTCCATGTAAAATACTTATTTTAAAATTAGATTCTATGAAACTATTTAAATGCTAATTTCGGTCAAAAATCGTAGTATATTATACACAATTTTGTACTAGTTTCGGTCAAAAAATAAAATTCAATCGAGGATTGTTCGAAATGCTACGAAACTTTTCAGATCCTTTGGATATGTTATGTGAGAATGTTATAATGGAAGTCCATACAAAAATTATCTTAAAAATAGATTCTATGAAACTTTTTGAAATGCTAGTTTCGGTACAAAAATCGTAGTATATTATACACAATTTTGAACTAGTTTCGGTCAAAAAATCAAATTAAATCAAGGATTGTTCGAAATGACACGAAACGTTTCAGATCCTTTCTATATGATACGAGGGATTGTTATGATGGAAGTCCATGCAAAAAAATTATCACAAAATTAGAATCTATGAAACTATTTGAAATACTAGTTTTGGTCAAAAAATCATAGTATATTATGCACAATTTTATACTAATTTTCGGTCAAAAAATCAAATTAAATCGAGGATATCTCGAAATACTACGAAACTTTTCAGATTCTTTATATATGTTACGAGGGAATGTTATGATGGAAGTCCAAGCAAAAAATTATCTTAAAATTAGATTCTATGATACCTTTTGAAATGCTAGTTTCGGTCAAAAAAATGTAGTATATTATACACAATTTTGAACTAGTTTCGGTCAAAAAATCAAATTAAATCGAGGATTGTTCGAAATGCTACGAAACTTTTCAGATCCTTTGTATATGTTACTAGGGAATGTTATGAAGGAAGTCCATGCAAAAAATTATCTCAAAATTAGATTCTCTGAAATTTTTTGAAATGCTTGTTTCAGTCAAAAAATCGTAGTATATTATACACAATTTTGAACTAGTTTCGATCAAAAAATCAAATTAAATCGAGGATTGTTCGAAATGCTACGAAACTTTTCAGATCCTTTGGATATGTTATGTGAGAATGTTACGATGGAAGTCCATGCAAAAAATTATCTTAAAATTAGATTCTATGAAACTTTTTGAAATGCTAGTTTCGGTACAAAAATCGTAGTATATTATACACAATTTTGAACTAGTTTCGGTCAAAAAATCAAATTAAATCGAGGATTGTTCGAAATGCTACAAAACTTTTCAGATCCTTTGTATATGTTACGAGGGAATCATATGATGGAAGAGCATGCACAAAATTAACTTAAAATTAGATTTTATGAAACTTTTGAAAGGTAGTTTGGGTCAAAAAATCGTAGTATATTATACACAATTTTGAACTAGTTTCGGTCAAAAAATCAAATTAAATCGAGGATTGTTCGAAATGCTACGAAACTTTTCAGATCCTTTGTATATGTTACGAGGGAATGTTATGATGGAAGTCCATGTAAAATATTTATTTTAAAATTAGATTCTATGAAACTATTTGAAATGCTTATTTCTGTTAAAAATCATAGTATATTATACACAATTTTGTACTAGTTTCGGTAAAAAAATCAAATTAAATCGAGGATTGTTCGAAATGCTACGAAACTTCTCAGATCCTTTGTATATGTTACTAGGGAATGTTATGATGGAAGAGCATGTAAAAAATTAACTCAAACTTAGATTCTTTGAAATTTTTTGAAATGCTTGTTTCGGTCAAAAAATCGTAGTATATTATACACAATTTTGAACTAGTTTCGGTCAAAAAATAAAATTAAATCGAGGATTGTTCGAAATGCTACGAAACTTTTCAGATCCTTTGGATATGTTATGTGAGAATGTTATAATGGAAGTCCATGCAAAAAATTATCTTAAAAATAGATTCTATGAAACTTTTTGAAATGCTAGTTTCGGTACAAAAATCGTAGTATATTATACACAATTTTGAACTAGTTTCGGTCAAAAAATCAAATTAAATCAAGGATTGTTCGAAATGACACGAAAGGTTTCAGATCCTTTCTATATGATACGAGGGATTGTTATGATGGAAGTCCATGCAAAAAAATTATCACAAAATTAGATTCTATGAAACTTTTTGAAATACTAGTTTTGGTCAAAAAATCATAGTATATTATGCACAATTTTATACTAATTTTCGGTCAAAAAATCAAATTAAATCGAGGATAGCTCGAAATACTACGAAACTTTTCAGATTCTTTATATATGTTACGAGGGAATGTTATGATGGAAGTCCAAGCAAAAAATTATCTTAAAATTAGATTCTATGAAACTTTTTGAAATGCTAGTTTCGGTCAAAAAATCGTAGTATATTATACACAATTTTGAACTCGTTTCGGTCAAAAATCAAATTAAATCGAGGATTGTTCGAAATGCTACGAAACTTCTCAGATCCTTTGTATATGTTACTAGGGAATGTTATGATGGAAGAGCATGTAAAAAATTTACTCAAACTTAGATTCTTTGAAATTTTTTGAAATGCTTGTTTCGGTCAAAAAATCGTAGTATATTATTATACACAATTTTGAACTAGTTTCGGTCAAAAAATAAAATTAAATCGAGGATTGTTCGAAATGCTACGAAACTTTTCAGATCCTTTGGATATGTTATGTGAGAATGTTATAATGGAAGTCCATGCAAAACATTATCTTAAAAATAGATTCTATGAAACTTTTTGAAATGCTAGTTTCGGTACAAAAATTGTAGTATATTATACACAATTTTGAACTAGTTTCGGTCAAAAAATCAAATTAAATCAAGGATTGTTCGAAATGACACGAAAGGTTTCAGATCCTTTCTATATGATACGAGAGATTGTTATGATGGAAGTCCATGCAAAAAAATTATCACAAAATTAGATTCTATGAAACTTTTTGAAATACTAGTTTTGGTCAAAAAATCATAGTATATTATGCGCAATTTTATACTAATTTTCGGTCAAAAAATCAAATTAAATCGAGGATAGCTCGAAATACTACGAAACTTTTCAGATTCTTTATATATGTTACGAGGGAATGTTATGATGGAAGTCCAAGCAAAAAATTATCTTAAAATTAGATTCTATGAAACTTTTTGAAATGCTAGTTTCGGTCAAAAAATCGTAGTATATTATACACAATTTTGAACTCGTTTCGGTCAAAAAATCAAATTAAATCGAGGATTGTTCGAAATGCTACGAAACTTTTTAGATCCTTTGTATATGTTACTAGGGAATGTTATGAAGGAAGTCCATGCAAAAAACTAACTCAAAATTAGATTCTCTGAAATTTTTTGAAATGTTTGTTTCGGTCAAAAAATCGTAGTATATTATACACAATTTTGAACTAGTTTCGGTCAAAAAATAAAATTAAATCGAGAATTGTTCGAAATGCTACGAAACTTTTCAGATCCTTTGTATATGTTACGAGGGAATGTTATGATGGAAGTCCATGTAAAATACTTATTTTAAAATTAGATTCTATGAAACTATTTAAATGCTAATTTCGGTCAAAAATCGTAGTATATTATACACAATTTTGTACTAGTTTCGGTCAAAAAATAAAATTCAATCGAGGATTGTTCGAAATGCTACGAAACTTTTCAGATCCTTTGGATATGTTATGTGAGAATGTTATAATGGAAGTCCATACAAAAATTATCTTAAAAATAGATTCTATGAAACTTTTTGAAATGCTAGTTTCGGTACAAAAATCGTAGTATATTATACACAATTTTGAACTAGTTTCGGTCAAAAAATCAAATTAAATCAAGGATTGTTCGAAATGACACGAAACGTTTCAGATCCTTTCTATATGATACGAGGGATTGTTATGATGGAAGTCCATGCAAAAAAATTATCACAAAATTAGAATCTATGAAACTATTTGAAATACTAGTTTTGGTCAAAAAATCATAGTATATTATGCACAATTTTATACTAATTTTCGGTCAAAAAATCAAATTAAATCGAGGATATCTCGAAATACTACGAAACTTTTCAGATTCTTTATATATGTTACGAGGGAATGTTATGATGGAAGTCCAAGCAAAAAATTATCTTAAAATTAGATTCTATGATACCTTTTGAAATGCTAGTTTCGGTCAAAAAAATGTAGTATATTATACACAATTTTGAACTAGTTTCGGTCAAAAAATCAAATTAAATCGAGGATTGTTCGAAATGCTACGAAACTTTTCAGATCCTTTGTATATGTTACTAGGGAATGTTATGAAGGAAGTCCATGCAAAAAATTATCTCAAAATTAGATTCTCTGAAATTTTTTGAAATGCTTGTTTCGGTCAAAAAATCGTAGTATATTATACACAATTTTGAACTAGTTTCGATCAAAAAATCAAATTAAATCGAGGATTGTTCGAAATGCTACGAAACTTTTCAGATCCTTTGGATATGTTATGTGAGAATGTTACGATGGAAGTCCATGCAAAAAATTATCTTAAAATTAGATTCTATGAAACTTTTTGAAATGCTAGTTTCGGTACAAAAATCGTAGTATATTATACACAATTTTGAACTAGTTTCGGTCAAAAAATCAAATTAAATCGAGGATTGTTCGAAATGCTACAAAACTTTTCAGATCCTTTGTATATGTTACGAGGGAATCATATGATGGAAGAGCATGCACAAAATTAACTTAAAATTAGATTTTATGAAACTTTTGAAAGGTAGTTTGGGTCAAAAAATCGTAGTATATTATACACAATTTTGAACTAGTTTCGGTCAAAAAATCAAATTAAATCGAGGATTGTTCGAAATGCTACGAAACTTTTCAGATCCTTTGTATATGTTACGAGGGAATGTTATGATGGAAGTCCATGTAAAATACTTATTTTAAAATTAGATTCTATGAAACTATTTGAAATGCTAATTTCTGTTAAAAATCATAGTATATTATACACAATTTTGTACTAGTTTCGGTAAAAAAATCAAATTAAATCGAGGATTGTTCGAAATGCTACGAAACTTCTCAGATCCTTTGTATATGTTACTAGGGAATGTTATGATGGAAGAGCATGTAAAAAATTAACTCAAACTTAGATTCTTTGAAATTTTTTGAAATGCTTGTTTCGGTCAAAAAATCGTAGTATATTATACACAATTTTGAACTAGTTTCGGTCAAAAAATAAAATTAAATCGAGGATTGTTCGAAATGCTACGAAACTTTTCAGATCCTTTGGATATGTTATGTGAGAATGTTATAATGGAAGTCCATGCAAAAAATTATCTTAAAAATAGATTCTATGAAACTTTTTGAAATGCTAGTTTCGGTACAAAAATCGTAGTATATTATACACAATTTTGAACTAGTTTCGGTCAAAAAATCAAATTAAATCAAGGATTGTTCGAAATGACACGAAAGGTTTCAGATCCTTTCTATATGATACGAGGGATTGTTATGATGGAAGTCCATGCAAAAAAATTATCACAAAATTAGATTCTATGAAACTTTTTGAAATACTAGTTTTGGTCAAAAAATCATAGTATATTATGCACAATTTTATACTAATTTTCGGTCAAAAAATCAAATTAAATCGAGGATAGCTCGAAATACTACGAAACTTTTCAGATTCTTTATATATGTTACGAGGGAATGTTATGATGGAAGTCCAAGCAAAAAATTATCTTAAAATTAGATTCTATGAAACTTTTTGAAATGCTAGTTTCGGTCAAAAAATCGTAGTATATTATACACAATTTTGAACTCGTTTCGGTCAAAAATCAAATTAAATCGAGGATTGTTCGAAATGCTACGAAACATTTCAGATCCTTTGTATATGTTACTAGGGAATGTTATGAAGGAAGTCCATGCAAAAAATTATCTCAAAATTAGATTCTCTGAAACTTTTTGAAATGCTTGTTTCGGTCAAAAAATCGTAGTATATTATACATAATTTTGAACTAGTTTCGGTCAAAAAATCAAATTAAATCGAGGATTGTTCGAAATGCTACGAAACGTTTCAGATCCTTTGGATATGTTACGAGGGAATGTTATGATGGAAGTTCAAGCAAAAAATTATCTTAAAATTAGATTCTATGGAACTTTTTGAAATGCTAGTTTCGGTCAAAAAATCGTAGTATATTATACACAATTTTGAACTAGTTTCGGTCAAAAAATCAAATTAAATCGAGGATTGTTCGAAATGCTACGAAACCTTTCAGATACTTTGTATATGTTACGAGGGAATGTTATGATGGAAGAGCATGCAAAAAATTAACTTAAAATTAGATTCTATGTAACTTTTTGAAATGCTAGTTTCGGTCAAAAAATCGTAGTATATTATACACAATTTTGAACTAGTTTTGGTCAAAAAATCAAATTAAATCGAGGATTGTTCGAAATGCTACGAAACTTTTTAAATCCTTTGTATATGTTACGAGGGAATGTTATGATGGAAGTCAATGCAAAAAATTATCTTAAAATTAGATTCTATGAAACTTTTTGAAATGCTAATTTCGGTCAAAAATCGTAGTATATTATACACAATTTTGTACTAGTTTCGGTCATAAAATCAAATTAAATCGAGGATTGTTCGAAATGCTACAAAACTTTTCAGATCCTTTGTATATGTTACGAGGGAATCATATGATGGAAGAGCATGCAAAAAATTAACTTAAAATTAGATTCTATGAAACTTTTGAATGGTAGTTTGGGTCAAAAAATCGTAGTATATTATACACAATTTTGAACTAGTTTCGGTTAAAAAATAAAATTAAATCGAGGATTGTTCGAAATGCTACGAAACTTTTCAGATCCTTTGTATATGTTACGAGGGAATGTTATGATGGAAGTCCATGTAAAATACTTATTTTAAAATTAGATTCTATGAAACTATTTGAAATGCTAATTTCGGTCAAAAATCGTAGTATATTATACACAATTTTGTACTAGTTTCGGTCAAAAAATAAAATTAAATCGAGGATTGTTCGAAATGCTACGAAACTTTTCAGATCCTTTGGATATGTTATGTGAGAATGTTATAATGGAAGTCCATGCAAAAATTATCTTAAAAATAGATTCTATGAAACTTTTTGAAATGCTAGTTTCGGTACAAAAATCGGAGTATATTATACACAATTTTGAACTAGTTTCGGTCAAAAAATCAAATTAAATCAAGGATTGTTCGAAATGACACGAAACTTTTCAGATCCTTTCTATATGATACGAGGGATTGTTATGATGGAAGTCCATGCAAAAAAATTATCACAAAATTAGATTCTATGAAACTTTTTGAAATACTAGTTTTGGTCAAAAAATCATAGTATATTATGCACAATTTTATACTAATTTTCGGTCAAAAAATCAAATTAAATCGAGGATATCTCGAAATACTACGAAACTTTTCAGATTCTTTATATATGTTACGAGGGAATGTTATGATGGAAGTCCAAGCAAAAAATTATCTTAAAATTAGATTCTATGATACTTTTTGAAATGCTAGTTTCGGTCAAAAAAATGTAGTATATTATACACAATTTTGAACTAGTTTCGGTCAAAAAATCAAATTAAATCGAGGATTGTTTGAAATGCTACGAAACTTTTCAGATCCTTTGTATATGTTACTAGGGAATGTTATGAAGGAAGTCCATGCAAAAAATTATCTCAAAATTAGATTCTCTGAAATTTTTTGAAATGCTTGTTTCGGTCAAAAAATCGTAGTATATTATACACAATTTTGAACTAGTTTCGGTCAAAAAATCAAATTAAATCGAGGATTGTTCGAAATGCTACGAAACTTTTCAGATCCTTTGGATATGTTATGTGAGAATGTTACGATGGAAGTCCATGCAAAAAATTATCTTAAAATTAGATTCTATGAAACTTTTTGAAATGCTAGTTTCGGTACAAAAATCGTAGTATATTATACACAATTTTGAACTAGTTTCGGTCAAAAAATCAAATTAAATCGAGGATTGTTCGAAATGCTACAAAACTTTTCAGATCCTTTGTATATGTTAAGAGGGAATCATATGATGGAAGAGCATGCACAAAATTAACTTAAAATTAGATTCTATGAAACTTTTGAAAGGTAATTTGGGTCAAAAAATCGTAGTATATTATACACAATTTTGAACTAGTTTCGGTCAAAAAATCAAATTAAATCGAGGATTGTTCGAAATGCTACAAAACTTTTCAGATCCTTTGTATATGTTACGAGGGAATGTTATGATGGAAGTCCATGTAAAATACTTATTTCAAAATTAGATTCTATGAAACTATTTGAAATGCTAATTTCGGTTAAAAATCGTAGTATATTATACACAATTTTGTACAAGTTTCGGTCAAAAAATCAAATTAAATCGAGGATTGTTCGAAATGCTACGAAACTTCTCAGATCCTTTGTATATGTTACTAGGGAATGTTATGATGGAAGAGCATGTAATAAATTTACTCAAACTTAGATTCTTTGAAATTTTTTGAAATGCTTGTTTCGGTCAAAAAATCGTAGTATATTATTATACACAATTTTGAACTAGTTTCGGTCAAAAAATAAAATTAAATCGAGGATTGTTCGAAATGCTACGAAACTTTTCAGATCCTTTGGATATGTTATGTGAGAATGTTATAATGGAAGTCCATGCAAAACATTATCTTAAAAATAGATTCTATGAAACTTTTTGAAATGCTAGTTTCGGTACAAAAATCGTAGTATATTATACACAATTTTGAACTAGTTTCGGTCAAAAAATCAAATTAAATCAAGGATTGTCCGAAATGACACGAAAGGTTTCAGATCCTTTCTATATGATACGAGGGATTGTTATGATGGAAGTCCATGCAAAAAAATTATCACAAAATTAGATTCTATGAAACTTTTTGAAATACTAGTTTTGGTCAAAAAATCATAGTATATTATGCACAATTTTATACTAATTTTCGGTCAAAAAATCAAATTAAATCGAGGATAGCTCGAAATACTACGAAACTTTTCAGATTCTTTATATATGTTACGAGGGAATGTTATGATGGAAGTCCAAGCAAAAAATTATCTTAAAATTAGATTCTATGAAACTTTTTGAAATGCTAGTTTCGGTCAAAAAATCGTAGTATATTATACACAATTTTGAACTCGTTTCGGTCAAAAAATCAAATTAAATCGAGGATTGTTCGAAATGCTACGAAACTTTTTAGATCCTTTGTATATGTTACTAGGGAATGTTATGAAGGAAGTCCATGCAAAAAACTAACTCAAAATTAGATTCTCTGAAATTTTTTGAAATGTTTGTTTCGGTCAAAAAATCGTAGTATATTATACACAATTTTGAACTAGTTTCGGTCAAAAAATCAAATTAAATCGAGGATTGTTCGAAATGCTACGAAACTTTTCAGATCCTTTGGATATGTTATGTGAGAATGTTACGATGGAAGTCCATGCAAAAAATTATCTTAAAATTAGATTCTATGAAACTTTTTGAAATGCTAGTTTCGGTACAAAAATCGTAGTATATTATACACAATTTTGAACTAGTTTCGGTCAAAAAATCAAATTAAATTGAGGATTGTTCGAAATGCTACAAAACTTTTCAGATCCTTTGTATATGTTACGAGGGAATCATATGATGGAAGAGCATGCAAAAAATTAACTTAAAATTAGAATCTATGAATCTTTTGAAAGCTAGTTTGGGTCAAAAAATCGTAGTATATTATACACAATTTTGAACTCGTTTCGGTCAAAAAATCAAATTAAATCGAGGATTGTTCGAAATGCTACGAAACTTTTTAGATCCTTTGTATATGTTACTAGGGAATGTTATGAAGGAAGACCATGCAAAAAATTAACTCAAAATTAGATTCTCTGAAATTTTTTGAAATGCTTGTTTCGGTCAAAAAATCGTAGTATATTATACACAATTTTGAACTAGTTTCGGTCAAAAAATCAAATTAAATCGAGGATTGTTCGAAATGCTACGAAACTTTTCAGATCCTTTGGATATGTTATGTGAGAATGTTACGATGGAAGTCCATGCAAAAAATTATCTTAAAATTAGATTCTATGAAACTTTTTGAAATGCTAGTTTCGGTACAAAAATCGTAGTATATTATACACAATTTTGAACTAGTTTCGGTCAAAAAAATCAAATTAAATCGAGGATTGTTCGAAATGCTACAAAACTTTTCAGATCCTTTGTATATGTTATGAGGAAATCATATGATGGAAGAGCATGCAAAAAATTAACTTAAAATTAGATTCTATGAAACTTTTGAAAGCTAGTTTAGGTCAAAAATCGTAGTATAATATACACAATTTTGAACTAGTTTCGGTCAAAAAATCAAATTAAATCGAGGATTGTTCGAAATGCTACGAAACTTTTCAGATCCTTTGTATATGTTACGAGGGAATGTTATGATGGAAGTCCATGTAAAATACTTATCTTAAAATTAGATTCTATGAAACTTTTTGAAATGCTAATTTCGGTCAAAAATCGTAGTATATTATACACAATTTTGTACTAGTTTCGGTCAAAAAATCAAACTAAATCAAGGATTGTTCGAAATGCTACGAAACTTCTCAGATCCTTTGTATATGTTACGAGGGAATGTTATGATGGAAGTGCATGCAAAAAATTAACTTAAATTAGATTCTATGTAACTTTTTGAAATGCTAGTTTCGATCAAAAAATCGTAGTATATTATACATAATTTTGAACTAGTTTCAGTCAAAAAATCAAATTAAATCAAGGATTGTTCAGAATGCTACGAAACTTTTCAGATCCTTTGGATATGTTATGTGAGAATGTTACGATGGAAGTCCATGCAAAAAATTATCTTAAAATTAGATTCTATGAAATTTTTTGAAATGCTAGTTTCGGTACAAAAATCGTAGTATATTATACACAATTTTGAACTAGTTTCGGTCAAAAAAATCAAATTAAATCGAGGATTGTTCGAAATGCTACAAAACTTTTCAGATCCTTTGTATATGTTACGAGGAAATCATATGATGGAAGAGCATGCAAAAAATTAACTTAAAATTAGATTCTATGAAACTTTTGAAAGCTAGTTTAGGTCAAAAATCGTAGTATAATATACACAATTTTGAACTAGTTTCGGTAAAAAAATCAAATTAAATCGAGGATTGTTCGAAATGCTACGAAACTTTTCAGATCCTTTGTATATGTTACGTGGGAATGTTATGATGGAAGTCCATGTAAAATACTTATCTTAAAATTAGATTCTATGAAACTATTTGAAATGCTAATTTCGGTAAAAAATCGTAGTATATTGTTGATGTTTATGACTGCTTCTGAGTGAAACTTGTATGTGAGGAATATGTAATGACTGCTTCTGCATTGTAATTTTGAATTAGTAACTTTGGCCCCAAATATATGTCTAACAAGGGGGAGAACTGAACAACAACAACAATGTATGATGCAAATTACTGATTAATGAAAAACTTCTGTTTGCTTCTGAACTAAAGCTGTGATTTTAATGAAAATTTCTGTTGCAACAAGACTGAATACATGTATGTTTGAGGGGGAGTAAACTCACACATGACTCAACAGAAAAGAACTGTTGTACTCTGATAAAAGAAACTCTGCTGCACTCTGATAACCAGAAAAGAATGTTAGCCAAACATTAGCCAAAGGGGGAGTTTGTAGATGTTTAGAATTGGCAGAATTTTTGACCAACAAGAAGTGTTGATTTTAGTTCAGGATGTCACATCAGATGTTGGGACATTATCAAACAGAGTATAAGTAAATGAACTTAATTCAGGATGTCACACCAGATGTTGGGACATTGTATCAGTTAATGAAATAAGTTCAGTTTACAGGATGTCACACCAGATGTTGTGACATTGTATCAGTAAATGAAGTAAGTTCAGTTTTCAGGATGTCACACCAGATGTTGTGACATCTCAAACCTGCTACCAGAATTAATTACTGACTAACAGAACTGAGCAAATTAAGGAAAGTTATCTGGAATTAATTATGGAAGAATGAAACATAATAAGGCGCATCTGTAGGGAGTTTAGTTATGTGACTTCAGCATAATCAGAAGAACTGAATCACTTAGAATCCAGGAAGTAACAAACCCTAATTCAAGGTGGTGGCAGCATGCGTATCAGGATTGGATAAACCTACAGAAAGCCTAAAATCCAAACACCTATTTAAGCAACAGAAACTCTCAGAATAGAGTACGAATTTAAGAAGACCAAATAGGGTGTTTTGTGTTTTAATAGCAGGTTGTTTAATTGTACCACTTTATGAGCTTTTAAGCAAAAGTGTATTTGTGTATTGATTGAAACTATGAAGTAAGATCAAGCTGTTTTGTTTGAAGTATGACTTCAATTTTATTAAACTTGTGAACAGATCACTGTGTGATTGAGGGGGAGTGAGTTGGTACTCATATCTAAGTTGTGTCTTAGGTAGAAATTGCATTGGGTAGATATTAAGCGAAAGATTAAACTGGGTGGTTTAAGTCTAGAATTAATATTACTTATATTGGATTTCCTCCTGGCTTGGTAGCCTCCAGATGTAAGTGTGGTTATACACTGAACTGGGTTAACAAATTCCTGTGTTGTTTAATTTTCCTGCACTTTAAGTTTTGGTCAAGTTGTCAAGTGTTTAAACATCTCATTCGACATCTCGTACCTGATCACAGAATTTCAATTGGCATCAGAGCAGGCACCCTGCCTGTTTATACTGGGTGAGATCTAGGGACTGCAAATTCTGGAAACATGGACATAGATGTAGGATCTGTAAACAGACCACCTATATTGGATGGATCTAATTATGACTAATGGAAGCCAAGAATGGTAGCATTCTTAAGATCACTTGACAATAGGGCCTGGAAAGCAGTCAACAATGGATGGGAGCATCCTGTCCAAGACACCAAAGATGGAGCAAAAGTGTTGAAACCTGAAGAAGAATGGAGTAAGGAGGAAGAAGATTCAGCACTTGGCAACTCCAAGGCCTTAAATGCTTTATTCAATGGCATTGATAGGAACATCTTTAGACTTGTGCATCACTGTGAGCTGGCCAAAGATGTTTGTGACACTCTTAAAACAACTCATGAAGGAACATCAAAGGTAAAGATGTCAAGACTTCAACTTCTCACCACCAAGTTTGAAAACTTGAGAATGAAGGAAGATGAGACAATTCATGAGTTCTACATGAACATCTTAGAAATTGCCAATACTTCTGGAGCTTTGGGAGAAAAGATGACTGATGAAAAGCTTGTAAGAAAGATTCTCAGATCTTTGCCAAAAAGATTTGACATGAAGGTCACAACAATAGAAGAAGCTCAAGACATATGCACAATGAAAGTTGAAGAGCTCATTGGTTCCCTTCAAACATTTGAGATGGGAATGAATGACACAGTTGTAAAGAAGAACAAAAGCATAGCCTTGGTGTCAAATATTGATAAAGAAGAAAAAGATAATGAATCAGAACCTGAAGAAAATTTATCAGAAAACATTGCTATGCTTGGAAGACAATTCAAAAAGATTCTCAGAAAGATGGAAGACAAGTCCAGACCAAGTGGAAGATACATAAACTCTTCTGAGAACAAAAGACCTTATGATGCAAATAGAAGGTCAAATTATGATGAAAAGACCAGTCAAGAAAAAGGGATTAAATGTCATGGATGTGAAGGATATGGACACATCAGAAATGAATGTCCTACTTATTTAAAAAGACAAAAGAAAGGTCTCTTTGTAACCTGGTCTGATGAAGACTCAGGATGTGATTCAGAAGAAGAATTAGCTAAGCATATCACTGCTCTAGCTAGATTATGTGAATCTGAAAGTGAATCCAGTGATGGGGAGCTTACTTTTGAAGAGCTTGAGCAATCATACAGAGAACTGGTTAAAAGGAGCACTGAAATATGCATGGAAAATATAAAGCAAAAGAAGCAGATTGAAGCACTAAAGGATGAAAAAACAAGTGATCTAGAGATCATTGACACCTTGAAAAGTGAAGTAAGTCTTCTCAACTCCAAGTTGGAGCATATGTCCAAATATGTTAGAATGCTGAACAGTAGCTCAAGCACACTGGATGTTATTCTCAACAACAATAAGCATTTAGGGGATAAAAGTGGACTGGGATTTAACAAAGTTCATAAGGTTGAAGCTAGCACCAGCAAAACTACTTCAAATTCCATACAGTCAAACAAGATGTCCCAACAGATGCTTCAACATCATGAAAAGAACACAAAGTCAAACATAATGTTCCAACAGATGTCTCAACATCATGAAAAGAACATAATGAAGAAGAAGTATCAAAGATGGAGATGTCATCATTGTGGAAGATTTGGACATATCAAACCTCATTGCTACAAGTTGCATGGATATCCAAATCAGATGTATCAGCAACCTCCTAAGCAGAAGATAGAGGTTACCAAGAAAGTGCTGCATAGACATCAACATCAAAGAGATCAGCACCCCCCTAAGCAGAAGACAGAGGTCATCAAGAAGGTATGGGTACCAAAAGCTAGTCTTCATGCTGATCAAAGCTACATGCCCAAGAACAAGATCAACAAACAACCTTGGAGCTCTACTGATGGACAATGCACAGGGCAGAGGTATCAAAAGAAATCTCAATACAAATGGTCAAAGAAGGGTGTTGCATATATAGCTCATACATCTCTAAGAGTATCAGCTAAAGAAGACTGGTACTTTGACAGTGGATGTTCAAGACACATGACTGGATTGAAGAATCTGCTAGTAGACTTAAAGTCATATTTATCCAGATATGTAACCTTTGGAGATGGAGCTAAAGGAGAAATCAAGGGAGTTGGGACCTTGGACTGTCTAGATGTACCAAGACTAGATGATGTGCTGCTGGTAAAAGGTTTAACTGCTAACCTGATCAGCATAAGTCAATTATGTGATCAAGGGTACAGTGTAAACTTTACCAAAACTGAATGCATAGTGTCTAATAAAGAAAAAAAGGTTGTCATGAGAGGATCCAGATCTAAAGACAACTGCTACATGTGGGAACCTTAAGACTTCAGTCTCACTTCAACTTGTTCTTTAGCCAAAGAAGAAGCAGTGAAACTATGGCACCAAAGACTAGGTCATCTTCATTTCAGAGGCATAAAGAAAATCATATCTATGGAAGCTGTGAGAGGTATTCCTAAACTGAAGATTGATGATGGCAAAATATGTGGTGAATGTCAAATAGGCAAGCAAACCAAGATGTCCCATCCAAAGCTCCAACATCTGACAACTTCCAAAGTTTTGGAATTATTGCATATGGATCTTATGGGACCTATGCAGGTTGAGAGCCTTGGTGGTAAGAGGTATGCCTATGTGGTGGTTGATGACTTTTCAAGGTATACATGGATAAATTTTATCAAAGAAAAGTCTGATGTATTTGATGTATTCAAAGACTTATGCCAAAGAATACAAAGAGAAAAATCCAGCTGTGTGATCAGAATAAGAAGTGACCATGGAAAGGAGTTTGAAAATAAAAAATTCTTAGATTTCTGTTCTTCAGAAGGAATAAATCATGAATACTCTTCACCAATCACTCCTCAACAGAATGGGATTGTTGAGAGGAATAATAGAACTATCCAAGAATCAGCAAGAGCGATGATCCATGCTAAAAAGTTACCTTTGTACTTCTGGGCTGAAGCTATGAACACAACTTGTTATATCCATAATAGAGTCACTCTAAGGAAAGGAACCTTGTCCACAATCTATGAAGTCTGGAAGGGCAAAAAACCCACAGTTAAGTACTTCCATGTGTTTGGAAGTAATTGTTATATTCTGGCTGATAGGGAGCAAAGAAGAAAAATGGATCCTAAAAGTGATGAAGGGATTTTTCTTGGATACTCTATAAACAGCAGAGCATATAGAGTATTTAACTCTAGAACCAAGGTTATCATGGAGTCCATAAATGTGATAATTGATGATGCTCCTGCAGATGTTACAGAAGATGTTGGAACATCTGCTGACAGACAAACTGAAACTGAAGAAAAGAGTGATCATCCTGACTTCACTCAAACTGATGCAAGGACAGAACAATCCAGCAAACCTCCCTCCATCAGAATCCAGAAGGATCATCCCAAAGATCTGATAATTGGGGATCCCAACAGAGGTGTAAGCACTAGATCAAGAGAAGTGATTTCAGGTTCCTGTTTTGTTTCAAAAATAGAACCTAAAAACATCAAGGAAGCTCTTACTGATGAGTACTGGATTTGTGCTATGCAAGATGAATTAGGTCAATTCACAAGGAATGAAGTGTGGAACCTTGTTCCTAGACCTGATGACATAAATGTGATTAGAAATAAATGGGTGTATAAGAACAAGTCAAATGAGCAAGGAGTTGTTACAAAGAACAAAGCTAGACTTGTAGCTCAAGGATACACACAAATTGAAGGAGTAGACTTTGATGAAACCTTTGCACCAGTAGCAAGGCTTGAATCAATCAGACTACTTTTGGGAATTGCTTGTATCTTGAAGTTCAAGCTATTTCAAATGGATGTGAAAAGTGCCTTTCTAAATGGATATCTTAATGAAGAGGTATATGTAGAACAGCCTAAAGGATTTGTTGATCCAAGCTGTCCAAATCATGTATACAAACTAAAGAAGGCTCTTTATGGTCTGAAGCAAGCTCCAAGAGCATGGTATGAAAGGCTGACTACTTTTCTTATCAAGCAAGGGTATAGGAAAGGTGGAATAGACAAAACCTTGTTTGTTAAAGATGAAGAAGGAAATGTCATGATTGCTCAAATATATGTAGATGACATTGTTTTTGGTGGGATGTCAGACAGGATGGTTAAACATTTTGTCACTCAGATGGAATCTGAATTTGAAATGAGCCTAGTAGGAGAATTAACCTACTTTCTTGGACTGCAAATAAAGCAAATGGAGGACTCCATGTTCATTTCCCAAAGCAAGTATGCTAAGAACATAGTCAAGAAATTTGGGATGGACAATGCTACTCATAAGAGAATTCCTGCCCCCACACATTTAAAGCTGACTAAAGATGACAAGGGTGAGAATGTAGACCAAAGCCTATACAGAAGTATGATTGGAAGCTTATTATATCTGACTGCTAGCAGACCAGACATAGCATTTGCAGTAGGTGTATGTGCAAGATATCAAGCTGATCCAAAAGTTAGTCATCTAAACCAAGTCAAGAGAATTCTGAAATATGTTAATGGTACTTGTGACTATGGCATAATGTACTTTCATGGATGCAAACCAATTCTCACTGGCTTCTGTGATGCTGATTGGGCTGGAAGTGCTGATGACATAAAAAGCACTTCAGGAGGATGCTTCTTTCTAGGAAACAATTTGATTTCTTGGTTCAGTAAGAAACAAAATTGTGTATCCTTATCTACTGCTGAAGCTGAATATATTGCAGCTGGAAGCAGTTGTTCACAGTTGGTTTGGATGAAGCAAATGCTCACTGAGTACAATGTCCCACAAGATGTCATGACATTGTACTGTGACAACTTAAGTGCTATTAACATATCAAAGAATCCTATCCAACATAGCAGGACCAAGCATATTGATATCAGGCATCATTTCATCAGAGATCTTGTAGAAGAGAAAGTGATCTCATTGGAACATGTAGCTACAAATCTGCAATTGGCTGATATATTTACTAAGGCCTTGGATGCTACCCAATTTGAAAACCTAAGGGGTAAATTGGGAATCTGCTTATGTGAAGTTTATCAGTTATGGAGATGTGCCAACATGTCATATGACATTGTGTGGCATGATCACCAGATGGAAACATCAGTCTGGTCAAGGACTCTGGGTATTCCACTCCTAAAATTTCTCCAAGTAACGGCTACTTATAAAAATATCAGCTTGTTTTCAGCTATCCATCTTCTCATCATCCTCTCAAAACGAATTGCATTCTCTAACTGCTTTTCAGAACTCATCAAACCTAAACTCTTCATCCACCTCTTTCGAAAATGTCTCAACATCAAAACCCTAAACACTCTGAATAAATTCTCAACCAAGAAGATGTGGTGCATGCAACCCCCATCTCTGTGGTACCCATGGATTCAACTCCAATGGACGAAATCAGAGGAAGTGTTCCTCTTGCTCAAAAGCAAAGAACTCCTACTGTAAGAAGGGCAAAGGAACCTGTCTTCAGCAAAGCCAAAGGCATGACTTCATCATCAAACACCACTCCAAAAGCTTCAGAATATGTTGATGATTCTATAAAGGAACTGGTGAACAAGATCTTGTCTGAGCAAAGAGTTATGAGTGGAATCTCTATCCCTCTGAACACCATGCCAGCTCCATAGGAAGAACAACAAAATCAGGCTGAAGAGGACACTCCTGCTAAACAGGATGTCCCAATAGATGTTGAAACATCTGAGGAGCAACAAAAGACCTCCACTGATGATGCTGAAGAAACATCCTGGAACCAGCAAAAGGAATCCACTAATAGTGATGATGAAACATCTGAGGACCAGCACAAGGCCTCCACTGAAGATCAAGCCTCTGTTGATCTACCTGCTGAAGAGGAGACTGCTCAACCTCCTCCTGTGGTAAACATAGAGCATGATTCTGATACAGAAATCATTGCTTCTGTAAACCCTAGCATAGCCAAAAGGCTTAGAACTAGGAAGGAAAAGAAGAATGCAGGACATGCAACTCCTGAGAAGAAACAAGCTACACCAAAGAAGGACAAAGCTAAAGTTGTTTTTGGTCCTACAAAACAATGGAGCAAGGTGCAAACACAGAAGAGGAAAGCTGTCACCCCTCCAGATTCAGATGTTGAAGAGGATGTCCCAACATCCCCACCAAAGAAGAAACCAGCACCCTCAAGGTCATCAACTGCTGTTCCAGAAGCTCCTCTGGACAACATCTCTTTCCATCATGTTTAAAGTGTGAACAGATGGAAGTTTGTCTATCAAAGAAGGGTAGCACTTGATAGAGAGCTGAGCAGTAATGCACTTGAGTGCACTGAGGTAATTGATCTCATCTCTTCTGCTGGCCTTTTCAAAACTGTATCCAACTTCTCTCCTTGCTATGAGCTGCTAGTCAAGGAATTCATTGTAAATCTTCAAGAAGACTGTGCTGATGGTAAGTCAGCTGACTTCAGAAAAGTATATGTAAGAGGGAGATGTGTGGAATTCTCTCCTAGGGTTATCAACCACTATCTAGGAAGAGAATCTGATGGTCCAAATGAGTTAGGGAAGACTGATAACCAGGTTTGCAAGGTTATCACTGCTAATCAGGTCAAGACTTGGCCAATCAAGGGGAAGCTTTCTGTTAGCTTGCTAACAAGAAAGTATGCAATGCTGCATAGGATTGGGACTGCAAACTGGGTTCCTACCAACCACACCTCCTCAATAGAAACTGGGTTGGGCAGGTTCATATATGCTATAGGCACCCAAACAAAGCTGGATTTTGGGGCTTATATCTTTGATCAGACATTGAAGCATGCTGGATCATCTGCAACAAAGCTGCCAATTGCCTTCCCTTCCTTGCTGTGTGGAATAATGTTGAGTCAGTATCCTGGTATCCTCACTGAGAAGGACTCAATTTGCAAAAGAGATAGCCCTCTGGCCTTCCACTACAAGATGTTCTTGAGTCATCATGCAGCTGATGTTGAAGCTCCCTCTGGGACATTTGCTGGTCCTTCAAAGGCAAAGTCTCCAATCTCCAAAGCTGCCTTGATTGCTGAGCTGAAGCAAACTTGCAAAGAACTGGATGCAAGGAAGCAAAAGCTTGAGGAGATTATCCAAAGGCTGGAGATTGAAGAGAGTGCTCAGAAAGCTGCTGCTTCTGATGAGGAGACTGAGGAAGAGGAAGACACTGATTATGAGGAGTCTGAGTGAAACTTGTATGTGAGGAATATGTAATGACTGCTTCTGCATTGTAATTTTGAATTAGTAACTTTGGCCCCAAATATATGTCTAACAAGGGGGAGAACTGAACAACAACAACAATGTATGATGCAAATTACTGATTAATGAAAAACTTCTGTTTGCTTCTGAACTAAAGCTGTGATTTTAATGAAAATTTCTGTTGCAACAAGACTGAATACATGTATGTTTAAGGGGGAGTAAACTCACACATGACTCAACAGAAAAGAACTGCTGTACTCTGATAAAAGAAACTCTGCTGCACTCTGATAACCAGAAAAGAATGTTAGCCAAACATTAGCCAAAGGGGGAGTTTGTAGATGTTTAGAATTGGCAGAATTTTTGACCAACATGAAGTGTTGATTTTAGTTCAGGATGTCACATCAGATGTTGGGACATTATCAAACAGAGTATAAGTAAATGAACTTAATTCAGGATGTCACACCAGATGTTGGGACATTGTATCAGTTAATGAAATAAGTTCAGTTTACAGGATGTCACACCAGATGTTGTGACATTGTATCAGTAAATGAAGTAAGTTCAGTTTTCAGGATGTCACACCAGATGTTGTGACATCTCAAACCTGCTACCAGAATTAATTAATGACTAACAGAACTGAGCAAATTAAGGAAAGTTATCTGGAATTAATTTTGGAAGAATGAAACAGAATAAGGTGCATCTGTAGGGAGTTTTGTTATGTGACTTCAGCATAATCAGAAGAACTGAATCACCTAGAATCTAGGAAGTAACAAACCCTAATTCAAGGTGGTGGCAGCATGCGTATCAGGATTGGATAAACCTACAGAAAGCCCAAAATCCAAACACCTATTTAAGCAACAGAAACTCTCAGAATAGAGTACGAATTTAAGAAGACCAAATAGGGTGTTTTGTGTTTTAATAGCAGGTTGTTTAATTGTACCACTTTATGAGCTTTTAAGCAAAAGTGTATTTGTGTATTGATTGAAACTGTGAAGTAAGATCAAGCTGTTTTGTTTGAAGTATGACTTCAATTTTATTAAACTTGTAAACAGATCACTGTGTGATTGAGGGGGAGTGAGTTGGTACTCATATCTAAGTTGTGTCTTAGGTAGAAATTGCATTGGGTAGATATTAAGTGAAAGATTAAACTGGGTGGTTTAAGTCTAGAATTAATATTACTTATATTGGATTTCCTCCTGGCTTGGTAGCCTCCAGATGTAAGTGTGGTTATACACTGAACTGGGTTAACAAATTCATGTGTTGTTTAATTTTCCTGCACTTTAAGTTTTGGTCAAGTTGTCAAGTGTTTAAACATCTCATTTAACATCTCGTACCTGATCACAGAATTTCATATATTATACACAAATTTGTACTAGTTTCGGTCAAAAAATCAAATTAAATCGAGGATTGTTCGAAATGCTACGAAACTTCTCAGATCCTTTGTATATGTTACGGGGGAATGTTATGATGGAAGAGCATGTAAGAAATTAACTCAAACTTAGATTCTTTGAAATTTTTTGAAATGCTTGTTTCGGTAAAAAAATCGTAGTATATTATACACAATTTTGAACTAGTTTCGGTCAAAAAATAAAATTAAATCGAGGATTGTTCGAAATGCTACGAAACTTTTCATATCCTTTGAATATGTTATGTGAGAATGTTATAATGGAAGTCCATGCAAAATATTATCTTAAAAATAGATTCTATGAAACTTTTTGAAATGCTAGTTTCGGTACAAAAATCGTAGTATATTATACACAATTTTGAACTAGTTTCGGTCAAAAAATCAAATTAAATCGAGGATTGTTCAAAATGACACGAAACTTTTCAGATCCTTTGTATATGTTACGAGGGAAGGTTATGATGGAAGCCCATGCAAAAAAATTATCACAAAATTAGATTCTATGAAACATTTTGAAATACTAGTTTTGGTCAAAAAATCATAGTATATTATGCACAATTTTATACTAATTTTCGGTCAAAAAATCAAATTAAATCGAGGATAGCTCGAAATGCTACGAAACTTTTCAGATTCTTTATATATGTTACGAGGGAATGTTATGATGGAAGTCCAAGGAAAATTTTTTCTTAAAATTAGATTCTATGAAACTTTTTGAAATGCTAGTTTCGGTCAAAAAATCGTAGTATATTATACACAATTTTGAACTAGTTTCGGTCAAAAAATCAAATTAAAACGAGGATTTTTCGAAATGCTACGAAACTTTTCAGATCCTTTGTATATGTTACTAGGGAATGTTATGAAGGAAGTCAATGCAAAAAATTATCTCAAAATTAGATTCTCTGAAATTTTTTGAAATGCTTGTTTCGGCCAAAAAATCGTAGTATATTATACACAATTTTGAACTAGTTTCGGTCAAAAAATGAAATTAAATCGAGGATTGTTCGAAATGCTACGAAACTTTTCAGATCCTTTGGATATGTTATGTGAGAATGTTACGATGGAAGTCCATGCAAAAAATTATCTTAAAATTAGATTCTATGAAACTTTTTGAAATGCTAGTTTCGGTACAAAAATCGTAGTATATTATACACAATTTTGAACTAGTTTCGGTCAAAAAATCAAATTAAATCGAGGATTGTTCGAAATGCTACAAAACTTTTCAGATCCTTTGTATATGTTACGAGGGAATCATATGATGGAAGAGCATGCAAAAAATTAACTTAAAATTAGATTCTATGAAACTTTTGAAAGCTAGTTTGGGTCAAAAAATCATAGTATATTATACACAATTTTGAACTAGTTTCGGTCAAAAAATCAAATTAAATCGAGGATTGTTCGAAATGCTACGAAACTTTTCAGATCCTTTGTATATCTTACGAGGGAATGTTATGATGGAAGTCCATGTAAAATAATTATCTTAAAATTAGATTCTATGAAACTTTTTGAAATGCTAATTTCGGTCAAAAATCGTAGTATATTATACACAATTTTGTACTAGTTTCGGTCAAAAAATCAAATTAAATCGAGGATTGTTCGAAATGCTACGAAACTTCTCAGATCCTTTGTATATGTTAGGAGGGAATGTTATGATGGAAGAACATGCAAAAAATTAACTTAAATTAGATTCTATGTAACTTTTTGAAATGCTAGTTTCAATCAAAAAATCGTAGTATATTATACACAATTTTGAATTAGTTTTGGTCAAAAAATCAAATTAAATCGAGGATTGTTCGAAATTCTACGAAACTTTTCAAATCCTTTGTATATGTTACGAGGGAATGTTATGATGGAAGTCCATGCAAAAAATTATCTTAAAATTAGATTCTATGAAACTTTTTGAAATGCTAATTTCGATCAAAAATCGTAGTATATTATACACAATTTTGTACTAGTTTCGGTCATAAAATCAAATTAAATCGAGGATTGTTCGAAATGCTACGAAACTTTTCAGATCCTTTGTATATGTTAATAGGGAATCTTATGAAGGAAGTCCATGCAAAAAATTATCTCAAAATTAGATTCTCTGAAATTTTTTGAAATTCTTGTTTCGGTCAAAAAATCGTAGTATATTGTTGCACCCCAAAATTTGCCCTCACAAGACAAGACTTTGTGTACTAAGAGGTTCACAAGGTTCACAAGCCTCACAAGACAAGACTTTGTGTACTAAGAGGTTCACAAGGTTCACAAGGTTCACAAGACAAGACTTTGTGTACTAAGATGTTCACAAGGTTCACAATGTTCACAAGGTTCACAAGGTTCACAAGGTTCACAATTAGTCAGAAGATTTGACATTTCCCTCAGACAATGCATCCTCCTAAGCAATGCATCCTAAACTAGGGTTTTGACTTTAATCAGGATAAATGGATTTCCAAGACTTCAAGTGAGCTTCATAACATCTTATATGTGTTTTAGAATCCCCATGACAAGTTTCAAGACTTTTCCCAAAGGTTTGCTCAGTCAGATGATCAGATAGGTTAAAATCAGTCAAAATAGTTAAAAAGTCAAACTGAGGTCAACTGTGGTCAAACCAAAGTCAAACTTCATGATTTTTTGCCAACATCAAGTATATGAAGTAAAATTCATCATTTGATCAAGGGTTGATCATGATTCATCAAGGAGATTTCAGATCATCAAGAATCAGGAGTTTCTAAATTAGGGTTTTCATAGGAAAAGTCAACTGAACTTTGACCAGCCATAACTTTCACATGCTTCATCAAATATTTTCCATACAAATCTTATTTTTAAGGAAATTGAATTCTCTACAACTTTGGGTCTCACAAGCCAAGCCCAAAAATGCTTCATTTGGAAGGTATGAGCTAAGACATTATAGGTCATTTCAAAAGTCAACAAAAAGTCAACATTTTCCAAAGAGCATAACTTGATAATGGTAAAAGATATGGATATGAGACCAAAGAGGTTTGTTATAGGACTCTTTAAGCTTTCCAAAATGTCCAATAACACCTTCATAGACTTAAAATTGAGGGACTTATGTCCTTGCAAAGTTGGGAAAGTTTTGAGAGGTTTATGAAGCAAATGGGGTCTTAAAACCATAATTCACCAAATGGGCTTGCTTTTTTATGATCCAAACACTTCCATGACATCATGCACGAATTAAAAATTATTTATTCATATTTTTATTCATTTTATTTTATTTATTATGATTTTTTACATTAAAAATCATTTTAAATCAAAATAAAATATAAAAGTGTGAATATTTGATTTGATTTTGGTTCTAGAAGGTCTTAATGATTATTTAGAAGTGATTGAAACTATATAAAATCAGATCAATCAAAAATAGTAAGAAGATATCAATTTTTTTTCTCAATATTTGATTTGATCTTTGTTCTAGAAGTTCTTAAAGGCCATTTAGAGATGATTGAAATCATATATTTGATTTGATCTTTGTTCTAGAAATTCTTAAAGGCCATTTAGAGATGATTGAAATCATATAAGATCATATCAATAAAAAATGGTAAGAAGATATCAATTTTTTTCTCAATATTTGATTTGATCTTTGTTCTAGAAGTTCTTAAAGGCCATTTAGAGATGATTGAAATCATATATTTGATTTGATCTTTGTTCTAGAAATTCTTAAAGGCCATTTAGAGATGATTGAAATCATATAAGATCATATCAATCAAAAATGGTAAGAAGATATCAATTTTTTTTCTCAATATTTGATTTGATCTTTGTTCTAGAAATTCTTAAAGGCCATTTAGAGATGATTGAAATCATATATTTGATTTGATCTTTGTTCTAGAAATTCTTAAAGGCCATTTAGAGATGATTGAAATCATATAAGATCATATCAATCAAAAATGGTAAGAAGATATCAATTTTTCTTCTTCTCAATATTTGATTTGATCTTTGTTCTAGAAATTCTTAAAGGCCATTTAGAGATGATTGAAATCATATAAGATCATATCAATCAAAAATGGTAAGAAGATATCAATTTGTTTTCTCAATATTTGATTTGATCTTTGTTCTAGAAATTCTTAAAGACCATTTAGAGATGATTGAAATCATATAAGATCATATCAATCAAAAACGGTAAGAAGATATCAATTTGTTTTCTCAATATTTGATTTGATCTTTGTTCTAGAAATTCTTAAAGGCCATTTAGAGATGATTGAAATCATATAAGATAATATCAACCAAAACTAGTAAGAAGATATCAAATTTTTTTTTCCAATATTTGAAAGCATATCTTTTTCAATCTCAAGTGATCCAAAAGTCCAAAGTAGGATATGATTTTTTGATCTAATTACACTCACTATATATACATGAAGAGATCACAACACAAAGGGAGGAATTTGGCTGCTTCCAAGAAAACAACTAAGTGCCATTGCTAGAGCTTGAGTTCAAATCCCAACCCCAGGTAAGTTTTGTTTTTTCATTCAATTTCTCATTATTTTCTTTATTGTTTTGTTTTATATTTAATATAAATTATATTTCTTATAAGAAAATATATTTAAATAGTCATATGTATATGTATATATATATATATATATATATATATATATATATATATATATATATATATATATATATATATATTAATTTCATATTTTTCTAAAAGGGATCTCTAATTTATTTTCTAAAAATTTTAATCTTAGTTTTTTTAATTAAAATATGTATATATTATTATTATATATTTAATTTTGTAAATAGTTATATTAATATTGTAATTTAAATTATAAACCCTAATTCTATTTTCTTTAAAATTCCTAATCCTAATCTTTAAATATTAAAATTAAGTAAACTTTTCTAATATCTAATTAAAATAATTAATAATATTTTCTTTGTAAATAATTATTATATGGTTTATTATTATTATTCATATCATCTTATTTTCATCTCAAAAATTATTTAAAGTTGTTTATTTAAATCTAAAAATACTTAATTAAATTATATATATATATTTTGTATATTATTACTAACCTTTTCTTCTTATAATTATCACTAACTTTTTTTATTGTTTATACTTATCATTTTATTATATAATTATTATTGAAATTGTTTTTATTATAATGTAACTGTAAAAGCCATGTAATAGTTGTAGCTCTTATTGTTTATTTATAAATATATTGCTATGGTTAGTAAAATAGGGAGTGATAACATGTTTGCTTTAAAATTAACTTAGATCACTAATTATAAGATAAATATTTGAATTTGTACACGCACACACGTAAGTCGATCTTTGATCGCCATCTCACTTCTTAAGGGTTACCTCTCATGTTGCTTAAATAAAAGGTCAAGTAAGGTGTATAAAGAAAAGTCCCTTCTCTCATTAACATCATCTTGTCCCTTTAAAGAATTATAAGATCAAGTCCCGTCATGGTTGCCTTCGTAAATGATCTTGTCCCTTTTCGAATAAAAGATGATAAGTCCCTTCGAATTGCTAAGTACACCTTACAATTGCCTAATCACAGATGTCCCTTCACTTGTCCCTTCTAACATCCAAGGTAATGACTACCTATTCCTTAATAATAGGGATAGTCTTACCATTGAAAGAACATTTAAGAACAGTAAAGATCTAAACATAGGGTAGGTTCCTCTTAAGTGCTTGCTCACTTATTCAAAAATACTTCATTACACTTCACATTTTAAACAATTTTCAAAACAAAGTCTTTATATATATCCGTACAATGATCATTATAAAGTACTTAAGAAAATTTTTAATCACACACTACATTTTCTCAAAACAGTTTAAAGTGAGCTAAGTAACTAAGAGCCCATGGATAACCATGGATGTAAATGGTGCTAACACCTTCCCTTTACATAACCTACCCCCGAACCCAAAAATCTTTTAAGGTCTTTCCTGTTCTTTTATGCCCTTTCCTTTGGATAAAATAAAAGTCGGTGGCGACTCTTGCTATCCGCAACATTTAACTAAAGTCATTTCTCCCACATTGTTACATATATTATACACAATTTTGAACTAGTTTCGGTCAAAAAATCAAATTAAATCGAGGATTGTTCGAAATGCTACGAAACTTTTCAGATCCTTTGGATATGTTATGTGAGAATGTTACGATGGACGTCCATGCAAAAAATTATCTTAAAATTAGATTCTATGAAACTTTTTGAAATGCTAGTTTCGGTACAAAAATCGTAGTATATTATACACAATTTTGAACTAGTTTCGGTCAAAAAATCAAATTAAATCGAGGATTGTTCGAAATGCTACAAAACTTTTCAGATCCTTTGTATATGTTACGAGGGAATCATATGATGGAAGAGCATGCAAAAAATTAACTTAAAATTAGATTCTATGAAACTTTTGAAAGCTAGTTTGGGTCAAAAAATCGTAGTATATTATACACAATTTTGAACTAGTTTCGGTTAAAAAATCAAATTAAATAGAGGATTGTTCGAAATGCTACGAAACTTTTCAGATCCTTTGTATATGTTACGAGGGAATGTTATGATGGAAGTCCATGTAAAATACTTATCTTAAAATTAGATTCTATGAAACTTTTTGAAATGCTAATTTCGGTCAAAAATCGTAATATATTATACACAATTTTGTACTAGTTTCGGTCAAAAAATTAAATTAAATCGAGGATTGTTCGAAATGCTACGAAACTTCTGAGATCCTTTGTATATGTTACGAGGGAATGTTATGATGGAAGAGCATGCAAAAAATTAACTTAAATTAGATTCTATGTAACTTTTTGAAATGCTAGTTTCGATCAAAAAATCGTAGTATATTATACACAATTTTGAACTAGTTTTGGTCAAAAAATCAAATTAAATCGAGGATTGTTCGAAATGCTACGAAACATTTCAAATCCTTTGTATATGTTACGAGGGAATGTTATGATGGAAGTCCATGCAAAAAATTATCTTAAAATTAGATTCTATGAAACTTTTTGAAATGCTAATTTCGGTCAAAAATCGTAGTATATTATACACAATTTTGTACTTGTTTCGGTCATAAAATCAAATTAAATCGAGGATTGTTCGAAATGCTACGAAACTTTTCAATCCTTTGTATATGTTACTAGGGAATGTTATGAAGGAAGTCCATGCAAAAAATTATCTCAAAATTAGATTCTCTGAAATTTTTTGAAATGCTTGTATCGGTCAAAAAATCGTAGTATATTATACACAATTTTGAACTAGTTTCGGTCAAAAAATCAAATTAAATCGATGATTGTTCGAAATGCTACGAAACTTTTCAGATCCTTTGGATATGTTATGTGAGAATGTTACGATGGAAGTCCATGCAAAAAATAATCTTAAAATTAGATTCTATGAAAATTTTTGAAATGCTAGTTTCGGTACAAAAATCGTAGTATATTATACACAATTTTGAACTAGTTTCGGTCAAAAAATCAAATTAAATCGAATTGTTCGAAATGCTACAAAACTTTTCAGATCCTTTGTATATGTTACGAGGGAATCATATGATGGAAGAGCATGCAAAAAATTAACTCAAAATTAGATTCTATGTAACTTTTTGAAATGCTAGTTTCGGTCAAAAAATCGTAGGATATTATACACAATTTTGAACTAGTTTTGGTCAAAAAATCAAATTAAATCGAGGATTGTTCGAAATGCTACGAAACTTTTCAGATCCTTTGGATATGTTATGTGAGAATGTTACGATGGACGTCCATGCAAAAAATTATCTTAAAATTAGATTCTATGAAACTTTTTGAAATGCTAGTTTCGGTACAAAAATCGTAGTATATTATACACAATTTTGAACTAGTTTCGGTCAAAAAATCAAATTAAATCGAGGATTGTTCGAAATGACACGAAACTTTTTAGATCCTTTGTATATGTTACGAGGGAATGTTATGATGGAAGTCCATGTAAAATACTTATCTTAAAATTAGATTCTATGAAACTTTTTGAAATGCTAATTTCGGTCAAAAATCGTAGTATATTATACACAATTTTGTACTAGTTTCGGTCAAAAAATCAAATTAAATCGAGGATTGTTCGAAATGCTACAAAACTTTTCAGATCCTTTGTATATGTTACGAGGGAATGTTATGATGGAAGTCCATGTAAAATACTTATCTTAAAATTAGATTCTATGAAACTTTTTGAAATGCTAATTTCGGTCAAAAATCGTAGTATATTATACACAATTTTGTATTAGTTTCGGTCAAAAAATCAAATTAAATCGAGGATTGTTCGAAATGCTACGAAATTTCTGAGATCCTTTGTATATGTTACGAGGGAATGTTATGATGGAAGAGCATGCAAAAAATTAACTTAAATTAGATTCTATTTAACTTTTTGAAATGCTAGTTTCGATCAAAAAATCGTAGTATATTATACACAATTTTATACTAATTTTCGGTCAAAAAATCAAATTAAATCGAGGATAGATCGAAATGCTACGAAACTTTTCAAATTCTTTATATATGTTACGAGGGAATGTTATGATGGAAGTCCAAGCAAAAAATTATCTTAAAATTAGATTCTATGAAACTTTTTGAAATGCTAGTTTCGGTCAAAAAATCGTAGTATATTATACACAATTTTGAACTAGTTTCGGTCAAAAAATCAAATTAAAACGAGGATTGTTCGAAATGCAACGAAACTTTTCAGATCCTTTGTATATGTTACTAGGGAATGTTATGAAGGAAGTCAATGCAAAAAATTATCTCAAAATTAGATTCTCTGAAATTTTTTGAAATGCTTGTTTCGGTCAAAAAATCGTAGTATATTATACACAATTTTGAACTAGTTTCGGTCTAAAAATCAAATTAAATCGAGGATTGTTCGAAATGCTACGAAACTTTTCAGATCCTCTAGATATGTTATGTGAGAATGTTACGATGGAAGTCCATGCAAAAAATTATCTTAAAATTATATTCTATGAAACTTTTTGAAATGCTAGTTTCGGTACAAAAATCGTAGTATATTATACATAATTTTGAACTAGTTTCGGTCAAAAAATCAAATTAAATCGAGGATTGTTCGAAATGCTACAAAACTTTTCAGATCCTTTGTATATGTTATGAGGGAATCATATGATGGAAGAGCATGCAAAAAATTAACTTAAAATTAGATTCTATGAAACTTTTGAAAGCTAGTTTGGGTCAAAAAATCGTAGTATATTATACACAATTTTGAACTAGTTTCGGTCAAAAAATCAAATTAAATCGAGGATTGTTCGAAATGCTACGAAACTTCTCAGATCCTTTGTATATGTTACGAGGGAATGTTATGATGGAAGAGCATGCAAAAAATTAACTTAAATTAGATTCAATGTAACTTTTTGAAATGCTAGTTTCGATCAAAAAATCGTAGTATATTATACACAATTTTGAACTAGTTTGGGTCAAAAAATCAAATTAAATCGAGGATTGTTCGAAATGCTACGAAACTTCTCAAATCCATTGTATATGTTACGAGGTAATGTTATGATGGAAGAGCATGCAAAAAATTAACTTAAAATTAGATTCTATGTAACTTTTTGAAATGCTTGTTTCGGTCAAAAAATCGTAGTATATTATACACAATTTTGAACTAGTTTCGGTCAAAAAATAAAATTAAATCGAGGATTGTTCGAAACGCTACGAAACTTTTCCGATCCTTTGAATATGTTATGTGAGAATGTTATAATGGAAGTCCATGCAAAAATTATCTTAAAAATAGATTCTATGAAACTTTTTGAAATGCTAGTTTCGGTACAAAAATCGTAGTATATTATACACAATTTTGAACTAGTTTCGGTCAAAAAATCAAATTAAATCGAGGATTGTTCGAAATGACACGAAACTTTTCAGATCCTTTGTATATGTTACCAGGGAAGGTTATGATGGAAGCCCATGCAAAAAAATTATCACAAAATTAGATTCTATGAAACTTTTTGAAATACTAGTTTTGGTAAAAAAATCATAGTATATTATGCACAATTTTATACTAATTTTCGGTCAAAAAATCAAATTAAATCGAGGATAGCTCGAAATGCTACGAAACTTTTCAGATTCTTTATATATGTTACGAGGGAATGTTATGATGGAAGTCCAAGTAAAAAATTATATTAAAATTAGATTCTATGAAACTTTTTGAAATGCTAGTTTCGGTCAAAAAATCGTAGTATATTATACACAAATTTGAACTAGTTTCGGTCAAAAAATCAAATTAAAACGAGGATTGTTCGAAATGCTACGAAACTTTTCAGATCCTTTGTATATGTTACTAGGGAATGTTATGAAGGAAGTCAATGCAAAAAATTATCTTAAAATTAGATTCTCTGAAATTTTTTGAAATGCTTGTTTCGGTCAAAAAATCGTAGTATATTATACACAATTTTGAACTAGTTTCGGTCAAAAAATCAAATTAAATCGAGGATTGTTCGAAATGCTACGAAACTTTTCAGATCCTCTGGATATGTTATGTGAGAATGTTACGATGGAAGTCCATGCAAAAAATTATCTTAAAATTAGATTCTATGAAAATTTTTGAAATGCTAGTTTCGGTACAAAAATCGTAGTATATAATACACAATTTTGAACTAGTTTCGGTCAAAAAATCAAATTAAATCGAGGATTGTTCGAAATGCTACAAAACTTTTCAGATCCTTTGTATATGTTACGAGGGAATCATATGATGGAAGAGCATGCAAAAAATTACCTTAAAATTAGATTCTATGAAACTTTTGAAAGCTAGTTTGGGTCAAAAAATCGTAGTATATTATACACAATTTTGAACTAGTTTCGGTCAAAAAATAAAATTAAATCGAGGATTGTTCGAAATGCTACGAAACTTTTCAGATCCTTTGTATATGTTACGAGGGAATGTTATGATGGAAGTCCATGTAAAATACTTATCTTAAAATTAGATTCTATGAAACTTTTTGAAATGCTAATTTCGATCAAAAATCGTAGTATATTATACACAATTTTGTACTAGTTTCGGTCAAAAAATCAAATTAAATCGAGGATTGTTCGAAATGCTACGAAACTTCTCAGATCCTTTGTATATGTTACGAGGGAATGTTATGATGGAAGAGCATGCAAAAAAATAACTTAAATTAGATTCTATGTAACTTTTTGAAATGCTAGTTTCGATCAAAAAATCGTAGTATATTATACACAATTTTGAACTAGTTTTGGTCAAAAAATCAAATTAAATCGAGGATTGTTCTAAATGCTACGAAACTTTTCAGATCCTTTGGATATGTTATGTGAGAATGTTACGATGGAAGAGCATGCAAAAAATTATCTTAAAATTAGATTCTATGAAACTTTTTAAAATGCTAGTTTCGGTACAAAAATCGTAGTATATTATACACAATTTTGAACTAGTTTGGGTCAAAAAATCAAATTAAATCGAGGATTGTTCGAAATGCTACGAAACTTTTCAGATCCTTTGTATATGTTACCAGGGAATGTTATGATGGAAGTCCATGTAAAATACTTATCTTAAAATTAGATTCTATGAAACTTTTTGAAATGTTAATTTCGGTCAAAAATCGTAGTATATTATACACAATTTTGTACTAGTTTCGGTCAAAAAATCAAATTAAATCGAGGATTGTTCGAAATGCTACGAAACTTTTCAGATCCTTTGGATATGTTATGTGAGAATGTTACGATGGAAGTCCATGCAAAAAATTATCTTAAAATTAGATTCTATGAAAATTTTTGAAATGCTAGTTTCGGTACAAAAATCGTAGTATATTATACACAATTTTGAACAAGTTTCGGTCAAAAAATCAAATTAAATCGAATTGTTCGAAATGCTACAAAACTTTTCAGATCCTTTGTATATGTTACGAGGGAATCATATGATGGAAGAGCATGCAAAAAATTAACTTAAAATTAGATTCTATGAAACTTTTGAAAGCTAGTTTGGGTCAAAAAATCGTAGTATATTATACACAATTTCGAACTAGTTTCGGTCAAAATATCAAATTAAATCGAGGATTGTTCGAAATGCTACGAAACTTCTCAGATCCTTTGTATATGTTACCAGGGAATGTTATGATGGAAGTCCATGTAAAATACTTATCTTAAAATTAGATTCTATGAAACTTTTTGAAATGTTAATTTAGGTCAAAAATCGTAGTATATTATACACAATTTTGTACTAGTTTCGGTCAAAAAATCAAATTAAATCGAGGATTGTTCGAAATGCTACGAAACTTCTCAGATCCTTTGTATATGTTACGAGGGAATGTTATGACGGAAGAGCATGCAAAAAATTAACTTAAATTAGATTCTATGTAACTTTTTGAAATGCTAGTTTCGATCAAAAAATTGTAGTATATTATACATAATTTTGAACTAGTTTCAGTCAAAAAATCAAATTAAATTGAGGATTGTTCGAAATGCTATGAAACTTTTCAGATCCTTTGGATATGTTATGTGAGAATGTTATGATGGAAGTCCATGCAAAAAATTATCTTAAAATTAGATTCTATGAAAGTTTTTGAAATGCTAGTTTCGGTACAAAAATCGTAGTATATAATACACAATTTTGTACTAGTTTCGGTCAAAAAATCAAATTAAATCGAGGATTGTTCGAAATGCTACGAAACTTCTCAGATCCTTTGTATATGTTACGAGGGAATGTTATGATGGAAGAGCATGCAAAAAATTAACTTAAATTAGATTCTATGTAACTTTTTGAAATGCTAGTTTCGATCAAAAAATCGTAGTATATTATACATAATTTTGAACTAGTTTCAGTCAAAAAATAAAATTAAATCGAGGATTGTTCGAAATGCTACGAAACTTTTCAGATCCTTTGGATATGTTACGAGGGAATGTTATGATGGAAGTCCATGTAAAATACTTATCTTAAAATTAGATTCTATGAAACTTTTTGAAATGCTAATTTCGATCAAAAATCGTAGTATATTATACACAATTTTGTACTAGTTTCGGTCAAAAAATCAAATTAAATCGAGGATTGTTCGAAATGCTACGAAACTTCTCAGATCCTTTGTATATGTTACGAGGGAATGTTATGATGGAAGAGCATGCAAAAAAATAACTTAAATTAGATTCTATGTAACTTTTTGAAATGCTAGTTTCGATCAAAAAATCGTAGTATATTATACACAATTTTGAACTAGTTTTGGTCAAAAAATCAAATTAAATCGAGGATTGTTCTAAATGCTACGAAACTTTTCAGATCCTTTGGATATGTTATGTGAGAATGTTACGATGGAAGAGCATGCAAAAAATTATCTTAAAATTAGATTCTATGAAACTTTTTGAAATGCTAGTTTCGGTACAAAAATCGTAGTATATTATACACAATTTTGAACTAGTTTGGGTCAAAAAATCAAATTAAATCGAGGATTGTTCGAAATGCTACGAAACTTTTCAGATCCTTTGTATATGTTACCAGGGAATGTTATGATGGAAGTCCATGTAAAATACTTATCTTAAAATTAGATTCTATGAAACTTTTTGAAATGTTAATTTCGGTCAAAAATCGTAGTATATTATACACAATTTTGTACTAGTTTCGGTCAAAAAATCAAATTAAATCGAGGATTGTTCGAAATGCTACGAAACTTTTCAGATCCTTTGGATATGTTATGTGAGAATGTTACGATGGAAGTCCATGCAAAAAATTATCTTAAAATTAGATTCTATGAAAATTTTTGAAATGCTAGTTTCGGTACAAAAATCGTAGTATATTATACACAATTTTGAACAAGTTTCGGTCAAAAAATCAAATTAAATCGAATTGTTCGAAATGCTACAAAACTTTTCAGATCCTTTGTATATGTTACGAGGGAATCATATGATGGAAGAGCATGCAAAAAATTAACTTAAAATTAGATTCTATGAAACTTTTGAAAGCTAGTTTGGGTCAAAAAATCGTAGTATATTATACACAATTTCGAACTAGTTTCGGTCAAAATATCAAATTAAATCGAGGATTGTTCGAAATGCTACGAAACTTCTCAGATCCTTTGTATATGTTACCAGGGAATGTTATGATGGAAGTCCATGTAAAATACTTATCTTAGAATTAGATTCTATGAAACTTTTTGAAATGTTAATTTAGGTCAAAAATCGTAGTATATTATACACAATTTTGTACTAGTTTCGGTCAAAAAATCAAATTAAATCGAGGATTGTTCGAAATGCTACGAAACTTCTCAGATCCTTTGTATATGTTACGAGGGAATGTTATGACGGAAGAGCATGCAAAAAATTAACTTAAATTAGATTCTATGTAACTTTTTGAAATGCTAGTTTCGATCAAAAAATTGTAGTATATTATACATAATTTTGAACTAGTTTCAGTCAAAAAATCAAATTAAATTGAGGATTGTTCGAAATGCTATGAAACTTTTCAGATCCTTTGGATATGTTATGTGAGAATGTTATGATGGAAGTCCATGCAAAAAATTATCTTAAAATTAGATTCTATGAAAGTTTTTGAAATGCTAGTTTCGGTACAAAAATCGTAGTATATAATACACAATTTTGTACTAGTTTCGGTCAAAAAATCAAATTAAATCGAGGATTGTTCGAAATGCTACGAAACTTCTCAGATCCTTTGTATATGTTACGAGGGAATGTTATGATGGAAGAGCATGCAAAAAATTAACTTAAATTAGATTCTATGTAACTTTTTGAAATGCTAGTTTCGATCAAAAAATCGTAGTATATTATACATAATTTTGAACTAGTTTCAGTCAAAAAATTAAATTAAATCGAGGATTGTTCGAAATGCTACGAAACTTTTCAGATCCTTTGGATATGTTACGAGGGAATGTTATGATGGAAGTCCATGTAAAATACTTATCTTAAAATTAGATTCTATGAAACTTTTTGAAATGCTAATTTCGATCAAAAATCGTAGTATATTATACACAATTTTGTACTAGTTTCGGTCAAAAAATCAAATTAAATCGAGGATTGTTCGAAATGCTACGAAACTTCTCAGATCCTTTGTATATGTTACGAGGGAATGTTATGATGGAAGAGCATGCAAAAAAATAACTTAAATTAGATTCTATGTAACTTTTTGAAATGCTAGTTTCGATCAAAAAATCGTAGTATATTATACACAATTTTGAACTAGTTTTGGTCAAAAAATCAAATTAAATCGAGGATTGTTCTAAATGCTACGAAACTTTTCAGATCCTTTGGATATGTTATGTGAGAATGTTACGATGGAAGAGCATGCAAAAAATTATCTTAAAATTAGATTCTATGAAACTTTTTGAAATGCTAGTTTCGGTACAAAAATCGTAGTATATTATACACAATTTTGAACTAGTTTGGGTCAAAAAATCAAATTAAATCGAGGATTGTTCGAAATGCTACGAAACTTTTCAGATCCTTTGTATATGTTACCAGGGAATGTTATGATGGAAGTCCATGTAAAATACTTATCTTAAAATTAGATTCTATGAAACTTTTTGAAATGTTAATTTCGGTCAAAAATCGTAGTATATTATACACAATTTTGTACTAGTTTCGGTCAAAAAATCAAATTAAATCGAGGATTGTTCGAAATGCTACGAAACTTTTCAGATCCTTTGGATATGTTATGTGAGAATGTTACGATGGAAGTCCATGCAAAAAATTATCTTAAAATTAGATTCTATGAAAATTTTTGAAATGCTAGTTTCGGTACAAAAATCGTAGTATATTATACACAATTTTGAACAAGTTTCGGTCAAAAAATCAAATTAAATCGAATTGTTCGAAATGCTACAAAACTTTTCAGATCCTTTGTATATGTTACGAGGGAATCATATGATGGAAGAGCATGCAAAAAATTAACTTAAAATTAGATTCTATGAAACTTTTGAAAGCTAGTTTGGGTCAAAAAATCGTAGTATATTATACACAATTTCGAACTAGTTTCGGTCAAAATATCAAATTAAATCGAGGATTGTTCGAAATGCTACGAAACTTCTCAGATCCTTTGTATATGTTACCAGGGAATGTTATGATGGAAGTCCATGTAAAATACTTATCTTAAAATTAGATTCTATGAAACTTCTTGAAATGTTAATTTAGGTCAAAAATCGTAGTATATTATACACAATTTTGTACTAGTTTCGGTCAAAAAATCAAATTAAATCGAGGATTGTTCGAAATGCTACGAAACTTCTCAGATCCTTTGTATATGTTACGAGGGAATGTTATGACGGAAGAGCATGCAAAAAATTAACTTAAATTAGATTCTATGTAACTTTTTGAAAAGCTAGTTTCGATCAAAAAATTGTAGTATATTATACATAATTTTGAACTAGTTTCAGTCAAAAAATCAAATTAAATTGAGGATTGTTCGAAATGCTATGAAACTTTTCAGATCCTTTGGATATGTTATGTGAGAATGTTACGATGGAAGTCCATGCAAAAAATTATCTTAAAATTAGATTCTATGAAAGTTTTTGAAATGCTAGTTTCGGTACAAAAATCGTAGTATATTATACACAATTTTGTACTAGTTTCGGTCAAAAAATCAAATTAAATCGAGGATTGTTCGAAATGCTACGAAACTTCTCAGATCCTTTGTATATGTTACGAGGGAATGTTATGATGGAAGAGCATGCAAAAAATTAACTTAAATTAGATTCTATGTAACTTTTTGAAATGCTAGTTTCGATCAAAAAATCGTAGTATATTATACATAATTTTGAACTAGTTTCGGTCAAAAAATAAAATTAAATCGAATTGTTCGAAATGCTACGAAACTTTTCAGATCCTTTGGATATGTTATGTGAGAATGTTACGATGGAAGTCCATGCAAAAAATTATATTAAAATTAAATTCTATGAAACTTTTTGAAATGCTAGTTTCGGTACAAAAATCGTAGTATATTATACACAATTTTGAACTAGTTTCGGTCAAAAAATCAAATTAAATCGAGGATTGTTCGAAATGACACGAATCTTTTCAGATCCTTTGTATATGTCACGAGGGAAGGTTATGATGGAAGCCCATGCAAAAAAATTATCACAAAATTAGATTCTATGAAACTTTTTAAAATACTAGTTTTGGTCAAAAAATCATAGTATATTATGCACAATTTTATACTAATTTTCGGTCAAAAAATCAAATTAAATCGAGGATAGCTCGAAATGCTACGAAACTTTTCAGATTCTTTATTTATGTTACGAGGGAATGTTATGATGGAAGTCCAAGGAAAAAATTAACTTAAAATTAGATTCTATGTAACTTTTTGAAATGCTTGTTTCGGTCAAAAAATCGTAGTATATTATACACAATTTTGAACTAGTTTTGGTCAAAAAATCAAATTAAATTGAGGATTGTTCGAAATGCTACGAAACTTTTCAAATCCTTTGTATATGTTACGAGGGAATGTTATGATGGAAGTCCATGCAAAAAATTATCTTAAAATTAGATTCTATGAAACTTTTTGAAATGCTAATTTCGGTCAAAAATCGTAGTATATTATACACAATTTTGTACTAGTTTCGGTCAAAAAATCAAATTAAATCGAGGATTGTTCGAAATGCTACGAAACTTTTCAGATCCTTTGGATATGTTATGTGAGAATGTTACGATGGAAGTCCATGCAAAAAATTATCTTAAAATTAGATTCTATGAAAATTTTTGAAATGCTAGTTTCGGTACAAAAATCGTAGTATATTATACACAATTTTGAACAAGTTTCGGTCAAAAAATCAAATTAAATCGAATTGTTCGAAATGCTACAAAACTTTTCAGATCCTTTGTATATGTTACGAGGGAATCATATGATGGAAGAGCATGCAAAAAATTAACTTAAAATTAGATTCTATGAAACTTTTGAAAGCTAGTTTGGGTCAAAAAATCGTAGTATATTATACACAATTTTGAACTTGTTTCGGTCAAAATATCAAATTAAATCGAGGATTGTTCGAAATGCTACGAAACTTCTCAGATCCTTTGTATATGTTACCAGGGAATGTTATGATGGAAGTCCATGTAAAATACTTATCTTAAAATTAGATTCTATGAAACTTTTTGAAATGTTAATTTAGGTCAAAAATCGTAGTATATTATACACAATTTTGTACTAGTTTCGGTCAAAAAATCAAATTAAATCGAGGATTGTTCGAAATGCTACGAAACTTCTCAGATCCTTTGTATATGTTACGAGGGAATGTTATGACGGAAGAGCATGCAAAAAATTAACTTAAATTAGATTCTATGTAACTTTTTGAAATGCTAGTTTCGATCAAAAAATCGTAGTATATTATACATAATTTTGAACTAGTTTCAGTCAAAAAATCAAATTAAATTGAGGATTGTTCGAAATGCTATGAAACTTTTCAGATCCTTTGGATATTTTATGTGAGAATGTTACGATGGAAGTCCATGCAAAAAATTATCTTAAAATTAGATTCTATGAAACTTTTTGAAATGCTAGTTTCGGTACAAAAATCGTAGTATATTATACACAATTTTGAACTAGTTTCGGTCAAAAAATCAAATTAAATCGAGGATTGTTCGAAATGCTACAAAACTTTTAAGATCCTTTTTATATGTTACGAGGGAATCATATGATGGAAGAGCATGCAAAAAATTAACTTAAAATTAGATTCTATGAAACTTTTGAAAGCTAGTTTGGGTAAAAAAATCGTAGTATATTATACACAATTTTGAACTAGTTTCGGTCAAAAAATCAAATTAAATCGAGGATTGTTCGAAATGCTACGAAACTTCTCAGATCCTTTGTATATGTTACCAGGGAATGTTATGATGGAAGTCCATGTAAAATACTTATCTTAAAATTAGATTCTATGAAACTTTTTGAAATGTTAATTTCGGTCAAAAATCGTAGTATATTATACACAATTTTGTACTAGTTTCGGTCAAAAAATCAAATTAAATCGAGGATTGTTCGAAATGCTACGAAACTTCTCAGATCCTTTGTATATGTTACGAGGGAATGTTATGACGGAAGAGCATGCAAAAAATTAACTTAAATTAGATTCTATGTAACTTTTTGAAATGCTAGTTTCGATCAAAAAATCGTAGTATATAATACATAATTTTGAACTAGTTTCAGTCAAAAAATCAAATTAAATCGAGGATTGTTCGAAATGCTACGAAACATCTCAGATCCTTTGTATATGTTACGAAGGAATGTTATGATGGCAGAGCATGCCAAAAATTAACTTAAAATTAGATTCTATGTAACTTTTTGAAATGCTAGTTTCGGTCAAAAAATCGTAGTATATTATACATAATTTTGAACTAGTTTTGGTCAAAAAATCAAATTAAATCGAGGATTGTTCGAAATGCTACGAAACTTTTCAAATCCTTTGTATATGTTACGAGGGAATGTTATGATGGAAGTCCATGCAAAAGATTATCTTAAAATTAGATTCTATGAAACTTTTTGAAATGCTAATTTCAGTCAAAAATCGTAGTATATTATACACAATTTTGTACTAGTTTCGGTCATAAAATCAAATTAAATCGAGGATTGTTCGAAATGCTACGAAACTTTTCAGATCCTTTGTATATGTTACTAGGGAATCTTATGAAGGAAGTCCATGCAAAAAATTATCTCAAAATTAGATTCTCTGAAATTTTTTGAAATGCTTGTTTCGGTCAAAAAATCGTAGTATATTATACACAATTTTGAACTAGTTTCGGTCAAAAATCCAAATTAAATCGAGGATTGTTCGAAATGCTACGAAACTTTTCAGATCCTTTGGATATGTTATGTGAGAATGTTACGATGGAAGAGCATGCAAAAAATTATCTTAAAATTCGATTCTATGAAACTTTTTGAAATGCTAGTTTCGGTACAAAAATCGTAGTATATTATACACAATTTTGAACTAGTTTCGATCAAAAAATCAAATTAAATCGAGGATTGTTCGAAATGCTACGAAACTTTTCAGATCCTTTGTACATGTTACCAGGGAATGTGATGATGGAAGTCCATGTAAAATACTTATCTTAAAATTAGATTCTATGAAACTTTTTGAAATGTTAATTTCGGTCAAAAATCGTAGTATATTATACACAATTTTGTACTAGTTTCGGTCAAAAAATCAAATTAAATCGAGGATTGTTCGAAATGCTACGAAACTTCTCAGATCCTTTGTATATGTTACGAGGGAATCATATGATGGAAGAGCATGCAAAAAATTAACTTAAAATTAGATTCTATGAAACTTTTGAAAGCTAGTTTGGGTCAAAAAATCGTAGTATATTATACACAATTTTGAACTAGTTTCGGTCAAAAAATAAAATTAAATCGAGGATTGTTCGAAATGCTACGAAACATCTCAGATCCTTTGTATATGTTACGAGGGAATGTTATGATGGAAGAGCATGCCAAAAATTAACTTAAAATTAGATTCTATGTAACTTTTTGAAATGCTAGTTTCGGTCAAAAAATCGTAGTATATTATACACAATTTTGAACTAGTTTTGGTCAAAAAATCAAATTAAATCGAGGATTGTTCGAAATGCTACGAAACTTTTCAAATCCTTTTTATATGTTACGAGGGAATGTTATGATGGAAGTCCATGCAAAAAATTATCTTAAAATTAGATTCTATGAAACTTTTTGAAATGCTAATTTCGGTCAAAAATCGTAGTATATTATACACAATTTTGTACTAGTTTCGGTCATAAAATCAAATTAAATCGAGGATTTTTCGAAATGCTACGAAACTTTTCAGATCCTTTGTATATGTTACTAGGGAATGTTATGTAGGAAGTCCATGCAAAAAATTATCTCAAAATTAGATTCTCTGGAATTTTTTGAAATGCTTGTTTCGGTCAAAAAATCGTAGTATATTATACACAATTTTGAACTAGTTTCGGTCAAAAATCCAAATTAAATCGAGGATTGTTCGAAATGCTACGAAACTTTTCAGATCCTTTGGATATGTTATGTGAGAATGTTACGATGGAAGAGCATGCAAAAAATTATCTTAAAATTAGATTCTATGAAGCTTTAGTAAATGCTAGTTTCGGTACAATAATCGTAGTATATTATACACAATTTTGAACTAGTTTCGGTCAAAAAATCAAATTAAATCGAGGATTGTTCGAATTGCTACGAAACTTTTCAGATCCTTTGTATATGTTACCAGGGAATGTTATGATGGAAGTCCATGTAAAATACTTATCTTAAAATTAGATTCTATGAAACTTTTTGAAATGTTAATTTCAGTCAAAAATCGTAGTATATTATACACAATTTTGTACTAGTTTCGGTCAAAAAATCAAATTAAATCGAGGATTGTTCGAAATGCTACAAAACTTTTCAGATCCTTTGTATATGTTACGAGGGAATCATATGATGGAAGAGCATGCAAAAAATTAACTTAAAATTAAATTCTATGAAACTTTTGAAAGCTAGTTTGGGTCAAAAAATCGTAGTATATTATACACAATTTTGAACTAGTTTCGGTCAAAAAATAAAATTAAATCGAGTATTGTTCGAAATGCTACGAAACATCTCAGATCCTTTGTATATGTTACGAGGGAATGTTATGATGGAAGAGCATGCCAAAAATTAACTTAAAATTAGATTCTATGTAACTTTTTGAAATGCTAGTTTCGGTCAAAAAATCGTAGTATATTATACACAATTTTGAACTAGTTTTGGTCAAAAAATCAAATTAAATCGAGGATTGTTCGAAATGCTACGAAACTTTTCAAATCCTTTGTATATGTTACGAGGGAATGTTATGATGGAAGTCCATGCAAAAGATTATCTTAAAATTAGATTCTATGAAACTTTTTGAAATGCTAATTTCGGTCAAAAATCGTAGTATATTATACACAATTTTGTACTAGTTTCGGTCAAAAAATCAAATTAAATCGAGGATTGTTCGAAATGCTACGAAACTTCTCAGATCCTTAGTATATGTTACGAGGGAATGTTATGATGGAAGAGCATTCAAAAAATTAACTTAAAATTAGATTCTATGTAATTTTTTGAAATGCTAGTTTCGGTCAAAAAATCGTAGTATAATATACACAATTTTGAACTAGTTTTGGTTAAAAAATCAAATTAAATCGAGGATTGTTCGAAATGCTACGAAACTTTTCAAATCCTTTGTATATGTTACGAGGGAATGTTATGATGGAAGTCCATTCAAAAAATTATCTTAAAATTAGATTCTATGAAACTTTTTGAAATGCTAGTTTCGGTACAAAAATCGTAGTATATTATACACAATTTAGAACTAGTTTCGGTCAAAAAATCAAATTAAATCGAGGATTGTTCGAAATGCTACAAAACTTTTCAGATCCTTTGTATATGTTACGAGGGAATCATATGATGGAAGAGCATGCAAAAAATTAACTTAAAATTAGATTGAAAGCTAGTTTGGGTCAAAAAATCGTAGTATATTATACACAATTTTGAACTAGGATCGGTCAAAAAATAAAATTAAATCGAGGATTGTTCGAAATGCTACGAAACATCTCAGATCCTTTGTATATGTTACGAGGGAATGTTATGATGGAAGTGCATGCCAAAAATTAACTTAAAATTAGATTCTATGTAACTTTTTGAAATGCTAGTTTCGGTCAAAAAATCGTAGTATATTATACACAATTTTGAACTAGTTTCGGTCAAAAAATCAAATTAAATCGAGGATTGTTCGAAATGCTACGAAACTTCTCAGATCCTTTGTATATGTTACCAGGGAATGTTATGATGGAAGTCCATGTAAAATACTTATCTTAAAATTAGATTCTATGAAACTTTTTGAAATGTTAATTTCAGTCAAAAATCGTAGTATATTATACACAATTTTGTACTAGTTTCGGTCAAAAAATCAAATTAAATCGAGGATTGTTCGAAATGCTACGAAACTTCTCAGATCCTTTGTATATGTTACGAGGGAATGTTATGACGGAAGAGCATGCAAAAAATTAACTTAAATTAGATTCTATGTAACTTTTTGAAATGCTAGTTTCGATCAAAAAATCGTAGTATATAATACATAATTTTGAACTAGTTTCAGTCAAAAAATTAAATTAAATCGAGGATTGTTCGAAATGCTACGAAACATCTCAGATCCTTTGTATATGTTACGAAGGAATGTTATGATGGCAGAGCATGCCAAAAATTAACTTAAAATTAGATTCTATGTAACTTTTTGAAATGCTAGTTTCGGTCAAAAAATCGTAGTATATTATACACAATTTTGAACTAGTTTTGGTCAAAAAATCAAATTAAATCGAGGATTGTTCGAAATGCTACGAAACTTTTCAAATCCTTTGTATATGTTACGAAGGAATGTTATGATGGAAGTCCATGCAAAAGATTATCTTAAAATTAGATTCTATGAAACTTTTTGAAATGCTAATTTCAGTCAAAAATCGTAGTATATTATACACAATTTTGTACTAGTTTCGGTCATAAAATCAAATTAAATCGAGGATTGTTCGAAATGCTACGAAACTTTTCAGATCCTTTGTATATGTTACTAGGGAATCTTATGAAGGAAGTCCATGCAAAAAATTATCTCAAAATTAGATTCTCTGAAATTTTTTGAAATGCTTGTTTCGGTCAAAAAATCGTAGTATATTATACACAATTTTGAACTAGTTTCGGTCAAAAATCCAAATTAAATCGAGGATTGTTCGAAATGCTACGAAACTTTTCAGATCCTTTGGATATGTTATGTGAGAATGTTACGATGGAAGAGCATGCAAAAAATTATCTTAAAATTCGATTCTATGAAACTTTTTGAAATGCTAGTTTCGGTACAAAAATCGTAGTATATTATACACAATTTTGAACTAGTTTCGATCAAAAAATCAAATTAAATCGAGGATTGTTCGAAATGCTACGAAACATTTCAGATCCTTTGTATATGTTACCAGGGAATGTGATGATGGAAGTCCATGTAAAATACTTATCTTAAAATTAGATTCTATGAAACTTTTTGAAATGTTAATTTCGGTCAAAAATCGTAGTATATTATACACAATTTTGTACTAGTTTCGGTCAAAAAATCAAATTAAATCGAGGATTGTTCGAAATGCTACGAAACTTCTCAGATCCTTTGTATATGTTACGAGGGAATCATATGATGGAAGAGCATGCAAAAAATTAACTTAAAATTAGATTCTATGAAACTTTTGAAAGCTAGTTTGGGTCAAAAAATCGTAGTATATTATACACAATTTTGAACTAGTTTCGGTCAAAAAATAAAATTAAATCGAGGATTGTTCGAAATGCTACGAAACATCTCAGATCCTTTGTATATGTTACGAGGGAATGTTATGATGGAAGAGCATGCCAAAAATTAACTTAAAATTAGATTCTATGTAACTTTTTGAAATGCTAGTTTCGGTCAAAAAATCGTAGTATATTATACACAATTTTGAACTAGTTTTGGTCAAAAAATCAAATTAAATCGAGGATTGTTCGAAATGCTACGAAACTTTTCAAATCCTTTGTATATGTTACGAGGGAATGTTATGATGGAAGTCCATGCAAAAAATTATCTTAAAATTAGATTCTATGAAACTTTTTGAAATGCTAATTTCGGTCAAAAATCGTAGTATATTATACACAATTTTGTACTAGTTTCGGTCATAAAATCAAATTAAATCGAGGATTTTTCGAAATGCTACGAAACTTTTCAGATCCTTTGTATATGTTACTAGGGAATGTTATGTAGGAAGTCCATGCAAAAAATTATCTCAAAATTAGATTCTCTGGAATTTTTTGAAATGCTTGTTTCGGTCAAAAAATCGTAGTATATTATACACAATTTTGAACTAGTTTCGGTCAAAAATCCAAATTAAATCGAGGATTGTTCGAAATGCTACGAAACTTTTCAGATCCTTTGGATATGTTATGTGAGAATGTTACGATGGAAGAGCATGCAAAAAATTATCTTAAAATTAGATTCTATGAAGCTTTAGTAAATGCTAGTTTCGGTACAATAATCGTAGTATATTATACACAATTTTGAACTAGTTTCGGTCAAAAAATCAAATTAAATCGAGGATTGTTCGAATTGCTACGAAACTTTTCAGATCCTTTGTATATGTTACCAGGGAATGTTATGATGGAAGTCCATGTAAAATACTTATCTTAAAATTAGATTCTATGAAACTTTTTGAAATGTTAATTTCAGTCAAAAATCGTAGTATATTATACACAATTTTGTACTAGTTTCGGTCAAAAAATCAAATTAAATCGAGGATTGTTCGAAATGCTACAAAACTTTTCAGATCCTTTGTATATGTTACGAGGGAATCATATGATGGAAGAGCATGCAAAAAATTAACTTAAAATTAAATTCTATGAAACTTTTGAAAGCTAGTTTGGGTCAAAAAATCGTAGTATATTATACACAATTTTGAACTAGTTTCGGTCAAAAAATAAAATTAAATCGAGTATTGTTCGAAATGCTACGAAACATCTCAGATCCTTTGTATATGTTACGAGGGAATGTTATGATGGAAGAGCATGCCAAAAATTAACTTAAAATTAGATTCTATGTAACTTTTTGAAATGCTAGTTTCGGTCAAAAAATCGTAGTATATTATACACAATTTTGAACTAGTTTTGGTCAAAAAATCAAATTAAATCGAGGATTGTTCGAAATGCTACGAAACTTTTCAAATCCTTTGTATATGTTACGAGGGAATGTTATGATGGAAGTCCATGCAAAAGATTATCTTAAAATTAGATTCTATGAAACTTTTTGAAATGCTAATTTCGGTCAAAAATCGTAGTATATTATACACAATTTTGTACTAGTTTCGGTCAAAAAATCAAATTAAATCGAGGATTGTTCGAAATGCTACGAAACTTCTCAGATCCTTAGTATATGTTACGAGGGAATGTTATGATGGAAGAGCATTCAAAAAATTAACTTAAAATTAGATTCTATGTAATTTTTTGAAATGCTAGTTTCGGTCAAAAAATCGTAGTATAATATACACAATTTTGAACTAGTTTTGGTTAAAAAATCAAATTAAATCGAGGATTGTTCGAAATGCTACGAAACTTTTCAAATCCTTTGTATATGTTACGAGGGAATGTTATGATGGAAGTCCATTCAAAAAATTATCTTAAAATTAGATTCTATGAAACTTTTTGAAATGCTAGTTTCGGTACAAAAATCGTAGTATATTATACACAATTTAGAACTAGTTTCGGTCAAAAAATCAAATTAAATCGAGGATTGTTCGAAATGCTACAAAACTTTTCAGATCCTTTGTATATGTTACGAGGGAATCATATGATGGAAGAGCATGCAAAAAATTAACTTAAAATTAGATTGAAAGCTAGTTTGGGTCAAAAAATCGTAGTATATTATACACAATTTTGAACTAGGATCGGTCAAAAAATAAAATTAAATCGAGGATTGTTCGAAATGCTACGAAACATCTCAGATCCTTTGTATATGTTACGAGGGAATGTTATGATGGAAGTGCATGCCAAAAATTAACTTAAAATTAGATTCTATGTAACTTTTTGAAATGCTAGTTTCGGTCAAAAAATCGTAGTATATTATACACAATTTTGAACTAGTTTCGGTCAAAAAATCAAATTAAATCGAGGATTGTTCGAAATGCTACGAAACTTCTCAGATCCTTTGTATATGTTACCAGGGAATGTTATGATGGAAGTCCATGTAAAATACTTATCTTAAAATTAGATTCTATGAAACTTTTTGAAATGTTAATTTCAGTCAAAAATCGTAGTATATTATACACAATTTTGTACTAGTTTCGGTCAAAAAATCAAATTAAATCGAGGATTGTTCGAAATGCTACGAAACTTCTCAGATCCTTTGTATATGTTACGAGGGAATGTTATGACGGAAGAGCATGCAAAAAATTAACTTAAATTAGATTCTATGTAACTTTTTGAAATGCTAGTTTCGATCAAAAAATCGTAGTATATAATACATAATTTTGAACTAGTTTCAGTCAAAAAATTAAATTAAATCGAGGATTGTTCGAAATGCTACGAAACATCTCAGATCCTTTGTATATGTTACGAAGGAATGTTATGATGGCAGAGCATGCCAAAAATTAACTTAAAATTAGATTCTATGTAACTTTTTGAAATGCTAGTTTCGGTCAAAAAATCGTAGTATATTATACACAATTTTGAACTAGTTTTGGTCAAAAAATCAAATTAAATCGAGGATTGTTCGAAATGCTACGAAACTTTTCAAATCCTTTGTATATGTTACGAAGGAATGTTATGATGGAAGTCCATGCAAAAGATTATCTTAAAATTAGATTCTATGAAACTTTTTGAAATGCTAATTTCAGTCAAAAATCGTAGTATATTATACACAATTTTGTACTAGTTTCGGTCATAAAATCAAATTAAATCGAGGATTGTTCGAAATGCTACGAAACTTTTCAGATCCTTTGTATATGTTACTAGGGAATCTTATGAAGGAAGTCCATGCAAAAAATTATCTCAAAATTAGATTCTCTGAAATTTTTTGAAATGCTTGTTTCGGTCAAAAAATCGTAGTATATTATACACAATTTTGAACTAGTTTCGGTCAAAAATCCAAATTAAATCGAGGATTGTTCGAAATGCTACGAAACTTTTCAGATCCTTTGGATATGTTATGTGAGAATGTTACGATGGAAGAGCATGCAAAAAATTATCTTAAAATTCGATTCTATGAAACTTTTTGAAATGCTAGTTTCGGTACAAAAATCGTAGTATATTATACACAATTTTGAACTAGTTTCGATCAAAAAATCAAATTAAATCGAGGATTGTTCGAAATGCTACGAAACATTTCAGATCCTTTGTATATGTTACCAGGGAATGTGATGATGGAAGTCCATGTAAAATACTTATCTTAAAATTAGATTCTATGAAACTTTTTGAAATGTTAATTTCGGTCAAAAATCGTAGTATATTATACACAATTTTGTACTAGTTTCGGTCAAAAAATCAAATTAAATCGAGGATTGTTCGAAATGCTACGAAACTTCTCAGATCCTTTGTATATGTTACGAGGGAATCATATGATGGAAGAGCATGCAAAAAATTAACTTAAAATTAGATTCTATGAAACTTTTGAAAGCTAGTTTGGGTCAAAAAATCGTAGTATATTATACACAATTTTGAACTAGTTTCGGTCAAAAAATAAAATTAAATCGAGGATTGTTCGAAATGCTACGAAACATCTCAGATCCTTTGTATATGTTACGAGGGAATGTTATGATGGAAGAGCATGCCAAAAATTAACTTAAAATTAGATTCTATGTAACTTTTTGAAATGCTAGTTTCGGTCAAAAAATCGTAGTATATTATACACAATTTTGAACTAGTTTTGGTCAAAAAATCAAATTAAATCGAGGATTGTTCGAAATGCTACGAAACTTTTCAAATCCTTTGTATATGTTACGAGGGAATGTTATGATGGAAGTCCATGCAAAAAATTATCTTAAAATTAGATTCTATGAAACTTTTTGAAATGCTAATTTCGGTCAAAAATCGTAGTATATTATACACAATTTTGTACTAGTTTCGGTCATAAAATCAAATTAAATCGAGGATTTTTCGAAATGCTACGAAACTTTTCAGATCCTTTGTATATGTTACTAGGGAATGTTATGTAGGAAGTCCATGCAAAAAATTATCTCAAAATTAGATTCTCTGGAATTTTTTGAAATGCTTGTTTCGGTCAAAAAATCGTAGTATATTATACACAATTTTGAACTAGTTTCGGTCAAAAATCCAAATTAAATCGAGGATTGTTCGAAATGCTACGAAACTTTTCAGATCCTTTGGATATGTTATGTGAGAATGTTACGATGGAAGAGCATGCAAAAAATTATCTTAAAATTAGATTCTATGAAGCTTTAGTAAATGCTAGTTTCGGTACAATAATCGTAGTATATTATACACAATTTTGAACTAGTTTCGGTCAAAAAATCAAATTAAATCGAGGATTGTTCGAATTGCTACGAAACTTTTCAGATCCTTTGTATATGTTACCAGGGAATGTTATGATGGAAGTCCATGTAAAATACTTATCTTAAAATTAGATTCTATGAAACTTTTTGAAATGTTAATTTCAGTCAAAAATCGTAGTATATTATACACAATTTTGTACTAGTTTCGGTCAAAAAATCAAATTAAATCGAGGATTGTTCGAAATGCTACAAAACTTTTCAGATCCTTTGTATATGTTACGAGGGAATCATATGATGGAAGAGCATGCAAAAAATTAACTTAAAATTAAATTCTATGAAACTTTTGAAAGCTAGTTTGGGTCAAAAAATCGTAGTATATTATACACAATTTTGAACTAGTTTCGGTCAAAAAATAAAATTAAATCGAGTATTGTTCGAAATGCTACGAAACATCTCAGATCCTTTGTATATGTTACGAGGGAATGTTATGATGGAAGAGCATGCCAAAAATTAACTTAAAATTAGATTCTATGTAACTTTTTGAAATGCTAGTTTCGGTCAAAAAATCGTAGTATATTATACACAATTTTGAACTAGTTTTGGTCAAAAAATCAAATTAAATCGAGGATTGTTCGAAATGCTACGAAACTTTTCAAATCCTTTGTATATGTTACGAGGGAATGTTATGATGGAAGTCCATGCAAAAGATTATCTTAAAATTAGATTCTATGAAACTTTTTGAAATGCTAATTTCGGTCAAAAATCGTAGTATATTATACACAATTTTGTACTAGTTTCGGTCAAAAAATCAAATTAAATCGAGGATTGTTCGAAATGCTACGAAACTTCTCAGATCCTTAGTATATGTTACGAGGGAATGTTATGATGGAAGAGCATTCAAAAAATTAACTTAAAATTAGATTCTATGTAATTTTTTGAAATGCTAGTTTCGGTCAAAAAATCGTAGTATAATATACACAATTTTGAACTAGTTTTGGTTAAAAAATCAAATTAAATCGAGGATTGTTCGAAATGCTACGAAACTTTTCAAATCCTTTGTATATGTTACGAGGGAATGTTATGATGGAAGTCCATTCAAAAAATTATCTTAAAATTAGATTCTATGAAACTTTTTGAAATGCTAGTTTCGGTACAAAAATCGTAGTATATTATACACAATTTAGAACTAGTTTCGGTCAAAAAATCAAATTAAATCGAGGATTGTTCGAAATGCTACAAAACTTTTCAGATCCTTTGTATATGTTACGAGGGAATCATATGATGGAAGAGCATGCAAAAAATTAACTTAAAATTAGATTGAAAGCTAGTTTGGGTCAAAAAATCGTAGTATATTATACACAATTTTGAACTAGGATCGGTCAAAAAATAAAATTAAATCGAGGATTGTTCGAAATGCTACGAAACATCTCAGATCCTTTGTATATGTTACGAGGGAATGTTATGATGGAAGTGCATGCCAAAAATTAACTTAAAATTAGATTCTATGTAACTTTTTGAAATGCTAGTTTCGGTCAAAAAATCGTAGTATATTATACACAATTTTGAACTAGTTTCGGTCAAAAAATCAAATTAAATCGAGGATTGTTCGAAATGCTACGAAACTTCTCAGATCCTTTGTATATGTTACCAGGGAATGTTATGATGGAAGTCCATGTAAAATACTTATCTTAAAATTAGATTCTATGAAACTTTTTGAAATGTTAATTTCGGTCAAAAATCGTAGTATATTATACACAATTTTGTACTAGTTTCGGTCAAAAAATCAAATTAAATCGAGGATTGTTCGAAATGCTACGAAACTTCTCAGATCCTTTGTATATGTTACGAGGGAATGTTATGACGGAAGAGCATGCAAAAAATTAACTTAAATTAGATTCTATGTAACTTTTTGAAATGCTAGTTTCGATCAAAAAATCGTAGTATATAATACATAATTTTGAACTAGTTTCAGTCAAAAAATAAAATTAAATCGAGGATTGTTCGAAATGCTACGAAACATCTCAGATCCTTTGTATATGTTACGAAGGAATGTTATGATGGCAGAGCATGCCAAAAATTAACTTAAAATTAGATTCTATGTAACTTTTTGAAATGCTAGTTTCGGTCAAAAAATCGTAGTATATTATACACAATTTTGAACTAGTTTTGGTCAAAAAATCAAATTAAATCGAGGATTGTTCGAAATGCTACGAAACTTTTCAAATCCTTTGTATATGTTACGAGGGAATGTTATGATGGAAGTCCATGCAAAAGATTATCTTAAAATTAGATTCTATGAAACTTTTTGAAATGCTAATTTCAGTCAAAAATCGTAGTATATTATACACAATTTTGAACTAGTTTCGGTCATAAAATCAAATTAAATCGAGGATTGTTCGAAATGCTACGAAACTTTTCAGATCCTTTGTATATGTTACTAGGGAATCTTATGAAGGAAGTCCATGCAAAAAATTATCTCAAAATTAGATTCTCTGAAATTTTTTGAAATGCTTGTTTCGGTCAAAAAATCGTAGTATATTATACACAATTTTGAACTAGTTTCGGTCAAAAATCCAAATTAAATCGAGGATTGTTCGAAATGCTACGAAACTTTTCAGATCCTTTGGATATGTTATGTGAGAATGTTACGATGGAAGAGCATGCAAAAAATTATCTTAAAATTCGATTCTATGAAACTTTTTGAAATGCTAGTTTCGGTACAAAAATCGTAGTATATTATACACAATTTTGAACTAGTTTCGGTCAAAAAATCAAATTAAATCGAGGATTGTTCGAATTGCTACGAAACTTTTCAGATCCTTTGTATATGTTACCAGGGAATGTTATGATGGAAGTCCATGTAAAATACTTATCTTAAAATTAGATTCTATGAAACTTTTTGAAATGTTAATTTCAGTCAAAAATCGTAGTATATTATACACAATTTTGTACTAGTTTCGGTCAAAAAATCAAATTAAATCGAGGATTGTTCGAAATGCTACAAAACTTTTCAGATCCTTTGTATATGTTACGAGGGAATCATATGATGGAAGAGCATGCAAAAAATTAACTTAAAATTAAATTCTATGAAACTTTTGAAAGCTAGTTTGGGTCAAAAAATCGTAGTATATTATACACAATTTTGAACTAGTTTCGGTCAAAAAATAAAATTAAATCGAGTATTGTTCGAAATGCTACGAAACATCTCAGATCCTTTGTATATGTTACGAGGGAATGTTATGATGGAAGAGCATGCCAAAAATTAACTTAAAATTAGATTCTATGTAACTTTTTGAAATGCTAGTTTCGGTCAAAAAATCGTAGTATATTATACACAATTTTGAACTAGTTTTGGTCAAAAAATCAAATTAAATCGAGGATTGTTCGAAATGCTACGAAACTTTTCAAATCCTTTGTATATGTTACGAGGGAATGTTATGATGGAAGTCCATGCAAAAGATTATCTTAAAATTAGATTCTATGAAACTTTTTGAAATGCTAATTTCGGTCAAAAATCGTAGTATATTATACACAATTTTGTACTAGTTTCGGTCAAAAAATCAAATTAAATCGAGGATTGTTCGAAATGCTACGAAACTTCTCAGATCCTTAGTATATGTTACGAGGGAATGTTATGATGGAAGAGCATTCAAAAAATTAACTTAAAATTAGATTCTATGTAATTTTTTGAAATGCTAGTTTCGGTCAAAAAATCGTAGTATAATATACACAATTTTGAACTAGTTTTGGTTAAAAAATCAAATTAAATCGAGGATTGTTCGAAATGCTACGAAACTTTTCAAATCCTTTGTATATGTTACGAGGGAATGTTATGATGGAAGTCCATTCAAAAAATTATCTTAAAATTAGATTCTATGAAACTTTTTGAAATGCTAGTTTCGGTACAAAAATCGTAGTATATTATACACAATTTAGAACTAGTTTCGGTCAAAAAATCAAATTAAATCGAGGATTGTTCGAAATGCTACAAAACTTTTCAGATCCTTTGTATATGTTACGAGGGAATCATATGATGGAAGAGCATGCAAAAAATTAACTTAAAATTAGATTGAAAGCTAGTTTGGGTCAAAAAATCGTAGTATATTATACACAATTTTGAACTAGGATCGGTCAAAAAATAAAATTAAATCGAGGATTGTTCGAAATGCTACGAAACATCTCAGATCCTTTGTATATGTTACGAGGGAATGTTATGATGGAAGTGCATGCCAAAAATTAACTTAAAATTAGATTCTATGTAACTTTTTGAAATGCTAGTTTCGGTCAAAAAATCGTAGTATATTATACACAATTTTGAACTAGTTTCGGTCAAAAAATCAAATTAAATCGAGGATTGTTCGAAATGCTACGAAACTTCTCAGATCCTTTGTATATGTTACCAGGGAATGTTATGATGGAAGTCCATGTAAAATACTTATCTTAAAATTAGATTCTATGAAACTTTTTGAAATGTTAATTTCGGTCAAAAATCGTAGTATATTATACACAATTTTGTACTAGTTTCGGTCAAAAAATCAAATTAAATCGAGGATTGTTCGAAATGCTACGAAACTTCTCAGATCCTTTGTATATGTTACGAGGGAATGTTATGACGGAAGAGCATGCAAAAAATTAACTTAAATTAGATTCTATGTAACTTTTTGAAATGCTAGTTTCGATCAAAAAATCGTAGTATATAATACATAATTTTGAACTAGTTTCAGTCAAAAAATAAAATTAAATCGAGGATTGTTCGAAATGCTACGAAACATCTCAGATCCTTTGTATATGTTACGAAGGAATGTTATGATGGCAGAGCATGCCAAAAATTAACTTAAAATTAGATTCTATGTAACTTTTTGAAATGCTAGTTTCGGTCAAAAAATCGTAGTATATTATACACAATTTTGAACTAGTTTTGGTCAAAAAATCAAATTAAATCGAGGATTGTTCGAAATGCTACGAAACTTTTCAAATCCTTTGTATATGTTACGAGGGAATGTTATGATGGAAGTCCATGCAAAAGATTATCTTAAAATTAGATTCTATGAAACTTTTTGAAATGCTAATTTCAGTCAAAAATCGTAGTATATTATACACAATTTTGTACTAGTTTCGGTCATAAAATCAAATTAAATCGAGGATTGTTCGAAATGCTACGAAACTTTTCAGATCCTTTGTATATGTTACTAGGGAATCTTATGAAGGAAGTCCATGCAAAAAATTATCTCAAAATTAGATTCTCTGAAATTTTTTGAAATGCTTGTTTCGGTCAAAAAATCGTAGTATATTATACACAATTTTGAACTAGTTTCGGTCAAAAATCCAAATTAAATCGAGGATTGTTCGAAATGCTACGAAACTTTTCAGATCCTTTGGATATGTTATGTGAGAATGTTACGATGGAAGAGCATGCAAAAAATTATCTTAAAATTCGATTCTATGAAACTTTTTGAAATGCTAGTTTCGGTACAAAAATCGTAGTATATTATACACAATTTTGAACTAGTTTCGATCAAAAAATCAAATTAAATCGAGGATTGTTCGAAATGCTACGAAACTTTTCAGATCCTTTGTATATGTTACCAGGGAATGTGATGATGGAAGTCCATGTAAAATACTTATCTTAAAATTAGATTCTATGAAACTTTTTGAAATGTTAATTTCGGTCAAAAATCGTAGTATATTATACACAATTTTGTACTAGTTTCGGTCAAAAAATCAAATTAAATCGAGGATTGTTCGAAATGCTACGAAACTTCTCAGATCCTTTGTATATGTTACGAGGGAATCATATGATGGAAGAGCATGCAAAAAATTAACTTAAAATTAGATTCTATGAAACTTTTGAAAGCTAGTTTGGGTCAAAAAATCGTAGTATATTATACACAATTTTGAACTAGTTTCGGTCAAAAAATAAAATTAAATCGAGGATTGTTCGAAATGCTACGAAACATCTCAGATCCTTTGTATATGTTACGAGGGAATGTTATGATGGAAGAGCATGCCAAAAATTAACTTAAAATTAGATTCTATGTAACTTTTTGAAATGCTAGTTTCGGTCAAAAAATCGTAGTATATTATACACAATTTTGAACTAGTTTTGGTCAAAAAATCAAATTAAATCGAGGATTGTTCGAAATGCTACGAAACTTTTCAAATCCTTTGTATATGTTACGAGGGAATGTTATGATGGAAGTCCATGCAAAAAATTATCTTAAAATTAGATTCTATGAAACTTTTTGAAATGCTAATTTCGGTCAAAAATCGTAGTATATTATACACAATTTTGTACTAGTTTCGGTCATAAAATCAAATTAAATCGAGGATTTTTCGAAATGCTACGAAACTTTTCAGATCCTTTGTATATGTTACTAGGGAATGTTATGTAGGAAGTCCATGCAAAAAATTATCTCAAAATTAGATTCTCTGAAATTTTTTGAAATGCTTGTTTCGGTCAAAAAATCGTAGTATATTATACACAATTTTGAACTAGTTTCGGTCAAAAATCCAAATTAAATCGAGGATTGTTCGAAATGCTACGAAACTTTTCAGATCCTTTGGATATGTTATGTGAGAATGTTACGATGGAAGAGCATGCAAAAAATTATCTTAAAATTAGATTCTATGAAGCTTTAGTAAATGCTAGTTTCGGTACAATAATCGTAGTATATTATACACAATTTTGAACTAGTTTCGGTCAAAAAATCAAATTAAATCGAGGATTGTTCGAAATGCTACGAAACTTTTCAGATCCTTTGTATATGTTACCAGGGAATGTTATGATGGAAGTCCATGTAAAATACTTATCTTAAAATTAGATTCTATGAAACTTTTTGAAATGTTAATTTCAGTCAAAAATCGTAGTATATTATACACAATTTTGTACTAGTTTCGGTCAAAAAATCAAATTAAATCGAGGATTGTTCGAAATGCTACAAAACTTTTCAGATCCTTTGTATATGTTACGAGGGAATCATATGATGGAAGAGCATGCAAAAAATTAACTTAAAATTAAATTCTATGAAACTTTTGAAAGCTAGTTTGGGTCAAAAAATCGTAGTATATTATACACAATTTTGAACTAGTTTCGGTCAAAAAATAAAATTAAATCGAGTATTGTTCGAAATGCTACGAAACATCTCAGATCCTTTGTATATGTTACGAGGGAATGTTATGATGGAAGAGCATGCCAAAAATTAACTTAAAATTAGATTCTATGTAACTTTTTGAAATGCTAGTTTCGGTCAAAAAATCGTAGTATATTATACACAATTTTGAACTAGTTTTGGTCAAAAAATCAAATTAAATCGAGGATTGTTCGAAATGCTACGAAACTTTTCAAATCCTTTGTATATGTTACGAGGGAATGTTATGATGGAAGTCCATGCAAAAGATTATCTTAAAATTAGATTCTATGAAACTTTTTGAAATGCTAATTTCGGTCAAAAATCGTAGTATATTATACACAATTTTGTACTAGTTTCGGTCAAAAAATCAAATTAAATCGAGGATTGTTCGAAATGCTACGAAACTTCTCAGATCCTTAGTATATGTTACGAGGGAATGTTATGATGGAAGAGCATTCAAAAAATTAACTTAAAATTAGATTCTATGTAATTTTTTGAAATGCTAGTTTCGGTCAAAAAATCGTAGTATAATATACACAATTTTGAACTAGTTTTGGTCAAAAAATCAAATTAAATCGAGGATTGTTCGAAATGCTACGAAACTTTTCAAATCCTTTGTATATGTTACGAGGGAATGTTATGATGGAAGTCCATTCAAAAAATTATCTTAAAATTAGATTCTATGAAACTTTTTGAAATGCTAGTTTCGGTACAAAAATCGTAGTATATTATACACAATTTAGAACTAGTTTCGGTCAAAAAATCAAATTAAATCGAGGATTGTTCGAAATGCTACAAAACTTTTCAGATCCTTTGTATATGTTACGAGGGAATCATATGATGGAAGAGCATGCAAAAAATTAACTTAAAATTAGATTCTATGAAACTTTTGAAAGCTAGTTTGGGTCAAAAAATCGTAGTATATTATACACAATTTTGAACTAGGATCGGTCAAAAAATAAAATTAAATCGAGGATTGTTCGAAATGCTACGAAACATCTCAGATCCTTTGTATATGTTACGAGGGAATGTTATGATGGAAGTGCATGCCAAAAATTAACTTAAAATTAGATTCTATGTAACTTTTTGAAATGCTAGTTTCGGTCAAAAAATCGTAGTATATTATACACAATTTTGAACTAGTTTTGGTCAAAAAATCAAATTAAATCGAGGATTGTTCGAAATGCTACGAAACTTTTAAAATCCTTTGTATATGTTACGAGGGAATGTTATGATGGAAGTCCATGCAAAAAATTATCTTAAAATTAGATTCTATGAAACTTTTTGAAATGCTAGTTTTGGTCAAAAATCGTAGTATATTATACACAATTTTGTACTAGTTTCGGTCAAAAAATCAAATTAAATCGAGGATTGTTCGAAATGCTACGAAACTTTTCAGATCCTTTGTATATGTTACTAGGGAATGTTATGAAGGAAGTCCATGCAAAAAATTATCTCAAAATTAGATTCTCTGAGACTTTTTGAAATGCTAGTTTCGGTCAAAAAATCGTAGTATATTATACACAATTTTGAACTAGTTTCGGTCAAAAATCCAAATTAAATCGAGGATTGTTCGAAATGCTACGAAACTTTTCAAATCCTTTGTATATGTTACGAGGGAATGTTATGATGGAAGTCCATGCAAAAAATTATCTTAAAATTAGATTCTATGAAACTTTTTGAAATGCTAATTTCGGTCAAAAATCGTAGTATATTATACACAATTTTGTACTAGTTTCGGTCATAAAATCAAATTAAATCGAGGATATTTCGAAATGCTACGAAACTTTTCAAATCCTTTGTATATGTTACGAGGGAATGTTATGATGGAAGTCCATGCAAAAAATTATCTTAAAATTAGATTCTATGAAACTTTATGAAATGCTAATTTCGGTCAAAAATCGTAGTATATTATACACAATTTTGTACTAGTTTCAGTCATAAAATCAAATTAAATCGAGGATTTTTCGAAATGCTACGAAACTTTTCAGATCCTTTGTATATGTTACTAGGGAATCTTATGAAGAAAGTCCGTGTAAAAAATTATCTCAAAATTAGATTCTCTGAAATTTTTTTAAATGCTTGTATCGGTCAAAAAATCGTAGTATATTATACATAATTTTGAACTAGTTTCGGTCAAAAAATCAAATTAAATCGAGGATTGTTCGAAATGCTACGAAACTTTTCAGATCCTTTGGATATGTTATGTGAGAATGTTACGATGGAAGTCCATGCAAAAAATTATCTTAAAATTAGATTCTATGAAACTTTTTGAAATGCTAGTTTCGGTACAAAAATCGTAGTATATTATACACAATTTTGAACTAGTTTCGGTCAAAAAATCAAATTAAATCGAGGATTGTTCGAAATGCTACAAAACTTTTCAGATCCTTTGTATATGTTACGAGGGAATCATATGATGGAAGAGCATGCAAAAAATTAACTTAAAATTAGATTCTATGAAACTTTTGAAAGCTAGTTTGGGTCAAAAAATCGTAGTATATTATACACAATTTTGAACTAGTTTCGGTCAAAAAATAAAATTAAATCGAGGATTGTTCGAAATGCTACGAAACATCTCAGATCCCTTGTATATGTTACGAGGGAATGTTATGATGGAAGAGCATGCCAAAAATTAACTTAAAATTAGATTCTATGTAACTTTTTGAAATGCTAATTTCAGTCAAAAATCGTAGTATATTATACACAATTTTGTACTAGTTTCGGTCATAAAATCAAATTAAATCGAGGATTGTTCGAAATGCTACGAAACTTTTCAGATCCTTTGTATATGTTACTAGGGAATCTTATGAAGGAAGTCCATGCAAAAAATTATCTCAAAATTAGATTCTCTGAAATTTTTTGAAATGCTTGTTTCGGTCAAAAAATCGTAGTATATTATACACAATTTTGAACTAGTTTCGGTCAAAAATCCAAATTAAATCGAGGATTGTTCGAAATGCTACGAAACTTTTCAGATCCTTTGGATATGTTATGTGAGAATGTTACGATGGAAGAGCATGCAAAAAATTATCTTAAAATTCGATTCTATGAAACTTTTTGAAATGCTAGTTTCGGTACAAAAATCGTAGTATATTATACACAATTTTGAACTAGTTTCGATCAAAAAATCAAATTAAATCGAGGATTGTTCGAAATGCTACGAAACTTTTCAGATCCTTTGTATATGTTACCAGGGAATGTGATGATGGAAGTCCATGTAAAATACTTATCTTAAAATTAGATTCTATGAAACTTTTTGAAATGTTAATTTCGGTCAAAAATCGTAGTATATTATACACAATTTTGTACTAGTTTCGGTCAAAAAATCAAATTAAATCGAGGATTGTTCGAAATGCTACGAAACTTCTCAGATCCTTTGTATATGTTACGAGGGAATCATATGATGGAAGAGCATGCAAAAAATTAACTTAAAATTAGATTCTATGAAACTTTTGAAAGCTAGTTTGGGTCAAAAAATCGTAGTATATTATACACAATTTTGAACTAGTTTCGGTCAAAAAATAAAATTAAATCGAGGATTGTTCGAAATGCTACGAAACATCTCAGATCCTTTGTATATGTTACGAGGGAATGTTATGATGGAAGAGCATGCCAAAAATTAACTTAAAATTAGATTCTATGTAACTTTTTGAAATGCTAGTTTCGGTCAAAAAATCGTAGTATATTATACACAATTTTGAACTAGTTTTGGTCAAAAAATCAAATTAAATCGAGGATTGTTCGAAATGCTACGAAACTTTTCAAATCCTTTGTATATGTTACGAGGGAATGTTATGATGGAAGTCCATGCAAAAAATTATCTTAAAATTAGATTCTATGAAACTTTTTGAAATGCTAATTTCGGTAAAAAATCGTAGTATATTATACACAATTTTGTACTAGTTTCGGTCATAAAATCAAATTAAATCGAGGATTTTTCGAAATGCTACGAAACTTTTCAGATCCTTTGTATATGTTACTAGGGAATGTTATGTAGGAAGTCCATGCAAAAAATTATCTCAAAATTAGATTCTCTGAAATTTTTTGAAATGCTTGTTTCGGTCAAAAAATCGTAGTATATTATACACAATTTTGAACTAGTTTCGGTCAAAAATCCAAATTAAATCGAGGATTGTTCGAAATGCTACGAAACTTTTCAGATCCTTTGGATATGTTATGTGAGAATGTTACGATGGAAGAGCATGCAAAAAATTATCTTAAAATTAGATTCTATGAAGCTTTAGTAAATGCTAGTTTCGGTACAATAATCGTAGTATATTATACACAATTTTGAACTAGTTTCGGTCAAAAAATCAAATTAAATCGAGGATTGTTAGAAATGCTACGAAACTTTTCAGATCCTTTGTATATGTTACCAGGGAATGTTATGATGGAAGTCCATGTAAAATACTTATCTTAAAATTAGATTCTATGAAACTTTTTGAAATGTTAATTTCGGTCAAAAATCGTAGTATATTATACACAATTTTGTACTAGTTTCGGTCAAAAAATCAAATTAAATCGAGGATTGTTCGAAATGCTACAAAACTTTTCAGATCCTTTGTATATGTTACGAGGGAATCATATGATGGAAGAGCATGCAAAAAATTAACTTAAAATTAAATTCTATGAAACTTTTGAAAGCTAGTTTGGGTCAAAAAATCGTAGTATATTATACACAATTTTGAACTAGTTTCGGTCAAAAAATAAAATTAAATCGAGTATTGTTCGAAATGCTACGAAACATCTCAGATCCTTTGTATATGTTACGAGGGAATGTTATGATGGAAGAGCATGCCAAAAATTAACTTAAAATTAGATTCTATGTAACTTTTTGAAATGCTAGTTTCGGTCAAAAAATCGTAGTATATTATACACAATTTTGAACTAGTTTTGGTCAAAAAATCAAATTAAATCGAGGATTGTTCGAAATGCTACGAAACTTTTCAAATCCTTTGTATATGTTACGAGGAAATGTTATGATGGAAGTCCATGCAAAAGATTATCTTAAAATTAGATTCTATGAAACTTTTTGAAATGCTAATTTCGGTCAAAAATCGTAGTATATTATACACAATTTTGTACTAGTTTCGGTCATAAAATCAAATTAAATCGAGGATTGTTCGAAATGCTACGAAACTTTTCAGATCCTTTGTATATGTTACTAGGGAATGTTATGAAGGAAGTCCATGCAAAAAATTATCTCAAAATTAGATTCTCTGAAATTTTTTGAAATGCTTGTTTCGGTCAAAAAATCGTAGTATATTATACACAATTTTGAACTAGTTTCGGTCAAAAATCCAAATTAAATCGAGGATTGTTCGAAATGCTACGAAACTTTTCAGATCCTTTGGATATGTTATGTGAGAATGTTACGATGGAAGAGCATGCAAAAAATTATCTTAAAATTAGATTCTATGAAACTTTTTGAAATGCTAGTTTCGGTACAAAAATCGTAGTATATTATACACAATTTTGAACTAGTTTCGGTCAAAAAATCAAATTAAATCGAGGATTGTTCGAAATGCTACGAAACTTTTCAGATCCTTTGTATATGTTACCAGGGAATGTTATGATGGAAGTCCATGTAAAATACTTATCTTAAAATTAGATTCTATGAAACTTTTTGAAATGTTAATTTCGGTCAAAAATCGTAGTATATTATACACAATTTTGTACTAGTTTCGGTCAAAAAATCAAATTAAATCGAGGATTGTTCGAAATGCTACGAAACTTCTCAGATCCTTTGTATATGTTACGAGGGAATCATATGATGGAAGAGCATGCAAAAAATTAACTTAAAATTAGATTCTATGAAACTTTTGAAAGCTAGTTTGGGTCAAAAAATCGTAGTATATTATACACAATTTTGAACTAGTTTCGGTCAAAAAATAAAATTAAATCGAGTATTGTTCGAAATGCTACGAAACATCTCAGATCCTTTGTATATGTTACGAGGGAATGTTATGATGGAAGAGCATGCCAAAAATTAACTTAAAATTAGATTCTATGTAACTTTTTGAAATGCTAGTTTCGGTCAAAAAATCGTAGTATATTATACACAATTTTGAACTAGTTTTGGTCAAAAAATCAAATTAAATCGAGGATTGTTCGAAATGCTACGAAACTTTTCAAATCCTTTGTATATGTTACGAGGGAATGTTATGATGGAAGTACATGCAAAAGATTATCTTAAAATTAGATTCTATGAAACTTTTTGAAATGCTAATTTCGGTCAAAAATCGTAGTATATTATACACAATTTTGTACTAGTTTCGGTCATAAAATCAAATTAAATCGAGGATTGTTCAAAATGCTACGAAACTTTTCAGATCCTTTGTATATGTTACTAGGGAATGTTATGAAGGAAGTCCATGCAAAAAATTATCTCAAAATTAGATTCTCTGAAATTTTTTGAAATGCTTGTTTCGGTCAAAAAATCGTAGTATATTATACACAATTTTGAACTAGTTTCGGTCAAAAATCCAAATTAAATCGAGGATTGTTCGAAATGCTACGAAACTTTTCAGATCCTTTGGATATGTTATGTGAGAATGTTACGATGGAAGAGCATGCAAAAAATTATCTTAAAATTAGATTCTATGAAACTTTTTGAAATGCTAGTTTCGATACAAAAATCGTAGTATATTATACACAATTTTGAACTAGTTTCGGTCAAAAAATCAAATTAAATCGAGGATTTTTCGAAATGCTACGAAACTTTTCAGATCCTTTGTATATGTTACCAGGGAATGTTATGATGGAAGTCCATGTAAAATACTTATCTTAAAATTAGATTCTATGAAACTTTTTGAAATGTTAATTTCGGTCAAAAATCGTAGTATATTATACACAATTTTGTACTAGTTTCGGTCAAAAAATCAAATTAAATCGAGGATTGTTCGAAATGCTACGAAACTTCTCAGATCCTTTGTATATGTTACGAGGGAATCATATGATGGAAGAGCATGCAAAGAATTAACTTAAAATTAGATTCTATGAAACTTTTGAAAGCTAGTTTGGGTCAAAAAATCGTAGTATATTATACACAATTTTGAATTAGTTTCGGTCAAAAAATAAAATTAAATCGAGGATTGTTCGAAATGCTACGAAACATCTCAGATCCTTTGTATATGTTACGAGGGAATGTTATGATGGAAGAGCATGCCAAAAATTAACTTAAAATTAGATTCTATGTAACTTTTTGAAATGCTAGTTTCGGTCAAAAAATCGTAGTATATTATACACAATTTTGAACTAGTTTTGGTAAAAAAATCAAATTAAATCGAGGCTTGTTCGAAATGCTAGGAAACTTTTCAAATCCTTTGTATATGTTACGAGGGAATGTTATGATGGAAGTCCATGCAAAAAATTATCTTAAAATTAGATTCTATGAAACTTTTTGAAATGCTAATTTCGGTCAAAAATCGTAGTATATTATACACAATTTTGTACTTGTTTCGGTCATAAAATCAAATTAAATCGAGGATTTTTCGAAATGCTACGAAACTTTTCAGATCCTTTGTATATGTTACTAGGGAATGTTATGAAAGAAGTCCATGCAAAAAATTATCTCAAAATTAGATTCTCTGGAATTTTTTGAAATGCTTGTTTCGGTCAAAAAATCGTAGTATATTATACACAATTTTGAACTAGTTTCGGTCAAAAAGCCAAATTAAATCGAGGATTGTTCGAAATGCTACGAAACTTTTCAGATCCTTTGGATATGTTATGTGAGAATATTACGATGGAAGAGCATGCAAAAAATTATCTTAAAATTAGATTCTATGAAGCTTTTTGAAATGCTAGTTTCGGTACAAAAATCGTAGTATATTATACACAATTTTGAACTAGTTTCGGTCAAAAAATCAAATTAAATCGAGGATTGTTCGAAATGCTACGAAACTTTTCAGATCCTTTGTATATGTTACCAGGGAATGTTATGATGGAAGTCCATTTAAAATACTTATCTTAAAATTAGATTCTATGAAACTTTTTGAAATGTTAATTTCGGTCAAAAATCGTAGTATATTATACACAATTTTGTACTAGTTTCAGTCAAAAAATCAAATTAAATCGAGGATTGTTCGAAATGCTACGAAACTTCTCAGATCCTTTGTATATGTTACGAGGGAATGTTATGATGGAAGAGCATGCAAAAAATTAACTTAAATTAGATTCTATGTAACTTTTTGAAATGGTATTTTTGATCAAAAAATCGTAGTATATTATACATAATTTTGAACTAGTTTCAGTCAAAAAATCAAATTAAATTGAGGATTGTTCGAAATGCTACGAAACTTTTCAGATCCTTTGGATATGTTATGTGAGAATGTTACGATGGAAGTCCATGCAAAAAACTTATCTTAAAATTAGATTCTATGAAACTTTTTGAAATGCTAGTTTCGGTACAAAAATCGTAGTATATTATAGGAAATTTTGAACCAGTTTCGGTCAAAAAATCAAATTAAATCGAGGATTGTTCGAAATGCTACAAAACGTTTCAGATCCTTTGTATATGTTACGAGGGAATCATATGATGGAAGAGCATGCAAAAAATTAACTTAAAATTAGATTCTATGAAACTTTTGAAAGCTAGTTTGGGTCAAAAAATCGTAGTATATTATACACAATTTTGAACTAGTTTCGGTCAAAAAATAAAATTAAATCGAGGATTGTTCGAAATGCTACGAAACATCTCAGATCCTTTGTATATGTTACGAGGGAATGTTATGATGGAAGAGCATGCAAAAAATTAACTTAAAATTAGATTCTATGTAACTTTTTGAAATGCTAGTTTCGGTCAAAAAATCGTAGTATATTATACACAATTTTGAACTAGTTTTGGTCAAAAAATCAAATTAAATCGAGGATTGTTCGAAATGCTACGAGACTTTTCAAATCCTTTGTATATGTTACCAGGGAATGTTATGATGGAAGTCCATGCAAAAAATTATCTTAAAATTAGATTCTATGAAACTTTTTGAAATGCTAATTTCGGTCAAAAATCGTAGTATATTATACACAATTTTGTACTAGTTTCGGTCATAAAATCAAATTAAATCGAGGATTGTTCGAAATGCTACGAAACTTTTCAGATCCTTTGTATATGTTACTAGGGAATGTTATGAAGGAAGTCCATGCAAAAAATTATCTCAAAATTAGATTCTCTGAAATTTTTTGAAATGCTTGTTTCGGTCAAAAAATCGTAGTATATTATACACAATTTTGAGCTAGTTTCGGTCAAAAATCCAAATTAAATCGAGGATTGTTCGAAATGCTACGAAACTTTTCAGATCCTTTGGATATGTTATGTGAGAAGGTTACGATGGAAGAGCATGCAAAAAATTATGTTAAAATTAAATTCTATGAAACTTTTCGAAATGCTAGTTTCGGTACAAAAAGCGTAGTATATTATACACAATTTTGAACTAGTTTCGGTCATAAAATCAAATTAAATCGAGGATTGTTCAAAATGCTACGAAACATTTCAGATCCTTTGTATATGTTATGAGGGAATGTTATGATGGAAGTCCATATAAAATACTTATCTTAAAATTAGATTCTATGAAACTTTTTGAAATGTTAATTTCGGACAAAAATCGTAGTATATTATACACAATTTTGTACTAGTTTCGGTCAAAAAATCAAATTAAATCAAGGATTGTTCGAAATGCTACGAAACTTCTCAGATCCTTTGTAAATGTTACGAGGGAATGTTATGATGGAAGAGCATGCAAAAAATTAACTTAAATTAGATTCTATGTAACTTTTTGAAATGCTAGTTACGATGAAAAAATCGTAGTATCTTATACATAATTTTGAACTAGTTTCAGTCAAAAAATCAAATTAAATCGAGGATTGTTCGAAATGCTACGAAACTTCTCAAATCCTTTGTATATGTTACGAGGGAATGTTATGATGGAAGAGCATGCAAAAAATTAACTTAAATTAGATTCTATGTAACTTTTTGAAATGCTATTTTTGATCAAAAAATCGTAGTATATTATACACAATTTTGAACTAGTTTCGGTCAAAAAATCAAATTAAATCGAGGATTTTTCGAAATGCTACGAAACTTTTCAGATCCTTTGTATATGTTACCAGGGAATGTTATGATGGAAGTCCATGTAAAATACTTATCTTAAAATTAGATTCTATGAAACTTTTTGAAATGTTAATTTCGGTCAAAAATCGTAGTATATTATACACAATTTTGTACTAGTTTCGGTCAAAAAATCAAATTAAATCGAGGATTGTTCGAAATGCTACGAAACTTCTCAGATCCTTTGTATATGTTACGAGGGAATCATATGATGGAAGAGCATGCAAAGAATTAACTTAAAATTAGATTCTATGAAACTTTTGAAAGCTAGTTTGGGTCAAAAAATCGTAGTATATTATACACAATTTTGAATTAGTTTCGGTCAAAAAAAAAAATTAAATCGAGGATTGTTCGAAATGCTACGAAACATCTCAGATCCTTTGTATATGTTACGAGGGAATGTTATGATGGAAGAGCATGCCAAAAATTAACTTAAAATTAGATTCTATGTAACTTTTTGAAATGCTAGTTTCGGTCAAAAAATCGTAGTATATTATACACAATTTTGAACTAGTTTTGGTAAAAAAATCAAATTAAATCGAGGCTTGTTCGAAATGCTAGGAAACTTTTCAAATCCTTTGTATATGTTACGAGGGAATGTTATGATGGAAGTCCATGCAAAAAATTATCTTAAAATTAGATTCTATGAAACTTTTTGAAATGCTAATTTCGGTCAAAAATCGTAGTATATTATACACAATTTTGTACTTGTTTCGGTCATAAAATCAAATTAAATCGAGGATTTTTCGAAATGCTACGAAACTTTTCAGATCCTTTGTATATGTTACTAGGGAATGTTATGAAAGAAGTCCATGCAAAAAATTATCTCAAAATTAGATTCTCTGGAATTTTTTGAAATGCTTGTTTCGGTCAAAAAATCGTAGTATATTATACACAATTTTGAACTAGTTTCGGTCAAAAATCCAAATTAAATCGAGGATTGTTCGAAATGCTACGAAACTTTTCAGATCCTTTGGATATGTTATGTGAGAATATTACGATGGAAGAGCATGCAAAAAATTATCTTAAAATTAGATTCTATGAAGCTTTTTGAAATGCTAGTTTCGGTACAAAAATCGTAGTATATTATACACAATTTTGAACTAGTTTCGGTCAAAAAATCAAATTAAATCGAGGATTGTTCGAAATGCTACGAAACTTTTCAGATCCTTTGTATATGTTACCAGGGAATGTTATGATGGAAGTCCATTTAAAATACTTATCTTAAAATTAGATTCTATGAAACTTTTTGAAATGTTAATTTCGGTCAAAAATCGTAGTATATTATACACAATTTTGTACTAGTTTCAGTCAAAAAATCAAATTAAATCGAGGATTGTTCGAAATGCTACGAAACTTCTCAGATCCTTTGTATATGTTACGAGGGAATGTTATGATGGAAGAGCATGCAAAAAATTAACTTAAATTAGATTCTATGTAACTTTTTGAAATGGTATTTTTGATCAAAAAATCGTAGTATATTATACATAATTTTGAACTAGTTTCAGTCAAAAAATCAAATTAAATTGAGGATTGTTCGAAATGCTACGAAACTTTTCAGATCCTTTGGATATGTTATGTGAGAATGTTACGATGGAAGTCCATGCAAAAAACTTATCTTAAAATTAGATTCTATGAAACTTTTTGAAATGCTAGTTTCGGTACAAAAATCGTAGTATATTATAGACAATTTTGAACCAGTTTCGGTCAAAAAATCAAATTAAATCGAGGATTGTTCGAAATGCTACAAAACGTTTCAGATCCTTTGTATATGTTACGAGGGAATCATATGATGGAAGAGCATGCAAAAAATTAACTTAAAATTAGATTCTATGAAACTTTTGAAAGCTAGTTTGGGTCAAAAAATCGTAGTATATTATACACAATTTTGAACTAGTTTCGGTCAAAAAATAAAATTAAATCGAGGATTGTTCGAAATGCTACGAAACATCTCAGATCCTTTGTATATGTTACGAGGGAATGTTATGATGGAAGAGCATGCAAAAAATTAACTTAAAATTAGATTCTATGTAACTTTTTGAAATGCTAGTTTCGGTCAAAAAATCGTAGTATATTATACACAATTTTGAACTAGTTTTGGTCAAAAAATCAAATTAAATCGAGGATTGTTCGAAATGCTACGAGACTTTTCAAATCCTTTGTATATGTTACCAGGGAATGTTATGATGGAAGTCCATGCAAAAAATTATCTTAAAATTAGATTCTATGAAACTTTTTGAAATGCTAATTTCGGTCAAAAATCGTAGTATATTATACACAATTTTGTACTAGTTTCGGTCATAAAATCAAATTAAATCGAGGATTGTTCGAAATGCTACGAAACTTTTCAGATCCTTTGTATATGTTACTAGGGAATGTTATGAAGGAAGTCCATGCAAAAAATTATCTCAAAATTAGATTCTCTGAAATTTTTTGAAATGCTTGTTTCGGTCAAAAAATCGTAGTATATTATACACAATTTTGAGCTAGTTTCGGTCAAAAATCCAAATTAAATCGAGGATTGTTCGAAATGCTACGAAACTTTTCAGATCCTTTGGATATGTTATGTGAGAAGGTTACGATGGAAGAGCATGCAAAAAATTATGTTAAAATTAAATTCTATGAAACTTTTCGAAATGCTAGTTTCGGTACAAAAAGCGTAGTATATTATACACAATTTTGAACTAGTTTCGGTCATAAAATCAAATTAAATAGAGGATTGTTCAAAATGCTACGAAACATTTCAGATCCTTTGTATATGTTATGAGGGAATGTTATGATGGAAGTCCATATAAAATACTTATCTTAAAATTAGATTCTATGAAACTTTTTGAAATGTTAATTTCGGACAAAAATCGTAGTATATTATACACAATTTTGTACTAGTTTCGGTCAAAAAATCAAATTAAATCAAGGATTGTTCGAAATGCTACGAAACTTCTCAGATCCTTTGTAAATGTTACGAGGGAATGTTATGATGGAAGAGCATGCAAAAAATTAACTTAAATTAGATTCTATGTAACTTTTTGAAATGCTAGTTACGATCAAAAAATCGTAGTATATTATACATAATTTTGAACTAGTTTCAGTCAAAAAATCAAATTAAATCGAGGATTGTTCGAAATGCTACGAAACTTCTCAAATCCTTTGTATATGTTACGAGGGAATGTTATGATGGAAGAGCATGCAAAAAATTAACTTAAATTAGATTCTATGTAACTTTTTGAAATGCTATTTTTGATCAAAAAATCGTAGTATATTATACACAATTTTGAACTAGTTTCGGTCAAAAAATTAAATTAAATCGAGGATTTTTCGAAATGCTACGAAACTTTTCAGATCCTTTGTATATGTTACCAGGGAATGTTATGATGGAAGTCCATGTAAAATACTTATCTTAAAATTAGATTCTATGAAACTTTTTGAAATGTTAATTTCGGTCAAAAATCGTAGTATATTATACACAATTTTGTACTAGTTTCGGTCAAAAAATCAAATTAAATCGAGGATTGTTCGAAATGCTACGAAACTTCTCAGATCCTTTGTATATGTTACGAGGGAATCATATGATGGAAGAGCATGCAAAGAATTAACTTAAAATTAGATTCTATGAAACTTTTGAAAGCTAGTTTGGGTCAAAAAATCGTAGTATATTATACACAATTTTGAATTAGTTTCGGTCAAAAAAAAAAATTAAATCGAGGATTGTTCGAAATGCTACGAAACATCTCAGATCCTTTGTATATGTTACGAGGGAATGTTATGATGGAAGAGCATGCCAAAAATTAACTTAAAATTAGATTCTATGTAACTTTTTGAAATGCTAGTTTCGGTCAAAAAATCGTAGTATATTATACACAATTTTGAACTAGTTTTGGTAAAAAAATCAAATTAAATCGAGGCTTGTTCGAAATGCTAGGAAACTTTTCAAATCCTTTGTATATGTTACGAGGGAATGTTATGATGGAAGTCCATGCAAAAAATTATCTTAAAATTAGATTCTATGAAACTTTTTGAAATGCTAATTTCGGTCAAAAATCGTAGTATATTATACACAATTTTGTACTTGTTTCGGTCATAAAATCAAATTAAATCGAGGATTTTTCGAAATGCTACGAAACTTTTCAGATCCTTTGTATATGTTACTAGGGAATGTTATGAAAGAAGTCCATGCAAAAAATTATCTCAAAATTAGATTCTCTGGAATTTTTTGAAATGCTTGTTTCGGTCAAAAAATCGTAGTATATTATACACAATTTTGAACTAGTTTCGGTCAAAAATCCAAATTAAATCGAGGATTGTTCGAAATGCTACGAAACTTTTCAGATCCTTTGGATATGTTATGTGAGAATATTACGATGGAAGAGCATGCAAAAAATTATCTTAAAATTAGATTCTATGAAGCTTTTTGAAATGCTAGTTTCGGTACAAAAATCGTAGTATATTATACACAATTTTGAACTAGTTTCGGTCAAAAAATCAAATTAAATCGAGGATTGTTCGAAATGCTACGAAACTTTTCAGATCCTTTGTATATGTTACCAGGGAATGTTATGATGGAAGTCCATTTAAAATACTTATCTTAAAATTAGATTCTATGAAACTTTTTGAAATGTTAATTTCGGTCAAAAATCGTAGTATATTATACACAATTTTGTACTAGTTTCAGTCAAAAAATCAAATTAAATCGAGGATTGTTCGAAATGCTACGAAACTTCTCAGATCCTTTGTATATGTTACGAGGGAATGTTATGATGGAAGAGCATGCAAAAAATTAACTTAAATTAGATTCTATGTAACTTTTTGAAATGGTATTTTTGATCAAAAAATCGTAGTATATTATACATAATTTTGAACTAGTTTCAGTCAAAAAATCAAATTAAATTGAGGATTGTTCGAAATGCTACGAAACTTTTCAGATCCTTTGGATATGTTATGTGAGAATGTTACGATGGAAGTCCATGCAAAAAACTTATCTTAAAATTAGATTCTATGAAACTTTTTGAAATGCTAGTTTCGGTACAAAAATCGTAGTATATTATAGACAATTTTGAACCAGTTTCGGTCAAAAAATCAAATTAAATCGAGGATTGTTCGAAATGCTACAAAACGTTTCAGATCCTTTGTATATGTTACGAGGGAATCATATGATGGAAGAGCATGCAAAAAATTAACTTAAAATTAGATTCTATGAAACTTTTGAAAGCTAGTTTGGGTCAAAAAATCGTAGTATATTATACACAATTTTGAACTAGTTTCGGTCAAAAAATAAAATTAAATCGAGGATTGTTCGAAATGCTACGAAACATCTCAGATCCTTTGTATATGTTACGAGGGAATGTTATGATGGAAGAGCATGCAAAAAATTAACTTAAAATTAGATTCTATGTAACTTTTTGAAATGCTAGTTTCGGTCAAAAAATCGTAGTATATTATACACAATTTTGAACTAGTTTTGGTCAAAAAATCAAATTAAATCGAGGATTGTTCGAAATGCTACGAGACTTTTCAAATCCTTTGTATATGTTACCAGGGAATGTTATGATGGAAGTCCATGCAAAAAATTATCTTAAAATTAGATTCTATGAAACTTTTTGAAATGCTAATTTCGGTCAAAAATCGTAGTATATTATACACAATTTTGTACTAGTTTCGGTCATAAAATCAAATTAAATCGAGGATTGTTCGAAATGCTACGAAACTTTTCAGATCCTTTGTATATGTTACTAGGGAATGTTATGAAGGAAGTCCATGCAAAAAATTATCTCAAAATTAGATTCTCTGAAATTTTTTGAAATGCTTGTTTCGGTCAAAAAATCGTAGTATATTATACACAATTTTGAGCTAGTTTCGGTCAAAAATCCAAATTAAATCGAGGATTGTTCGAAATGCTACGAAACTTTTCAGATCCTTTGGATATGTTATGTGAGAAGGTTACGATGGAAGAGCATGCAAAAAATTATGTTAAAATTAAATTCTATGAAACTTTTCGAAATGCTAGTTTCGGTACAAAAAGCGTAGTATATTATACACAATTTTGAACTAGTTTCGGTCATAAAATCAAATTAAATAGAGGATTGTTCAAAATGCTACGAAACATTTCAGATCCTTTGTATATGTTATGAGGGAATGTTATGATGGAAGTCCATATAAAATACTTATCTTAAAATTAGATTCTATGAAACTTTTTGAAATGTTAATTTCGGACAAAAATCGTAGTATATTATACACAATTTTGTACTAGTTTCGGTCAAAAAATCAAATTAAATCAAGGATTGTTCGAAATGCTACGAAACTTCTCAGATCCTTTGTAAATGTTACGAGGGAATGTTATGATGGAAGAGCATGCAAAAAATTAACTTAAATTAGATTCTATGTAACTTTTTGAAATGCTAGTTACGATCAAAAAATCGTAGTATATTATACATAATTTTGAACTAGTTTCAGTCAAAAAATCAAATTAAATCGAGGATTGTTCGAAATGCTACGAAACTTCTCAAATCCTTTGTATATGTTACGAGGGAATGTTATGATGGAAGAGCATGCAAAAAATTAACTTAAATTAGATTCTATGTAACTTTTTGAAATGCTATTTTTGATCAAAAAATCGTAGTATATTATACACAATTTTGAACTAGTTTCGGTCAAAAAATCAAATTAAATCGAGGATTTTTCGAAATGCTACGAAACTTTTCAGATCCTTTGTATATGTTACCAGGGAATGTTATGATGGAAGTCCATGTAAAATACTTATCTTAAAATTAGATTCTATGAAACTTTTTGAAATGTTAATTTCGGTCAAAAATCGTAGTATATTATACACAATTTTGTACTAGTTTCGGTCAAAAAATCAAATTAAATCGAGGATTGTTCGAAATGCTACGAAACTTCTCAGATCCTTTGTATATGTTACGAGGGAATCATATGATGGAAGAGCATGCAAAGAATTAACTTAAAATTAGATTCTATGAAACTTTTGAAAGCTAGTTTGGGTCAAAAAATCGTAGTATATTATACACAATTTTGAATTAGTTTCGGTCAAAAAATAAAATTAAATCGAGGATTGTTCGAAATGCTACGAAACATCTCAGATCCTTTGTATATGTTACGAGGGAATGTTATGATGGAAGAGCATGCCAAAAATTAACTTAAAATTAGATTCTATGTAACTTTTTGAAATGCTAGTTTCGGTCAAAAAATCGTAGTATATTATACACAATTTTGAACTAGTTTTGGTAAAAAAATCAAATTAAATCGAGGCTTGTTCGAAATGCTAGGAAACTTTTCAAATCCTTTGTATATGTTACGAGGGAATGTTATGATGGAAGTCCATGCAAAAAATTATCTTAAAATTAGATTCTATGAAACTTTTTGAAATGCTAATTTCGGTCAAAAATCGTAGTATATTATACACAATTTTGTACTTGTTTCGGTCATAAAATCAAATTAAATCGAGGATTTTTCGAAATGCTACGAAACTTTTCAGATCCTTTGTATATGTTACTAGGGAATGTTATGAAAGAAGTCCATGCAAAAAATTATCTCAAAATTAGATTCTCTGGAATTTTTTGAAATGCTTGTTTCGGTCAAAAAATCGTAGTATATTATACACAATTTTGAACTAGTTTCGGTCAAAAATCCAAATTAAATCGAGGATTGTTCGAAATGCTACGAAACTTTTCAGATCCTTTGGATATGTTATGTGAGAATATTACGATGGAAGAGCATGCAAAAAATTATCTTAAAATTAGATTCTATGAAGCTTTTTGAAATGCTAGTTTCGGTACAAAAATCGTAGTATATTATACACAATTTTGAACTAGTTTCGGTCAAAAAATCAAATTAAATCGAGGATTGTTCGAAATGCTACGAAACTTTTCAGATCCTTTGTATATGTTACCAGGGAATGTTATGATGGAAGTCCATTTAAAATACTTATCTTAAAATTAGATTCTATGAAACTTTTTGAAATGTTAATTTCGGTCAAAAATCGTAGTATATTATACACAATTTTGTACTAGTTTCAGTCAAAAAATCAAATTAAATCGAGGATTGTTCGAAATGCTACGAAACTTCTCAGATCCTTTGTATATGTTACGAGGGAATGTTATGATGGAAGAGCATGCAAAAAATTAACTTAAATTAGATTCTATGTAACTTTTTGAAATGGTATTTTTGATCAAAAAATCGTAGTATATTATACATAATTTTGAACTAGTTTCAGTCAAAAAATCAAATTAAATTGAGGATTGTTCGAAATGCTACGAAACTTTTCAGATCCTTTGGATATGTTATGTGAGAATGTTACGATGGAATTCCATGCAAAAAACTTATCTTAAAATTAGATTCTATGAAACTTTTTGAAATGCTAGTTTCGGTACAAAAATCGTAGTATATTATAGACAATTTTGAACCAGTTTCGGTCAAAAAATCAAATTAAATCGAGGATTGTTCGAAATGCTACAAAACGTTTCAGATCCTTTGTATATGTTACGAGGGAATCATATGATGGAAGAGCATGCAAAAAATTAACTTAAAATTAGATTCTATGAAACTTTTGAAAGCTAGTTTGGGTCAAAAAATCGTAGTATATTATACACAATTTTGAACTAGTTTCGGTCAAAAAATAAAATTAAATCGAGGATTGTTCGAAATGCTACGAAACATCTCAGATCCTTTGTATATGTTACGAGGGAATGTTATGATGGAAGAGCATGCAAAAAATTAACTTAAAATTAGATTCTATGTAACTTTTTGAAATGCTAGTTTCGGTCAAAAAATCGTAGTATATTATACACAATTTTGAACTAGTTTTGGTCAAAAAATCAAATTAAATCGAGGATTGTTCGAAATGCTACGAGACTTTTCAAATCCTTTGTATATGTTACCAGGGAATGTTATGATGGAAGTCCATGCAAAAAATTATCTTAAAATTAGATTCTATGAAACTTTTTGAAATGCTAATTTCGGTCAAAAATCGTAGTATATTATACACAATTTTGTACTAGTTTCGGTCATAAAATCAAATTAAATCGAGGATTGTTCGAAATGCTACGAAACTTTTCAGATCCTTTGTATATGTTACTAGGGAATGTTATGAAGGAAGTCCATGCAAAAAATTATCTCAAAATTAGATTCTCTGAAATTTTTTGAAATGCTTGTTTCGGTCAAAAAATCGTAGTATATTATACACAATTTTGAGCTAGTTTCGGTCAAAAATCCAAATTAAATCGAGGATTGTTCGAAATGCTACGAAACTTTTCAGATCCTTTGGATATGTTATGTGAGAAGGTTACGATGGAAGAGCATGCAAAAAATTATGTTAAAATTAAATTCTATGAAACTTTTCGAAATGCTAGTTTCGGTACAAAAAGCGTAGTATATTATACACAATTTTGAACTAGTTTCGGTCATAAAATCAAATTAAATCGAGGATTGTTCAAAATGCTACGAAACATTTCAGATCCTTTGTATATGTTATGAGGGAATGTTATGATGGAAGTCCATATAAAATACTTATCTTAAAATTAGATTCTATGAAACTTTTTGAAATGTTAATTTCGGACAAAAATCGTAGTATATTATACACAATTTTGTACTAGTTTCGGTCAAAAAATCAAATTAAATCAAGGATTGTTCGAAATGCTACGAAACTTCTCAGATCCTTTGTAAATGTTACGAGGGAATGTTATGATGGAAGAGCATGCAAAAAATTAACTTAAATTAGATTCTATGTAACTTTTTGAAATGCTAGTTACGATCAAAAAATCGTAGTATATTATACATAATTTTGAACTAGTTTCAGTCAAAAAATCAAATTAAATCGAGGATTGTTCGAAATGCTACGAAACTTCTCAAATCCTTTGTATATGTTACGAGGGAATGTTATGATGGAAGAGCATGCAAAAAATTAACTTAAATTAGATTCTATGTAACTTTTTGAAATGCTATTTTTGATCAAAAAATCGTAGTATATTATACATAATTTTGAACTAGTTTCAGTCAAAAAATCAAATTAAATTGAGGATTGTTCGAAATGCTACGAAACTTTTCAGATCCTTTGGATATGTTATGTGAGAATGTTACGATGGAAGTCCATGCAAAAAATTATCTTAAAATTAGATTCTATGAAACTTTTTGAAATGCTAGTTTCGGTACAAAAATCGTAGTATATTATACACAATTTTGAAGTAGTTTCGGTCAAAAAATCAAATTAAATCGAGGATTGTTCGAAATGCTACAAAACTTTTCAGATCCTTTGTATATGTTACGAGGAAATCATATGATGGAAGAGCATGTAAAAAATTAACTTAAAATTAGATTCTAAGAAACTTTTGAAAGCTAATTTAGGTCAAAAAATCGTAGTATATTATACACAATTTTGAACTAGTTTCGGTCACAAAATCAAATTAAATCGAGGATTGTTCGAAATGCTACGAAACTTCTTAGATCCTTTGTATATGTTACGAGGGAATGTTATGATGGAAGAGCATGTAAGAAATTAACTCAAACTTAGATTCTTTGAAATTTTTTGAAATGCTTGTTTCGGTCAAAAAATCGTAGTATATTATACACAATTTTGAACTAGTTTCGGTCAAAAAATAAAATTAAATCGAGGATTGTTCGAAATGCTACGAAACTTTTCAGATCCTTTGAATATGTTATGTGAGAATGTTATAATGGAAGTCCATGCAAAAAATTATCTTAAAAATAGATTCTATGAAACTTTTTGAAATGCTAGTTTCGGTACAAAAATCGTAGTATATTATACACAATTTTGAACTAGTTTCGATCAAAAAATCAAATTAAATCGAGGATTGTTCGAAATGACACGAAACTTTTCAGATCCTTTGTATATGTTACCTGGGAATGTTATGAAGGAAGTCCATGCAAAAAATTATCTCAAAATTAGATTCTCTGAAATTTTTTGAAATGCTTGTTTCGGTCAAAAAATCGTAGTATATTATACACAATTTTGAGCTAGTTTCGGTCAAAAATCCAAATTAAATCGAGGATTGTTCGAAATGCTACGAAACTTTTCAGATCCTTTGGATATGTTATGTGAGAAGGTTACGATGGAAGAGCATGCAAAAAATTATGTTAAAATTAAATTCTATGAAACTTTTCGAAATGCTAGTTTCGGTACAAAAAGCGTAGTATATTATACACAATTTTGAACTAGTTTCGGTCATAAAATCAAATTAAATCGAGGATTGTTCAAAATGCTACGAAACATTTCAGATCCTTTGTATATGTTATGAGGGAATGTTATGATGGAAGTCCATATAAAATACTTATCTTAAAATTAGATTCTATGAAACTTTTTGAAATGTTAATTTCGGACAAAAATCGTAGTATATTATACACAATTTTGTACTAGTTTCGGTCAAAAAATCAAATTAAATCAAGGATTGTTCGAAATGCTACGAAACTTCTCAGATCCTTTGTAAATGTTACGAGGGAATGTTATGATGGAAGAGCATGCAAAAAATTAACTTAAATTAGATTCTATGTAACTTTTTGAAATGCTAGTTACGATCAAAAAATCGTAGTATATTATACATAATTTTGAACTAGTTTCAGTCAAAAAATCAAATTAAATCGAGGATTGTTCGAAATGCTACGAAACTTCTCAAATCCTTTGTATATGTTACGAGGGAATGTTATGATGGAAGAGCATGCAAAAAATTAACTTAAATTAGATTCTATGTAACTTTTTGAAATGCTATTTTTGATCAAAAAATCGTAGTATATTATACATAATTTTGAACTAGTTTCAGTCAAAAAATCAAATTAAATTGAGGATTGTTCGAAATGCTACGAAACTTTTCAGATCCTTTGGATATGTTATGTGAGAATGTTACGATGGAAGTCCATGCAAAAAATTATCTTAAAATTAGATTCTATGAAACTTTTTGAAATGCTAGTTTCGGTACAAAAATCGTAGTATATTATACACAATTTTGAAGTAGTTTCGGTCAAAAAATCAAATTAAATCGAGGATTGTTCGAAATGCTACAAAACTTTTCAGATCCTTTGTATATGTTACGAGGAAATCATATGATGGAAGAGCATGTAAAAAATTAACTTAAAATTAGATTCTAAGAAACTTTTGAAAGCTAATTTAGGTCAAAAAATCGTAGTATATTATACACAATTTTGAACTAGTTTCGGTCACAAAATCAAATTAAATCGAGGATTGTTCGAAATGCTACGAAACTTCTTAGATCCTTTGTATATGTTACGAGGGAATGTTATGATGGAAGAGCATGTAAGAAATTAACTCAAACTTAGATTCTTTGAAATTTTTTGAAATGCTTGTTTCGGTCAAAAAATCGTAGTATATTATACACAATTTTGAACTAGTTTCGGTCAAAAAATAAAATTAAATCGAGGATTGTTCGAAATGCTACGAAACTTTTCAGATCCTTTGAATATGTTATGTGAGAATGTTATAATGGAAGTCCATGCAAAAAATTATCTTAAAAATAGATTCTATGAAACTTTTTGAAATGCTAGTTTCGGTACAAAAATCGTAGTATATTATACACAATTTTGAACTAGTTTCGATCAAAAAATCAAATTAAATCGAGGATTGTTCGAAATGACACGAAACTTTTCAGATCCTTTGTATATGTTACTAGGGAATGTTATGAAGGAAGTCCATGCAAAAAATTATCTCAAAATTAGATTCTCTGAAAATTTTTGAAATGCTTGTTTCGGTCAAAAAATCGTAGTATATTATACACAATTTTGAACTAGTTTCGGTCAAAAAATCAAATTAAATCGAGGATTGTTCGAAATGCTACGAAACTTTTCTGATCCTTTGGATATGTTATGTGAGAATGTTACGATGGAAGTCCATGCAAAAAATTATCTTAAAATTAGATTCTATGAAACTTTTTGAAATGCTAGTTTCGGTACAAAAACCGTAGTATATTATACACAATTTTGAACTAGTTTCGGTCAAAAAATCAAATTAAATCGAGGATTGTTCGAAATGCTACAAAACTTGTTACGAGGGAATCATATGATGGAAGAGCATGCAAAAAATTATCTTAAAAATAGATTCTATGAAACTTTTTGAAATGCTAGTTTCGGTACAAAAATCGTAGTATATTATACACTATTTTGAACTAGTTTTGGTCAAAAAATCAAATTAAATCGAGGATTGTTCGAAATGCTACGAAACTTTTCAGATCCTTTGTATATGTTACGATGGAATGTTATGATGGAAGTCCATGCAAAAAATTATCTAAAAATTAGATTCTATGAAACTCTTTGAAATGCTAATTTCGGTCAAAAATCGTATTATATTATACACAATTTTGTACTAGTTTCGGTCATAAAATCAAATTAAATCGAGGATTGTTCGAAATGCTACGAAACTTTTCAGATCCTTGTATATGTTACTAGGGAATGTTATGAAGGAAGTCCATGCAAAAAATTATCTCAAAATTAGATTCTATGAAATTTTTTGAAAAACTTGTTTCGGTCAAAAAATCGTAGTATATTATACACAATTTTGAACTAGTTTTGGTCAAAAAATCAAATTAAATCGAGGATTGTTCGAAATGCTACGAAACTTTTCAAATCCTTTGTATATGTTACGAGGGAATGTTATGATGGAAGTCCATTCAAAAAATTATCTTAAAATTAGATTCTATGAAACGTTTTGAAATGCTAATTTCGGTTAAAAATCGTAGTATATTATACACAATTTTGTACTAGTTTCGGTCATAAATCAAATTAAATCGAGGATTGTTCGAAATGCTACGAAACTTTTCAGATCCTTTGTATATGTTACTAGGGAATGTTATGAAGGAAGTCCATGCAAAAAATTATCTCAAAATTAGATTCTCTGAAATTTTTTGAAATGCTTGTTTCGGTCAAAAAATCGTAGTATATTATACACAATTTTGAACTAGTTTCGGTCAAAAAATCAAATTAAATCGAGGATTGTTCGAAATGCTACGAAACTTTTCAGATCCTTTGGATATGTTATGTGAGAATGTTACGATGGAAGTCCATGCAATAAATTATCTTAAAATTAGATTCTATGAAACTTTTTGAAATGCTAGTTTCAGTACAAAAATCGTAGTATATTATACACAATTTTGTACTAGTTTCGGTCATAAAATCAAATTAAATCGAGGATTGTTCGAAATGCTACAAAACTTTTCAGATCCTTTGTATATGTTACGAGGGAATCATATGATGGAAGAGCATGCAAAAAATTATCTTAAAAATAGATTCTATGAAACTTTTTGAAATGCTAGTTTCGGTACAAAAATCGTAGTATATTATACACAATTTTGAACTAGTTTCGGTCAAAAAATCAAATTAAATCAAGGATTGTTCGAAATGACACGTAACTTTTCAGATCCTTTGTATATGTTACGAGGGAAGGTTATGATGGAAGCCCATGCAAAAAAATTATCACAAAATTAGATTCTATGAAACTTTTTGAAATACTAGTTTTGGTCAAAAAATCATAGTATATTATGCACAATTTTATTCAAATTTTCGGTCAAAAAATCAAATTAAATCGAGGATAGCTCGAAATGTTACGAAACTTTTCAGATTCTTTATATATGTTACGAGGGAATGTTATGATGGATGTCCAAGGAAAAAATTAACTTAAAATTAGATTCTATGTAACTTTTTGAAATGCTAGTTTCGGTCAAAAAATCGTAGTATATTATATACAATTTTGAACTAGTTTTTGTCAAAAAATCAAATTAAATCGAGGATTGTTCGAAATGCTACGAAACTTTTCAAATCCTTTGTATATGTTACGAGGGAATGTTATGATGGAAGTCCATGCAAAAAATTATCTTAAAATTTGATTCTATGATACTTTTTGAAATGCTAATTTCGGTCAAAATTCGTAGTATATTATACACAATTTTGTACTAGTTTCGGTCAAAAAATCAAATTAAATCGAGGATTGTTCGAAATGCTACGAAACTTTTCAGATCCTTTGTAAATGTTACTAGGGAATCTTATGAAGAAAGTCCGTGCAAAAAATTACCTCAAAATTAGATTCTCTGAAATTTTTTGAAATGCTTGTTTCGGTCAAAAAATCGTAGTATATTATACCTAATTTTGAACTAGTTTCGGTCAAAAAATCAAATTAAATCGAGGATTGTTCGAAATGCTACGAAACTTTTCAGATCCTTTGGATATGTTATGTGAGAATGTTACGATGGAAGTCCATGCAAAAAATTATCTTAAAATTAGATTCTATGAAACTTTTTGAAATGCTAGTTTCGGTAAAAAAATCGTAGTATATTATACACAATTTTGAACTAGTTTCGGTCAAAAAATCAAATTAAATCGTGGATTGTTCGAAATGCTACAAAACTTTTCAGATCCTTTGTATATGTTACGAGGGAATCATATGATGGAAGAGCATGCAAAAAATTAACTTAAAATTAGATTCTATGAAACTTTTGAAAGCTAGTTTGGGTCAAAAAATCGTAGTATATTATACACAATTTTGAACTAGTTTCGGTCAAAAAATCAAATTAAATCGAGGATTGTTCGAAATGCTACGAAACTTTTCAAATACTTTGTATATGTTACGAGGGAAGGTTATGATGGAAGCCCATGCAAAAAAATTATCACAAAATTAGATTCTATGAAACTTTTTGAAATACTAGTTTTGGTCAAAAAATCATAGTATATTATGCACAATTTTATTCTAATTTTCGGTCAAAAAATCAAATTAAATCGAGGATAGCTCGAAATGTTACGAAACTTTTCAGATTCTTTATATATGTTACGAGGGAATGTTATGATGGAAGTCCAAGGAAAAAATTAACTTAAAATTAGATTCTATGTAACTTTTTGAAATGCTAGTTTAGGTCAAAAAATCGTAGTATATTATATACAATTTTGAACTAGTTTTTGTCAAAAAATCAAATTAAATCGAGGATTGTTCGAAATGCTACGAAACTTTTCAAATCCTTTGTATATGTTACGAGGGAATGTTATGATGGAAGTCCATGCAAAAAATTATCTTAAAATTAGATTCTATGATACTTTTTGAAATGCTAATTTCGGTCAAAAATCGTAGTATATTATACACAATTTTGTACTAGTTTTGGTCAAAAAATCAAATTAAATCGAGGATTGTTCGAAATGCTACGAAACTTTTCAGATCCTTTGTATATGTTACTAGGGAATCTTATGAAGAAAGTCCGTGCAAAAAATTACCTCAAAATTAGATTCTCTGAAATTTTTTGAAATGCTTGTTTCGGTCAAAAAATCATAGTATATTATACCTAATTTTGAACTAGTTTCGGTCAAAAAATCAAATTAAATCGAGGATTGTTCGAAATGCTACGAAACTTTTCAGATCCTTTGGATATGTTATGTGAGAATGTTGCGATGGAAGTCCATGCAAAAAATTATCTTAAAATTAGATTCTATGAAACTTTTTGAAATGCTAGTTTCGGTAAAAAAATCGTAGTATATTATACACAATTTTGAACTAGTTTCGGTCAAAAAATCAAAATAAATCGTGGATTGTTCGAAATGCTACAAAACTTTTCAGATCCTTTGTATATGTTACGAGGGAATCATATGATGGAAGAGCATGCAAAAAATTAACTTAAAATTAGATTCTATGAAACTTTTGAAAGCTAGTTTGGGTCAAAAAATCGTAGTATATTATACACAATTTTGAACTAGTTTCGGTCAAAAAATCAAATTAAATCGAGGATTGTTCGAAATGCTACGAAACTTTTCAGATACTTTTTATATGTTACGAGGGAAGGTTATGATGGAAGCCCATGCAAAAAAATTATCACAAAATTAGATTCTATGAAACTTTTTGAAATACTAGTTTTGGTCAAAAAATCATAGTATATTATGCACAATTTTATTCTAATTTTCGGTCAAAAAATCAAATTAAATCGAGGATAGCTCGAAATTCTACGAAACTTTTCAGATTCTTTATATATGTTACGAGGGAATGTTATGATGGAAGTCCAAGGAAAAAATTAACTTAAAATTAGATTCTATGTAACTTTTTGAAATGCTAGTTTCGGTCAAAAAATCGTAGTATATTATACACAATTTTGAACTAGTTTATGTCAAAAAATCAAATTAAATCGAGGATTGTTCGAAATGCTACGAAACTTTTCAAATCCTTTGTATATGTTACGAGGGAATGTTATGATGGAAGTCCATGCAAAAAATTATCTTAAAATTAGATTCTATGAAACTTTTTGAAATGCTAATTTCGGTCAAAAATCGTAGTATATTATACACAATTTTGTACTAGTTTCGGTCAAAAAATTAAATTAAATCGAGGATTGTTCGAAATGCTACGAAACTTTTCAGATCCTTTGTATATGTTACTAGGGAATCTTATGAAGAAAGTCCGTGCAAAAAATTATCTTAAAATTAGATTCTATGAAACTTTTTGAAATGCTAGTTTCGGTAAAAAAATCGTAGTATATTATACACAATTTTGAACTAGTTTCGGTCAAAAAATCAAATTAAATCGAGGTTCGAAATGCTACAAAACTTTTCAGATCCTTTGTATATGTTACGAGGGAATCATATGATGGAAGAGCATGCAAAAAATTAACTTAAAATTAGATTCTATGAAACTTTTGAAAGCTAGTTTGGGTCAAAAAATCGTAGTATATTATACACAATTTTGAACTAGTTTCGGTCAAAAAAAAAAATTAAATCGAGGATTGTTCGAAATGCTACGAAACTTCTCAGATCCTTTGTATATGTTACGAGGGAATGTTATGATGGAAGAGCATGCAAAAAATTAACTTAAATTAGATTCTATGTAACTATTTGAAATGCTAGTTTCGATCAAAAAATCGTAGTATATTATACACAATTTTGAACTAGTTTTGGTCAAAAAATCAAATTAAATCGAGGATTGTTCGAAATGCTACGAAACTTTCAAATCCTTTGTATATGTTACGAGGGAATGTTATGATGGAAGTCCATGCAAAAAATTATCTTAAAATTAGATTCTATGAAACTTTTTGAAATGCTAATTTCGGTCAAAAATCGTAGTATATTATACACAATTTTGTACTAGTTTCGGTCAAAAAATCAAATTAAATCGAGGATTGTTCGAAATGCTACGAAACTTTTCAGATCCTTGTATATGTTACTAGGGAATGTTATGAAGGAAGTCCATGCAAAAAATTATCTCTAAATTAGATTCTATGAAATTTTTTGAAAAACTTGTTTCGGTCAAAAAATCGTAGTATATTATACGCAATTTTGAACTAGTTTTGGTCAAAAAATAAAATTAAATCGAGGATTGTTCGAAATGCTACGAAACTTTTCAAATCCTTTGTATATGTTACGAGGGAATGTTATGATGGAAGTCCATGCAAAAAATTATCTTAAAATTAGATTCTATGAAACGTTTTGAAATGCTAATTTCGGTCAAAAATCGTAGTATATTATACACAATTTTGTACTAGTTTCGGTCATAAATCAAATTAAATCGAGGATTGTTCGAAATGCTACGAAACTTTTCAGATCCTTTGTATATGTTACTAGGGAATGTTATGAAGGAAGTCCATGCAAAAAATTATCTCAAAATTAGATTCTCTGAAATTTTTTGAAATGCTTGTTTCGGTCAAAAAATCGTAGTATATTATACACAATTTTGAACTAGTTTCGGTCAAAAAATCAAATTAAATCGAGGATTGTTCGAAATGCTACGAAACTTTTCAGATCCTTTGGATATGTTATGTGAGAATGTTACGATGGAAGTCCATGCAAAAAATTATCTTAAAATTAGATTCTATGAAACTTTTTGAAATGCTAGTTTCGGTACAAAAATCGTAGTATATTATACACAATTTTGTACTAGTTTCGGTCATAAAATCAAATTAAATCGAGGATTGTTCGAAATGCTACCAAACTTTTCAGATCCTTTGTATATGTTACGAGGGATTCATATGATGGAAGAGCATGCAAAAAATTAACTTAAAATTAGATTCTATGAAACTTTTAAAAGCTAGTTTGGGTCAAAAAATCGTAGTATATTATACACAATTTTGAACTAGTTTCGGTCAAAAAATCAAATTAAATCGAGGATTGTTCGAAATGCTACGAAACTTTTTAGATCCTTTGTATATGTTACGAGGGAATGTTATGATGGAAGTCCATGTAAAATACTTATCTTAAAATTAGATTCTATGAAACTTTTTGAAATGTTAATTTCGGTCAAAAATCCTAGTATATTATACACAATTTTGTACTAGTTTCGGTCAAAAAATTAAATTAAATCGAGGATTGTTGGAAATGCTACGAAACTTCTCAGATCATTTGTATATGTTACGAGAGAATGTTATGATGGAAGAGCATGCAAAAAATTAACTTAAATTAGATTCTATGTAACTTTTTGAAATGCTAGTTTCGATCAAAAAATCGTAGTATATTATACACAATTTTGAACTAGTTTTGGTCAAAAAATCAAATTAAATCGAGGATTGTTCGAAATGCTACAAAACTACTCAGATCCTTTGTATATGTTACGAGGGAATGTTATGATGGAAGAGCATGCAAAAAATTAAATTAAAATTAGATTCTATGTAACTTTTTGAAATGCTAGTTTCGGTCAAAAAATCGTAGTATATTATACACAATTTTGAACTAGTTTTGGTCAAAAAATCAAATTAAATCGAGGATTGTTCGAAATGCTACGAAACTTTTCAAATCCTTTGTATATGTTACGAGGGAATGTTATGATGGAAGTTCATGCAAAAAATTATCTTAAAATTAGATTCTATGAAACTTTTTGAAATGCTAATTTCGGTCAAAAATCGTAGTATATTATACACAATTTTGTACTAGTTTCGGTCATAAAATCAAAAATAGATCAAGGATTGTTCGAAATGCTACGAAACTTTTCAGTTCCTTTGTATATGTTACTAGGGAATGTTATGAAGGAAGTCCATGCAAAAAATTATCTCAAAATTAGATTCTCTGAAATATTTTGAAATGCTTGTTTCGGGCAAAAAATCGTAGTATATTATACACAATTTTAAACTAGTTTCGGTCAAAAAATCAAATTAAATCGAGGATTGTTCGAAATGCTACGAAACTTTTCAGATCCTTTGGATATGTTTTGTGAGAATGTTACGATGGAAGTCCATGCAAAAAATTATCTTAAAATTAGATTCTATGAAACTTTTTGAAATGCTAGTTTCGGTACAAAAATCGTAGTATATTATACACAATTTTGTACTAGTTTCGGTCATAAAATCAAATTAAATCGAGGATTGTTCGAAATGCTACGAAACTTTTCAGATCCTTGTATATGTTAGTAGGGAATGTTATGAAGGAAGTCCTTGGAAAAAATTATCTCAAAATTAGATTCTATGAAATTTTTTGAAAAACTTGTTTCGGTCAAAAAATCGTAGTATATTATACACAATTTTGAACTAGTTTTGGTCAAAAAATAAAATTAAATCGAGGATTGTTCGAAATGCTACGAAACTTTTCAAATCCTTTGTATATGTTACGAGGGAATGTTATGATGGAAGTCCATGCAAAAAATTATCTTAAAATTAGATTCTATGAAACGTTTTGAAATGCTAATTTCGGTCAAAAATCGTAGTATATTATACACAATTTTGTACTAGTTTCGGTCATAAATCAAATTAAATCGAGGATTGTTCGAAATGCTTCGAAACTTTTGAGATCCTTTGTATATGTTACTAGGGAATGTTATGAAGGAAGTCCATGCAAAAAATTATCTCAAAATTAGATTCTCTGAAATTTTTTAAAATGCTTGTTTCGGTCAAAAAATCGTAGTATATTATACACAATTTTGAACTAGTTTCGGTCAAAAAATCAAATTAAATCGAGGATTGTTCGAAATGCTACGAAACTTTTCAGATCCTTTGGATATGTTATGTGAGAATGTTACGATGGAAGTCCATGCAAAAAATTATCTTAAAATTAGATTCTATGAAACTTTTTGAAATGCTAGTTTCGGTACAAAAATCGTAGTATATTATACACAATTTTGTACTAGTTTCGGTCATAAAATCAAATTAAATCGAGGATTGTTCGAAATGCTACGAAACTTCTCAGATCATTTGTATATGTTACGAGGGAATGTTATGATGGAAGAGCATGTAAAAAATTAACTTAAATTAGATTCTATGTAACTTTTTGAAATGCTAGTTTCGATCAAAAAATCGTAGTATATTATACACAATTTTGAACTAGTTTTGGTCAAAAAATCAAATTAAATCGAGGATTGTTCGAAATGCTACGAAACTTCTCAGATCATTTGTATATGTTACGAGGGAATGTTATGATGGAAGAGCATGTAAAAAATTAACTTAAATTAGATTCTATGTAACTTTTTGAAATGCTAGTTTCGATCAAAAAATCGTAGTATATTATACACAATTTTGAACTAGTTTTGGTCAAAAAATCAAATTAAATCGAGGATTGTTCGAAATGCTACGAAACTTCTCAGATCCTTTGTATATGTTACGAGGGAATGTTATGATGGAAGAGCATGCAAAAAATTAACTTAAAATTAGATTCTATGTAACTTTTTGAAATGCTAGTTTCGGTCTAAAAATCGTAGTATATTATACACAATTTTGAACTAGTTTTGGTCAAAAAATTAAATTAAATCGAGGATTGTTCGAAATGCTACGAAACTTTTCAAATCCTTTGTATATGTTACGAGGGAATGTTATGATGGAAGTCCATGCAAAAAATTATCTTAAAATTAGATTCTATGAAACTTTTTGAAATGCTAATTTCGTTCAAAAATCGTAGTATATTATACACAATTTTGTACTAGTTTCGGTCATAAAATCAAATTAAATCGAGGATTGTTCGAAATGCTACAAAACTTTTCAGATCCTTGTATATGTTACTAGGGAATATTATGAAGGAAGTCCATGCAAAAAATTATCTCTAAATTAGATTCTATGAAATTTTTTGAAAAACTTGTTTCGGTCAAAAAATCGTAGTATATTATACGCAATTTTGAACTAGTTTTGGTCAAAAAATAAAATTAAATCGAGGATTGTTCGAAATGCTACGAAACTTTTCAAATCCTTTGTATATGTTACGAGGGAATGTTATGATGGAAGTCCATGCAAAAAATTATCTTAAAATTAGATTCTATGAAATGTTTTGAAATGCTAATTTCGGTCAAAAATCGTAGTATATTATACACAATTTTGTACTAGTTTCGGTCATAAATCAAATTAAATCGAGGATTGTTCGAAATGCTACGAAACTTTTCAGATCCTTTGTATATGTTACTAGGGAATGTTATGAAGGAAGTCCATGCAAAAAATTATCTCAAAATTAGATTCTCTGAAATTTTTTGAAATGCTTGTTTCGGTCAAAAAATCGTAGTATATTATACACAATTTTGAACTAGTTTCGGTCAAAAAATCAAATTAAATCGAGGATTGTTCGAAATGCTACGAAACTTTTCAGATCCTTTGGAAATGTTATGTGAGAATGTTACGATGGAAGTCCATGCAAAAAATTATCTTAAAATTAGATTCTATGAAAATTTTTGAAATGCTAGTTTCGGTACAAAAATCGTAGTATATTATACACAATTTTGTACTAGTTTCGGTCATAAAATCAAATTAAATCGAGGATTGTTCGAAATGCTACCAAACTTTTCAGATCCTTTGTATATGTTACGAGGGATTCATATGATGGAAGAGCATGCAAAAAATTAACTTAAAATTAGATTCTATGAAACTTTTAAAAGCTAGTTTGGGTCAAAAAATCGTAGTATATTATACACAATTTTGAACTAGTTTCGGTCAAAATATCAAATTAAATCGAGGATTGTTCGAAATGCTACGAAACTTTTTAGATCCTTTGTATATGTTACGAGGGAATGTTATGATGGAAGTCCATGTAAAATACTTATCTTAAAATTAGATTCTATGAAACTTTTTGAAATGTTAATTTCGGTCAAAAATCCTAGTATATTATACACAATTTTGTACTAGTTTCGGTCAAAAAATTAAATTAAATCGAGGATTGTTCGAAATGCTACGAAACTTCTCAGATCATTTGTATATGTTACGAGGGAATGTTATGATGGAAGAGCATGCAAAAAATTAACTTAAATTAGATTCTATGTAACTTTTTGAAATGCTAGTTTCGATCAAAAAATCGTAGTATATTATACACAATTTTGAACTAGTTTTGGTCAAAAAATCAAATTAAATCGAGGATTGTTCGAAATGCTACAAAACTACTCAGATCCTTTGTATATGTTACGAGGGAATGTTATGATGGAAGAGCATGCAAAAAATTAAATTAAAATTAGATTCTATGTAACTTTTTGAAATGCTAGTTTCGGTCAAAAAATCGTAGTATATTATACACAATTTTGAACTAGTTTTGGTCAAAAAATCAAATTAAATCGAGGATTGTTCGAAATGCTACGAAACTTTTCAAATCCTTTGTATATGTTACGAGGGAATGTTATGATGGAAGTTCATGCAAAAAATTATCTTAAAATTAGATTCTATGAAACTTTTTGAAATGCTAATTTCGGTCAAAAATCGTAGTATATTATACACAATTTTGTACTAGTTTCGGTCATAAAATCAAAAATAGATCAAGGATTGTTCGAAATGCTACGAAACTTTTCAGTTCCTTTGTATATGTTACTAGGGAATGTTATGAAGGAAGTCCATGCAAAAAATTATCTCAAAATTAGATTCTCTGAAATATTTTGAAATGCTTGTTTCGGGCAAAAAATCGTAGTATATTATACACAATTTTGAACTAGTTTCGGTCAAAAAATCAAATTAAATCGAGGATTGTTCGAAATGCTACGAAACTTTTCAGATCCTTTGTATATGTTATGAGGGAATCATATGATGGAAGAGCATGCAAAAAATTAACTTAAATTAGATTCTATGTAACTTTTTGAAATGCTAGTTTCGATCAAAAAATCGTAGTATATTATACACAATTTTGAACTAGTTTTGGTCAAAAAATCAAATTAAATCGAGGATTGTTCGAAATGCTACGAAACTTTTCAGATCCTTTGTATATGTTACGATGGAATGTTATGATGGAAGTCCATGCAAAAAATTTTCTAAAAATTAGATTCTATGAAACTTTTTGAAATGCTAATTTCGGTCAAAAATCGTATTATATTATACACAATTTTGTACTAGTTTCGGTCATAAAATCAAATTAAATCGAGGATTGTTCGAAATGCTACGAAACTTTTCAGATCCTTGTATATGTTAGTAGGGAATGTTATGAAGGAAGTCCTTGCAAAAAATTATCTCAAAATTAGATTCTATGAAATTTTTTGAAAAACTTGTTTCGGTCAAAAAATCGTAGTATATTATACACAATTTTGAACTAGTTTTGGTCAAAAAATAAAATTAAATCGAGGATTGTTCGAAATGCTACGAAACTTTTCAAATCCTTTGTATATGTTACGAGGGAATGTTATGATGGAAGTCCATGCAAAAAATTATCTTAAAATTAGATTCTATGAAACGTTTTGAAATGCTAATTTCGGTCAAAAATCGTAGTATATTATACACAATTTTGTACTAGTTTCGGTCATAAATCAAATTAAATCGAGGATTGTTCGAAATGCTTCGAAACTTTTGAGATCCTTTGTATATGTTACTAGGGAATGTTATGAAGGAAGTCCATGCAAAAAATTATCTCAAAATTAGATTCTCTGAAATTTTTTAAAATGCTTGTTTCGGTCAAAAAATCGTAGTATATTATACACAATTTTGAACTAGTTTCGGTCAAAAAATCAAATTAAATCGAGGATTGTTCGAAATGCTACGAAACTTTTCAGATCCTTTGGATATGTTATGTGAGAATGTTACGATGGAAGTCCATGCAAAAAATTATCTTAAAATTAGATTCTATGAAACTTTTTGAAATGCTAGTTTCGGTACAAAAATCGTAGTATATTATACACAATTTTGTACTAGTTTCGGTCATAAAATCAAATTAAATCGAGGATTGTTCGAAATGCTACGAAACTTCTCAGATCATTTGTATATGTTACGAGGGAATGTTATGATGGAAGAGCATGTAAAAAATTAACTTAAATTAGATTCTATGTATCTTTTTGAAATGCTAGTTTCGATCAAAAAATCGTAGTATATTATACACAATTTTGAACTAGTTTTGGTCAAAAAATCAAATTAAATCGAGGATTGTTCGAAATGCTACGAAACTTTTCAGATCCTTTGGATATGTTATGTGAGAATGTTACGATGGAAGTCCATGCAAAAAATTATCTTAAAATTAGATTCTATGTAACTTTTTGAAATGCTAGTTTCGGTACAAAAATCGTAGTATATTATACACAATTTTGTACTAGTTTCGGTCATAAAATTAAATTAAATCGAGGATTATTCGAAATGCTACGAAACTTTTTAGATCCTTTGTATATGTTACGAGGGAATGTTATGATGGAAGTCCATGTAAAATACTTATCTTAAAATTATATTCTATGAAACTTTTTGAAATGCTAATTTCGGTCAAAAATCGTAGTATATTATACACAATTTTGTACTAGTTTCGGTCAAAAAATTAAATTAAATCGAGGATTGTTCGAAATGCTACGAAACTTCTCAGATCATTTGTATATGTTACGAGGGAATGTTATGATGGAAGTCCATGCAAAAAATTATCTTAAAATTAGATTCTATGAAACTTTTTGAAATGCTAATTTCGGTCAAAAATCGTAGTATATTATACACAATTTTGTACTAGTTTCGGTCATAAAATCAAATTAAATCGAGGATTGTTCGAAATGCTACGAAACTTTTCAGATCCTTTGTATATGTTACTAGGGAATGTTATGAAGGAAGTCCATGCAAAAAATTATCTCAAAATTAGATTCTCTGAAATTTTTTGAAATGCTTGTTTCGGTCAAAAAATCGTAGTATATTATACACAATTTTGAACTAGTTTCGGTCAAAAAATCAAATTAAATCGAGGATTGTTCGAAATGCTACGAAACTTTTCAGATCCTTTGGATATGTTATGTGAGAATGTTACGATGGAAGTCCATGCAAAAAAATATCTTAAAATTAGATTCTATGAAACTTTTTGAAATGCTAGTTTCGGTACAAAAATCGTAGTATATTATACACAATTTTGAACTAGTTTCGGTCAAAAAATCAAATTAAATCGAGGATTGTTCGAAATGCTACAAAACTTTTCAGATCCTTTGTATATGTTACGAGGGAATCATATGATGGAAGAGCATGCAAAAAATTAACTTAAAATTAGATTCTATGAAACTTTTGAAAGCTAGTTTGGGTCAAAAAATCGTATTATATTATACACAATTTTGACCTAGTTTCGGTCAAAAAATCAAATTAAATCGAGGATTGTTCGAAATGCTACGAAACTTTTCAGATCCTTTGTATATGTTACGAGGGAATGTTATGATGGAGGAGCATGCAAAAAAATTAACTTAAAATTAGATTCTATGTAACTTTTTGAAATGCTAGTTTCAGTCAAAAAATCGTAGTATATTATACACAATTTTGAACTAGTTTTGGTCAAAAAATCAAATTAAATCGAGGATTGTTCGAAATGCAACGAAACTTTTCAAATCCTTTGTATATGTTACGAGGCAATGTTATGATGGAAGTCCATGCAAAAAATTATCTTAAAATTAGATTCTATGAAACTTTTTGAAATGCTAATTTCGGTCAAAAATCGTAGTGTATTATACACAATTTTGTACTAGTTTCGGTCATAAAATCAAATTAAATCGAGGATTGTTCGAAATGCTACGAAACTTTTCAGATCCTTTGAATATGTTACTAGGGAATGTTACGATGGAAGTCCATGCAAAAAATTATCTTAAAATTAGATTCTCTGAAATTTTTTGAAATGCTAGTTTCGGTCAAAAAATCGTAGTATATTATACACAATTTTGACCTAGTTTCGGTCAAAAAATCAAATTAAATCGAGGATTGTTCGAAATGCTACGAAACTTTTTAGATCCTTTGTATATGTTACGAGGGAATGTTATGATGGAAGAGCATGCAAAAAATTAACTTAAAATTAGATTCTATGTAACTTTTTGAAATGCTAGTTTCGGTCAAAAAATCGTAGTATATTATACACAATTTTGAACTAGTTTTGGTCAAAAAATAAAATTAAATCGAGGATTGTTCGAAATGCAACGAAACTTTTCAAATCCTTTGTATATGTTACGAGGGAATGTTATGATGGAAGTCCATGCAAAAAATTATCTTAAAATTAGATTCTATGAAACTTTTTGAAATGCTAATTTCGGTCAAAAATCGTTGTGTATTATACACAATTTTGTACTAGTTTCGGTCATAAAATCAAATTAAATCGAGGATTGTTCGAAATGCTACGAAACTTTTCAGATCCTTTGAATATGTTACTAGGGAATGTTACGATGGAAGTCCATGCAAAAAATTATCTTAAAATTAGATTCTCTGAAATTTTTTGAAATGCTAGTTTCGGTCAAAAAATCGTAGTATATTATACACAATTTTGAACTAGTTTTGGTCAAAAAATCAAATTAAATCGAGGATTGTTCGAAATGCTACGAAACTTTTCAGATCCTTTGTATATGTTATGAGGGAATCATATGATGGAAGAGCATGCAAAAAATTAACTTAAAATTAGATTCTATGAAACTTTTGAAAGCTAGTTTGGGTCAAAAAATCGTAGTATATTATACACAATTTTGACCTAGTTTCGGTCAAAAAATCAAATTAAATCGAGGATTGTTCGAAATGCTACGAAATTTTTCAGATCCTTTGTATATGTTACGAGGGAATGTTATGATGGAAGTCCATGTAAAATACTTATCTTAAAATTAGATTCTATGAAACTTTTTGAAATGCTAATTTCGGTCAAAAATCGTAGTATATTATACACAATTTTGTACTAGTTTCGGTCAAAAAATCAAATTAAATCGAGGATTGTTCGAAATGCTACGAAACTTCTCAGATCCTTTGTATATGTTACGAGGGAATGTTATGATTGAAGAGCATGCATAAAATTAACTTAAATTAGATTCTATGTAAATTTTTGAAATGCTAGTTCCGATCAAAAAATCGTAGTATATTATACACAATTTTGAACTAGTTTTGGTCAAAAAATCAAATTAAATCGAGGATTGTTCGAAATGCTACAAAACTTTACAAATCCTATGTATATGTTACGAGTGAATGTTATGATGGAAGTCCATGCAAAAAATTATCTTAAAATTAGATTCTATGAAACATTTTGAAATGCTAATTTCGGTCAAAAATCGTAGTATATTATACACAATTTTGTACTAGTTTCGGTCATAAAATCAAATTAAATCGAGGATTGTTCGAAATGCTACGAAACTTTACAGATCCTTTGTATATGTTACTAGGGAATGTTATGAAGGAAGTCCATGCAAAAAATTATCTCAAAATTAGATTCTCTGAAATTTTTTAAAATGCTTGTTTCGGTCAAAAAATCGTAGTATATTATACACAATTTTGAACTAGTTTCGGTCAAAAAATCAAATTAAATCGAGGATTGTTCGAAATGCTACGAAACTTTTCAGATCCTTTGGATATGTTATGTGAGAATGTTACGATGGAAGTCCATGCAAAAAATTATCTTAAAATTAGATTCTATGAAACTTTTTGAAATGCTAGTTTCGGTACAAAAATCGTAGTATATTATACACAATTTTGAACTAGTTTCGGTCAAAAAATCAAATTAAATCGAGGATTGTTCAAAATACTACAAAACTTTTCAGATCCTTTGTATATGTTACGAGGGAATCATATGATGGAAGAGCATGCAAAAAATTAACTTAAAATTAGATTCTATGAAACTTTTGAAAGCTAGTTTGGGTCAAAAAATCGTATTATATTATACACAATTTTGACCTAGTTTCGGTCATAAAATCAAATTAAATCGAGGATTGTTCGAAATGCTACGAAACTTTTCAGATCCTTTGTATATGTTACTAGGGAATGTTATGAAGGAAGTCCATGCAAAAAATTATCTCAAAATTAGATTCTCTGAAATTTTTTGAAATGCTTGTTTCGGTCAAAAAATCGTAGTATATTATACACAATTTTGAACTAGTTTCGGTCAAAAAATCAAATTAAATCGAGGATTGTTCGAAATGCTACGAAACTTTTCAGATCCTTTGGATATGTTATGTGAGAATGTTACGATGGAAGTCCATGCAAAAAAATATCTTAAAATTAGATTCTATGAAACTTTTTGAAATGCTAGTTTCGGTACAAAAATCGTAGTATATTATACACAATTTTGAACTAGTTTCGGTCAAAAAATCAAATTAAATCGAGGATTGTTCGAAATGCTACAAAACTTTTCAGATCCTTTGTATATGTTACGAGGGAATCATATGATGGAAGAGCATGCAAAAAATTAACTTAAAATTAGATTCTATGAAACTTTTGAAAGCTAGTTTGGGTCAAAAAATCGTATTATATTATACACAATTTTGACCTAGTTTCGGTCAAAAAATCAAATTAAATCGAGGATTGTTCGAAATGCTACGAAACTTTTCAGATCCTTTGTATATGTTACGAGGGAATGTTATGATGGAGGAGCATGCAAAAAAATTAACTTAAAATTAGATTCTATGTAACTTTTTGAAATGCTAGTTTCAGTCAAAAAATCGTAGTATATTATACACAATTTTGAACTAGTTTTGGTCAAAAAATCAAATTAAATCGAGGATTGTTCGAAATGCAACGAAACTTTTCAAATCCTTTGTATATGTTACGAGGCAATGTTATGATGGAAGTCCATGCAAAAAATTATCTTAAAATTAGATTCTATGAAACTTTTTGAAATGCTAATTTCGGTCAAAAATCGTAGTGTATTATACACAATTTTGTACTAGTTTCGGTCATAAAATCAAATTAAATCGAGGATTGTTCGAAATGCTACGAAACTTTTCAGATCCTTTGAATATGTTACTAGGGAATGTTACGATGGAAGTCCATGCAAAAAATTATCTTAAAATTAGATTCTCTGAAATTTTTCGAAATGCTAGTTTCGGTCAAAAAATCGTAGTATATTATACACAATTTTGACCTAGTTTCGGTCAAAAAATCAAATTAAATCGAGGATTGTTCGAAATGCTACGAAACTTTTTAGATCCTTTGTATATGTTACGAGGGAATGTTATGATGGAAGAGCATGCAAAAAATTAACTTAAAATTAGATTCTATGTAACTTTTTGAAATGCTAGTTTCGGTCAAAAAATCGTAGTATATTATACACAATTTTGAACTAGTTTTGGTCAAAAAATTAAATTAAATCGAGGATTGTTCGAAATGCTACAAAACTTTTCAAATCCTTTGTATATGTTACGAGGGAATGTTATGATGGAAGTCCATGCAAAAAATTATCTTAAAATTAGATTCTATGAAACTTTTTGAAATGCTAATTTCGGTCAAAAATCGTTGTGTATTATACACAATTTTGTACTAGTTTCGGTCATAAAATCAAATTAAATCGAGGATTGTTCGAAATGCTACGAAACTTTTCAGATCCTTTGTATATGTTACTAGGGAATGTTATGAAGGAAGTCCATGCAAAAAATTATCTCAAAATTAGATTCTCTGAAATTTTTTGAAATGCTTGTTTCGGTCAAAAAATCGTAGTATATTATACACAATTTTGAACTAGTTTCGGTCAAAAAATCAAATTAAATCGAGGATTGTTCGAAATGCTACGAAACTTTTCAGATCCTTTGGATATGTTATGTGAGAATGTTACGATGGAAGTCCATGCAAAAAAATATCTTAAAATTAGATTCTATGAAACTTTTTGAAATGCTAGTTTCGGTACAAAAATCGTAGTATATTATACACAATTTTGAACTAGTTTCGGTCAAAAAATCAAATTAAATCGAGGATTGTTCGAAATGCTACAAAACTTTTCAGATCCTTTGTATATGTTACGAAGGAATCATATGATGGAAGAGCATGCAATAAATTAACTTAAAATTAGATTCTATGAAACTTTTGAAAGCTAGTTTGGGTCAAAAAATCGTATTATATTATACACAATTTTGACCTAGTTTCGGTCAAAAAATCAAATTAAATCGAGGATTGTTCGAAATGCTACGAAACTTTTCAGATCCTTTGTATATGTTACGAGGGAATGTTATGATGGAGGAGCATGCAAAAAATTAACTTAAAATTAGATTCTATGTAACTTTTTGAAATGCTAGTTTCAGTCAAAAAATCGTAGTATATTATACACAATTTTGAACTAGTTTTGGTCAAAAAATCAAATTAAATCGAGGATTGTTCGAAATGCAACGAAACTTTTCAAATCCTTTGTATATGTTACGAGGCAATGTTATGATGGAAGTCCATGCAAAAAATTATCTTAAAATTAGATTCTATGAAACTTTTTGAAATGCTAATTTCGGTCAAAAATCGTAGTGTATTATACACAATTTTGTACTAGTTTCGGTCATAAAATCAAATTAAATCGAGGATTGTTCGAAATGCTACGAAACTTTTCAGATCCTTTGAATATGTTACTAGGGAATGTTACATGGAAGTCCATGCAAAAAATTATCTTAAAATTAGATTCTCTGAAATTTTTTGAAATGCTAGTTTCGGTCAAAAAATCGTAGTATATTATACACAATTTTGACCTAGTTTCGGTCAAAAAATCAAATTAAATCGAGGATTGTTCGAAATGCTACGAAACTTTTTAGATCCTTTGTATATGTTACGAGGGAATGTTATGATGGAAGAGCATGCAAAAAATTAACTTAAAATTAGATTCTATGTAACTTTTTGAAATGCTAGTTTCGGTCAAAAAATCGTAGTATATTATACACAATTTTGAACTAGTTTTGGTCAAAAAATAAAATTAAATCGAGGATTGTTCGAAATGCAACGAAACTTTTCAAATCCTTTGTATATGTTACGAGGGAATGTTATGATGGAAGTCCATGCAAAAAATTATCTTAAAATTAGATTCTATGAAACTTTTTGAAATGCTAATTTCGGTCAAAAATCGTTGTGTATTATACACAATTTTGTACTAGTTTCGGTCATAAAATCAAATTAAATCGAGGATTGTTCGAAATGCTACGAAACTTTTCAGATCCTTTGAATATGTTACTAGGGAATGTTACGATGGAAGTCCATGCAAAAAATTATCTTAAAATTAGATTCTCTGAAATTTTTTGAAATGCTAGTTTCGGTCAAAAAATCGTAGTATATTATACACAATTTTGAACTAGTTTTGGTCAAAAAATCAAATTAAATCGAGGATTGTTCGAAATGCTACGAAACTTTTCAGATCCTTTGTATATGTTATGAGGGAATCATATGATGGAAGAGCATGCAAAAAATTAACTTAAAATTAGATTCTATGAAACTTTTGAAAGCTAGTTTGGGTCAAAAAATCGTAGTATATTATACACAATTTTGACCTAGTTTCGGTCAAAAAATCAAATTAAATCGAGGATTGTTCGAAATGCTACGAAATTTTTCAGATCCTTTGTATATGTTACGAGGGAATGTTATGATGGAAGTCCATGTAAAATACTTATCTTAAAATTAGATTCTATGAAACTTTTTGAAATGCTAATTTCGGTCAAAAATCGTAGTATATTATACACAATTTTGTACTAGTTTCGGTCAAAAAATCAAATTAAATCGAGGATTGTTCGAAATGCTACGAAACTTCTCAGATCCTTTGTATATGTTACGAGGGAATGTTATGATTGAAGAGCATGCATAAAATTAACTTAAATTAGATTCTATGTAAATTTTTGAAATGCTAGTTTCGATCAAAAAATCGTAGTATATTATACACAATTTTGAACTAGTTTTGGTCAAAAAATCAAATTAAATCGAGGATTGTTCGAAATGCTACGAAATTTTTCAGATCCTTTGTATATGTTACGAGGGAATGTTATGATGGAAGTCCATGTAAAATACTTATCTTAAAATTAGATTCTATGAAACTTTTTGAAATGCTAATTTCGGTCAAAAATCGTAGTATATTATACACAATTTTGTACTAGTTTCGGTCAAAAAATCAAATTAAATCGAGGATTGTTCGAAATGCTACGAAACTTCTCAGATCCTTTGTATATGTTACGAGGGAATGTTATGATTGAAGAGCATGCATAAAATTAACTTAAATTAGATTCTATGTAAATTTTTGAAATGCTAGTTTCGATCAAAAAATCGTAGTATATTATACACAATTTTGAACTAGTTTTGGTCAAAAAATCAAATTAAATCGAGGATTGTTCGAAATGCTACAAAACTTTACAAATCCTATGTATATGTTACGAGTGAATGTTATGATGGAAGTCCATGCAAAAAATTATCTTAAAATTAGATTCTATGAAACATTTTGAAATGCTAATTTCGGTCAAAAATCGTAGTATATTATACACAATTTTGTACTAGTTTCGGTCATAAAATCAAATTAAATCGAGGATTGTTCGAAATGCTACGAAACTTTACAGATCCTTTGTATATGTTACTAGGGAATGTTATGAAGGAAGTCCATGCAAAAAATTATCTCAAAATTAGATTCTCTGAAATTTTTTGAAATGCTTGTTTCGGTCAAAAAATCGTAGTATATTATACACAATTTTGAACTAGTTTCGGTCAAAAAATCAAATTAAATCGAGGATTGTTCGAAATGCTACGAAACTTTTCAGATCGTTTGTATATGTTATGAGGGAATCATATGATGGAAGAGCATGCAAAAAATTAACTTAAAATTAGATTCTATGAAACTTTTGAAAGCTAGTTTGGGTCAAAAAATCGTAGTATATTATACACAATTTTGACCTAGTTTCGGTCAAAAAATCAAATTAAATCGAGGATTGTTCGAAATGCTACGAAACTTTTCAGATCCTTTGGATATGTTATGTGAGAATGTTACGATGGAAGTCCATGCAAAAAATTATCTTAAAATTAGATTCTATGAAACTTTTTGAAATGCTAGTTTCGGTACAAAAATCGTAGTATATTATACACAATTTTGAACTAGTTTCGGTCAAAAAATCAAATTAAATCGAGGATTGTTCGAAATGCTACAAAACTCTCAGATCCTTTGTATATGTTACGAGGGAATCATATGATGGAAGAGCATGCAAAAAATTAAATTAAAATTAGATTCTATGAAACTTTTGAAAGCTAGTTTGGGTCAAAAAATCGTAGTATATTATACACAATTTTGAACTAGTTTCGGTCAAAAAATCAAATTAAATCGAGGATTGTTCGAAATGCTACGAAACTTTTCAGATCCTTTGGATATGTTATGTGAGAATGTTACGATGGAAGTCCATGCAAAAAATTATCTTAAAATTAGATTCTATGAAACTTTTTGAAATGCTAGTTTCGGTACAAAAATCGTAGTATATTATACACAATTTTGAACTAGTTTCGGTCAAAAAATCAAATTAAATCGAGGATTGTTCAAAATGCTACAAAACTTTTCAGATCCTTTGTATATGTTACGAGGGAATCATATGATGGAAGAGCATGCAAAAAATTAACTTAAAATTAGATTCTATGAAACTTTTGAAAGCTAGTTTGGGTCAAAAAATCGTATTATATTATACACAATTTTGACCTAGTTTCGGTCATAAAATCAAATTAAATCGAGGATTGTTCGAAATGCTACGAAACTTTTCAGATCCTTTGTATATGTTACTATGGAATGTTATGAAGGAAGTCCATGCAAAAAATTATCTCATAATTAGATTCTCTGAAATTTTTTGAAATGCTTGTTTCGGTCAAAAAATCGTAGTATATTATACACAATTTTGAACTAGTTTCGGTCAAAAAATCAAATTAAATCAAGGATTGTTCGAAATGCTACGAAACTTTTCAGATCCTTTGGATATGTTATGTGAGAATGTTACGATGGAAGTCCATGCAAAAAATTATCTTAAAATTAGATTCTATGAAACTTTTTGAAATGCTAGTTTCGGTACAAAAATCGTAGTATATTATACACAATTTTGAACTAGTTTCGGTCAAAAAATCAAATTAAATCGAGGATTGTTCAAAATGCTACAAAACTTTTCAGATCCTTTGTATATGTTACGAGGGAATCATATGATGGAAGAGCATGCAAAAAATTAACTTAAAATTAGATTCTATGAAACTTTTGAAAGCTAGTTTGGGTCAAAAAATCGTATTATATTATACACAATTTTGACCTAGTTTCGGTCAAAAAATCAAATTAAATCGAGGATTGTTCGAAATGCTACGAAACTTTTCAGATCATTTGTATATGTTACGAGGGAATGTTATGATGGAAGAGCATGCAAAAAATTAACTTAAAATTAAAGTCTATGTAACTTTTTGAAATGCTAGTTTCAGTCAAAAAATTATAGTATATTATACACAATTTTGAACTAGTTTTGGTCAAAAAATCAAATTAAATCAAGGATTGTTCGAAATGCAACGAAACTATTCAAATCCTTTGTATATGTTACGAGGGAATGTTATGATGGAAGTCCATGCAAAAAATTATCTTAAAATTAGATTCTATGAAACTTTTTGAAATGCTAATTTCGGTCATAAATCGTAGTATATTATACACAATTTTGTTCTAGTTTCGGTCATAAAATCAAATTAAATCGAGGATTGTTCGAAATGCTACGAAACTTTTCAGATCCTTTGTATATGTTACTAGGGAATGTTATGAAGGAAGTCCATGCAAAAAATTATCTCAAAATTAGATTCTCTGAAATTTTTTGAAATGCTTGTTTCGGTCGAAAAATCGTAGTATATTATACACAATTTTGAACTAGTTTCGGTCAAAAAATCAAATTAAATCGAGGATTGTTCGAAATGCTACGAAACTTTTCAGATCCTTTGTATATGTTATGAGGGAATCATATGATGGAAGAGCATGCAAAAAATTAACTTAAAATTAGATTCTATGAAACTTTTGAAAGCTAGTTTGGGTCAAAATATCGTAGTATATTATACACAATTTTGACCTAGTTTCGGTCAAAAAATCAAATTAAATCGAGGATTGTTCGAAATGCTACGAAACTTTTCAGATCCTTTGGATATGTTATGTGAGAATGTTACGATGGAAGTCCATGCAAAAAATTATCTTAAAATTAGATTCTATGAAACTTTTTGAAATGCTAGTTTCGGTACAAAAATCGTAGTATATTATACACAATTTTGAACTAGTTTCGGTCAAAAAATCAAATTAAATCGAGGATTGTTCGAAATGCTACAAAACTCTCAGATCCTTTGTATATGTTACGAGGGAATCATATGATGGAAGAGCATGCAAAAAATTAAATTAAAATTAGATTCTATGAAACTTTTGAAAGCTAGTTTGGGTCAAAAAATCGTAGTATATTATACACAATTTTGACCTAGTTTCGGTCAAAAAATCAAATTAAATCGAGGATTGTTCGAAATGCTACGAAACTTTTCAGATCCTTTGTATATGTTATGAGGGAATGTTATGATGGAAGTCCATGTAAAATACTTATCTTAAAATTAGATTCTACGAAACTTTTTGAAATGCTATTTTCGGTAAAAAAATCGTAGTATATTATACACAATTTTGTACTAGTTTCGGTCAAAAAATCAAATTAAATCGAGGATTATTCGAAATGCTACGAAACTTCTCAGATCCTTTGTATATGTTACGAGGGAATGTTATGATGGAAGAGCATGCAAAAAATTAACTTAAATTAGATTCTATGTAACTTTTTGAAATGCTAGTTTCGATCAAAAAATCGTAGTATATTATACACAATTTTGAACTAGTTTTGGTCAAAAAATCAAATTAATCGAGGATTGTTCGAAATGCTACGAATCTTTTCAAATCCTATGTATATGTTACGAGGGAATGTTATGATGGAAGTCCATGCAAAAAATTATCTTAAAATTAGATTCTATAAAACTTTTTGAAATGCTAATTTCGGTCAAAAAATCGTTTGTATATGTTACTAGGGAATGTTATGAAGGAAGTCCATGCAAAAAATTATCTCAAAATTAGATTCTCTGAAATTTTTTGAAATGCTTGTTTCGGTCAAAAAATCGTAGTATATTATACACAATTTTGAACTAGTTTCGGTCAAAAAATCAAATTAAATCGAGGATTGTTCGAAATGCTACAAAACTTTTCAGATCCTTTGGATATGTTATGTGAGAATGTTACGATGGAAGTCCATGCAAAAAATTATCTTAACATTAGATTCTATGAAATTTTTGAAATGCTAGTTTCGGTACAAAAATCGTAGTATATTATACACAATTTTGAACTAGTTTCGGTCAAAAAATCAAATTAAATCGAGGATTGTTCGAAATGCTACAAAACTTTTCAGATCCTTTGTATATGTTACGAGGGAATCATATGAAGGAAGAGCATGCAAAAAATTAACTTATAATTAGATTCTATGAAACTTTTGAAAGCTAGTTTGGGTCAAAAAATCGTAGTATATTATACATAATTTTGAACTAGTTTCGGTCAAAAATTCAAATTAAATCGAGGATTGTTCGAAATGCTACGAAACTTTTCAAATCCTTTGTATATGTTACGAGGGAATGTTATGATGGAAGTCCATGTAAAATACTTATCTTAAAATTAGATTCTATGAAACATTTTGAAATGCTAATTTCGGTCTAAAATCGTAGTATATTATACACAATTTTGTACTAGTTTCGGTCAAAAAATCAAATTAAATCGAAGATTGTTCGAAATGCTACGAAACTTCTCAGATCCTTAGTATACGTTACGAGGGAATGTTATGATTGAAGAGCATGCAAAACATTAACTTAAATTAGATTCTATGTAACTTTTTGAAATGCTAGTTTCGATCAAAAAATCGTAGTATATTATACACAATTTTGAACTAGTTTTGGTCAAAAAATCAAATTAAATCGAGGATTGTTCGAAATGCTACGAAACTTTTCAAATCCTATGTATATGTTACGAGGGAATATTATGATGGAAGTCCATGAATAAAAATTATCTTAATATTAGATTCTATGAAACTTTTGGAAATGCTAATTTCGGTCAAAAATCGTAGTATATTATACACAATTTTGTACTAGTTTCGGTCAAAAAATCAAATTAAATCGAGGATTGTTCGAAATGCTACGAAACTTCTCAGATCCTTAGTATATGTTACGAGGGAATGTTATGATGGATAAGCATGCAAAAAATTAACTTAAAATTAGATTCTATGTAACTTTTTGAAATGCTAGTTTCGGTCAAAAAATCGTAGTATATTATACACAATTTTGAACTAGTTTTATTCAAAAAATCAAATTAAATCGAGGATTGTTCGAAATGCTACGAAACTCTTCAAATCCTTTGTATATGTTACGAGGGAATGTTATGATGGAAGTCCATGCAAAAAATTATCTTAAAATTAGATTCTATGAAACTTTTTGAAATGCTAATTTCGGTCAAAAATCGTAGTATATTATACACAATTTTGTACTAGTTTCGGTCATAAAATCAAATTAAATCGAGGATTGTTCAAAATGCTACGAAACTTTTCAGATCCTTTGTATATGTTACTCGGGAATGTTATGAAGGAAGTCCATGCAAAAAATTATCTCAAAATTAGATTCTCTGTAATTTTTTGAAATGCTTGTTGCGGTCAAAAAATCGTAGTATATTATACACAATTTTGAACTAGTTTCGGTCAAAAAATCAAATTAAATCGAGGATTGTTCGAAATGCTACGAAACTTTTCAGATCCTTTGGATATGTTATGTGAGAATGTTACGATGGAAGTCCATGCAAAAAATTATCTTAAAATTAGATTCTATGAAACTTTTTGAAATGCTAGATTCGGTACAAAAATCGTAGTATATTATACACAATTTTGAACTAGTTTCGGTCAAAAAATCAAATTAAATCGAGGATTGTTCGAAATGCTACAAAACTTTTCAGATCCTTTGTATATGTTTCGAGGGAATCATATGATGGAAGAGAATGCAAAAAATTAACTTAAAATTAGATTCTATGAAACTTTTGAAAGCTAGTTTGGTGAAAAAATCGTAGTATATTATACACAATTTTGAACTAGTTTCGGTCAAAAATTCAAATTAAATCGAGGATTGTTCGAAATGCTACGAAATTTTTCAGATCCTTTGTATATGTTACGAGGGAATGTTATGATGGAAGTCCATGTAAAATACTTATCTTAAAATTAGATTCTATGAAACTTTTTGAAATGCTAATTTCGGTCAAAAATCGTAGTATATTATACACAATTTTGTACTAGTTTCGGTCAAAAAATCAAATTAAATCGAGGATTGTTCGAAATGCTACGAAACTTCTCAGATCCTTTGTATATGTTACGAGGGAATGTTATGATGGAAGAGCATGCAAAAAAGTAACTTAAAATTAGATTCTATGTAACTTTTTGAAATGCTAGTTTCGGTCAAAAAATCGTAGTATATTATACACAATTTTGAACTAGTTTTAGTCAAAAAATCAAATTAAATCGAGGATTGTTCGAAATGCTACGAAACTTTTCAAATCCTTTGTATATGTTACGAGGGAATGTTATGATGGAAGTCCATGCTAAAAATTATCTTAAAATTAGATTCTATGAAACTTTTTGAAATGCTAATTTCGGTCAAAAATCGTAGTATATTATACACAATTTTGTACTAGTTTCGGTCATAAAATCAAATTAAATCGAGGATTGTTCGAAATGCTACGAAACTTTTCAGATCCTTTGTATATGTTACTCGGGAATGTTATGAAGGAAGTCCATGCAAAAAATTATCTCAAAATTAGATTCTCTGTAATTTTTTGAAATGCTTGTTGCGGTCAAAAAATCGTAGTATATTATACACAATTTTGAACTAGTTTCGGTCAAAAAATCAAATTAAATCGAGGATTGTTCGAAATGCTACGAAACTTTTCAGATCCTTTGGATATGTTATGTGAGAATGTTACGATGGAAGTCCATGCAAAAAATTATCTTAAAATTAGATTCTATGAAACTTTTTGAAATGCTAGATTCGGTACAAAAATCGTAGTATATTATACAAAATTTTGAACTAGTTTCGGTCAAAAAATCAAATTAAATCGAGGATTGTTCGAAATGCTACAAAACTTTTCAGATCCTTTGTATATGTTTCGAGGGAATCATATGATGGAAGAGAATGCAAAAAATTAACTTAAAATTAGATTCTATGAAACTTTTGAAAGCTAGTTTGGGTTAAAAAATCGTAGTATATTATACACAATTTTGAACTAGTTTCGGTCAAAAATCAAATTAAATCGAGGATTGTTCGAAATGCTACGAAACTTTTCAGATCCTTTGTATATGTTACGAGGGAATGTTATGAAGGAAGTCCATGCAAAAAATTATCTCAAAATTAGATTCTCTGTAATTTTTTGAAATGCTAATTTCGGTCAAAAATCGTAGTATATTATACACAATTTTGTACTAGTTTCGGTCAAAAAATCAAATTAAATCGAGGATTGTTCGAAATGCTACGAAACTTCTCAGATCCTTTGTATATGTTACGAGGTAATGTTATGATGGAAGAGCATGCAAAAAATTAACTTAAAATTAGATTCTATGTAACTTTTTGAAATGCTAGTTTCGGTCAAAAAATCGTAGTATATTATACACAATTTTGAACTAGTTTTAGTCAAAAAATCAAATTAAATCGAGGATTGTTCGAAATGCTACGAAACTTTTCAAATCCTTTGTATATGTTACGAGGGAATGTTATGATGGAAGTCCATGCAAAAAATTATCTTAAAATTAGATTCTATGAAGCTTTTTGAAATGCTAATTTCGGTCAAAAATCGTAGTATATTATACACAATTTTGTACTAGTTTCGGTCATAAAATCAAATAAAATCGAGGATTGTTCGAAATGCTACGAAACTTTTCAGATCCTTTGTATATGTTACTCGGGAATGTTATGAAGGAAGTCCATGCAAAAAATTATCTCAAAATTAGATTCTCTGTAATTTTTTGAAATGCTTGTTGCGGTCAAAAAATCGTAGTATATTATACACAATTTTGAACTAGTTTCGGTCAAAAAATCAAATTAAATCGAGGATTGTTCGAAATGCTACGAAACTTTTCAGATCCTTTGGATATGTTATGTGAGAATGTTACGATGGAAGTCCATGCAAAAAATTATCTTAAAATTAGATTCTATGAAACTTTTTGAAATGCTAGATTCGGTACAAAAATCGTAGTATATTATACAAAATTTTGAACTAGTTTCGGTCAAAAAATCAAATTAAATCGAGGATTGTTCGAAATGCTACAAAACTTTTCAGATCCTTTGTATATGTTTCGAGGGAATCATATGATGGAAGAGAATGCAAAAAATTAACTTAAAATTAGATTCTATGAAACTTTTGAAAGCTAGTTTGGGTTAAAAAATCGTAGTATATTATACACAATTTTGAACTAGTTTCGGTCAAAAATCAAATTAAATCGAGGATTGTTCGAAATGCTACGAAACTTTTCAGATCCTTTGTATATGTTACGAGGGAATGTTATGAAGGAAGTCCATGCAAAAAATTATCTCAAAATTAGATTCTCTGTAATTTTTTGAAATGCTAATTTCGGTCAAAAATCGTAGTATATTATACACAATTTTGTACTAGTTTCGGTCAAAAAATCAAATTAAATCGAGGATTGTTCGAAATGCTACGAAACTTCTCAGATCCTTTGTATATGTTACGAGGGAATGTTATGATGGAAGAGCATGCAAAAAAGTAACTTAAAATTAGATTCTATGTAACTTTTTGAAATGCTAGTTTCGGTCAAAAAATCGTAGTATATTATACACAATTTTGAACTAGTTTTAGTCAAAAAATCAAATTAAATCGAGGATTGTTCGAAATGCTACGAAACTTTTCAAATCCTTTGTATATGTTACGAGGGAATGTTATGATGGAAGTCCATGCTAAAAATTATCTTAAAATTAGATTCTATGAAACTTTTTGAAATGCTAATTTCGGTCAAAAATCGTAGTATATTATACACAATTTTGTACTAGTTTCGGTCATAAAATCAAATTAAATCGAGGATTGTTCGAAATGCTACGAAACTTTTCAGATCCTTTGTATATGTTACTCGGGAATGTTATGAAGGAAGTCCATGCAAAAAATTATCTCAAAATTAGATTCTCTGAAATTTTTTGAAATGCTTGTTGCGGTCAAAAAATCGTAGTATATTATACACAATTTTGAACTAGTTTCGGTCAAAAAATCAAATTAAATCGAGGATTGTTCGAAATGCTACGAAACTTTTCAGATCCTTTGGATATGTTATGTGAGAATGTTACGATGGAAGTCCATGCAAAAAATTATCTTAAAATTAGATTCTATGAAACTTTTTGAAATGCTAGATTCGGTACAAAAATCGTAGTATATTATACAAAATTTTGAACTAGTTTCGGTCAAAAAATCAAATTAAATCGAGGATTGTTCGAAATGCTACAAAACTTTTCAGATCCTTTGTATATGTTTCGAGGGAATCATATGATGGAAGAGAATGCAAAAAATTAACTTAAAATTAGATTCTATGAAACTTTTGAAAGCTAGTTTGGGTTAAAAAATCGTAGTATATTATACACAATTTTGAACTAGTTTCGGTCAAAAATCAAATTAAATCGAGGATTGTTCGAAATGCTACGAAACTTTTCAGATCCTTTGTATATGTTACGAGGGAATGTTATGAAGGAAGTCCATGCAAAAAATTATCTCAAAATTAGATTCTCTGTAATTTTTTGAAATGCTAATTTCGGTCAAAAATCGTAGTATATTATACACAATTTTGTACTAGTTTCGGTCAAAAAATCAAATTAAATCGAGGATTGTTCGAAATGCTACGAAACTTCTCAGATCCTTTGTATATGTTACGAGGTAATGTTATGATGGAAGAGCATGCAAAAAATTAACTTAAAATTAGATTCTATGTAACTTTTTGAAATGCTAGTTTCGGTCAAAAAATCGTAGTATATTATACACAATTTTGAACTAGTTTTAGTCAAAAAATCAAATTAAATCGAGGATTGTTCGAAATGCTACGAAACTTTTCAAATCCTTTGTATATGTTACGAGGGAATGTTATGATGGAAGTCCATGCAAAAAATTATCTTAAAATTAGATTCTATGAAGCTTTTTGAAATGCTAATTTCGGTCAAAAATCGTAGTATATTATACACAATTTTGTACTAGTTTCGGTCATAAAATCAAATTAAATCGAGGATTGTTCGAAATGCTACGAAACTTTTCAGATCCTTTGTATATGTTACTCGGGAATGTTATGAAGGAAGTCCATGCAAAAAATTATCTCAAAATTAGATTCTCTGTAATTTTTTGAAATGCTTGTTGCGGTCAAAAAATCGTAGTATATTATACACAATTTTGAACTAGTTTCGGTCAAAAAATCAAATTAAATCGAGGATTGTTCGAAATGCTACGAAACTTTTCAGATCCTTTGGATATGTTATGTGAGAATGTTACGATGGAAGTCCATGCAAAAAATTATCTTAAAATTAGATTCTATGAAACTTTTTGAAATGCTAGATTCGGTACAAAAATCGTAGTATATTATACAAAATTTTGAACTAGTTTCGGTCAAAAAATCAAATTAAATCGAGGATTGTTCGAAATGCTACAAAACTTTTCAGATCCTTTGTATATGTTTCGAGGGAATCATATGATGGAAGAGAATGCAAAAAATTAACTTAAAATTAGATTCTATGAAACTTTTGAAAGCTAGTTTGGGTTAAAAAATCGTAGTATATTATACACAATTTTGAACTAGTTTCGGTCAAAAATCAAATTAAATCGAGGATTGTTCGAAATGCTACGAAACTTTTCAGATCCTTTGTATATGTTACGAGGGAATGTTATGAAGGAAGTCCATGCAAAAAATTATCTCAAAATTAGATTCTCTGTAATTTTTTGAAATGCTAATTTCGGTCAAAAATCGTAGTATATTATACACAATTTTGTACTAGTTTCGGTCAAAAAATCAAATTAAATCGAGGATTGTTCGAAATGCTACGAAACTTCTCAGATCCTTTGTATATGTTACGAGGTAATGTTATGATGGAAGAGCATGCAAAAAATTAACTTAAAATTAGATTCTATGTAACTTTTTGAAATGCTAGTTTCGGTCAAAAAATCGTAGTATATTATACACAATTTTGAACTAGTTTTAGTCAAAAAATCAAATTAAATCGAGGATTGTTCGAAATGCTACGAAACTTTTCAAATCCTTTGTATATGTTACGAGGGAATGTTATGATGGAAGTCCATGCAAAAAATTATCTTAAAATTAGATTCTATGAAGCTTTTTGAAATGCTAATTTCGGTCAAAAATCGTAGTATATTATACACAATTTTGTACTAGTTTCGGTCATAAAATCAAATTAAATCGAGGATTGTTCAAAATGCTACGAAACTTTTCAGATCCTTTGTATATGTTACTCGGGAATGTTATGAAGGAAGTCCATGCAAAAAATTATCTCAAAATTAGATTCTCTGAAATTTTTTGAAATGCTTGTTGCGGTCAAAAAATCGTAGTATATTATACACAATTTTGAACTAGTTTCGGTCAAAAAATCAAATTAAATCGAGGATTGTTCGAAATGCTACGAAACTTTTCAGATCCTTTGGATATGTTATGTGAGAATGTTACGATGGAAGTCCATGCAAAAAATTATCTTAAAATTAGATTCTATGAAACTTTTTGAAATGCTAGTTTCGGTACAAAAATCGTAGTATATTATACACAATTTTGAACTAGTTTCGGTCAAAAAATCAAATTAAATCGAGGATTGTTCGAAATGCTACAAAACTTTTCAGATCCTTTGTATATGTTTCGAGGGAATCATATGATGGAAGAGAATGCAAAAAATTAACTTAAAATTAGATTCTATGAAACTTTTGAAAGCTAGTTTGGGTTAAAAAATCGTAGTATATTATACACAATTTTGAACTAGTTTCGGTCAAAAATTCAAATTAAATCGAGGATTTTTCAAAATGCTACGAAATTTTTCAGATCCTTTGTATATGTTACGAGGGAATGTTATGATGGAAGTCCATGTAAAATACTTATCTGAAAATTAGATTCTATGAAACTTTTTGAAATGCTAATTTCGGTCAAAAATCGTAGTATATTATACACAATTTTGTACTAGTTTCGGTCAAAAAATCAAATTAAATCGAGGATTGTTCGAAATGCTACGAAACTTCTCAGATCCTTTGTATATGTTACGAGGGAATGTTATGATGGAAGAGCATGCAAAAAATTAACTTAAAATTAGATTCTATGTAACTTTTTGAAATGCTAGTTTCGGTCAAAAAATCGTAGTATATTATACACAATTTTGAACTAGTTTTAGTCAAAAAATCAAATTAAATCGAGGATTTTTCGAAATGCTACGAAACTTTTCAAATCCTTTGTATATGTTACGAGGGAATGTTATGATGGAAGTCCATGCAAAAAATTATCTTAAAATTAGATTCTATGAAACTTTTTGAAATGCTAATTTCGGTCAAAAATCGTAGTATATTATACACAATTTTGTACTAGTTTCGGTCATAAAATCAAATTAAATCGAGGATTGTTCGAAATGCTACGAAACTTTTCAGATCCTTTGTATATGTTACTCGGGAATGTTATGAAGGAAGTCCATGCAAAAAATTATCTCAAAATTAGATTCTCTGTAATTTTTTGAAATGCTTGTTGCGGTCAAAAAATCGTAGTATATTATACACAATTTTGAACTAGTTTCGGTCAAAAAATCAAATTAAATCGAGGATTTTTCGAAATGCTACGAAACTTTTCAGATCCTTTGGATATGTTATGTGAGAATGTTACGATGGAAGTCCATGCAAAAAATTATCTTAAAATTAGATTCTATGAAACTTTTTGAAATGCTAGATTCGGTACAAAAATCGTAGTATATTATACAAAATTTTGAACTAGTTTCGGTCAAAAAATCAAATTAAATCGAGGATTGTTCGAAATGCTACAAAACTTTTCAGATCCTTTGTATATGTTTCGAGGGAATCATATGATGGAAGAGAATGCAAAAAATTAACTTAAAATTAGATTCTATGAAACTTTTGAAAGCTAGTTTGGGTTAAAAAATCGTAGTATATTATACACAATTTTGAACTAGTTTCGGTCAAAAATTCAAATTAAATCGAGGATTGTTCGAAATGCTACGAAATTTTTCAGATCCTTTGTATATGTTACGAGGGAATGTTATGATGGAAGTCCATGTAAAATACATATCTTAAAATTAGATTCTATGAAACTTTTTGAAATGCTAATTTCGGTCAAAAATCGTAGTATATTATACACAATTTTGTACTAGTTTTGGTCAAAAAATCAAATTAAATCGAGGATTGTTCGAAATGCTACGAAACTTCTCAGATCCTTTGTATATGTTACGAGGGAATGTTATGATGGAAGAGCATGCAAAAAATTAACTTAAAATTAGATTCTATGTAACTTTTTGAAATGCTAGTTTCGGTCAAAAAATCGTAGTATATTATACACAATTTTGAACTAGTTTTAGTCAAAAAATCAAATTAAATCGAGGATTGTTCGAAATGCTACGAAACTTTTCAAATCCTTTGTATATGTTACGAGGGAATGTTATGATGGAAGTCCATGCAAAAAAATTATCTTAAAATTAGATTCTATGAAACTTTTTGAAATGCTAATTTCGGTCAAAAATCGTAGTATATTATACACAATTTTGTACTAGTTTCGGTCATAAAATCAAATTAAATCGAGGATTGTTCAAAATGCTACGAAACTTTTCAGATCCTTTGTATATGTTACTCGGGAATGTTATGAAGGAAGTCCATGCAAAAAATTATCTCAAAATTAGATTCTCTGAAATTTTTTGAAATGCTTGTTGCGGTCAAAAAATCGTAGTATATTATACACAATTTTGAACTAGTTTCGGTCAAAAAATCAAATTAAATCGAGGATTGTTCGAAATGCTACGAAACTTTTCAGATCCTTTGGATATGTTATGTGAGAATGTTACGATGGAAGTCCATGCAAAAAATTATCTTAAAATTAGATTCTATGAAACTTTTTGAAATGCTAGTTTCGGTACAAAAATCGTAGTATATTATACACAATTTTGAACTAGTTTCGGTCAAAAAATCAAATTAAATCGAGGATTGTTCGAAATGCTACAAAACTTTTCAGATCCTTTGTATATGTTTCGAGGGAATCATATGATGGAAGAGAATGCAAAAAATTAACTTAAAATTAGATTCTATGAAACTTTTGAAAGCTAGTTTGGGTTAAAAAATCGTAGTATATTATACACAATTTTGAACTAGTTTCGGTCAAAAATTCAAATTAAATCGAGGATTGTTCGAAATGCTACGAAATTTTTCAGATCCTTTGTATATGTTACGAGGGAATGTTATGATGGAAGTCCATGTAAAATACATATCTTAAAATTAGATTCTATGAAACTTTTTGAAATGCTAATTTCGGTCAAAAATCGTAGTATATTATACACAATTTTGTACTAGTTTTGGTCAAAAAATCAAATTAAATCGAGGATTGTTCGAAATGCTACGAAACTTCTCAGATCCTTTGTATATGTTACGAGGGAATGTTATGATGGAAGAGCATGCAAAAAATTAACTTAAAATTAGATTCTATGTAACTTTTTGAAATGCTAGTTTCGGTCAAAAAATCGTAGTATATTATACACAATTTTGAACTAGTTTTAGTCAAAAAATCAAATTAAATCGAGGATTGTTCGAAATGCTACGAAACTTTTCAAATCCTTTGTATATGTTACGAGGGAATGTTATGATGGAAGTCCATGCAAAAAAATTATCTTAAAATTAGATTCTATGAAACTTTTTGAAATGCTAATTTCGGTCAAAAATCGTAGTATATTATACACAATTTTGTACTAGTTTCGGTCATAAAATCAAATTAAATCGAGGATTGTTCAAAATGTTACGAAACTTTTCAGATCCTTTGTATATGTTACTCGGGAATGTTATGAAGGAAGTCCATGCAAAAAATTATCTCAAAATTAGATTCTCTGAAATTTTTTGAAATGCTTGTTGCGGTCAAAAAATCGTAGTATATTATACACAATTTTGAACTAGTTTCGGTCAAAAAATCAAATTAAATCGAGGATTGTTCGAAATGCTACGAAACTTTTCAGATCCTTTGGATATGTTATGTGAGAATGTTACGATGGAAGTCCATGCAAAAAATTATCTTAAAATTAGATTCTATGAAACTTTTTGAAATGCTAGTTTCGGTACAAAAATCGTAGTATATTATACACAATTTTGAACTAGTTTCGGTCAAAAAATCAAATTAAATCGAGGATTGTTCGAAATGCTACAAAACTTTTCAGATCCTTTGTATATGTTTCGAGGGAATCATATGATGGAAGAGAATGCAAAAAATTAACTTAAAATTAGATTCTATGAAACTTTTGAAAGCTAGTTTGGGTTAAAAAATCGTAGTATATTATACACAATTTTGAACTAGTTTCGGTCAAAAATTCAAATTAAATCGAGGATTTTTCGAAATGCTACGAAATTTTTCAGATACTTTGTATGTGTTACGAGGGAATGTTATGATGGAAGTCCATGTAAAATACTTATCTGAAAATTAGATTCTATGAAACTTTTTGAAATGCTAATTTCGGTCAAAAATCGTAGTATATTATACACAATTTTGTACTAGTTTCGGTCAAAAAATCAAATTAAATCGAGGATTGTTCGAAATGCTACGAAACTTCTCAGATCCTTTGTATATGTTACGAGGGAATGTTATGATGGAAGAGCATGCAAAAAATTAACTTAAAATTAGATTCTATGTAACTTTTTGAAATGCTAGTTTCGGTCAAAAAATCGTAGTATATTATACACAATTTTGAACTAGTTTTAGTCAAAAAATCAAATTAAATCGAGGATTGTTCGAAATGCTACGAAACTTTTCAAATCCTTTGTATATGTTACGAGGGAATGTTATGATGGAAGTCCATGCAAAAAAATTATCTTAAAATTAGATTCTATGAAACTTTTTGAAATGCTAATTTCGGTCAAAAATCGTAGTATATTATACACAATTTTGTACTAGTTTCGGTCATAAAATCAAATTAAATCGAGGATTGTTCAAAATGCTACGAAACTTTTCAGATCCTTTGTATATGTTACTCGGGAATGTTATGAAGGAAGTCCATGCAAAAAATTATCTCAAAATTAGATTCTCTGAAATTTTTTGAAATGCTTGTTGCGGTCAAAAAATCGTAGTATATTATACACAATTTTGAACTAGTTTCGGTCAAAAAATCAAATTAAATCGAGGATTGTTCGAAATGCTACGAAACTTTTCAGATCCTTTGGATATGTTATGTGAGAATGTTACGATGGAAGTCCATGCAAAAAATTATCTTAAAATTAGATTCTATGAAACTTTTTGAAATGCTAGTTTCGGTACAAAAATCGTAGTATATTATACACAATTTTGAACTAGTTTCGGTCAAAAAATCAAATTAAATCGAGGATTGTTCGAAATGCTACAAAACTTTTCAGATCCTTTGTATATGTTTCGAGGGAATCATATGATGGAAGAGAATGCAAAAAATTAACTTAAAATTAGATTCTATGAAACTTTTGAAAGCTAGTTTGGGTTAAAAAATCGTAGTATATTATACACAATTTTGAACTAGTTTCGGTCAAAAATTCAAATTAAATCGAGGATTTTTCGAAATGCTACGAAATTTTTCAGATACTTTGTATGTGTTACGAGGGAATGTTATGATGGAAGTCCATGTAAAATACTTATCTGAAAATTAGATTCTATGAAACTTTTTGAAATGCTAATTTCGGTCAAAAATCGTAGTATATTATACACAATTTTGTACTAGTTTCGGTCAAAAAATCAAATTAAATCGAGGATTGTTCGAAATGCTACGAAACTTCTCAGATCCTTTGTATATGTTACGAGGGAATGTTATGATGGAAGAGCATGCAAAAAATTAACTTAAAATTAGATTCTATGTAACTTTTTGAAATGCTAGTTTCGGTCAAAAAATCGTAGTATATTATACACAATTTTGAACTAGTTTTAGTCAAAAAATCAAATTAAATCGAGGATTGTTCGAAATGCTACGAAACTTTTCAAATCCTTTGTATATGTTACGAGGGAATGTTATGATGGAAGTCCATGCAAAAAATTATCTTAAAATTAGATTCTATGAAACTTTTTGAAATGCTAATTTCGGTCAAAAATCGTAGTATATTATACACAATTTTGTACTAGTTTCGGTCATAAAATCAAATTAAATCGAGGATTGTTCAAAATGCTACGAAACTTTTCAGATCCTTTGTATATGTTACTCGGGAATGTTATGAAGGAAGTCCATGCAAAAAATTATCTCAAAATTAGATTCTCTGAAATTTTTTGAAATGCTTGTTGCGGTCAAAAAATCGTAGTATATTATACACAATTTTGAACTAGTTTCGGTCAAAAAATCAAATTAAATCGAGGATTGTTCGAAATGCTACGAAACTTTTCAGATCCTTTGGATATGTTATGTGAGAATGTTACGATGGAAGTCCATGCAAAAAATTATCTTAAAATTAGATTCTATGAAACTTTTTGAAATGCTAGTTTCGGTACAAAAATCGTAGTATATTATACACAATTTTGAACTAGTTTCGGTCAAAAAATCAAATTAAATCGAGGATTGTTCGAAATGCTACAAAACTTTTCAGATCCTTTGTATATGTTTCGAGGGAATCATATGATGGAAGAGAATGCAAAAAATTAACTTAAAATTAGATTCTATGAAACTTTTGAAAGCAAGTTTGGGTTAAAAAATCGTAGTATATTATACACAATTTTGAACTAGTTTCGGTCAAAAATTCAAATTAAATCGAGGATTTTTCAAAATGCTACGAAATTTTTCAGATCCTTTGTATATGTTACGAGGGAATGTTATGATGGAAGTCCATGTAAAATACTTATATGAAAATTAGATTCTATGAAACTTTTTGAAATGCTAATTTCGGTCAAAAATCGTAGTATATTATACACAATTTTGTACTAGTTTCGGTCAAAAAATCAAATTAAATCGAGGATTGTTCGAAATGCTACGAAACTTCTCAGATCCTTTGTATATGTTACGAGGGAATGTTATGATGGAAGAGCATGCAAAAAATTAACTTAAAATTAGATTCTATGTAACTTTTTGAAATGCTAGTTTCGGTCAAAAAATCGTAGTATATTATACACAATTTTGAACTAGTTTTAGTCAAAAAATCAAATTAAATCGAGGATTGTTCGAAATGCTACGAAACTTTTCAAATCCTTTGTATATGTTACGAGGGAATGTTATGATGGAAGTCCATGCAAAAAATTATCTTAAAATTAGATTCTATGAAACTTTTTGAAATGCTAATTTCGGTCAAAAATCGTAGTATATTATACACAATTTTGTACTAGTTTCGGTCATAAAATCAAATTAAATCGAGGATTGTTCAAAATGCTACGAAACTTTTCATATCCTTTGTATATGTTACTCGGGAATGTTATGAAGGAAGTCCATGCAAAAAATTATCTCAAAATTAGATTCTCTGAAATTTTTTGAAATGCTTGTTGCGGTCAAAAAATCGTAGTATATTATACACAATTTTGAACTAGTTTCGGTCAAAAAATCAAATTAAATCGAGGATTGTTCGAAATGCTACGAAACTTTTCAGATCCTTTGGATATGTTATGTGAGAATGTTACGATGGAAGTCCATGCAAAAAATTATCTTAAAATTAGATTCTATGAAACTTTTTGAAATGCTAGTTTCGGTACAAAAATCGTAGTATATTATACTCAATTTTGAACTAGTTTCGGTCAAAAAATCAAATTAAATCGAGGATTGTTCGAAATGCTACAAAACTTTTCAGATCCTTTGTATATGTTTCGAGGGAATCATATGATGGAAGAGAATGCAAAAAATTAACTTAAAATTAGATTCTATGAAACTTTTGAAAGCTAGTTTGGGTCAAAAAATCGTAGTATATTATACACAATTTTGAACTAGTTTCGGTCAAAAAATCAAATTAAATCCAGGATTGTTCGAAATGCTACGAAACTTTTCAGATCCTTTGTATATGTTACGAGGGAATGTTATGATGGAAGTCCATGTAAAATACTTATCTTAAAATTAGATTCTATGAAACTTTTTGAAATGCTAATTTCGGTCAAAAATCGTAGTATATTATACACAATTTTGTACTAGTTTCGGTCAAAAAATCAAATTAAATCGAGGATTGTTCGAAATGCTACGAAACTTCTCAGATCCTTTGAATATGTTACGAGGGAATGTTATGATGGAAGAGCATGCAAAAAATTAACTTAAAATTAGATTCTATGTAACTTTTTGAAATGCTAGTTTCGGTCAAAAAATCGTAGTATATTATACACAATTTTGAACTAGTTTTAGTCAAAAAATCAAATTAAATCGAGGATTGTTCGAAATGCTACGAAACTTTTCAAATCCTTTGTATATGTTACGAGGGAATGTTATGATGGAAGTCCATGCAAAAAATTATCTTAAAATTAGATTCTATGAAACTTTTTGAAATGCTAATTTCGGTCAAAAATCGTAGTATATTATACACAATTTTGTACTAGTTTCGGTCATAAAATCAAATTAAATCGAGGATTGTTCAAAATGCTACGAAACTTTTCATATCCTTTGTATATGTTACTCGGGAATGTTATGAAGGAAGTCCATGCAAAAAATTATCTCAAAATTAGATTCTCTGAAATTTTTTGAAATGCTTGTTGCGGTCAAAAAATCGTAGTATATTATACACAATTTTGAACTAGTTTCGGTCAAAAAATCAAATTAAATCGAGGATTGTTCGAAATGCTACGAAACTTTTCAGATCCTTTGGATATGTTATGTGAGAATGTTACGATGGAAGTCCATGCAAAAAATTATCTTAAAATTAGATTCTATGAAACTTTTTGAAATGCTAGTTTCGGTACAAAAATCGTAGTATATTATACTCAATTTTGAACTAGTTTCGGTCAAAAAATCAAATTAAATCGAGGATTGTTCGAAATGCTACAAAACTTTTCAGATCCTTTGTATATGTTTCGAGGGAATCATATGATGGAAGAGAATGCAAAAAATTAACTTAAAATTAGATTCTATGAAACTTTTGAAAGCTAGTTTGGGTCAAAAAATCGTAGTATATTATACACAATTTTGAACTAGTTTCGGTCAAAAAATCAAATTAAATCCAGGATTGTTCGAAATGCTACGAAATTTTTCAGATCCTTTGTATATGTTACGAGGGAATGTTATGATGGAAGTCCATGTAAAATACTTATCTGAAAATTAGATTCTATGAAACTTTTTGAAATGCTAATTTCGGTCAAAAATCGTAGTATATTATACACAATTTTGTACTAGTTTCGGTCAAAAAATCAAATTAAATCGAGGATTGTTCGAAATGCTACGAAACTTCTCAGATCCTTTGTATATGTTACGAGGGAATGTTATGATGGAAGAGCATGCAAAAAATTAACTTAAAATTAGATTCTATGTAACTTTTTGAAATGCTAGTTTCGGTCAAAAAATCGTAGTATATTATACACAATTTTGAACTAGTTTTAGTCAAAAAATCAAATTAAATCGAGGATTGTTCGAAATGCTACGAAACTTTTCAAATCCTTTGTATATGTTACGAGGGAATGTTATGATGGAAGTCCATGCAAAAAATTATCTTAAAATTAGATTCTATGAAACTTTTTGAAATGCTAATTTCGGTCAAAAATCGTAGTATATTATACACAATTTTGTACTAGTTTCGGTCATAAAATCAAATTAAATCGAGGATTGTTCAAAATGCTACGAAACTTTTCAGATCCTTTGTATATGTTACTCGGGAATGTTATGAAGGAAGTCCATGCAAAAAATTATCTCAAAATTAGATTCTCTGAAATTTTTTGAAATGCTTGTTGCGGTCAAAAAATCGTAGTATATTATACACAATTTTGAACTAGTTTCGGTCAAAAAATCAAATTAAATCGAGGATTGTTCGAAATGCTACGAAACTTTTCAGATCCTTTGGATATGTTATGTGAGAATGTTACGATGGAAGTCCATGCAAAAAATTATCTTAAAATTAGATTCTATGAAACTTTTTGAAATGCTAGTTTCGGTACAAAAATCGTAGTATATTATACACAATTTTGAACTAGTTTCGGTCAAAAAATCAAATTAAATCGAGGATTGTTCGAAATGCTACAAAACTTTTCAGATCCTTTGTATATGTTTCGAGGGAATCATATGATGGAAGAGAATGCAAAAAATTAACTTAAAATTAGATTCTATGAAACTTTTGAAAGCAAGTTTGGGTTAAAAAATCGTAGTATATTATACACAATTTTGAACTAGTTTCGGTCAAAAATTCAAATTAAATCGAGGATTTTTCAAAATGCTACGAAATTTTTCAGATCCTTTGTATATGTTACGAGGGAATGTTATGATGGAAGTCCATGTAAAATACTTATCTGAAAATTAGATTCTATGAAACTTTTTGAAATGCTAATTTCGGTCAAAAATCGTAGTATATTATACACAATTTTGTACTAGTTTCGGTCAAAAAATCAAATTAAATCGAGGATTGTTCGAAATGCTACGAAACTTCTCAGATCCTTTGTATATGTTACGAGGGAATGTTATGATGGAAGAGCATGCAAAAAATTAACTTAAAATTAGATTCTATGTAACTTTTTGAAATGCTAGTTTCGGTCAAAAAATCGTAGTATATTATACACAATTTTGAACTAGTTTTAGTCAAAAAATCAAATTAAATCGAGGATTGTTCGAAATGCTACGAAACTTTTCAAATCCTTTGTATATGTTACGAGGGAATGTTATGATGGAAGTCCATGCAAAAAATTATCTTAAAATTAGATTCTATGAAACTTTTTGAAATGCTAATTTCGGTCAAAAATCGTAGTATATTATACACAATTTTGTACTAGTTTCGGTCATAAAATCAAATTAAATCGAGGATTGTTCAAAATGCTACGAAACTTTTCAGATCCTTTGTATATGTTACTCGGGAATGTTATGAAGGAAGTCCATGCAAAAAATTATCTCAAAATTAGATTCTCTGAAATTTTTTGAAATGCTTGTTGCGGTCAAAAAATCGTAGTATATTATACACAATTTTGAACTAGTTTCGGTCAAAAAATCAAATTAAATCGAGGATTGTTCGAAATGCTACGAAACTTTTCAGATCCTTTGGATATGTTATGTGAGAATGTTACGATGGAAGTCCATGCAAAAAATTATCTTAAAATTAGATTCTATGAAACTTTTTGAAATGCTAGTTTCGGTACAAAAATCGTAGTATATTATACACAATTTTGAACTAGTTTCGGTCAAAAAATCAAATTAAATCGAGGATTGTTCGAAATGCTACAAAACTTTTCAGATCCTTTGTATATGTTTCGAGGGAATCATATGATGGAAGAGAATGCAAAAAATTAACTTAAAATTAGATTCTATGAAACTTTTGAAAGCAAGTTTGGGTTAAAAAATCGTAGTATATTATACACAATTTTGAACTAGTTTCGGTCAAAAATTCAAATTAAATCGAGGATTTTTCAAAATGCTACGAAATTTTTCAGATCCTTTGTATATGTTACGAGGGAATGTTATGATGGAAGTCCATGTAAAATACTTATATGAAAATTAGATTCTATGAAACTTTTTGAAATGCTAATTTCGGTCAAAAATCGTAGTATATTATACACAATTTTGTACTAGTTTCGGTCAAAAAATCAAATTAAATCGAGGATTGTTCGAAATGCTACGAAACTTCTCAGATCCTTTGAATATGTTACGAGGGAATGTTATGATGGAAGAGCATGCAAAAAATTAACTTAAAATTAGATTCTATGTAACTTTTTGAAATGCTAGTTTCGGTCAAAAAATCGTAGTATATTATACACAATTTTGAACTAGTTTTAGTCAAAAAATCAAATTAAATCGAGGATTGTTCGAAATGCTACGAAACTTTTCAAATCCTTTGTATATGTTACGAGGGAATGTTATGATGGAAGTCCATGCAAAAAATTATCTTAAAATTAGATTCTATGAAACTTTTTGAAATGCTAATTTCGGTCAAAAATCGTAGTATATTATACACAATTTTGTACTAGTTTCGGTCATAAAATCAAATTAAATCGAGGATTGTTCAAAATGCTACGAAACTTTTCATATCCTTTGTATATGTTACTCGGGAATGTTATGAAGGAAGTCCATGCAAAAAATTATCTCAAAATTAGATTCTCTGAAATTTTTTGAAATGCTTGTTGCGGTCAAAAAATCGTAGTATATTATACACAATTTTGAACTAGTTTCGGTCAAAAAATCAAATTAAATCGAGGATTGTTCGAAATGCTACGAAACTTTTCAGATCCTTTGGATATGTTATGTGAGAATGTTACGATGGAAGTCCATGCAAAAAATTATCTTAAAATTAGATTCTATGAAACTTTTTGAAATGCTAGTTTCGGTACAAAAATCGTAGTATATTATACTCAATTTTGAACTAGTTTCGGTCAAAAAATCAAATTAAATCGAGGATTGTTCGAAATGCTACAAAACTTTTCAGATCCTTTGTATATGTTTCGAGGGAATCATATGATGGAAGAGAATGCAAAAAATTAACTTAAAATTAGATTCTATGAAACTTTTGAAAGCTAGTTTGGGTCAAAAAATCGTAGTATATTATACACAATTTTGAACTAGTTTCGGTCAAAAAATCAAATTAAATCCAGGATTGTTCGAAATGCTACGAAATTTTTCAGATCCTTTGTATATGTTACGAGGGAATGTTATGATGGAAGTCCATGTAAAATACTTATCTGAAAATTAGATTCTATGAAACTTTTTGAAATGCTAATTTCGGTCAAAAATCGTAGTATATTATACACAATTTTGTACTAGTTTCGGTCAAAAAATCAAATTAAATCGAGGATTGTTCGAAATGCTACGAAACTTCTCAGATCCTTTGTATATGTTACGAGGGAATGTTATGATGGAAGAGCATGCAAAAAATTAACTTAAAATTAGATTCTATGTAACTTTTTGAAATGCTAGTTTCGGTCAAAAAATCGTAGTATATTATACACAATTTTGAACTAGTTTTAGTCAAAAAATCAAATTAAATCGAGGATTGTTCGAAATGCTACGAAACTTTTCAAATCCTTTGTATATGTTACGAGGGAATGTTATGATGGAAGTCCATGCAAAAAATTATCTTAAAATTAGATTCTATGAAACTTTTTGAAATGCTAATTTCGGTCAAAAATCGTAGTATATTATACACAATTTTGTACTAGTTTCGGTCATAAAATCAAATTAAATCGAGGATTGTTCAAAATGCTACGAAACTTTTCAGATCCTTTGTATATGTTACTCGGGAATGTTATGAAGGAAGTCCATGCAAAAAATTATCTCAAAATTAGATTCTCTGAAATTTTTTGAAATGCTTGTTGCGGTCAAAAAATCGTAGTATATTATACACAATTTTGAACTAGTTTCGGTCAAAAAATCAAATTAAATCGAGGATTGTTCGAAATGCTACGAAACTTTTCAGATCCTTTGGATATGTTATGTGAGAATGTTACGATGGAAGTCCATGCAAAAAATTATCTTAAAATTAGATTCTATGAAACTTTTTGAAATGCTAGTTTCGGTACAAAAATCGTAGTATATTATACACAATTTTGAACTAGTTTCGGTCAAAAAATCAAATTAAATCGAGGATTGTTCGAAATGCTACAAAACTTTTCAGATCCTTTGTATATGTTTCGAGGGAATCATATGATGGAAGAGAATGCAAAAAATTAACTTAAAATTAGATTCTATGAAACTTTTGAAAGCAAGTTTGGGTTAAAAAATCGTAGTATATTATACACAATTTTGAACTAGTTTCGGTCAAAAATTCAAATTAAATCGAGGATTTTTCAAAATGCTACGAAATTTTTCAGATCCTTTGTATATGTTACGAGGGAATGTTATGATGGAAGTCCATGTAAAATACTTATATGAAAATTAGATTCTATGAAACTTTTTGAAATGCTAATTTCGGTCAAAAATCGTAGTATATTATACACAATTTTGTACTAGTTTCGGTCAAAAAATCAAATTAAATCGAGGATTGTTCGAAATGCTACGAAACTTCTCAGATCCTTTGTATATGTTACGAGGGAATGTTATGATGGAAGAGCATGCAAAAAATTAACTTAAAATTAGATTCTATGTAACTTTTTGAAATGCTAGTTTCGGTCAAAAAATCGTAGTATATTATACACAATTTTGAACTAGTTTTAGTCAAAAAATCAAATTAAATCGAGGATTGTTCGAAATGCTACGAAACTTTTCAAATCCTTTGTATATGTTACGAGGGAATGTTATGATGGAAGTCCATGCAAAAAATTATCTTAAAATTAGATTCTATGAAACTTTTTGAAATGCTAATTTCGGTCAAAAATCGTAGTATATTATACACAATTTTGTACTAGTTTCGGTCATAAAATCAAATTAAATCGAGGATTGTTCAAAATGCTACGAAACTTTTCATATCCTTTGTATATGTTACTCGGGAATGTTATGAAGGAAGTCCATGCAAAAAATTATCTCAAAATTAGATTCTCTGAAATTTTTTGAAATGCTTGTTGCGGTCAAAAAATCGTAGTATATTATACACAATTTTGAACTAGTTTCGGTCAAAAAATCAAATTAAATCGAGGATTGTTCGAAATGCTACGAAACTTTTCAGATCCTTTGGATATGTTATGTGAGAATGTTACGATGGAAGTCCATGCAAAAAATTATCTTAAAATTAGATTCTATGAAACTTTTTGAAATGCTAGTTTCGGTACAAAAATCGTAGTATATTATACTCAATTTTGAACTAGTTTCGGTCAAAAAATCAAATTAAATCGAGGATTGTTCGAAATGCTACAAAACTTTTCAGATCCTTTGTATATGTTTCGAGGGAATCATATGATGGAAGAGAATGCAAAAAATTAACTTAAAATTAGATTCTATGAAACTTTTGAAAGCTAGTTTGGGTCAAAAAATCGTAGTATATTATACACAATTTTGAACTAGTTTCGGTCAAAAAATCAAATTAAATCCAGGATTGTTCGAAATGCTACGAAACTTTTCAGATCCTTTGTATATGTTACGAGGGAATGTTATGATGGAAGTCCATGTAAAATACTTATCTTAAAATTAGATTCTATGAAACTTTTTGAAATGCTAATTTCGGTCAAAAATCGTAGTATATTATACACAATTTTGTACTAGTTTCGGTCAAAAAATCAAATTAAATCGAGGATTGTTCGAAATGCTACGAAACTTCTCAGATCCTTTGTATATGTTACGAGGGAATGTTATGATGGAAGAGCATGCAAAAAATTAACTTAAAATTAGATTCTATGTAACTTTTTGAAATGCTAGTTTCGGTCAAAAAATCGTAGTATATTATACACAATTTTGAACTAGTTTTAGTCAAAAAAATCAAATTAAATCGAGGATTGTTCGAAATGCTACGAAACTTTTCGAATCCTTTGTATATGTTACGAGGGAATGTTATGATGGAAGTCCATGCAAAAAATTATCTTAAAATTAGAATCTATGAAACTTTTTGAAATGCTAATTTCGGTCAAAAATCGTAGTATATTATACACAATTTTTTTACTAGTTTCGGTCATAAAATCAAATTAAATCGAGGATTGTTCAAAATGCTACGAAACTTTTCAGATCCTTTGTATATGTTACTCGGGAATGTTATGAAGGAAGTCCATGCAAAAAATTATCTCAAAATTAGATTCTCTGAAATTTTTTGAAATGCTTGTTGCGGTCAAAAAATCGTAGTATATTATACACAATTTTGAACTAGTTTCGGTCAAAAAATCAAATTAAATCGAGGATTGTTCGAAATGCTACGAAACTTTTCAGATCCTTTGGATATGTTATGTGAGAATGTTACGATGGAAGTCCATGCAAAAAATTATCTTAAAATTAGATTCTATGAAACTTTTTGAAATGCTAGTTTCGGTACAAAAATCGTAGTATATTATACACAATTTTGAACTAGTTTCGGTCAAAAAATCAAATTAAATCGAGGATTGTTCGAAATGCTACAAAACTTTTCAGATCCTTTGTATATGTTTCGAGGGAATCATATGATGGAAGAGAATGCAAAAAATTAACTTAAAATTAGATTCTATGAAACTTTTGAAAGCTAGTTTGGGTCAAAAAATCGTAGTATATTATACACAATTTTGAACTAGTTTCGGTCAAAAAATCAAATTAAATCCAGGATTGTTCGAAATGCTACGAAACTTTTCAGATCCTTTGTATATGTTACGAGGGAATGTTATGATGGAACTCCATGTAAAATACTTATCTTAAAATTAGATTCTATGAAACTTTTTGAAATGCTAATTTCGGTCAAAAGTCGTAGTATATTATACACAATTTTGTACTAGTTTCGGTCAAAAAATCAAATTAAATCGAGGATTGTTCGAAATGCTACGAAACTTCTCAGATCCTTTGTATATGTTACGAGGGAATGTTATGATGGAAGAGCATGCAAAAAATTAACTTAAAATTAGATTCTATGTAACTTTTTGAAATGCTAGTTTCGGTCAAAAAATCGTAGTATATTATACACAATTTTGAACTAGTTTTAGTCAAAAAAATCAAATTAAATCGAGGATTGTTCGAAATGCTACGAAACTTTTCGAATCCTTTGTATATGTTACGAGGGAATGTTATGATGGAAGTCCATGCAAAAAATTATCTTAAAATTAGAATCTATGAAACTTTTTGAAATGCTAATTTCGGTCAAAAATCGTAGTATATTATACACAATTTTTTTACTAGTTTCGGTCATAAAATCAAATTAAATCGAGGATTGTTCAAAATGCTACGAAACTTTTCAGATCCTTTGTATATGTTACTCGGGAATGTTATGAAGGAAGTCCATGCAAAAAATTATCTCAAAATTAGATTCTCTGAAATTTTTTGAAATGCTTGTTGCGGTCAAAAAATCGTAGTATATTATACACAATTTTGAACTAGTTTCGGTCAAAAAATCAAATTAAATCGAGGATTGTTCGAAATGCTACGAAACTTTTCAGATCCTTTGGATATGTTATGTGAGAATGTTACGATGGAAGTCCATGCAAAAAATTATCTTAAAATTAGATTCTATGAAACTTTTTGAAATGCTAGTTTCGGTACAAAAATCGTAGTATATTATACACAATTTTGAACTAGTTTCGGTCAAAAAATCAAATTAAATCGAGGATTGTTCGAAATGCTACAAAACTTTTCAGATCCTTTGTATATGTTTCGAGGGAATCATATGATGGAAGAGAATGCAAAAAATTAACTTAAAATTAGATTCTATGAAACTTTTGAAAGCTAGTTTGGGTTAAAAAATCGTAGTATATTATACACAATTTTGAACTAGTTTCGGTCAAAAATTCAAATTAAATCGAGGATTTTTCGAAATGCTACGAAATTTTTCAGATCCTTTGTATATGTTACGAGGGAATGTTATGATGGAAGTCCATGTAAAATACTTATCTGAAAATTAGATTCTATGAAACTTTTTGAAATGCTAATTTCGGTCAAAAATCGTAGTATATTATACACAATTTTGTACTAGTTTCGGTCAAAAAATCAAATTAAATCGAGGATTGTTCGAAATGCTACGAAACTTCTCAGATCCTTTGTATATGTTACGAGGGAATGTTATGATGGAAGAGCATGCAAAAAATTAACTTAAAATTAGATTCTATGTAACTTTTTGAAATGCTAGTTTCGGTCAAAAAATCGTAGTATATTATACACAATTTTGAACTAGTTTTAGTCAAAAAATCAAATTAAATCGAGGATTGTTCGAAATGCTACGAAACTTTTCAAATCCTTTGTATATGTTACGAGGGAATGTTATGATGGAAGTCCATGCAAAAAATTATCTTAAAATTAGATTCTATGAAACTTTTTGAAATGCTAATTTCGGTCAAAAATCGTAGTATATTATACACAATTTTGTACTAGTTTCGGTCATAAAATCAAATTAAATCGAGGATTGTTCAAAATGCTACGAAACTTTTCAGATCCTTTGTATATGTTACTCGGGAATGTTATGAAGGAAGTCCATGCAAAAAATTATCTCAAAATTAGATTCTCTGAAATTTTTTGAAATGCTTGTTGCGGTCAAAAAATCGTAGTATATTATACACAATTTTGAACTAGTTTCGGTCAAAAAATCAAATTAAATCGAGGATTGTTCGAAATGCTACGAAACTTTTCAGATCCTTTGGATATGTTATGTGAGAATGTTACGATGGAAGTCCATGCAAAAAATTATCTTAAAATTAGATTCTATGAAACTTTTTGAAATGCTAGTTTCGGTACAAAAATCGTAGTATATTATACACAATTTTGAACTAGTTTCGGTCAAAAAATCAAATTAAATCGAGGATTGTTCGAAATGCTACAAAACTTTTCAGATCCTTTGTATATGTTTCGAGGGAATCATATGATGGAAGAGAATGCAAAAAATTAACTTAAAATTAGATTCTATGAAACTTTTGAAAGCTAGTTTGGGTCAAAAAATCGTAGTATATTATACACAATTTTGAACTAGTTTCGGTCAAAAAATCAAATTAAATCCAGGATTGTTCGAAATGCTACGAAACTTTTCAGATCCTTTGTATATGTTACGAGGGAATGTTATGATGGAAGTCCATGTAAAATACTTATCTTAAAATTAGATTCTATGAAACTTTTTGAAATGCTAATTTCGGTCAAAAATCGTAGTATATTATACACAATTTTGTACTAGTTTCGGTCAAAAAATCAAATTAAATCGAGGATTGTTCGAAATGCTACGAAACTTCTCAGATCCTTTGTATATGTTACGAGGGAATGTTATGATGGAAGAGCATGCAAAAAATTAACTTAAAATTAGATTCTATGTAACTTTTTGAAATGCTAGTTTCGGTCAAAAAATCGTAGTATATTATACACAATTTTGAACTAGTTTTAGTCAAAAAATCAAATTAAATCGAGGATTGTTCGAAATGCTACGAAACTTTTCAAATCCTTTGTATATGTTACGAGGGAATGTTATGATGGAAGTCCATGCAAAAAATTATCTTAAAATTAGATTCTATGAAACTTTTTGAAATGCTAATTTCGGTCAAAAATCGTAGTATATTATACACAATTTTGTACTAGTTTCGGTCATAAAATCAAATTAAATCGAGGATTGTTCAAAATGCTACGAAACTTTTCAGATCCTTTGTATATGTTACTCGGGAATGTTATGAAGGAAGTCCATGCAAAAAATTATCTCAAAATTAGATTCTCTGAAATTTTTTGAAATGCTTGTTGCGTTCAAAAAATCGTAGTATATTATACACAATTTTGAACTAGTTTCGGTCAAAAAATCAAATTAAATCGAGGATTGTTCGAAATGCTACGAAACTTTTCAGATCCTTTGGATATGTTATGTGAGAATGTTACGATGGAAGTCCATGCAAAAAATTATCTTAAAATTAGATTCTATGAAACTTTTTGAAATGCTAGTTTCGGTACAAAAATCGTAGTATATTATACACAATTTTGAACTAGTTTCGGTCAAAAAATCAAATTAAATCGAGGATTGTTCGAAATGCTACAAAACTTTTCAGATCCTTTGTATATGTTTCGAGGGAATCATATGATGGAAGAGAATGCAAAAAATTAACTTAAAATTAGATTCTATGAAACTTTTGAAAGCTAGTTTGGGTCAAAAAATCGTAGTATATTATACACAATTTTGAACTAGTTTCGGTCAAAAAATCAAATTAAATCCAGGATTGTTCGAAATGCTACGAAACTTTTCAGATCCTTTGTATATGTTACGAGGGAATGTTATGATGGAAGTCCATGTAAAATACTTATCTTAAAATTAGATTCTATGAAACTTTTTGAAATGCTAATTTCGGTCAAAAATCGTAGTATATTATACACAATTTTGTACTAGTTTCGGTCAAAAAATCAAATTAAATCGAGGATTGTTCGAAATGCTACGAAACTTCTCAGATCCTTTGTATATGTTACGAGGGAATGTTATGATGGAAGAGCATGCAAAAAATTAACTTAAAATTAGATTCTATGTAACTTTTTGAAATGCTAGTTTCGGTCAAAAAATCGTAGTATATTATACACAATTTTGAACTAGTTTTAGTCAAAAAATCAAATTAAATCGAGGATTGTTCGAAATGCTACGAAACTTTTCAAATCCTTTGTATATGTTACGAGGGAATGTTATGATGGAAGTCCATGCAAAAAATTATCTTAAAATTAGATTCTATGAAACTTTTTGAAATGCTAATTTCGGTCAAAAATCGTAGTATATTATACACAATTTTGTACTAGTTTCGGTCATAAAATCAAATTAAATCGAGGATTGTTCAAAATGCTACGAAACTTTTCAGATCCTTTGTATATGTTACTCGGGAATGTTATGAAGGAAGTCCATGCAAAAAATTATCTCAAAATTAGATTCTCTGAAATTTTTTGAAATGCTTGTTGCGGTCAAAAAATCGTAGTATATTATACACAATTTTGAACTAGTTTCGGTCAAAAAATCAAATTAAATCGAGGATTGTTCGAAATGCTACGAAACTTTTCAGATCCTTTGGATATGTTATGTGAGAATGTTACGATGGAAGTCCATGCAAAAAATTATCTTAAAATTAGATTCTATGAAACTTTTTGAAATGCTAGTTTCGGTACAAAAATCGTAGTATATTATACACAATTTTGAACTAGTTTCGGTCAAAAAATCAAATTAAATCGAGGATTGTTCGAAATGCTACAAAACTTTTCAGATCCTTTGTATATGTTTCGAGGGAATCATATGATGGAAGAGAATGCAAAAAATTAACTTAAAATTAGATTCTATGAAACTTTTGAAAGCTAGTTTGGGTCAAAAAATCGTAGTATATTATACACAATTTTGAACTAGTTTCGGTCAAAAAATCAAATTAAATCCAGGATTGTTCGAAATGCTTCGAAACTTTTCAGATCCTTTGTATATGTTACGAGGGAATGTTATGATGGAAGTCCATGTAAAATACTTATCTTAAAATTAGATTCTATGAAACTTTTTGAAATGCTAATTTCGGTCAAAAATCGTAATATATTATACACAATTTTGTACTAGTTTCGGTCAAAAAATCAAATTAAATCGAGGATTGTTCGAAATGCTACGAAACTTCTCAGATCCTTTGTATATGTTACGAGGGAATGTTATGATGGAAGAGCATGCAAAAAATTAACTTAAAATTAGATTCTATGTAACTTTTTGAAATGCTTGTTTCGGTCAAAAAATCGTAGTATATTATACACAATTTTGAACTAGTTTTAGTCAAAAAAATCAAATTAAATCGAGGATTGTTCGAAATGCTACGAAACTTTTCGAATCCTTTGTATATGTTACGAGGGAATGTTATGATGGAAGTCCATGCAAAAAATTATCTTAAAATTAGAATCTATGAAACTTTTTGAAATGCTAATTTCGGTCAAAAATCGTAGTATATTATACACAATTTTTTTACTAGTTTCGGTCATAAAATCAAATTAAATCGAGGATTGTTCAAAATGCTACGAAACTTTTCAGATCCTTTGTATATGTTACTCGGGAATGTTATGAAGGAAGTCCATGCAAAAAATTATCTCAAAATTAGATTCTCAATTTTTTGAAATGCTTGTTGCGGTCAAAAAATCGTAGTATATTATACACAATTTTGAACTAGTTTCGGTCAAAAAATCAAATTAAATCGAGGATTGTTCGAAATGCTACGAAACTTTTCAGATCCTTTGGATATGTTATGTGAGAATGTTACGATGGAAGTCCATGCAAAAAATTATCTTAAAATTAGATTCTATGAAACTTTTTGAAATGCTAGATTCGGTACAAAAATCGTAGTATATTATACAAAATTTTGAACTAGTTTCGGTCAAAAAATCAAATTAAATCGAGGATTGTTCGAAATGCTACAAAACTTTTCAGATCCTTTGTATATGTTTCGAGGGAATCATATGATGGAAGAGAATGCAAAAAATTAACTTAAAATTAGATTCTATGAAACTTTTGAAAGCTAGTTTGGGTTAAAAAATCGTAGTATATTATACACAATTTTGAACTAGTTTCGGTCAAAAATTCAAATTAAATCGAGGATTGTTCGAAATGCTACGAAAATTTTCAGATCCTTTGTATATGTTACGAGGGAATGTTATGATGGAAGTCCATGTAAAATACATATCTTAAAATTAGATTCTATGAAACTTTTTGAAATGCTAATTTCGGTCAAAAATCGTAGTATATTATACACAATTTTGTACTAGTTTCGGTCAAAAAATCAAATTAAATCGAGGATTGTTCGAAATGCTACGAAACTTCTCAGATCCTTTGTATATGTTACGAGGGAATGTTATGATGGAAGAGCATGCAAAAAATTAACTTAAAATTAGATTCTATGTAACTTTTTGAAATGCTAGTTTCGGTCAAAAAATCGTAGTATATTATACACAATTTTGAACTAGTTTTAGTCAAAAAATCAAATTAAATCGAGGATTGTTCGAAATGCAACGAAACTTTTCAAATCCTTTGTATATGTTACGAGGGAATGTTATGATGGAAGTCCATGCAAAAAATTATCTTAAAATTAGATTCTATGAAACTTTTTGAAATGCTAATTTCGGTCAAAAATCGTAGTATATTATACACAATTTTGTACTAGTTTCGGTCATAAAATCAAATTAAATCGAGGATTGTTCGAAATGCTACGAAACTTTTCAGATCCTTTGTATATGTTACTCGGGAATGTTATGAAGGAAGTCCATGCAAAAAATTATCTCAAAATTAGATTCTCTGAAATTTTTTGAAATGCTTGTTGCGGTCAAAAAATCGTAGTATATTATACACAATTTTGAACTAGTTTCGGTCAAAAAATCAAATTAAATCGAGGATTGTTCGAAATGCTACGAAACTTTTCAGATCCTTTGGATATGTTATGTGAGAATGTTACGATGGAAGTCCATGCAAAAAATTATCTTAAAATTAGATTCTATGAAACTTTTTGAAATGCTAGTTTCGGTACAAAAATCGTAGTATATTATACACAATTTTGAACTAGTTTCGGTCAAAAAATCAAATTAAATCGAGGATTGTTCGAAATGCTACAAAACTTTTCAGATCCTTTGTATATGTTTCGAGGGAATCATATGATGGAAGAGAATGCAAAAAATTAACTTAAAATTAGATTCTATGAAACTTTTGAAAGCTAGTTTGGGTTAAAAAATCGTAGTATATTATACACAATTTTGAACTAGTTTCGGTCAAAAATTCAAATTAAATCGAGGATTTTTCGAAATGCTACGAAATTTTTCAGATCCTTTGTATATGTTACGAGGGAATGTTATGATGGAAGTCCATGTAAAATACTTATCTGAAAATTAGATTCTATGAAACTTTTTGAAATGCTAATTTCGGTCAAAAATCGTAGTATATTATACACAATTTTGTACTAGTTTCGGTCAAAAAATCAAATTAAATCGAGGATTGTTCGAAATGCTACGAAACTTCTCAGATCCTTTGTAAATGTTACGAGGGAATGTTATGATGGAAGAGCATGCAAAAAATTAACTTAAAATTAGATTCTATGTAACTTTTTGAAATGCTAGTTTCGGTCAAAAAATCGTAGTATATTATACACAATTTTGAACTAGTTTTAGTCAAAAAATCAAATTAAATCGAGGATTGTTCGAAATGCTACGAAACTTTTCAAATCCTTTGTATATGTTACGAGGGAATGTTATGATGGAAGTCCATGCAAAAAATTATCTTAAAATTAGATTCTATGAAACTTTTTGAAATGCTAATTTCGGTCAAAAATCGTAGTATATTATACACAATTTTGTACTAGTTTCGGTCATAAAATCAAATTAAATCGAGGATTGTTCAAAATGCTACGAAACTTTTCAGATCCTTTGTATATGTTACTCGGGAATGTTATGAAGGAAGTCCATGCAAAAAATTATCTCAAAATTAGATTCTCTGAAATTTTTTGAAATGCTTGTTGCGGTCAAAAAATCGTAGTATATTATACACAATTTTGAACTAGTTTCGGTCAAAAAATCAAATTAAATCGAGGATTGTTCGAAATGCTACGAAACTTTTCAGATCCTTTGGATATGTTATGTGAGAATGTTACGATGGAAGTCCATGCAAAAAATTATCTTAAAATTAGATTCTATGAAACTTTTTGAAATGCTAGTTTCGGTACAAAAATCGTAGTATATTATACACAATTTTGAACTAGTTTCGGTCAAAAAATCAAATTAAATCGAGGATTGTTCGAAATGCTACAAAACTTTTCAGATCCTTTGTATATGTTTCGAGGGAATCATATGATGGAAGAGAATGCAAAAAATTAACTTAAAATTAGATTCTATGAAACTTTTGAAAGCTAGTTTGGGTCAAAAAATCGTAGTATATTATACACAATTTTGAACTAGTTTCGGTCAAAAAATCAAATTAAATCCAGGATTGTTCGAAATGCTACGAAACTTTTCAGATCCTTTGTATATGTTACGAGGGAATGTTATGATGGAAGTCCATGTAAAATACTTATCTTAAAATTAGATTCTATGAAACTTTTTGAAATGCTAATTTCGGTCAAAAATCGTAGTATATTATACACAATTTTGTACTAGTTTCGGTCAAAAAATCAAATTAAATCGAGGATTGTTCGAAATGCTACGAAACTTCTCAGATCCTTTGTATATGTTACGAGGGAATGTTATGATGGAAGAGCATGCAAAAAATTAACTTAAAATTAGATTCTATGTAACTTTTTGAAATGCTAGTTTCGGTCAAAAAATCGTAGTATATTATACACAATTTTGAACTAGTTTTAGTCAAAAAAATCAAATTAAATCGAGGATTGTTCGAAATGCTACGAAACTTTTCGAATCCTTTGTATATGTTACGAGGGAATGTTATGATGGAAGTCCATGCAAAAAATTATCTTAAAATTAGATTCTATGAAACTTTTTGAAATGCTAATTTCGGTCAAAAATCGTAGTATATTATACACAATTTTGTACTAGTTTCGGTCATAAAATCAAATTAAATCGAGGATTGTTCGAAATGCTACGAAACTTTTCAGATCCTTTGTATATGTTACTCGGGAATGTTATGAAGGAAGTCCATGCAAAAAATTATCTCAAAATTAGATTCTCTGAAATTTTTTGAAATGCTTGTTGCGGTCAAAAAATCGTAGTATATTATACACAATTTTGAACTAGTTTCGGTCAAAAAATCAAATTAAATCGAGGATTGTTCGAAATGCTACGAAACTTTTCAGATCCTTTGGATATGTTATGTGAGAATGTTACGATGGAAGTCCATGCAAAAAATTATCTTAAAATTAGATTCTATGAAACTTTTTTAAATGCTAGTTTCGGTACAAAAATCGTAGTATATTATACACAATTTTGAACTAGTTTCGGTCAAAAAATCAAATTAAATCGAGGATTGTTCGAAATGCTACAAAACTTTTCAGATCCTTTGTATATGTTTCGAGGGAATCATATGATGGAAGAGAATGCAAAAAATTAACTTAAAATTAGATTCTATGAAACTTTTGAAAGCTAGTTTGGGTTAAAAAATCGTAGTATATTATACACAATTTTGAACTAGTTTCGGTCAAAAATTCAAATTAAATCGAGGATTTTTCGAAATGCTACGAAATTTTTCAGATCCTTTGTATATGTTACGAGGGAATGTTATGATGGAAGTCCATGTAAAATACTTATCTGAAAATTAGATTCTATGAAACTTTTTGAAATGCTAATTTCGGTCAAAAATCGTAGTATATTATACACAATTTTGTACTAGTTTCGGTCAAAAAATCAAATTAAATCGAGGATTGTTCGAAATGCTACGAAACATCTCAGATCCTTTGTATATGTTACGAGGGAATGTTATGATGGAAGAGCATGCAAAAAATTAACTTAAAATTAGATTCTATGTAACTTTTTGAAATGCTAGTTTCGGTCAAAAAATCGTAGTATATTATACACAATTTTGAACTAGTTTTAGTCAAAAAAATCAAATTAAATCGAGGATTGTTCGAAATGCTACGAAACTTTTCGAATCCTTTGTATATGTTACGAGGGAATGTTATGATGGAAGTCCATGCAAAAAATTATCTTAAAATTAGATTCTATGAAACTTTTTGAAATGCTAATTTCGGTCAAAAATCGTAGTATATTATACACAATTTTGTACTAGTTTCGGTCATAAAATCAAATTAAATCGAGGATTGTTCAAAATGCTATGAAACTTTTCAGATCCTTTGTATATGTTACTCGGGAATGTTATGAAGGAAGTCCATGCAAAAAATTATCTCAAAATTAGATTCTCTGAAATTTTTTGAAATGCTTGTTGCGGTCAAAAAATCGTAGTATATTATACACAATTTTGAACTAGTTTCGGTCAAAAAATCAAATTAAATCGAGGATTGTTCGAAATGCTACGAAACTTTTCAGATCCTTTGGATATGTTATGTGAGAATGTTACGATGGAAGTCCATGCAAAAAATTATCTTAAAATTAGATTCTATGAAACTTTTTGAAATGCTAGTTTCGGTACAAAAATTGTAGTATATTATACACAATTTTGAACTAGTTTCGGTCAAAAAATCAAATTAAATCGAGGATTGTTCGAAATGCTACAAAACTTTTCAGATCCTTTGTATATGTTACGAGGGAATCATATGAAGGAAGAGCATGCAAAAAATTAACTTATAATTAGATTCTATGAAACTTTTGAAAGCTAGTTTGGGTCAAAAAATCGTAGTATATTATACACAATTTTGAACTAGTTTCGGTCAAAAATTCAAATTAAATCCAGGATTGTTCGAAATGCTACGAAATTTTTCAGATCCTTTGTATATGTTACGAGGGAATGTTATGATGGAAGTCCATGTAAAATACTTATCTTAAAATTAGATTCTATGAAACTTTTTGAAATGCTAATTTCGGTCAAAAATCGTAGTATATTATACACAATTTTTTACTAGTTTCGGTCAAAAAATCAAATTAAATCGAGGATTATTCGAAATGCTACGAAACTTCTCAGATCCTTTGTATATGTTACGAGGGAATGTTATGATGGAAGAGCATGCAAAAAATTAACTTAAATTAGATTCTATGTAACTTGTTGAAATGCTAGTTTCGATCAAAAAATCGTAGTATATTATACACAATTTTGAACTAGTTTTGGTCAAAAAATCAAATTAAATCGAGGATTGTTCGAAATACTACGAAACTTTTCAAATCCTATGTATATGTTACGAGGGAATGTTATGATGGAAGTCCATGCAAAAAATTATCTTAAAATTAGATTCTATGAAACTTTTTGAAATGCTAATTTCGGTCAAAAATCGTAGTATATTATACACAATTTTGTAATAGTTTGGGTCATAAAATCATATTAAATCGAGGATTGTTCGAAATGCTACGAAACTTTTCAGATCCTTTGTATATGTTACTAGGGAATGTTATGAAGGAAGTCCATGCAAAAAATTATCTCAAAATTAGATTCTCTGAAATTTTTTGAAATGCTTGTTTCGGTCAAAAAATCGTAGTATATTATACACAATTTTGAACTAGTTTCGGTCAAAAAATCAAATTAAATCGAGGATTGTTTGAAATGCTACAAAACTTTTCAGATCCTTTGGATATGTTATGTGAGAATGTTACGATGGAAGTCCATTCAAAAAATTATCTTAAAATTAGATTCTATGAAACTTTTTGAAATGCTAGTTTCAGTACAAAAATCGTAGTATATTATACACAATTTTGAACTAGTTTCGGTCAAAAAATCAAATTAAATCGAGGATTGTTCGAAATGCTACAAAAGTTTTCAGATCCTTTGTATATGTTACGAGGGAATCATATGATGGAAGAGCATGCAAAAAATTAACTTAAAATTAGATTCTATGAAACTTTTGAAAGCTAGTTTGGGTCAAAAAATCATAGTATATTATACATAATTTTGAACTAGTTTCGGTCAAAAAATCAAATTAATTCGAGGATTGTTCGAAATGCTACGAAACTTTTCAGATCCTTTGTATATGTTACGAGGGAATGTTATGATGGAAGTCCATGTAAAATACTTATCTTAAATTAGATTCTATGAAACATTTTGAAATGCTAATTTCGGTCAAAAATCGTTGTATATTATACACAATTTTGTACTAGTTTCGGTCAAAAAATCAAATTAAATCGAGGATTGTTCGAAATGCTACGAAACTTCTCAGATCCTTAGTATACGTTACGAGGGAATGTTATGATTGAAGAGCATGCAAAAAATTAACTTAAATTAGATTCTATGTAACTTTTTGAAATTCTAGTTTCGATCAAAAAATCGTAGTATATTATACACAATTTTGAACTAGTTTTGGTCAAAAAATCAAATTAAATCGAGGATTGTTCGAAATGCTACGAAACTTTTCAAATCCTATGTATATGTTACGAGGGAATATTATGATGGAAGTCCATGAATAAAAATTATCTTAATATTAGATTCTATGAAACTTTTTGAAATGCTAATTTCGGTCAAAAATCGTAGTATATTATACACAATTTTGTACTAGTTTCGGTCAAAAAATCAAATTAAATCGAGGATTGTTCGAAATGCTACGAAACTTCTCAGATCCTTAGTATATGTTATGAGGGAATGTTATGATGGAAGAGCATGCAAAAAATTAACTTAAAATTAGATTCTATGTAACTTTTTGAAATGCTAGTTTCGGTCAAAAAATCGTAGTATATTATACACAATTTTGAACTAGTTTTATTCAAAAAATCAAATTAAATCGAGGATTGTTCGAAATACTACGAAACTTTTCAAATCCTTTGTATATGTTACGAGAGAATGTTATGATGGAAGTCCATGCAAAAAATTATCTTAAAATTAGATTCTATGAAACTTTTTGAAATGCTAATTTCGGTCAAAAATCGTAGTATATTATACACAATTTTGTACTAGTTTCGGTCATAAAATCAAATTAAATCGAGGATTGTTCGAAATGCTACGAAACTTTTCAGATCCTTTGTATATGTTACTCGAGAATGTTATGAAGGAAGTCCATGCAAAAAATTATCTCAAAATTAGATTCTCTGTAATTTTTTGAAATGCTTGTTGCGGTCAAAAAATCGTAGTATATTATACACAATTTTGAACTAGTTTCGGTCAAAAAATCAAATTAAATCGAGGATTGTTCGAAATGCTACGAAACTTTTCAGATCCTTTGGATATGTTATGTGAGAATGTTACGATGGAAGTCCATGCAAAAAATTATCTTAAAATTAGATTCTATGAAACTTTTTGAAATGCTAGATTCGGTACAAAAATCGTAGTATATTATACACAATTTTGAACTAGTTTCGGTCAAAAAATCAAATTAAATCGAGGATTGTTCGAAATGCTACAAAACTTTTCAGATCCTTTGTATATGTTTCGAGGGAATCATATGATGGAAGAGAATGCAAAAAATTAACTTAAAATTAGATTCTATGAAACTTTTGAAAGCTAGTTTGGGTTAAAAAATCGTAGTATATTATACACAATTTTGAACTAGTTTCGGTCAAAAATTCAAATTAAATCGAGGATTGTTCGAAATGCTACGAAATTTTTCAGATCCTTTGTATATGTTACGAGGGAATGTTATGATGGAAGTCCATGTAAAATACTTATCTGAAAATTAGATTCTATGAAACTTTTTGAAATGCTAATTTCGGTCAAAAATCGTAGTATATTATACACAATTTTGTACTAGTTTCGGTCAAAAAATCAAATTAAATCGAGGATTGTTCGAAATGCTACGAAACTTCTCAGATCCTTTGTATATGTTACGAGGGAATGTTATGATGGAAGAGCATGCAAAAAATTAACTTAAAATTAGATTCTATGTAACTTTTTGAAATGCTAGTTTCGGTCAAAAAATCATAGTATATTATACACAATTTTGAACTAGTTTTAGTCAAAAAATCAAATTAAATCTAGGATTGTTTGAAATGCTACGAAACTTTTCAAATCCTTTGTATATGTTACGAGGGAATGTTATGATGGAAGTCCATGCAAAAAATTATCTTAAAATTAGATTCTATGAAACTTTTTGAAATGCTAATTTCGGTCAAAAATCGTAGTATATTATACACAATTTTGTACTAGTTTCGGTCAAAAAATCAAATTAAATCGAGGATTGTTCGAAATGCTACGAAACTTCTCAGATCCTTAGTATACGTTACGAGGGAATGTTATGATTGAAGAGCATGCAAAAAATTAACTTAAATTAGATTCTATGTAACTTTTTGAAATTCTAGTTTCGATCAAAAAATCGTAGTATATTATACACAATTTTGAACTAGTTTTGGTCAAAAAATCAAATTAAATCGAGGATTGTTCGAAATGCTACGAAACTTTTCAAATCCTATGTATATGTTACGAGGGAATATTATGATGGAAGTCCATGAATAAAAATTATCTTAATATTAGATTCTATGAAACTTTTTGAAATGCTAATTTCGGTCAAAAATCGTAGTATATTATACACAATTTTGTACTAGTTTCGGTCAAAAAATCAAATTAAATCGAGGATTGTTCGAAATGCTACGAAACTTCTCAGATCCTTAGTATATGTTATGAGGGAATGTTATGATGGAAGAGCATGCAAAAAATTAACTTAAAATTAGATTCTATGTAACTTTTTGAAATGCTAGTTTCGGTCAAAAAATCGTAGTATATTATACACAATTTTGAACTAGTTTTATTCAAAAAATCAAATTAAATCGAGGATTGTTCGAAATACTACGAAACTTTTCAAATCCTTTGTATATGTTACGAGGGAATGTTATGATGGAAGTCCATGCAAAAAATTATCTTAAGATTAGATTCTATGAAACTTTTTGAAATGCTAATTTCGGTCAAAAATCGTAGTATATTATACACAATTTTGTACTAGTTTCGGTCATAAAATCAAATTAAATCGAGGATTGTTCGAAATGCTACGAAACTTTTCAGATCCTTTGTATATGTTACTCGGGAATGTCATGAAGGAAGTCCATGCAAAAAATTATCTCAAAATTAGATTCTCTGTAATTTTTTGAAATGCTTGTTGCGGTCAAAAAATCGTAGTATATTATACACAATTTTGAACTAGTTTCGGTCAAAAAATCAAATTAAATCGAGGATTGTTCGAAATGCTACGAAACTTTTCAGATCCTTTGGATATGTTATGTGAGAATGTTACGATGGAAGTCCATGCAAAAAATTATCTTAAAATTAGATTCTATGAAACTTTTTGAAATGCTAGATTCGGTACAAAAATCGTAGTATATTATACACAATTTTGAACTAGTTTCGGTCAAAAAATCAAATTAAATTGAGGATTGTTCGAAATGCTACAAAACTTTTCAGATCCTTTGTATATGTTTCGAGGGAATCATATGATGGAAGAGAATGCAAAAAATTAACTTAAAATTAGATTCTATGAAACTTTTGAAAGCTAGTTTGGGTTAAAAAATCGTAGTATATTATACACAATTTTGAACTAGTTTCGGTCAAAAATTCAAATTAAATCGAGGATTGTTCGAAATGCTACGAAATTTTTCAGATCCTTTGTATATGTTACGAGGGAATGTTATGATGGAATCCATGTAAAATACTTATCTGAAAATTAGATTCTATGAAACTTTTTGAAATGCTAATTTCGGTCAAAAATCGTAGTATATTATACACAATTTTGTACTAGTTTCGGTCAAAAAATCAAATTAAATCGAGGATTGTTCGAAATGCTACGAAACTTCTCAGATCCTTTGTATATGTTACGAGGGAATGTTATGATGGAAGAGCATGCAAAAAATTAACTTAAAATTAGATTCTATGTAACTTTTTGAAATGCTAGTTTCGGTCAAAAAATCATAGTATATTATACACAATTTTGAACTAGTTTTAGTCAAAAAATCAAATTAAATCTAGGATTGTTTGAAATGCTACGAAACTTTTCAAATCCTTTGTATATGTTACGAGGGAATGTTATGATGGAAGTCCATGCAAAAAATTATCTTAAAATTAGATTCTATGAAACTTTTTGAAATGCTAATTTCGGTCAAAAATCGTAGTATATTATACACAATTTTGTACTAGTTTCGGTCAAAAAATCAAATTAAATCGAGGATTGTTCGAAATGCTACGAAACTTCTCAGATCCTTAGTATACGTTACGAGGGAATGTTATGATTGAAGAGCATGCAAAAAATTAACTTAAATTAGATTCTATGTAACTTTTTGAAATTCTAGTTTCGATCAAAAAATCGTAGTATATTATACACAATTTTGAACTAGTTTTGGTCAAAAAATCAAATTAAATCGAGGATTGTTCGAAATGCTACGAAACTTTTCAAATCCTATGTATATGTTACGAGGGAATATTATGATGGAAGTCCATGAATAAAAATTATCTTAATATTAGATTCTATGAAACTTTTTGAAATGCTAATTTCGGTCAAAAATCGTAGTATATTATACACAATTTTGTACTAGTTTCGGTCAAAAAATCAAATTAAATCGAGGATTGTTCGAAATGCTACGAAACTTCTCAGATCCTTAGTATATGTTATGAGGGAATGTTATGATGGAAGAGCATGCAAAAAATTAACTTAAAATTAGATTCTATGTAACTTTTTGAAATGCTAGTTTCGGTCAAAAAATCGTAGTATATTATACACAATTTTGAACTAGTTTTATTCAAAAAATCAAATTAAATCGAGGATTGTTCGAAATACTACGAAACTTTTCAAATCCTTTGTATATGTTACGAGGGAATGTTATGATGGAAGTCCATGCAAAAAATTATCTTAAAATTAGATTCTATGAAACTTTTTGAAATGCTAATTTCGGTCAAAAATCGTAGTATATTATACACAATTTTGTACTAGTTTCGGTCATAAAATCAAATTAAATCGAGGATTGTTCGAAATGCTACGAAACTTTTCAGATCCTTTGTATATGTTACTCGGGAATGTCATGAAGGAAGTCCATGCAAAAAATTATCTCAAAATTAGATTCTCTGTAATTTTTTGAAATGCTTGTTGCGGTCAAAAAATCGTAGTATATTATACACAATTTTGAACTAGTTTCGGTCAAAAAATCAAATTAAATCGAGGATTGTTCGAAATGCTACGAAACTTTTCAGATCCTTTGGATATGTTATGTGAGAATGTTACGATGGAAGTCCATGCAAAAAATTATCTTAAAATTAGATTCTATGAAACTTTTTGAAATGCTAGATTCGGTACAAAAATCGTAGTATATTATACACAATTTTGAACTAGTTTCGGTCAAAAAATCAAATTAAATCGAGGATTGTTCGAAATGCTACAAAACTTTTCAGATCCTTTGTATATGTTTCGAGGGAATCATATGATGGAAGAGAATGCAAAAAATTAACTTAAAATTAGATTCTATGAAACTTTTGAAAGCTAGTTTGGGTTAAAAAATCGTAGTATATTATACACAATTTTGAACTAGTTTCGGTCAAAAATTCAAATTAAATCGAGGATTGTTCGAAATGCTACGAAATTTTTCAGATCCTTTGTATATGTTACGAGGGAATGTTATGATGGAAGTCCATGTAAAATACTTATCTTAAAATTAGATTCTATGAAACTTTTTGAAATGCTAATTTCGGTCAAAAATCGTAGTATATTATACACAATTTTGTACTAGTTTCGGTCAAAAAATCAAATTAAATCGAGGATTGTTCGAAATGCTACGAAACTTCTCAGATCCTTTGTATATGTTACGAGGGAATGTTATGATGGAAGAGCATGCAAAAAATTAACTTAAAATTAGATTCTATGTAACTTTTTGAAATGCTAGTTTCGGTCAAAAAATCATAGTATATTATACACAATTTTGAACTAGTTTTAGTCAAAAAATCAAATTAAATCGAGGATTGTTCGAAATGCTACGAAAGTTTTCAAATCCTTTGTATATGTTACGAGGGAATGTTATGATGGAAGTCCATGCAAAAAATTATCTTAAAATTAGATTCTATGAAACTTTTTGAAATGCTAATTTCGGTCAAAAATCGTAGTATATTATACACAATTTTGTACTAGTTTGGGTCATAAAATCAAATTAAATCGAGGATTGTTCAAAATGCTACGAAACTTTTCAGATCCTTTGTATATGTTACTCGGGAATGTTATGAAGGAAGTCCGTGCAAAAAATTATCTCAAAATTAGATTCTCTGAAATTTTTTGAAATGCTTGTTGCGGTCAAAAAATCGTAGTATATTATACACAATTTTGAACTTGTTTCGGTCAAAAAATCAAATTAAATCGAGGATTGTTCGAAATGCTACGAAACTTTTCAGATCCTTTGGATATGTTATGTGAGAATGTTACGATGGAAGTCCATGCAAAAAATTATCTTAAAATTAGATTCTATGAAACTTTTTGAAATGATTGTTTCGGTACAAAAATCGTAGTATATTATACACAATTTTGAACTAGTTTCGGTCAAAAAATCAAATTAAATCGAGGATTGTTCGAAATGCTACAAAACTTTTCAGATCCTTTGTATATTATACGAGGGAATCATATGATGGAAGAGCATGCAAAAAATTAACTTAAAATTAGATTCTATGAAACTTTTGAAAGCTAGTTTGGGTCAAAAAATCATAGTATATTATACATAATTTTGAACTAGTTTCGGTCAAAAAATCAAATTAAATCGAGGATTGTTCCAAATGCTACGAAACTTTTCAGATCCTTTGGATATGTTTTGTGAGAATGTTACGATGGAAGTCCATGCAAAAAATTATCTTAAAATTAGATTCTATGAAACTTTTTGAAATGCTAGTTTCGGTACAAAAATCGTAGTATATTATACACAATTTTGTACTAGTTTCGGTCAAAAAATCAAATTAAATCGAGGATTGTTCGAAATGCTACAAAACTTATCAGATCCTTTGTATATGTTACGAGGGAATCATATGATGGAAGAGCATGCAAAAAATTAACTTAAAATTAGATTCTATGAAACTTTTGAAAGCTAGTTTGGGTCAAAAAATCATAGTATATTATACATAATTTTGAACTAGTTTAGGTCAAAAAATCAAATTAAATCGAGGATTGTTCGAAATGCTACGAAACTTTTCAGATCCTTTGTATATGTTACGAGGGAATGTTATGATGGAAGTCCATGTAAAATACTTATCTTAAAATTAGATTCTATGAAACTTTTTGAAATGCTAATTTCGGTCAAAAATCGTAGTATATTATACACAATTTTGTACTAGTTTGGGTCATAAAATCAAATTAAATCGAGGATTGTTCAAAATGCTACGAAACTTTTCAGATCCTTTGTATATGTTACTCGGGAATGTTATGAAGGAAGTCCATGCAAAAAATTATCTCAAAATTAGATTCTCTGAAATTTTTTGAAATGCTTGTTGCGGTCAAAAAATCGTAGTATATTATACACAATTTTGAACTTGTTTCGGTCAAAAAATCAAATTAAATCGAGGATTGTTCGAAATGCTACGAAACTTTTCAGATCCTTTGGATATGTTATGTGAGAATGTTACGATGGAAGTCCATGCAAAAAATTATCTTAAATTTAGATTCTATGAAACTTTTTGAAATGCTTGTTTCGGTACAAAAATCGTAGTATATTATACACAATTTTGAACTAGTTTCGGTCAAAAAATCAAATTAAATCGAGGATTGTTCGAAATGCTACAAAACTTTTCAGATCCTTTGTATATTATACGAGGGAATCATATGATGGAAGAGCATGCAAAAAATTATCTTAAAATTAGATTCTATGAAACTTTTGAAAGCTAGTTTGGGTCAAAAAATCATAGTATATTATACATAATTTTGAACTAGTTTCGGTTAAAAAATCAAATTAAATCGAGGATTGTTCCAAATGCTACGAAACTTTTCAGATCCTTTGGATATGTTTTGTGAGAATGTTACGATGGAAGTCCATGCAAAAAATTATCTTAAAATTAGATTCTATGAAACTTTTTGAAATGCTAGTTTCGGTACAAAAATCGTTGTATATTATACACAATTTTGTACTTGTTTCGGTAAAAAAATCAAATTAAATCAAGGATTGTTCGAAATGCTACAAAACTTTTCAGATCCTTTGTATATGTTACGAGGGAATCATATGATGGAAGAGCATGCAAAAAATTAACTTAAAATTAGATTCTATGAAACTTTTGAAAGCTAGTTTGGGTCAAAAAATCATAGTATATTATACATAATTTTGAACTAGTTTAGGTCAAAAAATCAAATTAAATCGAGGATTGTTCGAAATGCTACGAAATTTTTCAGATCCTTTGTATATGTTACGAGGGAATGTTATGATGGAAGTCCATGTAAAATACTTATCTTAAAATTAGATTCTATGAAACTTTTTGAAATGCTAATTTCGGTCAAAAATCGTAGTATATTATACACAATTTTGTACTAGTTTCGGTCAAAAAATCAAATTAAATCGAGGATTGTTCGAAATGCTACGAAACTTCTCAGATCCTTAGTATATGTTACGAGGGAATTTTATGATGGAAGAGCATGCAAAAAATTGACTTAAATTAGATTCTATGTAACTTTTTGAAATGCTAGTTTCGATCAAAAAATCGTAGTATATTATACACAATTTTGAACTAGTTTTGGTCAAAAAATCAAATTAAATCGAGGATTGTTCGAAATGCTACGAAACTTTTCAAATCCTATGTATATGTTACGAGGGAATGTTATGATGGAAGTCCATGAATAAAAATTATCTTAAAATTAGATTCTATGAAACTTTTTGAAATGCTAATTTCGGTCAAAAATCGTAGTATATTATACACAATTTTGTACTAGTTTTGGTCAAAAAATCAAATTAAATCGAGGATTGTTCGAAATGCTACGAATATTTTCAAATCCTTTGTATATGTTACGAGGGAATGTTATGATGGAAGTCCATGCAAAAAATTATCTTAAAATTAGATTCTATTAAACTTTTTGAAATGCTAATTTCGGTCAAAAATCGTAGTATATTATACACAATTTTGTACTAGTTTCGGTCATAAAATCAAATTAAATCGAGGATTGTTCGAAATGCTACGAAACTTTTCAGATCCTTTGTATATGTTACTCGGGAATGTTATGAAGGAAGTCCATTCAAAAAATTATCTCAAAATTAGATTCTCTGAAATTTTTTGAAATGCTTGTTGCGGTCAAAAAATCGTAGTATATTATACACAATTTTGAACTAGTTTCGGTCAAAAAATCAAATTAAATCGAGGATTGTTCGAAATGCTACGAAACTTTTCAGATCCTTTGGATATGTTATGTGAGAATGTTACGATGGAAGTCCATGCAAAAAATTATCTTAAAATTAGATTCTATGAAACTTTTTGAAATGCTAGTTTCGGTACAAAAATCGTAGTATATTATACACAATTTTGAACTAGTTTCGGTCAAAAAATCAAATTAAATCGAGGATTGTTCGAAATGCTACAAAACTTTTCAGATCCTTTGTATATGTTACGAGGGAATCATATGATGGAAGAGCATGCAAAAAATTAACTTAAAATTAGATTCTATGAAACTTTTGAAAGCTAGTTTGGGTCAAAAAATCATAGTATATTATACATAATTTTGAACTAGTTTAGGTCAAAAAATTAAATTATATCGAGGATTGTTCGAAATGCTACGAAATTTTTCAGATCCTTTGTATATGTTACGAGGGAATGTTATGATGGAAGTCCATGTAAAATACTTATCTTAAAATTAGATTCTATGAAACTTTTTGAAATGCTAATTTCGGTCAAAAATCGTAGTATATTATACACAATTTTGTACTAGTTTCGGTCAAAAAATCAAATTAAATCGAGGATTGTTCGAAATGCTACGAAACTTCTCAGATCCTTAGTATATGTTACGAGGGAATTTTATGATGGAAGAGCATGCAAAAAATTAACTTAAATTAGATTCTATGTAACTTTTTGAAATGCTAGTTTCGATCAAAAAATCGTAGTATATTATACACAATTTTGAACTAGTTTTGGTCAAAAAATCAAATTAAATCGAGGATTGTTCGAAATGCTACGAAACTTTTCAAATCCTATGTATATGTTACGAGGGAATGTTATGATGGAAGTCCATGAATAAAAATTATCTTAAAATTAGATTCTATGAAACTTTTTGAAATGCTAATTTCGGTCAAAAATCGTAGTATGTTATACACAATTTTGTACTAGTTTTGGTCAAAAAATCAAATTAAATCGAGGATTGTTCGAAATGCTACGAATATTTTCAAATCCTTTGTATATGTTACGAGGGAATGTTATGATGGAAGTCCATGCAAAAAATTATCTTAAAATTAGATTCTATTAAACTTTTTGAAATGCTAATTTCGGTCAAAAATCGTAGTATATTATACACAATTTTGTACTAGTTTCGGTCATAAAATCAAATTAAATCGAGGATTGTTCGAAATGCTACGAAACTTTTCAGATCCTTTGTATATGTTACTCGGGAATGTTATGAAGGAAGTCCATTCAAAAAATTATCTCAAAATTAGATTCTCTGAAATTTTTTGAAATGCTTGTTGCGGTCAAAAAATCGTAGTATATTATACACAATTTTGAACTAGTTTCGGTCAAAAAATCAAATTAAATCGAGGATTGTTCGAAATGCTACGAAACTTTTCAGATCCTTTGGATATGTTATGTGAGAATGTTACGATGGAAGTCCATGCAAAAAATTATCTTAAAATTAGATTCTATGAAACTTTTTGAAATGCTAGTTTCGGTACAAAAATCGTAGTATATTATACACAATTTTGAACTAGTTTCGGTCAAAAAATCAAATTAAATCGAGGATTGTTCAAAATGCTACAAAACTTTTCAGATCCTTTGTATATGTTACGAGGGAATCATATGATGGAAGAGCATGCAAAAAATTAACTTAAAATTAGATTCTATGAAACTTTTGAAAGCTAGTTTGGGTCAAAAAATCATAGTATATTATACATAATTTTGAACTAGTTTAGGTCAAAAAATCAAATTAAATCGAGGATTGTTCGAAATGCTACGAAATTTTTCAGATCCTTTGTATATGTTACGAGGGAATGTTATGATGGAATCCATGTAAAATACTTATCTTAAAATTAGATTCTATGAAACTTTTTGAAATGCTAATTTCGGTCAAAAATCGTAGTATATTATACACAATTTTGTACTAGTTTCGGTCAAAAAATCAAATTAAATCGAGGATTGTTCGAAATGCTACGAAACTTCTCAGATCCTTAGTATATGTTACGAGGGAATTTTATGATGGAAGAGCATGCAAAAAATTAACTTAAATTAGATTCTATGTAACTTTTTGAAATGCTAGTTTCGATCAAAAAATCGTAGTATATTATACACAATTTTGAACTAGTTTTGGTCAAAAAATCAAATTAAATCGAGGATTGTTCGAAATGCTACGAAACTTTTCAAATCCTATGTATATGTTACGAGGGAATGTTATGATGGAAGTCCATGAATAAAAATTATCTTAAAATTAGATTCTATGAAACTTTTTGAAATGCTAATTTCGGTCAAAAATCGTAGTATATTATACACAATTTTGTACTAGTTTTGGTCAAAAAATCAAATTAAATCGAGGATTGTTCGAAATGCTACGAATATTTTCAAATCCTTTGTATTTTTTACGAGGGAATGTTATGATGGAAGTCCATGCAAAAAATTATCTTAAAATTAGATTCTATTAAACTTTTTGAAATGCTAATTTCGGTCAAAAATCGTAGTATATTATACACAATTTTGTACTAGTTTCGGTCATAAAATCAAATTAAATCGAGGATTGTTCGAAATGCTACGAAACTTTTCAGATCCTTTGTATATGTTACTCGGGAATGTTATGAAGGAAGTCCATTCAAAAAATTATCTCAAAATTAGATTCTCTGAAATTTTTTGAAATGCTTGTTGCGGTCAAAAAATCGTAGTATATTATACACAATTTTGAACTAGTTTCGGTCAAAAAATCAAATTAAATCGAGGATTGTTCGAAATGCTACGAAACTTTTCAGATCCTTTGGATATGTTATGTGAGAATGTTACGATGGAAGTCCATGCAAAAAATTATCTTAAAATTAGATTCTATGAAACTTTTTGAAATGCTAGTTTCGGTACAAAAATCGTAGTATATTATACACAATTTTGAACTAGTTTCGGTCAAAAAATCAAATTAAATCGAGGATTGTTCGAAATGCTACAAAACTTTTCAGATCCTTTGTATATGTTACGAGGGAATCATATGATGGAAGAGCATGCAAAAAATTAACTTAAAATTAGATTCTATGAAACTTTTGAAAGCTAGTTTGGGTCAAAAAATCGTAGTAAATTATACACAATTTTGAACTAGTTTCGGTCAAAAAATCAAATTAAATCGAGGATTGTTCGAAATGCTACGAAACTTTTCAGATCCTTTGTATATGTTACGAGGGAATGTTATGATGGAAGTCCATGTAAAATACTTATCTTAAAATTAGATTCTATGAAACTTTTTGAAATGCTAATTTCGGTCAAAAATCGTAGTATATTATACACAATTTTGAACTAGTTTCGGTCAAAAATCAAATTAAAACGAGGATTGTTCGAAATGCTACGAAACTTCTCAGATCCTTTGTATATGTTACGAGGGAATGTTATGATGGAAGAGCATGCAAAAAATTAACTTAAATTAGATTCTATGTAACTTTTTGAAATGCTAGTTTCGATCAAAAAATCGTAGTATATTATACACAATTTTGAACTAGTTTTGGTCAAAAAATCAAATTAAATCGAGGATTGTTCGAAATGATACGAAACTTTTCAAATCCTATGTATATGTTACGAGGGAATGTTATGATGGAAGTCCATGAATAAAAATTATCTTAAAATTAGATTCTATGAAACTTTTTGAAATGCTAAATTCGGTAAAAAATCGTAGTATATTATACACAATTTTGTACTAGTTTCGGTCATAAAATCAAATTAAATCGAGGATTGTTCGAAATGCTACGAAACTTTTCAGATCCTTTGTATATGTTACTAGGGAATGTTATGAAGGAAGTCCATGCAAAATATTATCTCAAAATTAGATTCTCTGAAATTTTTTGAAATGCTTGTTTCGGTCAAAAAATCGTAGTATTTTATACACAATTTTGAACTAGTTTCGGTCAAAAAATCAAATTAAATCGAGGATTGTTCGAAATGTTACGAAACTTTTCAGATCCTTTGGATATCTTATGTGAGAATGTTACGATGGAAGTCCATGCAAAAAATTATCTTAAAATTAGATTCTATGAAACTTTTTGAAATGCTAGTTTCGGTACAAAAATCGTAGTATATTATACACAATTTTGAACTAGTTTCGGTCAAAAAATAAAATTAAATCGAGGATTGTTCGAAATGCTACAAAACTTTTCAGATCCTTTGTATATATTACGAGGGAATCATATGAAGGAAGAGCATTCAAAAAATTAACTTAAAATTAGATTCAATGAAACTTTTGAAAGCTAGTTTGGGTCAAAAAATCGTAGTATATTATACACAATTTTGAAATAGTTTCGGTCAAAAATTCAAATTAAATCGAGGATTGTTCGAAATGCTACAAAAATTTTCAAATCCTTTGTATATGTTACGAGGGAATGTTATGATGGAAGTCCATGTAAAATACTTATCTTATAATTAGATTCTATGAAACTTTTTGAAATGCTAATTTCGGTCAAAAATCGTAGTATATTATACACATTTTTGTACTAGTTTCGGTCAAAAAATCAAATTAAATCGAGGATTGTTCGAAATGCTACGAAACTCTTCAGATCCTTAGTATATGTTACGAGGGAATGTTATGATGGAAGAGCATGCAAAAAATTAACTTAAATTAGATTCTATGTAACTTTTTGAAATGCTAGTTTCGATCAAAAAATCGTAGTATATTATACACAATTTTCAACTAGTTTTGGTCAAAAAATCAAATTAAATCGAGGATTGTTCGAAATGCTACGAAACTTTTCAAATCCTTTGTATATGTTACGAGGGAATGTTATGATGGAATCCATGCAAAAAATTATCTTAAAATTAGATTCTATGAAACTTTTTGAAATGCTAATTTCGGTCAAAAATCGTAGTATATTATACACAATTTTGTACTAGTTTCGGTCATAAAATCAAATTAAATCGAGGATTGTTCGAAATGCTACGAAACTTTTCAGATCCTTTGTATATGTTACTAGGGAATGTTATGAAGGAAGTCCATGCAAAAAATTATCTCAAAATTAGATTCTCTTAAATTTTTTTAAATGCTTGTTTCGGTCAAAATATCGTAGTATATTATACACAATTTTGAACTAGTTTCGGTCAAAAAATCAAATTAAATCGAGGATTGTTCGAAATGCTACGAAACTTTTCAGATCCTTTGGATATGTTAAGTGAGAATGTTACGATGGAAGTCCATGCAAAAAATTATCTTAAAATTAGATTCTATGAAACTTTTTGAAATGCTAATTTCGGTCAAAAATCGTAGTATATTATACACAATTTTGTACTAGTTTCGGTCATAAAATCAAATTAAATCGAGGATTGTTCGAAATGCTACGAAACTTTTCAGATCCTTTGTATATGTTACTAGGGAATGTTATGAAGGAAGTCCATGCAAAAAATTATCTCAAAAATAGATTCTCTGAAATTTTTTGAAATGCTTGTTCGGTCAAAAAATCGTAGTATATTATACACAATTTTGAACTAGTTTCTGTCAAAAAATAAAATTAAATCGAGGATTGTTCGAAATGCTATGAAACTTTTCTGATCCTTTGGATATGTTATGTGAGAATGTTACGATGGAAGTCCATGCAAAAAATTATCTTAAAATTAGATTCTATGAAACTTTTTGAAATGCTAGTTTCGGTACAAAAATCGTAGTATATTATACACAATTTTGAACTAGTTTCGGTCAAAAAATCAAATTAAATCGAGGATTGTTCGAAATGCTACAAAAGTTTTCAGATCCTTTGTATATGTTATGATGGAATCATATGATGGTAGAGCATGCAAAAAATTAACTTAAAATTAGATTCTATGAAACTTTTGAAAGCTAGTTTGGGTCAAAAAATCGTAGTATATTATACACAATTTTGAACTAGTTTCGGTCAAAAAATCAAATTAAATCGAGGATTGTTCGAAATGCTACGAAACTTTTCAGATCCTTTAAATATGTTACTAGGTAATGTTATGATGGAAGTCCATGTAAAATACTTATCTTAAAATTAGATTCTATGAAACTTTTTGAAATGCTAATTTCGGTCAAAAATCGTAGTATATTATACACAATTTTGTACTAGTTTCAGTCAAAAAATCAAATTAAATCGAGGATTGTTCGAAATGCTACGAAACATCTCAGATCCTTTGTATATGTTACGAGGGAATGTTATGATGGAAGAGCATGCAAAAAATTAACTTAAATTAGATTCTATGTAACTTTTTGAAATGCTAGTTTCGATCAAAAAATCGTAGTATATTATACACAATTTTGAACTAGTTTTGGTCAAAAAATCAAATTAAATCGAGGATTGTTCGAAATGCTATGAAACTTTTCAAATCCTTTGTATATGTTACGAGGAAATGTTATGATGGAAGTCCATGCAAAAAATTATCTTAGAATTAGATTCTATGAAACTTTTTGAAATGCTAATTTCGGTCAAAAATCGTAGTATATTATACACAATTTTGTACTAGTTTCGGTCATAAAATCAAATTAAATCGAGGATTGTTCGAAATGCTACGAAACTTTTCAGATCCTTTGTATATGTTACTAGGGAATGTTATGAAGGAAGTCCATGCAAAAAATTATCTCAAAATTAGATTCTCTGAAATTTTTTGAAATGCTTGTTCGGTCAAAAAATCGTAGTATATTATACACAATTTTGAACTAGTTTCTGTCAAAAAATAAAATTAAATCGAGGATTGTTCGAAATGCTATGAAACTTTTCTGATCCTTTGGATATGTTATGTGAGAATGTTACGATGGAAGTCCATGCAAAAAATTATCTTAAAATTAGATTCTATGAAACTTTTTGAAATGCTAGTTTCGGTACAAAAATCGTAGTATATTATACACAATTTTGAACTAGTTTCGGTCAAAAAATCAAATTAAATCGAGGATTGTTCGAAATGCTACAAAAGTTTTCAGATCCTTTGTATATGTTATGAGGGAATCATATGATGGATGAGCATGCAAAAAATTAACTTAAAATTAGATTCTATGAAACTTTTGAAAGCTAGTTTGGGTCAAAAAATCGTAGTATATTATACACAATTTTGAACTAGTTTCGGTCAAAAAATCAAATTAAATCGAGGATTGTTCGAAATGCTACGAAACTTTTCAGATCCTTTATATATGTTACTAGGTAATGTTATGATGGAAGTCCATGTAAAATACTTATCTTAAAATTAGATTCTATGAAACTTTTTGAAATGCTAATTTCGGTCAAAAATCGTAGTATATTATACACAATTTTGTACTAGTTTCAGTCAAAAAATCAAATTAAATCGAGGATTGTTCGAAATGCTACGAAACTTCTCAGATCCTTTGTATATGTTACGAGGGAATGTTATGATGGAAGAGCATGCAAAAAATTAACTTAAATTAGATTCTATGTAACTTTTTGAAATGCTAGTTTCGATTAAAAAATCGTAGTATATTATACACAATTTTGAACTAGTTTTGGTCAAAAAATCAAATTAAATCGAGGATTGTTCGAAATGCTACGAAACTTTTCAAATCCTTTGTATATGTTACGAGGAAATGTTATGATGGAAGTCCATGCAAAAAATTATCTTAGAATTAGATTCTATGAAACTTTTTGAAATGCTAATTTCGGTCAAAAATCGTAGTATATTATACACAATTTTGTACTAGTTTCGGTCATAAAATCAAATTAAATCGAGGATTGTTCGAAATGCTACGAAACTTTTCAGATCCTTTGTATATGTTACTAGGGAATGTTATGAAGGAAGTCCATGCAAAAAATTATCTCAAAATTAGATTCTTTTAAATTTTTTTAAATGCTTGTTTCGGTCAAAAAATCGTAGTATATTATACACAATTTTGAACTAGTTTCGGTCAAAAAATCAAATTAAATCGAGGATTGTTCGAAATGCTACGAAACTTTTCAGATCCTTTGGATATGTTAAGTGAGAATGTTACGATGGAAGTCCATGCAAAAAATTATCTTAAAATTAGATTCTATGAATCTTTTTGAAATGCTAGTTTCGGTACAAAAATCGTAGTATATTATACACAATTTTGAACTAGTTTCGGTCAAAAAATCAAATTAAATCAGGATTGTTCGAAATGACACGAAACTTTTCAGATCCTTTCTATATGTTACGAGGGAAGGTTATGATGGAAGTCCATGCAAAAAAATTATCACAAAATTAGATTCTATGAAACTTTTTGAAATACTAGTTTTGGTCAAAAAATCATAGTATATTATGTACAATTTTATACTAATATTCGGTCAAAAAATCAAATTAAATCGAGGATAGCTCGAAATGCTACGAAACTTTTCAGATTCTTTATATATGTTACGAGGGAATGTTATGATGGAATTCCAAGCAAAAAATTATCTTAAAATTAGATTCTATGAAACTTTTTGAAATGCTAGTTTCGGTCAAAAAATCGTAGTATATTATACACAATTTTGAACTAGTTTCGGTCAAAAAATCAAATTAAAACGAGGATTGTTCGAAATGCTACGAAACTTTTCAGATCCTTTGTATATGTTACTAGGGAATGTTATGAAGGAAGTCAATGCAAAAAATTATCTCAAAATTAGATTCTCTGAAATTTTTTGAAATGCTTGTTTCGGTCAAAAAATCGTAGTATATTATACACAATTTTGAACTAGTTTCGGTCAAAAAATCAAATTAAATCGAGGATTGTTCGAAATGCTACGAAACTTTTCAGATCCTCTGGATATGTTATGTGAGAATGTTATGATGGAAGAGAATGCAAAAAATTAACTTAAAATTAGATTCTATGTAACTTTTTGAAATGCTAGTTTCGGTCAAAAAATCGTAGTATATTATACACAATTTTGAACTAGTTTTGGTCAAAAAATCAAATTAAATCGAGGATTGTTCGAAATGCTACGAAACTTTTCAAATCCTTTGTATATGTTACGAGGGAATGTTATGATGGAAGTCCATGCAAAAAATTATCTTAAAATTAGATTCTATGAAACTTTTTGAAATGCTAATTTCGGTCAAAAATCGTAGTATATTATACACAATTTTGTACTAGTTTCGGTCAAAAAATCAAATTAAATCGAGGATTGTTCGAAATGCTACGAAACTTTTCAGATCCTTTATATATGTTACTAGGTAATGTTATGATGGAAGTCCATGTAAAATACTTATCTTAAAATTAGATTCTATGAAACTTTTTGAAATGCTAATTTCGGTCAAAAATCGTAGTATATTATACACAATTTTGTACTAGTTTCAGTCAAAAAATCAAATTAAATCGAGGATTGTTCGAAATGCTACGAAACTTCTCAGATCCTTTGTATATGTTACGAGGGAATGCTATGATGGAAGAGCATGCAAAAAATTAACTTAAATTAGATTCTATGTAACTTTTTGAAATGCTAGTTTCGATCAAAAAATCGTAGTATATTATACACAATTTTGAACTAGTTTTGGTCAAAAAATCAAATTAAATCGAGGATTGTTCGAAATGCTATGAAACTTTTCAAATCCTTTGTATATGTTACGAGGAAATGTTATGATGGAAGTCCATGCAAAAAATTATCTTAGAATTAGATTCTATGAAACTTTTTGAAATGCTAATTTCGGTCAAAAATCGTAGTATATTATACACAATTTTGTACTAGTTTCGGTCATAAAATCAAATTAAATCGAGGATTGTTCGAAATGCTACGAAACTTTTCAGATCCTTTGTATATGTTACTAGGGAATGTTATGAAGGAAGTCCATGCAAAAAATTATCTCAAAATTAGATTCTCTTAAATTTTTTTAAATGCTTGTTTCGGTCAAAAAATCGTAGTATATTATACACAATTTTGAACTAGTTTCGGTCAAAAAATCAAATTAAATCGAGGATTGTTCGAAATGCTACGAAACTTTTCAGATCCTTTGGATATGTTAAGTGAGAATGTTACGATGGAAGTCCATGCAAAAAATTATCTTAAAATTAGATTCTATGAAACTTTTTGAAATGCTAGTTTCGGTACAAAAATCGTAGTATCTTATACACAATTTTGAACTAGTTTCGGTCAAAAAATCAAATTAAATCAGGATTGTTCGAAATGACACGAAACTTTTCAGATCCTTTCTATATGTTACGAGGGAAGGTTATGATGGAAGTCCATGCAAAAAAATTATCACAAAATTAGATTCTATGAAACTTTTTGAAATACTAGTTTTGGTCAAAAAATCATAGTATATTATGTACAATTTTATACTAATATTCGGTCAAAAAATCAAATTAAATCGAGGATAGCTCGAAATGCTACGAAACTTTTCAGATTCTTTATATATGTTACGAGGGAATGTTATGATGGAATTCCAAGCAAAAAATTATCTTAAAATTAGATTCTATGAAACTTTTTGAAATGCTAGTTTCGGTCAAAAAATCGTAGTATATTATACACAATTTTGAACTAGTTTCGGTCAAAAAATCAAATTAAAACGAGGATTGTTCGAAATGCTACGAAACTTTTCAGATCCTTTGTATATGTTACTAGGGAATGTTATGAAGGAAGTCAATGCAAAAAATTATCTCAAAATTAGATTCTCTGAAATTTTTTGAAATGCTTGTTTCGGTCAAAAAATCGTAGTATATTATACACAATTTTGAACTAGTTTCGGTCAAAAAATCAAATTAAATCGAGGATTGTTCGAAATGCTACGAAACTTTTCAGATCCTCTGGATATGTTATGTGAGAATGTTATGATGGAAGAGAATGCAAAAAATTAACTTAAAATTAGATTCTATGTAACTTTTTGAAATGCTAGTTTCGGTCAAAAAATCGTAGTATATTATACACAATTTTGAACTAGTTTTGGTCAAAAAATCAAATTAAATCGAGGATTGTTCGAAATGCTACGAAAGTTTTCAGATCCTTTGTATATGTTATGAGGGAATCATATGATGGAAGAGCATGCAAAAAATTAACTTAAAATTAGATTCTATGAAACTTTTTGAAATGCTAATTTCGGTCAAAAATCGTAGTATATTATACACAATTTTGAACTAGTTTCGGTCAAAAAATCAAATTAAATCGAGGATTGTTCGAAATGCTACGAAACTTTTCAGATCCTTTATATATGTTACTAGGTAATGTTATGATGGAAGTCCATGTAAAATACTTATCTTAAAATTAGATTCTATGAAACTTTTTGAAATGCTAATTTCGGTCAAAAATCGTAGTATATTATACACAATTTTGTACTAGTTTCAGTCAAAAAATCAAATTAAATCGAGGATTGTTCGAAATGCTACGAAACTTCTCAGATCCTTTGTATATGTTACGAGGGAATGTTATGATGGAAGAGCATGCAAAAAATTAACTTAAATTAGATTCTATGTAACTTTTTGAAATGCTAGTTTCGATCAAAAAATCGTAGTATATTATACACAATTTTGAACTAGTTTTGGTCAAAAAATCAAATTAAATCGAGGATTGTTCGAAATGCTACGAAACTTTTCAAATCCTTTGTATATGTTACGAGGAAATGTTATGATGGAAGTCCATGCAAAAAATTATCTTAGAATTAGATTCTATGAAACTTTTTGAAATGCTAATTTCGGTCAAAAATCGTAGTATATTATACACAATTTTGTACTAGTTTCGGTCATAAAATCAAATTAAATCGAGGATTGTTCGAAATGCTACGAAACTTTTCAGATCCTTTGTATATGTTACTAGGGAATGTTATGAAGGAAGTCCATGCAAAAAATTATCTCAAAATTAGATTCTCTTAAATTTTTTTAAATGCTTGTTTCGGTCAAAAAATCGTAGTATATTATACACAATTTTGAACTAGTTTCGGTCAAAAAATCAAATTAAATCGAGGATTGTTCGAAATGCTACGAAACTTTTCAGATCCTTTGGATATGTTAAGTGAGAATGTTACGATGGAAGTCCATGCAAAAAATTATCTTAAAATTAGATTCTATGAAACTTTTTGAAATGCTAGTTTCGGTACAAAAATCGTAGTTATTATACACAATTTTGAACTAGTTTCGGTCAAAAAATCAAATTAAATCGAGGATTGTTCGAAATGACACGAAACTTCTCAGATCCTTTGTATATGTTACGAGGGAAGGTTATGATGGAAGTCCATGCAAAAAATTAACTTAAAATTAGATTCTATGTAACTTTTTGAAATGTTATTTTCGGTCAAAAAATCATAGTATATTATGTACAATTTTATACTAATTTTCGGTCAAAAAATCAAATTAAATCGAGGATAGCTCGAAATGCTACGAAACTTTTCAGATTCTTTATATATGTTACGAGGGAATGTTATGATGGAATTCCAAGCAAAAAATTATCTTAAAATTAGATTCTATGAAACTTTTTGAAATGCTAGTTTCGGTCAAAAAATCGTAGTATATTATACACAATTTTGAACTAGTTTCGGTCAAAAAATCAAATTAAAACGAGGATTGTTCGAAATGCTACGAAACTTTTCAGATCCTTTGTATATGTTACTAGGGAATGTTATGAAGGAAGTCAATGCAAAATATTATCTCAAAATTAGATTCTCTGAAATTTTTTGAAATGCTTGTTTCGGTCAAAAAATCGTAGTATATTATACACAATTTTGAACTAGTTTCGGTCAAAAAATCAAATTAAATAGAGGATTGTTCGAAATGCTACGAAACTTTTCAGATCCTCTGGATATGTTATGTGAGAATGTTACGATGGAAGTCCATGCAAAAAATTATCTTAAAATTAGATTCTATGAAACTTTTTGAAATGCTAGTTTCGGTACAAAAATCGTAGTATATTATACACAATTTTGAACTAGTTTCGGTCAAAAATTTAAATTAAATCGAGGATTGTTCGAAATGCTACAAAACTTTTCAGATCCTTTGATTATGTTACGAGGGAATCATATGATGGAAGAGCATGCAAAAAATTAACTTAAAATTAGATTCTATGAAACTTTTTGAAATGCTAATTTCGGTCAAAAATCGTAGTATATTATACACAATTTTGTACTAGTTTCAGTCAAAAAATCAAATTAAATCGAGGATTGTTCGAAATGCTACGAAACTTCTCAGATCCTTTGTATATGTTACGAGGGAATGCTATGATGGAAGAGCATGCAAAAAATTAACTTAAATTAGATTCTATGTAACTTTTTGAAATGCTAGTTTCGATCAAAAAATCGTAGTATATTATACACAATTTTGAACTAGTTTTGGTCAAAAAATCAAATTAAATCGAGGATTGTTCGAAATGCTATGAAACTTTTCAAATCCTTTGTATATGTTACGAGGAAATGTTATGATGGAAGTCCATGCAAAAAATTATCTTATAATTAGATTCTATGAAACTTTTTGAAATGCTAATTTCGGTCAAAAATCGTAGTATATTATACACAATTTTGTACTAGTTTCGGTCATAAAATCAAATTAAATCGAGGATTGTTCGAAATGCTACGAAACTTTTCAGATCCTTTGTATATGTTACTAGGGAATGTTATGAAGGAAGTCCATGCAAAAAATTATCTCAAAATTAGATTCTCTTAAATTTTTTTAAATGCTTGTTTCGGTCAAAAAATCGTAGTATATTATACACAATTTTGAACTAGTTTCGGTCAAAAAATCAAATTAAATCGAGGATTGTTCGAAATGCTACGAAACTTTTCAGATCCTTTGGATATGTTAAGTGAGAATGTTACGATGGAAGTCCATGCAAAAAATTATCTTAAAATTAGATTCTATGAAACTTTTTGAAATGCTAGTTTCGGTACAAAAATCGTAGTATCTTATACACAATTTTGAACTAGTTTCGGTCAAAAAATCAAATTAAATCAGGATTGTTCGAAATGACACGAAACTTTTCAGATCCTTTCTATATGTTACGAGGGAAGGTTATGATGGAAGTCCATGCAAAAAAATTATCACAAAATTAGATTCTATGAAACTTTTTGAAATACTAGTTTTGGTCAAAAAATCATAGTATATTATGTACAATTTTATACTAATATTCGGTCAAAAAATCAAATTAAATCGAGGATAGCTCGAAATGCTACGAAACTTTTCAGATTCTTTATATATGTTACGAGGGAATGTTATGATGGAATTCCAAGCAAAAAATTATCTTAAAATTAGATTCTATGAAACTTTTTGAAATGCTAGTTTCGGTCAAAAAATCGTAGTATATTATACACAATTTTGAACTAGTTTCGGTCAAAAAATCAAATTAAAACGAGGATTGTTCGAAATGCTACGAAACTTTTCAGATCCTTTGTATATGTTACTAGGGAATGTTATGAAGGAAGTCAATGCAAAAAATTATCTCAAAATTAGATTCTCTGAAATTTTTTGAAATGCTTGTTTCGGTCAAAAAATCGTAGTATATTATACACAATTTTGAACTAGTTTCGGTCAAAAAATCAAATTAAATCGAGGATTGTTCGAAATGCTACGAAACTTTTCAGATCCTCTGGATATGTTATGTGAGAATGTTATGATGGAAGAGAATGCAAAAAATTAACTTAAAATTAGATTCTATGTAACTTTTTGAAATGCTAGTTTCGGTCAAAAAATCGTAGTATATTATACACAATTTTGAACTAGTTTTGGTCAAAAAATCAAATTAAATCGAGGATTGTTCGAAATGCTACGAAAGTTTTCAGATCCTTTGTATATGTTATGAGGGAATCATATGATGGAAGAGCATGCAAAAAATTAACTTAAAATTAGATTCTATGAAACTTTTTGAAATGCTAATTTCGGTCAAAAATCGTAGTATATTATACACAATTTTGAACTAGTTTCGGTCAAAAAATCAAATTAAATCGAGGATTGTTCGAAATGCTACGAAACTTTTCAGATCCTTTATATATGTTACTAGGTAATGTTATGATGGAAGTCCATGTAAAATACTTATCTTAAAATTAGATTCTATGAAACTTTTTGAAATGCTAATTTCGGTCAAAAATCGTAGTATATTATACACAATTTTGTACTAGTTTCAGTCAAAAAATCAAATTAAATCGAGGATTGTTCGAAATGCTACGAAACTTCTCAGATCCTTTGTATATGTTACGAGGGAATGTTATGATGGAAGAGCATGCAAAAAATTAACTTAAATTAGATTCTATGTAACTTTTTGAAATGCTAGTTTCGATCAAAAAATCGTAGTATATTATACACAATTTTGAACTAGTTTTGGTCAAAAAATCAAATTAAATCGAGGATTGTTCGAAATGCTACGAAACTTTTCAAATCCTTTGTATATGTTACGAGGAAATGTTATGATGGAAGTCCATGCAAAAAATTATCTTAGAATTAGATTCTATGAAACTTTTTGAAATGCTAATTTCGGTCAAAAATCGTAGTATATTATACACAATTTTGTACTAGTTTCGGTCATAAAATCAAATTAAATCGAGGATTGTTCGAAATGCTACGAAACTTTTCAGATCCTTTGTATATGTTACTAGGGAATGTTATGAAGGAAGTCCATGCAAAAAATTATCTCAAAATTAGATTCTCTTAAATTTTTTTAAATGCTTGTTTCGGTCAAAAAATCGTAGTATATTATACACAATTTTGAACTAGTTTCGGTCAAAAAATCAAATTAAATCGAGGATTGTTCGAAATGCTACGAAACTTTTCAGATCCTTTGGATATGTTAAGTGAGAATGTTACGATGGAAGTCCATGCAAAAAATTATCTTAAAATTAGATTCTATGAAACTTTTTGAAATGCTAGTTTCGGTACAAAAATCGTAGTTATTATACACAATTTTGAACTAGTTTCGGTCAAAAAATCAAATTAAATCGAGGATTGTTCGAAATGACACGAAACTTCTCAGATCCTTTGTATATGTTACGAGGGAAGGTTATGATGGAAGTCCATGCAAAAAATTAACTTAAAATTAGATTCTATGTAACTTTTTGAAATGTTATTTTCGGTCAAAAAATCATAGTATATTATGTACAATTTTATACTAATTTTCGGTCAAAAAATCAAATTAAATCGAGGATAGCTCGAAATGCTACGAAACTTTTCAGATTCTTTATATATGTTACGAGGGAATGTTATGATGGAATTCCAAGCAAAAAATTATCTTAAAATTAGATTCTATGAAACTTTTTGAAATGCTAGTTTCGGTCAAAAAATCGTAGTATATTATACACAATTTTGAACTAGTTTCGGTCAAAAAATCAAATTAAAACGAGGATTGTTCGAAATGCTACGAAACTTTTCAGATCCTTTGTATATGTTACTAGGGAATGTTATGAAGGAAGTCAATGCAAAATATTATCTCAAAATTAGATTCTCTGAAATTTTTTGAAATGCTTGTTTCGGTCAAAAAATCGTAGTATATTATACACAATTTTGAACTAGTTTCGGTCAAAAAATCAAATTAAATAGAGGATTGTTCGAAATGCTACGAAACTTTTCAGATCCTCTGGATATGTTATGTGAGAATGTTACGATGGAAGTCCATGCAAAAAATTATCTTAAAATTAGATTCTATGAAACTTTTTGAAATGCTAGTTTCGGTACAAAAATCGTAGTATATTATACACAATTTTGAACTAGTTTCGGTCAAAAATTTAAATTAAATCGAGGATTGTTCGAAATGCTACAAAACTTTTCAGATCCTTTGATTATGTTACGAGGGAATCATATGATGGAAGAGCATGCAAAAAATTAACTTAAAATTAGATTCTATGAAACTTTTGAAAGCTAGTTTGGGTCAAAAAATCGTAGTATATTATACACAATTTTGAACTAGTTTCGGTCAAAAAATCAAATTAAATCGTGGATTTTTCGAAATACTACGAAACTTTTCAGATCCTTTGTATATATTACGAGGGAATGTTATGATGGAAGTCCATGTAAAATACTTATCTTAAAATTAGATTCTATGAAACTACTTGAAATGCTAATTTCGGTCAAAAATCGTAGTATATTATACACAATTTTGTACTAGTTTCGGTCAAAAAATCAAATTAAATCGAGGATTGTTCGAAATACTACGAAACTTCTCAGATCCTTTGTATATGTTACTAGGGAATGTTATGATGGAAGAGCATGTAAAAAATTAACTCAAACTTAGATTCTTTGAAATTTTTTGAAATGCTTGTTTCGGTAAAAAAATCGTAGTATATTATACACAATTTTGAACTAGTTTCGGTCAAAAAATTAAATTAAATCGAGGATTGTTCGAAATTCTACGAAACTTTTCAGATCCTTTGGATATGTTATGTGAGAATGTTATAATGGAAGTCAATGCAAAAAATTATCTTAAAAATAGATTCTATGGAACTTTTTGAAATGCTAGTTTCGGTACAAAAATCGTAGTATATTATACACAATTTTGAACTAGTTTCGGTCAAAAAATCAAATTAAATCAATGATTGTTCGAAATGATACGAATCTTTTCAGATCCTTTCTATATGATACGAGGGAAGGTTATGATGGAAGTCCGTGCAAAAAAATTATCACAAAATTAGATTCTATGAAACTTTTTGAAATGCTAGTTTCGGTCAAAAAATCATAGTATATTATACACAATTTTGAACTAGTTTCGGTCAAAAAATCAAATTAAATCGAGGATTGTTCGAAATGCTACGAAACTTTTTAGATCCTTTGTATATGTTACTAGGGAATGTTATGAAGGAAGTCAATGCAAAAAATTATCTCAAAATTAGATTCTCTTAAATTTTTTGAAATGCTTGTTTCGGTCAAAAAATTGTAGTATATTATACACAATTTTGAACTAGTTTCGGTCAAAAAATCAAATTAAATCGAGGATTTTTCGAAATGCTACGAAACTTCTCAGATCCTTTGTATATGTTACGAGGGAATGTTATGATGGAAGAGCATGCAAAATTTTAACTTAAAATTAGATTCTATGTAACTTTTTGAAATGCTAGTTTCGGTCAAAAAATCGTAGTATATTATACACAATTTTGAACTAGTTTTGGTCAAAAAATCAAATTAAATCGAGGATTGTTCGAAATGCTACGAAACTTTTCAAATACTTTGTATATGTTACGAGGGAATGTTATGATGGTAGTCCATGCAAAAAATTATCTTAAAATTAGATTCTATGAAACTTTTTGAAATGCTAATTTCGGTCAAAAATCGTAGTATATTATACACAATTTTGTACTAGTTTCGGTCATAAAATCAAATTAAATCGAGGATTGTTCGAAATGCTACGAAACTTTTCATATCCTTTGTATATGTTACTAGGGAATGTTATGAAGGAAGTCCATGCAAAAAATTATCTCAAAATTAGATTCTCTGAAATTTTTTGAAATGCTTGTTTCGGTCAAAAAATCGTAGTATATTATACACAATTTTGAACTAGTTTCGGTCAAAAAATCAAATTAAATCGAGGATTGTTCGAAATGCGACGAAACTTTTCAGATCCTTTGGATATGTTATGTGAGAATGTTACGATGGAAGTTCATGCAAAAAATTATCTTAAAATTAGATTCTATGAAACTTTTTGAAATGCTAGTTTCGGTACAAAAATCGTAGTATATTATACACAATTTTGAACTAGTTTAGGTAAAAAATTCAAATTAAATCGAGGATTGTTCGAAATGCTACAAAACTTTTCAGATCCTTTGTATATGTTACGAGGGAATCATATGATAGAAGAGCATGCAAAAAATTAACTTAAAATTAGATTCTATGAAACTTTTGAAAGCTAGTTTGGGTCAAAAAATCGTAGTATATTATACACAATTTTGAACTAGTTTCGGTCAAAAAATCAAATTAAATCGAGGATTGTTCGAAATGCTAGGAAAGTTTTCAGATCCTTTGTATATGTTACGAGGGAATGTTATGATGGAAGTCCATGTAAAATACTTATCTTAAAATTAGATTCTATGAAACTTTTTGAAATGCTAATTTCGGTCAAAAATCGTAGTATATTATACACAATTTTGTACTAGTTTCGGTCAAAAAATCAAATTAAATCGAGGATTGTTCGAAATGCTATGAAACTTCTCAGATTCTTTGTATATGTTACGAGGGAATGTTATGATGGAAGAGCATTCAAAAAATTAACTTAAATTAGATTCTATGTAATTTTTTGAAATGCTAGTTTCGATCAAAAAATCGTAGTATATTATACACAATTTTGAACAAGTTTTGGTCAAAAAATCAAATTAAATCGAGGATTGTTCGAAATGCTACGAAACTTTTCAAATCCTTTGTATATGTTACGAGGGAATGTTATGATGGAAGTCCATGCAAAAAATTATCTTAAAATTAGATTCTATGAAACTTTTTGAAATGCTAATTTCGGTCAAAAATAGTAGTATATTATACACAATTTTGAACTAGTTTCGGTCATAAAATCAAATTAAATCGAGGATTGTTCGAAATGCTACGAAACTTTTCAGATCCTTTGTATATGTTACTAGGGAATGTTATGAAGGAAGTCCATGCAAAAAAATATCTCAAAATTAGATTCTCTAAAATTTTTTGAAATGCTTGTTTCGGTCAAAAAATCGTAGTATATTATACACAATTTTGAACTCGTTTCGATCAAAAATTCTAATTAAATCGAGGATTGTTCGAAATGCTAGGAAAGTTTTCAGATCCTTTGTATATGTTACGAGGGAATGTTATGATGGAAGTCCATGTAAAATACTTATCTTAAAATTAGATTCTATGAAACTTTTTGAAATGCTAATTTCGGTCAAAAATCGTAGTATATTATACACAATTTTGTACTAGTTTCGGTCAAAAAATCAAATTAAATCGAGGATTGTTCGAAATGCTATGAAACTTCTCAGATTCTTTGTATATGTTACGAGGGAATGTTATGATGGAAGAGCATTCAAAAAATTAACTTAAATTAGATTCTATGTAAATTTTTGAAATGCTAGTTTCGATCAAAAAATCGTAGTATATTATACACAATTTTGAACAAGTTTTGGTCAAAAAATCAAATTAAATCGAGGATTGTTCGAAATGCTACGAAACTTTTCAAATCCTTTGTATATGTTACGAGGGAATGTTATGATGGATGTCCATGCAAAAAATTATCTTAAAATTAGATTCTATGAAACTTTTTGAAATGCTAATTTCGGTCAAAAATCGTAGTATATTATACACAATTTTGTACTAGTTTCGGTCATAAAATCAAATTAAATCGAGGATTGTTCGAAATGCTAAGAAACTTTTCAGATCCTTTGTATATGTTACTAGGGAATGTTATGAAGGAAGTCCATGCAAAAAAATATTTCAAAATTAGATTCTCTGAAATTTTTTGAAATGCTTGTTTCGGTCAAAAAATCGTAGTATATTATACACAATTTTGAACTCGTTTCGATCAAAAATTCTAATTAAATCGAGGATTGTTCGAAATGCTACGAAAATTTTCAGATCCTTTGTATATGTTACGAGGGAATGTTATGATGGAAGTCCATGTAATATACTTATCATAAAATTAGATTCTATGAAACTTTTTGAAATGCTAATTTCGGTCAAAAATCGTAGTATATTATACACAATTTTGTACTAGTTTCGGTCAAAAAATCAAATTAAATCGAGGATTGTTCGAAATGCTACGAAACTTCTCAGATCCTTAGTATATGTTACGAGGGAATGTTATGATGGAAGAGCATGCAAAAAATTAACTTAAAATTAGATTCTATGTAACTTTTTGAAATGTTATTTTCGGTCAAAAAATCGTAGTATATTATACACAATTTTGAACTAGTTTTGGTCAAAAAATCAAATTAAATCGAGGATTGTTCGAAATGCTACGAAACTTTTCAAATCCTTTGTATATGTTACGAGGGAATGTTATGATGGAAGTCCATGCCAAAAATTATCTTAAAATTAGATTCTATGAAACTTTTTGAAATACTAATTTCGGTCAAAAATCGTAGTATATTACACACAATTTTGTACTAGTTTCGGTCAAATAATCAAATTAAATTGAGGATTGTTCGAAATGCTACGAAACTTTTCAGATCCTTAGTATATGTTACTAGGGAATGTTAAGAAGGAAGTCCATGCAAAAAATTATCTCAAAATTAGATTCTCTGAAATTTTTTGAAATGCTTGTTTCTGTCAAAAAATCGTAGTATATTATACACAATTTTGAACTAGTTTCGGTCAAAAAATCAAATTAAATCGAGGATTGTTCGAAATGCTACGAAACTTTTCAGATCCTTTGGATATGTTATGTGAGAATGTTACTTTGGAAGTCCATGCAAAAAATTATCTTAAAATTAGAATCTATGAAACTTTTTGAAATGCTAATTTCGGTCAAAAATCGTAGTATATTATACACATTTTTGAACTAGTTTCTGTCAAAAAATTAAATTAAATCGAGGATTGTTCGAAATGCTACAAAACGTTTCAGATCCTTTGTATATGTTACGAGGGAATCATATGATGGAAGAGCATGCAAAAAATTAACTTAAAATTAGATTCTATGAAACTTTTGAAAGCTAGTTTGGGTCAAAAAATTGTAGTATTATACACAATTTTGAACTCGTTTCGGTCAAAAATTCTAATTAAATCGAGGATTGTTCGAAATGCTACGAAAATTTTCAGATCCTTTGTATATGTTACGAGGGAATGTTATGATGGAAGTCCATGTAAAATACTTATCTTAAAATAAGATTCTATGAAACTTTTTAAAATGCTAATTTCGGTCAAAAATCGTAGTATATTATACACAATTTTGTACTAGTTTCGGTCAAAAAATCAAATTAAATCGAGGATTGTTCGAAATGCTACGAAACTTCTCAGATCCTTAGTATATGTTACGAGGGAATGTTATGATGGAAGAGCATGCAAAAAATTAACTTAAAATTAGATTCTATGTAACTTTTTGAAATGCTAGTTTCGGTACAAAAATCGTAGTATATTATACACAATTTTGAACAAGTTTTGGTCAAAAAATCAAATTAAATCAAGGATTGTTCGAAATGCTACGAAACTTTTCAAATCCTTTGTATATGTTACTAGGGAATGTTATGATGGAAGTCCATGAAAAAAATTATCTTAAAATTAGATTCTATGAAACTTTTTGAAATACTAATTTCAGTCAAAAATCGTAGTATATTATACAGAATTTTGTACTAGTTTCGGTCAAAAAATCAAATTAAATCGAGGATTGTTCGAAATGCTATGAAACTTCTCAGATCCTTAGTATATGTTACGAGGGAATGTTATGATGGAAGAGCATGCAAAAAATTATCTTAAATTAGATTCTATGTAAATTTTTTAAATGCTAGTTTCGATCAAAAAATCGTAGTATATTATACACAATTTTGAAACAGTTTTGGTCAAAAAATCAAATTAAATCGAGGATTGTTCGAAATGCTACGAAAATTTTCAAATCCTTTGTATATGTTACGAGGGAATGTTATGATGGAAGTCCATGCAAAAAATTATCTTAAAATTAGATTCTATGAAACTTTTTGAAATACTAATTTCGGTCAAAAATCGTAGTATATTATACACAATTTTGTACTAGTTTCGGTAAAAAAATCAAATTAAATCGAGGATTGTTCGAAATGCTATGAAACTTCTCAGATCCTTAGTATATGTTACGAGGGAATGTTATGATGGAAGAGCATGCAAAAAATTATCTTAAATTAGATTCTATGTAAATTTTTTAAATGCTAGTTTCGATCAAAAAATCGTAGTATATTATACACAATTTTGAAATAGTTTTGGTCAAAAAATCAAATTAAATCGAGGATTGTTCGAAATGCTACGAAATTTTTTAAATCATTTGTATATGTTACGAGGGAATGTTATGATGGAAGACCATGCAAAAGATTATCTTAAAATTAGATTCTATGAAACTTTTTAAAATGCTAATTTCGGTCAAAAATCGTAGTATATTATACACAATTTTGTACTATTTTCGGTCATAAAATCAAATTAAATCGAGGATTGTTCGACATGCTACGAAACTTTTCAGATCCTTTGTATATGATACTAAGGAATGTTATCAAGGAAGTCCGTGCAAAAAAATATCTCAAAATTAGATTCTCTGAAATTTTTTGAAATGCTTCTTTCGGTCAAAAAATCGTAGTATATTATACACAATTTTGAACTAGTTTCGGTCAAAAAATCAAATTAAATCGAGGATTGTTCGAAATGCTACAAAACGTTTCAGATCCTTTGTATATGTTACGAGGGAATCATATGATGGAAGAGCATGCAAAAAATTAACTTAAAATTAGATTCTATGAAACTTTCGAAAGCTAGTTTGGGTCAAAAAATCGTAGTATTATACACAATTTTGAACTCGTTTCGGTCAAAAATTCAAATTAAATCGAGGATTGTTCGAAATGCTACGAAAATTTTCAGATCCTTTGTATATGTTACGAGGGAATGTTATGATGGAAGTCCATGTAAAATAATTATCTTAAAATTAGATTCTATGAAACTTTTTGAACTGCTAATTTCGGTCAAAAATCGTAGTATATTATACACAATTTTGTACTAGTTTCGGTCAAAAAATCAAATTAAATCGAGGATTGTTCGAAATGCTATGAAACTTCTCAGATCCTTAGTATATGTTACGAGGGAATGTTATGATGGAAGAGCATGCAAAAAATTATCTTAAATTAGATTCTTTGTAAATTTTTTAAATGCTAGTTTCGATCAAAAAATCGTAGTATATTATACACAATTTTGAAATAGTTTTGGTCAAAAAATCAAATTAAATCGAGGATTGTTCGAAATGCTACGAAAATTTTCAAATCATTTGTATATGTTACAATGGAATGTTATGATGGAAGTCCATGCAAAAGATTATCTTAAAATTAGATTCTATGAAACTTTTTGAAATGCTAATTTCGGTCAAAAATCGTAGTATATTATACACAATTTTGTACTAGTTTCGGTCATAAAATCAAATTAAATCGAGGATTGTTCGACATGCTACGAAACTTTTCAGATCCTTTGTATATGATACTAAGGAATGTTATGAAGGAAGTCCGTGCAAAAAAATATCTCAAAATTAGATTCTCTGAAATTTTTTGAAATGCTTGTTTCGGTCAAAAAATCGTAGTATATTATACACAATTTTGAACAAGTTTCGGTCAAAAAATCAAATTAAATCGAGGATTGTTCGAAATGCTACGAAACTTTTCAGATCCTTTGGATATGTTATGTGAGAATGTTACGATGGAAGTCCATGCAAAAAATTATCTTAAAATTAGATTCTATGAATCTTTTTGAAATGCTAGTTTCGGTACAAAAATCGTAGTATTTTATACACAATTTTGAACTAGTTTAGGTCAAAAAATAAAATTAAATCGAGGATTGTTCGAAATGCTACAAAACTTTTCAGATCCTTTGTATATGTTACGAGGGAATCATATGATAGAAGAGCATGCCAAAAATTAACTTAAAATTAGATTCTATGAAACTTTTGAAAGCTAGTTTGGGTCAAAAAATCGTAGTATATTATAAACAATTTTGAACTAGTTTCGGTCAAAAAATCAAATTAAATCGAGGATTGTTCGAAATGCTAGGAAACATTTCAGATCCTTTGTATATGTTATGAGGGAATGTTATGATGGAAGTCCATGTAAAATACTTATCTTAAAATTAGATTCTATGAAACTTTTTGAAATGCTAATTTCGGTCAAAAATCGTAGTATATTATACACAATTTTGTACTAGTTTCGGTCAAAAAATCAAATTAAATCGAGGATTGTTCGAAATGCTATGAAACTTCTCAGATCCTTTGTATATGTTACGAGGGAATGTTATGATGGAAGAGCATGCAAAAAATTAACTTAAATTAGATTCTATGTAAATTTTTGAAATGCTTGTTTCGATCAAAAAATCGTAGTATATTATACACAATTTTGAACTAGTTTTGGTCAAAAAATCAAATTAAATCGAGGATTGTTCGAAATGCTACGAAACATTTCAAATCCTTTGTATATGTTACGAGGTAATGTTATGGTGGAAGTCCATGCAAAAAATTATCTTAAAATTAGATTCTATGAAACTTTTTGAAATGCTAATTTCGGTCAAAAATCGTAGTATATTATACACAATTTTGTACTAGTTTCGGTCATAAAATCAAAATAAATCGAGGATTGTTCGAAATGCTACGAAACTTTTTAGATCCTTTGTATATGTTACTAGGGAATGTTATGAAGGAAGTCCATGCAATAAATTATCTCAAAATTAGATTCTTTGAAATTTTTTGAAATGCTTGTTTTGGTCAAAAAATCGTAGTATATTATACACAATTTTGAACTAATTTCGGTCAAAAAATCAAACTAAATCGAGGATTGTTCGAAATGCTACGAAACTTTTCAGATCCTTTGGATATGTTATATGAGAATGTTACGATGGAAGTCCATGCAAAAAATTATCTTAAAATTAGATTCTATGAAACTTTTAGAAATGCTAGTTTCGGTACAAAAATCGTAGTATATTAAACACAATTTTGAACTAGTTTCGGTCAAAAAATCAAATTAAATCGAGGATTGTTCGAAATGCTACGAAAATTTTCAGATCCTTTGTATATGTTACGAGGGAATGTTATGATGGAAGTCCATGTAAAATACTTATCTTAAAATTAGATTCTATGAAACTTTTTGAAATGCTAATTTCGGTCAAAAATCGTAGTATATTATACACAATTTTGTACTAGTTTCGGTCAAAAAATCAAATTAAATCGAGGATTGTTCGAAATGCTACGAAACTTCTCAGATCCTTAGTATATGTTACGAGGGAATGTTATGATGGAAGAGCATGCAAAAAATTAACTTAAAATTAGATTCTATGTAACTTTTTGAAATGCTAGTTTCGGTCAAAAAATCGTAGTATATTATACACAATTTTGAACTAGTTTTGGTCAAAAAATCAAATTAAATCGAGGATTGTTCGAAATGCTACGAAACTATTCAAATCCTTTGTATATGTTACGAGGGAATGTAATGATGGAAGTCCATGCAAAAAATTATCTTAAAATTAGATTCTATGAAACTTTTTGAAATACTAATTTCAGTCAAAAATCATAGTATATTATACAGAATTTTTTACTAGTTTCGGTCAAAAAATCAAATTAAATCGAGGATTGTTCGAAATGCTACGAAACTTCTCAGATCCTTAGTATATGTTACGAGGGAATGTTATGATGGAAGAGCATGCAAAAAATTATCTTAAATTAGATTCTATGTAAATTTTTTAAATGCTAGTTTCGATCAAAAAATCGTAGTATATTATACACAATTTTGAAATAGTTTTGGTCAAAAAATCAAATTAAATCGAGGATTGTTCGAAATGCTACGAAAATTTTCAAATCCTTTGTATATGTTACGAGGGAATGTTATGATGGAAGTCCATGCAAAAAATTATCTTAAAATTAGATTCTATGAAACTTTTTGAAATATTAATTTCGGTCAAAAATCGTAGTATATTATACACAATTTTGTACTAGTTTCGGTCATAAAATCAAATTAAATCGAGGATTGTTCGACATGCTACGAAACTTTTCAGATCCTTTGTATATGTTACTAAGGAATGTTATGAAGGAAGTCCGTGCAAAAAAATATCTCAAAATTAGATTCTCTGAAATTTTTTGAAATGCTTGTTTCGGTCAAAAAATCGTAGTATATTATACACAATTTTGAACTAGTTTCGGTCAAAAAATCAAACTAAATCGAGGATTTTTCGAAATGCTACGAAACATTTCAGATCCTTTGGATATGTTATGTGAGAATGTTACGATGGAAGTCCATGCAAAAAATTATCTTAAAATTAGATTCTATGAAACTTTTTGAAATGCTAGTTTCGGTACAAAAATCGTAGTATTTTATACACAATTTTGAACTAGTTTAGGTCAAAAAATAAAATTAAATCGAGGATTGTTCGAATTGCTACAAAACTTTTCAGATCCTTTGTATATGTTACGAGGGAATCATATGATAGAAGAGCATGCAAAAAATTAACTTAAAATTAGATTCTATGAAACTTTTGAAAGCTACTTTGGGTCAAAAAATCGTAGTATATTATACACAATTTTGAACTAGTTTCGGTCAAAAAATTAAATTAAATCGAGGATTGTTCGAAATGCTAGGAAACTTTTCAGATCCTTTGTATATGTTATGAGGGAATGTTATGATGGAAGTCCATGTAAAATACTTATCTTAAAATTAGATTCTATGAAACTTTTTGAAATGCTAATTTCGGTCAAAAATCGTAGTATATTATACACAATTTTGTACTAGTTTCGGTCAAAAAATCAAATTAAATCGAGGATTGTTCGAAATGCTATGAAACTTCTCAGATCCTTTGTATATGTTACGAGGGAATGTTATGATGGAAGAGCATGCAAAAAATTAACTTAAATTAGATTCTATGTAAATTTTTAAAATGCTAGTTTCGATCAAAAAATCGTAGTATATTATACACAATTTTGAACTAGTTTTGGTCAAAAAATCAAATTAAATCGAGGATTGTTCGAAATGCTACGAAACTTTTCAAATCCTTTGTATATGTTACGAGGGAATGTTATGATGGAAGTCCATGCAAAAAATTATCTTAAAATTAGATTCTATGAAACTTTTTGAAATGCTAATTTCGGTCAAAAATCGTAGTATATTATACACAATTTTGTACTAGTTTCGGTCATAAAATCAAATTAAATCGAGGATTGTTCAAAATGCTACGAAACTTTTTAGATCCTTTGTATATGTTACTAGGGAATGTTATGAAGGAAGTCCATGCAAAAAATTATCTCAAAATTAGATTCTCTGAAATTTTTTGAAATGCTTGTTTCGGTCAAAAAATCGTAGTATATTATACACAATTTTGAACTAGTTTCGGTCAAAAAATCAAATTAAATCGAGGATTGTTCGAAATGCTACGAAACTTTTCAGATCCTTTGGATATGTTATGTGAGAATGTTACGATGGAAGTCCATGCAAAAAATTATCTTAAAATTAGATTCTATGAAACTTTTAGAAATGCTAGTTTCGGTACAAAAATCATAGTATATTAAACACAATTTTGTACTAGTTTCGGTCAAAAAATCAAATTAAATCGAGGATTGTTCGAAATGCTACGAAACTTCTCAGATCCTTAGTATATGTTACGAGGGAATGTTATGATGGAAGAGCATGCAAAAAATTAACTTAAAATTAGATTCTATGTAACTTTTTGAAATGCTAGTTTCGGTCAAAAAATCGTAGTATATTATACACAATTTTGAACTAGTTTTGGTCAAAAAATCAAATTAAATCGAGGATTGTTCGAAATGCTACGAAACTATTCAAATCCTTTGTATATGTTACGAGGGAATGTAATGATGGAAGTCCATGCAAAAAATTATCTTAAAATTAGATTCTATGAAACTTTTTGAAATACTAATTTCAGTCAAAAATCATAGTATATTATACAGAATTTTGTACTAGTTTCGGTCAAAAAATCAAATTAAATCGAGGATTGTTCGAAATGCTACGAAACTTCTCAGATCCTTAGTATATGTTACGAGGGAATGTTATGATGGAAGAGCATGCAAAAAATTATCTTAAATTAGATTCTATGTAAATTTTTTAAATGCTAGTTTCGATCAAAAAATCGTAGTATATTATACAAAATTTTGAAGTAGTTTTGGTCAAAAAATCAAATTAAATCGAGGATTGTTCGAAATGCTACGAAAATTTTCAAATCCTTTGTATATGTTACGAGGGAATGTTATGATGGAAGTCCATGCAAAAAATTATCTTAAAATTAGATTCTATGAAACTTTTTGAAATACTAATTTCGGTCAAAAATCGTAGTATATTATACACAATTTTGTACTAGTTTCGGTAAAAAAAATCAAATTAAATCGAGGATTGTTCGAAATGCTATGAAACTTCTCAGATCCTTAGTATATGTTACGAGGGAATGTTATGATGGAAGAGCATGGAAAAAATTATCTTAAATTAGATTCTATGTAAATTTTTTAAATGCTAGTTTCGATCAAAAAATCGTAGTATATTATACACAATTTTGAAATAGTTTTAGTCAAAAAATCAAATTAAATCGAGGATTGTTCGAAATGCTACGAAAATTTTCAAATACTTTGTATATGTTACGAGGGAATGTTATGATGGAAGTCCATGCAAAAAATTATCTTAAAATTAGATTCTATGAAACTTTTTGAAATGCTAATTTCGGTCAAAAATCGTAGTATATTATACACAATTTTGTACTAGTTTCGGTCATAAAATCAAATTAAATCGAGGATTGTTCGACATGTTACGAAACTTTTCAGATCCTTTGTATATGTTACTAAGGAATGTTATGAAGGAAGTCCATGCAAAAAAATATCTCAAAATTAGATTCTCTGAAATTTTTTGAAATGCTAGTTTCGGTCAAAAAATCGTAGTATATTATACACAATTTTGAACTAGTTTCGGTCAAAAAATCAAACTAAATCGAGGATTGTTCGAAATGCTACGAAACATTTCAGATCCTTTGGATATGTTATGTGAGAATGTTACGATGGAAGTCCATGCAAAAAATTATCTTAAAATTAGATTCTATGAAACTTTTAGAAATGCTAGTTTCGGTACAAAAATCATAGTATATTAAACACAATTTTGAACTAGTTTCGGTCAAAAAATCAAATTAAATCGAGGATTGTTCGAAATGCTAAAAAACTTTTCAGATCCTTTGTATATGTTACGAGGGATTCATATGATGGAAGAGCATGCAAAAAATTAACTGAAAATTAGATTCTATGAAACTTTTGAAAGCTAGTTTGGGTCAAAAAATCGTAGTATATACACAATTTTTAACTAGTTTCGGTCAAAAATTCAAATTAAATCGAGGATTGTTCGAAATGCTACGAAAATTTTCAGATCCTTTGTATATGTTACGAGGGAATGTTATGATGGAAGTCCATGTAAAAAACTTATCTTAAATTTAGATTCTATGAAACTTTTTGAAATGCTAATTTCGGTCAAAAATCGTAGTATATTATACACAATTTTGTACTAGTTTCGGTCAAAAAATCAAATTAAATCGAGGATTGTTCGAAATGCTATGAAACTTCTCAGATCCTTTGTATATGTTACGAGGGAATGTTATGATGGAAGAGCATGCAAAAAATTAACTTAAATTAGATTCTATGTAAATTTTTAAAATGCTAGTTTCGATCAAAAAATCGTAGTATATTATACACAATTTTGAACTAGTTTTGGTCAAAAAATCAAATTAAATCGAGGATTGTTCGAAATGCTACGAAACTTTTCAAATCCTTTGTATATGTTACGAGGGAATGTTATGATGGAAGTCCATGCAAAAAATTATCTTAAAATTAGATTCTATGAAACTTTTTGAAATGCTAATTTCGGTCAAAAATCGTAGTATATTATACACAATTTTGTACTAGTTTCGGTCATAAAATCAAATTAAATCGAGGATTGTTCAAAATGCTACGAAACTTTTTAGATCCTTTGTATATGTTACTAGGGAATGTTATGAAGGAAGTCCATGCAAAAAATTATCTCAAAATTAGATTCTCTGAAATTTTTTGAAATGCTTGTTTCGGTCAAAAAATCGTAGTATATTATACACAATTTTGAACTAGTTTCGGTCAAAAAATCAAATTAAATCGAGGATTGTTCGAAATGCTACGAAACTTTTCAGATCCTTTGGATATGTTATGTGAGAATGTTACGATGGAAGTCCATGCAAAAAATTATCTTAAAATTAGATTCTATGAAACTTTTAGAAATGCTAGTTTCGGTACAAAAATCATAGTATATTAAACACAATTTTGTACTAGTTTCGGTCAAAAAATCAAATTAAATCGAGGATTGTTCGAAATGCTACGAAACTTCTCAGATCCTTAGTATATGTTACGAGGGAATGTTATGATGGAAGAGCATGCAAAAAATTAACTTAAAATTAGATTCTATGTAACTTTTTGAAATGCTAGTTTCGGTCAAAAAATCGTAGTATATTATACACAATTTTGAACTAGTTTTGGTCAAAAAATCAAATTAAATCGAGGATTGTTCGAAATGCTACGAAACTATTCAAATCCTTTGTATATGTTACGAGGGAATGTAATGATGGAAGTCCATGCAAAAAATTATCTTAAAATTAGATTCTATGAAACTTTTTGAAATACTAATTTCAGTCAAAAATCATAGTATATTATACAGAATTTTGTACTAGTTTCGGTCAAAAAATCAAATTAAATCGAGGATTGTTCGAAATGCTACGAAACTTCTCAGATCCTTAGTATATGTTACGAGGGAATGTTATGATGGAAGAGCATGCAAAAAATTATCTTAAATTAGATTCTATGTAAATTTTTTAAATGCTAGTTTCGATCAAAAAATCGTAGTATATTATACAAAATTTTGAAGTAGTTTTGGTCAAAAAATCAAATTAAATCGAGGATTGTTCGAAATGCTACGAAAATTTTCAAATCCTTTGTATATGTTACGAGGGAATGTTATGATGGAAGTCCATGCAAAAAATTATCTTAAAATTAGATTCTATGAAACTTTTTGAAATACTAATTTCGGTCAAAAATCGTAGTATATTATACACAATTTTGTACTAGTTTCGGTAAAAAAAATCAAATTAAATCGAGGATTGTTCGAAATGCTATGAAACTTCTCAGATCCTTAGTATATGTTACGAGGGAATGTTATGATGGAAGAGCATGGAAAAAATTATCTTAAATTAGATTCTATGTAAATTTTTTAAATGCTAGTTTCGATCAAAAAATCGTAGTATATTATACACAATTTTGAAATAGTTTTAGTCAAAAAATCAAATTAAATCGAGGATTGTTCGAAATGCTACGAAAATTTTCAAATACTTTGTATATGTTACGAGGGAATGTTATGATGGAAGTCCATGCAAAAAATTATCTTAAAATTAGATTCTATGAAACTTTTTGAAATGCTAATTTCGGTCAAAAATCGTAGTATATTATACACAATTTTGTACTAGTTTCGGTCATAAAATCAAATTAAATCGAGGATTGTTCGACATGTTACGAAACTTTTCAGATCCTTTGTATATGTTACTAAGGAATGTTATGAAGGAAGTCCATGCAAAAAAATATCTCAAAATTAGATTCTCTGAAATTTTTTGAAATGCTAGTTTCGGTCAAAAAATCGTAGTATATTATACACAATTTTGAACTAGTTTCGGTCAAAAAATCAAACTAAATCGAGGATTGTTCGAAATGCTACGAAACATTTCAGATCCTTTGGATATGTTATGTGAGAATGTTACGATGGAAGTCCATGCAAAAAATTATCTTAAAATTAGATTCTATGAAACTTTTAGAAATGCTAGTTTCGGTACAAAAATCATAGTATATTAAACACAATTTTGAACTAGTTTCGGTCAAAAAATCAAATTAAATCGAGGATTGTTCGAAATGCTAAAAAACTTTTCAGATCCTTTGTATATGTTACGAGGGATTCATATGATGGAAGAGCATGCAAAAAATTAACTGAAAATTAGATTCTATGAAACTTTTGAAAGCTAGTTTGGGTCAAAAAATCGTAGTATATACACAATTTTTAACTAGTTTCGGTCAAAAATTCAAATTAAATCGAGGATTGTTCGAAATGCTACGAAAATTTTCAGATCCTTTGTATATGTTACGAGGGAATGTTATGATGGAAGTCCATGTAAAAAACTTATCTTAAATTTAGATTCTATGAAACTTTTTGAAATGCTAATTTCGGTCAAAAATCGTAGTATATTATACACAATTTTGTACTAGTTTCGGTCAAAAAATCAAATTAAATCGAGGATTGTTCGAAATGCTATGAAACTTCTCAGATCCTTTGTATATGTTACGAGGGAATGTTATGATGGAAGAGCATGCAAAAAATTAACTTAAATTAGATTCTATGTAAATTTTTAAAATGCTAGTTTCGATCAAAAAATCGTAGTATATTATACACAATTTTGAACTAGTTTTGGTCAAAAAATCAAATTAAATCGAGGATTGTTCGAAATGCTACGAAACTTTTCAAATCCTTTGTATATGTTACGAGGGAATGTTATGATGGAAGTCCATGCAAAAAATTATCTTAAAATTAGATTCTATGAAACTTTTTGAAATGCTAATTTCGGTCAAAAATCGTAGTATATTATACACAATTTTGTACTAGTTTCGGTCATAAAATCAAATTAAATCGAGGATTGTTCAAAATGCTACGAAACTTTTTAGATCCTTTGTATATGTTACTAGGGAATGTTATGAAGGAAGTCCATGCAAAAAATTATCTCAAAATTAGATTCTCTGAAATTTTTTGAAATGCTTGTTTCGGTCAAAAAATCGTAGTATATTATACACAATTTTGAACTAGTTTCGGTCAAAAAATCAAATTAAATCGAGGATTGTTCGAAATGCTACGAAACTTTTCAGATCCTTTGGATATGTTATGTGAGAATGTTACGATGGAAGTCCATGCAAAAAATTATCTTAAAATTAGATTCTATGAAACTTTTAGAAATGCTAGTTTCGGTACAAAAATCATAGTATATTAAACACAATTTTGTACTAGTTTCGGTCAAAAAATCAAATTAAATCGAGGATTGTTCGAAATGCTACGAAACTTCTCAGATCCTTAGTATATGTTACGAGGGAATGTTATGATGGAAGAGCATGCAAAAAATTAACTTAAAATTAGATTCTATGTAACTTTTTGAAATGCTAGTTTCGGTCAAAAAATCGTAGTATATTATACACAATTTTGAACTAGTTTTGGTCAAAAAATCAAATTAAATCGAGGATTGTTCGAAATGCTACGAAACTATTCAAATCCTTTGTATATGTTACGAGGGAATGTAATGATGGAAGTCCATGCAAAAAATTATCTTAAAATTAGATTCTATGAAACTTTTTGAAATACTAATTTCAGTCAAAAATCATAGTATATTATACAGAATTTTGTACTAGTTTCGGTCAAAAAATCAAATTAAATCGAGGATTGTTCGAAATGCTACGAAACTTCTCAGATCCTTAGTATATGTTACGAGGGAATGTTATGATGGAAGAGCATGCAAAAAATTATCTTAAATTAGATTCTATGTAAATTTTTTAAATGCTAGTTTCGATCAAAAAATCGTAGTATATTATACAAAATTTTGAAGTAGTTTTGGTCAAAAAATCAAATTAAATCGAGGATTGTTCGAAATGCTACGAAAATTTTCAAATCCTTTGTATATGTTACGAGGGAATGTTATGATGGAAGTCCATGCAAAAAATTATCTTAAAATTAGATTCTATGAAACTTTTTGAAATACTAATTTCGGTCAAAAATCGTAGTATATTATACACAATTTTGTACTAGTTTCGGTAAAAAAAATCAAATTAAATCGAGGATTGTTCGAAATGCTATGAAACTTCTCAGATCCTTAGTATATGTTACGAGGGAATGTTATGATGGAAGAGCATGGAAAAAATTATCTTAAATTAGATTCTATGTAAATTTTTTAAATGCTAGTTTCGATCAAAAAATCGTAGTATATTATACACAATTTTGAAATAGTTTTAGTCAAAAAATCAAATTAAATCGAGGATTGTTCGAAATGCTACGAAAATTTTCAAATACTTTGTATATGTTACGAGGGAATGTTATGATGGAAGTCCATGCAAAAAATTATCTTAAAATTAGATTCTATGAAACTTTTTGAAATGCTAATTTCGGTCAAAAATCGTAGTATATTATACACAATTTTGTACTAGTTTCGGTCATAAAATCAAATTAAATCGAGGATTGTTCGACATGTTACGAAACTTTTCAGATCCTTTGTATATGTTACTAAGGAATGTTATGAAGGAAGTCCATGCAAAAAAATATCTCAAAATTAGATTCTCTGAAATTTTTTGAAATGCTAGTTTCGGTCAAAAAATCGTAGTATATTATACACAATTTTGAACTAGTTTCGGTCAAAAAATCAAACTAAATCGAGGATTGTTCGAAATGCTACGAAACATTTCAGATCCTTTGGATATGTTATGTGAGAATGTTACGATGGAAGTCCATGCAAAAAATTATCTTAAAATTAGATTCTATGAAACTTTTAGAAATGCTAGTTTCGGTACAAAAATCATAGTATATTAAACACAATTTTGAACTAGTTTCGGTCAAAAAATCAAATTAAATCGAGGATTGTTCGAAATGCTAAAAAACTTTTCAGATCCTTTGTATATGTTACGAGGGATTCATATGATGGAAGAGCATGCAAAAAATTAACTGAAAATTAGATTCTATGAAACTTTTGAAAGCTAGTTTGGGTCAAAAAATCGTAGTATATACACAATTTTTAACTAGTTTCGGTCAAAAATTCAAATTAAATCGAGGATTGTTCGAAATGCTACGAAAATTTTCAGATCCTTTGTATATGTTACGAGGGAATGTTATGATGGAAGTCCATGTAAAATACTTATCTTAAATTTAGATTCTATGAAACTTTTTGAAATGCTAATTTCGGTCAAAAATCGTAGTATATTATACACAATTTTGTACTAGTTTCGGTCAAAAAATCAAATTAAATCGAGGATTGTTCGAAATGCTACGAAACTTCTCAGATCCTTAGTATATGTTACGAGGGAATGTTATGATGGAAGAGCATGCAAAAAATTAACTTAAATTAGATTCTATGTAACTTTTTGAAATGCTAGTTTCGATCAAAAAATCATAGTATATTATTAACAATTTTGAACTAGTTTTGGTCAAAAAATCAAATTAAATCGAGGATTGTTCGAAATGCTACGAAACTTTTCAAATCGTTTGTATATGTTACGAGGGAATGTTATGATGGAAGTCCATGCAAAAAATTATCTCAAAATTAGATTCTCTGAAACTTTTTGAAATGCTAGTTTCGGTACAAAAATCGTAGTATATTATACACAATTTTGAACTAGTTTCGGTCAAAAAATCAAATTAAATCGAGGATTGTTCGAAATGCTACGAAACTTTTCAGATCCTTTGTATATGTTACGAGGGAATCATATGATGGAAGAGCATGCAAAAAATTAACTTAAAATTAGATTCTATGAAACTTTTGAATGCTAGTTTGGGTCAAACAATCGTAGTATATTATATACAATTTTGAACTAGTTTCGGTAAAAAAATCAAATTAAATCGAGGATTGTTCGAAATGCTACGAAACTTTTCAGATCCTTTGGATATGTTATGTGAGAATGTTACGATGGAAGTCCATGCAAATAATTATCTTAAAATTAGATTCTATGAAACTTTTTGAAATGCTAGTTTCGGTACAAAAATCGTAGTATTTTATACACAATTTATAACTAGTTTAATTCAAAAAATCAAATAAAATCGAGGATTGTTCGAAATGCTACAAAAAATTTCAGATCCTTTGTATATGTTACGAGGGAATCATATGATAGAAGAGCATGCAAAAAATTAACTTAAAATTAGATTCTATGAAACTTTTGAAAGCTAGTTTGGATCAAAAAATCGTAGTATATTATACACAATTTTGTACTAGTTTCGGTCAAAAAATCAAATTAAATCGAGGATTGTTCGAAATGCTATGAAACTTCTCAGATCCTTTGTATATGTTACGAGGGAATGTTATGATGGAAGAGCATGCAAAAAATTAACTTAAATTAGATTCTATGTAAATTTTTGAAATGCTAGTTTCGATCAAAAAATCGTAGTATATTATACACAATTTTGAACTAGTTTTGGTCATAAAATCAAATTAAATCGAGGATTGTTCGAAATGCTACGAAACTTTTTAGATCCTTTGTATATGTTACTAGGGAATGTTATGAAGGAAGTCCATGCAAAAAATTATCTCAAAATTAGATTCTCTGAAATTTTTTGAAATGCTTGTTTTGGTCAAAAAATCGTAGTATATTATACACAATTTTGAACTAATTTCGGTCAAAAAATCAAACTAAATCGAGGATTGTTCGAAATGCTACGAAACTTTTCAGATCCTTTGGATATGTTATGTGAGAATGTTACGATGGAAGTCCTAGCAAAAAATTATCTTAAAATTAGATTCTATGAAACTTTTAGAAATGCTAGTTTCGGTACAAAAATCGTAGTATATTAAACACAATTTTGAACTAGTTTCGGTCAAAAAATCAAATTAAATCGAGGATTGTTCGAAATGCTAAAAAACTTTTCAGATCCTTTGTATATGTTACGAGGGAATCATATGATGGAAGAGCATGCAAAAAATCAACTTAAAATTAGATTCTATGAAACTTTTGAAAGCTAGTTTGGGTCAAAAAATCGTAGTATATACAGAATTTTGAACTAGTTTCGGTCAAAAATTCAAATTAAATCGAGGATTGTTCGAAATGCTACCAAAATTTTCAGATCCTTTGTATATGTTACGAGGGAATGTTATGATGGAAGTCCATGTAAAATACTTATCTTAAAATTAGATTCTATGAAACTTTTTGAAATGCTAATTTCGGTCAAAAATCGTAGTATATTATACACAATTTTGTACTAGTTTCGGTCAAAAAATCAAATTAAATCGAGGATTGTTCGAAATGCTACGAAACTTCTCAGATCCTTAGTATATGTTACGAGGGAATGTTATGATGGAAGAGCATGCAAAAAATTAACTTAAAATTAGATTCTATGTAACTTTTTGAAATGCTAGTTTCGGTCAAAAAATCGTAGTATATTATACACAATTTTGAACTAGTTTTGGTCAAAAAATCAAATTAAATCGAGGATTGTTCGAAATGCTACGAAAATTTTCAGATCCTTTGTATATGTTACGAGGGAATGTTATGATGGAAGTCCATGCAAAAAATTATCTTAAAATTAGATTCTATGAAACTTTTTGAAATGCTAATTTCGGTCAAAAATCGTAGTATATTATACACAATTTTGTACTAGTTTCGGTCATAAAATCAAATTAAATCGAGGATTGTTCGACATGCTACGAAACTTTTCAGATCCTTTGTATATGTTACTAATGAATGTTATGAAGGAAGTCCATGCAAAAAAATATCTCAAAATTAGATTCTCTGAAATTTTTTGAAATGCTTGTTTCGGTCAAAAAATCATAGTATATTATACACAATTTTGAACTAGTTTCGGTCAAAAAATCAAATTAAATCGAGGATTGTTCGAAATGCTACGAAACTTTTCAGATCCTTTGGATATGTTATGTGAGAATGTTACGATGAAAGTCCAAGCAAAAAATTATCTTAAAATTAGATTCTATGAAACTTTTTGAAATGCTAGTTTTGGTACAAAAATCGTAGTATTTTATACACAATTTTGAACTAGTTTAGGTCAAAAAATAAAATTAAATCGAGGATTGTTCGAATTGCTACAAAACTTTTCAGATCCTTTGTATATGTTACGAGGGAATCATATGATAGAAGAGCATGCAAAAAATTAACTTAAAATTAGATTCTATGAAACTTTTGAAAGCTAGTTTGGGTCAAAAAATCGTAGTATATTGTACACAATTTTGAACTAGTTTCGGTCAAAAAATCAAATTAAATCGAGGATTGTTCGAAATGCTAGGAAACTTTTCAGATCCTTTGTATATGTTACGAGGGAATGTTATGATGGAAGTCCATGTAAAATACTTATCTTAAAATTATATTCTATGAAACTTTTTGAAATGCTAATTTCGGTCAAAAATCGTAGTATATTATACACAATTTTGTACTAGTTTCGGTCAAAAAATCAAATTAAATCGAGGATTGTTCGAAATGCTATGAAACTTCTCAGATCCTTTGTATATGTTACGAGGGAATGTTATGATGGAAGAGCATGCAAAAAATTAACTTAAATTAGATTCTATGTAAATTTTTGAAATGCTAGTTTCGATCAAAAAATCATAGTATATTATACACAATTTTGAACTAGTTTTGGTCAAAAAATCAAATTAAATCGAGTATTGTTCGAAATGCTACGAAACTTTTCAAATCCTTTGTATATGTTACGAGGGAATGTTATGATGGAAGTCCATGCAAAAAATTATCTTAAAATTAGATTCTATGAATCTTTTTGAAATGCTAATTTCGGTCAAAAATCGTAGTATATTATACACAATTTTGTAGTAGTTTCGGTCATAAAATCAAATTAAATCGAGGATTGTTCGAAATGCTACGAAACTTTTTAGATCCTTTGTATATGTTACTAGGGAATGTTATGAAGGAAGTCCATGCAAAAAATTATCTAAAAATTAGATTCTCTGAAATTTTTTGAAATGCTTGTTTTGGTCAAAAAATCGAAGTATATTATACACAATTTTGAACTAGTTTCGGTCAAAAAATCAAATTAAATCGAGGATTGTTCGAAATGCTACGAAACTTTTCAGATCCTTTGGATATGTTATGTGAGAATGTTACGATGGAAGTCCATGCAAAAAATTATCTTAAAATTAGATTCTATGAAACTTTTAGAAATGCTAGTTTCGGTACAAAAATCGTAGTATATTAAACACAATTTTGAACTAGTTTCGGTCAAAAAATCAAATTAAATCGTGGATTGTTCGAAATGCTAAAAAACTTTTCAGATCCTTTGTATATGTTACGAGGGAATCATATGATGGAAGAGCATGCAAAAAATTAACTTAAAATTAGATTCTATGACACTTTTGAAAGCTAGTTTGGGTCAAAAAATCGTAGTATATACACAATTTTGAACTAGTTTCGGTCAAAAATTCAAATTAAATCGAGGATTGTTCGAAATGCTACGAAAATTTTCAGATCCTTTGTATATGTTACGAGGGAATATTATGATGGAAGTCCATGTAAAATACTTATCTTAAATTTAGATTCTATGAAACTTTTTGAAATGCTAATTTCGGTCAAAAATCGTAGTATATTATACACAATTTTGTACTAGTTTCGGTCAAAAAATCAAATTAAATCGAGGATTGTTCGAAATGCTACGAAACTTCTCAGATCCTTAGTATATGTTACGAGGGAATGTTATGATGGAAGAGTATGCAAAAAATTAACTTAAATTAGATTCTATGTAACTTTTTGAAATGCTAGTTTCGATCAAAAAATCGTAGTATATTATACACAATTTTGAACTAGTTTTGGTCAAAAAATCAAATTAAATCGAGGATTGTTCGAAATGCTACGAAACTTTTCAAATCGTTTGTATATGTTACGAGGGAATGTTATGATGGAAGTCCATGCCAAAAATTATCTTAAAATTAGATTCTATGAAACTTTTTGAAATACTAATTTCGGTCAAAAATCGTAGTATATTATACACAATTTTGTAATAGTTTCGGTCAAATAATCAAATTAAATCGAGGATTGTTCGAAATGCTACGAAACTTTTCAGATCCTCAGTATATGTTACTAGGGAATGTTATGAAGGAAGTCCATGCAAAAAATTATCTCAAAATTAGATTCTCTGAAATTTTTTGAAATGCTTGTTTCGGTCAAAAAATCGTAGTATATTATACACAATTTTGAACTAGTTTCGGTCAAAAAATCACATTAAATCGAGGATTGTTCGAAATGCTACGAAACTTTTCAGATCCTTTGGATATTTATGTGAGAATGTTACGAAGGAAGTCCATGCAAAAAATTATCTTAAAATTAGATTCTATGAAACTTTTTCAAATTATAGTTTCGGTACAAAAATTGTAGTATATTATACACAATTTTGAACTAGTTTCGGTCAAAAAATCAAATTAAATCGAGGATTGTTCGAAATGCTACAAAACTTTTCAGATCCTTTGTATATGTTACGAGGGAATCATATGATGGAAGAGCATGCAAAAAATTAACTTAAAATTAGATTCTATGAAACTTTTGAATGCTAGTTTGGGTCAAAAAATCGTAGTATATTATACACAATTTTGAACTAGTTTCGGTCAAAAAATCAAATTAAATCGAGGATTGTTCGAAATGCTACGAAACTTTTCAGATCCTTTGGATATGTTATGTGAGAATGTTACGATGGAAGTCCATGCAAATAATTATCTTAAAATTAGATTCTATGAAACTTTTTGAAATGCTAGTTTCGGTACAAAAATCGTAGTATTTTATACACAATTTTGAACTAGTTTAGGTCAAAAAATCAAATTAAATCGAGGATTGTTCGAAATGCTACAAAACTTTTCAGATCCTTTGTATATGTTACGAGGGAATCATATGATATAAGAGCATGCAAAAAATTAACTTAAAATTAGATTCTATGAAACTTTTGAAAGCTAGTTTGGGTCAAAAAATCGTAGTATATTGTACACAATTTTGAACTAGTTTCGGTCAAAAAATCAAATTAAATCGAGGATTGTTCGAAATGCTAGGAAACTTTTCAGATCCTTTGTATATGTTACGAGAGAATGTTATGATGGAAGTCCATGTAAAATACTTATCTTAAAATTATATTCTATGAAACATTTTGAAATGCTAATTTCGGTCAAAAATCGTAGTATATTATACACAATTTTGTACTAGTTTCGGTCAAAAAATCAAATTAAATCCAGGATTGTTCGAAATGCTATGAAACTTCTCAGATCCTTTGTATATGTTACGAGGGAATGTTATGATGAAAGAGCATGCAAAAAATTAACTTAAATTAGATTCTATGTAAATTTTTGAAATGCTAGTTTCGATCAAAAAATCATAGTATATTATACACAATTTTGAACTAGTTTTGGTCAAAAAATCAAATTAAATCGAGGATTGTTCGAAATGCTACGAAACTTTTCAAATCCTTTGTATATGTTACGAGGGAATGTTATGATGGAAGTCCATGCAAAAAATTATCTCAAAATTAGATTCTCTGAAATTTTTTGAAATGCTTGTTTTGGTCAAAAAATCGTAGTATATTATACACAATTTTGAACTAGTTTCGGTCAAAAAATCAAATTAAATCGAGGATTGTTCGAAATGCTACGAAACTTTTCAGATCCTTTGGTTATGTTATGTGAGAATGTTACGATGGAAGTCCATGCAAAAAATTATCTTAAAATTAGATTCTATGAAACTTTTTGAAATGCTAGTTTCGGTACAAAAATCGTAGTATATTAAACACAATTTTGAACTAGTTTCGGTCAAAAAATCAAATTAAATCGAGGATTGTTCGAAATGCTAAAAAACTTTTCAGATCCTTTGTATATGTTACGAGGGAATCATATAATGGAAGAGCATGCAAAAAATTAACTTAAAATTAGATTCTATGAAACTTTTGAAAGCTAGTTTGGGTCAAAAAATCGTAGTATATTATACACAATTTTGAACTAGTTTCGGTCAAAAATTCAAATTAAATCGAGGATTGTTCGAAATGCTACGAAAATTTTCAGATCCTTTGTATATGTTACGAGGGAATGTTATGATGGAAGTCCATCTAAAATACTTATCTTAAAATTAGATTCTATGAAACTTTTTGAAATGCTAATTTCGGTCAAAAATCGTAGTATATTATACACAATTTTGTACTAGTTTCGGTCAAAAAATCAAATTAAATCGAGGATTGTTCGAAATGCTACGAAACTTTTCAAATTCTTTGTATATGTTACGAGGGAATGTTATGATGGAAGTCCGTGCCAAAAATTATCTTAAAATTAGATTCTATGAAACTTTTTGAAATACTAATTTCGGTCAAAAATCGTAGTATATTATACACAATTTTGTACTAGTTTCGGTCAAATAATCAAATTAAATCGAGGATTGTTCGAAATGCTACGAAACTTTTCAGATCCTTAGTATATGTTACTAGGGAATGTTATGAAGGAAGTCCATGCAAAAAATTATCTCAAAATTAGATTCTCTGAAATTTTTTGAAATGCTAGTTTCGATCAAAAAATCGTAGTATATTATACACAATTTTGAACTAGTTTTGGTCAAAAAATCAAATTAAATCGAGGATTGTTCCAAATGCTACGAAACTTTTCAAATCGTTTGTATATGTTACGAGGGAATGTTATGATGGAAGTCCATGCCAAAAATTATCTTAAAATTAGATTCTATGAAACTTTTTGAAATACTAATTTCGGTCAAAAATCGTTGTATATTATACACAATTTTGTAATAGTTTCGGTCAAATAATCAAATTAAATCGAGGATTGTTTGAAATGCTACGAAACTTTTCAGATCCTTAGTATATGTTACTAGGGAATGTTATGAAGGAAGTCCAAGCAAAAAATTATCTCAAAATTAGATTCTCTGAAATTTTTTGAAATGCTTGTTTCGGTCAAAAAATCGTAGTATATTATACACAATTTTGAACTAGTTTCGGTCAAAAAATCACATTAAATCGAGGATTGTTCGAAATGCTACGAAACTTTTCAGATCCTTTGGATATTTATGTGAGAATGTTACGAAGGAAGTCCATGCAAAAAATTATCTTAAAATTAGATTCTATGAAACTTTTTGAAATGCTAGTTTCGGTACAAAAATTGTAGTATATTATACACAATTTTGAACTAGTTTCGGTCAAAAAATCAAATTAAATCGAGGATTGTTCGAAATGCTACAAAACTTTTCAGATCCTTTGTATATGTTACGAGGGAATCATATGATGGAAGAGCATGCAAAAAATTAACTTAAAATTAGATTCTATGAAACTTTTGAATGCTAGTTTGGGTCAAAAAATCGTAGTATATTATACACAATTTTGAACTAGTTTCGGTCAAAAAATCAAATTAAATCGAGGATTGTTCGAAATGCTACGAAACTTTTCAGATCCTTTGGATATGTTATGTGAGAATGTTACGATGGAAGTCCATGCAAATAATTATCTTAAAATTAGATTCTATGAAACTTTTTGAAATGCTAGTTTCGGTACAAAAATCGTAGTATTTTATACACAATTTTGAACTAGTTTAGGTCAAAAAATCAAATTAAATCGAGGATTGTTCGAAATGCTACAAAACTTTTCAGATCCTTTGTATATGTTACGAGGGAATCATATGATAGAAGAGCATGCAAAAAATTAACTTAAAATTAGATTCTATGAAACTTTTGAAAGCTAGTTTGGGTCCAAAAATCGTAGTATATTGTACACAATTTTGAACTAGTTTCGGTCATAAAATCAAATTAAATCGAGGATTGTTCGAAATGCTAGGAAACTTTTCAGATCCTTTGTATATGTTACGAGAGAATGTTATGATGGAAGTCCATATAATATACTTATCCTAAAATTATATTCTATGAAACATTTTGAAATGCTAATTTCGGTCAAAAATCGTAGTATATTATACACAATTTTGTACTAGTTTCGGTCAAAAAATCAAATTAAATCCAGGATTGTTCGAAATGCTATGAAACTTCTCAGATCCTTTGTATATGTTACGAGGGAATGTTATGATGAAAGAGCATGCAAAAAATTAACTTAAATTAGATTCTATGTAAATTTTTGAAATGCTAGTTTCGATCAAAAAATCATAGTATATTATACACAATTTTGAACTAGTTTTGGTCAAAAAATCAAATTAAATCGAGGATTGTTCGAAATGCTACGAAACTTTTCAAATCCTTTGTATATGTTACGAGGGAATGTTATGATGGAAGTCCATGCAAAAAATTATCTTAAAATTAGATTCTATGAAACTTTTTGAAATGCTAATTTCGGTCAAAAATCGTAGTATATTATACACAATTTTGTACTAGTTTCGGTCATAAAATCAAATTAAATCGATGATTGTTCGAAATGCTACGAAACTTTTTAGATCCTTTGTATATGTTACTAGGGAATGTTATGAAGGAAGTCCATGCAAAAAATTATCTCAAAATTAGATTCTCTGAAATTTTTTGAAATGCTTGTTTTGGTCAAATAATCGTAGTATATTATACACAATTTTGAACTAGTTTCGGTCAAAAAATCAAATTAAATCGAGGATTGTTCGAAATGCTACGAAACTTTTCAGATCCTTTGGTTATGTTATGTGAGAATGTTACGATGGAAGTCCATGCAAAAAATTATCTTAAAATTAGATTCTATGAAACTTTTTGAAATGCTAGTTTCGGTACAAAAATCGTAGTATATTAAACACAATTTTGAACTAGTTTCGGTCAAAAAATCAAATTAAATCGAGGATTGTTCGAAATGCTAAAAAACTTATCAGATCCTTTGTATATGTTACGAGGGAATCATATAATGGAAGAGCATGCAAAAAATTAACTTAAAATTAGATTCTATGAAACTTTTGAAAGCTAGTTTGGGTCAAAAAATCGTAGTATATTATACACAATTTTGAACTAGTTTCGGTCAAAAATTCAAATTAAATCGAGGATTGTTCGAAATGCTACGAAAATTTCCAGATCCTTTGTATATGTTACGAGGGAATGTTATGATGGAAGTCCATGTAAAATACTTATCTTAAAATTAGATTCTATGAAACTTTTTGAAATGCTAATTTCGGTCAAAAATCGTAGTATATTATACACAATTTTGTACTAGTTTCGGTCAAAAAATCAAATTAAATCGAGGATTGTTCGAAATGCTACGAAATTTTTCAAATTCTTTGTATATGTTACGAGGGAATGTTATGATGGAAGTCCATGCCAAAAATTATCTTAAAATTAGATTCTATGAAACTTTTTGAAATACTAATTTCGGTCAAAAATCGTAGTATATTATACACAATTTTGTACTAGTTTCGGTCAAATAATCAAATTAAATCGAGGATTGTTCGAAATGCTACGAAACTTTTCAGATCCTTAGTATATGTTACTAGGGAATGTTATGAAGGAAGTCCATGCAAAAAATTATCTCAAAATTAGATTCTCTGAAATTTTTTGAAATGCTTGTTTCGGTCAAAAAATTGTAGTATATTATACACAATTTTGAACTAGTTTCGGTCAAAAAATCAAATTAAATCGAGGATTGTTCGAAATGCTATGAAACTTTTCAGATCCTTTGGATATGTAATGTGAGAATGTTACGATGGAAGTCCATGCAAAAAATTATCTTAAAATTAGATTCTATGAAACTTTTTGAAATGCTAGTTTCGGTACAAAAATCGTAGTATATTATACACAATTTTGAACTAGTTTCGGTCAAAAAATCAAATTAAATCGAGGATTGTTCGAAATGCTACAAAACTTTTCAGATCCTTTGTATATGTTACGAGGGAATCATATGATGGAAGAGCATGCAAAAAATTAACTTAAAATTAGATTCTATGAAACTTTTGAATGCTAGTTTGGGTCAAAAAATCGTAGTATATTATACACAATTTTGAACTAGTTTCGGTCAAAAAATCAAATTAAATCGAGGATTTTTCGAAATGCTACGAAACTTTTCAGATCCTTTGTATATGTTACGAGGGAATGTTATGATGGAAGTCCATGTAAAATACTTATCTTAAAATTAGATTCTATGAAACTACTTGAAATGCTAATTTCGGTCAAAAATCGTAGTATATTATACACAATTTTGTACTAGTTTCGGTCAATAAATCAAATTAAATCGAGGATTGTTCGAAATGCTACGAAACTTCTCAGATCCTTTGTATATGTAACTAGGGAATGTGATGATGGAAGAGCATTTCGAAAAATTAACTCAAACTTAGATTCTCTGAAATTTTTTGAAATGCTTGTTTCGGTCAAAAAATCGTAGTATATTATACACAATTTTGAGCTAGTTTCGGTCAAAAAATAAAATTAAATCGAGGATTGTTCGAAATGCTACGAAACTTTTCAGATCCTTTGGATATGTTATGTGAGAATGTTATAATGGAAGTCCATGCAAAAAATTATCTTAAAAATAGATTCTATGGAACTTTTTGAAATGCTAGTTTCGGTACAAAAATCGTAGTATATTATACACAATTTTGAACTAGTTTCGGTCAAAAAATCAAATTAAATCAAGGATTGTTCGAAATGACACGAAACTTTTCAGATCCTTTCTATATGATACGAGGGAAGGTTATGATGGAAGTCCGTGCAAAAAAATTATCACAAAATTAGATTCTATGAAACTTTTTGAAATGCTTGTTTCGGTCAAAAATTCATAATATTATACACAATTTTGAACTAGTTTCGGTCAAAAAATCAAATTAAATCGAGGATTGTTCGAAATGCTACGAAACTTTTTAGATCCTTTGTATATGTTACTAGGGAATGTTATGAAGGAAGTCAATGCAAAAAATTATCTCAAAATTAGATTTCTAAAATTTTTTGAAATGCTTGTTTCGGTCAAAAAATCGTAGTATATTATACACAATTTTGAACTAGTTTCGATCAAAAAATCAAATTAAATCGAGGGTTGTTCGAAATGCTACGAAACTTCTCAGATCCTTTGTATATGTTACGAGGGAATGTTATGATGGAAGAGCATGCAAAATTTTAACTTAAAATTAGATTCTATGTAACTTTTTGAAATGCTAGTTTCGGTCAAAAAATCGTAGTATATTATTCACAATTTTGAATTGGTTTTGGTCAAAAAATCAAATTAAATCGAGGATTGTTCGAAATGCTACGAAACTTTTCAAATCCTTTGTATATGTTACGAGGGAATGTTATGATGGTAGTCCATGCAAAAAATTATCTTAAAATTAGATTCTATGAAACTTTTTGAAATGCTAATTTCGGTCAAAAATCGTAGTATATTATACACAATTTTGTACTAGTTTCGGTCATAAAATCAAATTAAATCGAGGATTGTTCGAAATGCTACGAAACTTTTCAGATCCTTTGTATATGTTACTAGGGAATGTTATGATGGAAGTCCATGTAAAATACTTATCTTAAAATTAGATTCTATGAAACTTTTTGAAATGCTAATTTCGGTCAAAAATCGTAGTATATTATATACAATTTTGTACTAGTTTCGGTCAAAAAATCAAATTAAATCGAGGATTGTTCGAAATGCTACGAAACATCTCAGATCGTTAGTATATGTTAGGAGGGAATGTTATGATGGAAGAGCATGCAAAAAATTAACTTAAAATTAGATTCTATGTAACTTTTTGAAATGCTAGTTTCGGTCAAAAAATCGTAGTATATTATACACAATTTTGAAATAGTTTTGGTCAAAAAATCAAATTAAATCGAGGATTGTTCGAAATGCTACGAAACTTTTCAAATCCTTTGTATATGTTACGAGGGAATGTTATGATGGAAGTCCATGCCAAAAATTATCTTAAAATTAGATTCTATGAAACTTTTTGAAATACTAATTTCGGTCAAAATCGTAGTATATTATACACAATTTTGTACTAGTTTCGGTCAAATAATCAAATTAAATCGAGGATTGTTCGAAATGCTACGAAACTTCTCAGATCCTTAGTATATGTTACTAGGGAATGTTATGATGGAAGAGCATGCAAAAAATTAACTTAAAATTAGATTCTATGTAACTTTTTGAAATGCTAGTTTCGGTCAAAAAATCGTATTATATTATACACAATTTTGAACTAGTTTTGGTCAAAAAATCAAATTAAATCGAGGATTGTTCGAAATGTTACGAAACTTTTCAAATCCTTTGTATATGTTACGAGGGAATGTTATGAAGGAAGTCCATGCAAAAAATTATCTCAAAATTAGATTCTCTGAAATTTTTTGAAATGCTTGTTTTGGTCAAAAAATCGTAGTTTATTATACTCAATTTTGAACTAGTTTCGGACAAAAAATCAAATTAAATCGAGGATTGTTCGAAATGCTACGAAACTTTTCAGATTCTTTGGATATGTTATGTGAGAATGTTACGATGGAAGTCCATGCAAAAAATTATCTTAAAATTAGATTCTATGAAACTTTTTGAAATGCTAGTTTCGGTACAAAAATCGTAGTATATTAAACACAATTTTGAACTAGTTTCGGTCAAAAAATCAAATTAAATCGAGGATTGTTCGAAATGCTACGAAACTTTTCAGATCCTTTGGATATGTTATATGAGAATGTTACGATGGAAGTCCATGCAAAAAATTATCTTAAAATTAGATTCTATGAAACTTTTTGAAATGCTAGTTTCGGTACAAAAATCGTAGTATATTAAACACAATTTTGAACTAGTTTCGGTCAAAAAATCAAATTAAATCAAGGATTGTTCGAAATGCTAAAAAACTTTTCAGATCCTTTGTATATGTTACGAGGGAATCATATGATGGAAGAGCATGCAAAAAATTAACTTAAAATTAGATTCTATGAAACTTTTGAAAGCTAGTTTGGGTCAAAAAATCGTAGTATATTATACACAATTTTGAACTAGTTTCGGTCAAAAAATCAAATTAAATCGAGGATTGTTCGAAATGCTAGGAAAATTTTCAGATCCTTTGTATATGTTACGAGGGAATGTTATAATGGAAGTCCATGTAAAATACTTATCTTAAAATTAGATTCTATGAAACTTTTTGAAATGCTAATTTCGGTCAAAAATTGTAGTATATTATACACAATTTTGTACTAGTTTCGGTCAAAAAATCAAATTAAATCGAGGATTGTTCGAAATGCTACGAAACTTCTCAGATCCTTTGTGTATGTTACGAGGGAATGTTATGATGGAAGAGCATGCAAAAAATTAACTTAAAATTAGATTCTATGTAACTTTTTGAAATGCTAGTTTCGGTCAAAAAATCGTAGTATATTATACACAATTTTGAACAAGTTTTAGTCAAAAAATCAAATTAAATCGAGGATTGTTCGAAATGCTACGAAACTTTTCAAATCCTTTGTATATGTTACGAGGGAATGTTATAATGGAAGTCCATGCCAAAATTTATCTTAAAATTAGATTCTATGAAACTTTTTGAAATACTAATTTCGGTCAAAAATTGTAGTATATTATACACAATTTTGTACTAGTTTCGGTCAAATAATCAAATTAAATCGAGGATTGTTCGAAATGCTACGAAACTTTTCAGATCCTTAGTATATGTTACTAGGGAATGTTATGAAGGAAGTCCATGCAAAAAATTATCTCAAAATTAGATTCTCCGAAATTTTTTGAAATGCTTGTTTCGGTCAAAAAATCGTAGTATATTATACACAATTTTGAACTAGTTTCGGTCAAAAAATCAAATTAAATCGAGGATTGTTCGAAATGATACGAAACTTTTCAGATCCTTTGGATATGTTATGTGAGAATGTTACGATGGAAGTCCATGCAAAAAATTATCTTAAAATTAGATTCTATGAAACTTTTTGAAATGCTAGTTTCGGTACAAAAATCGTAGTATATTAAACACAATTTTGAACTAGTTTCGGTCAAAAAATCAAATTAAATCGAGGATTGTTCGAAATGCTAAAAAACTTTTCAGATCCTTTGTATATGTTACGAGGGAATCATATGATGGAAGAGCATGCAAAAAATTAACTTAAAATTAGATTCTATGAAACTTTTGAAAGCTAGTTTGGGTCAAAAAATCGTAGTATTATACACAATTTTGAACTAGTTTCGGTCAAAAATTCAAATTAAATCGAGGATTGTTCGAAATGCTACGAAAATTTTCAGATCCTTTGTATATGTTACGAGGGAATGTTATGATGGAAGTCCATGTAAAATACTTATCTTAAAATTAGATTCTATGAAACTTTTTGAAATGCTTATTTCGGTCAAAAATCGTAGTATATTATACACAGTTTTGTACTAGTTTCGGTCAAAAAATCAAATTAAATCGAGGATTGTTCGAAATGCTACGAAACTTCTCAGATCCTTAGTATATGTTACGAGGGAATGTTATGATGGAAGAGCATGCAAAAAATTATCTTAAATTAGATTCTATGTAAATTTTTTAAATGCTAGTTTCGATCAAAAAATCGTAGTATATTATACACAATTTTGAAATAGTTTTGGTCAAAAAATCAAATTAAATCGAGGATTGTTCGAAATGCTACGAAAATTTTCAAATCCTTTGTATATGTTACGAGGGAATGTTATGATGGAAGTCCATGCAAAAAATTATCTTAAAATTAGATTCTATGAAACTTTTTGAAATGCTAATTTCGGTCAAAAATCGTAGTATATTATACACAATTTTGTACTAGTTTTGGTCATAAAATCAAATTAAATCAAGGATTGTTCGAAATGCTACGAAACTTTTCAGATCCTTTGTATATGTTACTAGGGAATGTTATGAAGGAAGTCCATGAGAAAATTATCTCAAAATTAGATTCTCTGAAATTTTTTGAAATGCTTGTTTCGGTCAAAAAATCGTAGTATATTATACACAATTTTGAACTAGTTTCGGTCAAAAAATCAAATTAAATCGAGGATTGTTCGAAATGCTACGAAACTTTTCAGATCCTTTGGATATGTTATGTGAGAATGTTACGATGGAAGTCCATGCAAAAAACTATCTTAAAATTAGATTCTTTGAAACTTTTTGAAATGCTAGTTTCGGTACAAAAATCGTAGTATTTTATACACAATTTTGAACTAGTTTAGGTCAAAAAATCAAATTAAATCGAGGATTGTTCGAAATGCTACAAAACTTTTCAGATCCTTTGTATGTTACGAGGGAATCATATGATAGAAGAGCATGCAAAAAATTAACTTAAAATTAGATTCTATGAAACTTTTGAAAGCTAGTTTGGGTCAAAAAATCGTAGTATATTATACACAATTTTGAAATAGTTTCGGTCATAAAATCATATTAAATCGAGGATTGTTCGAAATGCTAGGAAACTTTAGAGATCCTTTGTATATGTTACGAGGGAATGTTATGATGGAAGTCCATGTAAAATACTTATCTTAAAATTAGATTCTATGAAACTTTTTGAAATGCTAATTTCGGTAAAAATCGTAGTATATTATACACAATTTTGTACTAATTTCGGTCAAAAAATCAAATTAAATCGAGGTTTGTTCGAAATGCTACAAAACTTCTCAGATCCTTAGTATATGTTACGAGGGAAAGTTATGATGGAAGAGCATGCAAAAAATTAACTTAAAATTAGATTCTATGTAACTTTTTGAAATGCTAGTTTCGGTCAAAAAATCGTAGTATATTATACACAATTTTGAACTAGTTTTGGTCAAAAAATCAAATTAAATCGAGGATTGTTCGAAATGCTACGAAACTTTTCAAATCCTTTGTATATGTTACGAGGGAATGTTATGATAGAAGTCCATGCAAAAAATTATCTTAAAATTAGATTCTATGAAACTTTTTGAAATACTAATTTCGGTCAAAAATCTTAGTATATTATACACAATTTTGTACTAGTTTCGGTCAAAAAATCAAATTAAATCGAGGATTGTTCGAAATGCTACGAAACTTCTCAGATCCTTAGTATATGTTACGAGGGAATGTTATGATGGAAGAGCATGCAAAAAATTATCTTAAATTAGATTCTATGTAAATTTTTTAAATGCTAGTTTCGATCAAAAAATCGTAGTATATTATACACAATTTTGAAATAGTTTTGGTCAAAAAATCAAATTAAATCGAGGATTGTTCGAAATGCTACGAAAATTTTCAAATCCTTTGTATATGTTACGAGGGAATGTTATGATGGAAGTCCATGCAAAAAATTATCTTAAAATTAGATTCTATGAAACTTTTTGAAATGCTAATTTCGGTCAAAAATCGTAGTATATTATACACAATTTTGTACTAGTTTCGGTCATAAAATCAAATTAAATCAAGGATTGTTCGAAATGCTACGAAACTTTTCAGATCCTTTGTATATGTTACTAGGGAATGTTATGAAGGAAGTCCATGAGAAAATTATCTCAAAATTAGATTCTCTGAAATTTTTTGAAATGCTTGTTTCGGTCAAAAAATCATAGTATATTATACACAATTTTGAACTAGTTTCGGTCAAAAAATCAAATTAAATCCAGGATTGTTCGAAATGCTACGAAACTTTTCAGATCCTTTGGATATGTTATGTGAGAATGTTACGATGGAAGTCCATGCAAAAAACTATCTTAAAATTAGATTCTTTGAAACTTTTTGAAATGCTAGTTTCGGTACAAAAATCGTAGTATTTTATACACAATTTTGAACTAGTTTAGGTCAAAAAATCAAATTAAATCGAGGATTGTTCGAAATGCTACAAAACTTTTCAGATCCTTTGTATATGTTACGAGGGAATCATATGATAGAAGAGCATGCAAAAAATTAACTTAAAATTAGATTCTATGAAACTTTTGAAAGCTAGTTTGGGTCAAAAAATCGTAGTATATTATACACAATTTTGAAATAGTTTCGGTCATAAAATCAAATTAAATCGAGGATTGTTCGAAATGCTAGGAAACTTTAGAGATCCTTTGTATATGTTACGAGGGAATGTTATGATGGAAGTCCATGTAAAATACTTATCTTAAAATTAGATTCTATGAAACTTTTTGAAATGCTAATTTCGGTCAAAAATCGTAGTATATTATACACAATTTTGTACTAATTTCGGTCAAAAAATCAAATTAAATCGAGGTTTGTTCGAAATGCTACAAAACTTCTCAGATCCTTAGTATATGTTACGAGGGAATGTTATGATGGAAGAGCATGCAAAAAATTAACTTAAAATTAGATTCTATGTAACTTTTTGAAATGCTAGTTTCGGTCAAAAAATCGTAGTATATTATACACAATTTTGAACTAGTTTTGGTCAAAAAATCAAATTAAATCGAGGATTGTTCGAAATGCTACGAAAATTTTCAAATCCTTTGTATATGTTACGAGGGAATGTTATGATGGAAGTCCATGCAAAAAATTATCTTAAAATTAGATTCTATGAAACTTTTTGAAATACTAATTTCGGTCAAAAATCTTAGTATATTATACACAATTTTGTACTAGTTTCGGTCAAAAAATCAAATTAAATCGAGGATTGTTCGAAATGCTACGAAACTTCTCAGATCCTTAGTATATGTTACAAGGGAATGTTATGATGGAAGAGCATGCAAAAAATTATCTTAAATTAGAATCTATGTAAATTTTTTAAATGCTAGTTTCGATCAAAAAATCGTAGTATATTATACACAATTTTGAAATAGTTTTGGTCAAAAAATCAAATTAAATCGAGGATTGTTCGAAATGCTACGAAAATTTTCAAATCCTTTGTATATGTTACGAGGGAATGTTATGATGGAAGTCCATGCAAAAAATTATCTTAAAATTAGATTCTATGAAACTTTTTGAAATGCTAATTTCGGTCAAAAATCGTAGTATATTATACACAATTTTGTACTAGTTTCGGTCATAAAATCAAATTAAATCAAGGATTGTTCGAAATGCTACGAAAATTTTCAGATCCTTTGTATATGTTACTAGGGAATGTTATGAAGGAAGTCGATGAGAAAATTATCTCAAAATTAGATTCTCTGAAATTTTTTGAAATGCTTGTTTCGGTCAAAAAATCGTAGTATATTATACACAATTTTGAACTAGTTTCGGTCAAAAAATCAAATTAAATCGAGGATTGTTCGAAATGCTACGAAACATTTCAGATTCTTTGGATATGTTATGTGAGAATGTTACGATGGAAGTCCATGCAAAAAACTATCTTAAAATTAGATTCTATGAAACTTTTTGAAATGCTAGTTTCGGTACAAAAATCGTAGTATTTTATACACAATTTTGAACTAGTTAGGTCAAAAAATCAAATTAAATCGAGGATTGTTCGAAATGCTACAAAACTTTTCAGATCCTTTGTATATGTTACGAGGGAATCATATGATAGAAGAGCATGCGAAAAATTAACTTAAAATTAGATTCTATGAAACTTTTGAAAGCTAGTTTGGGTCAAAAAATCGTAGTATATTATACACAATTTTGAAATAGTTTCGGTCATAAAATCAAATTAAATCGAGGATTGTTCGAAATGCTAGGAAACTTTAGAGATCCTTTGTATATGTTACGAGGGAATGTGATGATGGAAGTCCATGTAAAATACTTATCTTAAAATTAGATTCTATGAAACTTTTTGAAATGCTAATTTCGGTCAAAAATCGTAGTATATTATACACAATTTTGTACTAATTTCGGTCAAAAAATCAAATTAAATCGAGGTTTGTTCGAAATGCTACAAAACTTCTCAGATCCTTAGTATATGTTACGAGGGAATGTTATGATGGAAGAGCATGCAAAAAATTAACTTAAAATTAGATTCTATGTAACTTTTTGAAATGCTAGTTTCGGTCAAAAAATCGTAGTATATTATACACAATTTTGAACTAGTTTTGGTCAAAAAATCAAATTAAATTGAGGATTGTTCGAAATGCTATGAAAATTTTCAAATCCTTTGTATATGTTACGAGGGAATGTTATGATATAAGTCCATGCAAAAAATTATCTTAAAATTAGATTCTATGAAACTTTTTGAAATACTAATTTCGGTCAAAAATCTTAGTATATTATACACAATTTTGTACTAGTTTCGGTCAAAAAATCAAATTAAATCGAGGATTGTTCGAAATGCTACGAAACTTCTCAGATCCTTAGTATATGTTACGAGGGAATGTTATGATGGAAGAGCATGCAAAAAATTATCTTAATTTAGATTCTATGTAAATTTTTTAAATGCTAGTTTCGATCAAAAAATCGTAGTATATTATACACAATTTTGAAATAGTTTTGGTCAAAAAATCAAATTAAATCGAGGATTGTTCGAAATGCTACGAAAATTTTCAAATCCTTTGTATATGTTACGAGGGAATGTTATGATGGAAGTCCATGCAAAAAATTATCTTAAAATTAGATTCTATGAAACTTTTTGAAATGCTAATTTCGGTCAAAAATCGTAGTATATTATACACAATTTTGTACTAGTTTCGGTCATAAAATCAAATTAAATCAAGGATTGTTCGAAATGCTACGAAACTTTTCAGATCCTTTGTATATGTTACTAGGGAATGTTATGAAGGAAGTCCATGACAAAATTATCTCAAAATTAGATTCTCTGAAATTTTTTGAAATGCTTGTTTCGGTAAAAAAATCATAGTATATTATACACAATTTTGAACTAGTTTCGGTCAAAAAATCAAATTAAATCGAGGATTGTTCGAAATGCTACGAAACTTTTCAGATCCTTTGGATATGTTATGTAAGAATGTTACGATGGAAGTCCATGCAAAAAACTATCTTAAAATTAGATTCTTTGAAACTTTTTGAAATGCTAGTTTCGGTACAAAAATCGTAGTATTTTATACACAATTTTGAACTAGTTTAGGTCAAAAAATCAAATTAAATCGAGGATTGTTCGAAATGCTACAAAACTTTTCAGATCCTTTGTATATGTTACGAGGGAATCATATGATAGAAGAGCATGCAAAAAATTAACTTAAAATTAGATTCTATGAAACTTTTGAAAGCTAGTTTGGGTCAAAAAATCGTAGTATATTATACACAATTTTGAAATAGTTTCGGTCATAAAATCAAATTAAATCGAGGATTGTTCAAAATGCTAGGAAACTTTAGAGATCCTTTGTATATGTTACGAGGGAATGTTATGATGGAAGTCCATGTAAAATACTTATCTTAAAATTAGATTCTATGAAACTTTTTGAAATGCTAATTTCGGTCGAAAATCGTAGTATATTATACACAATTTTGTACTAATTTCGGTCAAAAAATCAAATTAAATCGAGGTTTGTTCGAAATGCTACAAAACTTCTCAGATCCTTAGTATATGTTACGAGGGAATGTTATGATGGAAGAGCATGCAAAAAATTAACTTAAAATTAGATTCTATGTAACTTTTTGAAATGCTAGTTTCGGTCAAAAAATCGTAGTATATTATACACAATTTTGAACTAGTTTTGGTCAAAAAATCAAATTAAATCGAGGATTGTTCGAAATGCTACGAAACTTTTCAAATCCTTTGTATATGTTACGAGGGAATGTTATGATAGAAGTCCATGCAAAAAATTATCTTAAAATTAGATTCTATGAAACTTTTTGAAATACTAATTTCGGTCAAAAATCGTAGTATATTATACACAATTTTGTACTAGTTTCGGTCAAAAAATCAAATTAAATCGAGGATTGTTCGAAATGCTACGAAACTTCTCAGATCCTTAGTATATGTTACGAGGGAATGTTATGATGGAAGAGCATGCAAAAAATTATCTTAAATTAGATTCTATGTAAATTTTTTAAATGCTAGTTTCGATCAAAAAATCGTAGTATATTATACACAATTTTGAAATAGTTTTGGTCAAAAAATCAAATTAAATCGAGGATTGTTCGAAATGCTACGAAAATTTTTAAATCCTTTGTATATGTTACGAGGGAATGTTATGATGGAAGTCCATGCAAAAAATTATCTTAAAATTAGATTCTATGAAACTTTTTGAAATGCTAATTTCGGTCAAAAATCGTAGTATATTATACACAATTTTGTACTAGTTTCGGTCATAAAATCAAATTAAATCAAGGATTGTTCGAAATGCTACGAAACTTTTCAGATCCTTTGTATATGTTACTAGGGAATGTTATGAAGGAAGTCCATGACAAAATTATCTCAAAATTAGATTCTCTGAAATTTTTTGAAATGCTTGTTTCGGTCAAAAAATCATAGTATATTATACACAATTTTGAACTAGTTTCGGTCAAAAAATCAAATTAAATCGAGGATTGTTCGAAATGCTACGAAACTTTTCAGATCCTTTGGATATGTTATGTGAGAATGTTACGATGGAAGTCCATGCAAAAAACTATGTTAAAATTAGATTCTTTGAAACTTTTTGAAATGCTAGTTTCGGTACAAAAATCGTAGTATTTTATACACAATTTTGAACTAGTTTAGGTCAAAAAATCAAATTAAATCGAGGATTGTTCGAAATGCTACAAAACTTTTCAGATCCTTTGTATATGTTACGAGGGAATCATATGATAGAAGAGCATGCAAAAAATGAACTTAAAATTAGATTCTATGAAACTTTTGAAAGCTAGTTTGGGTCAAAAAATCGTAGTATATTATACACAATTTTGAAATAGTTTCGGTCAAAAAATCAAATTAAATCGAGGATTGTTCGAAATGCTAGGAAACTTTAGAGATCCTTTGTATATGTTACGAGGGAATGTGATGATGGAAGTCCATGTAAAATACTTATCTTAAAATTAGATTCTATGAAACTTTTTGAAATGCTAATTTCGGTCAAAAATCGTAGTATATTATACACAATTTTGTACTAGTTTCGGTCAAAAAATCAAATTAAATCGAGGTTTGTTCGAAATGCTACAAAACTTCTCAGATCCTTAGTATATGTTACGAGGGAATGTTATGATGGAAGAGCATGCAAAAAATTAACTTAAAATTAGATTCTATGTAACTTTTTGAAATGCTAATTTCGGTCAAAAAATCGTAGTATATTATACACAATTTTGAACTAGTTTTGGTCAAAAAATCAAATTAAATCGAGGATTGTTCGAAATGCTACGAAACTTTTCAAATCCTTTGTATATGTTACGAGGGAATGTTATGATAGAAGTCCATGCAAAAAATTATCTTAAAATTAGATTCTATGAAACTTTTTGAAATACTAATTTCGGTCAAAAATCGTAGTATATTATACACAACTTTGTACTAGTTTCGGTTAAAAAATCAAATTAAATTGAGGATTGTTCGAAATGCTACGAAACTTCTCAGATCCTTAGTATATGTTACGAGGGAATGTTATGATGGAAGAGCATGCAAAAAATTATCTTAAATTAGATTCTATGTAAATTTTTTAAATGCTAGTTTCGATCAAAAAATCGTAGTATATTATACACAATTTTGAAATAGTTTTGGTCAAAAAATCAAATTAAATCGAGGATTGTTCGAAATGCTACGAAAATTTTCAAATCCTTTGTATATGTTACGAGGGAATGTTATGATGGAAGTCCATGCAAAAAATTATCTTAAAATTAGATTCTATGAAACTTTTTGAAATGCTAATTTCGGTCAAAAATCGTAGTATATTATACACAATTTTGTACTAGTTTCGGTCATAAAATCAAATTAAATCAAGGATTGTTCGAAATGCTACGAAACTTTTCAGATCCTTTGTATATGTTACTAGGGAATGTTATGAAGGAAGTCCATGACAAAATTATCTCAAAATTAGATTCTCTGAAATTTTTTGAAATGCTTGTTTCGGTCAAAAAATCATAGTATATTATACACAATTTTGAACTAGTTTCGGTCAAAAAATCAAATTAAATCGAGGATTGTTCGAAATGCTACGAAACTTTTCAGATCCTTTGGATATGTTATATGAGAATGTTACGATGGAAGTCCATGCAAAAAACTATCTTAAAATTAGATTCTTTGAAACTATTTGAAATGCTAGTTTCGGTACAAAAATCGTAGTATTTTATACACAATTTTGAACTAGTTTAGGTCAAAAAATCAAATTAAATCGAGGATTGTTCGAAATGCTACAAAACCTTTCAGATCCTTTGTATATGTTACGAGGGAATCATATGATAGAAGAGCATGCAAAAAATTAACTTAAAATTAGATTCTATGAAACTTTTGAAAGCTAGTTTGGGTCAAAAAATCGTAGTATATTATACACAATTTTGAAATAATTTCGGTAAAAAAATCAAATTAAATCGAGGATTGTTCGAAATGCTAGGAAACTTTAAAGATCCTTTGTATATGTTACGAGGGAATGTTATGATGGAAGTCCATGTAAAATACTTATCTTAAAATTAGATTCTATGAAACTTTTTGAAATGCTAATTTCGGTCAAAAATCGTAGTATATTATACACAATTTTGTACTAGTTTCGGTCAAAAAATCAAATTAAATCGAGGATTGTTCGAAATGCTATGAAACTTCTCAGATCCTTTGTATATGTTACGAGGGAATGTTATGATGGAAGAGCATGCAAAAAATTAACATAAATTAGATTCTATGTAAATTTTTGAAATGCTAGTTTCGATCAAAATATCGTAGTATATTATACACAATTTTGAACTAGTTTTGGTCAAAAAATCAAATTAAATCGAGGATTGTTCGAAATGCTACGAAACTTTTCAAATCCTTTGTATATGTTACGAGGGAATGTCATGATGGAAGTCCATGCAAAAAATTATATTAAAATTAGATTCTATGAAACTTTTTGAAATGCTAATTTCGGTCAAAAATCGTAGTATATTATACACAATTTTGTACTAGTTTCGGTCATAAAATCAAATTAAATCGAGGATTGTTCAAAATGCTACGAAACTTTTTAGATCCTTTGTATATGTTACTAGGGAATGTTATGAAGGAAGTCCATGCAAAAAATTATCTCAAAATTAGATTCTCTGAAATTTTTTGAAATGCTTGTTTTGGTCAAAAAATCGTAGTATATTATACACAATTTTGAACTAGTTTCGGTAAAAAAATCAAATTAAATCGAGGATTGTTCGAAATGCTACCAAACTTTTCAGATCCTTTGGATATGTTATGTGAGAATGTTACGATGGAAGTCCATGCAAAAAATTATCTTAAAATTAGATTCTTTGAAACTATTTGAAATGCTAGTTTCGGTACAAAAATCGTAGTATATTAAACACAATTTTGAACTAGTTTCGGTCAAAAAATCAAATTAAATCGAGGATTGTTCGAAATGCAAAAAAACTTTTCAGATCCTTTGTATATGTTATGAGGGAATCATATGATGGAAGAGCATGCAAAAAATTAACTTAAAATTAGATTCTATGAAACTTTTGAAAGCTAGTTTGGGTCAAAAAATCGTAGTATATTATACACAATTTTGAACTAGTTTCGGTCAAAAATTCAAATTAAATCGAGGATTGTTCGAAATGCTACGAAAATTTTCAGATCCTTTGTATATGTTACGAGGGAATGTTATGATGGAAGTCCATGTAAAATACTTATCTTAAAATTAGATTCTATGAAACTTTTTGAAATGCTAATTTCGGTCAAAAATCGTAGTATATTATACACAATTTTGTACTAGTTTCGGTCAAAAAATCAAATTAAATCGAGGATTGTTCGAAATGCTACGAAACTTCTCAGATCCTTAGTATATGTTACGAGGGAATGTTATGATGGAAGAGCATGCAAAAAATTAACTTAAAATTAGATTCTATGTAACTTTTTGAAATGCTAGTTTCGGTCAAAAAATCGTAGTATATTATACACAATTTTGAAATAGTTTTGGTCAAAAAATCAAATTAAATCGAGGATTGTTCGAAATGCTACGAAACTTTTCAAATCCTTTGTATATGTTACGAGGGAATGTTATGATGGAAGTCCATGCCAAAAATTATCTTAAAATTAGATTCTATGAAACTTTTTGAAATACTAATTTGGGTCAAAATCGTAGTATATTATACACAATTTTGTACTAGTTTCGGTCAAATAATCAAATTAAATAGAGGATTGTTCGAAATGCTACGAAACTTCTCAGATCCTTAGTATATGTTACTAGGGAATGTTATGATGGAAGAGCATGCAAAAAATTAACTTAAAATTAGATTCTATGTAACTTTTTGAAATGCTAGTTTCGGTCAAAAAATCGTATTATATTATACACAATTTTGAACTTGTTTTGGTCAAAAAATCAAATTAAATCGAGGATTGTTTGAAATGCTACGAAACTTTTCAAATCCTTTGTATATGTTACGAGGGAATGTTATGATGGAAGTCCATGCAAAAAATTATCTCAAAATTAGATTCTATGAAACTTTTTTAAATACTAATTTCGGTCAAAAATCGTAGTATATTATACACAATTTTGTACTAGTTTCGGTCAAAAAATCAAATTAAATCGAGGATTGTTCGAAATGGTACGAAACTTTTCAGATCCTTAGTATATGTTACTAGGGAATGTTATGAAGGAAGTCCATGCAAAAAATTATCTCAAAATTAGATTCTCTGAAATTTTTTGAAATGCTTGTTTCGGTCAAAAAATCGTAGTATATTATACACAATTTTAAACTAGTTTCGGTAAAAAAATCAAATTAAATCGAGGATTGTTCGAAATGCTACGAAACTTTTCAGATCCTTTGGATATGTTATGTGAGAATGTTACGATGGAAGTCAATGCAAAAAATTATCTTAAAATTAGATTCTATGAAACTTTTTCAAATGCTAGTTTCGGTACAAAAATCGTAGTATATTATACACAATTTTGAACTAGTTTCGGTCAAAAAATCAAATTAAATCGAGGATTGTTCGAAATGCTACAAAACTTTTCAGATCCTTTGTATATGTTACGAGGGAATCATATGATGGAAGAGCATGCAAAAAATTAACTTAAAATTAGATTCTATGAAACGATTGAAATGCTTGTTTCGGTCAAAAAATCGTAGTATATTATACACAATTTTGAACTAGTTTCGGTCAAAAATTCAAATTAAATCGAGGATTGTTCGAAATGCTACGAAAATTTTTAGATCCTTTGTATATGTTACGAGGGAATGTTATGATGGAAGTCCATGTAAAATACTTATCTTAAAATTAGATTCTATGAAACTTTTTGAAATGCTAATTTCGGTCAAAAATCGTAGTATATTATACACAATTTTGTACTAGTTTCGGTCAAAAAATCAAATTAAATCGAGGATTGTTCGAAATGCTACGAAACTTCTCAGATCCTTAGTATATGTTACGAGGGAATGTTATGATGGAAGAGCATGCAAAAAATTAACTTAAAATTAGATTCTATGTAACTTTTTGAAATGCTAGTTTCGGTCAAAAAATCGTAGTATATTATACACAATTTTGAAATAGTTTTGGTCAAAAAATCAAATTAAATCGAGGATTGTTCGAAATGCTACGAAACTTTTCAAATCCTTTGTATATGTTACGAGGGAATGTTATGATGGAAGTCCATGCCAAAAATTATCTTAAAATTAGATTCTATGAAACTTTTTGAAATACTAATTTGGGTCAAAATCGTAGTATATTATACACAATTTTGTACTAGTTTCGGTCAAATAATCAAATTAAATCGAGGATTGTTCAAAATGCTACGAAACTTCTCAGATCCTTAGTATATGTTACTAGGGAATGTTATGATGGAAGAGCATGCAAAAAATTAACTTAAAATTAGATTCTATGTAACTTTTTGAAATGCTAGTTTCGGTCAAAAAATCGTAGTATATTATACACAATTTTGAACTTGTTTTGGTCAAAAAATCAAATTAAATCGAGGATTGTTTGAAATGCTACGAAACTTTTCAAATCCTTTGTATATGTTACGAGGGAATGTTATGATGGAAGTCCATGCAAAAAATTATCTCAAAATTAGATTCTATGAAACTTTTTTAAATACTAATTTCGGTCAAAAATCGTAGTATATTATACACAATTTTGTACTAGTTTCGGTCAAAAAATCAAATTAAATCGAGGATTGTTCGAAATGCTACGAAACTTTTCAGATCCTTAGTATATGTTACTAGGGAATGTTATGAAGGAAGTCCATGCAAAAAATTATCTCAAAATTAGATTCTCTGAAATTTTTTGAAATGCTTGTTTCGGTCAAAAAATCGTAGTATATTATACACAATTTTAAACTAGTTTCGGTCAAAAAATCAAATTAAATCGAGGATTGTTCGAAATGCTACGAAACTTTTCAGATCCTTTGGATATGTTATGTGAGAATGTTACGATGGAAGTCAATGCAAAAAATTATCTTAAAATTAGATTCTATGAAACTTTTTCAAATGCTAGTTTCGGTACAAAAATCGTAGTATATTATACACAATTTTGAACTAGTTTCGGTCAAAAAATCAAATTAAATCGAGGATTGTTCGAAATGCTACAAAACTTTTCAGATCCTTTGTATATGTTACGAGGGAATCATATGATGGAAGAGCATGCAAAAAATTAACTTAAAATTAGATTCTATGAAACTATTGAAATGCTTGTTTCGGTCAAAAAATCGTAGTATATTATACACAATTTTGAACTAGTTTCGGTAAAAAATTCAAATTAAATCGAGGATTGTTCGAAATGCTACGAAAATTGTTAGATCCTTTGTATATTTTACGAGGGAATGTTATGATGGAAGTCCATTTAAAATACTTATCTTAAAATTAGATTCTATGAAACTTTTTGAAATGCTAATTTCGGTCAAAAATCGTAGTATATTATACACAATTTTGTACTAGTTTCGGTCAAAAAATCAAATAAAATCGAGGATTGTTCGAAATGCTATGAAACTTCTCAGATCCTTAGTATATGTTACGAGGGAATGTTATGATGGAAGAGCATGCAAAAAATTAACTTAAAATTAGATTATATGTAACTTTTTGAAATGCTAGTTTCGGTCAAAAAATCGTAGTATATTATACACAATTTTGAACTAGTTTTGGTCAAAAAATCAAATTAAATCGAGGATTGTTCAAAATGCTATGAAACTTCTCAGATCCTTAGTATATGTTACGAGGGAATGTTATGATGGAAGAGCATGCAAAAAATTAACTTAAAATTAGATTCTATGAAACTTTTGAAAGCTAGTTTGGGTCAAAAAATCGTAGTATATTATACACAATTTTGAACTAGTTTCGGTAAAAAATTCAAATTAAATCGAGGATTGTTCGAAATGCTACGAAATTTTTCAGATCCTTTGTATATGTTACGAGGGAATGTTATGATGGAAGAGCATGCAAAAAATTATCTCAAAATTAGATTCTATGAAATTTTTTGAAATGCTTGTTTCGGTCAAAAAATCGTAGTATATTATACACAATTTTGTACTAGTTTCGGTCTAAAAATCAAATTAAATCGAGGATTGTTCGAAATGCTACGAAACTTTTCAAATCCTTTGGATATTTTATGTGAGAATGTTACGATGGAAGTCCATGCAAAAAATTATCTTAAAATTAGATTCTATGAAACTTTTTCAAATGCTAGTGTCGGTACAAAAATCGTAGTATATTATACACAATTTTGAACTAGTTTTGGTCAAAAAATCAAATTAAATCGAGGATTGTTCGAAATGCTACAAAACTTTTCAGATCCTTTGTATATGTTACGAGGGAATCATATGATGGAAGAGCATGCAAAAAATTAACTTAAAATTAGATTCTATGAAACTTTTGAAAGCTAGTTTGGGTCAAAAAATCGTAGTATATTATACACAATTTTGAACTAGTTTCGGTAAAAAATTCAAATTAAATCGTGGATTGTTCGAAATGCTACGAAAATTTTCAGATCCTTTGTATATGTTACGAGGGAATGTTATGATAGAAGTCCATGTAAAATACTTATCTTAAAATTAGATTCTATGAAACTTTTTGAAATGCTAATTTCGGTCAAAAATCGTAGTATATTATACACAATTTTGTACTAGTTTCGGTCAAAAAATCAAATTAAATCGAGGATTGTTCGAAATGCTATGAAACTTCTCAGATCCTTAGTATATGTTACGAGGGAATGTTATGATGGAAGAGCATGCAAAAAATTAACTTAAAATTAGATTCTATGAATATTTTGAAAGCTAGTTTGGGTCAAAAAATCGTAGTATATTATACACAATTTTGAACTAGTTTCGGTAAAAAATTCAAATTAAATCGAGGATTGTTCGAAATGCTACGAAAATTTTCAGATCCTTTGTATATGTTACGAGGGAATGTTATGATGGAAGTCCATGTAAAATACTTATCTTAAAATTAGATTCTATGAAACTTTTTGAAATGCTAATTTCGGTCAAAAATCGTAGTATATTATACACAATTTTGTACTAGTTTCGGTCAGAAAATCAAATTAAATCGAGGATTGTTCGAAATGCTACAAAACTTCTCAGATCCTTAGTATATGTTACGAGGGAATGTTATGATGGAAGAGCATGCAAAAAATTAACTTAAAATTATATTATATGTAACTTTTTGACATGCTAGTTTCGGTCAAAAAATCGTAGTATATTATACACAATTTTGAACTAGTTTTGGTCAAAAAATCAAATTAAATCGAGGATTGTTCGAAATGCTACGAAACTTTTCAGATCCTTTGTATATGTTACGAGGGAATGTTATGATGGAAGTCCATGCAAAAAATTATCTTAAAATTAGATTCTATGAAACTCTTTGAAATGCTAATTTCGGTCAAAAATCGTAGTATATTATACACAATTTTGTACTAGTTTCGGTCAAAAAATCAAATTAAATCGAGGATTGTTCGAAATGCTACGAAACTTCTCAGATCCTTAGTATATGTTACGAGGGAATGTTATGATGGAAGAGCATGCAAAAAATTAACTTAAAATTAGATTCTATGTAATTTTTTGAAATGCTAGTTTCGGTCAAAAAATCGTAGTATAATATACACAATTTTGAACTAGTTTTGGTCAAAAAATCAAATTAAATCGAGGATTGTTCGAAATGCTACGAAACTTTTCAAATCCTTTGTATATGTTACGAGGGAATGTTATGATGGAAGTCCATGCAAAAAATTATCTTAAAATTAGATTCTATGAAACTTTTTAAAATACTAATTTCGGTCAAAAATCGTAGTATATTATACACAATTTTGTACTAGTTTCGGTCATAAAATAAAATTAAATCGAGGATTGTTCGAAATGCTACGAAATTTTTCAGATCCTTTGGATATGTTATGTGAGAATGTTACGATGGAAGTTTATGCAAAAAATTATCTTAAAATTAGATTCTATGAAACTTTTTCAAATGCTAGTGTCGGTACAAAAATCGTAGTATATTATACACAATTTTGAACTAGTTTCGGTCAAAAAATCAAATTAAATCGAGGATTGTTCGAAATGCTACAAAACTTTTCAGATCCTTTGTATATGTTACGAGGGAATCATATGATGGAAGAGCATGCAAAAAATTAACTTAAAATTAGATTCTATGAAACTTTTGAAAGCTAGTTTGGGTCAAAAAATTGTAGTATATTATACACAATTTTGAACTAGCTTCGGTCAAAAATTCAAATTAAATCGAGGATATTTCGAAATGCTACGAAAATTTTCAGATCCTTTGTATATGTTACGAGGGAATGTTATCATTGAAGTCCATGTAAAATACTTATCTTAAAATTAGATTCTATGAAACTTTTTGAAATGTTAATTTCGGTCAAAAATCGTAGTATATTATACACAATTTTGTACTAGTTTCGGTCAAAAAATCAAATTAAATCGAGGATTGTTCGAAATGCTACGAAACTTCTCAGATCCTTAGTATATGTTACGAGGGAATGTTATGATGGAAGAGCATGCAAAAAATTAACTTAAAATTAGATTCTATGTAATTTTTTGAAATGCTAGTTTCGGTCAAAAAATCGTAGTATAATATACACAATTTTGAACTAGTTTTGGTCAAAAAATCAAATTAAATCGAGGATTGTTCGAAATGCTACGAAACTTTTCAAATCCTTTGTATATGTTACGAGGGAATGTTATGATGGAAGTCCATGCAAAAAATTATCTTAAAATTAGATTCTATGAAACTTTTTGAAATACTAATTTCGGTCAAAAATCGTAGTATATTATACACAATTTTGTACTAGTTTCGGTCATAAAATAAAATTAAATCGAGGATTGTTCGAAATGCTACGAAATTTTTCAGATCCTTTGTATATGTTACTAGGGAATGTTATGAATGAAGTTCATGCAAAAAATTATCTCAAAATTAGATTCTCTGAAATTTTTTGAAATGCTTGTTTCGGTCAAAAAATCGTAGTATATTATACACAATTTTGAACTAGTTTCGGTCAAAAAATCAAATTAAATCGAGGATTGTTCGAAATGCTACGAAACTTTTCAGATCCTTTGGATATGTTATTTGAGAATGTTACGATGGAAGTCCATGCAAAAAATTATCTTAAAATTAGATTCTATGAAACTTTTTCAAATGCTAGTGTCGGTACAAAAATCGTAGTATATTATACACAATTTTGAACTAGTTTCGGTCAAAAAATCAAATTAAATCGAGGATTGTTCGAAATGCTACAAAACTTTTCAGATCCTTTGTATATGTTACGAGGGAATCATATGATGGAAGAGCATGCAAAAAATTAACTTAAAATTAGATTCTATGAAACTTTTGAAAGCTAGTTTGGGTCAAAAAATCGTAGTATATTATACACAATTTTGAACTAGCTTCGGTCAAAAATTCAAATTAAATCGAGGATATTTCGAAATGCTACGAAAATTTTCAGATCCTTTGTATATGTTACGAGGGAATGTTATCATTGAAGTCCATGTAAAATACTTATCTTAAAATTAGATTCTATGAAACTTTTTGAAATGCTAATTTCGGTCAAAAATCGTAGTATATTATACACAATTTTGTACTAGTTTCGGTCAAAAAATCAAATTAAATCGAGGATTGTTCGAAATGCTACGAAACTTCTCAGATCCTTAGTATATGTTACGAGGGAATGTTATGATGGAAGAGCATGCAAAAAATTAACTTAAATTAGATTCTATGTAATTTTTTGAAATGCTAGTTTCGGTCAAAAAATCGTAGTATAATATACACAATTTTGAACTAGTTTTGGTCAAAAAATCAAATTAAATCGAGGATTGTTCGAAATGCTACGAAACTTTTCAAATCCTTTGTATATGTTACGAGGGAATGTTATGATGGAAGTCCATGCAAAAAATTATCTTAAAATTAGATTCTATGAAACTTTTTGAAATACTAATTTCGGTCAAAAATCGCAGTATATTATACACAATTTTGTACTAGTTTCGGTCATAAAATAAAATTAAATCGAGGATTGTTCGAAATGCTACGAAATTTTTCAGATCCTTTGTATATGTTACTAGGGAATGTTATGAATGAAGTCCATGCAAAAAATTATCTCAAAATTAGATTCTCTGAAATTTTTTGAAATGCTTGTTTCGGTCAAAAAATCGTAGTATATTATACACAATTTTGAACTAGTTTCGGTCAAAAAATCAAATTAAATCGAGGATTGTTCGAAATGCTACGAAACTTTTCAGATCCTTTGGATATGTTATGTGAGAATGTTACGATGGAAGTCCATGCAAAAAATTATCTTAAAATTAGATTCTATGAAACTTTTTCAAATGCTAGTGTCGGTACAAAAATCGTAGTATATTATACACAATTTTGAACTAGTTTCGGTCAAAAAATCAAATTAAATCGAGGATTGTTCGAAATGCTACAAAACTTTTCAGATCCTTTGTATATGTTACGAGGGAATCATATGATGGAAGAGCATGCAAAAAATTAACTTAAAATTAGATTCTATGAAACTTTTGAAAGCTAGTTTGGGTCAAAAAATCGTAGTATATTATACACAATTTTGAACTAGCTTCAGTCAAAAATTCAAATTAAATCGAGGATATTTCGAAATGCTACGAAAATTATCAGATCCTTTGTAAATGTTACGAGGGAATGTTATCATTGAAGTCCATGTAAAATACTTATCTTAAAATTAGATTCTATGAAACTTTTTGAAATGCTAATTTCGGTCAAAAATCGTAGTATATTATACACAATTTTGTACTAGTTTCGGTCAAAAAATCAAATTAAATCGAGGATTGTTCGAAATGCTATGAAACTTCTCAGATCCTTAGTATATGTTACGAGGGAATGTTATGATGGAAGAGCATGCAAAAAATTAACTTAAAATTAGATTCTATGTAATTTTTTGAAATGCTAGTTTCGGTCAAAAAATCGTAGTATAATATACACAATTTTGAACTAGTTTTGGTCAAAAAATCAAATTAAATCGAGGATTGTTCGAAATGCTACGAAACTTTTCAAATCCTTTGTATATGTTACGAGGGAATGTTATGATGGAAGTCCATGCAAAAAATTATCTTAAAATTAGATTCTATGAAACTTTTTGAAATACTAATTTCGGTCAAAAATCGTAGTATATTATACACAATTTTGTACTAGTTTCGGTCATAAAATAAAATTAAATCGAGGATTGTTCGAAATGCTACGAAATTTTTCAGATCCTTTGTATATGTTACTAGGGAATGTTATGAATGAAGTCCATGCAAAAAATTATCTCAAAATTAGATTCTCTGAAATTTTTTGAAATGCTTGTTTCGGTCAAAAAATCGTAGTATATTATACACAATTTTGAACTAGTTTCGGTCAAAAAATCAAATTAAATCGAGGATTGTTCGAAATGCTACGAAACTTTTCAGATCCTTTGGATATGTTATGTGAGAATGTTACGATGGAAGTCCATGCAAAAAATTATCTTAAAATTAGATTCTATGAAACTTTTTCAAATGCTAGTGTCGGTACAAAAATCGTAGTATATTATACACAATTTTGAACTAGTTTCGGTCAAAAAATCAAATTAAATCGAGGATTGTTCAAAATGCTACAAAACTTTTCAGATCCTTTGTATATGTTACGAGGGAATCATATGATGGAAGAGCATGCAAAAAATTAACTTAAAATTAGATTCTATGAAATTTTTGAAAGCTAGTTTGGGTCAAAAAATCGTAGTATATTATACACAATTTTGAACTAGCTTCGGTCAAAAATTCAAATTAAATCGAGGATATTTCGAAATGCTACAAAAATTTTCAGATCCTTTGTATATGTTACGAGGGAATGTTATCATTGAAGTCCATGTAAAATACTTATCTTAAAATTAGATTCTATGAAACTTTTTGAAATGCTAATTTCGGTCAAAAATCGTAGTATATTATAGACAATTTTGTACTAGTTTCGGTCAAAAAATCAAATTAATTCGAGGATTGTTCGAAATGCTACGAAACTTCTCAGATCCTTAGTATATGTTACGAGGGAATGTTATGATGGAAGAGCATGCAAAAAATTAACTTAAAATTAGATTCTATGTAATTTTTTGAAATGCTAGTTTCGGTCAAAAAATCGTAGTATAATATACACAATTTTGAACTAGTTTTGGTCAAAAAATCAAATTAAATCGAGGATTGTTCGAAATGCTACGAAACTTTTCAAATCCTTTGTATATGTTACGAGGGAATGTTATGATGGAAGTCCATGCAAAAAATTATCTTAAAATTAGATTCTATGAAACTTTTGGAAATACTAATTTCGGTCAAAAATCGTAGTATATTATACACAATTTTGTACTAGTTTCGGTCATAAAATAAAATTAAATCGAGGATTGTTCGAAATGCTACGAAATTTTTCAGATCCTTTGTATATGTTACTAGGGAATGTTATGAATGAAGTCCATGCAAAAAATTATCTCAAAATTAGATTCTCTGAAATTTTTTGAAATGCTTGTTTCGGTCAAAAAATCGTAGTATATTATACACAATTTTGAACTAGTTTCGGTCAAAAAATCAAATTAAATCGAGGATTGTTCGAAATGCTACGAAACTTTTCAGATCCTTTGGATATGTTATGTGAGAATGTTACGATGGAAGTCCATGCAAAAAATTATCTTAAAATTAGATTCTATGAAACTTTTTCAAATGCTAGTGTCGGTACAAAAATCGTAGTATATTATACACAATTTTGAACTAGTTTCGGTCAAAAAATCAAATTAAATCGAGGATTGTTCGAAATGCTACAAAACTTTTCAGATCCTTTGTATATGTTACGAGGGAATCATATGATGGAAGAGCATGCAAAAAATTAACTTAAAATTAGATTCTATGAAACTTTTGAAAGCTAGTTTGGGTCAAAAAATCGTAGTATATTATACACAATTTTGAACTAGCTTCGGTCAAAAATTCAAATTAAATCGAGGATATTTCGAAATGCTACGAAAATTTTCAGATCCTTTGTATATGTTACGAGGGAATGTTATCATTGAAGTCCATGTAAAATACATATCTTAAAATTAGATTCTATGAAACTTTTTGAAATGCTATTTTCGGTCAAAAATCGTAGTATATTATACACAATTTTGTACTAGTTTCGGTCAAAAAATCAAATTAAATCGAGGATTGTTCGAAATGCTACGAAACTTCTCAGATCCTTAGTATATGTTACGAGGGAATGTTATGATGGAAGAGCATGCAAAAAATTAACTTAAATTTGATTCTATGTAATTTTTTGAAATGCTAGTTTCGGTCAAAAAATCGTAGTATAATATACACAATTTTGAACTAGTTTTGGTCAAAAAATCAAATTAAATCGAGGATTGTTCGAAATGCTACGAAACGTTTCAAATCCTTTGTATATGTTACGAGGGGATGTTATGATGGAAGTCCATGCAAAAAATTATCTTAAAATTAGATTCTATGAAACTTTTTGAAATACTAATTTCGGTCAAAAATCGTAGTATATTATACACAATTTTGTACTAGTTTCGGTCATAAAATTAAATTAAATCGAGGATTGTTCGAAATGCTACGAAATTTTTCAGATCCTTTGTATATGTTACTAGGGAATGTTATGAATGAAGTCCATGCAAAAAATTATCTCAAAATTAAATTCTCTGAAATTTTTTGAAATGCTTGTTTCGGTCAAAAAATCGTAGTATATTATACACAATTTTGAACTAGTTTCGGTCAAAAAATCAAATTTAATCGAGGATTGTTCGAAATGCTACGAAACTTTTAAGATCCTTTGGATATGTTATGTGAGAATGTTACAATGGAAGTCCATGCAAAAAATTATCTTAAAATTAGATTCTATGAAACTTTTTCAAATGCTAGTGTCGGTACAAAAATCGTAGTATATTATACACAATTTTGAACTAGTTTCGGTCAAAAAATCAAATTAAATCGAGGATTGTTCGAAATGCTACAAAACTTTTCAGATCCTTTGTATATGTTACGAGGGAATCATATGATGGAAGAGCATGCAAAAAATTAACTTAAAATTAGATTCTATGAAACTTTTGAAAGCTAGTTTGGGTCAAAAAATCGTAGTATATTATACACAATTTTGAACTAGCTTCGGTCAAAAATTCAAATTAAATCGAGGATATTTCGAAATGCTACTAAAATTTTCAGATCCTTTGTATATGTTACGAGGGAATGTTATCATTGAAGTCCATGTAAAATACTTATCTTAAAATTAGATTCTATGAAACTTTTTGAAATGCTAATTTCGGTCAAAAATCGTAGTATATTATACACAATTTTGTACTAGTTTCGGTCAAAAAATCAAATTAAATCGAGGATTGTTCGAAATGCTACGAAACTTCTCAGATCCTTAGTATATGTTACGAGGGAATGTTATGATGGAAGAGCATGCAAAAAATTAACTTAAAATTAGATTCTATGTAATTTTTTGAAATGCTAGTTTCGGTCAAAAAATCGTAGTATAATATACACAATTTTGAACTAGTTTTGGTCAAAAAATCAAATTAAATCGAGGATTGTTCGAAATGCTACGAAACTTTTCAAATCCTTTGTATATGTTACGAGGGAATGTTATGATGGAAGTCCATGCAAAAAATTATCTTAAAATTAGATTCTATGAAACTTTTTGAAATACTAATTTCGGTCAAAAATCGTAGTATATTATACACAATTTTGTACTAGTTTCGGTCATAAAATAAAATTAAATCGAGGATTGTTCGAAATGCTACGAAATTTTTCAGATCCTTTGTATATGTTACTAGGGAATGTTATGAATGAAGTCCATGCAAAAAATTATCTCAAAATTAGATTCTCTGAAATTTTTTGAAATGCTTGTTTCGGTCAAAAAATCGTAGTATATTATACACAATTTTGAACTAGTTTCGGTCAAAAAATCAAATTAAATCGAGGATTGTTCGAAATGCTACGAAACTTTTCAGATCCTTTGGATATGTTATGTGAGAATGTTACGATGGAAGTCCATGCAAAAAATTATCTTAAAATTAGATTCTATGAAACTTTTTCAAATGCTAGTGTCGGTACAAAAATCGTAGTATATTATACACAATTTTGAACTAGTTTCGGTCAAAAAATCAAATTAAATCGAGGATTGTTCGAAATGCTACAAAACTTTTCAGATCCTTTGTATATGTTACGAGGGAATCATATGATGGAAGAGCATGCAAAAAATTAACTTAAAATTAGATTCTATGAAACTTTTGAAAGCTAGTTTGGGTCAAAAAATCGTAGTATATTATACACAATTTTGAACTAGCTTCGGTCAAAAATTCAAATTAAATCGAGGATATTTCGAAATGCTACGAAAATTTTCAGATCCTTTGTATATGTTACGAGGGAATGTTATCATTGAAGTCCATGTAAAATACATATCTTAAAATTAGATTCTATGAAACTTTTTGAAATGCTAATTTCGGTCAAAAATCGTAGTATATTATACACAATTTTGTACTAGTTTCGGTCAAAAAATCAAATTAAATCGAGGATTGTTCGAAATGCTACGAAACTTCTCAGATCCTTAGTATATGTTACGAGGGAATGTTATGATGGAAGAGCATGCAAAAAATTAACTTAAAATTAGATTCTATGTAATTTTTTGAAATGCTAGTTTCGGTCAAAAAATCGTAGTATAATATACACAATTTTGAACTAGTTTTGGTCAAAAAATCAAATTAAATCGAGGATTGTTCGAAATGCTACGAAACTTTTCAAATCCTTTGTATATGTTACGAGGGAATGTTATGATGGAAGTCCATGCAAAAAATTATCTTAAAATTAGATTCTATGAAACTTTTTGAAATACTAATTTCGGTCAAAAATCGTAGTATATTATACACAATTTTGTACTAGTTTCGGTCATAAAATAAAATTAAATCGAGGATTGTTCGAAATGCTACAAAATTTTTCAGATCCTTTGTATATGTTACTAGGGAATGTTATGAATGAAGTCCATGCAAAAAATTATCTCAAAATTAGATTCTCTGAAATTTTTTGAAATGCTTGTTTCGGTCAAAAAATCGTAGTATATTATACACAATTTTGAACTAGTTTCGGTCAAAAAATCAAATTAAATCGAGGATTGTTCGAAATGCTACGAAACTTTTCAGATCCTTTGGATATGTTATGTGAGAATGTTACGATGGAAGTCCATGCAAAAAATTATCTTAAAATTAGATTCTATGAAACTTTTTCAAATGCTAGTGTCGGTACAAAAATCGTAGTATATTATACACAATTTTGAACTAGTTTCGGTCAAAAAATCAAATTAAATCGAGGATTGTTCGAAATGCTACAAAACTTTTCAGATCCTTTGTATATGTTACGAGGGAATCATATGATGGAAGAGCATGCAAAAAATTAACTTAAAATTAGATTCTATGAAACTTTTGAAAGCTAGTTTGGGTCAAAAAATCGTAGTATATATTATACAAAATTTTGAACTAGCTTCGGTCAAAAATTCAAATTAAATCGAGGATATTTCGAAATGCTACGAAAATTTTCAGATCCTTTGTATATGTTACGAGGGAATGTTATCATTGAAGTCCATGTAAAATACTTATCTTAAAATTAGATTCTATGAAACTTTTTGAAATGCTAATTTCGGTCAAAAATCGTAGTATATTATACACAATTTTGTACTAGTTTCGGTCAAAAAATCAAATTAAATCGAGGATTGTTCGAAATGCTACGAAACTTCTCAGATCCTTAGTATATGTTACGAGGGAATGTTATGATGGAAGAGCATGCAAAAAATTAACTTAAAATTAGATTCTATGTAATTTTTTGAAATGCTAGTTTCGGTCAAAAAATCGTAGTATAATATACACAATTTTGAACTAGTTTTGGTCAAAAAATCAAATTAAATCGAGGATTGTTCGAAATGCTACGAAACTTTTCAAATCCTTTGTATATGTTACGAGGGAATGTTATGATGGAATTCCATGCAAAAAATTATCTTAAAATTAGATTCTATGAAACTTTTTGAAATACTAATTTCGGTCAAAAATCGTAGTATATTATACACAATTTTGTACTAGTTTCGGTCATAAAATAAAATTAAATCGAGGATTGTTCGAAATGCTACGAAATTTTTCAGATCCTTTGTATATGTTACTAGGGAATGTTATGAATGAAGTCCATGCAAAAAATTATCTCAAAATTAGATTCTCTGAAATTTTTTGAAATGCTTGTTTCGGTCAAAAAATCGTAGTATACTATACACAATTTTGAACTAGTTTCGGTCAAAAAATCAAATTAAATCGAGGATTGTTCGAAATGCTACGAAACTTTTCAGATCCTTTGGATATGTTATGTGATAATGTTACGATGGATGTCCATGCAAAAAATTATCTTAAAATTAGATTCTATGAAACTTTTTCAAATGCTAGTGTCGGTACAAAAATCGTAGTATATTATACACAATTTTGAACTAGTTTCGGTCAAAAAATCAAATTAAATCGAGGATTGTTCGAAATGCTACAAAACTTTTCAGATCCTTTGTATATGTTACGAGGGAATCATATGATGGAAGAGCATGCAAAAAATTAACTTAAAATTAGATTCTATGAAACTTTTGAAAGCTAGTTTGGGTCAAAAAATCGTAGTATATTATACACAATTTTGAACTAGCTTCGGTCAAAAATTCAAATTAAATCGAGGATATTTCGAAATGCTACGAAAATTTTCAGATCCTCTGTATATGTTACGAGGGAATGTTATCATTGAAGTCCATGTAAAATACTTATCTTAAAATTAGATTCTATGAAACTTTTTGAAATGCTAATTTCGGTCAAAAATCGTAGTATATTATACACAATTTTGTACTAGTTTCGGTCAAAAAATCAAATTAAATCGAGGATTGTTCGAAATGCTACGAAACTTCTCAGATCCTTAGTATATGTTACGAGGGAATGTTATGATGGAAGAGCATGCAAAAAATTAACTTAAAATAAGATTCTATGTAATTTTTTGAAATGCTAGTTTCGGTCAAAAAATCGTAGTATAATATACACAATTTTGAACTAGTTTTGGTCAAAAAATCAAATTAAATCGAGGATTGTTCGAAATGCTACGAAACTTTTCAAATCCTTTGTATATGTTACGAGGGAATATTATGATGGAAGTCCATGCAAAAAATTATCTTAAAATTAGATTCTATGAAACTTTTTGAAATACTAATTTCGGTCAAAAATCGTAGTATATTATACACAATTTTGTACTAGTTTCGGTCATAAAATAAAATTAAATCGAGGATTGTTCGAAATGCTACGAAATTTTTCAGATCCTTTGTATATGTTACTAGGGAATGTTATGAATGAAGTCCATGCAAAAAATTATCTCAAAATTAGATTCTCTGAAATTTTTTGAAATGCTTGTTTCGGTCAAAAAATCGTAGTATATTATACACAATTTTGAACTAGTTTCGGTCAAAAAATCAAATTAAATCGAGGATTGTTCGAAATGCTACGAAACTTTTCAGATCCTTTGGATATGTTATGTGAGAATGTTACGATGGAAGTCCATGCAAAAAATTATCTTAAAATTAGATTCTATAAAACTTTTTCAAATGCTAGTGTCGGTACAAAAATCGTAGTATATTATACACAATTTTGAACTAGTTTCGGTCAAAAAATCAAATTAAATCGAGGATTGTTCGAAATGCTACAAAACTTTTCAGATCCTTTGTATATGTTACGAGGGAATCATATGATGGAAGAGCATGCAAAAAATTAACTTAAAATTAGATTCTATGAAACTTTTGAAAGCTAGTTTGGGTCAAAAAATCGTAGTATATTATACACAATTTTGAACTAGCTTCGGTCAAAAATTCAAATTAAATCGAGGATATTTCGAAATGCTACGAAAATTTTCAGATCCTTTGTATATGTTACGAGGGAATGTTATCATTGAAGTCCATGTAAAATACTTATCTTAAAATTAGATTCTATGAAACTTTTTGAAATGCTAATTTCGGTCAAAAATCGTAGTATATGTACTAGTTTCGGTCAAAAAATCAAATTAAATCGAGGATTGTTCGAAATGCTACGAAACTTCTCAGATCCTTAGTATATGTTACGAGGGAATGTTATGATGGAAGAGCATGCAAAAAATTAACTTAAAATTAGATTCTATGTAATTTTTTGAAATGCTAGTTTCGGTCAAAAAATCGTAGTATAATATACACAATTTTGAACTAGTTTTGGTCAAAAAATCAAATTAAATCGAGGATTGTTCGAAATGCTACGAAACTTTTCAAATCCTTTGTATATGTTACGAGGGAATGTTATGATGGAAGTCCATGCAAAAAATTATCTTAAAATTAGATTCTATGAAACTTTTTGAAATACTAATTTCGGTCAAAAATCGTAGTATATTATACACAATTTTGTACTAGTTTCGGTCATAAAATAAAATTAAATCGAGGATTGTTCGAAATGCTACGAAATTTTTCAGATCCTTTGTATATGTTACTAGGGAATGTTATGAATGAAGTCCATGCAAAAAATTATCTCAAAATTAGATTCTCTGGAATTTTTTGAAATGCTTGTTTCGGTCAAAAAATCGTAGTATATTATACACAATTTTGAACTAGTTTCGGTCAAAAAATCAAATTAAATCGAGGATTGTTCGAAATGCTACGAAACTTTTCAGATCCTTTGGATATGTTATGTGAGAATGTTACGATGGAAGTCCATGCAAAAAATTATCTTAAAATTAGATTCTATGAAACTTTTTCAAATGCTAGTGTCGGTACAAAAATCGTAGTATATTATACACAATTTTGAACTAGTTTCGGTCAAAAAATCAAATTAAATCGAGGATTGTTCGAAATGCTACAAAACTTTTCAGATCCTTTGTATATGTTACGAGGGAATCATATGATGGAAGAGCATGCAAAAAATTAAATTAAAATTAGATTCTATGAAACTTTTGAAAGCTAGTTTGGGTCAAAAAATCGTAGTATATTATACACAATTTTGAACTAGCTTCGGTCAAAAATTCAAATTAAATCGAGGATATTTCGAAATGCTACGAAAATTTTCAGATCCTTTGTATATGTTACGAGGGAATGTTATCATTGAAGTCCATGTAAAATACTTATCTTAAAATTAGATTCTATGAAACTTTTTGAAATGCTAATTTCGGTCAAAAATCGTAGTATATTATACACAATTTTGTACTAGTTTCGGTCAAAAAATCAAATTAAATCGAGGATTGTTCGAAATGCTACGAAACTTCTCAGATCCTTAGTATATGTTACGAGGGAATGTTATGATGGAAGAGCATGCAAAAAATTAACTTAAAATTAGATTCTATGTAATTTTTTGAAATGCTAGTTTCGGTCAAAAAATCGTAGTATAATATACACAATTTTGAACTAGTTTTGGTCAAAAAATCAAATTAAATCGAGGATTGTTCGAAATGCTACGAAACTTTTCAAATCCTTTGTATATGTTACGAGGGAATGTTATGATGGAAGTCCATGCAAAAAATTATCTTAAAATTAGATTCTATGAAACTTTTTGAAATACTAATTTCGGTCAAAAATCGTAGTATATTATACACAATTTTGTACTAGTTTCGGTCATAAAATAAAATTAAATTGAGGATTGTTCGAAATGCTACGAAATTTTTCAGATCCTTTGTATATGTTACTAGGGAATGTTATGAATGAAGTCCATGCAAAAAATTATCTCAAAATTAGATTCTCTGAAATTTTTTGAAATGCTTGTTTCGGTCAAAAAATCGTAGTATATTATACACAATTTTGAACTAGTTTCGGTCAAAAAATCAAATTAAATCGAGGATTGTTCGAAATTCTACGAAACTTTTCAGATCCTTTGGATATGTTATGTGAGAATGTTACGATGGAAATCCATGCAAAAAATTATCTTAAAATTAGATTCTATGAAACTTTTTCAAATGCTAGTGTCGGTACAAAAATCGTAGTATATTATACACAATTTTGAACTAGTTTCGGTCAAAAAATCAAATTAAATCGAGGATTGTTCGAAATGCTACAAAACTTTTCAGATCCTTTGTATATGTTACGAGGGAATCATATGATGGAAGAGCATGCAAAAAATTAACTTAAAATTAGATTCTATGAAACTTTTGAAAGCTAGTTTGGGTCAAAAAATCGTAGTATATTATACACAATTTTGAACTAGCTTCGGTCAAAAATTCAAATTAAATCGAGGATATTTCGAAATGCTACGAAAATTTTCAGATCCTTTGTATATGTTACGAGGGAATGTTATCATTGAAGTCCATGTAAAATACTTATCTTAAAATTAGATTCTATGAAACTTTTTGAAATGCTAATTTCGGTCAAAAATCGTAGTATATGTACTAGTTTCGGTCAAAAAATCAAATTAAATCGAGGATTGTTCGAAATGCTACGAAACTTCTCAGATCCTTAGTATATGTTACGAGGGAATGTTATGATGGAAGAGCATGCAAAAAATTAACTTAAAATTAGATTCTATGTAATTTTTTGAAATGCTAGTTTCGGTCAAAAAATCGTAGTATAATATACACAATTTTGAACTAGTTTTGGTCAAAAAATCAAATTAAATCGAGGATTGTTCGAAATGCTACGAAACTTTTCAAATCCTTTGTATATGTTACGAGGGAATGTTATGATGGAAGTCCATGCAAAAAATTATCTTAAAATTAGATTCTATGAAACTTTTTGAAATACTAATTTCGGTCAAAAATCGTAGTATATTATACACAATTTTGTACTAGTTTCGGTCATAAAATAAAATTAAATCGAGGATTGTTCGAAATGCTACGAAATTTTTCAGATCCTTTGTATATGTTACTAGGGAATGTTATGAATAAAGTCCATGCAAAAAATTATCTCAAAATTAGATTCTCTGGAATTTTTTGAAATGCTTGTTTCGGTCAAAAAATCGTAGTATATTATACACAATTTTGAACTAGTTTCGGTCAAAAAATCAAATTAAATCGAGGATTGTTCGAAATGCTACGAAACTTTTCAGATCCTTTGGATATGTTATGTGAGAATGTTACGATGGAAGTCCATGCAAAAAATTATCTTAAAATTAGATTCTATGAAACTTTTTCAAATGCTAGTGTCGGTACAAAAATCGTAGTATATTATACACAATTTTGAACTAGTTTCGGTCAAAAAATCAAATTAAATCGAGGATTGTTCGAAATGCTACAAAACTTTTCAGATCCTTTGTATATGTTACGAGGGAATCATATGATGGAAGAGCATGCAAAAAATTAAATTAAAATTAGATTCTATGAAACTTTTGAAAGCTAGTTTGGGTCAAAAAATCGTAGTATATTATACACAATTTTGAACTAGCTTCGGTCAAAAATTCAAATTAAATCGAGGATATTTCGAAATGCTACGAAAATTTTCAGATCCTTTGTATATGTTACGAGGGAATGTTATCATTGAAGTCCATGTAAAATACTTATCTTAAAATTAGATTCTATGAAACTTTTTGAAATGCTAATTTCGGTCAAAAATCGTAGTATATTATACACAATTTTGTACTAGTTTCGGTCAAAAAATCAAATTAAATCGAGGATTGTTCGAAATGCTACGAAACTTCTCAGATCCTTAGTATATGTTACGAGGGAATGTTATGATGGAAGAGCATGCAAAAAATTAACTTAAAATTAGATTCTATGTAATTTTTTGAAATGCTAGTTTCGGTCAAAAAATCGTAGTATAATATACACAATTTTGAACTAGTTTTGGTCAAAAAATCAAATTAAATCGAGGATTGTTCGAAATGCTACGAAACTTTTCAAATCCTTTGTATATGTTACGAGGGAATGTTATGATGGAAGTCCATGCAAAAAATTATCTTAAAATTAGATTCTATGAAACTTTTTGAAATACTAATTTCGGTCAAAAATCGTAGTATATTATACACAATTTTGTACTAGTTTCGGTCATAAAATAAAATTAAATTGAGGATTGTTCGAAATGCTACGAAATTTTTCAGATCCTTTGTATATGTTACTAGGGAATGTTATGAATGAAGTCCATGCAAAAAATTATCTCAAAATTAGATTCTCTGAAATTTTTTGAAATGCTTGTTTCGGTCAAAAAATCGTAGTATATTATACACAATTTTGAACTAGTTTCGGTCAAAAAATCAAATTAAATCGAGGATTGTTCGAAATTCTACGAAACTTTTCAGATCCTTTGGATATGTTATGTGAGAATGTTACGATGGAAATCCATGCAAAAAATTATCTTAAAATTAGATTCTATGAAACTTTTTCAAATGCTAGTGTCGGTACAAAAATCGTAGTATATTATACACAATTTTGAACTAGTTTCGGTCAAAAAATCAAATTAAATCGAGGATTGTTCGAAATGCTACAAAACTTTTCAGATCCTTTGTATATGTTACGAGGGAATCATATGATGGAAGAGGATGCAAAAAATTAAATTAAAATTAGATTCTATGAAACTTTTGAAAGCTAGTTTGGGTCAAAAAATCGTAGTATATTATACACAATTTTGAACTAGCTTCGGTCAAAAATTCAAATTAAATCGAGGATATTTCGAAATGCTACGAAAATTTTCAGATCCTTTGTATATGTTACGAGGGAATGTTATCATTGAAGTCCATGTAAAATACTTATCTTAAAATTAGATTCTATGAAACTTTTTGAAATGCTAATTTCGGTCAAAAATCGTAGTATATTATACACAATTTTGTACTAGTTTCGGTCAAAAAATCAAATTAAATCGAGGATTGTTCGAAATGCTACGAAACTTCTCAGATCCTTAGTATATGTTACGAGGGAATGTTATGATGGAAGAGCATGCAAAATATTAACTTAAAATTAGATTCTATGTAATTTTTTGAAATGCTAGTTTCGGTCAAAAAATCGTAGTATAATATACACAATTTTGAACTAGTTTTGGTCAAAAAATCAAATTAAATCGAGGATTGTTCGAAATGCTACGAAACTTTTCAAATCCTTTGTATATGTTACGAGGGAATGTTATGATGGAAGTCCATGCAAAAAATTATCTTAAAATTAGATTCTATGAAACTTTTTGAAATACTAATTTCGGTCAAAAATCGTAGTATATTATACACAATTTTGTACTAGTTTCGGTCATAAAATAAAATTAAATCGAGGATTGTTCGAAATGCTACGAAATTTTTCAGATCCTTTGTATATGTTACTAGGGAATGTTATGAATGAAGTCCATGCCAAAAATTATCTCAAAATTAGATTCTCTGAAATTTTTTGAAATGCTTGTTTCGGTCAAAAAATCGTAGTATATTATACACAATTTTGAACTAGTTTCGGTCAAAAAATCAAATTAAATCGAGGATTGCTCGAAATGCTACGAAACTTTTCAGATCCTTTGGATATGTTATGTGAGAATGTTACGATGGAAGTCCATGCAAAAAATTATCTTAAAATTAGATTCTATGAAACTTTTTCAAATGCTAGTGTCGGTACAAAAATCGTAGTATATTATACACAATTTTGAACTAGTTTCGGTCAAAAAATCAAATTAAATCGAGGATTGTTCGAAATGCTACAAAACTTTTCAGATCCTTTGTATATGTTACGAGGGAATCATATGATGGAAGAGCATGCAAAAAATTAACTTAAAATTAGATTCTATGAAACTTTTGAAAGCTAGTTTGGGTCAAAAAATCGTAGTATATATTATACACAATTTTGAACTAGCTTCGGTCAAAATTTCAAATTAAATCGAGGATATTTCGAAATGCTACGAAAATTTTCAGATCCTTTGTATATGTTACGAGGGAATGTTATCATTGAAGTCCATGTAAAATACTTATCTTAAAATTAGATTCTATGAAACTTTTTGAAATGCTAATTTCGGTCAAAAATCGTAGTATATTATACACAATTTTGTACTAGTTTCGGTCAAAAAATCAAATTAAATCGAGGATTGTTCGAAATGCTACGAAACTTCTCATATCCTTAGTATATGTTACGAGGGAATGTTATGATGGAAGAGCATTCAAAAAATTAACTTAAAATTAGATTCTATGTAATTTTTTGAAATGCTAGTTTCGGTCAAAAAATCGTAGTATAATATACACAATTTTGAACTAGTTTTGGTCAAAAAATCAAATTAAATCGAGGATTGTTCGAAATGCTACGAAACTTTTCAAATCCTCTGTATATGTTACGAGGGAATGTTATGATGGAAGTCCATGCAAAAAATTATCTTAAAATTAGATTCTATGAAACTTTTTGAAATACTAATTTCGGTCAAAAATCGTAGTATATTATACACAATTTTGTACTAGTTTCGGTCATAAAATAAAATTAAATCGAGGATTGTTCGAAATGCTACGAAATTTTTCAGATCCTTTGTATATGTTACTAGGGAATGTTATGAATGAAGTCCATGCAAAAAATTATCTCAAAATTAGATTCTCTGAAATTTTTTGAAATGCTTGTTTCGGTCAAAAAATCGTAGTATACTATACACAATTTTGAACTAGTTTCGGTCAAAAAATCAAATTAAATCGAGGATTGTTCGAAATGCTACGAAACTTTTCAGATCCTTTGGATATGTTATGTGAGAATGTTACGATGGAAGTCCATGCAAAAAATTATCTTAAAATTAGATTCTATGAAACTTTTTCAAATGCTAGTGTCGGTACAAAAATCGTAGTATATTATACACAATTTTGAACTAGTTTCGGTCAAAAAATCAAATTAAATCGAGGATTGTTCGAAATGCTACAAAACTTTTCAGATCCTTTGGATATGTTATGTGAGAATGTTACGATGGAAGTCCATGCAAAAAATTATCTTAAAATTAGATTCTATGAAACTTTTTCAAATGCTAGTGTCGGTACAAAAATCGTAGTATATTATACACAATTTTGAACTAGTTTCGGTCAAAAAATCAAATTAAATTGAGGATTGTTCGAAATGCTACAAAACTTTTCAGATCCTTTGTATATGTTACGAGGGAATCATATGATGGAAGAGCATGCAAAAAATTAACTTAAAATTAGATTCTATGAAACTTTTGAAAGCTAGTTTGGGTCAAAAAATCGTAGTATATATTATACACAATTTTGAACTAGCTTCGGTCAAAATTTCAAATTAAATCGAGGATATTTCGAAATGCTACGAAAATTTTCAGATCCTTTGTATATGTTACGAGGGAATGTTATCATTGAAGTCCATGTAAAATACTTATCTTAAAATTAGATTCTATGAAACTTTTTGAAATGCTAATTTCGGTCAAAAATCGTAGTATATTATACACAATTTTGTACTAGTTTCGGTCAAAAAATCAAATTAAATCGAGGATTGTTCGAAATGCTACGAAACTTCTCATATCCTTAGTATATGTTACGAGGGAATGTTATGATGGAAGAGCATTCAAAAAATTAACTTAAAATTAGATTCTATGTAATTTTTTGAAATGCTAGTTTCGGTCAAAAAATCGTAGTATAATATACACAATTTTGAACTAGTTTTGGTCAAAAAATCAAATTAAATCGAGGATTGTTCGAAATGCTACGAAACTTTTCAAATCCTCTGTATATGTTACGAGGGAATGTTATGATGGAAGTCCATGCAAAAAATTATCTTAAAATTAGATTCTATGAAACTTTTTGAAATACTAATTTCGGTCAAAAATCGTAGTATATTATACACAATTTTGTACTAGTTTCGGTCATAAAATAAAATTAAATCGAGGATTGTTCGAAATGCTACGAAATTTTTCAGATCCTTTGTATATGTTACTAGGGAATGTTATGAATGAAGTCCATGCAAAAAATTATCTCAAAATTAGATTCTCTGAAATTTTTTGAAATGCTTGTTTCGGTCAAAAAATCGTAGTATACTATACACAATTTTGAACTAGTTTCGGTCAAAAAATCAAATTAAATCGAGGATTGTTCGAAATGCTACGAAACTTTTCAGATCCTTTGGATATGTTATGTGAGAATGTTACGATGGAAGTCCATGCAAAAAATTATCTTAAAATTAGATTCTATGAAACTTTTTCAAATGCTAGTGTCGGTACAAAAATCGTAGTATATTATACACAATTTTGAACTAGTTTCGGTCAAAAAATCAAATTAAATCGAGGATTGTTCGAAATGCTACAAAACTTTTCAGATCCTTTGGATATGTTATGTGAGAATGTTACGATGGAAGTCCATGCAAAAAATTATCTTAAAATTAGATTCTATGAAACTTTTTCAAATGCTAGTGTCGGTACAAAAATCGTAGTATATTATACACAATTTTGAACTAGTTTCGGTCAAAAAATCAAATTAAATCGAGGATTGTTCGAAATGCTACAAAACTTTTCAGATCCTTTGTATATGTTACGAGGGAATCATATGATGGAAGAGCATGCAAAAAATTAACTTAAAATTAGATTCTATGAAACTTTTGAAAGCTAGTTTGGGTCAAAAAATCGTAGTATATTATACACAATTTTGAACTAGCTTCGGTCAAAAATTCAAATTAAATCGAGGAAATTTCGAAATGCTACGAAAATTTTCAGATCCTTTGTATATGTTACGAGGGAATGTTATCATTGAAGTCCATGTAAAATACTTATCTTAAAATTAGATTCTATGAAACTTTTTGAAATGCTAATTTCGGTCAAAAATCGTAGTATATTATACACAATTTTGTACTAGTTTCGGTCAAAAAATCAAATTAAATCGAGGATTGTTCGAAATGCTACGAAACTTCTCATATCCTTAGTATATGTTACGAGGGAATGTTATGATGGAAGAGCATGCAAAATATTAACTTAAAATTAGATTCTATGTAATTTTTTGAAATGCTAGTTTCGGTCAAAAAATCGTAGTATAATATACACAATTTTGAACTAGTTTTGGTCAAAAAATCAAATTAAATCGAGGATTGTTCGAAATGCTACGAAACTTTTCAAATCCTTTGTATATGTTACGAGGGAATGTTATGATGGAAGTCCATGCAAAAAATTATCTTAAAATTAGATTCTATGAAACTTTTTGAAATACTAATTTCGGTCAAAAATCGTAGTATATTATACACAATTTTGTACTAGTTTCGGTCATAAAATAAAATTAAATCGAGGATTGTTCGAAATGCTACGAAATTTTTCAGATCCTTTGTATATGTTACTAGGGAATGTTATGAATGAAGTCCATGCCAAAAATTATCTCAAAATTAGATTCTCTGAAATTTTTTGAAATGCTTGTTTCGGTCAAAAAATCGTAGTATATTATACACAATTTTGAACTAGTTTCGGTCAAAAAATCAAATTAAATCGAGGATTGCTCGAAATGCTACGAAACTTTTCAGATCCTTTGGATATGTTATGTGAGAATGTTACGATGGAAGTCCATGCAAAAAATTATCTTAAAATTAGATTCTATGAAACTTTTTCAAATGCTAGTGTCGGTACAAAAATCGTAGTATATTATACACAATTTTGAACTAGTTTCGGTCAAAAAATCAAATTAAATCGAGGATTGTTCGAAATGCTACAAAACTTTTCAGATCCTTTGTATATGTTACGAGGGAATCATATGATGGAAGAGCATGCAAAAAATTAACTTAAAATTAGATTCTATGAAACTTTTGAAAGCTAGTTTGGGTCAAAAAATCGTAGTATATATTATACACAATTTTGAACTAGCTTCGGTCAAAATTTCAAATTAAATCGAGGATATTTCGAAATGCTACGAAAATTTTCAGATCCTTTGTATATGTTACGAGGGAATGTTATCATTGAAGTCCATGTAAAATACTTATCTTAAAATTAGATTCTATGAAACTTTTTGAAATGCTAATTTCGGTCAAAAATCGTAGTATATTATACACAATTTTGTACTAGTTTCGGTCAAAAAATCAAATTAAATCGAGGATTGTTCGAAATGCTACGAAACTTCTCATATCCTTAGTATATGTTACGAGGGAATGTTATGATGGAAGAGCATTCAAAAAATTAACTTAAAATTAGATTCTATGTAATTTTTTGAAATGCTAGTTTCGGTCAAAAAATCGTAGTATAATATACACAATTTTGAACTAGTTTTGGTCAAAAAATCAAATTAAATCGAGGATTGTTCGAAATGCTACGAAACTTTTCAAATCCTCTGTATATGTTACGAGGGAATGTTATGATGGAAGTCCATGCAAAAAATTATCTTAAAATTAGATTCTATGAAACTTTTTGAAATACTAATTTCGGTCAAAAATCGTAGTATATTATACACAATTTTGTACTAGTTTCGGTCATAAAATAAAATTAAATCGAGGATTGTTCGAAATGCTACGAAATTTTTCAGATCCTTTGTATATGTTACTAGGGAATGTTATGAATGAAGTCCATGCAAAAAATTATCTCAAAATTAGATTCTCTGAAATTTTTTGAAATGCTTGTTTCGGTCAAAAAATCGTAGTATACTATACACAATTTTGAACTAGTTTCGGTCAAAAAATCAAATTAAATCGAGGATTGTTCGAAATGCTACGAAACTTTTCAGATCCTTTGGATATGTTATGTGAGAATGTTACGATGGAAGTCCATGCAAAAAATTATCTTAAAATTAGATTCTATGAACCTTTTTCAAATGCTAGTGTCGGTACAAAAATCGTAGTATATTATACACAATTTTGAACTAGTTTCGGTCAAAAAATCAAATTAAATCGAGGATTGTTCGAAATGCTACAAAACTTTTCAGATCCTTTGGATATGTTATGTGAGAATGTTACGATGGAAGTCCATGCAAAAAATTATCTTAAAATTAGATTCTATGAAACTTTTTCAAATGCTAGTGTCGGTACAAAAATCGTAGTATATTATACACAATTTTGAACTAGTTTCGGTCAAAAAATCAAATTAAATCGAGGATTGTTCGAAATGCTACAAAACTTTTCAGATCCTTTGTATATGTTACGAGGGAATCATATGATGGAAGAGCATGCAAAAAATTAACTTAAAATTAGATTCTATGAAACTTTTGAAAGCTAGTTTGGGTCAAAAAATCGTAGTATATTATACACAATTTTGAACTAGCTTCGGTCAAAAATTCAAATTAAATCGAGGAAATTTCGAAATGCTACGAAAATTTTCAGATCCTTTGTATATGTTACGAGGGAATGTTATCATTGAAGTCCATGTAAAATACTTATCTTAAAATTAGATTCTATGAAACTTTTTGAAATGCTAATTTCGGTCAAAAATCGTAGTATATTATACACAATTTTGTACTAGTTTCGGTCAAAAAATCAAATTAAATCGAGGATTGTTCGAAATGCTACGAAACTTCTCAGATCCTTAGTATATGTTACGAGGGAATGTTATGATGGAAGAGCATGCAAAATATTAACTTAAAATTAGATTCTATGTAATTTTTTGAAATGCTAGTTTCGGTCAAAAAATCGTAGTATAATATACACAATTTTGAACTAGTTTTGGTCAAAAAATCAAATTAAATCGAGGATTGTTCGAAATGCTACGAAACTTTTCAAATCCTTTGTATATGTTACGAGGGAATGTTATGATGGAAGTCCATGCAAAAAATTATCTTAAAATTATATTCTATGAAACTTTTTGAAATACTAATTTCGGTCAAAAATCGTAGTATATTATACACAATTTTGTACTAGTTTCGGTCATAAAATAAAATTAAATCGAGGATTGTTCGAAATGCTACGAAATTTTTCAGATCCTTTGTATATGTTACTAGGGAATGTTATGAATGAAGTCCATGCAAAAAATTATCTCAAAATTAGATTCTCTGAAATTTTTTGAAATGCTTGTTTCGGTCAAAAAATCGTAGTATATTATACACAATTTTGAACTAGTTTCGGTCAAAAAATCAAATTAAATCGAGGATTGTTCGAAATGCTACGAAACTTTTCAGATCCTTTGGATATGTTATGTGAGAATGTTACGATGGAAGTCCATGCAAAAAATTATCTTAAAATTAGATTCTATGAAACTTTTTCAAATGCTAGTGTCGGTACAAAAATCGTAGTATATTATACACAATTTTGAACTAGTTTCGGTCAAAAAATCAAATTAAATCGAGGATTGTTCGAAATGCTACAAAACTTTTCAGATCCTTTGTATATGTTATGAGGGAATCATATGATGGAAGAGCATGCAAAAAATTAACTTAAAATTAGATTCTATGAAACTTTTGAAAGCTAGTTTGGGTCAAAAAATCGTAGTATATTATACACAATTTTGAACTAGCTTCGGTCAAAAATTCAAATTAAATCGAGGAAATTTCGAAATGCTACGAAAATTTTCAGATCCTTTGTATATGTTACGAGGGAATGTTATCATTGAAGTCCATGTAAAATACTTATCTTAAAATTAGATTCTATGAAACTTTTTGAAATGCTAATTTCGGTCAAAAATCGTAGTATATTATACACAATTTTGTACTAGTTTCGGTCAAAAAATCAAATTAAATCGAGGATTGTTCGAAATGCTACGAAACTTCTCAGATCCTTAGTATATGTTACGAGGGAATGTTATGATGGAAGAGCATGCAAAATATTAACTTAAAATTAGATTCTATGTAATTTTTTGAAATGCTAGTTTCGGTCAAAAAATCGTAGTATAATATACACAATTTTGAACTAGTTTTGGTCAAAAAATCAAATTAAATCGAGGATTGTTCGAAATGCTACGAAACTTTTCAAATCCTTTGTATATGTTACGAGGGAATGTTATGATGGAAGTCCATGCAAAAAATTATCTTAAAATTAGATTCTATGAAACTTTTTGAAATACTAATTTCGGTCAAAAATCGTAGTATATTATACACAATTTTGTACTAGTTTCAGTCATAAAATAAAATTAAATCGAGGATTGTTCGAAATGCTACGAAATTTTTCAGATCCTTTGTATATGTTACTAGGGAATGTTATGAATGAAGTCCATGCAAAAAATTATCTCAAAATTAGATTCTCTGAAATTTTTTGAAATGCTTGTTTCGGTCAAAAAATCGTAGTATATTATACACAATTTTGAACTAGTTTCGGTCAAAAAATCAAATTAAATCGAGGATTGTTCGAAATGCTACGAAACTTTTCAGATCCTTTGGATATGTTATGTGAGAATGTTACGATGGAAGTCCATGCAAAAAATTATCTTAAAATTAGATTCTATGAAACTTTTTCAAATGCTAGTGTCGGTACAAAAATCGTAGTATATTATACACAATTTTGAACTAGTTTCGGTCAAAAAATCAAATTAAATCGAGGATTGTTCGAAATGCTACAAAACTTTTCAGATCCTTTGTATATGTTATGAGGGAATCATATGATGGAAGAGCATGCAAAAAATTAACTTAAAATTAGATTCTATGAAACTTTTGAAAGCTAGTTTGGGTCAAAAAATCGTAGTATATTATACACAATTTTGAACTAGCTTCGGTCAAAAATTCAAATTAAATCGAGGAAATTTCGAAATGCTACGAAAATTTTCAGATCCTTTGTATATGTTACGAGGGAATGTTATCATTGAAGTCCATGTAAAATACTTATCTTAAAATTAGATTCTATGAAACTTTTTGAAATGCTAATTTCGGTCAAAAATCGTAGTATATTATACACAATTTTGTACTAGTTTCGGTCAAAAAATCAAATTAAATCGAGGATTGTTCGAAATGCTACGAAACTTCTCAGATCCTTAGTATATGTTACGAGGGAATGTTATGATGGAAGAGCATGCAAAATATTAACTTAAAATTAGATTCTATGTAATTTTTTGAAATGCTAGTTTCGGTCAAAAAATCGTAGTATAATATACACAATTTTGAACTAGTTTTGGTCAAAAAATCAAATTAAATCGAGGATTGTTCGAAATGCTACGAAACTTTTCAAATCCTTTGTATATGTTACGAGGGAATGTTATGATGGAAGTCCATGCAAAAAATTATCTTAAAATTAGATTCTATGAAACTTTTTGAAATACTAATTTCGGTCAAAAATCGTAGTATATTATACACAATTTTGTACTAGTTTCGGTCATAAAATAAAATTAAATCGAGGATTGTTCGAAATGCTACGAAATTTTTCAGATCCTTTGTATATGTTACTAGGGAATGTTATGAATGAAGTCCATGCAAAAAATTATCTCAAAATTAGATTCTCTGAAATTTTTTGAAATGCTTGTTTCGGTCAAAAAATCGTAGTATATTATACACAATTTTGAACTAGTTTCGGTCAAAAAATCAAATTAAATCGAGGATTGTTCGAAATGCTACGAAACTTTTCAGATCCTTTGGATATGTTATGTGAGAATGTTACGATGGAAGTCCATGCAAAAAATTATCTTAAAATTAGATTCTATGAAACTTTTTCAAATGCTAGTGTCGGTACAAAAATCGTAGTATATTATACACAATTTTGAACTAGTTTCGGTCAAAAAATCAAATTAAATCGAGGATTGTTCGAAATGCTACAAAACTTTTCAGATCCTTTGTATATGTTACGAGGGAATCATATGATGGAAGAGCATGCAAAAAATTAACTTAAAATTAGATTCTATGAAACTTTTGAAAGCTAGTTTGGGTCAAAAAATCGTAGTATATTATACACAATTTTGAACTAGCTTCGGTCAAAAATTCAAATTAAATCGAGGAAATTTCGAAATGCTACGAAAATTTTCAGATCCTTTGTATATGTTACGAGGGAATGTTATCATTGAAGTCCATGTAAAATACTTATCTTAAAATTAGATTCTATGAAACTTTTTGAAATGCTAATTTCGGTCAAAAATCGTAGTATATTATACACAATTTTGTACTAGTTTCGGTCAAAAAATCAAATTAAATCGAGGATTGTTCGAAATGCTACGAAACTTCTCAGATCCTTAGTATATGTTACGAGGGAATGTTATGATGGAAGAGCATGCAAAATATTAACTTAAAATTAGATTCTATGTAATTTTTTGAAATGCTAGTTTCGGTCAAAAAATCGTAGTATAATATACACAATTTTGAACTAGTTTTGGTCAAAAAATCAAATTAAATCGAGGATTGTTCGAAATGCTACGAAACTTTTCAAATCCTTTGTATATGTTACGAGGGAATGTTATGATGGAAGTCCATGCAAAAAATTATCTTAAAATTAGATTCTATGAAACTTTTTGAAATACTAATTTCGGTCAAAAATCGTAGTATATTATACACAATTTTGTACTAGTTTCGGTCATAAAATAAAATTAAATCGAGGATTGTTCGAAATGCTACGAAATTTTTCAGATCCTTTGTATATGTTACTAGGGAATGTTATGAATGAAGTCCATGCAAAAAATTATCTCAAAATTAGATTCTCTGAAATTTTTTGAAATGCTTGTTTCGGTCAAAAAATCGTAGTATATTATACACAATTTTGAACTAGTTTCGGTCAAAAAATCAAATTAAATCGAGGATTGTTCGAAATGCTACGAAACTTTTCAGATCCTTTGGATATGTTATGTGAGAATGTTACGATGGAAGTCCATGCAAAAAATTATCTTAAAATGAGATTCTATGAAACTTTTTCAAATGCTAGTGTCGGTACAAAAATCGTAGTATATTATACACAATTTTGAACTAGTTTCGGTCAAAAAATCAAATTAAATCGAGGATTGTTCGAAATGCTACAAAACTTTTCAGATCCTTTGTATATGTTACGAGGGAATCATATGATGGAAGAGCATGCAAAAAATTAACTTAAAATTAGATTCTATGAAACTTTTGAAAGCTAGTTTGGGTCAAAAAATCGTAGTATATTATACACAATTTTGAACTAGCTTCGGTCAAAAATTCAAATTAAATCGAGGATATTTCGAAATGCTACGAAAATTTTCAGATCCTTTGTATATGTTACGAGGGAATGTTATCATTGAAGTCCATGTAAAATACTTATCTTAAAATTAGATTCTATGAAACTTTTTGAAATGCTAATTTCGGTCAAAAATCGTAGTATATTATACACAATTTTGTACTAGTTTCGGTCAAAAAATCAAATTAAATCGAGGATTGTTCGAAATGCTACGAAACTTCTCAGATCCTTAGTATATGTTACGAGGGAATGTTATGATGGAAGAGCATGTAAAATATTAACTTAAAATTAGATTCTATGTAATTTTTTGAAATGCTAGTTTCGGTCAAAAAATCGTAGTATAATATACACAATTTTGAACTAGTTTTGGTCAAAAAATCAAATTAAATCGAGGATTGTTCGAAATGCTACGAAACTTTTCAAATCCTTTGTATATGTTACGAGGGAATGTTATGATGGAAGTCCATGCAAAAAATTATCTTAAAATTAGATTCTATGAAACTTTTTGAAATACTAATTTCGGTCAAAAATCGTAGTATATTATACACAATTTTGTACTAGTTTCGGTCATAAAATAAAATTAAATCGAGGATTGTTCGAAATGCTACGAAATTTTTCAGATCCTTTGTATATGTTACTAGGGAATGTTATGAATGAAGTCCATGCAAAAAATTATCTCAAAATTAGATTCTCTGAAATTTTTTGAAATGCTTGTTTCGGTCAAAAAATCGTAGTATATTATACACAATTTTGAACTAGTTTCGGTCAAAAAATCAAATTAAATCAAGGATTGTTCGAAATGCTACGAAACTTTTCAGATCCTTTGGATATGTTATGTGAGAATGTTACGATGGAAGTCCATGCAAAAAATTATCTTAAAATGAGATTCTATGAAACTTTTTCAAATGCTAGTGTCGGTACAAAAATCGTAGTATATTATACACAATTTTGAACTAGTTTCGGTCAAAAAATCAAATTAAATCGAGGATTGTTCGAAATGCTACAAAACTTTTCAGATCCTTTGTATATGTTACGAGGGAATCATATGATGGAAGAGCATGCAAAAAATTAACTTAAAATTAGATTCTATGAAACTTTTGAAAGCTAGTTTGGGTCAAAAAATCGTAGTATATTATACACAATTTTGAACTAGCTTCGGTCAAAAATTCAAATTAAATCGAGGATATTTCGAAATGCTACGAAAATTTTCAGATCCTTTGTATATGTTACGAGGGAATGTTATCATTGAAGTCCATGTAAAATACTTATCTTAAAATTAGATTCTATGAAACTTTTTGAAATGCTAATTTCGGTCAAAAATCGTAGTATATTATACACAATTTTGTACTAGTTTCGGTCAAAAAATCAAATTAAATCGAGGATTGTTCGAAATGCTACGAAACTTCTCAGATCCTTAGTATATGTTACGAGGGAATGTTATGATGGAAGAGCATGTAAAATATTAACTTAAAATTAGATTCTATGTAATTTTTTGAAATGCTAGTTTCGGTCAAAAAATCGTAGTATAATATACACAATTTTGAACTAGTTTTGGTCAAAAAATCAAATTAAATCGAGGATTGTTCGAAATGCTACGAAACTTTTCAAATCCTTTGTATATGTTACGAGGGAATGTTATGATGGAAGTCCATGCAAAAAATTATCTTAAAATTAGATTCTATGAAACTTTTTGAAATACTAATTTCGGTCAAAAATCGTAGTATATTATACACAATTTTGTACTAGTTTCGGTCATAAAATAAAATTAAATCGAGGATTGTTCGAAATGCTACGAAATTTTTCAGATCCTTTGTATATGTTACTAGGGAATGTTATGAATGAAGTCCATGCAAAAAATTATCTCAAAATTAGATTCTCTGAAATTTTTTGAAATGCTTGTTTCGGTCAAAAAATCGTAGTATATTATACACAATTTTGAACTAGTTTCGGTCAAAAAATCAAATTAAATCAAGGATTGTTCGAAATGCTACGAAACTTTTCAGATCCTTTGGATATGTTATGTGAGAATGTTACGATGGAAGTCCATGCAAAAAATTATCTTAAAATGAGATTCTATGAAACTTTTTCAAATGCTAGTGTCGGTACAAAAATCGTAGTATATTATACACAATTTTGAACTAGTTTCGGTCAAAAAATCAAATTAAATCGAGGATTGTTCGAAATGCTACAAAACTTTTCAGATCCTTTGTATATGTTACGAGGGAATCATATGATGGAAGAGCATGCAAAAAATTAACTTAAAATTAGATTCTATGAAACTTTTGAAAGCTAGTTTGGGTCAAAAAATCGTAGTATATTATACACAATTTTGAACTAGCTTCGGTCAAAAATTCAAATTAAATCGAGGATATTTCGAAATGCTACGAAAATTTTCAGATCCTTTGTATATGTTACGAGGGAATGTTATCATTGAAGTCCATGTAAAATACTTATCTTAAAATTAGATTCTATGAAACTTTTTGAAATGCTAATTTCGGTCAAAAATCGTAGTATATTATACACAATTTTGTACTAGTTTCGGTCAAAAAATCAAATTAAATCGAGGATTGTTCGAAATGCTACGAAACTTCTCAGATCCTTAGTATATGTTACGAGGGAATGTTATGATGGAAGAGCATGTAAAATATTAACTTAAAATTAGATTCTATGTAATTTTTTGAAATGCTAGTTTCGGTCAAAAAATCGTAGTATAATATACACAATTTTGAACTAGTTTTGGTCAAAAAATCAAATTAAATCGAGGATTGTTCGAAATGCTACGAAACTTTTCAAATCCTTTGTATATGTTACGAGGGAATGTTATGATGGAAGTCCATGCAAAAAATTATCTTAAAATTAGATTCTATGAAACTTTTTGAAATACTAATTTCGGTCAAAAATCGTAGTATATTATACACAATTTTGTACTAGTTTCGGTCATAAAATAAAATTAAATCGAGGATTGTTCGAAATGCTACGAAATTTTTCAGATCCTTTGTATATGTTACTAGGGAATGTTATGAATGAAGTCCATGCCAAAAATTATCTCAAAATTAGATTCTCTGAAATTTTTTGAAATGCTTGTTTCGGTCAAAAAATCGTAGTATATTATACACAATTTTGAACTAGTTTCGGTCAAAAAATCAAATTAAATCGAGGATTGCTCGAAATGCTACGAAACTTTTCAGATCCTTTGGATATGTTATGTGAGAATGTTACGATGGAAGTCCATGCAAAAAATTATCTTAAAATTAGATTCTATGAAACTTTTTCAAATGCTAGTGTCGGTACAAAAATCGAAGTATATTATACACAATTTTGAACTAGTTTCGGTCAAAAAATCAAATTAAATCGAGGATTGTTCGAAATGCTACAAAACTTTTCAGATCCTTTGTATATGTTACGAGGGAATCATATGATGGAAGAGCATGCAAAAAATTAACTTAAAATTAGATTCTATGAAACTTTTGAAAGCTAGTTTGGGTCAAAAAATCGTAGTATATATTATACACAATTTTGAACTAGCTTCGGTCAAAAATTCAAATTAAATCGAGGATATTTCGAAATGCTACGAAAATTTTCAGATCCTTTGTATATGTTACGAGGGAATGTTATCATTGAAGTCCATGTAAAATACTTATCTTAAAATTAGATTCTATGAAACTTTTTGAAATGCTAATTTCGGTCAAAAATCGTAGTATATTATACACAATTTTGTACTAGTTTCGGTCAAAAAATCAAATTAAATCGAGGATTGTTCGAAATGCTACGAAACTTCTCAGATCCTTAGTATATGTTACGAGGGAATGTTATGATGGAAGAGCATGCAAAATATTAACTTAAAATTAGATTCTATGTAATTTTTTGAAATGCTAGTTTCGGTCAAAAAATCGTAGTATAATATACACAATTTTGAACTAGTTTTGGTCAAAAAATCAAATTAAATCGAGGATTGTTCGAAATGCTACGAAACTTTTCAAATCCTTTGTATATGTTACGAGGGAATGTTATGATGGAAGTCCATGCAAAAAATTATCTTAAAATTAGATTCTATGAAACTTTTTGAAATACTAATTTCGGTCAAAAATCGTAGTATATTATACACAATTTTGTACTAGTTTCGGTCATAAAATAAAATTAAATCGAGGATTGTTCGAAATGCTACGAAATTTTTCAGATCCTTTGTATATGTTACTAGGGAATGTTATGAATGAAGTCCATGCCAAAAATTATCTCAAAATTAGATTCTCTGAAATTTTTTGAAATGCTTGTTTCGGTCAAAAAATCGTAGTATATTATACACAATTTTGAACTAGTTTCGGTCAAAAAATCAAATTAAATCGAGGATTGCTCGAAATGCTACGAAACTTTTCAGATCCTTTGGATATGTTATGTGAGAATGTTACGATGGAAGTCCATGCAAAAAATTATCTTAAAATTAGATTCTATGAAACTTTTTCAAATGCTAGTGTCGGTACAAAAATCGTAGTATATTATACACAATTTTGAACTAGTTTCGGTCAAAAAATCAAATTAAATCGAGGATTGTTCGAAATGCTACAAAACTTTTCAGATCCTTTGTATATGTTACGAGGGAATCATATGATGGAAGAGCATGCAAAAAATTAACTTAAAATTAGATTCTATGAAACTTTTGAAAGCTAGTTTGGGTCAAAAAATCGTAGTATATATTATACACAATTTTGAACTAGCTTCGGTCAAAATTTCAAATTAAATCGAGGATATTTCGAAATGCTACGAAAATTTTCAGATCCTTTGTATATGTTACGAGGGAATGTTATCATTGAAGTCCATGTAAAATACTTATCTTAAAATTAGATTCTATGAAACTTTTTGAAATGCTAATTTCGGTCAAAAATCGTAGTATATTATACACAATTTTGTACTAGTTTCGGTCAAAAAATCAAATTAAATCGAGGATTGTTCGAAATGCTACGAAACTTCTCATATCCTTAGTATATGTTACGAGGGAATGTTATGATGGAAGAGCATTCAAAAAATTAACTTAAAATTAGATTCTATGTAATTTTTTGAAATGCTAGTTTCGGTCAAAAAATCGTAGTATAATATACACAATTTTGAACTAGTTTTGGTCAAAAAATCAAATTAAATCGAGGATTGTTCGAAATGCTACGAAACTTTTCAAATCCTCTGTATATGTTACGAGGGAATGTTATGATGGAAGTCCATGCAAAAAATTATCTTAAAATTAGATTCTATGAAACTTTTTGAAATACTAATTTCGGTCAAAAATCGTAGTATATTATACACAATTTTGTACTAGTTTCGGTCATAAAATAAAATTAAATCGAGGATTGTTCGAAATGCTACGAAATTTTTCAGATCCTTTGTATATGTTACTAGGGAATGTTATGAATGAAGTCCATGCCAAA